>OY019131.1:27386993-28814744 GCA_955652365.1 Eristalinus aeneus | reverse complement strand
TGACCATATAGGCCGCTTCCGTCTTAATGTCAATCAAGCAAACGCCTGATTGACAGCTCACTGCGCCCGTCCAATCACGTCAATATCATCGGCGTAAAACATCAATTACACTGACTTTTGAAAGATCGTGCCTGGTACTGCCTTGTGAGTATCGCACGATCTTCTCGAGGATGATATTAAAGAAGTCACATGACAGTGCGTCGCCTTGTCTAAAACCATTTTTGACATTGAAGGTCTCGATGAATTCGTTACCGACCTTAACGGAGCAGCGAGAGTTCTTCATCGTCATCCTACACAATCTGACGAGTTTGGTAGGAATGCCAAAACTAGACATGGCACTGTATAGCTCGTCTCTATGCACACTGTCATATGCAGCCTTGAAATCGACGAATAGGAGGTGAGTGTCAATTTGCATTTCCTGTGTCTTTTCCAGGATCTGCTGTAATGTGAAGATCTGGTCTATTGTGGACTTCCCTGGCCTGAAACCACATTGATAGGGACCTATCAAGTGATGGACAAACGGCTTCAGACGCTCCTATAATACGGCAGAGAGGATCTTGCAAGCGATGTTCAGGGGACTTATCCCTCGGTAGTTGGCGCAGTCAAAGGGGTCTCCTTTTTTGTGAACCGGTCAAACGACGCTGAGATTCCACTCATTGGGCATGCTTTCCTCCGACCATATCTTACAGATGAGCTGGTGCATGCGGCCAACCAGGTCATCTCCAGCTGCTTTAAATAGTTCTGCGGACAGTCCGTCCGCACCAGCAGCTTTGTTCGACTTCAGCTTGGATATTGCTGTCCTCACCTCGTCTAAGTCGGGGGACGGAATGGTTTTCTGTCATCGTCCAAATTGAGTGGAACATTCTGCCTAACAGCGGGATTTGGGCCGTCATCGCTTTTAAGGAGTCTGCAGAAATGATCCTTCCAGATTTTCAGCACAGACTGCGACTCTACTACGAGTTGTCCGTTTTGGTCCCGGCAGGCCCTGGTCCGAACCTTTTATCCGTCGGATAGCTGTTTTACTTTTCGGTAATACTTTCTGACTTCATTCATATCCTCCGGATAGCTGTCTTACCTTTCGGTAAAACTCTCGGAGTGGTCGCCGTGGCGTAGTGGGTAGAGTGCGACGCTCACACGCCGAAGGGACTAGGTTCGATTCCCAGCTCAACACCAATTTTTCGAATATTTCACGGCACCACCTCTTTCGAGCTGCTGACAACACTCAAAGAGTAATAACTGTCTAAGAAAGCTTCTCAAATTTCGCCGTTCGGAGTCGGCAAAGAACTGTATGTCCCTTCTACTCGTGATAGAACAGTAGCCCGCACGACACGAGTAGTTAATGAGCAAGCTAGACCCTAGTCCTCCTCTGGACTGTAGCGCCAACAATTATTATTATTAAAACTCTCGGACTTCATTCCTGCCATAGCACCTTTCCATGTCCTCGACCGCGCGCCCATTAGAACACAAAATGAAATTATCGAGTTTTGGGCTGGTAACGTTTAATGCCCAGACAATGTCACAAATTGTGAAACGTCAAACTCCTTGCTCCTACAGACGCTAAATGCATTTCGATGACAAGTATTTTGATAATCATTCGAAAACCACTGAAAAATGTTTCAGTTCCCAGTTAATAATCCCGAAGCCATCCTGCAAGCACTCAGATCGTAACCCTACTACACACAAAGGCACCCTCAAGTGTCGTTCAACCTTTAAAATTGCCCAATAACACGGCAAATAAGCTCCAATAGAGCGCTAAAGTGGTCTCCATTCACTTCGCTGCTGAATGAAAGACAACGAAATGTATGTAAGTCCCCTCGTCCCTTATGTTCAACAAGGATACAAATCAGAAAGACTTACAATGTTCAATTTTTTCGCCAATCAACTGACATTCAATCAACTTGTTGGGTTCTGCAAAAATGTCACGAAAAGTAAACTTGTTCTCGATATGATTTCAACAAAAGCCAGAACCTCTTCTTCCCCCCACTGTCGTCGGCAAAAAACATTTGTCATCGTGGATATGCCTAGAGCATTCATACAAAAGATTACCAAAAAGACCAAAAACTGATGAAGAAAAAAACAACCGCCCCCTTAAGACGTTGCATTAAATTGCGACATGAAAAACGACAACTCAGACGATGACGACAATGGCACACACGTCGCGTCTTTACAACTATCCCACCACTTGACATGCCCCCAAAAATAGTCCACAATGTTGTTCTCTTCTTCTTTTTCTGTTTTTTTCTTTTTTTTTTTTCATGTTTTTCGGCTGTCGTCTGGCTGCACTGCCGATGTCAGATTCGATGATACGGCGACGAGTTCATAACAAACTCAAGTACAGCTGTTGTGTGTGTTTGTGTGGGTTTGGAGGGGCGTGGGGGAGGAGGATTCATGCGTCTGTTGCGAATTTAATTTAGTGTATTTCAGAATTTCGCCGTCTGGTCTATGTCATCATCGTCTGCATGCTCAGCGCTGGCCTCGTTCTGTATGCAAAACAGCAGCGAGTGAGGACAATGAAAATGGGGTTGACTGAGTGTTTAAACAAAAAAACTTCTTTCTATCGCGCGTCTGTGGTTTGCTTTTATTTTGCAAACAAAATAAACTCATTTTCCCGGCCATTATTTATCATTAATTGCATTTTATCCCCTCAATCGGATCAGCTCCACCACCAACAACAACAAAAAAGTCAAATACCAACGAAAGAAATGCGAGAAGAAAAATAACGAAAAGCCCTTAAAGAAAAATCGATAATTCTTCCTGAACACACTCCATTCGGGAGGAGGGTACACATCGTCATATGTATGCCTGCGTCTGTGGACACAGCGTGCGTGGGGTATGTTCGGCAAGCGGAGTCTTCTCCGCGTCGGGGCGATAATAAACATTTAATTAATCTTTTAATTATCATCAATTAGCATTTAATTATGAGACCACAATGTTGACTGTCTGAAAATCGCATTCGAATGGGTGTGGGGGTGTGTTCGGCATGTGGGCTGGGTGCTTAAAAATAAGATGATGCACCCACGGATTGAGATATAATCAGTAATTTATGTGTAGGACCGGGGGTGGCAGGCAATCTTGGCAGTGTGGACTTAAAGTTTGTTTCTCTTTCAGAGTACCCTCATTTAACTTCACTGTTTGTGCGCCAATTATGATGGAGAGCTTACTTGTTAGGCGTGATTCAATTACAATACAATTTGTTTCTTTAACGTATTTTAAATTTGTCTGAGTAATAGCTTTGAACAGGTTGTTGAAGCAACAATAGGGCTAAAAAACGACTAGTTCTTAGACCGAACATTTGTAAAAACTATTTCTTATTTACTTATCTCCTCATTTCAATAAATTCTAAACACAGTTCTTTTGAACAAACAAATGTAGTCCTTGTTTCAACTTCTTTTGTGTTAAAGTTCAGTTCAGTTCAGTTTATTTGTAGTTTAACTCGTGAGTATTTACATATTAGCATACAGTATTTTAGAGATATAGAACAACAGTTCTTTACAACTATGAGGATACAGATAATATTATAACATAATAACAGTAGAAAAGAAAAATGAAGGTAAGGGAAAAAACTACAATCAAAAACCCTTATTATAAGTCTTACAGCTACAGATTCTTATAACTAAATTGCACCTAAACCCAACATTATGATAAGGCTAGTTAGATCAGAAGATTGCGGATAAGTTCGCTCTCAGAGAGGGTACATTTAATAAGAAAGTTATATTTTAATTTATGTATGAGACATACAATGGTGTCAGCATTAGCTCTTTCATGAAGTCTTGCAGTTGAGAAATGCCAAGGCAAGTTCAACATTAGTTTTAGTACCTTGTTTTGACAAGTTTGTAGCTTCCTAATGTGAGTACTGGCACAATCTGCCCATACAGGTGAAGCATAAGTTAGAACTGGTTGGAAGATGGTTTTAAAAATTAATAATTTGTTTTCAATACTAAGCGTTGACTTTCGATTGATAAAGGGGTAGAGTATCTTAACCATGAGGTTTACTTTGTGTACTGTGTTTGAAATATGTTTTTCAAAAGTAAGTTTTCTGTCAAAAGTTACTCCTAAGTACTTGCAGTTTTCAGACCATTCAATACTGATAGAGTTCAATTGAAGGTTTGATTGGGGTAGAAACTGATGTTTTCTGCGTCTAGTGAACCACATAGCCTGAGACTTGTCAGCATTTAGCTTTATTTTCCATTTACTACAAAAGTTTTGAAAAATGTCAAGTGAATTCTGTAACGAAATTATAGTGTCCTGAGCTAAGATGTTGGATGAGAACAGGTCTGTATCATCAGCAAACAAAGCAAGAAAAGTGTTTCCAGTAAGTATTGGTATATCGGACATAAAGATATTGAACAGAATAGGACCGAGAACGGAATCTTGGGGTACTCCGAATTCAGTTATATATAATGACGACTGAGCTTGGCCTACAAAAACAATAAATTTCCTTTGATCCAAGAAACTTTGTACAATTTTAATAAGAGACTTCGGAAAAGAGTTTTGGATGAGCTTATATATAAGCCCTTTGTGCCATACAGAATCAAAAGCCTTTTCAATATCCAATAGTACCGATCCTGTTGAGAGTTTCAAATCTAAACTACTTTTAACGTGTTGTTTAATTCTCATTATTTGATGGCATGTGGAATGGTCAGCCCTAAAACCAAATTGTTCTTTTGGATATATATTCGATTGTTCGATATGAAGGATTAGGTATTTTTTTTATTATTTTTTCAAACAGCTTGCTTAAAGAGCTTAGAAGACTTATAGGTCGATAGCTTTTAGGATCATTCTTAGGTTTACCAGGCTTTGCAATTGAAATTATCTTAGCTGTTTTCCATTTTTTAGGAAAATAACAGTTTTTAAGACAGGAACTTTTGTGTCAAATTTCATCAATTTTGAAACCAACTTGGCTTTGCCAAAAAATTGCACAGCATGAGTCAACCGATATGCTGACATCTTCAGCAACTTCTGGACTCTCCATAAACATTTTCTGCAGTTTCTCAACATTTGAATACGTTGGTGATGTGCTGGCGCGTCCAAGGCAATCGTCGTCACTCACACCTTCTCGACATTCTTTGAGAAGCTTGTACCACTTGTGAACATATTTTTTGACTCAGAGTCCACTCACCGTTTGTTACTGTCAACATTTTATGTTTAAATCACTTGATTCCATTTTTTACACAAAATTGAATGCAAATTCTTTGATCCATGTTTTTCGATGGCAGGAAATCGCCGTATAATTTGAATGCCTTTCACAAACAAACTAAATATGCTTAATAAAGTTGAGACTGTAAAAGTATGTTTCGGACGAAGGTACCAACATAACGAATGAAAAAATTGAATGCACGTGACCCGCAGAATTTGAAAATTAACCTTCTTTGAAAAGACCTCGTATATAAATTGGATTGCGCGGCAGTCCACAAGGGGACTAGGGCCTAACTTGCTCATCAACTACTCGTATATTTGCGCGCTACTGTTCTCTCATCAGTAGAAGGCACCTACAGTTTTTTATGGATTCTAAACGTTAAAGTTTAGAAAAGTTTATGGTCGCCGTAGCCGAGTGGGTAGAGTGCGACGCTCACACGCCGAAGGGTCTAGGTTCGACTCCCAGCTCAACAACAATTTTTCGAATTTAACGGCACCACCTCTTTCGAGCTGCTAAAAACACTCAAAGAGCAATAACTGTCTAAAAAAGCTTCTCAAATCTCTCCGTTCGTAGTCGGCAAAAAAACTGTAGGTCTCATATACTCGTAAGAGAACAGTAGCGCGCACAACATGAGTAGTTGATGAGCAAGCTAGGCCCTGGTCCCCCTTTGGACTGTAGCGCCAACAATTATTATTATTAAACGGCAAAGTTTGAGTACATGAAAAAGTCGTAAAAAATGCAAGATGCTCGGTCCGGAAATCGAACCTGCCATAGTTTACCAACTACGCCTGGCCGAAATTTGAGAACATGATAGGGGCGCAAAAAATGCAAGGTGCTCAGTCCGGGAATCGAACCTGCACTCTACCCTCTACCCCACGGCGACACCGGTAATGAAAAGATGATTTTAATTGCCATGATGTTTGCTTTCATTCAGTTTGCCGTCTTGAGGGAAAGAAGTTGATTTTATTGGCAATGTGATGCTTTCGAAATTTAAACATATCAAAGTCTTGGCGAGCCTGGCAACAATAACCTGAGAATGACACTCTTTGTTTTTTGTTTTATGTCTCTGAGGTGCACGCACATTTGGCATTTAGTTTCTGATGAATGTTTTCGGCAAAATTTACGAGGGTTGCCTTTTATATTTCGGGATTAGGGGACAAAAACAAATATTAATCATCGAAAATAGCTTTATTGTTTTTTCGAAATATTCCCAATTAAGATCTACACACTTTTGCATGCGTTTGAACCAATGGTCGAAGCACTTTTGCCACTCTGATTGAGTTGTCTCCAAAATATGCATTCTGAACGCATCAACCGCTTCTTCAGGTGTCGAAAAACGTTGACCTCTCATTTTATTTTCTACGCACGGGAATAAAACGAAGTCATTCGGTGCCAAGTCAGGACTATACGGCGGATGACTCATTAAATCGATGTTTTGAGTGCTGAAAAATGGAGTTCTTTGAGCCGATGTGTGAGAGCTCGCATTGTCGTGGTAAAGAGTAATCCGTTTTCGGTGGTTGGTTTTCCTGATTTCTTAGAAGACAACTGGCAAACAAATTGTTGTGTACCACTCAGAATTGACTGTTCTGCGTTGTTCTAGTGGTACGGTTGCGACATGTCTAGGTTTTATGAAAAAACAGGCGACCATTTGCTTGGAAGTGCTTCGTGTGCGAGCAACTTTTGTTGGATTTGGCTCATTTTGAAACACCCACACAGTCAACTGATGTTTACTTTCGGGCTCATACACGTAAATCCACGATTCATCACCTGTCACGATGTCATAGACGTGTTTCGAAGCACCGCGATCGTATTTTTGGAGCATTCCTTTCGACCAATCGACACGAGCCTTTTTTAGAGCGATTGACAAATTGTGTGGGACCCAACGCGAACAAATTTGTTTGACGGTCAATTGTTCATGCAATATTGAAAGTATGCTGGTCCCACTAACGACTAAGGCTGTCAATCAATCAATCTCTTGATAGGCCACATGACGATCTTGCAATATCAGTTGGCGCACAGCATCAATGGTTTCCGAAACAACAACTGATTTTGGACGACCTTCACGAAATTCATCTTGGAGGGAACTATGATCTCAGTTGAATTCACCATTCCATCGATAAACACTGTTCCTTGCTCAAGTTTCATCGCCAAAAATTGAATTAAGTTCATCGATGCCCTGTTGTTGAGTTAATCCACGTCGAAAGTTTTAAAAAATAATCGCACGAAAATTTTCACGATTTAATTCCATTTTCTGGTCGAGATGAATCTTTTAAGTCACTGTAAACAATACAAATAGCGGTCGTATGTCAAAATGTTCTGAGTACGTATAACCTCAAAAATGTCGAAGTTTTTGATAGAGCTGTCAGTTGCCAGATTGCGACACTAGGGTTGCCCAATTCCGAAATATAAAAGGCTACCTTCGTAAAGTTTTCAGTTATTGAATTTGCCATTTTGGCGTCTCGATTTCAAGGGAAAGGACGTTATGACCGGGGAAGCTATGAGTAATCTCTTAAGATGGCCCCATTATTTTTTCAGCAGGTTTTGAAGCAGTTTTTCAAAATGTGGAATATGTTCACAACTGAGTCTGAGGACAACGTAACGAAAGACGGCCTAGGCTAAGGTGGTGCCCACAAGTGGAGAAGAACCTCAACCAACGTGGAGTGCGCAACTGGATGCAGCTGACGAAGGATTTTGCTGGCCGAGGATCCTTCGCGATATGTCGCTCGTTAAGTCCATTGTGGGTCTTAATTTAAGCATGTATCTGAGCTACTTGCCTGCTGGACATGGTTCCTTGAACTCGTTCTTGTTCAAGCGGTCCATAAGCGACTCAGAGAGCTGCTTGTTCGGGTGTAGCTCTGAGGATTGGTTGCACGTATTGTGCCAATGCCCTCTTAATGATGACATTCGGGACCTTGGAGCTATGAACATATCTTGCACTGATGGGACTTACGATGTCAGCCTGGTTCTCCAGACTAGGCAGAGTACAGACACCATCAGGGGTTTTGCTAGAGAAGTTTTCAGCAGACGAGGAGCTAGAATGGCTGCCCTTATGGCAGCTCATAGTTAGGTTAGAGTAGGAATATAACGTCATCGGTCCTAGATGTTAAGAAATCTTATGAGAGCAACATGGTTGCGAAGCTTGACCGGAAGCTATATTTTGGTACCACGGGAGGTCAGAAGCCCCTGAAACTTAGTTTCAGCCTGACCGTGCGGTTGGCCCCCTTGTGGGAGTAGGCACCACGGCTGTGGTTTATACCCAAGTCGCGGGGAGAATTGGAAGTAGTTAACCGTGCTATATGATCTGATCTGCCCCAGTCACCTGGGTCGGATAGGGTCAGATGGTTATGGGAATATACTTCTGATTCTATGTGGAGTTGCATCCAACCGGGTGCTGTGACCCAAAGAACAGCAGAGGTGTTAGAAAGGCCTCGCTCCCTACCAAGGAGAAGAGACTGTACCTTAAGACAAGAACTCAGATTGGTACTTGGGATCCCCAAGGCGATAGTCAGCGTTCCCCTGACTATGGGTGTATGGACCCCGTGGTATTAAGCCTTAACGGAAGGTGATCACGTAAATCCAAATACACACATGGCCGAGGATGCATATTATTTGAGGTACAGGTCAGCCCTGGTCGCCGTGGCGTAGTGGGTAGAGTGCGACGCTCACACGCCGAAGGGTCTAGGTTCGACTCCCAGTTCAACACCAATTTTTCTAATATTTCACGGCACCACCTCTTTCGAGCTGCTGACAACACTCAAAGAGTAATAACTGTCTAAGAAAGCTTCTCAAATTTCGCCGTTCGGAGTCGGCAAAAAACTGTAGGTCCCTTCTACTCGTGAGAGAACAGTAGCGCGCACAACACGAGTAGTTGATGAGCAAGCTAGGCCCTGGTCCCCCTTTGGACTGTAGCGCCAACAAGAAGAAGAAGAAGGATGTCTTAATCGCTTAAAACAAAAATAACAACTAGAAGAACAGGATTTTACTCGACGGAAGTTCTATCTTGTGGCGCCTTCAAATGGATTTCTACAGTCATTTCCATGTGAATTCCAAAATCTAATCTAATTCCCTAAAACTCATCCCCTTCCTCGCCAGGCGAAATTAACAAACAACCGACATACAAGAGTCAAACCAGATTCTTCGTTTCACAGCCTACGTAAGTCCTAGTCCCCATTTGAACCCAATCACCTGACCACCTCGAAAAGGGTTGCATTGTAATTGCATTAACACCGGTTGAGCTAACGTGTGCCTTGTTGTTGATTCTTCTCCCCCCCCCCCCCACCCCCTCAGTCCTTCACGGCAGAATTGACTATGAATGATATTTAAATTGAAATTTGAGAAGTTCGCATTCATTTGGCAGGACTTTAAGTCCCACACACACCCGTACACCCCGTGAAATTCTGCAAATTCTTCTTGGGTTTTTTTTCGGGCGTGAAGTGTCTCATTCCCCTTCCCACAGCCGGGGTAATTGATAATTCAGGCAATAAAGGATTAAAATGAACCAACACCTAACCGAAAGGATTACCAGTCGCCGGAAGAAGGAAGCCATTCAGATTCAATGCAAAGTTTTGGGGGCTATAAGCCAGGATTTGTGACGAAATGTCTTCTTTTTTCTCGAAAATCGAAAAGGACTCAATTTCAATCTAATTCCTTGCATGAGTGGCGGGGGAGGGGAGAAGTGGAAATTCTAATGGAAGACACACTAAAATGCTTGAATGAATTTATTTTGTAAGAAAGTCACACTCCCATCCGCCCGAAGCGAACGTTTCAAATTTCTATGAAATTCTAATTTTATGGCGTCCGAAATTATTTCTCCTCGCACGCTGATTAACTCCGTGAAACATCTTGTCCAAATGTGTGTCCATCAGCACCCTTCATCTTCTGGCCGAATGATCAAAGGAAATTTCGGATCAGCTCCCGGAGGACAGTAGTTCCACAGATTCCGGTTTGTGTTCGCGCCGAACACAAACCAAAATGTGTTTACTCAATTAGGCGGGGTCCACCGGCATCATCCGCCACCGGCAGCTGTCATAAACGACGCCTCCGCCAATATGCCCGGCCGAAAGAAGACACACTCACAATCCGTCAATGTATTGATTCATCGGCGGCTTCACGCCGTCAGCGCCTTCCTCCCACCAGCATACGAAAAACCCGGAAACAAGCAGAGATCCACCCGATAGGCAATTTTATGGCCGTGGCCATAAAGCGAATTGTAATTGTTCTGGCAGATCATGTCTCGAAAGCATCTGTCATCTGACTGCACTGACATGGGTGCCTACAGATGTTTTCTTTCAGTCTGCGATGGGGGGCTGGAGGTAAATCAAATTCGATATCACACCCTATGATGACACATAAGTTCAACAACCGGATGCATTGTGGTAAGAGCTTAAATGAATCCATTCACCGCTTACAGCGGGCGCCCGAGAGTGGAACCCTGGGTTCGGTTCCAACGCTCCAGTTTCTCGAAGCCCCGAGAGCAGGCATAATTAAATTATTTAAAGAAGAACAAATAAAAACAAAATTACATTATTTATGTACTGCTCCGTCAGCACACGCACACACACAGCCTCGAATGGGGGCGCACCACCGCCCTGCTTGGGCGTAGTGTAGAAGGCAAGAGTTTAATTTAATTGCTCAGAGGGGCGCTGAGTGCTAGAGTGCCACTGCTCCTACTGCAACTACTCCATGCTGATGATTATGTAGCGTCGAAACAGGGGGTGGGGCTGGGGTGTGGGTACATCTTGTTAGAACGCCATCTTACGAACGTACGTGCACAACAGGGAATGGCAACTACAAAGTGGAACATGATTATTATGGTCATGTTTTTGGCCTTTGATCATCGCCAGCCACATCACCGACACATAGCAGCCGACGACAAACGGAAAACGGGAAGTGTCTTCGTGTGGCGCACCATCAGCGGCGGCAGCGGCACCAGCAGAGAGATGCACGCCTGCCGATACACAAGAAATTCGTATTCACATTTGTTTTTCATTTATTTGAGCCACCGCCATGCCGCCCGCCCTGGTCGTCATCGTCACCGTCTGTAAGAGAAGAAGGGTAGAATGACCTTTTGACTGATTTCACTGATGGCATTCGAAGCGAAGGCAAACAACAGCCCTCTGGGCGCTCGCCTTCGCCTTCGCCCACTCCGTACTCCGCACTCGAGATTAATGAATGAGATATCTATTATGGCTAAATGATGAAATGAGATATTGCGATCTCAGCGCTGCTCCGCCAAGAGTAATGAGAGTGGAAATGAAAATAAAATTTATTTTTAACGACGACGGTGGGGGACGATTGCCGCCGAGTGGTAGGACGGCTGTGAAATTCGAGACTCTTCCCGTATGAATAATGCAAATGAAGCAACGCACCACCACCAGTCGGGACTTGTGTGGAATGGACTAAGCAAGCAATCTATCTTGTTCTCAATGAGGTGCGGAGGAGGGTCACAGTTGACAAATGAAGAAACGGAATGTTTATGTATCACTGCAAGTGCTGCAACGATTTATTCTCATCAAATTCGATTTAAAACGAGTGTGAGTGGAGATCGAGGAGTCCTCGGAGATTACTTTTCCTGTTTGGAAAAAGGGGCTACTAAGTTTGAGCGCTCTAGAGGCGATGACTTTGTGGAGCACCCATCAGAGATTGATGGGAGGAGGACAGTGGAATGTTGATCGAACTTACTCATACCTTCGCAATGAGTCTGAAAGGTTAAAGGAAGAAAATTTGATGGCCCCAAAGCTTGAAGGAATGGCAGGATGTTTCTGAAAGCCAGTGGTTTCCTTAAACGGAACACAGACCCGCGCCGTACACCTCTGGGACGCACTGCGATGCAACATGTGTGTCACAGGTCGGCTAAAACAACGCCATCTTTACAAATTTTGCCAATTTAAATGAATTGCTCTAATCTTAGTCTTGTAGAGTCATATTAAAAGGACGCATAAAATCATAATTGCCAAAGACACTGTCGAGGTGGCGTAGTCTGTTTTTTCTGACTCAAGACGTAGTCGATTTGTCGGACAAAAATTTATGCAAAATATCATTTTCTCAAAACTTCCAAGAGCCAAGGACCATTCCAAACAAGTGCCCGAACATCCTTAACTCCTCGAACTCCACCAACACCCCATTGAGTGTGTCCTTTCCGAGGCCAAACGAAAATCTGTCAAAAAATCAAAGCAAACACTCAGCCAGTCCAAAGCACTTACACGAGCAAACCCCCAATCGATGGGGAGAGACTCTTAGCCAAATCTTCAGGGACACACCATTAAGTTGCACACAATACATGAGGCAAGGTCAAAAAGAGTGCCGAATTCCTTTGTCTATTCCCACCCGAAAATCCGCTCACCGAACAAAGGGCAATTTGCGTCAAACAACGCTGCCGCTGCTGCAGGTTCGGTTTGTGCCTTGTCGTGAAGGGCAATCACATCACTCGTTGAAGAGGTCGCTTAAAGAGATGTGTACCCACCATAAGGCAAGCCATCTCGCCTCTTGACGTTGCAGAGTCCTCGCGGAGGACAGGCATGCTACACTCATCACCGCTGTTGTTGTTTTCATCTGTCGAGCACTCGACTGAACGGCCTAGAGCGAACGGGGGAGGATTTGAATTCTGTTTGAGGTTGCTCCCCGGCGAAGTCCTCAATCGGTCTCTCTCCCGCCACCACCACCACCGTCGCCAAGCCAGTGAATTCCATTTTTATTGTTCCGAGTATTTTCTTGTTTTTTAATTGAACGTCGTCTCGATCGAGGTCACCACTGGAATGGGCTGCGGCATCTCTCCCCGCAACCGGTGGCACTCAGCACCCCCTTCATCTGGTCTAAGCCCGGGGTTCGTTGTGGAGTGCCATAGAACGAGTAGAAAAGCAAAACCGAACGACGCAGCAACAGTAGCAATAAACCGTCTGCAATTGAAGGCAGCAGAGATCAGGCAACAACAGGCCTTCTTAAGGACACACAACGAGACGATGGATGTTGGATGCTGGGTGAATAGCAACGCCACCGGAGGCAGGCTGAAGCTGCTGCTCTGCTGATGATAATGGAGATGAAGGGGATAAAGACGGTGCCTGTGGATGGTGGGAATGGGAAAACCAGTCCCAGCAACATGTAACCAAAGATGGGGAGAAACCCCACACAGAATTGAATACCCATCATCGAGTCGGTCTCTTTTCCAGCGCAGCGGCAGTAGCTGACTGGTTGGCTGGCGACGGGGAACACGGGACTCTGTGTGGTGGGTTTTCATGTTCCATGCTTCGAACTGTCATTGAACCCTCCTTGTTGAGCAATAAACAATCTCAACTAGCTCTCAAAGAACCTTGAAGATGTTTACTCTTCTTTTTTGTGTTGCTTGTTCGTGCATTGTTCGCCTCGGTTCGCCTCGAATGTGACTGTGGCTGTGTCCAGGATGGGTGACTGGCAGCGCCACACGGCCACAGCGGAGTGAAGGGAGTGCTGGGATAAAACTTGCGTATGGCGCCTTCATTTCAATTGAGATTAATTTATGGTTACTTTCGCCTCGCCTCAAAACCACCACCACCATCAGCATCGCGGCCGTCACGTCCAGCACCAGCCAACCACTGGCTCCTCTCGGTGGTCATTCTGAGATTTTCGAATTTTCCTTTTGTCTCCCGGCCATCCTTTGTTTTGTGGCCCTTTTCACGCCCTTGCTTTGGGTAATTTTCTGTTGGGTAAGTTTCACACTGTTGCAAAGGGATGGGCTTGGAGGGTGTCACGGGAGGGTTTTTACATTTGCTAAGAGGGTGAAAAGTTGGATTTGGGTGACTAATAAGTAGCACGGTGATTTTTGGGAGCGTGGAGAGTGGTAGCAGAATATGGGAAGCGCTGCAAATTTTCAAGAACTTCATCACGCTCACCTGCGTCTTTCATTTTTCCATTACTATTCCTAATGATCTGTGGAATTAGGCGTTTACATTTGTGGTCTCCAAGAGGTATGAAACCCTTTCCTTAGCCTTTATGTGGCTAGCGAACATTAGTTTGTATTTTCCCGAGAACATCCCTCACTCTTTCTTTTGAAAATTTGTCAATTGTCAAAGTCAAAGGAGATTTAAGTAAAAAAAAATTCACACAGCTTGACTTTACAAATATAAATCGTAAAACATGAGTAATACCTTGAAGATCTACAGGTTTCTGATTATTTTCTTACTGTAACTCAGTACATGGAGCTGGTGTACGCGTACTTTTTTTTAAATAAAAAAACAAAAATACCGCATTATTCAAACACCCGAAATACGTTTAAAATAAAGCTGAAGTCCTTCATTCTGCACATGAGGATCTGGTCAAATATTCAATTGTTTTGACAACCATATTCAACCGGTCTGCAATGCTTCTTCTAAAGGTGTCTTATATAGTTAATTACAGAAAACATTCGCTCTTTTTCGTCGACGAACCTACTTCAGCTCTCTTTATATAGTTACTCTACTCCTGCGTCATTCCTACAAACTATAGAAAGCCATATGAAAATTTCAGAACTGATTCCCATAAATTTGGCATCTAAAATGTAAGAAAGCCCATTTTCAGTCATGTTTCGCTTTCGTTCTCCTATTCTCGGCTAGCTTAGAGAACTTGGTTAAAAATTGGCATCAACATGTTCTCTAGGCTAAGTCCGGATATTGTTGAAATGACGAGGAATAGAGTCCTAAAGAAATCAATTTTTTGTTAATAGTTTTGAATGATATAACATTGTGTTCAGTATTTTGTCGGGCGCCATTCCAAAATTGTGGTTACACATTGGAACAAATTTTTTATGCCATTCATTCTTTACGGTTGCTTAATTTTGTCTGTTTGATATCTTAAGACGGGGGATATAAAGTTATAAGCCGTTTATTAAATTTTAAAATATAAGGTTGTCAAATATCCATCTTTTTGTCTTTTGAAATTTCCGGCTATGTAAAAAGTGCTACGGAGCTCGTATCTGGCAATACTATACATCATTTGAAAGGTCTTGACATAACCTACAAAACGACGTTGGGCACGGACTTTGCTCGTATCTGGCAATACTATACATCATTTGAAAGGTCTTGACATAACCTACAAAACGACGCTGGGCACGGACTTTGCTCGTATCTAGCAATACTACACATCATTTGAAAGGTCTTGACATAACCTACAAAACGACGCTGGGCACGGACTTTGCTCGTATCTGGCAATACTACACATCATTTGAAAGGTCTTGACATAAACTACAAAACGACGCTGGGCACGGACTTTGCTCGTATCTGGCAATACTATACATCATTTGAAAGGTCTTGACAAAACCTACAAAACGACGCTGGGCACGGACTTTGCTCGTATCTGGCAATGCTACACATCATTTGAAAGGTCTTGACATAAACTACAAAACGACGCTGGGCACGGACTTTGCTCGTATCTGGCAATACTATACATCATTTGAAAGGTCTTGACATAACCTACAAAACGACGCTGGGCACGGACTTTGCTCGTATCTGGCAATACTACACATCATTTGAAAGGTCTTGACATAACCTACAAAACGACGCTGGGCACGGACTTTGCTCGTATCTGGCAATACTACACATCATTTGAAAGGTCTTGACATAAACTACAAAACGACGCTGGGCACGGACTTTGCTCGTATCTGGCAATACTATACATCATTTGAAAGGTCTTGGCATAACCTACAAAACGACGCTGGGCACGGATTTTGCGTTCAACAGTTATAGACATGCGTGTACATCAGCCGGCAATTGACAACAGCGAGGTCGAGAAAATCACAAAATGTCCTCACTGTTTAATTTCTAGTTCGTATTTCAGTTCGGGAGTAAGTAACCTATTGCTTAAATAAATACCACTCATGTAGGTGTTGTAATAGTTTACTACCGCTGGAAGACCCACAACGTCAATTTTCCGGTTATTTTGCTTACATCAACGTTTGCAGGTATGTGCAGGACCTTCCTGAACATATCTCGCTTCCCACTCTCCCCATTTTAGCGCATTAGTTTGGATACTGCGTTCAACAGTTATAGACGTGTACACATGGAGTTCACTAACAACGAAATTCGCGGTATTTTAAAGTTTTCCTTCCTTAAAGGCAAATCCGCTAGAGAAACTATCCGTGAGATTAATAGTATTTTGGGGGATGGTACTCTATCACTTCGAACCGCGGAGGAATGGTTTCGACGATTCAGAGCCGGTGGAAACGACACCATGGATAAGCCAGCCGGCGGAAGACCTGTGACGACAAATACCGATCGAATCATGGAAATCATCGAGTTAGACCGGCATGTGGCATCTCCTGACATCGCCCAGGAGATGGGAGTTAGTCACCAACCCATTTCAAGCTATCTGCAGAAAGCTGGATGCAAAAAAAGCTTGATTTTTGGGTACCGCATGATTTGACGCAAAAAAACCTTCTGGACCGAATCAACGCCTGCGATATGCTGCTGAAACGGAACGAACTCGACCCTTGCTTGATTTGACGCAAAAAAGAACTTTCTGGACCGAATCAACGACTGCGATATGCTGCTGAAACGGAACGAACTCGACCCTTGCTTGATTTGACGCAAAAAAGAACTTTCTGGACCGAATCAACGACTGCGATATGCTGCTGAAACGGAACGAACTCGATCCATTTTTGAAGCGGATAGTGACTGGCGACGAAAAATGAATCACATACGACAATATCAAGCGAAAACGGTCGCGGTTGAAGGCCGATGAATCGTCCCAAACAGTGTTCAAGCCAGGATTGATGCCCAGGAAGGTGTTGCTGTGTATTTGGTGGGATCGGAAGGGAATCATCCACTATGAGCTGCTCCCATATGGCCAGACGCTTAATTCTACCATATTCTGCGAACAACTGAACCGCTTGAAGCAGGCGATCGACCAGAAGCGTCCAGAATTGGCCAACAGGAAGGATGTAGTGTTCCACCAGGACAACCCCAGACCACACACTTCGTTGATGACTCGTCAGAAGCTGTGGGTGCTGGGATGGGAGGTTTTATCGCATCCACCATATAGCCCGGACATAGCGCCGAGTTATTACCACCTGTTCCTGTCCATGGCGAACGCGCTTGTTGGTGTGAACTTGAACTCAAAAAAGGGTTGCAAAAAGTGATTGTCCGAGTTGTTCGCAAATAAGGAGGGAGGCTTCTACGAAGGGGGTATTATGAAGTTGCCGTCTAGGTGGAAACAGATTATCGAACAAAACGACGCATATTTAAACTAAATCCGATCACTGAAGAGCAAAAAAGCGGAAGGAAGATACTTGACAACCTTATAATATATGTCCCAACAAGAACGCAAGGCTTAATTGACTGATGCAGCAATTGAATTGTTTTTCTGGCTGTATGAGATGTTGCGCCGTCTTGTTGAAACCACATCCTGTCCACATTCATTTCTTCAATTCTAGGCACGAAAAAATTGGTTATCTTTCACGATACCGAACACCATTGACTGTTTGCGCTTGACCTGACTCATTTTCATAAAAAAAGGTCCAATGATTCCTCCAGCCCAAAAACCACACCACACAGTGACACGTGGGAGATGCATTTGCTCTCTCGTGAATCACTCAAGCATTTTCCTCGCCTCAAATGCGACAATTCTGCCTATTGACGAAGCCATCAAGATGGAAATGGACCTCGTCACTAAAGATGATTTTATCGGCAAAATCAGCATTTTCATGTTCACAATGAGAATGCGTTGTTCATTCGTGTAGCGCTCCATTTTTATTAGCCTTATACCTTCTACTAACAAACAATGATAATTGATCAAATGTCAAACAATGACAATTCGAATGGCGCCAAATTTAAATCATGCGTTCTTGTTGGGACACGATTTATAAAAAAATTAGAATTTTTTACTTTATTTTGATTGATGATGATGCGCCAATTCCTCTGCGCGTTCGATTAGATATAAAACAGTGGTTATTTCCACCACCTTCCAGTAATCATAGTCATTCACAATCCACTGGCAATCTTCACTCGAGATTAACTTCCCGTTTGACAAATATCACGTTTTCGCATTTCTCCCTCCGCCAAATGCCTCCAAGCACCCGACACAGCGTTTAACTTGGTATCAGCCTCTTCCATATTTCACAAAGCCAAGGCTCTGTTTGCGATATCTTCCACATCTGAGGTCAAGAACCTCCCGCACGACGACAGCACCGCTAAAGATCACGGTCAACAGTTCAAAAAATAGATTAAAAAAAACAGAAAGAGAGAAGAACGACGGCCTACCAAGAGTGTTGCTAATCTATGCTAAAATCTATTTTTACAAGATCCGCTGCGGGTGTGGATATCCAGGTTGCGTGCGTGCCAGTGGACAGATCCGTCAAGGTTCTTGCGGCGGCGTCTTCTTGTTCGTTTTATTTATGAAGTCTCTGGAATGGACCACGTGCTGTCAAATCGGCCAACATGTGTGTGCGGTTGTTCCTTTTGATATGAGTCCCCTCCCCCCTCGTTCCACCCACCATCGGAGAGAGGAACACACAAATCGTCCATTGATATGGATTTTTGGCAGAAGATTAAACAAGTAATTTGTAGCTTCTGGTGTGTTGGCGGAAATAGACGGCCGGCACATGGGGTATTTTTAGAAAATTACCGACATGCCTTGAGAACTGGTGGTTGCCTCAGAGACGGACGCATTTCATCATTTCGCCACCCAAATGTTTCATCAGGAACCTGCATAAACGCACTCTGGACGAAAAGTCTGTTTATTACATGTCGCCCCGTTGCATCTCGTAGCGAATCCTCGGTTTAGTTTAAGTGGCTCGCCAGTACAAAGTGAAACAAATGAGACCACCAGACCGGCCCGCTGGCAGAGATACAACCAATTTATTTGCCCACAAGTCGCCCCAGTCGCCGCGGGCCGTTAAGGCGACGGGGACCGTGCATAAATCCGGCTCGCACAAAGGGCCACTCCTGCCATAATCCATTTGTGCCAACGACCAATAACAAATGAAAACGCTGGCCGCATCTGCAGCATGGTCTGTCCTAAGGTTGTTGAACTTGGGAGGAACCCCTCCCATTCGAATTCACGCCCGTGATGAATGTAGCATTTGAGGGCGCAAGCAGGCACCCTGCTTCTGTAATGCATTGTGCTGCTGCCTGGTATCTCGTCCTTTTTTTTTGCCAACTGTGTGCCAAATCATTGCCTATGCCCAATGAGTGCAGGAGCAATGCACCGCACAACACACCGCCAAGCATGTGATCTAGGAGAGGGTCCACAGGGACGAAGTCACACACTCACAACCACACGTCTTGAGCCAGGGGATAGAGTGGTGAAGAACCACGTTGTTGGGGAAATATTCTATGCAGGGGCGAGACGAATTTTTGACGCGGCAGGCAGATGCCCCCATAATCAAAGCTCCTCCTGACATCATTCATTCGAGTGATGGATGATGAATTCTGGGAAATTGAAAGCGAACATCCAACGGCGGCGGGCGCGGCCTGTGGGTGGGCATCGACAGCGATGGGAACTGACATGTGATACATTACGGCCATCAGTGTTCTGCTTCTACAAACAAAAACTCCCGACCGCCTCTAGGCCCCGGACCGCTCTGCCTTAACTTGAAATCCTTTCATTCAGAGCCGAGAAGAGAATAGGTCCGACCTCCTCGGGGACGTGCCCGATATGTGGGTCAGATGTCCGAGCTCATTTGTAAGTGATTTCTCAGCGTGTCCCGTGGATCCATTGACTTTTGATCGAAGGAAAACTGCATTAGTCAACAACGGGGAGCACTTTCTGCGAATGCAACGGGAACACGGATTTTTCCTCTTCAGTGAATTGTATGCAAATTGACGGTACATACAAGCAGAACACTGTGTGCAGAATGTATGAACGAAAACATTGTGTCAATGCGCACCAACAACAGAGAGGAAGCAGACCAGCCCGGGAAACAACGCCCTCGTTAGATCTCCACAAGATGGCATTCTGTGCGAGACCGGAATTCCAATTAGGAGCTAAGTACGTTTTGAACATCAGTCATGAGCGCTGAATGAGAGGTGGGAAGGCGCAAGAATAAAGAGATGCGTTATGTAATGAGAGGGCGCGCGATGGGTGAATTTATCTTCCGCGGAAGAGCACGCGGGTGGTGTCGGAGTGCAAAGGAGGTGGCGACATTGTCAGAGTGAGCTGTCATTATGGTCGGGAGGAGTGGGGTAAGGAGCGAGGGATATGCGAGGGAACTTTGATTTTTGAATAATGGTGAATAATGGTGAACGACGGTGAATGATGCTGAATGATGCTGAATGATGCTGAATTCTTACTGAATTCCAATCTAAAGGATTCAAATTACGGAAGAATGCCAATGAATTTCTTAAGGTGTTAAAGAACACGCACGCTATGTAGGTTGGTGAATAGAAATACGCACAAGAATGATATTTCTACGCTGAACTGCTATAACCTACGCACATTTGCCAAAAATAAAGTCTCTTCATCTCTCAGGAAAATCCGATCCGGGTATGAATTAAGTTTAACGTTACGGTTTTACAATACTTACCCCATTTTCACTTTTATCCACCCCACCTCTGTGTTAATTTGCTTCCAATCTTGGACGGACTTTAAGACGGCCAATGATCTGATGACTCATTAGAAATGCACTACGTTTGAAAACCAGGAAAGAAAACCTCTCATAAATCAGGTTTTGGAAGGAAATTTACATAAATCCTGTTAATTGCTTTTGAAACCCGTGATAAAATCCCCAAAAATCTGTTTCTTTTCAAAGTTTTGATGACCTCTCTTCGAGCGAACCTCTTATCGTCTTCAATGTTTTTCTATTAAATTCAAATTAAATTTTAACTTGAAATTCATTCTCTTTCGTTTCAGGTAAGAAATCAGAGATGTATCCCCATCCGTACATTTACTGTAAGTAAAAATATTTTTCTTTGTATCAAAAGTTTGGTAATTTTCCAGAATTCTGACATTTTCTGTGGGAAGGTTTCCCTTGCTTTTGTGCTCAATTCCGATTAGTGCATATTTTGACAGGCCATGAGAAGGCCGTTCAAACAATTCAGATGGGTGAGAAATTTAGAAATGATTGATAGTGTTTTGAGAAGTTAAATAATTCGGATTTGGTCGGTTTAGCAGTTGACTTTAAGTCGGTGGTCGAAAATCTTTCACTAGCCGTGCGATCTGTATTCAGTGAAACAATTTTGATGATTTTTTGTTTTGCCCCAGGTTGGATTTTTTTTTCTCGCAAAAATCAAGGTTTATTTCACTGTTTGATGCGTCCTTGGTTTGATTGTTGTTTTGATTTTGTTTTTTCGAAGCAATGTTGAAAAATGTGAGAAAATAAATGTACTAGAAGTAGTGAGATAAAAACGAGAAGAAATAAATACGGAGCCGAATACGTGCCATTCCTCATCAGAGATGTCCCAATGAACAAAGCAACATCTTCCGAATTTTGAGCAGTCCTGTAGTGCACTTCTTATGCCTTAAGTATTAATATATATTTTTATTAATAATAATAACAATAATAATTGTGACCAGGGCCTGGCTTGATCCTCAACTACACCTGTTTTACGCGAGAACGAGGTGGTTCTCTCAAAAGTAGAAGCGACCTACAGTTTGTTTGCCGACTCCGAACCACGGTCACCATTTGGTCCAAAACTGAAAATAAAAATGACCAAATGTTAATAAAAAGGACCAAAATATTGCTAAAGCAAGAGCAAGACATTCATCACATACAGTGGCTTCAAGCCAAACTCGGACACCTACTCAGTAACACAATTGAAGATTGATAAATAATTAAGGAAATAAATAGACGAAATTCATTATTAGTTTTAAACAATATATATATTCATTAATTGTTTGGCAAAATTTTATAAACAAACTCAAGTATTTAAAAAAAATACAGCTCGATCCTTAAGGGAACTCAATAAAATAAGGAACAAGCCAAACTCGGTCGGCTATTATTAAAGTTAACACAATTTAAGATTATTAAGTGCTCAAATAAAATGAATACTTTGCGTGAAGGCTTTTGTTCTTTATAACCATTTGCAGCCTTGAAGGGAGTGATTGAACTAATTATGTGCAAAAATTAGGTTCAATTTTATTCCACTCCTCAAGAAGAACGCTTTTCAACTGCATCTTGTTAGAAATCTGATATTTTCTTATTTGTCGGTCCAGATACTTTCACAAATTCCCGATAGGGTTTATATCTGGACTTTGCGGAGGAGTGTCCATTACATGAGCCAGGATCGTTCTCTATAGGCTTTGTGTTTGGGGTCATTATCTTGGTAAAAACTCCAGTGATCTCCAAGGCCGAGTTTAGTGACGGAAGGGGAGAAATTCTGTTTTAAAATGTCTAAATAAACATAAAATGTGGTCGCCGTGGCGTAGTGGGTAGGGTGCGACGCTCATACGCGAAAAGGGTCTAGGTTCGACTCCCAGCTCAACACCAATTTTTCGAATTTAACGACACCACCTCTTTCGAGCTGCTGACAACACTCAAAGAGTAATAACTGTCTAAGAAAGCTTCTCAAATCTCGCCGTTCGGAGTCGGCAAAAAACTGTAGGTCCCTTCTACTCGTGAGAGAACAGTAGCGCGAACAACACGAGTAGTTGATGAGCAAGCTAGGCCCTGGTCTCCCTTTGGACTGAAGCGCCAACAATTATTATTAAATAAACATTTTGATCCATTTTTCCTTCAATAAAATGCAATCTACCAGGTCCAGAAGCAGAAAAAGATCCCCACACCATCACCGATCCACCACCATGCTTCACAGTGGGTATCAAATTCTTTAAAAGCAGCTCTTCGTTGGGGTTTCTCCACACGTAGGGTTTGCCGTCAGATCCAAAAATATTGAATTTGTAAATAAGACTTCTTTCCAAACCGAAAAATTTTTATTTTTGTGTTCTTTGGCAAATTTAAATCTTTTCTTCTTGTTTTGTTTGCTGATCAGTGGCTTTAACCTGGCTCTTCTACCATTCAAATCCGGTTTTTGAAGAACATTCCTAAATGTTAATGGACTCGCATGCTTTCCCAACTGTTCCGCCGCTATGACTGCGAGCTTTGGCGCGCTCAAAAAGGGATTCATTTTTACTTGTTGTACTAAGAAACGTTCATCAACTTCGTTAAAAATTTTATAATGTCCCTTTTTTCGCTTGTTTTCTATCTGATTATTACACCGAAACCTTTTAATTATATCCTGAACCGTGAACCGACTTTTATCAACGATTTTTGCGATATCTCTCACAGATTTAACGTCTCCTGAGTGTTTTGTAATTAATTTTCTCATTTCGAGATTAGTTTGACCATTCTGTCTTCCCACTTTCAATTTTATTTAATTTTGTACGTATCTTATAGCTTAACTGACTTCCGTTCCGTTTCACAGCTATTAAAAACTTGTATTGTGATAAATGATTACGATTTACGTCCTCTGTTGCGTTGTTCCAATGGCTCTGATTCGAAGAATTTTGCGGCCGGAGCCGTGCTGTCCATATGCTCTACATGGCCTAGCCATCTTAAGCGTTGTATCCGAAGACGCTTAACCAAGCGCATTTCACTTTTACTGACTTACTTACTTCAAACCTTAAATAGAGCAAACCTTGTTTCGGCATTTTGTGTCATTTATAATATCGACGATCTGGCTTGGACTTCGACCGCCTATGCCACGCTCAGCTGCCAGACACAACTAGAACCCAACCTAACCTAACCCAATGCATATTCCACGAAACGATCATTAAATTGTGAGTTTGTTTTTTCGAATTCGGACACACACAAGGGAAAATTTATTTGTTATCCAAGCCAGCAATAAAACCACTTCGCTTTCATTCCTAACAGACTTATTCAAAAAAGCAGTCAACTTTCCCGTCCAACGTCGTTTCTTCAATTGACGGCCATTAAATATGGAATTTCTGGACGCACCACGGGTGGAAGGTTAGTCAAGACGATCGATCATAAATGCGTTCATTCATCTTGTTTAATTAAAACCAAAGTCAACAGTTATGACAACCTCGTCCAACGAGGAGTTTGTTTCTGCCTTATGACAAGCGATGCGTTCTTCCTTCAAAGCGCATTTGTTTGGTTTGGTACAGAAATTTGTATTTTATGTTGGTTCTTGAAACAGGAGTTTTAAAGTTTTCTTTGCCACACGAAGAGATTTAACTTTCTTTTCTGCTGTTGACAGATTCAGACTCCCATTCACACTTTCACTCGCACGCTGACTGCAGTTTCCCCTGCACGCAAACAACATCGGGGTACTATTAACCTTGCGTCACGTAGATCACGAAATCCATCCTACACACCAATCTCTCCTGCATTCTATCACGCTGTCTGCCGCTGACAGTGAATGATCTTTCTTCACCGTCCCTTTCATCCATTTTTAGTAGGTCCTACCAAGTTGTCTTTGTTGACAGAAATGTCAAATGACATCGCAGTGCCTCCACATCAATGTCACTTTCGATTGCATTTGGCACTAACTGTCAAAACGCAGGGGAACATTGAGGACGACAAGATCCCCTCACGCACACGCAGCAGTGAGGTACGTGATCAGCAGGCCATCAAAGAAGGAGGACATGCGAAGTATGCTGATTTCTTTTTCCCTCGGACCAGCGGAATGTTGTCGATGCAATTTCAATAAATTGCAATCATCGGCTGGGAATGAAGGGGATCGATCTCAACTCGGCCCGAACGTTCACCTCAATTTCCAGTTGATCTTGCGTCAGTGTGCGTAAGTGTCGAGCGCCAGAAAGAGAGATCGTAAAACATCGCAAGCGGTAAACGTGTTTTGTGTCCCCTCCAGCTGAAGTTGGGTGGTGACGGTGACGGTGGCGGCGAGCAGCGCCAGCGTCCAAGAAGTGCACTTTACAACATGCATAAGACAATTTATTTTTATTCAGCAGAAAACGATCGTAAAAGTTGTGGAACCCATTGGAGATGGAGCGCTCGAGGGAGCTGGCGAGTGCACAACACGATCAAATCACGTTGCTGCAATGATTCCTCGGCAAGGTCACCAAGAGTTGAAGACATTACACCCGTTGCTGTGGGACGGTGTGCTGGTCAATCCAGTTCCAGATGCTGGTTGGGTGGACCATGGCTCCGGTCCGACGGCGATGGAGAGTTATGTTCAGAATCTGAAGACGACGACGATCTTGTGCATAGATGTAGTACTATGGTCACCTTGCTATGCTAGTGCTGCTTCCTCTCCTCCTCATCGCCGGATGCCTTTGATTGCCAGATGAGATGAAGGGAATGAATACGAAGAGCGATTCTGGGTGAAGGTACACACAGAGTCGGCGAGATGTGAACGATTTTTTTTCTGTGACGGCGTTGTCAGAGAGAACCGCCGTCTCGTCTGCACAGAGTGCTCATGTGGCATGAATGTCAAACGATGGCCGCGCTTATGCCACTCTCCCTTTCAGATTTTGATTCTGTCCAGCGAAGTAGGACACATGTCTCATAAACTTGAATTTATTCGAACTAACGTTTGAAATCTGTGTATTAGAAATGGGGAAACTGTTGGTGAAACTTTGTGTCTGAACTTTGGTCGTCCTTGGATGAAATGAAAACCATTTGCACACTTTCATAGAAAATATGGCTTAACCAGCAAGGTTTTCTTCAAACTTAAGGACTTTTTGATTTACGTTCTTGTTTTGGTTACTTTAAACCGTTAAACAATTTTTGTGACTAATTCAAAAGTTAAAAATTTAGTTGTTCTTTTTAAATTATAAAAAGGCACGTTGGCAGCACTTTAAATTTAAAAAAGTGACAGCTGAGTAATTTAATGGTTTGAAAATGCAGAACAAAGCTAATCCAAGCAATTTCTATTCAACGCATATTTTTGTTGGTTCCTCCAACCAGTCGCTTATCTGTCACCATATCCATCTGTCAAACTGTCAAAAGAATGAATATGTTGCTCAAAATGTCAACTAAACATATCATTTGAAGCAAAAGTCGTCACATTTCATCACCAAACACCAAATTAGGCATCGTTTCGCCTTCGACCGCAATGTGTCATCGCGAAACAATTGCATCTGCCATCATTGCCGTCATCGTTGAGCAACGCGACCATGGTTCACGGTATTCATTGACGAAATGTCATAAGTCGGAACCATGCGATAAATTATTATTCTGATGAATTTCAATGCCGAAGCCGACGTCAAACGAGCACACACACCACTCGCCCCCACCCACATGTGCATAGCCAGTCCACAAACCACCGATCATAAAAAGAGAAAACTTTGTTTACAAACCTTGGGACATAAAAGCCAAAACAAAAATCAACGAAAACAAAAGCGAATCTAGAGAAAAAAATACACACACACCGAATAGTGGTTCAGTAGTTTATTTTTTTACAGCTTTTCTGTTGAAATGCGTGCACGCTTGTATCCTGGTGGCGCGACGGCCTTTCAACGAGAATCAGAATTTATTACTCTTTCGCTGTCCGACTCTATGCGAGTCTTTATCTGTAAGATGCGTTGAGGGACATCGTCGGAAAAAATAACTCCGCCACTGAAGACTGTTAATTACAAAATAAAACTCCGGTTCGGAGATGTGGTCATAAACCAGAATGCGACCGTTCCCGCCTTCCCGCCGGCTTGTGTGGAAAGTGCCAATCTTTGGGACCATTCTTCCACTCCTGTCTGGAGGTCGAAGTGGCAATGAAAACAACTTTACGACTATTTTCATTTTTTTTTTTTTGTCGATGTCCTCTCTCCACGTGGGAGGTGCGGTGGCGAGCCACGGCTTGTGATTAGTAATTAAATTCCACAGGGGAACGGTGGTGGCCCGAGGTCATCTCTTGTTTATGCTAGTCGTAAGGTTTATGGGGCGATCTGGCGGACAAGTCTATCGGTCGATTGCTGCGCTCTTAAATTTTCTGCGACTTCGGACTGAAGGGCCATTGCGTTACGCGATCAAATGGCAAATAGGCACTGAGTTGATTGGTCCTCTTATCGGTGGACCTTCAGTTCGAAATGGGACGAAGGACCTCTGCTGTGCTATCTGTTCCCCAGTTTACGATTTGGTTGAATGAGTGATGCCGCCTAAGGGATAGATGCACACATTTGAGTTTTTGAGGAGTATTGGGACTCTTTTGAATTTTTGACGCAATTTAAAATATCTCCAAACCGATGTCTGTGTGTGTACTCAAAATTCGCAAATTTTGATTAAGTCAAAGTGATTATTGGTGATTCAGATTTCGGTTCAAAAATCATTCAAAGACTTGAGACTCTAAAGGAAAATCCCAATGCTCTCAAATAATTTTAATTACTGTCAGTTTCAGTCGTATTCCTACATTTCCCGATTTCATGGGTAGAAGTAGTTTAGTTGAGGTGGCAACTTGAGTGGATAAGCTGTCAAAAGAAGAGTCTCTAATCGTTGCCCTTTCAACAGTTGCAAGATACAGACAAGTTCCTTGGTAGTGAATAAACATTTCGTTAACCTCCTCGTTCCGGCAACTTCTTTTTCGTGGTTTTCCTTCAGACGAAA
This sequence comes from Eristalinus aeneus, assembly GCA_955652365.1. Lineage (NCBI taxonomy): Eukaryota > Metazoa > Arthropoda > Insecta > Diptera > Syrphidae > Eristalinus > Eristalinus aeneus. The sequence continues at coordinate 28,787,208 of OY019131.1, read as the reverse complement.
TTCGGTCTTCTTCTTTTTCTTCTTCTTCTTCTTGTGGCGCTACAGTCCGGGCTGGACTTGGGCCTCAACCAACATGCCTCTTCAGCCACCACGACCTCTTGCCAGCTGTCCCTAATTCGTCATCTTGTGGCGCTACAGTCCGGGTTGGACTTGGGCCTCAACCAACATGCCTATTCAGCCACCACGACCTCTTGCCAGCTGTCCCTAATTCGTCATCTTGTGGCACTACAGTCCGGGGTGGACTTGGGCCTCAACCAACATGCCTCTCCAGCCACGACGACCTCTTGACAGCTGCCCCTAATTCGTCATCTTGTGGCGCTACAGTCCGGGCTGGACTTGGGCCTCAACCAACATGCCTTTCCAGCCACCACGACCTCTTGCCAGCTGCCCCTAATTCGTCATCTTGTGGCGCTACAGTCCGGGCTGGACTTGGGCCTCAACCAACATGCCTCTTCAGCCACCACGACCTCTTGCCAGCTGCCCCTACTTCGTCATCCCGTGGACTTACAGTCCGGGGTGGACTTGGGCCCCAACCAACATGCCTCTCCAACCACCACGAACTCTTGCCAGCTGCCCCTACTACGTCATCCCGTGGACTCACAGTCCGGGGTGGACCTGGGCCTCAACCAACATGCCTCTCCGGGCAGTACCATCTTTTGCTAGCTGCCTCCAGTCGCGCACCCCAAAGTTGGTTGAAGTCCTTTTTCACTTGTGTGCCCCACTTTAGCCTAGGCCGTTCTCAGTTGCGTTGTCCCAAAGGCTCAGATTTGAAGCAGGCCATACGCTCTACTTGGTTTTGCCATCTTAACCATTGTATCCGAAAACGCTTGACCAGGCGTATGTCGCGCATGTCGGAGAAGATTTTATGACAAAATCGATGGGCTGTACAACTAGTCAATATCCTGCCTCCTGTCCAACATTACTTTTGCCGATCAGATGAAATCTTTTATCCGTGCAAGTTGGGCTTTATCGCCAAGCTGCTGATATATTTCATGTACTCTTGCGAAAGCATGTTTTAAAAATTTTTGCTGTAGAACTGTAGAAGAAATAGCTACCGAAAGAAGAGCCGACCCACTTTGCTTGCTTCTTTCACCAGCTTCTTTGTCATCCAAGACACCGACTTCGCATTAGGAAGCCCAGCAGATGGTCTCATTTCATTTGACCGTTGTCTTCTCAAGACTCAATTAACGTAATTTGACCATCTCCGATTTTATTGACGTTTCTGGAACCTTTATTGTCGCTTAACCGCTTCTAAACAGAACGTTAAATAATTACCATTTTCTTAGTCTCACCGACAAGAAAAGAAAGAAAGCCTTCTGAAAAAATTCGATTTGCACCTGAAATTCGCTACAATGAAAAGTAGATGTATTTGGTAAAGGGGCGAAGACTCGCGAAGGCCCTCAGGACCGCCAAGTGTCTAACTAAATCTTTTCCCCACTGAATTGTGTAGGAGAAGCTTGAAAGACATAATCTAAGAAGTACACTTTGAGTGTTTAGCTATTGGAAAATACCACTGTTTTCAGAGTTGTCATTCTTTACTTAATGGTTAAAATTTAAATGACGTAAAATCAATGGGTAACAGATAGAAGATCGTATCGGATTCAGTGTTAGGAATACTCGTAACCCTTTTGTCGAATACTATTGAGAGTACAAATTAGTTATTTTTTTTTGTATTTAAAGTCTTTTATTGAAAAAAAAAACTAAAAATAATCACTCAAGGTATTGTTCTTTGTAAGCAAAGTTTGTTTCCTTATCTGGAACTCGAATACCATCTCTAAAAAATAGACTTCAACCGGTAACAGCCCCATCCGTATTGCCGTAGTCGAAACATCCAGTACCCAAAAGGAGCAACGTCTGAAGAATAAGGCGGAGAGCTCCCGTTTCAGTAGTCGGAAGGACTAGGTCTGGTAAATACAGCGGTTGGGGAAATACCTCCTGTTTCAGAAGTTTTTTACCGCTATAACCACGCAGAGGCGAACGTCAGCAAGTTGAAAAATTACCTTGTCATGCATTTCGGCCGTTTCTGGTCATTTTTCATGCAACGCACATCTCAAACGCATTAGTTGTAATTGACAACGTTTAAAATCAATGGTTTCGTATTTTTAAGTAGTTCATAGCAGAAACCATTAAGGAAGGAGATGGGTAACTGAACATCTGATCAAACAGTTGATTTCCCCTTTCCCCCGGCCTTTTGACTGTTATTTACGTGTTCTTGTAGAAAAAAACTCCAATTTCTGAAAGTTATTTACGTAACATCGAACATTGTCTCATTTTACTCATACATCTATACGTTCCCCCTCCAAAATTGGGAAGATGGCGACTAATACGTCAATTTTTACCTTCAATAGTGTCAAACACTCGTAAATTGTCTACTGTTCGCGAATTCGTCAGCCATTTTGTGTACATTCAACACAACGCGTTCGGAAATCCTACTGCAAATTGTTTACGGAAGTAAGTGTAACCGAATCTTTAAAAGGAATTATTTCTAAAAAATAATGGATAATTTGATAGCATTTATATTAATAAGTTATGAAATATGTAGAAAAACACGAGAGTAGCGTGTGCTGAAAAGTCGCACATTTGTAAAAGACTTATTCTCAGTTGATATTCCGAGTTAAGAGTATTATAAATAAAATAAATATTTGGTGTTACATTTTATTACTACAAAATATTATTTCTATTGTTCAAATAACAACAATTTAATATGAAAGGTGTTGTTATCAATAAAAATAATGAAACCTATCCCACAAAACAAATAATAAACATGTTTCGTGCAATCAAAAAATAAAACAATAATAATAAAACGAATATATTTTGCGAAACATTTCTGTCTAATTTGACTCAGAACGAAGATATACTTAAAAAAATACTTAAAACAATTAAGTTGGTTCGCAATGAGAACGTTTTTACAAATTTAAGATACCTTTTGAGTACTATTTCAATAAGAACAAAAAAAAACGAGTATTTTATTTATTATTTATATTTATTCAAAATAAATAGCTGTTGTTCAGTGTTGTGTAATGTTTATTAATTCATAAATACGATTTAGTAAATTTCATTTTGTTCTTGAATTAATTATAAAGTTTTAAGAATATTGTTTTTCTGATGCAACTGCTGCCTTACAAACATAATTTTTGAACGCTACTTTGTGTTGGAAAAAACTAAGCCTTCTCTCTTTCAATTTTTTTGTTTTATATGCCCTCTCCTTCTAACAGTCTTAAGAGTGAGGAGATCCACCGTATAGGCAGCTCACACGTATTCTCATTTAAAAACAAGAAAAAACCTGCCTGTGAATCAGCTGTTCAGGAGGGGAAATGTTATAAAAAAAATGCTGTTAAAATGAATTCAAGGGCGGGAGACGAGGGAGTTGACTGTCTCCCTATTGGTCTCTGGTTCATAGTACACTACGCCCGTCTGATCACACACTTTCCAGAGCATCACTTTTGAACTGTGAATGTTTTTCTTTGGCGTTTGATATGAACAGGTTCTAATCACGGATGACAACTATCGTGCGACGACATTTGCGAATTTTGTATCATGCAAGCAGAAACAAATGATATCGACAAAACCATATAGTTCTGTTTGCATCTTGGGATAAAGAATGGACAGTGAACAATTGGGAGAAAGTTGTTTTCTCGGACGAGAGTCACTTTGAGGCCCAAGGATACCGGCAAAGTGTCGGGAGTGAAAGTCCGAAAGAAAATCTCCGACCCGGCCACTTCGTTCAAGCGCCAAAACATTCTCCGAAAGTCATGTTTTGGGGCTGTTTTACGTGTGTACACGACTGTAGTCACTCCCAACGATTCTGCGAGTTCCCATTGGGTTTGACAGGTCTTGATCTTGATCCAGTAAAGCATCCAATTCTTCATTTCATTCCACTTTTCGAGCTGGCACTCTTTATCGTCGACGTCAAAAGTCACCACTTTTGAAGTGCCGAAACCAATCTCTGCATAATTTTTCGGTCGGAGCTACACCATAAACGTATATATATTGCTTCATCCTCTCCTTTCTTGCAATAGAAAAAGAAACCCAAAACTTCCCGAAAATGATATTTATTTTTGGTAATTTTCAAAGAAGCAAAAACACTGTAGTTCTCTAGAACAGACGCTGATGCACACTAAAGGTTGCTGGCAAATGCCACACCTTTCCAATGAAATAGGTAATCGCTTCCAATATCTTGCAGGTGGCTCCATCTTTTGTAAACCGAATTAGTATCGTTATATCCGGGCTATATGGTGAATGCGATAAAATTTCCCATACGAGCGCCCGTAGCTTCTGACGAGTCATCAACGCAGTGTTTGGTCTGGCGTTGTCCTGGTGGAACACTATACGCTTCCTGTTGGCCAATTCTGGACGCTTCTGGTCGATTGAATTCTTCAAGCGGTCCAGTTGTTCGCAGTAGATGGTAGATTTAAGCGTCTGGCCATATTGAAGCAGCTCATAGTGGATGATTACCTTCCAATCCCACCAAACACACAGCGAAACCTTCCTGGCCGTCAATCCCGGCTTGGCCACTGTTTGGGACGATTCATCGGCCTTCAACCACGACCGTTTTCGTTCGATATTGTCGTATGTGATCCATTCTTCGTCGTCAGGCACCATCCGCTTAAAAAATTGGTCAAATTCGTTCTGTTTCAGCAGCATATCGCGGGCATTGATTCTGTCCAAAAGGCTTTTATTTGCGTCAAATCAAGCAAGGGTCGAGTTCGTTCCGTTTCAGCAGCTTATCGCAGGCGTTGATTCGGTCCAGAAGGTTTTTCTTGCATCAAATCAAGCTTTTTTTGTATCCAGCCTTCTGCAGATCGTTTAAAATGGTTTGGTGACTAACTCCCATCTCCTGGGCGATGTCACGAGATGCCACATGGCGATCTAACTCGATCAGTTCCATGATTCGATCGGTATTTTTCATCACAGGTTTTCCGCCGGCTGGCTTATCCATGGTGTCGTTTTCACCTGCTCTGAACCGTCGAAACCATTCCTTCACGGTTCGAGGTAATGAGTACCATCCCCCAAAACACCATTGATCTCACGGAACGTTTCTCTAGCGGATTTCCCTTTAACGAAGGAAAACTTTAAAATAGCGCGAAATTCGGCGTTAGTGAACTCCATGTTTACACGTCTATAACTGTTGAACGCAATATACAAACTAATCATACGTCGTTTTATAGGTTATGTCAAGACCTTTCAAATGATGTATAGTATTGCCATATACGAGCTCTGTAGCGCGAGACAAAAAAGCGGAGATATTTGACAACCTTATATCAAAATGCTGAAGTGTTGAAATTTGAAAAACGGCTTAAATCATAAAAAATCAAAAATCCGTAAAAGTCTAAAACAATCAAGAGACTTTCACACACACGTAGTCCTTGAAATCCCTAAAATTACATAATGCCAAAATGCCAAAATTCATAATTCCCAAAACACGAAAAACCCAGCAAAGCGGAAATCTCGAAATGTCCAAAATCTTCATGTCATATGACTTGACAGATCTTCAATTCAAGTGTTCGAAATTTTGCGGCATTTCTGCATTTTCTCCCTAACAGCTGATTAAAAAGTATTCGATTTGAATAGACCAATTGCTTTATTTGGGTATCAAGAACGCGTCAAAGATAACTGGCGAGTGTCAATGTTTATCGATTTATTCACTCTTTGTTAGACTCATCTAATTGGTTGACAGATACGAGTCAACGGCTTCAGTCTGGGAACTGATAGTTACTTCGCCAATCATAATTCCAACCAAAAGTTCCATTGAATGTTCTTCTTCCTTACAAAACGATCATAGAGAGAGTTGCTGCACTTCCCGCTACACGATGAAAACCCATTCATTCAAGCGGGCTTTAGTTTGCACCAAATTTCAGAGGAACGATGCAGTCAATTAGACCCAAAGTCCTCGTGCACATGCAACTGTCGTGAACAATTAAAATCTGCATCACCTTGCAAATGGTTTCCCCACCGTTGCACCGTGTCCATTTAGACAGTCAGACATTTGGCAAAATCCGCCAAGCTGTGCAAAATTCATAATCCAATTAGTCAGCTCCCAATTGCCATTCGACCGACGCAAAGTCCAACAAAGTCCGTCTCTGCGAATGTCCCTCCACACCTCCTCTCGAGCTCATTTCAAATTTTGAATTCCCTCCGGACAGCCGCTCTCATCTGGAGCAGCTCGGCACCTGCAGCAGATGTCTAACGCAAAACGACTGCTTTCAGCTTCACATCACGCACCGATGCTAGGGTGTGCTCCGCAAGCTGTAGGAGAACTCCGACGCACTCCCTTTCCTTCGTTTGTCTGTTCTCTTTTTTGACCCATTTGACATTCACTTGTTGCATAGACAGCGACGGAAATTTCTCCCAGGCTCACGCGGTCTTATCTAACAACTGGCAGCGGCCCTGGGGGCAAGAATGTCGACGAAGTCAAGCAGCTAGCAATCGGTAAAGTGGCCCAACCCAGAGACCCAAAGACTGTGACTGCCGACGGGGCCCGCGGTGTGCATGCGGATACACTCCGCCCGACAACTTTCAGAAAAAACGAAGGTGCATGTATCCGCTCTTCGAGAATGTGGAACACACCCAGTTGGCATGCCAGAGTGAAAGACTACGACGGCGGCAACTGAACCGAAAACGAACGCGTCGAAAGGAGAGAAGGAACCCCGGACGCCCGCGGAGGGCTGTTTGTGCGCCGTGCGTGCTATCAAGGAGGGGACTTCGGTGGCTCCAGATAATGAAATTCAAAGAAACAGGTGAAATAAATAATGAACCCAGGATTTCGCTAAGATACAGACAGCGAAGGCGTCTCCGCCACAGGCTTTATCCCACCAACATCGTGGAGATTGTTTTTGTCTTCGGAATTAATGCAGTGAATCGTGCCATCCTTCAGCTGCCCTCATTTTGGGCTTACGAGGGACAAGTTTGCGAAATTTCCAATTTATCGCCCTAATATGCATTGGGGAGGTTTTAATTAGCAACTTCTCTTTACGCGGTGTGCCCCGGGAGAAAAGACCGTGCCGAGAGAAAGTATGGTAATGTGATGTGATTTCTTTGCAAATTTCCCGAAATTGGAGCGAGGACGTCCACGATGGGAAGCAGACGGCTCTGCGGCTGGACAGTGATGTGAGTCGTATGGAGCGATTATTATTTCGAAGGAGAGAACCAGAAAGACAACGTATTGTTTGGCTGGGGTTTTCGCAGAAGATCTTTGTTTTTTTAAAGCGAAAATTGATTCATAAACCATCTGCCAGCTTTTCAAGCTGATTTTGGTACGAATTTGGGTTTAGTTTCAACCCCGTTCCGTGAAATTAGCATGCAACGAAATTGAACACATGCATTTGTTTGAAAATTTTCAAGGAAAACCTCAAGTCATCGATGAAGAGTGTCTTTCATTTATCTGCGTGGAATAGACAATCAGCCAACCAGATGTTCGATTCCAAATTTGAATTTTGCGATCGTCTTGGCAACCCCTTGCTCCAGATTCGTCTTTTTGATATTGCTTCTAAATTCGTCTTTTGATATCGCTTCTAAAATAAAAAATAAAAAAAATATAAAATAAATAAAAATGTCTATGGTTTCATTTTCACAAACAAAATGAAATGTTGGCATATCTGTCCTTCGGTTCCCAACTTCGAATCTCTTGTCTCGCAATTAACCGGTCATCAGATTAGAATGCACAGTCAGTGAGAGATGAGATCAACGTTCGATGTGAAAGTACAATCAAAGTATTGGCTCAATGAATCTTCGACGACTTCCCTTTGCGTAACTCCAAAGAACGATGATTTCAATTGAGTCCCCGCTCTCAGTAGTTTCACAATCAATGCCAGACTCCGATTTACATTCTTCTTCTCCATAATTGACTTGTGGCGACTCGGTGGCGATTTTGCCATACATTCGTTACTACTTGAAGCTCTTTTATTGTTTAAGCAAAACTTAGAAGAGAGTTGTAAATGGGGGGAAAGATAAAGACAATTTTAATAAATTACTGAATTTTGAAATATCTTAAACCACCGAAACTTTGTTCTTTCACTGTTTCCGATTCTACGAGTAGAGTTGTTAGTTTTCCGATGAATTTGTGGCAAATCATACATCGGTGTTCATTGTCTGCCTTCTGCCTGAACTCTTTACGAAGGCCTTAATTACTTTCTTGCAGCTCTTGTGTAACGCATCGTCCTCGCTATCATTTCAACACTGAGTTAACTGTCGATATGTTGTCTACTCGCACCAATTGCCACATCGTAGCGACTGTCAAACGCAGAAATCCCAACAGCTGTCAAATTGCACCAACTGTCAAATCGCAGCAATTGTCAAATATAACAACCTTCAAATCGTACCAGCTATCAAATCGCAGCAATAACCAAATGCAACAGCCTCCAAATCGCACTAATTGCCACATCACACCAACTGTCAAATCGCAACGACTATCAAATTTCGCTAACTGTCAAAACGCAGCAACTGTCAAATCGCAACAGCTGTCAAATCGCAATAACTGCCAAATACCATAAACTGTCAAATCGCAGCAATTGCCAAATATAACAACCTTCAAATCGCACCACCTATCAAATCGTAACAGTTGCCAATTACAACAACCTTTAAATCGCACCAATTGCCACATCGCACCAAGTGTATAATCGCAACAACTGTTCAATCGCAACAACTGCCAAAAACCACAAACTGTCAAATCACACCAACTGTCAAATTGCACCAATTGTCAAATCGCAATAATTGACAAATACAACAACCTTCAAATCGCACTAATTGCCACATAACACCAAATGTCAAATCGCAACAACTTTCAAATTTCAATAACTGTCAAAACGCAGCAACTATCAAATCGCAACAGCTGTCAAATCGCAGTAGTTACCAAATACAACAACTCTCAAATCGTACTAATTGCTACACCGCGCTAACTGTCAAAACGCTAACTGTCAAAACGCAGCAACTGTCAAATCGCAACAGCTGTCAAATCGCAATAACTGCCAAATACCACAAACTGTCAAATCGCACCAGCTGTAAAATCGTAACAATTGTCAAATCACAGCAACCTTCAAACCGAACCAATTGCCACATCACACCAACTGTCAAATCGCAACGACTATCAAATTTCGCTAACTGTCAAAACGCAGCAACTGTCAAATTGCAATAACTCCCAAATACCACAAACTGTCAAATCGCATCAGCTCAAATCGTAACAATTGTCAAATAACAGCAACCTTCAAACCGAACCAATTGCCACATCACACCAACTGTCAAATCGCAAGATCTGTCAAATCATAGCAATCGTCAACTCACAACAACCTTCAAATCACATCGACTGCCAAATCCGCAACATTTTCGAGGAGCTAAATGCGATCTCAAACACACTCCCACGCACATATAAGCATTTCCAAAAATTTAAAATTCAATCCAACTCTCCCACCATCTATCACCTCAGCTGTCAGCACCTGAAGCATCCGCCCCCTGCCACTGGTGCTTGGCGTGAATAGATCAATTAGATAATCTGACACATATTTAAAAGTCTCATTACAAAACGATGTGACTGTGGGCAATTTCGAAAATTCCATTCATCTCTACCCACGCACACGTAAGCACTCACTCGCCCGGACAGCACTCAACAGCGGAGCAACCTGTTGCTCTGTCCGCCTCACTGCAACTTGGTAGCACTTCACACCATTCCGAGCATGCCACCGTGTAAGTAGGTGATGCCAAGCTCTGCTGCCACTTGAAATGGTTGCATTCAGCCATATTTGGTCCCCGCTGCGGCTTCCTCTGAGTCATGGAGGGCAATCAGCACAGCAGTCTAATTCAGTGAATGTTTGCATGCCTGCATTGTCGGTGCATGAGTCAGCGGCAGCAGCAGGCCGGGGCCAACGAACAATGAGAGCCGTGTAAAACTCGAGCCCATAAAATGTTCTCTTTTCCGATGACAAATACCTCGAATTAAATTCACAACGAGTGCGCGTATGGAGAGCAGTGCCTGATGACGCCAGAGATAGCAGCAGTAATTGTTGCCTGCAGCCGGACCGAGGCATTAGCATTCAGCGGCCGTCCCTTGGAAAGCAGATGACAATCGGGCGAACGCTCAAACGTGAAGTCACCTCCTTTTATGTCCCGACAGGGGTTTTCCATTCACGTTCATTGTTAACGATATTAATTTCGATTTCATTGCCAAAAGAATTTCGAATGAGCGCAGTTCAAGAATCCGACTAGACACCAAGCTCGCACTCACGCGCACACACACCAACAAGATGGCAGTACCCATACAGGTGTGTGATATACCGTTCGTTTGCCCACTTACGATGCACAAATATTTGGGTCAGTAGCCATTGAGGCATTCACACATAGAACGCTAACGGCGGCGACGCGGTGATTGCCCGGCATGCATATGTCCATGAAGCAAACCACTGTACACCGGCGTTGTCGTCGTCGACTCAGCAGCGCTGCTACTGCAGCAGCAGTCACTGCTCCCCTTGAACGGGGCGAGAAAGGGGCCACTGAGTATCAGCGGTTGTGGAGGACAGTGCCACGTGAAACCTGAAACCGCGAAGCACAAAAATTCTTGAAGTGAAAAACACATTATGGCGGCAGCGACGAACTCGATAAGTAGATAGATGGATTACTTGGCGCACTTTCGTCTCGCTGCGCGACGCAACGACTCATTCGAAGTCGTTTGTGTTGAAAGTTTGGAATGCGCACAAAGACATTTCAGTGCCCCTGCGAACAGTGGCGGCAAAAAGTTTTCCAATAAACCAGCGTGATGACAAACTGCCGCTGATGCTTACCACCCACGCCGACTACCACTTAATCCATTTCGAGAAACCTGTTGGTGGATGGTTTTGCTTGATGGATCTCTTCGTCGGCTGTCAACGATGGGGGAGGAGGAAATAAAATTCGAACAAACTCCGACGACGACCGTCGCAATCGATGGGGAAACTTTTTGTGCTTTAACAAGTTTTGAGTGAGACAGTCCTTTGATTCATGATCCCGAACTTGGGAATGAGCTGCAATTAAGGTCGTCACCAGAATGGTTTTGTCTTGTGATTCTCAAGGAACAGACTGTCGAAGTTGACGACGTAAAGCCGCAATGAACATGGGGAGACTTGGAAGTTTTCTGCGCTTGGTGGGGTGCGCCAGCGTGTCGCAAAAATTAATTTGACAGCATTTTAAGTGTTTTAAGTAATTTTTGGATAGAAAGCGCCCCCATGGCCCAAAACAAAATACGAAAAGGCCACAAGTTCAGTCGCCTCGTCAAATCCGGGTATAATCACATTCACGCCTTCATTTCTGCAGATCATGCTGACTCAACGCAGCTACCAACGGGGCAAAGCAATCGCAGAGAAACTGTCAACATTAGCATATCTGGCGCAGCTCCAGCAGTTACAGCAGCAGCAGCAACAGCAACGGCCTTTTGCGGATTTTCTAATCTTTCAAATTTAAATTTTCAACAAACACTATCGCGCCGACCGCCAGCGGAACGCCGAGAAGGAGGCCGCGCAACAATGTTGTCGTGCCACCATCCTCGTTCCGTCCACATCCCACAATTATATTCCATAACAAGTGTATGCACGATGGTGTGCCGTTCACTCGACACAGTCACACTCACAAGACGTTGTTGTTGGCGAGATACGCTGTTCATCATGCCGAACGCCTTCGTCAACAAGTACTTATCTTCGCCCATTGACTACGGGCAGATATGACGTGCCAAGTGGACTGGAACAAAGTTGTTAATAATAGCACTCTGCGCCGAGCAAATACAGAAAGTCACTGTTTGCCAACAGGTGCGCAAACAGAAAAAACCGAAACGCCAAAGGAATTCACTAATCACAGTCTTTGATGCAGGAGGCGAGCGGGGTGAGTCCTCGTGTTGACATTTTGCGGACATTGCCAATGCGTCACACTTGACATTTGTCATGAATGGTTTGAATGGGCGACTTTGATTTAGCAGTTGAGCCTGTTGGGCATTTGTTCGCCGTTGACAGCCGCATAAGGCACGAATGTCACGTCCTTGCCAAAAACTAATCGAAACGGAGTCTCAAATTTCAATTCGACATGTCCCCCCCTAAAAGGTGCTCAGACTCTATCACGCGATGACACATACATTAAGTTGGTGTGGTGAAAAAAAAGACACCACCAACCTCCCAGTCATGGCGCCAAATTAATATCTGTCACATTCATTCAATTCGTGACTTTTCGCAAGTCATCGCCATTGCCACAAAGAAATGCAGACATTTATTTGAATGCACGAAGACAATTTCTGCCTCTCCCTTTCACCCACCTCAAAGTGACAAACCCTGACAGATGAGTGCTAAATGTCCCTCACGATATCGTGGGAACGACGACTGTGACTGAGTGCAAGCCCTGACCTTTCAACAATCAACAAATTTGATTAAAAAAAAAAAAACGAGGCAGTCAAACGTATCATAAATCAAGTTCTTATTCTGCGCTCTGTTTGTTTTTGTCAAATTAAAGTGACAATTAATCGGACTGTCCGCCTCCCTCTCCAGGCTCTCTCTCCTTCCTCATTGTATTCCTCTGTCCAATTGTAATTATTCGTTTAACTAACAATTTGGTGACAAGCCAACGGGAAGAGACCAAAAAAACGTAAACATTCCCGCTTAAATTTTTCTGTTTGTCTTTAGTTTTGTTTACGTTGATGTTTTTTTTTTTTTGTTTTTCTCTGCGAGTGAACAACAACGCATGAACGACGCAAAAAATTGTTTCCGGTGTCAATGGCATTTGATGCGGCACCAAGTTGTGTCAAGTACCACACACTTTCTACTGCTGGGATGGAGGTGCAATGCACCGTAATCGATCCTCAAGGCTTTTTGGGGAATGACGTGTGTTCGCTTATTGACTGGGAGGCATGTTGCTTTTTTTCAAATAAATTAATGAATTACATCTGCCATGCGTTTGAAATTTCAAATGTCAAACAAAGTTGCGACGAACCAAATGACTTTTAAATGTCATTCACCTGCCATCCGGTCGGATGTTTCTTTGCGTCGCTTCCGCCTCCAACATTGTATCCCCTATCGAGAGCACAACGCCTTGTACATCGATGGATTTGATTTATGCGATAACATAACACCTCGCACACCTTTCTCAGTTGCGTTCATTCGCCTCATATTTCTCGCAGGCGGCCCGGCACACATACGGGCACGATGTGCGTGTCTATGATTTGCGAACATGCCCCGCTACTAAAAACTCGATTTATGAACGCACAGTGCAATGACACCGCACGCACCACAAGACGACCGAGCGTTTAGAGATTTATAACAACATCTCGAACTCACTCTCTCGCACGACTTTGTTGTGCTGTCTTTCTCGGTTTTCCCGCCTGGTCGGCGCGGTCTGTTGATGCCAAACATCATCATCGTCATCAGCAACGTCGTTGGCGTTGTCGTTTGGGTTGTCGTTGTCGCGGTCGTTGGAGTTTATCTTGTGACTCTCCTGAGAAAGTCACCGCAAGATGTGAAATCGAATGCCAGATTGTGTAAATAGTGCAACCACCTTAGAGGAGCTATAGCAGTGAACCCTTCCCCACCATCACCACATCCCCCTTCCGGAGAGTGCCTGCTGCTGCTGCTGCGACTTGTGCGTGATGCTTCAAATGGCGGTTTTGTTGTGCTTCTTGACAATACAATGCAAACAACAGGTTGCTTGTTTAGTTTTATGTCGTTTTGTTTCGGCGGAGAACGTAATATCTCATAAACTGGGGTGAGAGTTACATTTTTGTGTGTATGTGTGTGAGTAATGTTGTAACGTGTTAATCATATTTAACTGTCGCCTTGATGGGCTTTCAAAAATGGCTGAGACGCATTTTTAACACAAGTGCAATGACAGGAGGGAAAGGAAAAGATAATTTGGGATACCTGCCAGGCGCCAAAATGACACTCGAACTGAGAGTGGATGAGAAAGTCTTATGAACAAGATCAGTGAACTTTGCCAGATTCAAACTAACCTAACGCAGCAACAGCAACTGTCAAACTATTGAAAATAGCGGTTCTAGTCAAGAAATCATACATCACAATACAAAACGTAAATTGACTTCCTCTGCAAATATTGCGGTCAAAATGTTTTGTGGAAATGTGAACTCAACCCGCTGTCCCTGCAAATTCTTCAGTCAACATGTTTTATGGAATAACCTAACTCTTAAGACCGACCAGCTGCACATTTTTTTTTCTTTAAGGGAGTATGGAGAAAAAGGCCAGACGCAACTAGAAATGTTAGAAAACAACGGTAATAGAAGAATTTTTCATGCATATACGAGGATTGCCTTTTATATTTCGGGATTAGAGAACAAAAACAAATTTAATCATCGAAAATAGCTTTATTGTTTTTCAAAATATTCCCCATTAAGGTCTACACACTTTTTCAAGCGTTTGAACCAATGGTCGAAGCACTTTTGCCACTCTGATTGAGGTATCTCCAAACCATGCATTCTGAACGCATCGACAGCTTCTTCGGATGTCGGAAAACGTTGACCTCTCATTTTATTTTTTACGTACGGGAATAAAACGAAGTCATTCGGTGCCAAGTCAGGACTATACGGCGGATGACTCATTAAATCGATGTTTTGAGTGCTCAAAAATACAGTTGTTTGAGCCGATGTGTGAGAACTCGCATTGTCGTGGTGAAGGGTGATCCGTCTTCGGCGGTTGGTTTTTTTCTGATTTTTTGGGAGACAACCGGCAAACAAATGCGTGTGTACCGCTCAAAATTAACTGTTCTGCGTTGTTCTAGTGGAACGGTTGCGACATGTACAGGTTTTCCGAAAAAACAGGCGACCACTTGCTTGGAAGTGCTTCGTGTGCGAGTAACTTTTTTGGATTTGACTCAATTTGAAACACACCTACAGTCGACTGCTGTTTACTTTCAGGCTCATACGCGTAAATCCACTATTCATCACTTGTTACGATGTCATAGACGTGTTTCAAAGCACTGCGATCGTATTTTTGGAGCATTTCTTTCGACCAATCGACATGAGCCTTTTTTAGAGCGATTGACAAATTGTGTGGGACCCAACGCGAACAAATTTTTTTGACGGTCAAATGTTCGTGCAATATTGAATGTATGCTAGTCCCACTAGTGCCTAAGGTTCTCTCAATTTCACGATAGGTCACATGACGATCTTGCAATATCAGTTTGCGCATAGCATCAATGGATTCCAGAACAACAACTGATTTTGGACCACCTTCACGAAATTCATCTTGGAGTGAACTGCGATCTCAGTTGAATTCACCATACCGTCGATAAACACTGGTCCTTGATGGAGCTTCATCGCCAAAAATTGAATTGAGTTCATCGATGCACTGTTGTTGAGTTAATCCACGTCGAAAGTTGTGAAAAATAATCGCAAGAAAATTTTCACCATTGAATTCCATTTTTTGGGCGAGACGAATCTTTTAAGTTACTGTAAACAAAACAAATAGCGCTCGTATGTCAAAACCTTCTGAGTACGTATAACCTCTAAAATGTCAAACTTTACGATAGAGTTGGCAATTGCCAGATTGCAACAGCAGGGTTGCCCAATTCCGAAATATAAAATGCAACCTTCGTATTTTTCCTTGGCTACAAGTTGTGAATTGGAATGTCAGAGACAGAAACAAATGTCATCCCTGCTGTTTTCCTAAATTGAAACCTTTGAAATCGTCAATTTACACTCTCAAGTTGGGAGAGAAAAGTTAAGGCAGAAATACGTTTTTCAGAAAACCTTTACTTTTAGCCATTTCTGGTAAATGTCAAATATTTTGACATTATTATTTGAAAGAAGAGTGCAATGTTATTTGAAATTTAATTTTTTGGGAACCCACGTAACTTAATACGTCACTCAATAATGGACTTACCAATGAAACTACATTTTCTAGACAAAATTTGACTTTATTGGTCAACATAGTTCCCTTCGAGAGAGATGAAATCAGTCCAACGCCACTCCAACATTTCGATACCTATTTTATAGAACGATTTACTTTTGGGCTCAAAAGAGGCTTTAGTTTTGGCGATCACCTCCTCATTCGAGCCACATTTTTTTCCGGTGAGCATATTTTTGAGGTCTGAAAAGAGGTAGAAGTCGGTGGATGCCGAAGCAATTCAAAGCCCAATTCGTGCAATTAGGCCATAGTAGCCGACGACTTGTGATATGGTGCATTGCGTTGGTGGAATCGTATTTTCTTCTGCTTCATATGGAACTGTTTTTTTGCAATTTCTTCCTTCAAATGCACGAATAATGTCATGTAGTATTCGCTGTTGATATTTTTACCTTTCTCAAGATAATACTAACTGCATGGCGCGACAGTCCACAGGGGACCAGGGCCTAGCTAGCTCATCAAACTACTCGTGTTGTGCGCGCTACTGTTCTCTCACGAATAGAAGGGGCCTTCATTTTTTTCCCGACTCCGGACGGCGAAGTTTGCAAAGCTTTTTCCTAGACAGTTATTATTCTTTGAGTTTTTTCAGCAACTCGAAAGAGGTGGTTCCGTGAAAAATTCGAGGCTTTCAGCTGGGAATCGAACTTAAAACTTCTGCTTGTGATTATCGCACTCTACGCACTACGCCAGGACGGCCACCCTTTTTCAAGATAGTCGATGAATAAAATTCCGTGCAAATTCCGTGCATATTTCGTGCATATTCCGTGCAAATTCCGTGCAAATTCCGTAAAACTCCCAAAGTATGGATGACATAAGCTTGTCAGTCGACCTTTGTGTTTTTGGACGCATTAGGCGTGGTTCAACGGCTGACTACCGATTTGACTTTGGAGTGTAGTGGCGGATCCATGTTTCATCCATTGTGACATACCGACGCAAAGTCATTCTGGCGAAACAGTTCCAAACAGCTCTTAGATTCATCGATATGTTGTTGTTTTTGGTCCATTGTAAGGAACCGCGGCACCCAATTCGGAAACAGCTTTCTCATGGACAAATGTTCATGTAAAATAGTGTACACACTACCTCCTGATATCTTTAACGTGTCAGCTATCGCACGCAATTTCATTTTGCATATTCCAAAACCATTTTATGTACTTTTTTGACGTTTTCCATTATAACCACCTCAATTGGCCTTCTATAGCGTTCAGCATTGTTGGTGTCTGTACGGTCACGATTAAAGTCAGCGTACCACCGACAAATAGTTGTTTTTGATGGAGCAGAGTCTCTGCGGCCGCCGTGGCGTAGTATGCAGAGTAAAATACCCACACGCTGAAGGTCTAGGTTCGATTCCCGGTTAAACACCTCGAATTTTTAACGGCACCACCACTTTCGAGCTGCTGACAGCACTCAAAGAGTAATATATGTCTAAAAAAACAGTCTTCTCTCTCGACCCACAGTCGGAAATAAATATGTGGGCCCCTTCTTCTCGTAAGAGAACAGTAGCGCGCTCAACACGAGTAGTTGATAAGCAAGCTAGGCTCTGGAGCCCTGTGGACTGTCGCTCCATACAATTTATATTATTATTAGAGTCCCAGTAACACTTTTCAAGCGATTGCTGAGCTTGCACGGTATTTTTTCTTATCAAAAATCAGTGTGTAAACAGAACACACGAATTTCTGTTTTTTCAATTGATTCAAAAATCGTAAAAGTAGCGTCACTTGAAGCACTGTAACTTGTAACCTAAGATTCAGATTATTATTAAAATTTGATAGGTATCGTTTGAATGTTTGTACTTCCTAAAAACAATAGGAGTGTTTTGTTAGTGGCTCCCCCTATATGTCTTCTTCTTCTTCTTCTTCCGATGGCGCTACAGTCCGGGGTGGACCTGGGCCTCAACCAACATGCCTCTCCAGCTAGCACGATCTCTTGCCAGCTGTCTCCAATTGCGCACTCCAAGATGGTTGAGGTCCTTTTCCACTTGTGTGCGCCATCTCAGTCTAGGACGTCCTCTGTTGCGTTGTCCCTGTGGTTCGGATTCGAAAACTCTTCGGGCCGGAGCAGTGCTGTCCATACGCTCTACATGGCCTAGCCACCTTAAGCGTTGTATCCGTAGACGCTTGACTAGGCTCATGCCGCCGTACAGCCCATACAGTTCGTGGTTGAATCTTCTCCTCCAGATGCCTTCAACACAAACAGGACCAAAAATCGCACGCAGAACTTTTCTCTCGAAGAGACCAATGGCTTCCTCATCCGCTTTTAGTTGCGTCCAGGTTTCTGCGCCGTAAAGCAAGACTGGGATGATCAAGGTGTTGTACAAAGTCACTTTGGTCGTTCGGGAGAGGGCTTTATTACTCAATTGCCTCTTGAGCCCAAAGAAACAGCGATTGGCAAGAGTGATTCTGCGCTTGATTTCGGTACTGATGTTGTTGTCCCTATTCACCGCGGAGCCGAGATAGACGAAGTCCTTCACTACCTCGAAGTGTCTGCTGCCCATAGTGACGCTCTGTCCGAGACGTCGATGTTCTGCGTCCTTCTTCGATGACAGCATATACTTCGTTTTGCCCTCGTTTACCACCAGTCCCACTTTAGCCGCTTCCGTTTCAATGCTAGCAAACGCCTCATTGACGGCTCGTTGAGTTCGGCCCATCACGTCAATGTCATCCGCATAAGCTAGCGTCCTATATGTCAGTCCTGGAAATTGTTACGATTGACAGAATGAAATATCAGAAAACAAGTGTTTAGTTGGAACACCACTCACTGGAACCCTCTTTTTAAAATTAAGATCAAATGAGTAATTGGCATAAGCATTGTCCGCCAATGTGTGTATGAAATCCTCAACTGAAACGTCAAATTTAAAATTTGTTCGGGGTTACCAACATTTTGTGTAATATATGCGCAGTTTGGTTATTGCCTTGTTTTTAAAACAAATTCAATGTGTTACTTTTGTTCGAAGATTGCTCGTGACGCAAAAGACAATGAGATCCACAGTCTTCCGCATTGTCGAGAAACACTGCACGGAAGCTTAGAAAATTAGTCCATTGTACTACCAGAAGCAGTAACGTCAATTTAGTGTAATTTCATTGTTTATCGGAGGAACATTTCGGTGAGAAAGATTCTTGAATTTCAGCTCCAACCACACCAGCACCGAATAGCCGCCAACTGAACAGCAAAGGCGGTACATTGACAGTGAAAACGGTTTGCAGTGTCTTCATCATTTCAACAGGCGTCGCAAAGTGTTTCAGCATTAAACCCAAGCACACCTAAGTGTTATCTGAAAGTGAAGTGGTCCTTTAGTACAACAACGAGCCGTCTGGAGCCTTTTCTACCTTCTCTAATACGGGGCCGTATTAAAATCCTTCCGCGGGTTTGAAGTGGTTAGAGGCTTTAGAAAGGCCTTAAGCAAAATTTGGCTGTTGCTACACACGCTTTTACTTGCTTTTCACAATGTAGTTTATGGTCATCAGGATCGCAAAAGTTTCCACTTGGAAGACCGACGCGTTACCTAAAGAGATGTGTAGACTATTGTTGTCGTTTTCCACGAAGGTTGCAATTCCCTCCATTGTCTGCAAAAGTCCGAGCACATCCACCGTGGCTCAGTATTTGGCCCCAGCCAGTCCTGAACACAGGGAAAATTGACTTCGTATAAACGGCAAAACTTCATTATTGGTGTCCTTGCACCAGACGGCATATTTGTGAGACTGGATGTGGCGCAAGCGACCATCAAAGCTCCAGTGTGAGATGAACAATTGACCTCTTCATTTTTGTTGAAAGAAGACCATGATTTTGCATTCCATAATGTGGATGTCAAGTGGAGGAAAACACATAAAGAGTTGAGTCAGATGTGCTAGGGAAAGACTCTGTACAGCCAAGATTAAAAAATTGGCGAAAGCAGCAGTCATGTTCTTGGCCGAAAGTTTACTCCACCAATCAACTGATGAATATGAGAATGAATTATTTCCGTGTAAATCAAAACGCCTCCTCTTCCTGATAGGCCGCAAATTTCGACGAAAACTCCCTTACACTGCCAGAGAATTGCAAGCGTTTTGGAAGTTCTCGTCTCAATGTGTCTCTTCCCAAAGAAATTATTTTTTTCATCTAGGACAACAACCAGGTGTTTGACTTAATCGGAAAAAGGTTGTCAGACGAGCCAGATTTCTTCCCCATGTGAATGGAACAGCCTTTGTGTTAAAAGGATTGGCTCAAATCCAATTCCTTTTCAGCCAGTCATCAATCACATCTAGACCCACCTGCTCTCTTGAGCATTCAGCAGCTAGACGAGGTCCTAAATAAAAAAATTTAAAAAATTAAATAAACGTCAAAAATTTCGACAGCTTTAAATCGGCAGCTCACATTGTAGAAGTCCTGTCAAATCGATTGTTATTGAATAAGCTGCAGCCAGTTTAAAATATCCATTCGACAATGAACATAAAGTTGTATAGCATCATCCATTGTCTCCTTGACATTTGTCAGTTGTCTTCATCTGACCAGACATGACATTGGCATCAAAGAATATCAGTATTTCACCAACAAATGAAACTTCATTTCATCAGTCCACTGCCGCCACACAATAAGTCCCAGCCATCTGCACTCGACACTTGCAGCGTTACATATTGTCTCAACATGTCGTCTCTCCTGTGTTAAACCTAAATTTTCCAAGAGTTTCCTTCCTCCACTCCTTCATCATCAGGAGACGTCACAGAAGTATTGGAGAATGTATTCAAATTAAGAACTGTCCATTCACTCGCAACTCAACATAATCCAAAAGCCTCCAGCTGAGCTACTCCCATAAACGGTGTCTCGAAATAAATCCCCAGTTAGAGACTTAGCGAACTGTGGCAGTACTAATCCCCCTCTCTGCACCACTCTGGCAGCTGTCATTAGCGATGGCAGCTCACACGCGTATTGCACACATTCTTGATGGTCTTAATTGCAATTGGCGCGCGCCTAAGTGCAATCGTTAAACGTTCTCATCTGTCAGAGCTGCACGCATTTGTGAAAGCGCTAAGGCATTTTCCGCTCTGCCTAACGCACTTTCACACTTTCAGGCGCTGCAAACGTTACATGATTACTGCCACATCAATGGCTTCACACCTATGGTGGCAGCGCACGAGTTAATCGAATCTGTCGACAGGACGAAGACGACCGACGACAACTGCCGCTGTCGTTCAGATCGCGTCGAGAGCAATGGGATGTGTTCGTTGACACAACACCTTTATTCCACTAACTTGCATGCGCGGGTAGTAACAATTTCAAGTGCTGTCACGGCTTAGAAGGAAAAAGAGCCCAACAGACAGACAGCCACTCAATGGGTAGGATGCGCTTTCATGTGCGTCAAATCATCTCGCTTGATTGCACGCCGAAGACGTCAAAGACCGCACACGATTCAGTGCATTTGCACAGACATACTTGACATTTCGCTTTAATTAGGTAAATTGACTTCTAATTGGCATTGAGCGTTTTGCCACTTTGTAGGGTTTCGATAGCGGCGGCTGGCAGTGGCCGACGTTAATGCAGACGCACAGTAGCAGGCAGGCGGCAGCGCCCTCTTAAAGTCGATGAAATTTTAAGGAGAAGAGGGAAAACCGGGAAAAAATGCTGAAAATATTTCCAACAGGAGGTGCATCCTAGTCAAGAGTCAACTTTGATGACAAAGGAGACTGCAACGCGCATTCATGTGGCGGCGCGAAGTGGAGAGAGAGTGGTGTTGGGGCATCTCGACAATTTCAACAACGCACTGAGAGAGCAAGCATGTGATTGTTGATGGAGTTCCGAGCTAGGGATAGGAGAAATTTCGAAATAAAATAACGAGACTTCTTCCCTCCCCCTTGATCGAGGGGGCTTCGCTGGATTTTCCCGATCGTGATGTGTGCCTGTGTGAGCGAGAATTCTTTGTAAAGTGTTTGGCTTTTGAACTCTCACCAGAATGTGGGAAATTCCCTGCAATCCGGCAGCAAGGGCAAATGGAGGAATATGCCAGAAAGAAAAGCGATTTTTCAAATGCTGCCCTGGCTTGACATAATGGATGTCATTGTTAGAGAGAATGGATGGTGCGCTGAAATGGATGTGTACGCTTGGCACTTGGTCAACACGTATGAGAACCGAAGCAGATGTGTGGCGTGTGTGGTGCGCTTGGCCGATAACTGTGTCCACTCAGTCAGTGTTTGTGTGACTGAAGTGATTCGGCAGCAGTTTGTCGACGTCGTTGTCGTCTGTTCTCTGTCAGTTTTCTGACGCTTCGCATTGCATTCAATGAGATAAGTGTATTGTCATCCAAAATGGGACTGCAGTGGAGTTCCATTCTCAACGACTTCGGCGTTCAGGTCACTGACTAAAAGGATTTCATGTTACACAACTTATGTGCTGAGGGGGGTTGGTGACTGCGACTTGAAGCAGTTGGTCAGCTGATGGAAAGCAATTTGAATGCAGTTGACATAGTTGTCGGTTAACAAGCGGAAACCACTTCTCTTCTTAAGAATCCTTCTCTGTAAACACGAGTATTTCTGCAGCCTGAGAAGATGTGACTTGCCTTTTCACTCCTGCGAATCGCCTCTCAAGTGAGCTCTCGTGCCAAAGAGCGTTAAGTCTAGTAAGCAGATAAAATTTTGGGAATTCTGTGGCTAAATGTGGTGGCTGCAAAGAGGGACAAAAAAGAACGAAACGGTGAAAAAAGTCAGCTTTCCAAAAAGAGAATTCACTCCACAGTCTCGCATCGCATGACACTAATTACCCGCAGATATCTCCTGCAGCACCAATGCTCAGCCAAATGTTGCCAGCACAATACCAAAACCCGACAAAAAAAAGATTATTTAAAACGGTCAACCAAATCAAACATTGCTCCGACAATTACCCTTAATTATAGGCAAGCACGCCAACACCACGCTTTATCACCGTCATCATTGTCGATTCGCCATTAAAAATTCACGACGCAAATACACACATGCACACGATCCGCACAACCTGCATAATGTATGTTTACTAATCGAACGTGCGAACACGAGATTCCTGAACGCGCGGAGTTCATTGATTCCGGCATTGCAGCACAGCGCCTTGGCAGCACTGCCAACAGGACGACCCCTATTTTGGGGAACAATTAACGTTCTTTTTCTGTTTCACTGATAAACGGCAAACCATTCATTATGTCATTTCACCCAGAAAAGGGTTGAAAATAAATTACACATCCCCATTCCCATTCCACCCCCCCTCCCCCTCCCATGGTCGACGTGGGTCACACACAAGCGTGCTGTAATTTTTCAGACTTAATTGTGAAACCATCCGAGACTCAACTTGGCGCAGCTCACCTCACTCTAGAACCACTGCTGCTGCTAGTACTGGTGGCGCGGTCTGCGTTCGTCGGCATCGTGTCGTCGTCGTCGTTTTGCCGCTGCTGGTTAATGATCATCTCTCGCTCACCGCCGCACTCATTCTCTGAGCGCCCAAAGAACCGTCGGATTCAGCACACTTCTGCGCCTTGACCCAAATCGATGGGATTTAACATTTCAGTTGATGCGCCACCATCACATTAGCCACACAGTCGTTCTTTGACAAATTACACCGCGCGCCGCCGACAACAACGCCAACAACAACGTCAACGGTTGCGAAAAGAACACAGCGAGCATCAGAGGACATAAAAAAAATTCAATAAACCCCAAAGCAGAACCAAAAGGCGGAGAAAAGGCACGAAGCGAATGAAATCCAAGACCATTTAATTAACGCTCCATAAAGGCAACAAAGAAGCGACACTAAAGTTCACGGGACACGCTGCTTAAGCCAGCTCCTGCTGCTCTCCGCCGCTTCTGATGGTTTAGCCAGCGTTGGAGTCTTTGACCTCCACGAATTCCGTTTCGGTGGCTTTTTGAGAAGCGACCTTGATTACTCCTCGTGCCAGCAATCACAGGCTTCAAATTCATTTCAACCAAAGCATCGGAGGGGAGGCATGGCAAAATGGAACACCATCGGATGACGGGTGGCAAAAGGCAACTGTCACGGCTGAACTCACCGCCATCGCATGACATCTTAATTGCACGCCCCGGTTGAAAAACCAATTGTTCTCGTTAGAGGTGAGTGTCTGTCAAGTTTTTGCAGTCGACGCAAGAGCGACGAGAAACGCCAAAACTTGACAGCCGGCAAGCAGTCATAAAGCTGAAACAAAAAAAAATCCAAAAGTGGTGGACAATAAAAATCACTGAACCCGTTCCCGACGGTTATTTGGTTGCGAGTCATAAACTCGTCGACGAGCCGAAGTTGTGAGACTCAGGCCGAGACGCGCTGCTGTGTTCTAGTCGTTTGTTTTGTTTTTCTCTGTTTTTCATGTTTTCCTCTGCAAAAAGTTATGAAGTTTTGCCATCGATTGAATAATGAAGGGAAATGCCATGATTACGGGGGTTTTAATGGCCGACGGAAGTCGGTAATGGATGCAATTTGTAAATTGGGAACTAATTCGAAGTGGGAAATGTTTAACCGGCGCTGCGTTGATTTTTCTCTCCTTTTACGCGTTCTGGGTTTTTTCTGACGCCGTTGAAACGGCACACGGCGCCACGTTTAACAGAGCTCCAACCAATTATGGCGACGAAACGAAGTAAGACTTTAGTTTAGATTAAGGCAAGCGAAGAATTTTGCAAAGTGAAGGGAAATGACAGTGTGGCGGCCGTGTAGGCGAGCTGGGCAGACCAACAGAAGTCAGAATTTATTGAAATGTCAACCGGGGAACATGGTTTTTGAATTTCCGGGGATTTTTTATTATTTTTGAAAGGGATAGCAGTCTTTTTTAAGCATATGTAGACTATGTACGGACATCGTGTAAGGAAGGTCAATCTGTTTCTGTTATAAGAGTGCTGAGGCTTAGAAACTGGTTCACTGTACCACAAGACAGAAATCTGAATTAATTATACTTTTCTCGTCTCGTCAACAATGAAAGAAAGCAAGAACGAAGGGAAGTCAACCGGCTCTTCAATAAAATTCTATGAATACGTCATTAGCACACAGTCCACATTAGTTCCAGATGGTTGCCTAGGGAACAGTGGCACACCAGCAACGAGTTACTCTTCAACGAGGTGCTCTTCGACGTGGGCGGCCTTCCTACAGAAGTCGCAGAGAGTGTCGTTTCATTCGAATGAGTTACGAAGGTGCCGCTGGCGAAGGTTAAGAAGCCCGTAAGATATAGCGCTGGACACAGCCAAAATGTGGAGAATTGAGTGTAACCTTGATGCAAAATTAGCCCACATTCGAGAGTAACATTCTACTTAAGGCTTTGCTTTCGAGAGACCAAGTCTTTGGTGGGAGCACCGACACGAGTAGCTTCAAAGAGGGTTCGAGCTCCAAGCTTTATTGCGAGCACTGACACGAGTAGTCCCAAAAGGGGCTTGAGTCTCAACCTTTATTGGCAACCCTAGCATAAGCAATCCCGAAGAAGATTCAAGTTCCAACCCTGAGACGAGTATTCCCAAAAAGGGCTCGATCCCAAACTTTGGTGGGTAACCTGAGACGAGTAATCCCAAAAAGGGCTCGAATCCCAATCTTTGGTGGGTACCCTGAGACGAGTAATCCCAAAAAGGGCTCGAGCCCCAAACTTTGGTGCGAGCCCTGACACGAGTAGTCCCAAAAGGGGCTTGAGTCTCAACCTTTATTGGCAACCCTGGCATAAGCAATCCCGAAGAAGATTCGAGTTCCAACCCTGAGACGAGTATTTCGAAAAAAGGCTCGATCCCAAACTTTAGTGGGTATTCTGAGACCAGTTATCCCAAAGAGGGCTCAAACCCCAAACTTTGGTGGGTACCCTGAGACGAGTAATCCCAAAAAGGGCTCGAGCCCCAAACTTTGGTGCGAACCCTGACACGAGTAGTCCCAAAAGGGGCTTGAGTCTCAACCTTTATTGGCAACCCTGGCATAAGCAATCCCGAAGAAGATTCGAGTTCCAACCCTGAGACGAGTATTCCCAAAAAGGGCTCGATCCCAAACTTTGGTGGGTACCCTGAGACGAGTAATCCCAAAAAGGGCTCGAATCCCAAACTTTGGTGGGTACCCTGAGACGAGTAATCCCGAAGAGGGCTCGAATCCCAAACTTTGGTGGGTACCCTGAGACGAGTAATCCCAAAAAGGGCTCGAGCCCCAAACTTTGGTGCGATCCCTGACACGAGTAGTCCCAAAAGGGGCTTGAGTCTCAACCTTTATTGGCAACCCTGGCATAAGCAATCCCGAAGAAGATTTTAGTTCCAACCCTGAGACGAGTATTTCTAAAAAAGGCTCGATCCCCAACCTTGGTGGGTATTCTGAGACCAGTTATCCCAAAGAGGGCTCGAACCCCAAACTGTGGCGGATACCCTGAGACGAGTAATCCCAAAGAGGGCTCGAGCCCCAAACTTTGGTGGGTATTCTGAGACCAGTTATCCCAAAGAGGGCTCGAACCCTAAACTGTGGTGGATACCCTGAGACGAGTAATCCCAAGAAAAACTGGATATTTGTGCTTCAGTGGGAACCCTAACACGAGTAGTCCCAGAGAGGTCTCGAGTCCCAAATATTTTGTTTTTTTTTTTTTTTTGATTTTAGTCCAACACTGCCGCCCTGAGTGCTTAAACTGGAATCCGCCTGCTCTTGCTAACGAAAGTAGACCTTGTGTTAGCATTTCTTTAGAGTGACAGCTGCTAGAAATGGTGTAGTATTCGTAGTAAATCCGCTGGCTGGGAACTGAACCTCTAAATTAATTTGCAAATAGACCCACTCACTAAAGGGGGACAAGTTGCCAGAGACCCATTTGGAGAAAGTAATTCCCAAAGTGAGTCCTCTACGAACAGAATCCGAATTCGCTCACTTTCAAATCTGTGACTCAAAGGTCCCCCAGAAGATGAAAGTTGTTAAACTCTCTTTTTCGCATCCGCTTATGGCCACTTTCAAAGTGAATCATCATATGGCCATGTCTCTAAAAATCCATGATTTCCTTGCCCCACCAAGAGAACGCGCTGCAAAGCTGCATTTTTCCAATGCAGGGAAGGGGCATCCATCACATAAATCATGTGAAATTCGCGGATCTCCCTTCGACTTAACCTCACACCCGACTTAAAGACACCACACTGACAGCCAGAAACCTCCATAAATCGCTGAGCAAATTGAAGGTGTCAGATGGAAATCTTTGGAATCGCACCGCAGTCATTGCACGCGCATCTGTTAAAGACCGCCAATTTGGCTTGCAGCTCGACGACCGTTTCCCCCTCGCCGGGTACTTGAGCACAATCTGTGACCGGCGGAATCCACTTCAAAGTAATTCACTGCAACGAATTCCATAATTTTCCCCAACGAATACGAGACCCTCCATGCTCGGAGCCATAATTTCGAACCGCCGCCGTCTCGCTGCGCTGCTCCTGCTGTCCTCCCCCGAGGACGGGGCGCTTCAACGGCGTAATTGGTTTTCCGTGAAACATTCAAAGGAAACAAAAATCAACACTTTCAGTTGCCCAGATGTGAAGAGTGAGAGCGTGTGCTGTGTGCCGTCGCCAGACGTCTCCTCAGTCAGTTTCGTTTATGAGATTTCTTTGCACACCCTTCTCCTTGGGGACGCTGAACGGCTTCAGCGTCTGCTCCTGGAGCTGGCCAGTGGAAGCAGAATGATTTCTGCCATCGACTGAATTGAATTGAATGGCCGCCGCTGTTCGCTGGTAATCTTGTGGAAATTATTTGGAACTTTTCGATTCGCCGTCTGTATGTGTGTGTGTGTGTGTTCACGTATCGTGCCTAGACATCAGTGCCGGTACCAGTGCCACTACTCTGCCAGTAACAGCCAAATGTGTCGATTGTTTTCGTTGATTTTGTCGATTTTCCCTGACGCTCAGTGAGGCGAGGCAGCGACACTGGGGAGCCATGTGTTCTTCCGGACGACTCACTCGCCCCGAAACACTTGGTCAAGATCCCTGACGTGTGTGTATGATTTCCGGCGCAAAAGTGGGAAAGTGATGCGCATGCAACATCCGGCGAGATGGCATTTTGTCGGGCTGATGATCTCGGAATCGACATTTTTCGAAATGGATTGCGGCAGAGGAATGTACTGCAGTTTGGTGGGAGGGACTGCATCCGCCAGTATGCCAATATTTGTTGTGTGCTTTCGTGCTGTGGAAAACCGAAAATTATATTTGGCCATGTGGCGGGGCTATTTTCGAACTCAATTGGCTGCGTTTTCATTTTTGAAGCGAACTCTTGTGAAATCACTTGAAAATACACAACCTGTGTGCAGTTTGGATGTCGGTCGTCAGTGTTGTCGGGAAACAATGCGAACGACAATTTAATTATTTTTGTTTTCAGTCAGCCCTCCCTCCGAAATTGTACCAAAAATATTCCAACCATGAGTAAATGTTTGAGTCGTGGTTTGGCCTTGGAGGCAGCTGAAAAACTTCGTCCGTACGTTCCCGCCGCTGAAAGTCTTCAATACACATGACACAAAGTTTGCCCAGAGTCCTTTGAGTGCGCACTCACACAGCAAAAAGCCCCGCCCTGCTCCAGCTTGGCCCTGGTATGTTATGCCAAAACAAATTAATATTCTCTCCGTTCACAGAGCTGTCGCCTTGCCGAGCTGTGAATTGGCGGCCCGACGAGTTCCTGGGTGTGCCACACAAAGTCAAAGACCAACTCCCGCCTCTAAGCTCTGTCGCATTTATTGGATGAAAGTTTTCCTTTAAAATTCGCCCATCGGAGCGTAAACTGACGAGAAACCTCTGCCCGGCATCCGGCTCTTATCCTCCGGCACACCCGCCCGTTTCCTTGTTCGGTGTCGATTTAACATTTGGCTACATTCTATGCTACATTCTTTGAAGTGCTTTATTTGGTTTATTAATCAGTTTCTTGTTTTCGTCTATTTCAAGGTCCAACAACGGTACAAATGGTTTCACAAAATCGCCCGCCTCATATGCCGGTACCAGTGCAAGTGCCACAAGGTCAGGTTATGCAACAGTACGTCAGCGAGAACGGCGCCTTGACCCACGTTGTGCTGTCTCCAACCCAGTATCAGCAGCTGCATACAGGCCAAGGAGGCGTCCAGCATATCCATGCGCCATTTGTAAGTACAAATACAAATATTTGCTTAAGAGAACAATACTATCCTCTGTTGCGCGGCTATTTGCCGTTCTTTTGTTTTCCTTGGGAACCATTTTGATAAGGCAGAGTGTGGACGTCATTTTGACGCCAATGACATGCAGCCGAGGGCATGCCGCACCTGTTAGCATGATGAGGGCATGTTGTCGCCGCCGCCGTTGCATGTGTACCGCGAAGCGCCCTTATCGCCCCGACAGTGTATGCTTTGGCATTTGTCAAGACAATCCTGCAGTTTATGTGAAGTGGAACAGGTTATTTATAGGCCATTGGGGGGATTCCCGCAGCTGCGACGATCGCGAGGAGTAGATACCAACAGCTCGTGGGCGGTTGTATGGCGCACGGGGTGTTAGCATTAAAATTAATGTGACAGTTTGATGTAAAAT
Organism: Eristalinus aeneus; assembly: GCA_955652365.1. Lineage (NCBI taxonomy): Eukaryota > Metazoa > Arthropoda > Insecta > Diptera > Syrphidae > Eristalinus > Eristalinus aeneus. The sequence goes on along the minus strand of OY019131.1, from coordinate 28,757,909 downwards.
TCAAGTGAAAGGTGGTGTCGGTGACTAAACGGAAAGTTTATTGACACAATTCTCACTCTGCCAAGGTCGAGGCAGTTTTCTGCGAATTGAAAATTCAATGGCGCAACTTTCAACGAATGTCAAAAATGACAGCCACCCTGACAGGAAATTAAATTATCTTTTAGTTAATTTTAGAATGGAATTTATTGAAGAATAAATCTTTCGAATGGTTTTCCGTCTAATTCGCAGATGATTGTAGCTGTCAGGTGACGTTTGACATAAAGCCTCTGCATATCTTCGCCGTTTGAATTAATTTTGGCAAATTTTTCTCGGTTTTCGTTGAAGATGACAGTTAAAAGAAACGAAGCAGCTTCGTTGGCCGCCGTGGCGTAGTGGGTAGAGTGCGACGCTCACACGCCGAAGGGTGTAGGTTCGATTCCCAGCTCAACACGAATTTTTCGAATTTTTCACGGCACCACCTCTTTCGAGCTACTGACAACACTCAAAGAGTAATAACTGTCTAAGAAAGCTTCTCAAACATCGCCGTTCGGAGTCGGCAAAAAACTGTAGGTCCCTTCTTCTCGTGAGAGAACAGTAGCACGCACAAGACAAATAGTTAATGAGTAAGCTAGGCCCTGCCCCCCCTTTGGTCTGTAGCGCCAACAATTATTATTAAACACCTTTGAGTTGAATTTGTGAACACACTCTTTGGCTTATCTTCAAACTGTCAGTAAACTCAATGTTCTCATTTAAGTACACTAACGAGCAAAGTTGGCAAGTTGATAATAAATAATAATAAGTTACAAAAAGTTATAAAAATTTAATTGAGAAGAAGTTTTGAAGTCTCTATCGAAATGATTTACTTGGGGTTAACTGTTCTTGGCGCCACCAACAAGATGCAATACAACGTAATTTTGATACTGCTCAGTTTCGTACGGTGCAGTGTGCAGCGATGGAAAAAATATCAGGTTATGTTGAATCATTGCTCATAAAAGGTGTATTTTTCTGAGTTATAGAACTTCGAACTTTGACTGCGCCTCAAAGGGTTCATCCGCTTTGTCCAATTTTGGCATACTCCTTCCAAAATTTCGGCCGGTATCTGACGAATAAATGCTTCAATGTTGTCTTCGAATGTGTCAATTGAAGTGGGATTATCTGTATAGACATGAGCTTTAACATAGCCGCACAAAAAATAGCCTAAAGGCATTACATCGCATGATCTAGGCGGTCAATTGACCGGTCCCGAACGTAAAATAAAATGTTCACCGAACTCGCCTCTGAATAAGTCCATTGCTGCGCCTGCTGTGTGGCATGTGCCAACGTCTTGTTGAAACCACACGTCATGCAAGTCAAGCTCTTGCATTTTGGGCAAAAAAAAATGGATATCATCTCACGGTAGCGCTCACTATTCACAGTTACGGTACCATTCGCATCATCTTTGAAGAAGTACGATCCAATGATGCCACCAGCTCATAAACCGCACAAAGCTGTGACTTTTTATGGATGCATTGGTAGATTTTGCAATGCTTCTGGCTGATATTTACTCCAAAATCGACAATTCCGCTTGTTTAAGTACCCATTGAGCCAAAAATGAGCTTCGTAATTTTTTTTATTTATTTATTTATTTATTCATCAATGGATTCACAATCTGCTGATTACAATATTTTGATTCTTAACAACAAAGAGAAAAAACAGAGTAAGAACAATAATTATATGTATAAATAGACAGTATATAAAATAATTATATTTACATTTAATGAATCTGCATGCATTTATAAATTTAATTGGATCGATTGTGAAAAATGGTTTTGATAATATTTTAAAAGAGTCTCTGCTCATTGAAGTGTCAACTTTAGACAAAACAGAAAGAAAAAACATTAAAGGACGACTAATTGGATTATTTTGACCATAATTCGTACGATGAACGAGATGATGAAAAATTCATCTCTATGTCTTAAACTTACGTCTGGGACGTACAAAGAAATTAAGGCGAATAGCTCTTCAGATTTCATATTGCAATTTTAAATGTCTTTGATAAGTAAAACACATTTAACTTGTTTTCTACTTTCAAGACTTCATAAGCCCCAAAGAGCACATCTTGCTGTATATTCGGGTAAACCGTCAAACCACCTCAGATTTCTCAAAGCAAAACGAGTGAATCTTTTTCGAATTCTTTCAATTCTAAATACGCTATTTTCATAATATGGTGTCCAAATTACACATGAATACTCTAATATAGGGAGTACCAGTGATGAGAAAATTTACTTAAGCGTATAGGGATCCTTAACACTTGATGTTCTTCTAAGGAAACCTAACATAGAGTTTGCTTTACATATACTAAAGTCATAATATGCCGCAAAAGTAAATCTTGTATCAAAGTAGATACGGAGATCCTTCACTTCACATTTTTGACCATAAAATGGAAGAAGCGCGCGATGAACTTTCTTAACAGAGCACGCATGTTGTTAATGAAATTCAATAATTTGCAAACGTTGTTCGTTTGTAAGACGATTCATGGTTAAATTAAAGACCAAACTGAAGATGTTTAACAGTGAAACAAAACACGAAACGTGCGTCAGCTGTTTTAACCAGGGTTGCCAAAAAGATAATAGCTAAAAATCACCCTTTATTTAATTATTAATTCATACTTATTGAATGTCTGTTAAGCAAAAAGTTGTTTGGCTTTGTTCTTTTCCTTCTGGGCTCACTTGTCCGGTGCGGTTTTTACAGGTGCTCCCAGTCCTTCATTTGGTTTGTGACACAAGAGCAAAATTAAACTCTCAACTCAAGATCAAAATTAAACTTGTCTCGAATTGAAGGCAATTCTATTTTGCAAATTTCCAAAATCCATTGCGATGTTTCCGAATCACTCAGAAGAGAGTAATAATCTGTCTCTGTCATCATAAATATTCTCTTAATTAGACAAATTAAAATCATATTCGTCTAACAGTTACCGCAGCCAATTAACCATCGGCTGTTCGTCTATTCACGCTTTTGCGTTTTGCTCTACTAGGTGCATCTCCGTTCTGGCCACTTAAGTGCAGCCGAACAATCCGCAGCCGAAGCACTAAATCAAACTGGTTACCCTCTATTAATTAAACGAATCCATTGCCAACAGAACTTCTAGGAAATATCCCCCTTAAATGGAAAGAAATTAAAAACCACAATCGGATTTGATGCCATTATCCCGCGTGTGCAGCAACAAATGCTTTCCTCCCGCTGCAGGTCCTGCCATAAATCGCGATGATTAAGAGAGCTTTGCGTTTGTTACCGCCGACTTCTGGGTAATTCTGAAACAAAAATGTAATTAGTTTTTAATACTTTCTCTCTTTCTCTCTCTCTCTCTGGTATTTTTTGCGTGTGTAGGCATGTGTTGGGTGTTCCCCCGATATAAGGTGCTTACACATACAACTTAGCAGTGCACTTTAAGTGGATTTGCTCAAATTTTCAAAGTTGTCCTTCTCGCACAGAAAGCGGAACACGCCCGTAGCCGTGGAGCATGTCGGAGAGAAATAATATCCACCGACAGCCATCATTCATTCATTCATTTCTTTATTGAAACTTAAATTCACAAGTTGAGTTTTGATTACAGTGTTTTAATGATGCCGACTTTATTAGGTACAGTCCGCGAAAAAAATTTAGCACAACATGTTTTTTTCACAATTAGTTTTAATAGGATAATGGTTAATGACCTATATCCTTTTTTTTTCTTATACCTCTCTGCGCCCCAGTAAATCCACAGTGGTCTTGTACTGGGTGCCTAGGGAAGTTTCTGGAAAATCATTTTTTCATTTCATTTTTCATTTATTTATTCATATTCTCTAGTTGATTACAGTTGTTATTATACATTAATAGTACTTCATTCAATGATAATTTAGTTTGTAGAGAATAGGGGTAGCATTTTGTAAAATTTTAACAATAATTGTGATAAATGCTACTTTCAAAAAAATACAAAAACATTTTTAAGGGGTGAACTAAAGATTTACATTGAAAGAAAAGAGAACAGAAGAACAGCATCTAAGAGTAATCATCGAGAAAAAGTTAAAAACTAATTTTATATAATTGGGTCTAGTAGATCTTCTATTTGATTGTGATAAAATTCAAAAAGCCATGTTTTAATTTTAATATTAAATAATTTAAATGAGTGTAATGACTTTAATTCAATAGGCAGTTTATTAAATAATCTAAATGGTACTATGCAACATGTGTTTCTGAAAAACGTAGTACGAAAAGTTGGAACATTGACATTTAGGCTTTGATTGCTTCGTAGACTGTAGCGATCAGAATGTCTGCTATTCAAATAACCACATCTCACGAAGAAAATTTTCAACACTTTATAATAAAACAAATATCTTAGAGGAAGAATTTTCAAGCTGTTAAACAATGGCACGGAATGATAAAATTTGTTTTTATTACATATTTTTCTTATTAAACATTTTTGGATTACCAGAATATTGGCCATTTTGCATTGAGGAGCACCACCCCAGCAGCAAATACCATACTGCAATTTGGAATGGAAAATACCATAGTAAATCATTTTTAAACCCCGTGGTAGAACATGTATTCTTGAGATAATAAAAAATACGCAATGTTGAGTTAAAGTATTTCTTCATCGCCAGGATATGCTCACACCAATTCAATTTATTATCAATAATTATTCCTAAGTACTTAAAATGAGTAACAACTTCAATCCTAAAACAATCAGGGTCACATAGTATTTGAGTAGAGGACGTTAAATTATCCTTATTACTGCAGATATTGAAGGTTTCACATTTCGAAGAATGAAAGACAATATCAATATCAGGTAAAGCAGTGTGTGTTAGACTAAGAAACATCAGTTTTGTTTTATTGCTGACAAGCATTTTGTGCTCACGAAACTACCTTCGTAAGATGTCAACATCATGGTTAATGTCCGCGATCAGATCAAGTTTACTCTTTGTGATATAGGTTATTCCGAAATCATCACCAAAGGCAGTAATGTTTCCTTTCATGTTTTGGTAAAAAATAGAGTTAATATAAGTTAAGAAAAGAATAGGGCCAAGAACAGAGCCTTGGGGTACACCTATCTTTAAATCAATTTTGTTGCTGTAAGCTTCTGAAATTTTTACTATTTGAGTTCTGTTTCGTAAATAGGACTCGAGCCAATTAAAAACAAAACCTCTAAAACCAATTTTGTACAGTTTTCTAAGTAAAGTATTATGGTCCACCATATCAAAGGCTTTGGTTATATCAACGAAGAAGCTAGCGCAATGTCTATGATCATCCAAACCTTTGAAAATAGAGGAGCAAAAGTCGAATAGAGCATCTTTAGTAGATAGCCCCTGCCTAAAACCATACTTTTTTGAACTTAGGAAATTATTTTTTTCTAAAAATAAGAGAATTCGCCTTTTCATAATTTTTTCCAATGCCTTGGAAATACTTGGTAGCAGAGATATCGGTCTATAATTCCGTATATCTTTAGGATTATTTTTCTTATGAAGCGGAATTACAATCACACATTTCAATTTATCAGGAAAAACTCCTGATGGCACACTTTTATTAAATATGTAGGCTAGCAAATCGGCAATATTCAAACTGATATTTTTTAATATCTGGTTGGATAATCCATCCACATCACGAGATTGCGAATTATTCAAGGAACATACGGTTTTCCAGGTTTCAAAGGAAGATATAAGTTCAAAGCAAAAACTGTTTCTGGATGTACCGACATCTTGAATTATGTAAGAATTTTGGCAGCATTTACATGAGCTAGTAATTGAAGGGACAGACTCCAAAGCAATTGTAGCAAAATAATTGTTGAATTCATTAGCTAATCTGTACGGATCAGATATCTCAGAAGAACCACTATCTAAACACATCCGTTTTTGGTCCTTTGAACGACGACTTAACATAGTGTTTATTAGTTGCCACTCCTTTCTTAAATTTCCCTTACATTTATCAATCCTTAATTATTAGAAAAACTGTAGATTACACCCCGAAAAAAAGATATCACATTTTCACGAAAAAGAATTTTAGTCGCGTTTTGGTGATTTTTGCGTAAATGTGAAGGAAATCAAAGAAAAAGGCGCAGTCTGAGATTTTGTTTTTTGAGAGTACCAAAAGTTGTATAAAAAAAGTTGGAGGAGAAAACTAACTAGTGCCGCAATAAAGGTTATTACAATACATTTAATTTATTTTATATTTTGTATTATATATTTATTTATATTTAACAAACAACTACGGTTATTTCAAAACTGCACCAAGAAAATTCCAAAATTGCGTATATTGCCGAAAAACTGAAAAGAAGCCAAAAAGTGATTTCAAATTCCCTCAAAGGCCCTGAAAATTAGAGTAGCCCAGGGCGTCCAAGGGCTATTAGTGACAGGGATAGGCGCGCAATTCTAAGAGTTGCATCGAATTCGGGCTTAACGGGTCTCAAAATCGCTGAACAAGCAGGTGTCACGACCAATGTAAGAAACGTCCAAATGCTATTGAAAGAGTATCCAGTTATTCAGCGCAAAAAAATGAAGAAGAAACCACCACTTACGGCAAAACACAATGATGCCAGGGTAAAATTCGCCATGTAGCATATTCATAGGAAAAAACGATGGTGTCGGGTACTATTTATGGACGAGAAGTTTAATCTCGACGGTCCCGATGGCCTGGCATATTACGATCCCGACTTAAGAAAAGAGAAGACAATACTCAGTCATCGGCAACATGGTGAAGGAACTGTTTTGATATAAGCTGGAATAGGATACCATAGTAAAACTGATAAAAGTTCGTACCACAAAGAATGGACAGCAAAAAGTACCTGGATTTGATAGCTGATGAAGCAACAAAATCAACTGGTGCAATTACGGACTTGCCGCTTATTTTTCAGCAAGACAATGCTGTGGTGCATACGGCGAAAATTGTTTAAAAAATTATTTTTCAGATGACAACGTTGATGTTTTAGATTGGCCAGCACGATAGCCAGATGTAAATATTATTGAAAACTGTTGGGGTCTTCTTGCCAGGGCTGTTTATGCTGAAAACAGGCAAGAACAAAGTGTTAATGATCTTAAACAAAGCATTGTATCAATTTGGCGCAATTTACCACAAAAAAAAAAAACTTTAAACAATTTTTTTTAAATCTTTACCAAATAGAATGGCAGAAATAATGAAAAAAACAAGTGGGAGAACTACTCATTATAAAGAGTGAAAAGAAAATGAAATAGTAATACATATTGTAGTGAAATAATTCCTTTATTTCAACTCGATGTTAAAGGATTTTAAAATGAACACCACCGATGTCTTCAAACTCAAATTTTTAATAATGTCCTCTTTTTTTTGACAGTTCTTCATAAAGGGTGAACAGCATATTTCATTACTCATTACAGATACAGGGTGCTAACGCATATTACAATATTACAACTAATCTACTACAATATGATATTTCTTTTAAACTACATGCTGCAAATGTGCTATTTTTTTCGCACCAAAATTCGGTATTTTTTTGTTTCCTCTGTATTGCATTACTTTACTCAAAAAAGTTATATACATGAATAAGAAGTATTCCAATTTGTGTTCAAAAATAAATTCACTGTTTTTTTTTTTTGTGTACACAAATAAAAAAAAAATAAAAAAAAAACGAATTGTGCTATACTTTATTCGCGCACTGTATGTCTTTCTTATAAATGATTGTTACTAAAAAAAACCTTTGAATAGTTTTTCTTATATAAGCTTACATAATTTAAAATGTTTTTCTATCCACCGACAGCGAAAAGGAATTACCGGTGTGGTGTGGTAATAGAAGTGGCACATGTATAGTCTGCTTCTGCTCCACCCAGAGGGAACTGTCGAGTGCGATTGTCATTAAATGTGAGAAAATATTGCTTACTTATCTCATCCCGGACCGATTCCTCGAAATGAGGTCCCCTCGGGGTGGGAGTACTCTCGGCGAATTGAACTTCAAAAATTCGATTCGAATTTAATGCATTCCCCTTGGAAGACGAGAGAAGTTTGCACACTGCACCCTCTTGAGCAACCATCCTTATTATTCGCCATAATGCATTTATCCTTGCTCTAATTCCTCTCCTGCCCCCGCTCGGTACTCGGTTTTTCTCGGTTGGCCGTCATGCAACTCCCTTGGTAGCAATAAAGAAAAAACAAATTGCAGAGAGAGACGAGGACAAGAGCGAGAGCAGGCGGAAGACTAGAAGAAATGACAAACGACAGCGTCGTCGTCAGAAAGTTGTTGCGAGAGACCGATTGGAATGTGGAGGAGGCACAAAATGGCAGAGAAATAGGGTCAAGGATTGAAGTTTTTCATATTGCCTCCTGCTTCTGCTCCACCCGGCTCTACAGCCAGGAAGAATCAGAACACCGGCATATTGATCGAGTTCTCCTTCTGCTTCCGTTTCGAGGCTGCGGCTGGCAGCTCTACCACCGCCCCCCAATTTGTTTGTCCTCTCCGTGAAAGCGGATGAAAAAAAAAGACTACAACACAGATCAGAACTCAAAGCAAAAAAAAGGCGAAACTGGGACAAATTATATGGGACATTGGCTAAATGAAGTGTGAAGTGCTTTCAATTGATTAAATACAAATAAATTAATACCAAATGTCAACTGGACGCTTGAGTGACAAGTGCTTCTAATCAATTTGCTGCACTGATAGTCCTGCTTGGTGCTGCCGCTTTTTGAGTTTTGCAAGTGTTTCAGAGCTTCGTGTATAGCGAACAGGGTACTTAACGGGGTAATTAATGTGACTCGTGTGTGACGTAAGACAATTGAAGTCCGACATCTGCTGGGAGTCATGTTTATATTTTATGCTGCACGGCGTGATAGCGCTCGATTTGCTGGGTGTGTGGAGGCAGCCTTAATGTGTTCAATGATGTGACCATAATCGTTGGCCAGTCGGGCAATTGATTGGTATGGGGTTGTGACATTTTTGCATTTTTTTTTTCTTCTTTTGGGCTGTTTCCTCTGTCACATGGTAGTGGTTTCATAAATTTTTGTAGGAAATGGGAAGCCTCCAATCGGTGCTCGCGATGAAGTCATGATGATATAATTTGAGGGGACATAATATTCTGATTTGTTTAAGGGTTGCCAAATAGTTCTTGAATCTTTTTATATATATTTTTTTATTCTTGGAATGTCTGTTGCTGTGTTTTATGGACGCTTTAAGAAGAAGAGTGTTTTTTTTTAAACAGATGCAAGGCTAATAGTTTCTATTCGAATATTTTCAAAGGCCATAATTATTTTTACGATGTTCTAGAAGTATGCTAAACCGTGTCGTAAATGCTTAGAGAAAGGATTATTTTACAAGGAAAGGCATGTGCCTTCTCCTTCTTTGTGTGGCGCTACACTCCTAGGTAGCCCAGGTCCTCAATCAACATGCCTCTCCAGTTAGCACAATCTCTCGCAAGCTGGCTAGAATTTTGCACTCCATGTCAGTTGGAGTCCTCTTCCACTCGTACGCCATCTCAACCCACGCCTTCTCCTATTGCATTGTTTCGATAGCTCGGATTCGAAGACGTTTCACCCCGCGGCAATGATGTCCATAGATTCTACATAGCTTAGCCATCTTAAGCGGTGTATCCGAATACACTTCACCCAGACAAAGCTCGTCATTGAATCTAATCCTCCAACGCACACAGGACAATAATGCGGTCGCAGAAATTGTCTGCCGAAAAGATTTATGGCTCCCTCATCCTCTTTAAGAGGCGCCCAAGTTTCTGCGTTATAAAGCAGAACTAGGAAGCTTACTTAGTCTTTAGAAAGAATGATCTTTTACACAATTGCCTTTTGAGCCCTGATGATGATGATGACAACTGATTGGTTGTTGTCCCTATTTAACCCGAAGCCGAGGTAAGCGATTTCCTTGAATACCACGACATTCCTGCTGTCTAATGTCACTTGTCGGACCGGAGCAGTGGTCTCCATGGCCTAGCCATCTTGTTGGTAGTTGTATGGATAGACGCTTGATCAGGCGAAAATCGCACGCAAAACTTTTCTCTCGAAGAGACTAAGGGCTTCCTCATCCGCATTTGCTAACGTCCAAGATTCCGCCTTTGCTAACGTCCAAGATTCCGCCTTTGCTAACGTCCAAGATTCCGCGCCATAAAGTAGGACTGGGATGATCAAGCTGTTATATAGAGTGAGCTTAGTTATTCGAGAAAGGGCTTTATTTCTAAATTGCTTTTTCAGCCCAAAGAAACAGCGATTGGCAAGAGTCATTCTGCGTTTGATATCGGTACTAATGTTGTTGTCCCTATTTACCGCGGACCCGAGGTAGACGAAGTCCTTGACTACCTTGAAGTTTCTGCTGCCTAGTGTGACGCTCTGTCCGAGATGTCGATGTTGTGTGTCCTTCCTTGATGACTGCATGTACTTAGTCTTGCCCTCATTTACCGCCAGACCCATTTTAGCCGCTTTCCGCTTCAATGCCAGCAAACGCCTCATTGACGGCTCGCTGTGTTCGTCCAATCACGTCAATGTCATTAACGTAAGCTAGCAATTGATCTGGCTTCTGGAAGATCGTGCCTCTGGTGTTGACTTGTGAGTTACGCAAGATCTTCTCGAAGATGATGTTAAAGAAGTCACATGACAGTGCGTCGCCTTGCCTGAAACCTTTGTAGACATTGAGGGTCTCGGTGAGTTTGTTACCAACCTTGGCGGAGCAGCGAGAGTTTTCCATCGTCTTCCTAAACTGTTTGACGAATTTGATTGGAATGGCAAAACCAGACATGGCACTGTATAGCTCGTCTCTATGCACACTGTCACATGCGGCCTTAAAGTCGATGAATAGGTGATGAGTGTCGATTCGCACTAGTGTCTTTAACAGGATCTGACTTGAAGGTCTGGTCAGTTGTGGACTTTCCTGATCTGAAACTACACTGGTGGGAACCTAACAAGTTCAAGTGAAACGGTTTTACACGCTCACACAATACGGCAGGAAGGATCTTATTGGCCATGTTGAAGAGGCTGATCTCTTGATCAGCTCTTGTGACCCGGACAAACGACACTAAGATTCCACTCATCGGGCATGCTTTCGAAGGTATGTGCCTGTAAGACATTAACTTAACTCGTATGATACCGAGGCGAATCATATGTTTTCCAGCTTTCTATGACACAGTCCTGATTTTGAAACTATTAGAACATTTCAAAAACCTGTATTAAAATTTTGAAAACGTGAAGTTCTTCCGATAAATATTATAAAAGACCAACCAAGTCTTACCAACTCAAGAAAACAGTGTCCTTCCTTGAGAATCAAAAATACCGTCACCAACTTCACAGAATTTGTTCCCTCCACTCAATTCCAAATAGCTCCTGAAAACGCGTTTATTACCATCTCCCGAGTATCGCAAAAAACCCGAGAAGAACCCTTCTTTAAAAACAGAAATACCAACCCTCATTTTAAGAGCCCTTCTGACTTCATGACCGAAATCGGTTAAATTTCCATTTCAACAAACCACACGCCCAAAACTTCGCTCACATATAACGGTTAAGGGAATCCGCTAATAGATTTCAAAAAGTGTGTAGGCGACCGTTAACTTTAATGAATATTTTCTCTTTAATAGCTCTTTCGAAGCAGCAATGTCATAAAATGAAAAACAGATTTTCCTCTCCGTCCTTCCCCGCCCGCCTTGTAACAATATTGCCTGACTGATGCTCCGGCTTGTACACATTTTCTATTTAATTTTTGTTTTTTCTGTGCCCATCTTTTGCTGCACCAAATCGTCGCGTTCAATTGTGATTTGCGTGCGCAATAAATTAATTTATCACAACAGTGTCGGCCAATAAAATTGTACACCGAATAATTGCTTCACATTGATACCGCAACAATGCAACACACGCGATTGCACAGTGCGCGTTTCGTGATACGGGCATTCCACTCTGTGTATTCGAGTGTGCCTCTCCACACCAATCGGAAATGAATAATTAAAGCAAATAACAAATAAAAATTATTATTAATAACAAAGGCAAACAGGGCAGATGTTTGCAGTTAATTAAACTGACATTAAATCATTTGCTGCTGCTCTCTCTTTCGCTCTTTGCCATTTTGTGTTTACTTTTCTTGGAACCAAAATCAATTGCAATCGAATGCACGTCGGAAATAGATGCTTTGGTGGGTGATATTGTTGGAGTGTGGATTTTGAAGTGCCAGCCAGAGGAAATAATTCTCATCTCCTTCAGTGCTATGTGAGTGCTTATTTATTCGCGGCAAACAACAGAAGAATAATGAGACATTCGTTGTTTTTTTTTTTGCTTGGTTTGGTTTGGTTTGAACCGTGCGAAGTTTTTGAAGCTCCGGCGTGCTTGAAATGTTGATCAAGTCTCGTAAGAATGAGAAAAAATTATGAACCCAAAGATTTTCAAAGACGGGAAATGAGTAGATATGGGGACTTTACCCAAAAACTATTTTTTTTTCAACAGTCATGTGGCATATGAATTGAACTCTTCATGTCGCACAAGCAGTATCCTCCCACATCGACCTCAACTTTCATTATAGATCAGCGAGGATTACTGTGATAAAAGATCTGCCCTAAAACCATTGTTAAATGACGCTTTTTTGAATTGAAATACAATTTTGCTGATTTTGCAGAGGAGATGGCTTCGCAAAAGCACTTATAGTAAGTTTGAATGCAACTTCGAAGCTTGAAGTATAACATAACAGTAAGCTGCCAGAGAGGTTTGAGTATTCCAAGTGGAGTACGTCAAGGGAGGACACTGTCACCACAACTATTTCTGGTGAGTAGCAGTGATTTACTTTCTTCAGGACTGAGAGACAGAAAGTAAAGCATGCGATGGAACATTACATGACATGCTGATGGTTTTACGCTCCACTTTATGACACTCAATGCAAAAGCTGAAGCAAACAATGTGGGATTCAAAAACAGTGCAGCACACGCTATACGAACTTCCTGCGGTGGCACCAAATTGAAATGGCACCAAAGTTGCAGCAGCCTCGCGGGCGAAATGCTTACCACAATCATTACGAACCATGTTCCACCCCAACTTGGAGCTTTATGGATATAGTGCATGGGAAGAAGAAACCATTACCATCCGAAAGAAAATTAAGATGTTTAAAAATTAAAAATTAATTTCAAAATGAATCTGACGGAACTAGAGCCAACGAGAGCCAGAACTTAGTTTCTTCTGTTTTGCCGATTCTGAATGGGGAGATTTGAGACATTGACAATCCTTCCCCTATGAATTCCGGCAGCATTTGAGGCAATGGCAAGTGAATAAATGCAAGATGGTTAATTCTCAAATTGGATCTGCCAGCGTATTTAGTTAACGCACTTGCCCACTATGTAGGGTCGTGCCTAGGATATCCCCATCTCCTTTGAATGGGTTTAAAAATTATAAAAGTCAAAATATGAAGAATAATCGGTGGATTGGACGCACTCTCCGGAGTAAAGGCATGAGCTTGCAACCCGCTTACTGATGGTGCAAGAATAGGAATCTATTTCTTAAGGGCTTACGCCTTGTCTCCTTCAGATGCTCGCGGCATTAAATAAAAAATGTTGCCTTACATGATGGTAGTCCAACAGTAAACATTGGTTCTTTGTGGCAATTTACAGAAGCAGAAGAATGTCAAAAACTGGTTACTGAGATTGATCTCCAGCTTAAAAGACTGCGGTTATAAATACCTGGTCACCTTTAAATCAGTTTTTCAAGCTCTCTCTCTCTCTCTCTCTGTTTCTGCAAACAAAACTTAATAACTCCGCGTTCAGGAGGCAGAACAATGTCCAAGACCGGTTGTTAAACGCCAGCTTAAAAGCTAGAGTTTTAAAATATCTGAACATCTTTAAATCACTTTTTTCGAGCCTTTGTTGTTGCAAACAAACCATCAGAAAGAGTGAACGTGGAGGCCGAACAATTTCCAAAACCAGTTGCTGAGATTGATCACCAGCTTAAGAGCCTGCGTTAATAAATACCTGGACACCTTCAAATAACTTTTTTCGAGCCTTTGCTGCTCTGCAAACAAAACTTTAATCATTCTTTATTGTTATGTTGGTAATCCAAGCTTGTCAGATTGATTACTAAAAAAATTTAGAGATAACTTGCCCTTCTTTTAGCAACACATCTCTTCGAAGGACAGGAAACTTTAGCACAATAGCGTGTATCGTTGTTATGCCTTTCAAAAGACCTATCCTTGTCCAATCTCAACTATCTCATCATCTCCATCGCAAAATTTCCCTTCCTTCTTAACGCTTGGGTGCTTCAATCCACTCTATTCAGAAAACCCCAACCCCTAGCCCATTGCTTCGCTTGCATCAACTCTCAAACATGAGATCACTTCAGAAACCAACCGTTGCACACCCGGAAACTCTTTCGTTTTGAAAGTTGCAAAAGTTGCAAAAGTCACAGACAAAGGAAAACGGTGCACATGAAATGATCGAAACAAAAAACAGACTATCTCACACTGTCAGCAGCGGTTCACGTCTCATTTTCACTCCTCTCTATCAATGACAATGGAGCGCAGCGGACTGCAATGGTGGCGGCGATGGCAGCCAAACAATGTGAGAAGCCCCCAAAAGACAAACGACCAAACGACGTCGACGACTACGATGCCGCTGTGCCACAAATCAAAGATCGTGAGGAAAATCTCAAGTCTAATGAACTATTACAAGCGATCGCTCAAAGAAGCTACAACGAGCCGTGCTACGAGTCAGTCCAACCGCAGCATAGCCGCAATGCAATCATCCGGCAGTATTGCATGGTAACGGAGTTCCATGAAGGGGGGACAACAGCCTTCGCTGTGTACAGACGCGACTGCTTACTATCGCAATAAGCGACGGCTTAAGACAAGACGTTCGAGAGCGAAAAAGTAGACCTCGACGACAAATCCAACTCACACCAGTTGCAGCAGCATCACCAGCATCAGAGCAGCCAGCAACGACGGTGACTACCACACAGCGGACTGAAGTGGTTAGACCTCTTTTCTTGCAGAGGGCGACCGACCGTTTGTGGAATGCAGCCAACTGTGCAGAATCTAATCATTTGCAGTTAAATAAACGTTATTGTCGTGCTTGTTCGTTGTCGTCATCACGTCATTTATTATCTTCCAGCTGCGCCGCCGCCGCCGCCGCTGCTACTACTGCCAACGCCATTGCGGGAAGAGGGCAATGATGACTGGAAAGGGACGCAACCAAAAGAGACTGTCCAACGAGTTAACTGCGAGTACATACACTCTGCTGAAGTTGTATGCGTGTGCTTTCTGGTCCGTTAGCTATTTGTTTCTTGGAAGTTACACGTTCGACTTCGGTGAGGCATTCCTCGCTGGAGGTTCTCTGAGTTCTAATCAAGTTCTTCTGCCGATTATCTGAGAAGGAGCCGATTTACTTCAAAAGTGCTGCCAAAGTATGCAAATAAAATTCCTCCACTTGTTTGGTGTCAAAATATTTTTTTTAATGAATTGTTTTAGACTGCGCTTGTAAATATTCAGTAAGATTGAATGCCAAAATAAATCATTTTTTTAATAAGCCGCCAGCGTTAGAATAAGTTTTATCAGCCTACTACAAACAAATTTAAAAGTCGTTTATGACTTTAAAGGGAGAATTTGGTTGCGATCCAGAGCGAATGGCACCGAACCAACATTTATTCCGGCAACATAATCTAATCGAAAAGTAATTATGGTTTTCTAGATACGACATGAAATTACCGTTAAAAAAGAAACTGAGAAATCATCCTTATTGCCACGGTATTCAAGCAGTATACCTCGTGTCATAAGTGGAACACGATTTTTGGCAAGCGCATCAGCTGAAGCAAAATCAAGGTGTTTTTCATTGACCATAGAGAATATGTTGACGGATATGTATGGATATGGCGCATTATGTTTTTATTTTAAACTGCAAATTTCTGGAATCGTTTCAGTCATTACCAATTTTTTAGTATATATGTATTATGTAAGGAATTACAGTCCTTTAGTCGACAAATAAAAAAAGGGAGAAGTTTAAAATGCCAAATCTGACTCATATTGCTTCCAAAAAATGCTGCCAACCTTGCGAAGTTAGCTTTGGTTTCGATAAACAGAGATTAGAATAATAAATAAAGATTAGCAAAGAATAAAGCTAAGAAAAATCGGAATGTAGGAAAATTTAATAAATTAATATTTTGCCAATTGCAAGAAATTTTTTCAACGTTAACAATTTAGTGATACATTGAATGTGAAGCGTTTCGTGTTCGAAATTATTTTCCATGCGCGCAAATAAATAGGTTCTTCTTGTAAATTAAATATCAAACATGATTTTATATCAAATTCAAAGTTTAAGGAATCTAAGGAACATCTGATCATCGTTCAAGTAGACATGTATAATAGTTTACAGTTAAAAACAGAGGATATGGAGCAAGCCAAAAAAGAAATAAGTCCGCATTTGGTGCTGGCAGTATATATTTATGAACCCTCTTATTGGCTGATAGCTATGAATTTTTCGCTCTTCGGGATTTCTGACATATCACAATTCACTCTTTTTTGACATTTTTCACAGACTATGACTTTCGAAGTTTTCTCACGTTTCTTAGAGTTTGACCATATTTAAGATTTCGGCTGTCTCTGAAATTTTGACCATGTCTGAGATTTCCGCAGTTTCTGAGATTTTAACAATTTCTGACATTTTGACCTTGTCTAAAATCTCGTCCACTTTTAAGATTTTGACTGTTTTTAAGATTTCTGCCATTTCTTAGATTTTCACCGTTTCTAAGATCTCTGCAGTTTCTCAGATTTTAGCCATTTCTGACATTTTGACCATGTCTAAAATTTCGGCCGCTGCTAAGATTTTGACTGTTTCTTATATATCTGACATTCAAGATATTTTCACCGTTTCTGAGATTTCCGCTGTTTCCGGGATTTTCACCGTTTCTTAGATTTTTACTCTTCCTTAGATTTTGATCGCTTCTGTGGTTTTGAAGGTTTCCAATATTTGTCTCATATCCGAAATGTGTATGTCTAAGATTTCGGGCTTTTACTGAGATTTTGACCGTTTCTGAGATTTCGACTGTTCTTGATTTTTCAGCGGATTATAACATTTTGACCATGTCCAAGACTTCGGCCGTTTCTGAACTTATGTTCGTCTCTGAGATTTCGACTAACTTCAGCGATTTCTAATGTTTTGACCGCTTCTTAGAATGTGACGGTTTTGGACCATGTCTAAGATTTTGTACTTTTACTGAGATTTTGAACGTTTCTAAAAAATTTGGCTGTTCCTGATTTTTCAGCGGTTTCTAGTATTTTATCCAAGATTTTATCCTTTTCTGTACTTTTGATCTTATCTGAAATTTCGTCTTATTCTGAGATTTTTTGGTGTTTGACTCTTCCTGAGATTTTTTTGGTCTTGACTGTTTCCGACATTTCGCCCATATCTAAAATGTGGACGATGTCTAAATTTCGGCCTTTAAAGAAATCTTGACTGTTACTGAAATTTCGGCTGTCACTGATTTTCCAGTGGATTCTAATATTTTGACCATGTCCAAGACTTCGGCGGTTTCTGAACTTTTATTAGTCTCTGAGATATTGACTAATTTCAGGCGTTTCTGATGTTTTGACCGTTTTTTAGAATGTGACGTTTTCTGAGATTTCGACCAATTCTGACATTTTTACTTTTATCTGAAATTTGGACCATATCTAAGATTTCGGGCTTTTACTGAGATTTTGACCGTTTCTGAGATTTCGGCTGTTCCTGATTTTTCAGCTGTTTCTAATATTTTATCCTTTTCTGTACTTTTGTACGTATCTGAAATTTCGACTTATTTTGAGATTTTTCGATGTTTGACTCTTACTGAGATTTTTTGTTGGTTTTGACGGTTTCCGATATTTGGACCTTATCTGAAATGTGGATCATGTCTACGATTTCGGCCTTTTTAAAATCTTTACAGTTACTGAAAATTGAACTGTTTCTGATTTTTCGGCAGTTTCTAATATTTAGAGCATGTGCAAGATTTCGGTCGTTACTCAACTTTTGATCGTCTCTGAAATTTTGACTAATATTAAGACTTTGGCAGTTTCTGATATTTTGTCAGTTTTTAAGATTCTGGCCATTTCTGACCGTTTCTTAGATTATAATCATTTTCTAATATTTTGACTGTTCCTGAGCTTTTGGCCATTTCTAAGACTTTTATTATGTCTTATATTTCGGCCATATCTGAGATTTTGACAATTCCAGAAATTTTGATCTTTTTTGACATTTTGGGCCCTTAAAAGATACAGGCAAAGTTTGAGATTGTGGTCGGTTTAAAATTTCTGTGGTAATTTGTTCTGTATTTCGATTTATGTGATGTTCACGGCATCAGTCTTTTTATGTTACTGCCGATATTTGAAATGAATCACACTATTCTCAAGCCCATGCGCTCTTGTGGACTGTAACCACCGACATTTTGTTCGGTTATTTTTCTTTTTGATACATTTAAAAGCTTGTTCTTCTTTTGAACTTTTGAACATCATTCGTGGTAGAATATTTTTTATCAATTGTTTTTACTTTATAATGTCCTAAGCGAAAACCTTGCGTGAACTGTCAAACGATTTTCATATTCCACAGACTTTTATGTCCAACGAGTGTACCTTTCATAATCCCGTCCTTAAAATAGGCATATGGGAATGTTCACATTTATACTTATTTCTCGTGTTCATTCATGTAAAGAATTCAAGATTCAGATCAATTCTTTTCTATCACTAGGCTTTTCTTCTTCTGATTCTCTAAATCGTTGACAATATCAGTTAATAATTGCAGCCTCTACAGCGGCGTTGTGTCCACAAAGTCCGACTTCCCTTAGCAAAACCACAGAGCACATTTATCCCGTCTTACTTGAACTTAGTCTTTCAATATGCAAAATCTGTCCCACGCACATGGTGCTCCCAACTTGTTTGCAAATGTCAAGTGATGTTCAAAAACTTTCCGTAATATACAGACAACCTACTTCATTTGATTAACCCTCCTTCTTCTTCTCAGATGTTGGCGGCAATCTCTATGACATTTCTCCCATTACGCTACGAAACAAGACATTGCTTGAGACTCATTCAAATTCCAATTAATTTTTCACCCACCTCACTGGGCTCCAAGTCCCTGATGAAAACCGTCAGGGACATCTGAAAAGTTGAACTTTGCTGTCCCTCAAGGCAGCCGACAAGTCCTCCAATCTTCGAAATTGTTCTCACAACTCAATCGGCAAAAGTTCTCATTTTCCTCTCAGTGCTTCCCCAGATATTCTTGACCCGATTAATTCTCTTCGTTTCTTGCTGTACAAGAAAATGAAATAATCACGGACGTGGTTAGCTGGCTTGCTCAGGTCAGAGTGACGTGGGAATCAATAGAGTCCTTCTTTTATTCAAATACGGAGTCGTTAGGAGAAGCAATATGGCACGCTCCTCTGGCGTAAGATTACGCGAGAATATGTCACGTATACGCCACCGTCCACAATTCTTCAGCAAATTTCAATGTTCATCACCCCCGAAAATTCTTTGCTGCTTCATTGAATCGCCGGCAAAGGGACAGAATTGGTGAAGAGAGAAATGAAGTTTTTGGTCGCCCAAAAAATGTGATAGCGAGTTCCTTTTCATTGGAATCCCATGTGCATTTCTGTGTTTTCCCCTATCGCATCCGCCATCGTTGTGGTCGTGCCAATTATAAGTTGCTGCAAGCGAGTATGGGTTACGCCATCAAAACAGTTCCCGGAGGTCTGGTAATTAGACGCTTTACTCGTGATTGAAACCACCTTTCGTGTTGCAAATTGTAAACTGACATACTGCTTGCGTCCGATTGGTGGTGGAGATGTGGATGTGTACACACTCTGAATGCAGTCGGAGCTCTGATGAGGCATGCAACAATGTAGAAAGGAAAGGAAAGAAGAAAAAACACGAAACGAAACGAAACACAGTTTGAATCGTAATTGAGACCTGACAGATGGTTAGGTTGACTGTTGCGGGGAAGCGGAGTAACTTGTTCATGGATCAGATACGATTATTATAAAGTGCCCCCCTTAAGTGTTTTGCGTCTAATTGATGCTCCATTTGGTGGTTCTTGAGGAGACAATAAGTTGAGAGAGGAATGATAGCGCAGCAACAAGGAAAGGAAAACAACTGGCACAGATTTTTGATCGAGGTGAGAAAAACGCAAGGATTCTGGAAAGACAAATAATTAGTGACTGAGTGGCAAACATTTTTTTCGAAAGTAGACTGAATTTCCACGTTCACGTTGTGATCATGATCTGTTGCAAATTTTGGTGGATGCGCCACGGAAAGCAGATGAAGACCAAATCAATTGTTCTCTCCGAATATTACCCGCCAGGGCGGTGATAGCTTCTTTAAGTGGGAGCAATTCAGACGTTCCAGTCGTCACGTAATTCAAGTTGACACCGACAAAAGATTCCCCTTTTAATCAATTCATAATCTGTACCATCTGTTTGTACACCTTGAAGCCGCATACATCCGTCAGGAGCCTAGTCACCCGGACAAAAAAAATGTACAAACCAAACCACCAGTCGCCGCAAAAGAAAATTTATCAGTCTAGTGAATACATCGCCTATTTCCTCATTTGCAATTCGTTTGAGCATCACTTCCAACGCATACATCAAATGCAAATCATTGATTTTCACCGCCATTACGTTGCCACCTACCCATCTTAGAAGGCACCAACTTCGATGCTGAATGATGGCCAGATGTCTAGGCAAATACACCGTCGACACCCCTCGAAATAAATTACGCAAATTCTAAACATTTCCAGTCACTTTCGAACAAATTTGCAAATTCTCCGGAGCGGCAATAAAAAAACATCCCCGCCCCCGAGGCGCCATTTAATCAAATTTAAAATCATTCCAATGAAATGCAATGATTTCTGTGCGCGCAAATTTCCTCCAGTCCTTGCCCCGTCCTTCCACACACTGCCGCGCTCACTCACTTTTGACCTTCATCAAATTCAAAATCGATAGCAGTCGAAAAGTCAAAGCAAATGGCAGGCGACGATGAGGCCAATCGCAAAATCGATCCGCAGACCATAACATTTTTATGGAAAAGCACCGACATGAGACGAGACGGCACGAATGGCTGCCTCGGGAGGCACACTATCCTCCGCCGTGTGCTGTTTTCTTTTCTTGCGATTCAATCCGTTGGTGGATCACTTTGGCGCCGTCGAACTGTTGCGAAGGCTGAGCAATAAAAAAAGACCAACACGGCGGCGAACAGAAATGAACTCAACATTCGGCACTTCTAGCGCTCTGCCACTCCACCGTCAATCCATCGGCAATCCGCCGGCCCGCCACTCCGTGGGCACTCTAGACGCTCGCACATACAATCACCTCAATCAGCGGCTCCATTGAGTTTGACTTGTGGGAGTCGGACTCAAAAATAATTACATCTGTCCTAAATCTTGAATATTAATTAATCAAGATTGCCACACGGTAATGGATGAATGATGTTTCGGAATGTTTTCGCGCTGCCTTTTGTTTTCCACGGGTACAGCCTGTGACGCGTGTTGCTGTAGTGGGTGGTGGTTGAGAGAGGAACAAGCAAATGCTCGGTCGTTGACAAAATGATTTTTATTTTCGGGTGACTGTGGTGGATTCGTTAATGGTCTGGCGACAGTTGTGGCTGGAGTAGATGCTTTGGTTCATTTGTGAAGAAGACACGTGGCAAAGCATGGATGGGGATGCTCCAGATTTGCATATAACTCGGTTGGGAATGTGTTTGGGAAGGAAGGAAAGTTTTTCAGACTCTGAGCTGTTCAGCGTTTGTGCTGCTATGACATCCAGGCGCAACAAGTCCACAGAAGCTTTAACAAGTGTTTCGCCTACTTTACAAGGCTACCAACGTTCTCATAAAAAATTATTCAAATAATACAATAATGTCTGTAACGGACACGGAGATCTTCAAATTCAAAATAAGATTTTAGACAAAGCAACGCGCTTGTTTTTGGAATGCGCGCAGAGATGTCTGAAGATTATAGCAACCCGAGCTGCCAACTTGCACGATTCGCAACCTGAGTTTATGCATAACGGGAAAAGGCCTACGTCTTTATTCAGACCCTGCGCCCTTTAACCACTTACTCCGCGGAACTTCCGTTGGGTATCATTACAATATATTTTTGTTGGAGGTTGGGATACACTGCACTGGAGCGCTCAGACTCAAAGACTTGTTTATTCTACTACCATGCGATACCCTTCATTTAACGTGTTTTCGTGGATTTCAGAAGAACGGCCAGAAGGCGCTTCTCTGATGAAAAATTAAGGTTTTAAGCTCCCACCACATCAGCGCCACCTGATACGAGCAACGGCGGGACATTGACAGAGAAAGTGCTCTGAAGTGTCTTCACCTTATCCACAGGCGTCGCAAAGAGTGTCATCACTTAGCCCAAACTTAGGTGCTTAGGGAAGTTGAAATATGCCGTTAGTATGTCGAAAAGTCGTCTGCACTCATTTCTTTCTTAAGACAGCAGAAAAGCCGCGGATTTCTGGCTAACGTTCGGAAGCACTTGGTCATCCTGCACCCTGCAGAGTCACGCCATCTCTGGTTGGGCTGTTGGAAGGCCCAACCATCGACGGAGGCCCTAATCAAGGATGTAGGTAGTCCCAAGGTGTGTTCGGGCCCTACCAACGCTTCTTTTGAACTTTGCCTAGCTAGTTCATCGGCAATCTTGTTTCCCATGATCCCGTGTTGTCCCGTGACCCAGACAAGTCTTAGCGAGTTCAGTCTGCCAACCAAATTAAGGGAAGACTTGCATTCTTGGATTATCTTGAAAGTGGTTAAAGGGTTGAGTAAGGACTTAAGCACAGCTTGGATGTCGCTACAGACACAAGTACTACGCCCTTTCCACCTATTCTTCACAATATATTTGGTGGCCATTAGGATCGCAAACGCTTCCATTAGGTATCACTTCGCGGAGTTAGTAAGAGATTTACGTTCTGCTCTGAAGGCAAGGGTACAATCACGGATGACGACTATCGTGCGACGATATCGTTGAAACGAAAGTTTTGAACCACGTAAGCACAAAAAAAACCGATATCGACAAAACGATATCATTTTTCTTGCTTGTACTCTCATGTACTCTCAAAAATCCCTATCGCTATCGTTCTGACGACCGGTTTTGGCATGAAAGTGGTGAAAATTTTAAGAATAAAGTAAGAAAAAAAATATAATCAGTAATTGCAAAATGTTTTGGATATAATCCTCAGCTTAGGGAAATATACATTTTATGAGCTCCACTCTCACAGCCGTTCGCTCATTCGTAATGTGTACACACACAACAAAACAATGAGAACTATCAGCAGAGACCAATAGGGAGACAGTCAACTCTCGTCTCCCGCCCTTGAATTCATTATGACAGCGTTTTTTATAACATTTCCCTTCCTGAACAGCTGACGCACAAAAAGGATTTTGTTTGTTTTCAAATGAGAATACGTGTGAAATGTCTATACGGTGGATCTCCTCACTCTTCACACTGTTAGAAAGAGAGGGCATATAAATCAAAACGTAAACATGTGTGAGTAAAGTGAGACAATGTTCGATGATACGTAAATAACTTTCAGAATTTTAGGTTATGTCTACTAAAACACGTAAATAACAGTCAAACGGTCGATGGACAAAGGGAAAATTAGCTGTTTGATCAGCTGTTCAGTTGACCATCTCCTTCCTTATTGGTTTCTGACTATCAGGCAGTCTTTAATCATTGTTTTGTTGTGTGTGTACAATTATGACAAGAGAGAGGGAGTTACGGTCAGTAGCGCTCAAACTGTGTATAAAATAGACCGTACACGAGAGGATAGTGGTTGGGTTATGTGATGCAAATTATCGACGATATCGTTTTGCTGTATCGTCAGGACGATAGTCGTTTGAAAAGTTACGTGATTGCCTTAATTTTGTGAACTTCCAAAATGAATGAGCATACCTCATTCCAGTTCTCTACAGATCTGATCATTGTTGGCGATTGTTAGGTTTACCATGCTTCTCTCTTGCGCAAAGCGGCCGGAGTGAAAAACTCAATGCTGTGCGTCCTCCCCAGCATACATGGGAAAAAGCTGTGATAATTCGCTACCAGTCTAGTATTCTAAGTCTCGATGACGGGGATGAGCACTTACCTTTTGTGGAGGCGTCCCATCTGGCTTGCCACATTGAAACGAATGCTGCTCGTTCTTTTCCTTTCATAAATTTGGTTTAGTGCCGGTGCACGATTCTTCGGTGGTACGCAGTCATAACCTCATCTGCAAGAATGTTTACGGACAGCTTTCCTGCAATGAAGAACGCCACCTCATCCGAAATGATTTTGAAACCACTGGGTTATCGTTTGGCACAGAGTTTGTACGCCGACGTATTCATCAGTCGTTTCAGTCGCCCTGAAGTGAGTGCTGTAGCCCAAATGGTAGCTGAATACAGGGAAACTGAACTGACTACTCGTGACAGTAAGTTCCTCCTTGGGTCCACCAATATTTGGAAGGATTCGACACAAGTAAAGCCTTCTTAATAATTAATAATTGTATGGCACAACAGTCCACGGGGGGAGCTGGGCCTGCCTGCTTATCAACTACCCGTGTTGTGCGCGATACTGTTCTCTTACGAGTAGAAGGAACCAACAGTTTCTTACCGACTCCGAACGGCGAAGTTAGAGATGCTTTTTCTTAGACAGTTATAACTCTTTGATTATTGTCAGCAGCTCGAAAGTGGTACCGTCAAAAATTCGCGGTTTTCAGCAGGGAATCGGAGCGGCGTATGAGCGTGGCACTCTACGCAATACGCCACGGCGGCCACAAGCCTTCTGACTATCATACTTAACGCGTTCCCTGAAGGAGAATCTGTTGTCTAATATGACTCCAAGGCACTTCACGCGCTTCTTGCCCCAATTGTCAACTATGAAGATGGAATATTTCGCCTTCTTGCGACTAGTAATTTGCACAACCTCCGTTTTGTGTGGCGCCATATTTTTATATTATTTATTTTAAATATTTTATATATTTTATGTATATTTATTATTTATTATTATTATTATTTAGATATTTTCGAGCCACTCTTTAACATTCCAGATCACTGTATTCGTAATAGCCTCCACGACCTCAATGTGCTTTGCTACAGATGTGGGATTTGCTTTTACGTGACCACTTTCCTTTACGGCTAATACGAGGGTTGCCTTTTATATTTCGGGATTAGACAACAAAAACACATATTAATCATCGAAAATAGCTTTATTATTTTTCAAAATATAAGATATATAAGATCTATACACTTTTGCGTGCGTTTGAACCAATTGTCGAAGCACTTTTGACACTCTGATTGAGTTGTCTCCAAAACATGCATTCTGAAGGCATCAACAGCTTCTTCAGGTGTCAAAATTGGTGCCAAGTCAGGACTATACGGCGGATGACTCATCAACTCGATGTTTCGAGTTTTCAAAAATGCAGGTGTTTGAGCCGATGTGTGAGAGCTCGCATTGTCGTGGTGAAGAGTAATCCGTCTTCGGCGGTTGACATTCCTGATTTGTTGGAAGACAACTGGCAAACAAATGGCTGTGTACCACTCAAAATCAACTGTTCTGCGTTGTTTAAGTGGTACGGTTGCGACATGTCCAGTTTTTTTGAAAAAAACAGGTAACCATTTGCTTGGAAGTGCCTTGTGGGCGAGCAACTTTTGTTGGATTTGGCTCAATTTGAAACACCCATACAGTCGACTGCTGGGTTCATATGCGTAAATCCAATATTCATCACCTGTCACGATGTCATAGATGTGTTTCGAAGCACCGCAATCGTATTTTTGGAGCATTTCTTTGGACCAGTCGACACGAGCCTTTTTTTGAGCGATTGACAAATTGTGTGGGATTCAACGCGAACAAATATTTTTGACGGTCAAATGTTCATGCAATATTGGATATATGCTGGTCCCACTAATGCCTGAGATTGTCTCAATCTCACGATAGGCCACATGACGATCTTGCAATATCAGTTTGCGCACAGCATCAATGGTTTCCGGAACAACAACTGATTTTGGACGACCTTCACGAAATTCGGCTTGGAGTGAACTACGACCTCGGTTTAATTCACCATACCATCGATAAACACTGGTCCTTGATGGAGCTTCATCGCTAAAAATTGAATTAAGTTCATCGATGCACTGTTGTTGCGTTAATCCAAGTCGAAAGTTGTAAAAAATAATCGCACGAAAATGTTCACGATTTAATTCCATTTTCTGTGCGGGATGAATCTTTTAAGTTACTGTAAACAACACAAATAGCGCTCGTATGTCAAAACGTTCTGAGTACGTATAACCTCAAAAATGTCAAATTTTACGATAGCGCTGGCAGTTGCCAGATTGCAACACTAAAATTGCCCAATCCCGAAATATAAAAGACAACATTAGTATCCCGGGTCCATCTTCCCAAGAGATAATGCAAAGACTAAACGCCTTAGTTACCCAAGTACCAAATCACCCCACCTTGGTTTGATGCAAGGCCTTTCAAAAACCTCTTCGGCTCTCTGGGTCCAGTTGTGGGTGCAACTTCACATTGAGCTGGGATAGTCCCCTTACCGCCTTGCCTAGCCATGGGTTTTACAATTAGCTAGACAGGTTAGCACAGTACACCATCCTCGATTCTACCCGCTATGTTAGGTGGTAAACCACAGCTTCCACGGTACTCCCACAAGGAAATCTACCGCTCGGTCAGGCTGAAACCGAAGTTCCAGGGGCTCCGATCAGATTATAACTCTTGTCAAGCCATCACTACCAGTCAGACTCCCTCAAAACCTGGATTTCTTAGCCGCCATTCCGCCACAAGATGGTGTTTTCTCCATCAGTGTTTCCATTGTCCCTATAAATACTGATACGGACGTGAATTTGGAACCCAGTCACATGATCTGGAGCTCCTTGCTACAATAGCGATAGCGATATCCTCAGAAAATCCGAATATTTTCACTTCACAGTATTAGCTGTAGAACGCCATCATACGTTATAAACCACTGTAGAGGTCTGATGACTGATCCCTGCGGAACTCCCGAAGGCCATAGACGTTGTTAAACGTAAGTCTCCTGTTCGCAGATTAGTCCATGTCTATATCCATTAGATCTATCTTTCTCAAGGCAACTCGTAGTAAAGCGCGTTTAGAACATCATTCTTGAGAAGATCTTCTACTGACCTCTAAGGCAACACCAGAGACAGGATTACCCAAAAGTCAGTTCAACTGCTACCTAAGCCGGTCAACATTGACGTGATTGGACGAATACAGGGAGTCGCTAATGAGGCGTTTGCTGGCATTGAAGCGGATGCAACTAAAATGAATCTGACAGTAACAACGACACACACCGACATTTCGAACTGAATGTCGCATAAGCCAGCAGAAGCATTAAGGTCGTCAAGGTCTTCGTCTACTCCGGCTTGGATATGCTGTAGAGAGGGACAACAACATCTATAGCGAAATCAAACGCAGAAGAACTCTTGCAAATCGTTGATCCACTAGGTTCAAGTGGCAATTGAGGAATAGACCTCTTTCTCAAAAGACTAGGCTGGTTTGCTAGTCCTGCTTAACGGCGCAGAGACTGGTACGCTACCTAAAGCAAATGAGCAAGCCCTTAAACTTTTGGAAAGAAAATTTATGCGTCCGATTTATTATCCTGTTTGCGTTGGTGGGGAAAATTCAACGACAAACTTTATTGGCTGTACGGCGGTATGTACATGGTATACGAATACAGCGATAAAGACGGTAAGGGCATTTAGAGCCTTTGGACACAACTGCCACCGTCCGAAAAATCTTCGAATTCAATCCATTAAAACAACGCAGCAGAGAAGGAGATCGAGATGGCGCACACAAGTGGAGAAGGACCTCCAAACAACTTGGATTGCGCAAATGAAGGCAGCTGGCGAAGGATCGTGCTGGCTGGAGAAGCTCAGGTCCAATCCGGACTGTAGCGTCACACAAAGAAAAAGAAAGAATATAAATCTGAAAGACGGTTTTGTTCTTGGATAAAATTTGAGTGCCACAAAAATGAGAACGAAGAAACGAAGAGCGTAGGTGAATGAAAATCTAAGCGTCGAGATGGATTATCCTGTCCACGCAGGAAGAGCAGAAGGCTTCTTTTGATTAACGAGATGTGTCAAAATGTGGAGAAATTTCGAAAAGACGAAGAATCAGTGGCAGCAATGGCTATTCATGCCACAAATGGACCAAAACAATCAATCCAGGAGGATCTTCAAGTCGCAGATGAATTGACAGAAGGGCAAAGGGAAGAGGAGGAGACTGAGTCATCACTCGATGTAGTGTGGAGCAGTAGATTCA
This sequence comes from Eristalinus aeneus, assembly GCA_955652365.1. Classification (NCBI taxonomy): domain Eukaryota; kingdom Metazoa; phylum Arthropoda; class Insecta; order Diptera; family Syrphidae; genus Eristalinus; species Eristalinus aeneus. The sequence continues at coordinate 28,729,725 of OY019131.1, read as the reverse complement.
GCACCCCTCGAGATTCAAGGAAGTCCCCCATGCAACAAATCGAACAAATCAGGGATCTCTTTCAAATTTGATTATTGCTGTTGTCGTTGATTTTCTCTTTTGATCCAAAAATATTTACCAGTGGAAACCATCTTTTATGCGGCATCACCTCCCAACCCATTGAATCTGCTCTCGAACTTCTGAAACAATGGTTTTCAACATTCCTCGCCTCCCATCAAACAAAAGCGAAGGGAAGAAAAAAATCGCAAACACGTCAAAAATTTGTTCCACAAAAATGAAAAATGGTCAAACTGACGAGAGGGTAAACCAAAATCATGTTGCCCATATCAAATTAAAGATGGAATTAGCATATTCTATTTATTTTCCATTCTCGTTTGAGATGGACGCCCACCAAAAATGCGATTACCGGCAGAAAGAAAAAAACACAAAATAGATAGAGGCACTAAGCCAGCAACCCACACAAGGATCTCTGAAGGTAAAGCGGTGGCGGCGGCGGCGGTGGCAGCATCTACAAAAACCAAACAGAACCCAAAAAAAAAAACATTAAAGAATGCCTGTGGGGATTGCGGGTACACACAACAAAACGTTTGAAGTCCAAACGGCAATGTATGTGGCTTTGGTCGCAGCCTAGCCAGTCCCCCCATTTTCTGTGTGTGCTCTATGTGCGGACGTTAAGTCTTCCGGCGGGAGGTAACTGTGTCCTGAAGTGTTGTGTTACCAGCATTCAGCATGCGGTCGTAATCACGGATACGATGGTTGCGCGCGGGCTAATATATGCTGTCTGACTAGAGGTTACGTGGTCGTTTGTTAGCAACGAGCGATGTGTCAGCCAGCTACTAACGACGACCTGGGTGGGTGACCTTTGGTGTGTGTAGTAGCCGCCGCCGTTGCCGCCTCCATCCCTATGCCAAAAAGAGATAGAACGACCCAAGGCTTAGGAAATTTGGAGGCGTTTACTGTAAGATTAATGAATGTCTTTAATCGCCTGGGGGTATTTATCGTTAATTTTGCTCAAATGTCTTTTTCTTCTTCACTTGGGCTTGTGGGTGGTGTAGGGGGCGGTGGGAGGTTTGTGTAGGCACTTGACTCTTGGACTCTGGTCGAATGAAAATTTGATAAGGCCTGTTAAATGGATGTGGCAAAGAGATTTCGACGCTAAATAAGTGATGAACGTGAATGAATGTGACTGCGGGTGAATTTGTGAGGGCAGACAGTGATCATGAGGTCTTTTGGAGGTGTTGCCCTGTGGGGATTGCTTTTGTTGTGAGAATTAATTTATTGCAGATTATCTTTCAAGTTGTTCAGGGATTGAAGAGCACCGCAAATGAACTCAGGGCTGTACAACATTTTTTAAACACGCATCACAAAAGTGTTTCAATTTCCAAGAATTGCATATCAATCCTTCATCCTTCAGATTCTTGTAATTTACACTATAAATATTCCAAATGTGTCAACGCATCTGGTGCTATTGGAGGGACAAAATAATTTAATTGCTTACCCGCATGTATGTCTGAAGAGAAAAACGAATTAAAAACGATCCCCACTTGACACCTAGTAAAAAGGTCTTTTATGCAAAACCCTTATTATTAAACGAAATCAATCATCCAGGCATCCAGCGACACGTTCCTCGCTTCCAGTGAACCATTTAAGCAGCCTCCCGAATTCATTGCCTGACATACCGCCTCCCGACAACGAGCCTGTCACTCATCATCCATTAAATTTGTCCGGAGGCCACTATGAACGAAACAGTCCAAACGCCGTCGACCAACGATGCCGCTGTGATCACCATCACCACACATTCCAGACGTGAAGGTTATACCATAATTAAACGGGCTCCGCCATGCCACCGCCGTCTATAAACGCCAACCGCTGCAGGCTTGCAGACTATTAACGCAAAAAGGAACTCCAGCAACAGCGTAACAAATAGGTTTTCCGAGGCAATTCTCCTCAGGTGGCTTTCGTGCGTCCTCCTGCACGTCCTTCACCACGCTGACCATGCCCCTCTGGAGTGCCTGGCACAAGCATCCGGTGCATGTGCAAAAATCTGCATCACTGGAATTTTAAGAGTCCAGGGGCACGTTCCAATCCCCCCGCACCGGCATGTTTGCATTTCTGTTGGACAAGCGAGAACGAACGGATGTGTTCAGCAGCGGCAGCAGTTTCTCAAAATCATTGCCAGTGAGTAATTGCGGCCTTAGGGAGGTCACACCAATTAGATGTGCAGCCCGTGTGATGGGTTGGGCACGATGGGTGTATTTCAAGAGTAATTTCTTATTTTGTACGAGGCTAAGATTTATTAATGTGAAGGCAGTTAAAGGAATTCTAATTGCTTTTGTGACACTCCGCGAGTGTGGCATGCCATGGTGCAAGAGCAGTTGTGATATTTGAATTAATCGCAGCTCGTTGCAGTTGGTGAGAATGAGGATAAGGGATGTCGTTAATGGCTTCATATCGTGCTTCATTGGTTGATGTAAAAAGGTTTAAATCTGTGGTTGATCATCTAGCTACTTGACAGTGTACATTCCTGAGAATGAATCAAAATGACTAATTACTTTTTTTTACTTTGTCCGGTATTCAAATTGATGCGGTTTTTCATTTTACAAAAAAATGTTTTTTAAGTCGAACATTTTGTTTCTTAAAAAAGCCCAAACCCGATTACTCCAATCGGGTTAAAGCAATTTTTGATCGGACGAGACTGAAATTAATCGCTTTTCCTCAAATTGCAAGGAATACTTTTCGCATCGACAAAATGATACTCTCCAAAAGCATCAAGTTAAAAAAAACCATAAAGCATATAAGTGGCAGCTTAATGGTGTGGAGATGTTTTACCTGGTGGAATATTGACCTACTGATCAGAATTGAAGGTATAAGGAAGAAGGAACAATCCCTTTCCACTCTACAACATAGTTTGCCCCAATTTGTTGACGAATGCCACTAACGAGATCATTTTCCAATAAGACGGTGACCCCAAACACACTGCACCAATTGTCCAGAGCTGGCTTGGAAATCAAGTTTTTGAGACCATCCGGCTCAAAGCCCGGAACTAAATCCAAATGAAAAGTTGTGGGCAATTCCCAAAAGACGCTTGCATCTTACGAAAAGTCTCCAAGAAACGTGAGTAGCTTTTGGGCGCGAGTAGTAGAGCAGTGGGTCAGTATTTTATTTCATCTCATATCGAAAAGTGGTGCCAAAAAGAGTAACGAGTGTAAAAAAAAGAAAGGATTGTGGACGAAATATTAAAAACCGCCGGAAAAAATCAGTATCAGTAAAACGTGCAATATTGAATACATGATGGTTACCAATAAAATTATTTGTTTTTACAGTTAGCAATCAGCAAAGTTTGTGTTTTCCTTTTTATGAGGTAGTCTTCAAACACAGTTTCCAAGATTTACATAAATTGTTCATTTATTAGAAAAACGTATGGTTTTTTAAAGTTTTCTTACTTTTCTTTAAACATGTACTAATTTTTGCTCCACACTGTACATGTGTATTTTTCCAAGCCCACACATCAAACATACACATATTTATTTTGCTCAATATTTCTTCTCGAACTAACAACTAACTGCCGCTGCTTTCATTTAGTAGGTATTGGAACAACTTTTTACTTTGTTAAGTTTCACATGATAGCACACCTGATTTTTCACAGCCGAAGAATCACGAATTCTTGGATAGACAGTGAACGCCATCAAAGGTCCCCAAACACGGTCTAGTTTTTCGTGTCTGACAGAGAAAAACTAATAATGCTTCTTTTGCCTGGAAAATGTATTAAAAAATGCTAATAAATTAATTTAAGGATGGGACAAAAGGAAACTGTTTGTTTCATAACATAATTACTTTCCGGCTAAAAGGGGTTAATTGAATAGTAAAAGTTTCACCATGTTTCTATGGAAAAATTGTACATCATCCCTGAATACACTCATTCCAACATTTTCTCTGTCGTTCATTCTGAAATAAAATTCATTTTGGCTCGAAAATGCTCAAAATCAAATTTAATATTCCTATTCAGCATTGAGAGCAATGTTTTTTTTAGTTTTCTCGGAAAATTTTACGATAAAAATATTCTTTAGATTTTGTTGATTTGGGATTTTATTGCACTTGGTTCGAGGAAATATGAATCAACAAAGTGAACAAAGTAAGAACAAAGAAGCGAGTAAGAATTTCACTTGAATTCAGGATGCGAATGCGAATGTGTTTGATTTGAATGGTAGTTTTGATGGAAATGTTATTAATTAGATTAAAGTAAGATCAATAGTGTAGCAACATTTATGAAAAATTACTTTCGCATGGTACTTCAAATTTTCCCAGTGATGGCCGAACCTTTTTTCGAACCGGTTTTACACGTAGCATCTTAAAAAAATTTAATTCCTTTTTTGTATTTAATCAAAGTACGATATAAATTTGGAAAATACAGATCTTGAAACAGTCCTCCTTACCGTCAAGAAAACTTTGAAATGAACAAACCCAATTATGAATTATGAAAGAAACAAGAAATACAGCAAACAAAGAATATTCTCCTAAATTGTCATGCTCCCTATTCCAATCAAAGGAACATGAAAATAAAATATATGTCATGATGGAAGGTAAAATACTTCAACACGAAAAAATGTCGGTCAGAAGTTATTACCTAACCAGCTAGAAGTATCTACCTAACCTAAATCAGCTTACCTCCGTAACAGAGACCAATAGATTTAGACGATTTTCTGAACACGTTTGGTTGACTTCACATCAGAGACCAATAGGGAGACAGTCAACTCCCTCGTCTCCCGCCCTTGAATTCATTTTGACAGCGTTTTTTATAACATTTCCCCTCCTGAACAGCTGACGCACAAAAAGGATTTTGTTTGTTTTCAAATGAGAATACGTGTGAAATGTCTATACGGTGGATCTCCTCACTCTTCACACTGTTAGAAGGAGAGGGCATATAAATCAAAACGTAAACATGTGTGAGTAAAGTCAGGCAATGTTCGATGATACGTAAATAACTTTCAGAATTTGAGGTTATGTCTACTAAAACACGTAAATAACAGTCAAACGGTCTATGGACAAAGGGGAAATCAGCTGTTTGATCAACTGTTCAGTTGACCATCTCCTTCCTTATTGGTTTCTGCTTCACACAAAATGGCTGATGAATTCACGAACAGTTGACAATATACGAGTGTTTGAAGGCAAAAATTGACAAATCAGCCGCCATCTTTTCAATTTTGGAGGGGAAACGTAAAAATGTGTGAGTAAAGTGAGACAATATTCGATGTACTTTCAGAATTTGAGGTTATGTCCGGGTTATGGCTACTATAACACGTAAATAACAGTCAAACGGTCGATTGACAAAGGCGAAATCAGCTGTTTGATCAGCTGTTCAGTTGACCATCTCCTTCCTTATTGGTTTCTGCTTCACACAAAATGGCTGATGAATTCACGAACAGTTGACTATATACGAGTGTTTGAAGGCAAAAATTGACAAATCAGCCGCCATCTTTTCAATTTTGGAGGGAAAACGTAAACATGTGTGAGTAAAGTGAGACAATGTTCGATGATACGTAAATAACTTTCAGAATTTGAGGTTATGTCCGGGTTATGGCTACTAGAACACGTAAATAACAGTCAAACGGTCGCTGGACAAAGGGGAAATCAGCTGTTTGATCAGCTGTTCAGTTGACCATCTCCTTCCTTATTGGTTTCTGCTCCGTAAGCAACATACCCACAAAATAGTAAACAGCTGTCATGAACTGTACACAAATATGAATGTACAGTCAGAAACAACATCGCATTTAAGAGAGTGACTTGTACGAATATTTGAACAGCTTGTGTTTTTCTATATATCTTTGGCTTTTTCGAACTAAACGACCGTTAACGGGTTATCATGGAGATCTGGTCTTAACTTAATGCTAAAATTATTAACAATATCTACTCAGACTCTTTAATTTTTGACAACCATCCAAAACCGCAAATGAACGTGCTTCTTGTCATAAACCTATTTAGCACTAATTTTTGTTATTGTGAACAGAATGAATGAGCCAATCTGCTACAATCGAGATCTCTATGGAAAGACTCATGTCGGCGAAACCATTCTCCTCTATTTTGAATTTTATGTAGCAAATCGTTCGTTTTGCAATACTTGCATTATGAGGAAATGCTGCAAATCCATTGCGCTTTATTTTAAAACCAAAACCAATTCGTTTGACGGCGTCTTTTGGATAAGTTCAAAAATAAGAATTAACTGAAGTCATGTGTTAACTCAATTGTCCTTGATGTTTTGTTATAAGTTGTATTTAGGAAAAAAGAAATAACGAAAATAAGGAAAACGGAATATATGGGCTTCTTCGAATTCCCAATCATGGACATTTATTTGTTTGTGTTCTTAAGATTTCAGCACATTTTCTGCAAATATTCAATTGCCAAACTGTGGTCACTCAGCTTAAGGCTGTTTTTTATTACTAGAGTCAGGAACAAAAATACAAGCTACTCACACAATTCGCGCACAGTGCATTGACACCCCCATTAATTCACCACCTTTCTTCAAGCCGCAAACCGCTCGGAAAGTGATAGGCGATTCTGAATGGCGAAATAATCAACACGCCTTTGTCAATCATATGCGACAAATAATTCAGTCATTTTTTTATCGCTTTTGTGGGTTGTATTCATTTTCCGAATTAAGCTGATTCTTTCGAACAACATGAGCGGCCACCACTTCAAAACCAACAAGAAACACAGAAAAAAATGTGTACATCTCATAGAAACAAAACTAGTAGAAACAAATTCAAGGCTCCTCAAGCGTGAATAATGGGTATGGGTTCGTACAATATTTAAGTATGATACAAATTTTTCGTTTTTTTTTCTTCTGTTGTGGTCTTGTTTTATTATCCTCATATTTTGTTGAAGGAAACTACTTTGCTGTGGCCATTGTACACACATGAATGTCTACTTTGTTTGTTCTAGCTGCCATGACATAACATGGCGACAACAAAGGCACAAAACACCACAGGCTCAAACAGCCAACAGCACATTTAGGAGCAGCACTAGGAGGAGACAGGCTAGTGTACCATTTTTGCATAAATTTCTTCTTTTGTCTTACCACTTGGATTCTACCCATTTGTGTGTTTGTTTTTTATCTCGCTTGCTCTCTCTCTCTCTTTCTCTTTTTCTCTTTCTCTGTAAGCCATTCTTGTTCTGGTTTTTGACATATGTCAACCGTAATAGTTACTATGCTTGTAATAGAACAAGAATTAGGGTAGTGGGGGGACATTAAATATTTTTATAGCAATCATTATGGACTTTTAAATTTATTGCGATTTTTTCGTCTGCCAAGGGAGTTCGCTCTATTTGTTTTCAGAAATATGTTCTTATTCTATCCAGGAGAGAATTTGCATATTAATGTGATTTTTTTTGTAGAAGAAGCAAATTTTTTGTTTGTTTGGGCTGGAGTGGGTAAGAGAAATCTGATGTTTTTTTAAACCCATTGAAGTTCTAAATCGATTTTGAAACGCGAAAAAGGAAATCGAAAAATAACGAAGTTAAATCATTTCACACGTGGATGTTGAATTTGAAAAGGTATAGAGGTTGCAGGGGAAGAGATTGAGAAAAGGAAAAAGATTTTACTTTCAAATGAAATATCAGGTTAACCAGATATGAATGGGTATGACTTTTCATTCAATGTTGGGTGTTATTAAGTTTTTGATGCGATTATGGATGGGAAATAGGAACAAATTTTGCCTTTCCTCGAGTGAGGTTTAACGTAGAATGCTTGTAATGGGAAAGAACCGTGACCTACTTTGATCTTAGTATGGTTCACTGATTTAGCACAAACCTATGCCAAGCAATATGGAAGGCCAATGGTGGAATAATCGAAATAAAATGAGAACACAAAATGATTTCTCTTCAAAAGAACGGTGTGATAGTAAAACGTAAAGTCAAATGTAAGGACAGGGATATGCAACACTTAAGAAAAGGGCTTAAAATCTTCTGGCGAAGTGAACATAAGACCTAGAATATTGTTGTATGACATTTGGTTATATGTATTTTTAAGTGAATATTTGACAGAACCCTTCCATTGAATCGTAAGGCAATAGTCCATTTTTTGAGTGAAACTGAAACTTGAAAACTTTAAACCCATGGCAAACTTTGGCTAACTAGATTGGCCTTTAAGAAGAAAATATAGACCTTAGCTGTTGCAGGTGTAGTGACAATGTACAAACAGCTGCGGTAAAACAAATAGCACCAGTATGAGACCCAACTTTCGTTGTGAAATAAAATTTTTTCAGATGCATCCAATGAAAGTTTAACTGTTTAAGAACATTATATTGAATTAAAAGAACACATTAAACAAATTAAAATTCTTATCCATAAGCTTAAGAAAAAATAACAAAATTTTTTTAACAAATCAAGTAAATCAGCGGGGAAAAAAATACCACCATTGCTTCATTGTTCGACTTAAAACTCATCCATCACAGAAATAGAAAATCTTCTTGCGCGATGTCATTGCTTTGATGGTTTCTGTTAAAATTAATATTTCGTTGCATGGCCTTTATTGTCTATAACGTCTGAACATTGAGTTAACCAAGCTCTGACACCTTTCAACTGGAATTTTTTCCCAAGAAGCTTTAACAGCAGCCCAAAGTGCTTTATTGCTTGTCGGTTTTATGTCTGACACTGCATTTTTACATCGGCCCACAGATTTTCAATGGGATACAGGTCAGGCGATTGTATTGTCCACTCTATCACATTCACTGCAAGATCCTCAAAACATTTCTTTGCCTTTCTACTGGTGTGCTTGGGGTCATTATCCTGTTTGAAGATACACAAAAGCGGCATTTCCTCCTCCGCGTACTGGTACATAACATTTTCGAGAATATTCACGTAGACGTGTTGATTCATAATGGGTTTGATCCAGTAAATGGGCCCAACTCCATAGTAAAAAAAAACAAGCCCACACCATTATACTATATTACAGCTCTGTGCAAAAAAAGTAGCACCACGTTGAGGTCTGCACTTTGAATGCTTATTTCTTTTCTCCATGCTCATGTAAAGACACGATATTTATTGTAGGACATCTGTTGGGTATCAGTAATAAAATGCAAAAAACAAGATAAGCGAAGATGTATTTTAAGACAAGAAAATTCCCGTTATACGAAATGAAACCGACATTTTGGTGTGCAAAATAATAGTACCACAAGTGAAACGTCGTAAATAAAATGCAAAATTTAGTGGAATAGTACGGTTTTTATTTTTTTTATTTATACTACTGTACTTCGTCTTATAACCCTTATTTTTGAGCACAGCGGCACAACGTAGTGGCATAGAGTCGATTAGTGCCTGACATCGCCGAATTAGAATATCCCTCCACGCAGCCTGCACAGCTTCCCATAGCTGTAATGTATTTTTTGGTTTCGCTTTAAAAACAGCTTTCTTAACATCTGTCCAAAGATTTTCAATGGTGTTTATGTCTCGAGATTGCGGCGGCCATTCCATAACTTGAATCCCATTCCTCGCAAAAAAATTCCTTGGCCAATTTGCTCGTATGTTTCGGGTCATTGTCTTGCTGCGAGACCCATCTGAGAAGCATATTCCACTCGGCGTAGGGCAACATGGTTTCCCCTTATTATGCCAACATTAACTTCGGCGATTATCATTGGTTTTATCCAAAATATAGGACCAGTACTGTTGTAGGAGAAGCATCCCCATATGTTAATTTTCGCGCCGCCATGCTTAATGGTTTTTTAAAGTACACTCCGGTTTAAACTCTTGGTTTTTTTGCCTGCGAACAAATGTCCTGGTCCCAGGAGTTCCAAATAAAACAATTTTAGACTCATCTGTCCATAATATATTACGCCATTTGATTACTTCTCAGTTCAAATGTTCTTGTGCAAATTGTTTTCTTTTATGAATATGGACCTTTGTCAGCAAGGGTACTTTTCCGGGACTTCTGGCAGGTAGTTCCTTCTCTATCAACTTCCTTCTTATGGTTGATGTTGATACGGACAGATTTAGTTCCTCTTTTATTTTGTTTGATGTGATGAATGGGTTTTGTTTCACTAATCTTATCATTCTTCGCTCGTCGGTAGAGGTTAATTTCGATTTTCTACCTCTTGTTTCTTCTTCTTCGACGTGTTTTCTTGCATTAGTAATCATTTTATTCGAACAACCAACGATTTCCCGAATAAATTTGTACGGTTTTCCGTCAGAAATTATTGTTTTTATAAGTTCACGTTTCTTAGGAGTACAATGCACACCGCGACCCATTTTAATTGTTTATACCGTTGTATTTTAAAAATACTAGTTTTAAAATACTTAAATATTTTTACTTAAATTTTTTGACGCACAAAAAAAAAAAACTAAACACCACCAAACACTTTGAAAACACTTTTTAGAATGACATGGTGCTTTTATTTTGCACACCAAAGTTTCGGTTTCATTTTGTATAACGGGAATTTTCTTGTCTTAAAATGCATCTTTGCTTATCTTGTTTTTTGCATTCTTTTACTGATACCCAACAGATGTCCTACAATAAATATCGTGTCTTTACATGAGCATGGAGAAAAGTAATAAGCATCCAAAGTGCAGACCTCAACGTGGTCCTTTTTTTTTGAACAGAGCTGTACTTATTATTATACATTATACCCCCTGCTTAACTGCTTTATTTGTATATGTGAGGTTATTTTCAGCGTTTGGAGGTTGTCTAACATAGGAACAAGATCCCTTACTGCCAAACAAAACGATTTTACTTTCGTCAGTGCATAAAACGTTGCGCCATTTAGTTGCTGGCCAATTTAAATGCTGCTCTGCAAACATTAAACGCTTCTTTGCATGTTTTGCTGTCAAAAGAGTTACCTTTCTTGGACTACACGCTATTAAATGATGATCCCTCAATCTGTGACGAACCGTTTCGACGCAGGCTGAAATATTTAAATCTTTTTTGAGCTTATAAGCTGGTTTGAAAGGATTCGTTTGGCTTTCTCTAACTAGACGTCTGATAAGATTTGTCGACATAACCGGTTTTCGTCCACGAGTTTCGATTTTGGGTGCGTATAGTATTGCATTACGAATCATTTTGTTGGAGCTGCCAACAAAAAGTTGAACTTCTTTGTAAGTTTTTAAATCTGCTATCATTTTTTTCTATAATTTTTCGCTTGTGCAATGCTTTCCACGAGCCATTTTTTTTAACTGTAAATTGTGTGTTTTATATAATAAAATTAGTTCAATTTTTTTTTTAAATATTACACCAAAAAAATACTTTTTCTAATGAAAACTGCGATCAGTGCTACCGCTGCACACAAGGGTCTTGTCAGAATATGGCCTCGCAAAGAAATAACCGTTACCAGTTGAGTGTCAGGCATATACCAAACAAATGGCTTACACTTCAATCAATATGAAAAGGGAGTAATTCCTAGAAATATTTGTTCATTTCTTAATTAGGCGACTAAAAATGAAACTTGTTGCCTTGGTGCTATTTTTTTAACGGCACTGTATGTGCATATGTACATCTAGCCACAGTCACAAATTTGAGCTGAACTCATGTCCCATCAGTCATCCATTTTTGTTTAACCAAAGAAGGACTATTTTTTAACTTTGACTAGTGTTGCATGTCAAACCCCTTTACTCCTGAAGGAACGGATATGAAAGCCTTTGTTTCCCAAATTTCGTACTTTCTACTTACTGCAAAGTCTCAACCAGAGTATTCCCACGAAGGAACTACACCCTGCTGGTTAACGCTTTTAAACAGAAAAAAAACAAACCCTAAAATTAATTGCTTTTCTGGATAATGCTCTTAAATCTAATTTAATTGTGTCCGATAAAAATGCAAAACAAGTTCAACGAGTGTTCCAGACTCATAACCCAGCATGTAGTTCTTTATTTAATGGCTTTGTGCAGACAGTCGTTACACTTTTATGAAATTACTTTCGTCAAATATATATTTTTTCAAACAAGAAGTTTTATTGCGACCGCAAAAAGGTGCTGCTGCCAAAACATTTTGCTCATAAATTGCAGAATAAATCCATCTCCACATACACACTTCCCATTGAAATTTGTTTTACTTGTCCTAAGCTTTTCCAAAATCAACAGTTATCTACCGCCACGATCGCCAAGAACACATTCACTGATCTCCACTTGGCCGACGTCAAACTCTCCAAAAGCGAAAAGCTCCATAACAGGTGACGACGTGTTCAACTTATGCCGGCTTGTTCCATTACAAGTCGCCACGATTGCTTTTTGCGTGTGTGTATATGAATATGTCATTTGTTTTGTTGTCAATCCTCCATTCTATTCATTCGCACGCGAGTGCAAAAAAGAAGAGAGGGAATAGACTGAAACAGATAAGAATTAATTTCCGATTGCTGTTCAAAAAGAATTCTGATAGCTGTTGTCGACAGTCGCTTTGAAGTTAGTTCAGATTACGTGGCGCATAAAATTTGTCATAAACCAAATAGGGATTCACTATGTCGAACGAGGAGAATCCACAAAAACGAATTATTTTCAAAGTACCCGATTGTGCACCTTTTTGGCGTCCATGTCTCACAGATTTCGTTTGCTTTTCTATTTGCAGCTTGCAACAAATGGCACATCACACTTTTACTCGCCTCTGCCGACTGGATTCCCACCCGGACCGGGCGGTGGACCCACGCATTTCCATCCTATGACCGGTGGGCACTTGCCACCGCAACAAATGTCACATTCGCCACATTCCCCATCGCCGCCAAATAACAATTATCATAAAGACGAACGAACGCAGCGTCAACACACGAAGCTGCTGCGTAAATTAGATCAAAAGCGCGAAATAAGTAAGTGTACATCATACATCACTATTTCTTTAGAGTTCTAAGGCATATTTCATGGATAATTGATTTTGCTTGTTTTGTGCGTCAATGTGACAGAAAAAGATTTAACGCACAATGCACAGCATACATCAACCGTGACTATCGCATATTTTCGTGTTGCTTCTTAGTAGATTCTTCACAGCTCATGAAATTCTCGTTCGCTCTCCCATTTAGATTCCGGCATGTCAACACCAGCACACTCACCATCACCACGAAAGAATGACCTGAATGGTCATCATCATAGACGAACATCCCGAAATGGAGCTTCATCTGTTGGTACATCCGAAGATGGCGAAGAATCATCCAGTGTGCCAGAGGATGAAGAAGATACCCAAACAATAATCGAACAGCTATCAGCCATCCAAAAGCCAGAGGTGAGTTAATTGCAGTTTTCCCATTGATATACCTTAATCCTAAATCATTATCAAGGTTATTGATGTTACATCGCGCACTGCAAAAATTATCTGGGAGGCTCCAGCCATCACTGACAACCTCATTAATACAAGAGACCTCCGCTACAATGTTCTGCTCAGCGATCGTACCAAGGAAAGCAAATACAAGAGTCTTTACAAGGGTGAATCATACAACTGTATCGTGCAAGATTTACAGCCAGGCCAGGAGTACGTGGTGCGACTGCAAGTGAGTTTACTGATCGCGCATACCAACTCGCAGAACCCTCATCACTTTCTGCCTTCATTTCAGGTTCACTACGAGCAATTGCAAGGCTCATTCTCGGAACCGACTGAATTCACAACCCCACCGTGTGAACCCGACCAACCAATGCCACCGAAACTGATCGTTCGCACAAGGAATTCCCTGCATTTACGCTGGACAGCGCCCTTCGCAAACGGAGCCCACATACAGCAGTACATCCTTGAGTATGATGAGGGAAAAGGCAGCCACTTTGTGGAAGCTGCGAAAACCAAAAGCAAGCAGTATATCCTCACAAAGTTGCTCCCTTCGACGGTGTATAACTTCCGTTTGTCTGCTGTGAACGAATGCGGACCATCATTGTATTCAGGAGTTGTCGCTTACACTACATCAGGCAATCCTCCATCGGCTCCGAAACCACCCACCTTGCATTCGGCGACACCGACTTCGCTGCGGCTGGCCTGGGAACGCCGCACGCAAGATGGCGAGTTTGTCCTGCAGATGCTGGATCGTGAATCAGGGCATGGATACTTGAACATGTACAATGGGTCTGAGACTATTTACGAGTGCTGTGACTTGCGACGCTCCACAACATACCAGTTCCGATTGAAATCAGATAATGAGGCTGGTTCCTCGCCATGGTCCTCGGAGGTGGCATACAAAACTCACCCAGAGCGGCCAGGGCGCCCGTCAAAGCCACAGGTGAAGGGAAAAATTCACGGAAACTATTTCAAAGCGAAGTGGGATCCGCCTAACGATCGAGGTGGAGCTGACATCACGCGCTACTTTTTGGAAATCAGTTCTGGGCCAAAATTCGAACGCGTCTATGCCGGACGTGAACCGGAGACGGTTTGTGATCGTCTGAGCCCCGGAACGACATACCAAATTCGTGCGTCCTGTGAAGGTCCCGGTGGCATGAGTGGGTACTCTGATGTGTGCACTGTGACTACAGAGGCTATTGTACCTGGAGCCCCAGAGCCGCCACGTTGTGATACTGCACCAGGCCCATACGCGGCCGTGTTGCGCTTCGAGAAACCAGACTATAATGGGGGAGCCCCCATTTTGGAATTTGAGGTGCAATTAAACGGCGGTACAGTGATCTATCGTGGTAAGGAGACCTATTGCATTGCCAAGGATTTGACACCCGGCGAGGAATATGAAGCTTGTGTTCGAGCGATAAACCGTATTGGAGCAGGCGCCTGGTCGTCACCAATGCGATTCTCCGCCGCAGCAGCACCCCCATACGCCCCCGATGCACCTGCCGTTGTGGTGCGCTCACCCACTCACCTGACCGTCTCGTGGAAGGAACCACATTGCAACGGCGCGGCCATCAGCGAATATCGCCTGGAGAGCTCAACAACCGACAGCGAGGCAAACGATAGCTTTAACATGTGCTACCGTGGGGTTAATACCACGGCGGACATTCGAAACCTATTACCCTTCACTTTGTACTACTTCCGTGTGAATGCATCCAATGTGGCTGGCAGCAGTCAGTGGTCGCCGGTCGTGTCCACAAAGACCCCGGCAGCCATTCCAGCAGCACCACAGATCCAAGACTACGAGTTCACAGCAAACGAGGTCTCGCTCGTGTGGACACAGCCCGAGTGCAACGGTTCAGAAATTGTTTCCTACATCATTGAAGGGGCAGAGCAATCGATATCGACCGAGGACAGCTCCACGGAATACACTATCACTGGCCTCACGCCAGAGACCAATTACAAGTTCCGTGTGCAGGCGATAAACGGCATTGGCGCTGGACCTTTTTCAAGTTACGTAAAAATAACAACGCTACCACCACCACCAGAGCCCCCACAGCTGGAGTGCACCGGTGTGGGCCACAACTTCATCAAACTAAAGTGGGGTGATGGCAAAAACCTGGACTTTACCAAGTACTATGTCGAGATGTATGTGAACCGAGCTAAAGACTTTCAACAGGTGTACAGCGGGACGAATGCCATGTGCAAGGTAAACAAACTACAGGAGCAGACATCATATGTGTTCAGGATATGCGCTAGCAACGATCGCGCCGGTGTTGGTGAATACTCAAAAGAGTACACCTTCCAGACGACGGCGACTCTACCGGCAATCATAAAAGCGCCACGAATGGCCTTGGACAGTGGCTGTATGTTTGGTATGAGCTCGTGCAACAACTCAGCACCCATAGCGTCAACAGTTCTGCCCGGCAATCAGAGTCCATTCAGCACTCCACTCACCCTGGAGTGGCAGCACAGCAAGAACTCCTTCAGTGATCCTGTCGAGTACGCTTTACAATACTGCGTAGGCAAAGATGGTGAATACAAACAGGTGAGTCATATTTCGTGTTCATTTCAGTTAAAGGCGCAAAGTCTGACATTCATTTATGTGCTTTTGTAGATTTATCGAGGACCAGATACCAAATTCACAGTCGAGAATCTTGAACCAGGCGCCATCTACCAGTTCCGTGTGTGTCCTATTCGCGTGTGCAAAGGCAACGAGCTCAGTGGCCAATTCACCAGTCCCTTCCGTTACCAGGCACCGCTTATTGATGCAATCGATGGAAATCTGTTTGCGGCCAGCTCAGCGGCATTAGCCGCCGCAGCAGCAGCAAGTGGCAACGCATTCGCCGCCCACCATGCACACCATCTGCACCATCATCACCACGCGCATACGCACTCCCACGCGCACTCACACATTCACAGTCACCATAGTCGTCATCTGCAGGCGTCTACGATGCTCGTCGGCGGCAATGGCAGTACAAATCACCTGCATCACCGTTCCGTGAGCGCATCGGCAATAGGTTCGAACGCCTCAAACGGTGTCGACGGTGGTAGCGCTTTCGGTCTTATACCACTCAGTGCCAACGACTTAGCCAACTTCGACAGTAATTGTGATGAACTCCTGCTAAAGGGCGCCTTGCACCATCACCACCATCACGGCATGAACCACAGTGGCAGCACTGGTGCTGGTGGCATCGGTGGCGGCTCTGGTGGCAGTGGTGTCCTTGCCGAAATGGCCAACAACGGTGCTATACGTCGTATCACAGGTAAATTGAGTTCGCTCTACACAAACCGAAAACGGGTCACTGACCAGGAGAAGGCCGTCTTGTTTATGGTTTCATTTATGTTCTTCGCGATTATATTTGCCGCTGTAGTGAAAATGCTTATGAGATAAACAACAAATTTGATGCATATTTGTGTATAATATAGAATGTCGTAAGGTCTAGACAAAATGAGACAGATCAAAACAAGGGAATGATAGATAAACTGAGGCAGGGAGAGAAAGAGAGTGATAAAGGGACAAAGAGCTCTCGAGAGAGGTGTAGGCAGTGAGAATGGAATTAAAGCCACTCGTGTTTGTTTTCTTATTGTTTTCTCTTTACATTGAATATTTTCACTTTTGCCGATGTCCTTCCCACTAGGATGCGTATTTGTTAGGTTCTCCACCTCCCCCCTCCTCTCATAGGTCTCCTCCATGGGCGACACAGTGTTTGTGTGTACTTGCCACTGTGTGTGTCCTGTTCTCAAATACGCTCGCTGCTGGCTTTATTTGTATCACTTCCATTAGAATACTAAATTTACAAAAAAAACTATAGAAATATATATATATATATATGTATGTATGTATGTACATGAAAATAGATTGTAAAGAATAAAGGAATTTATTAAATGTGCATTATAAAGGGATTCGAGGTAACATTTCTACACATAGTAAATATGTAAAGATGATTTTTATTTGTTTTATGGATTTAATTTTTCTATTACAACACATATTATATTTTCCTCTCTTGCTCAAACGTGAATCGTTAGATATATCGATTGTGTAACCTCCTTTCTCCTTTTGATATATATATATAAATATAGCATAGTATGTTTGTATGGGTTACGAGTATAGGTAAAATTTTTTAATAAAATCAAAGTGAAGTGGAAGAAATGCTTAGGAAAAATTTTAACTAATTAAACTAAAATAAATACACACACACACAAACAAAACAAAATAAAGAAGAAGAAGAAGAAACAGAAAGAATTGTCCTAAATGTTAAATAATAATTATTATCATTAATAAATTAATAAATTGATGCAATTATGTGTAAATAAAACAAATTGAGAAAAACATACGGCAAATAAATGAATATAAATATATATATGAGATATATGTATTAATATTTGTCGTCTCAATTCAATCTGAATTGTATTTACTGTTACATGTTTTAAAAGTGAAAGTTAGGCATTAAACAAAATTAAACCTAGCAAAAAGAAATTACTGTAATAATACATTATTAAATGTATAATTTATATTCCCACTCAGCTTTTATTAATGTCCATGACAAAGATTGTTAAATGGCTTTTATTTGTTTTGATTTTGCAGTAACACAGAAACACACAGGCACATAAAAACACTTACAGATATGAAGCATAAGGATTGTGGTTTAAAAAACTGCAGCATTAATAAATCTTCCGTTTTCCTTTTTTTTCTCTGTACCGCTTCAATAATTTGAATTGAGTTTGTTACATTTGTTATTGCATGAATCGCTTAGTTTTTCCTTTTACTAAACATACATACGTTCTTAAAGTCGTATTTGATTTGTTGGATGAAATCGAAATTATGCGTTGGTTGAAAGTCAAACTGTTATGGCAATATAATAGTTAGGGAGGAGTATAATTTGAGTGTCATTGACACTATGACAAGCAATAATGTTCTTCTAAAAATGTCTTTTCAATGTAAAGACTTAAAGCAGTCCCTGAAGCAAGACGGCTCTTGCCGTTTTCTTGTAACTTGAATTTAGAAGTCATTCAATTTGATTTGTTGAATGGTAAATACACCCTTTTCATATATTGTTTCTGACGATTGCATCAAATGAAATGAGATCAATAAGTTTTCTTGTCAAAAATGGGGTCTTGGCACAATTTTGGCCCATTATGAAATCTTTCCTCTCCCTAGTGCTGTTCGAGTTATCCTGCGAATTACCCTTTGAGGTCTAATTATGCGATTCCATATGGATGCATAGATATTCAGATTGAATTCTTGACACTACCAAAACTTATTTTGATGTCTAGTTAACTTTTGTTTAAGGTCCTTTAGAATGACGCTTCCTTTACAACAAGTTATTTAATTCCATCTTAATTGTATTCTTTGCAGCTTGTTATGTTTTTCGGTAGTCGAACTGCAAATGATTTATTGTGACTACCAAAACTTATTTCAATGTTTACTTAACTTTTGTTTGTGGTCTTTTAGGATGAAGTTTTCTTTACAACAAGTTATTTAATTCCATCTTAATTGTATTTTTTGTAGCTTGTTATGTTTTCCGCTAGTCGAACTGCAAATTAATTATTGTCACTACCAAAACTTATTTCGATGTTTAGTTAACATTTGTTTGAGGTCCTTTAGGATGCTTTCCTTACAACAAAGTATTTTATTATTTTTTGCAGCTTGTTATGTTTTTCGGTAGTCGGACTGCAAATGACCTCCTCACCAAATGAAGTGGATCAGTCACGTAAAATGTATTTCCAAATCCACACCACACGACTTCATTATTTTTTGGCATCCGAGTTCCATTTGGTTGACAGAAATCCTAATGCCTTTCTTTCAATTTTAGCTAATCTATTACATCACTATATTGGAACATCTAAAACAGATAGTTTGATAGTGTGTTTATAAATTTCTGTTCCTACTTGTAAAGCTCAAATATAAAATCCGAAACGAGCTATTTCTCAACTCATAGGTCCCTGACTGACTGACAGGAATATCTTCTTCCAATATGTTCAGTAGAAGTTATTTATGCACTACCTTGCCATAAACCAACGGAACAGTTTTTAATGTCTCCTCAAATAAGTATATGCTATTCAAGTTAACGACTGCCTTTAGAACGATATATACACATGTACAACCCGTTTTACACATATTTCGAACACATGCTGTATCAAATTAGCACAGTTCAATACCTTATTCATTTTTATTTCCTTCGCATTTAGAATGTAAAAAATAATTATACCGTTGAGGGGTACCGCAGTTCCCACTAAATGTCTTACAAAGAAACCATTTTTCTTATCTATCCACTAAACATTCACTAAGTTCAATAACAAACTCAATTTTTATTAGCCAATTCTGTTTACATGATTTTCAACGCTGATAAACTGCACCATTCCTTGAAATTATTCCTTTTTTTTCTGGTTTGTATTTTTTTTTATTTATTCATATATAACATTCTAATATACATATACGTGCAATATTCTGAATTCATTTATTGCTTCTTGTAGTACCTGAAAAGAACAATTTAACGAAACAAAACATATTTCCGTTTCTTGTACAATCTTTGATTGTGCAGACAATTTGATTAAAACAAAACAAAATAAAATGAAAAGTATTAAAAACAAAACACAACACATTCCAATGAGAAAAGAAAACAATAATGTAAAGAAAATTAAAAGCAACGAATTTTAACTCTACACAGGTTACACACAATAGCTAGCTACAACTGTAAAGAAAGAAAAACAAAACAACCACAATCCCATATGCTAGAATTCTTTAACATTTATTTTACAGTCCGAAAAAATTAATAAGTTATCTAGGACTTTCGTGTATACATAAATATGAGTGCAACATTTTTTTTTATGTTATTTAAGATCTGGGGAAAATTATGCAATATGATGAATGTTATTTTTTTTTGTTTATGTGTGCATATACACAAACACGCATGCTTGCATTCAGATCAAACGAAATGAAAAGTGAAACTATGTTTGTACGTATATTTAACATTTAATTTGTCGTTTGATTTACCTTAACGTTTTTGTTAGTTTCAATTATTTCTCCAACTAGAATATATACAGTATATATGTAAACAAATCTCTATATGCATATAAATCACTTAATAAGAATTAAAAAGAAAAACAATCTAAAAAAATCAATTAACTCTTAATGAAAGAATAAAATGCTTTAATACATTTCTATGAAAACAAAAACAAAACAAAACAAAAAAAACATAAAACTTTAGATAGTAAGAAATATTAAACAAACAGAAAACAAGTAAACGCCAACCAAGGTGATAAGCAACAAATAAACAGAGCAAAGAAGTATTATTCAATATCTTAAATCCGAAACAATGAAGAAGCTTGAAAACATTTCTAACAGAAAATCAAACGCAAGTCATACCGATTCATCCCTTTTCTCGTTTCGTCGTCAATGAGTTTCTATATTTTTCCCTACGAAATCATATTGCTCCCATTGTGAAAAAAAAATCTTTTTATAATATTATATAAACTACATTTAAAAATTGTTATCATTCCACAAATCTAATAAAAACGTAATAATAATTAATAATAATAAACCTAAAAAATTAAAAGAATATTCCGAATTTCTTTAAAATATATATATATGTATCTTGTATGTGTACGTATTTTGTTTTATTTTTTTATTTTGTATATGTTCTCCCTATTTTTTATACTCACTATGTAAACTTATTTTATTTATATTTGTAAAAAAAAATGTATTTGTAAAAATAAACATCAAATAACACTGCTTCGTTGAATTTTTCGCAAATGACGTTATGTAGCTGTTATTGAAAAAAAAAAAATAATAAAAAGCAAGTAACGAAACACAATTATAACTGATGTTGAAATGAATAAATGATTCAAGCAACAAAAAAAAAATGATGAATAAATAAATCAAACATTTGCCTGCTGTCTATTTTTTATTAAATAAAAAATAAAAAAAATAAATAAAAACGACGAAATTAATAATACAACAAGAACCATAACATAAAAAATAAATAATTTATAACTGCATAAATCCTTATCATTATGAATGTTACGTTATCTTTTTATTTTTATTTTTTTATGTAAATAATTATTAAGGAATATGAAAAATTATGAAAATACACATAAAAAAAACTTAGAAAAAAATATAAAATAAACAAAAAAAATCATATATATATTTTTAATAATCATTTATATACAATTAAAAGAAAAAATGAAAACAAACAAAAAAATTATATATGGACAAGATATATATTATTATTACTACATGAAAACAAAACAAATTTATATATATTATTAAATGAGAAATAAATAAATGTTATATACATATTAAAAATAAATAAAAGGAAAGTATATATTAAAACAAAACACTTGGTGATTTTACTTACAAAATTAGAGTTTTAGGTGAACATTGGATGAACCAAATGATGGTTGGCTGAAGAAAAACCAACACAAAACCAAAAGTCTGTATTGGGAAACTGACCGATAAATTTATTTGAACCAGTTCAACAAGAAAAAACAGTGCACATTGCAAAGAGTGGATGAAAGCCGTATGAAATCTATATCGAAGAATGGCTGTCATTACGACGAAACGATTAGCAACTAAACATTTATTTGTTCTGTGCAAGAGGTTGCTTAAGTTTCCAGGGGGTTCATGGACCTGTTCACACGAGATAACGTTTGTTGATCGCGCCCATAAGGCGAGCTGCCAACACTATCCTTGTTAGTGCACAGGTAAAGTTGACATACAGTCTCCCCGCGGCGCCCCTGAATAGTGATTACAACACCCGTTGTGTGGTGAACCAATGCATGCAGCGAATCCCTATGCACGGGGGTTTAATAATGGGCCTGGCCTAGCAGTCTGTGGGTTGTGCGTGCGGTTTACTTCCACATAAAAACGAATTGTTTAGAAACTCCGATATGCCTCGGATAAGGATGGATTAATTGCTGACGACCCCCGTATGAGATCCCTTAACAAGTCACGTGCAGCTGAACAACTTTGTAAGGCTGGCCTTGACTGCTACAAAGAAAACATCATCGCCATCAAAAAGATGAAAAACTGCGACATTTACTACAGTGATTGCTGCAAAGAGAGGGCAGCACTTATTCGGATGCTGATTTGTTGTTCGGGGTAGACAGAGACAAAAAGTTTTGACCCCGTTAGCGAACGCCTCAAACCGCATCAAGGCTAAGGTCGGGAAAAGCAACCTAAATTGCGCAGAGGAAAATGTAACAACATTAAGGATAACTTCTATGATTTCCTAGAAAGAACAAACGATCGATGTCCCAGCTACGACACCAAGATCGCTCTAGGAGACATCAACGCTCAGTTGGGAAAATATAACATCTTTGCTGGAGTCATCGGCAAACACAGGCTGCACGACAACACATCCGGAAACGGACTCAAGCTGTTGAACTTCGGCTCGGAGCGGAGCCTCTATGTGACTAGCCCGCCGTCAATCAGATTGATCACGTTGCGATCGAAGTCAGACTCTCCAGTATTCTCGATGTCCGAACCTTCCGAGGTGCAAACATCGACTCAGATCATCACCTTATTGTAGCCAAGGTAAGAACCCGGATACCGAGAGATCAACGGAGTCGAATTAAGCCCACTCTGTTTCACTTCGGAAAGCTTTAATCGCAACTGATCGCTGGGAACTTTTGATTCTCCCTGAAACTCGCTCAGAGTTTTACGCTGCACTGACCATAGAAAGAAGAAGAAGCTGCCACTGATGTGCTGGGTTTTACGTCACCACCCAGAAGAAACCCATGGCTTGACGATGAGTGCAGGCAAAACGCATGCAGCCAAACAAGATGCCTACAAGGCAACGCTGCATCGAACAATGAGGGCTGTTCGTAAGCTCTACGAAGAGAGGAGAATGGAAGAGCACCGGTTTCTCAGAAGGAAAAAGAAGGAGTATGAGAAGCGCGAGGTCGAGGAAATGGAAAGATGTTATGGCAGGAATGAAGTCCTAAAGCTGAACCGAAAGGTAAAGCAGCTATCCCGCGGATACAAGGTTCGAACCGGAACCTGCCGCGATCAAAATGAACAACTTGTGGTGGAGTCGCAGTCTGTGCTGAGAAGCTGGAAGGATAATTTTTGTAGACTCCCTAACGGCGATGAGAGCCCAAATTCCGCTGTTAGGCAGAACATTCTACTTAATTTGGACGATGATAGACAAGAATTCCGTTTCCTCGACTTATGCGAGGTGAAGATAGCAATATCGAAGCTGAAGTCGAACAAAGCTGCTGGAGTGGACGGACTGTGCGCAGAACTATTTAAAGCAGCTGGAGATGACCTGGTTGGACGCATACACCAGCTAAGGTATGATCAGATCGATAGCATTCCCGAAGAGTGGCTTCTCAGCGTCGTTTGCTCCGTCCACAAAAAAGGAGACCACTTTATCTAGGGATCAGTCTTCTCGACGTCGCCTATAAGATCCTCTATGCCGTATTGTGTGAGCGTCTGAAACCGTTTGTCCATAACCTGAAAGGTCCCTATCAGTGTGGTTTCAGGCCAGGGAAGTCCACAATAGACCAGATCTTCACATTACGGCAGATCCTGGGAAAGACCCAAGAAATGTAAATTGACACTCACCACCTATTCGTCGATTTCAAGGCTGCATATGACAGTGTGCATAGAGACGAGCTATACAGTGCCATGTCTAGTTTTGTCATTCCTACCAAACTCGTCCGATTGTGAAGGATGACGATGGAGAATTCTCGCTGCTCCATCAAGATCGGTTACGAAGTCACTGAGACCTTCGATGTCAAAAAAGGTTTAAGACAAGACGACGCACTGTCATGTGACTTCTTTAACATCATTCTTGAGAAGTAATTGAAGTAATTGAATTGCTTGTTTACGCTGATGATATTGACGTGATTGGACGAACACAGCGAGCTGTCAATGAGGCCTATGCTTGCATTGAAGCGGAAGCGGCTTAAATAGGTCTGGTGGTTAATGAGGGCAAAACGAAGTACATGTTGTCATCAAGAACAATCAACATCGACGTCTCGGGCAGAGCGACACACTAGGCAGCAGAAACTTATAGGTAGTCAAGGACTTCGTCTACCTCGGCTCCGTGGTAAATAGATAAGTACCAAAATCAAACGCAGAATCACTCTTACAAACCGCTGTTTCTTTGGGCTCAAGAGGCAATTTAGTCATTAAGCCCTCTTTCGAAGGACTAAGCTCGCTTTATATAACAGCTTGATCATCCCAGTCCTACTTTATAGCGCGGAAATCTGGACATTACTAAAAGCGGATAAGGAAACCCATAATTTTTTGAGAAAAAAGTTTTGCGTATTTTTGGTCCTGTTTGAGTCGATGGCATTTGGAGGAGAAGATTTAATAACGAACTCTATGGGCTGTACAGCGACATGCGCCTAGTCAAGCGTCTTCGGACACAACGCTTAAGGTGGCTAGGCCATGTAGAGCGTATGGACAACACTGGTTCGGCCCGAAAAGTCTTCGAATCTGAGACATTGGGACAACTCAACAGAGGACGTCCTAGGCTAAGTTGGCGCACACGAGTGGAGAAGGACCACAACCCACTTGGCGTGAGCATCTGGAGGCAGGTAGCGAAAGATCGTGCTGGCTCAAGTTCACCCTGAACTGTAGCGCCACAAGAAGAAGAAGAACAGATCATTCGCGATCGACATTGCCATTTTAAGGCTCGGCGCGCAGATTACAACCGTTATATTAAGAAATGTTATGCGCCTTAAAAGACGTTACAAATCAGAACTTGAACATGATCATCGCCAAAATGTCAAATAAACGTATAGTAAACGATTTCGATGTCCACCACAAACCATTTAACAATCTGCTGTATATATCGTTCTTAAACGAAATATATTTAAATCCCTCTTTCTCTAAGTCTGCTGTCATCTGTTATGGTCTGCTCACCTTGGCACGCCTGATGCGCATTGTCGATCTTTAATTTTTGGCAATTTTTTTGAAAATGACTGTTCTGTTCTCCTCCTTTATTGAAAACAATCACATGGACAACAAATGTGTTTATTGGATATTCAACCTGTTCCCCATATGGCCCTTGATTTGAACTAAGAAGGTGTTTTTTTATACACCCTGTTGTGAAGATTTATTTATCTTTCATTTTTAACCCACCGCAGTATGAGCATTTGGAGTAACTTTAGTGTTGGATTTTGTTAAAGTAGGTTAGTGTTAAAGAATTTTAAAAACCCTTGATGATGCATACGAATTTGTGGATGATCTCCTTCATTTAGTCGTCTTTGCCCTTGACTGTTGTGCAGTTTAATTTATATACGTATACGAGTATTATCGGGAAGTAGCTCTTAATTCATCTTATTTTTCACTGTTAAGTTCTTCTAGGAATTAGACACTGTAATTTTAGTTTACAAACTGGAATGAAAAAATGGTATTGTTCAACTAATAACTTAATTGTGGCTCACAATTCAAACAAAATGGTCTTCGATTGGGTGCTGTTGGTATTCTTGGCAACGAATCCAAAGTGGTTCCGATTTTCTTTATAAAATCATTCCTTCTATTCGAATTTTGCACTTGCTTTAGGACATATTCAATTGATAATTTAACAGTTGCAGCAGTGCGTCCAGCTTCCGATTTATTTAATGATTGCGGAAGTCCATTCTGATTGTTGTCTATTTTATTTTTTCTTTTGTCTCGTTTTCAAATTTAGCTTCTTTTCAAATGACAGTGCTACGGCTGCGGTACTACACCTTCAACAGTAGTGGATGACGCGTGTACATACGTCAATATAAGAAAAGGGGACTTGAACGAGAAGGACACAAGAACAGCACATATGCAACACTTCAATCTAAGATTGATTTGAACAGTCGGATACGAGTAACGTTATTGGGATAACTCTTTATGTTCAAGCCGTAGGCTATTTCTGATAACAAAGATGTATACATCCTTATATATAACCTTTATTGACCCACTGATTCAAGAAGTGATGTCTGCGTCATGAGTCATTCATCATCATACTCTTGGCACAGACTTCATCATGCGAATTGCTTTCTTCTGGCTAACTGTCTAGATTTCTCCCTGACTTAAATGCCGTGTCTAAAGCGGAACGAGAAGTTTTTCTAATTTCTCATAGACATACAACATGACATCTTTCGCAAGGTGCCCAATTATATGTAACGATTTCGGGTGTGTCCAAGTAAATTTTTTTTTCTGCAGTTCGATGTTTGTGATACGGTTATTTGCTGCAGATAAGTGATATTGTGGTTCTCATATTTCATCTTTACCAATCTTGAAATTGAAATCGGTCAGCACAGCTAGAATAAAAGGAAACAATGTCGTTCACAAATGTTATACGTTTGATTGGATAAAAGAGTCTGAGTTAAAATAGATTTTCTCGTTTTAAAAAACGCCCACTTATTATTTATTTCAAATACAATTAAATCGATTTTTAATAATAAAGTATATAAAGACAGTTGATTTTGTTCATATATATTAAGTTTTCTTATTTTTTACAAAAAAAAAAAAAAAGAAGCGAAGGCAAAACTATTTAATACGTTCCTAGAGGAGTAATAATTCATTTTGGCGAAACGAAACGCTTAAAACTCTTTTAAAGATTTTCGAATGTCCTTGAACAATGCAACATGCGTTTGCCTAAGTACTAATTTTATGTATATACAAACGGGCTTACAAAACGGAAACTTGGTATGCGCTTCACGTCCGACGTATCAAAAGAATGCAAAAAGTCCCTTAGTCAAGTGGCAGGAACAAAATGCTTCTCGGAGAAATAAGAAAACCGACATAAACCTACACGCAAAATTATATAAAACCTGCAATTAAAAACGCGCATTCGTAACGAAACTACACACTATATCAGACAAACATCCACTCAGCCAACAGAAGGTTTACTCAAAGGCCTGTATGACTGGTTTGCAGCTGTTCAATTGATATCGACAACTGCTCCAGTCTCTGTACCAATTGCAACATGTTCTCCTGCGCCTTGGCCGCGTTCAAATCCGAGCCACTATCTAACGAGTCTTCTTCGGCGGCAGCCAGTTCGAAATGCAATTTGGCAAGGCTCTCCTGTTGTTCGCGGATTTTCGTCATTTGATCCATAGTGCAACCGGAACCTGAAATTAGTCATAACAAAATCACAAACTGTCTCTTATCTGCAAAGGGGTAGTTTAGCTTACCGAACGCCTTCAACTTCCCCGAGTGGAAATCGTCGAGAAGACCTAACAAAGCACGTTCCATGTGTTTCACGTCCGGAACTTCTGAGACAAAAGAATGATGCTTAATTGGCCGATCATC
This sequence comes from Eristalinus aeneus, assembly GCA_955652365.1. NCBI lineage: Eukaryota > Metazoa > Arthropoda > Insecta > Diptera > Syrphidae > Eristalinus > Eristalinus aeneus. Next base: position 28,702,264 of record OY019131.1, on the reverse strand, counting down.
AAATTTGTCGCTATTGTTAAGGGCCGGAGCTATAACAACACTACTATCACTAGCGTCGTTCTCACCAATTTCTGAATTCAGAGTCACAGTCAGAGCGTGTTTACGTTGTTTGTGCGTTCGTTTCAGCGGTCGTTTGTTGGTGTTTAGTTTTTTATGTGGTACAAGTACGAGTACGGGTGTGTTGTCAGTGTTGTGGGTGCGAACGAGCGACATCGAATTCGGTGTTGATGGTGTGCGACAGCGGCGGCAGGTGGCGACGAATCAATTCGAATTACAAAACCAAACAGAAAATAAAAAAAAAGAAAAAGAAAACTAAAATAAAAACAAAAACAACGAAAGGAAGGAGAAAATATGAAAATATCAAATACAAGGAGACGAGAAAAGACTCGAATGGTAATCAAAATGAATATGAACCGCGACCATGGGTGCGGATGAAATTAACACTTACTCGTCTGTATCTAGGGGTGGCCTCTATGGCGAATGTTTTTCGCACACACACAGCATGCCCTTGCTTTGTGCTGTTGCGGGAGTGTGTGCACAGAGATTGCGGATTAGTTCTACACAACAAAATCTAGTTGAATATATCATACGGCTTGAGAATGCCTTATGATTACCAACATGCAACACAAAGTTGTAGGCCAGAAACAATAAGTAGATACTATGAGTCGGGAACTCATAACTACAGCTCTTAAATCCAATTAGAATGACAAGCGGCGAAAAGCTCACAACACACGATGTATGAGCAAAGACCGAAGTGGCATTCCAATATCTTAGGTAACCATATGGACAGAATGTGTGTGCAAACGAAATGTCATGAACTTGTCTGTTGATTGCTCTGGAGGTTGTGGGGAATGTAGACAAAAACGAGGACGACATTATAAATTGGGTGTGTAATGGACACCCAAGGGACGGCACTTCTCAGTTATCGCGCCATCAAGGAGAAATCTAACCCGAATGAGAACAGGGTTGAAAATCGCGCCCAAGGAAAACTTTAGTGCGAAAGTCTAACAAATTAGGGTTGTCTGTTACGACTCATATTGTTTCAATTGTGATTTATATTGGCGGTATGCAGTTGGGTGGGTTCCTCTATTTTATATGCTAAAGTCAGGTGATATTTGCTTACTACCCGATTTTTTTTTTTGAGGTGAAAAGAGAACTATGAGACAGAAAAAGACTCCTTTGTGGAACTATGAAATATATTCATAAACACAATTTAAGGAAACCATATTAAGAACATCCTTTGTGGTTGGGCGCCATAAAAGGGAAATTGGACACATTCTAAAGAATACATCGGTTTGTCATAGTCTAAGTCAATGAACTGATAAGATTCCAATTTTGTTAATGAGTCATAGGAATGGACATATCCGTATTCTTTGAAACATTATCCTGTTTCTTGACGACTTAGGAAATGATCATTCGATCTCGTTCATCGTATGCAAGAACATCCACTTTCTCCGTTATTTTGCCACAAAGAAATGATAAGAGCAGATAATACACTCTGTCAGGAGTTAGAAAGAATACAAAGGGACACTTTTAAAACACCTCCTCAAAGGAAACGGAAATGAAAGGAAATGTTTATTCTCTCTCTCATCCTTAGACTGTCTGTGGGCAGTCTGTAATAACCTAAAACAGCCCAAAGACAAATTTTAGTCGAAAACCTTATAAATATTCGTTGATTGCCGAGGAGAAACAATATCTCGATAAAGACAGAGCACACAAGATTTAAGACTCAACCGACTTGAAGGACAATACATAAAAGCTGACAGCTGACAGCTGACAGGAAATTGAACGGCTTTATAAGAAAGAAAAAGCATGCATGTTATCCATCATTCTTATCGGCAATCTTAACTAAATTGTCTTTCTATCGTCGTTACATTTTTTTCATAACTTTCGAAATTTGTTCAAGAAACGCCCATCCTCATCTTTTTTGAACCAAACTGTTCTACTTGGGCTGGTTAAGGATTGATTGCACTAATCGTTGGTTATATATTCTCTTGCTTTAAGTCCTTACAAAGACAAGCTATTTTCAACACTTTCAAGTTGAGCTCACAGACTCCTTAGTAAAGTAATAATACAAGTGTGAGTGATATGAGATGCTAGAAAGCATATTTGGATGCTCGAGTTCATCAAGGAACAGGCTCAGTGAAAAATCTTTTCTAGTTCTTCAGTTTCAATGAAAAGAAAGTGCAATTCATAAAAAAAATAAAATTTAAAAAATGGTAAAACGTTCGAAAATGAATTGGCCACAGGGATAGACACTTGAAGCAAGCTCCGCATATGTTGTATTGGTAAAGCGAAAGTCAATACATTACCTTTCAGAAGTTTTCTCGGTCGGGATTTAAATTCAAATCTAGACTCATCTTGGACCTTTTGTCGTCGCTCGTTGACATAGGTCACTTTGGCAGAAGTATTTTTATCTGAAGTGGTTCGTTCAATAGAACATGAGGCAGAGTTACGACTTCGTGTTGTATCACCGCTGGAAGTGCTTTTTATCTATTTAAACATAACAAAAGAATAAATCAATAATTATAACAAATCACAAAACATTCAACCGTCAATTGCAGAGACTTCAGGAAGTACCTACATTAACTTTTGGAATTGTGACTGGAGATGCTGGTGTTGGGGCGGATTTAGGGGCACTCTGAGGGGCTGTGGGCACTTGGCTAGTGGGTTCTTCTTCAGTTTCGATGTCATTTGGAACGAGTTTCTGGCGTTCGACAACCTCATCGTTGGGTTCCATTGTTTTGCGAATGAATTCACTGACGTTAAAAAATGATGTATAACTAATAAACTATTATTATTTTTGTTTGATGAATTGTTTTGAGACTAGTGTCTGATAAGGAACATTTTATGTGTGTAGATGTGTATTCTATGAGTTTAAACCCTAATTGGTTTCATAGAAAAGAAAAAAAGGAAATTAAACGTTTTCCTATCTTGAGCAAGAAGTAATCACAAAGAATATAATAATCTCTCAAAGTAATCACAAAGTGACATATGCCAATAGAAATGTCTGATTATGAAAGAGTGGGCGTATGGAGTTTGAGAGGGAATGGTGTTACATCAGAGATTGTCAAAATTTACATGAAAATTTTGCAGGAATATATTAGCAGCTGTATTACTTTAGATGCCATGTACGTTACTTTTCTTTAACATAAACGATATCACTCTTCATCCGACTATTGAACCAAATGTTTCTTAAAGAGAATTAAGAAATAATTTACGAGGAGTAATAAGCGTTTGAAATTATGTAAAATGTTATATCGTTAGTTTTTTTTTAAAATGCAAGAAGTCATAACTTCGAAAACATATATATCAATAAACTGGATAAGCGAAGGAATCATAACCTCAGCATGATTAAAAAACGAAACTTCTTGAGTATTCGGATTTATATTTGTTGATTTACATCTATTTACATATATTACTATGTACACATGGTTAATTTATGTATTCTTCTTTTTGAATCCCATTTGGTAGACCATTTGAACGATTCCCAAAAGACCTAAGCCACACAGTCCAACGGTAATTCCGAAGAGAATTTTATCGGCTGGACCACCCTTTAGGAACACTGGTACGCCATTGGGCTCCTAAATGAAGAAAATATTTTTCGTGTAAGAGTATAAAACCAATTTGAAAACTTACTTGGAATTTTTTCATATTTGCTGCTAACTTTTCTGGAAGAGCCATTGTCACGGGACTTGATCTTAAATTCGAAAATGACTGATATTACTTCAAGGGAAAGTCTCGAAAATATTTTCTTTTATATAATCGATTAATGCGACTTACACCAGCAAGATTACACGATTCAAAACTGCAGATGCAATTGATTTGATTTTTTTCTAAAAATAACCAACAGTAGGTTTGACAATTAGCAAAAATAGAATTTGCCCTTCTGCAATGTTTGGTCAAGCGAGCATCTTTGATTTTCGCTCTGTTGGATGCATGCAATTTGTGACCCTTAACAAAGTAAGCTAATTAGTGATGTCCTAGAAAGGAAATAAGATTTATAGACACATTTTCGAAAACATAGTATTTAAGTTAAAATCAAACTAACATCGGGCTTAGGGAGTTGATCGTCGCTCTTTTGCGTTAAACATATATTTGGCATAGATAAGTAATATAAGTTTTCATATATTATAGAAGACACACTTTGCAGAGATTACAATTGAGAACTGAAATTGGTCGTCAGAGGTTGGGTCTCTGGACATAGGTTGTATTCAGTCAATCCGTGATAGTCACTGCATCCCAGAAATAGTGAAATTTGTATATCCAATAGTCAAAATTGCTTCATCCTTAATTGACACACCCAATAATCATTTCCAAATTTGGTTCAAAGTTATTTAATGTTCAGAATGTATGTCAAGCTGTCCATAGAAAACATAATCAAGTGTTCTGATGAACGTATTTGTGAGTTCAATTTCTTTTCAAAAAAGTTACATTCTAATAGATGTTGTCTCAAGATTAAATATTTGTTAAACATTCTCGCACCAAAACAAAACAGTTCAACAGAAATCTAAAACAAACATACCCAATTGTTTAATAAAACATATTCCACTAAAAACGTCACTCAACAAAAAAAGAAGTGAAAAATGTCAGCACAAAACAAACGTTCCGGTAGAAAATGCAACAGCAAATTTCGAAGAATATCGAAACCAAAACGGACTGCGCAATAATAAATTTCGAAGTGTCAAAAATACGTGCAGCACAAAACTTCGTTGATCCGAAGAGAAATTTTCATTCGCGAAAATTTTCCCATTTAAAATAAATTCACCATACCCCTGTGCTATTAATTGTCTTCGCTGTGATTCCCTCCAGATATCGTTTTAACATTGTATAATAAAAGAATCGAATGCTTCGCCCTGTGCAAGTGTGCAAAAAGTCCTTCAAAACTCTGCACACAATTTTTGCATTAGGACAGCAATAGAATTTTCACACTTGATCCGAAGGCGGATAGGGAAGGTCGGTTGATCGAGCAGCAGGAGAAGAAATACCAGCACCAGGACCAGCAATAAGAATCGCAACATCAGTGGTAGGAGAAGTGAAGAATATTTTGCAAAATTCATCAAACGACACAGGGTTTTTACAATGGAAACGGTTGCGTTGACCGAGACCGAATCGCGTTACTTTGGAGATTTGTTTCTCTGCTGTGACATCGAGAAAACAGGCAAAATTCCAATGTTGAAAGCAACCGAATTGTACCGATCGGCGAACCTATCCAATGACGTTATTCGCGAGGTGAGTCGTTGAGATGATGTGCTGGAATTTATTGATGTAGTTGCGGATGTGGCAGCACCAAATTATTGTTTGCTATGTTATCGCATAACGCTAATACACTTTTGTTTACCATGTCGCGGGGTGTGTTTTAATTTTTTTTTTTTTTGGTTTTTCTATTCTGTTTAACTCTATAGATAACGTCTTTATCGGGAATTCCGCAAACAGCTCTACACATCTCCCGATCACAGTTTTACTCGTGTCTAAAGCTGATCGCGGCATACCAGGCTTCGATGCCATTGCGCACAGAGTTGATATCGTCGTCGGTTAATTTGCCCTTGCCGAAATTCAATTGGAAATTGGAGCCGTCATCGCCAACTAGCTCAACGATGGGGAGAGTTGATGGATTGCAAACAAATGGACTTGTGATGGGAATGGGTGGTGTAAACAGTGGCAGCAGCAAGGGGGTTGCAGTTCCGAGGCGTGGGTCGTGGTTTGATACTACAACTGCACAGTTGGTAGATCCAACGAATTCTGATGTACCGAGTACTGACTCAGAGGTGGAACATAACGAGTCAAGTAGTGGACGAGAACCGGTAAGTGTGATGAATGTGCACTCGAACATGCATGGAACACCTGCTGTGAGAAATTTTGAATGCATATAACGACCTTTCCGTCCTTCATTTTCAGCACCGACATCGTGGAGGCGGTGCTGCTGGCGGTGGATCCCCGGAAGCTTGGAGTACAAATAGTGACAGTCCAACACCAACGAACAGTGTTGCAGAACGTCCCTGGGCTAAGGAATCCCTTTGGCAGGGTCTACTGGGCGACGAACACCGTCAGCTGTTAGGCACTGAAGAGGAGTCCTCCGATCGTCACAGTTCCGATGATGACAACGAAGGAGAGCCTTTTTACTACCAAATTACACCCGAACAACGGGAGTATTATCATAAACAATTCAAGGCTGTGCAGCACGACCCGAATGGACTCCTATCGGGTCACATTGCAAGGTACATTATTTCGTAATGTTTGCTATGTCAAGAAACTGACATCGGATTACAATTGCAGGGTATTCTTTGAAAAATCGCAAATTCCAGTGAAGGAGCTGCGTCACATTTGGCAATTATGCGATGTGACACGTGATGGTGCGTTGAGTTTGGCTGAATTCACAGCAGCAATGCATCTGGTGGTTCTGCGGCGTCATAATCTGCCACTGCCAGCAGTACTGCCGGCGTGTTTGCATCCGAATGTACTGATGCAATCCGCACAACCGCCGCAGACCGTTGCAGAGCCACCTGAAGCTGACCTCTTACATCTGAATGACGACGACGAAGATGACAATACCGACAATACAATCAAACAGGCCGTAGTACCACCTACGACCATCTCAAGTGCAGCTTCTGGCAATGACAGCGAACACAAGAGAGTTCCATCTCGTTCAGAGAAGAATCCAATGAGCATGAGTACTTTATCGACATCTTCGCAGGTAAGTGAATACATTTTTTCGCATTTCGTTTTGGTACTAAATTCTGGGTGGTCGTAGGCTAGCACAGGTTCAAAACAAGCTGCTTCTGTTGTAGCGGGACAAGGAGCTTCTCTAAGTCCCCCACCGGCAGTAAGAAACCGTAGCGTGTCCAATTCCCCTAGTGTTGCAGAGCCGACAACGACTCCACCACCATTAGCAGCTAACCTCTGGAAAGTTTCCCTCGACGAGTGGACAAAGTACATGGACTCTCCAGTCTCAGACAGCCCAGGGCCAAAACCAGTCAATTTTGATATGAAGAGAACAGCTCAGGCCGTTGTCTCCGATCCGCAAATCCTCCATCCAGTTCCATTGCGCGTTACACCGGTTGCTGGTAAGTACATAAGAAATTCACAAGAATTGTACACAAACTACCATAAAGTACTTTCCTTTCTCAGGTGCCGAAGTTGTTCCGGTTGCTGCCGACGAAGATGTAACAATGCGTATAGCTCGAAAAACTGAAAATCTAGTCTACGACGCCAGTTCGGGTGTGTTGCGTGATAACAATGACGCCAGTCCCAAGCAACAGACGTCACAACCGCCTCCAACAAGCCAGGTTCCAACGTTACCAACAGCTATGACATCGTCTCATCACCGTGACTCGTTGCAGAACAACGATTTGCGAGCCATCCAACGCCCACAAGCGAAAAAACTGCCGGTAAAGAATATTGGCGCTATTCCGCCGCCACCCCAACGCGAACCAAGCATTGGTGCGAACAATGCAGTTGGCGGCGATACCATGCCCCTCTCAGATGTGAGCAGCAGTCTTGTTAAAAAGGATCCACCCCCGCTGCCACCACCACGACCACACAGACACGGTCGCAGTAGCAGCTTAGATTTGAACAAGTTTAAACTTGGTGGGCAATCATCACAACCTGAAGTAAGCCAACAAATAAACTCTGTGCACAGTATTCCTAACGTCTTCTTTGTAGATAACTGCTCAAGCTAGTTTTGATCTACAGACAACTGGATTCGCCGATTTTGCTCATTTTCCAGTAAGTGAATCAATCTCCGCGTTGATTTTTATCTTAATACTTCTGCTGCATTTTTTTTTAGGCAACAAGCGAACAACCATCTTCGGCGGCTGCAGCAGACCACACAGGAAGTGCAACTTTACCAGCAAACACGCAACCACCTCGTTACAATGCAATCTCTAGCTTGCAGTCCACCCAAAGGGTAAGCGCCTTTGAGGTCTATCGCAAGCCGAACACCCCAAGAAACTCACAGTCACCAGATTTCAATCAACACAACATCACACCACTGCCGCCGCCCCCACTTTTGCATCAGCCAAACGTTGCTGCGACGTCTAGTACAAGCATCGATGCGGACGCTACTCGCCATGTGTCCTTTAAGCACGACAACAAAAATATGCCCGATGTTCTGCGACACCTTCGTGAACAGAACTCATTACTATTGCGATTGTGCAGCGATCTCAGTGAAGAACTGTCAGTTGTGCAGCGTCGCAAGGAAGAAATGAGGATTAAGCTTGAATCGAACAGTTCTCTACCGTCTGCAACTGCCCCAGTTGCAACCGCGACTACCGCCTCGTCATCCGTTCCGATGGCTCCAGTGACAGCAAACACTACAGGGGGGTCGGCCAGCAGTGGTGTGCACTCGAACGTTTAATTTGTTTACGAAGCTTGTGGCAAACTTACTTTTTCTTGTGATGGTTTCCTCAGTGCTAAAATATAGCATGCCAGGTAATTGTTTCTAGTGTCCTCTGACATTTCAAATTGAAGAGTTAGATCATAATAAAAATAGGCCATAGACTAGAGAGTTAACGAAAGTGAAAAAAAAATTGTATTCATAAATCTCAATCCTCGCTCATAATCCTACACATTCAATTGAAGGGCATTTCCCCGCACAGGTTGGCGTGGCGTTTGTGGGAGACGAAATTGAAATTGTTTTCTAAGAGTACTGTAATTTTCGCCGGTTTTAATTTATTTTAATCGTTATAGTCCGTTGATTGTCGTTGTTTTTGATACGGATGTGTGAAAATAGTTGATAAATGTAAATTTCATAATACCCTTACGGTAATACGGTACCTCTTTTCTGGTACAACTTGTTGGTTTCTCCAAGCAGTTTGCACAATTAATTTGCTATTTAAGCAAATGTTGAATTTGTAAATTATGCATTTTGTCATTCGTGCCAGGAATATAAAATCAATTGACTAAAACAAAGTAGTTTAAAGGGAAAGCCTGGTTGACGTCGGAGTCAATTCTGTATATTGTATCTTATTTGGAAGCGTCATCAGTTGCACTGTCACGAATAATATTTCAGAACTTGTCACGAACATTTTTTTGGCTTTCCGCTGTCCGTTTTATGTCAAGTGTGAACTTGCTCATTCCTAGCGTATGAAAGAACCAGTGGTTAGCTCTAAGAAAGCCCATAATAGTATTTTCTTTGGAGAAACTTAACAGACTATTAAAATGTGGTACGATGTAATGGGCAAGTGGAAGTCCAATATAAAACTTAATATTTGTTTCACTAGAGAATATTTACTCTTGAAGCTTTCAAAGCTTTTCTTAACATGACAATAAGGGGCGATAAGAAACGAATCGCTTAACTGTTTGCACGTAATAATATTTATAACTAAGTCGTCAACATTATGGTTTATGCAATACTACACTACTCACTTAGTTGTTAGTTGACTTAATTATGTTAAAGCGCTTGAACAAATTTTTTGTCACTTTTCGCTTTTCTTCAGGAACGACTTAAATTCATGAATGCTGCCCAAACTCAGCTTACATATGATAGACCGAGTTTCATAAGCTTTTAAACCCCACAATTCAAAGAAAACAAGATATTGTGTGTGTAATGTTCTGATAAAGTTTCAATGTGAATGAGAAATACTATGTTCTGGAATGTTGATATAAGTAGGGAAATCAGTTAAATCGCAAAATTTGTTGGATCATTCTGGCTTCAGGGAATGTTCAATGTTGCAAGACATGTCTTCACGTCTTAATTGTTCTTATTCATAAAAATGACATCCCACAAATATAAAGGCACATGCAAAACTAATGTTAGGGAATAGAATATGGCTAGCTTTCCCTACAAATTTATGGAATCGTTTTAATTGGCTCAAAGACCGGAACACTGCGAGGCAGAGAAAGTTTTCAATTTGAAGCAAAATATACTGAAAGCGTGTCCTTCTATTCCTTTATCATATCTTGAAACCTTTCGAGTGTTATTCGTTGGTAGATCTCGGTAGTAATTATATTTCATCAAATAAAAAGAATCCTAAATAATATTCTGAAGCCGACGTGACGTTGTTGTGCGACAATCACGGGCCGAAGATCCAAATTCGATTCCCGGCTTAACTTTGGATTTTTCACGGCACCACATCTTTCGAGCTGCTCACAACACTCAAAGAGTAAGAACTGTCTAAAAAAAAGCTTCTCAAACTTCGCCGTTCGGAGTCGGTAAAAAAACTGAAGGGCCCCTTTACTCGTGGGGGAACAGTAGCGCGCACAACATGAGTAGTTGATGACAAGCTAGGCCCTGGTCCACTATGGACTGTCGCGCCATCCAATTATTATTATATTAAATCATATTCTATGAAAACAATTCTCCCACACGCTCCAAATGTAATTTCTTCTCACGCTACAAACAACGCCACTGTGCTTTAAACACACATTATAACGTTTTTTTCTGTTCCTTGTCACACTATATCACAACAAGCCTAATTTAAGTCTCTCTCTTCTTTTGTATCTAGGACAACCGTACATTCCTCAAGTTTTGTGTTTCTTTTTTATTTCGTTTATCCCGAGGGCAGCTCAGTCGAAAAGTATTCATTTCAAAGACAAAAGGAAAATCATTTGTCCTACGAAAGCATTCTTCGTTAATTATTCGTAGAGTTTTTCTTAATTTATACATTTTTACGTATGCCAAACGTCAGCTGTTTTTTTTTTCATTTTGTTATATTTTTTCATTCTGTATTTTAATATTTTTAAGACCACTTATAACTGATTTCTAGTTTTTCTCAATTTAGTTTGCGATGAAATCGCGACTAGCTTATGTTATTTTGATTCGAATTTATGTAACGGAACCTGTGTCTAGCCATTCGACAAGCGATAGAAATGTAATTTATTATATAGGAACGAAAGAAGTTCATTTTGAAACAAACAGTGATAATTAATTATTAATTATTTGAGTGTAATGTAAATTAATAAAAGAATTATGAATCAGTCGGGGAGGGACATTATATTTTTTTTTTTTTTTTTTTTGTAATATATTTGCCATCATTTAATATTGCTTCGTTACAAAAAATAATAATATTCTATTTGATGTATTGATAATCAGAACTTGGTATTGATACATGTTTAAAGTGAAATTATGCTCAAAATGTTTGCTATATTCAGAGAATTGGGAGGATGGTATTAATAATTAGAACGGAGCGGGGCTTTAATTTTAAATGATTTCGTGGCACAATTATGATAAGAATATATAAAGTTCATCCTTGTTGGCCGCAATATTTTACGCAAGCGTACAATTTTTTAATTACAATAATAATAGGAGTCTTCAAATACCGTTCTTAGTGTGCGGTTTCTTATAGGTTCGCACTTTTATAAAAGGCTAGCAGAAGCCCTGTATACGCAATTTCTAATTTAGTGGTGCAAGCCTAAGTTTAATTCACACGCTAAGAGTAACCCTTGCGAAATCAAAGGCGAATTCAATTTCTATTCCCCCTCCATAATCCGGAAAATATGACTTTATATTTATATGAGTTGTAAAATTTTCATCAAGTTGCAAAGTTGTTGCAAGTTGCAAAAGAAAATAAACTTTGCTTTAACATTGTTATACGATACTATTCTACCAATTGTGTTAATCAGTTTCAATTTCGATACACACAATTTTTGTAGAGCATTGAAACATGGGTTTTTTATCGTTTATTGTCCACATAATGCCCTTGATAATATTTAAAATACCACAAATGTTCGTTTCCGCACACAAAAATCGTTTGTCTTAAATTTGCCTGTTTAAACAGAAGATATTTTCAATTGGTTTGTGTTCAATTTGAAATTCAACTTGAAATTTGATATCTGGTACGTGCAAAAGACTCGGGTAGAATATAAAAACGATTCGCCAAATCATTTAAAATTTATTTCTCTTTCGAATTTACATGTTAATAATTTTTTTTTTCAAATTCGACACTTTGCAAATAACATGATAATACATTTTTAAACTGAATTCGTGGCTATTCTGTTACTGCTTCTCTTAAGGAAATTTACTTCTCACCCTTTTAAAATAGGAGGAAATTGATGCAAATGTTACGGCAACAAATCGTATTTAAAAAAAACACATTTATTTTAACTTATTTCATTTACAAGTCGTTTATCGTTCGTAATAGGGATAAATGGTTTCAAAATATTTGATTAAAGTAAAGCATATTGGTCGCCGTTGGCGTAGTGGGTAGAGTGCGACGCTCACACGCCGAAGGGCCTAGGTTCGATTCCCAGATCAACACCAATTTTTCGAATTTTTCACGGCACCACCTCTTTCGAGCTGCTGACAACACTCAAAGAGTAATAACTGTCTAAGAAAGCTTCTTAAATTTCGCCGTTCGGAGTCGGCAAAAAACTGTAGGTCCATTCTACCCTTGAGAGAACTGTATCGCGCACAACACGAGTAGTTGATGAGCAAGCTAAGCCCTGGTCCCCCTTTGGACTGTAGCACCAACAATTATTATCAAAGCATATTATGAGCTACAACAGTTTGCACCTTTCTTCCGATTAAAATAGTCAACCTTTCAATCAATGCATCAAGCTATTCTTTGATGTCAACTTGCTGGTCTATCAGGTTTTCGCCGTCGCACGAAATCATAGCATCGTTGTATTTTTCCTTATTGTAATTGAGAGGGCACCACCAAGTTCGCAGCATAGTCAACAACTTGTGGACATGATTTTCCTCCTCATTTCTTTTATTTTTGCTAGTGCTCTAAATTACATACTTTTTTTTATCACCGGTCCTGATGTACTGATGTATATGAACTAGACTTGACTTTTAAGGCAGATTGGATCCAAAGGCGGAAATCGGCTTGACCTGTGTAAATCTGTGGGTAATCTTATGCTTGGCATTGTCAAACGATTTTGGTCTGAACACAATCTGAACAAGATCAAATGACCTTTATTGGCTAACAACCTAAACCAAATAAAGGTTATTTGGTAATTTTTAAACAAAATCAACAATTTTACATAACTCATTTTGGGTTTGGTTAAAATAGCCCCTATCTGTTTTTATTACTCATAGGCTATACACATTTTTCAAATCTAACCGGGATTCTCTGCAGAGAAGAGAAATCTATTTCTGACGTCCGCAGTTTTCACTAATTCTATTTGTCTTTTTGGTATGCCTTCTTTGAATGACTTTTCATGTGATATGGAATTTTTGAACAAATTCTTTTCATTATTAAAGTATACATCAAAATCAGAGTACTCGAATACCAGTTTCCCTCAGTCAAACAAAAAAAGTTGAGGAGATGTACCTTTCCTTAACTACAAGGAAACCTACCAGATTCTGTTAGACTTTGAATTTGCCAGTAACTGTCAAAGTTTTTGTTGTTCATGTTCTCGTCAGAATCTTGTTCGCGAAAGCTCTCGGTTTAAAAACAAAAAACTAAATCAGTTTTGCTTTTTATCACAATTTTAAATCTTATTTTCGAATAAGTTAATGTTCCTTAACAGATGTTTTTGCAATTGATATAACTTAAATCACTTCTGAGTGCAAAGAGTTTGTTAAAAATCCTCAAAGTGGTGATCTAATCATTTCACCTCCACAAATCAACTCAGTATGAAATTGCAGGTTTTGAAGCCGTTGGGTACGATATGTCCTTGCGACATGTGGGCGTAACACTAATCACATACAGTTTTTGAGGTTTAGAACTTTTGATGATGAATGTTTCCTTCCATTCAGAAGCAACATTTTGCAGCATAATTAACTGATTTCCTTAATTATTTGTTGATATGGTCACTTGACATATCCCCACGTACATATTTCTTATTACAAAATCTAATAAAATATATTCATTGTTATATTGAAGAAATAAATAAGTTAAAAAATAAATCAAATGGCGATTGTTAAAAATAAACTAAAATAAAAAATAAAATAAAATCTCACTGTTTTAATTATATAATCGATAGAATATATAAATGAACAAAAAAAAAGAAAAAATGATATATTTATATCCTAATTGTGATTACAAATAGAAAGTAAACAATAATTATATAAAATATTTATAAAATGAATTTAAACGAACGCTAAATGTTAAATCAAAATCAAAAACAAAACACAAATGAAAAATAAACGATAGACACTTGATTTAATTGTGAAACTTAGGATATAAACTTGTGTCCTTAGCATGTTTACCTGATGACAACACGGAGATAAAGGAGAGTGTATAAAGAAAGAAAGATTAAACCTACTATATGTGAGGATGAACTTACAAAGAAAAAATTGTATTGTACATAAACTATTTTAAGCTCACTTTTTTCATAAAACACAAAAGAAACAAACAAAAATAGAAACTAAAAAAAAAAACATTTTATAGACTGTCTTAGTTAAACAATAAACTGTGCATGTAAAGAAACTTCAGAGGAAAAAACAGACAATTTCTATTTCTATGTATGCATAACAATCTCTTTAACAATTTTCTCATCAATCTAACAAAACTAAAAATCTTCAACTGAACAAAAGTATTAGATAGAGTGTCACAGACGGAGGTGTTCTTCCGGTCGGTTGTCGTTCCGTCTGCAATAAGTTGTGTGAAAATGTGAACAAAAATGCAAACAAGAGACAAAATATTTGTAAAATGATATGAATTTATGTAAAATTGTGAAAATGAATGTTTATAAGAAAATGTAAAGAAAAACACAAAAAAAGCTTTATAATGTTTTATATGTATATGCGATGATAAAACGAATTAGCGATTGTTACATGTATGTTCATTTTTTTTTTTTTTTGTGTTTAAATTTTGAATCACTTTGGTTAGGTTTTGTAATTTTGTGAAGCATTGTTGAATGAGGTTTTTGATGATGAATTACGAGTCTTTAAATATGGTACATGCATATGTATATCTATTTGTTAGAATTTTCGCAGTATGCAGCTTGTCTCACTTATACTATATTTTTTATATTCCATTTGAAGAGATGCAACTTTCTTTCTTGTATTACTAAGTGTTTATTCATTAAAATATTAATTACTATTGAATTTTAAATTAGATGACGATTACAAAGCAAAAGTCGATGTAAAGTGAGGATAAAACAATAAAAAAAAATAAAATTATATTTGTTTATGATTGACAGTTTTGTGTTCAGTTTGACTTTAGCTGGAATTGTGGTTGATCAGGAGAGAACTGGGCACTACAGTCCACATTGTAGCAGAAACTACATTTTTCTGCAGCTACTCGTTTAATGTTTGAGGGGGTCAAAGCTTATTGTCGGCGGCTGTGATTGTAGAAATGTGCGAAGCTTTTCAAAAACAATTAGAAGTTCTGTTTGTAGCTGAAATGAAGTGGTATGTTAAGAGCATTCCATATTTGTGTGGTGTGGCTGAAAGACGAGTCGCCCAACTTAACTATACGTCCGAAGGTGGGTTTTAGGGTGAACGGTTGGACATTCTTAGCGGGGTGAGTATTGGGGATAATTTTTGAAGGGCAGGAATGTAGCTGGCTAACTCTTAGTGCATTTTTTTTGTTGAAGCAGCGATACTTGGCCATATTTTTGCAAGGCTGTCTATATTCCATTAAGTTTGAAAAATAAGTTTCTACTGATAGAATAAGATGGTTCCTTGATGCGCTCGGGCTTTTCCAAACCTGTTGTTAACTTTTTTTCCGATTCGTTACTCTTGACATTATTGGAACTTGGTATACTCTACAAAATCGTACTTAAAGCTCAAGCTGTCAACCGAATGGAAAACACAGATTGTATATATATTCAATTTACTTCTCAGTGGTGCTTAATTTGTCCAAGTATGAGAAGGACAGTGCCCGTTTTTACCTTTACATAGTTATTACATCATCTTACATTTTATTGGTGTTTGTCCGATTCTAAAAGAATTTCGACTAGCAATTTTCGAAAAACTTGTTTTAGACGAATATGAAGTAACGTGCATCTTAAATGGAGAAAAGGGATGGAAGGCCTTATACGATTATTCAGTAGCAGCACTTTGTTATAGAAAACGTATCATAGATGGAGATTTTTAATGTAAAACGTATACATGTATTTTGTCAACCTGGTAGACGGCCATAGGCCAAACCATAAATGACTTAGGTTAAACTTTACATTGTAAAACATTTATTGAAAATAAAGTCAAACTAACTAACTAACTAACTAGTTATTACATCAAAATGTCGGTTGGTTTTAGTTTTTGTACTTATTGCCTTGGCAGCTTACAATTAATTGCGACTATATGTTTATTTTTTACGATTCTTCGGCTGGAGCTATAGTCATAAGAGTCTTTCTTAGGCTTGCTCAGAAAAGCTCTACACATATGTCCTAGATTCTTTCCTTGTTTATACTGTGATACCCAAATGAACCGTCATCCTAAGTAATCTCTACCAGATTTGGACATAGACTTAGAAAACGACTAAAATAAAATTATTTCCTTTTTCCGTTGCTTCCCTCATTTCCGTATTTATTCTCATCGGGTTATACCTTCTGTATCCATTTCAAATACACAATTTTATTAAATTAATTTTTTATGTTTGAAATCATTTATAGATAACCTCAACAAAACTGCAAGAACATAAAGTTTCACCAAGTAAATACATGTAAACTCAAAGAAAAATGGAGAAATTTGGAACAACTCTTACTTTTGTTCCGCGCAATTTGTCTGTTACTTTTAAGAGAATTTTTTAGTGTAATTTTGACCAGATATGAATTCTGATTGTTTATTTTGGTTATGGTGAATTCTTTTATTTTCAAATAATTTTTGCAATTTACTAAAACTAAACTATAGCCGCAAAAATATAAGTATTTGATCAGGGCAAATTTGTATGCTTTTACTGTATTTATAGAAGATTCATTTATGAACATTGCTCGTGGCAGTCAAAGTGACATCATCTGTCACTTGGCAAAATTAAATATGAATCTACACGGATTCTCGCACAACAATCAGCTGTGGTGAGCCCGCAAGGTTGTTTCAAGTGCCCGCGTCCGTCTCATGGTTTGTTTATTGCAGTGTGCATCAAAAACTCACTTGTACAATCATTAATACTTAATTTTCGTGAACTAGTATTTAAGAAATTTACCAAATTTGCCTTAATTTTGCCTGCCATTGCTGCGGAAGTTTTAACAGATATTTTTACTCAACGTACGACCAAAGTGTTCTGTGTGTTTTGCAAAAATAAATCTTCATCTTTTGGAATACTGATTGGAATTAATTACTGAATCCAGAGACAATGTAAGTAATTACTGGGACGCAATCAGAATCTATTGCGTAATGATGACAAGGTCACCAGAAAACTTTGAATGTTGCGATTTCTATGTGGTTTGCAATCTTCATAAAATTTCGGCTTTGCCTTGATAGCCGAATTCAGATCGCGCCAAGTTTTCGACTGTCCCAAGCTGGATTTGAGTCAAGGTGATTCATTATGATCTCTCTCTAGTTGGAGCGTGTTTTTCATGGCGTATCAGTGATTCATTGTGTTTCTTTTGTTTTTGCTTGTGGGTAGATAAAGAAAATGTATGTGTCGCACAGTCATGATAAGGACAGTCCGAGTAGAATAAGTTTTACCCGTGTCGAATGTCATATGCAAAGGTAATTGATTTCAGTTTGAATTCTATCACGTTTTGGCGGTTGGAGTTGATTGCAACCGGTTTCAGTGGAGACCTTGAATAGGTTTGTCACAGCAATGTGCTAATGTGTTGAATCATTTATCGCAGGCTGTTAAACCCTTTGTTGCATTTGCATCGCTTCAATTCTAGAGAAACTGATATCATTGTTAACAATGGGGCAGCTATAATGTCCGATAAATGTTGGACGATGACCTTTTTTGTTTTCTATTGACTGCATTCAAGAAACAACACTTCCGTCGAGCGCATTCAATTGAATGATACTGATACAGACCTACTTTATTCTCTCTTTGTACTTACTTGTTAAGTGATAAATCTGGGTCTGTTTTCCTTGTGGAAGGTTAATGTGGGATGGAGCAGTGATGTTGCTTGCGAACAAGTGAAAGTGAAGTTATTCTTTGGCTGTTTACCGGGTAAGTTTATCGTTAACTCAGGTCTTTATACCAGTCTGTGATTGTACGTAAGGTCTTTTTGCCGGGTTGTAATTTTAAACGTGCGTTGATTTATGAAGTAAGTTATTTATTTTTTTTACTTGGAAAAATTCATAACATAATTAAATTACATCACACGTTTAAACCTGAAGTCAGTTATGAATAGAATTTGAACTTTCACTCAAAAGTTGACGTGTTTACTAAACACGAACAGGGGTCGGAGCTATTAACATCTAAGTAATATTTGAGAGCAAGTCGGAAGTGTCCAATTAGGCGAAACTTCACTCTACTGAGATAATGGTTGAGGAATAATTGCTTAACTTTGGTAGTAAGTGAGGGATTTTTTGCAGTCATAGTTGGTCATAGTTACACCTTGACTTGATTAAGTTCTGAGAACAAAACTTCTTAAGACCAGTGAGCACAAAATATTTATTTCAGTTCTTTGTGAGTTTTAATCAACATCCACCATGGAAATCCTACAAGAGGGTCCTACTGTCAAACAGAAACAAAGTTTCATCGACTTCTACCCCATGCCGGCAGGTTATCACTACCATTGAAGTCGTCTAACGTATAAGCTTGGTAACCTTCGGTAGTTAACCATGGCACGCAGTAATCTTTGGTTTCATCATGGACTGACTAATACAATTTTATTTTTGACAAATGCAATTGTAAATCATATCTGCCGTTTTATAAACATATGTGAAACATTTTTTACTTTTCTTTGACTTTTGTCTTAGTGGTTTAAGGAAAAGTGCTACGATTCACTTCCGCATATGATTCTATTTCCAACCAAATCTCAAGAATTGTAGAAATGAGATAATTCGCGAGTCGGAACAACTCTTTTGAGTTGCTGATGAATTATATTTAACACTTTTTTTAAGAGTTGTCGTTTTGAATTGGCAAAGATTAATAGGGCACATCACATAAGCAGTTGCTGATGAAAGTTTGTCCTAGCCACTGTATGCTCTATCCAATGGAATTTATTCCGATTATTATTTTAAATTCATTTTTTATTAAATTTCAAATTAAAAAAGCTCAATCATACATCAATTGATCGTGGAGGTTGAATCGCAAATCGAATCTTTACTATGCATACATTTGAGCAATCAGCAGCTAATGAAGAGACAGACAGGTTTGTAATTGTTTCTAATTCACTGCAGAATATTGGTTGCAGGTAAGTGCGTGCACTGTTCGCCATTGGTCATGCAATCATAGTGCAGTGTCAGTTGACTTAAACAAGACAGTTACTGCATTTTTTTAAGTTGTATTATTTTTCCTTACAGGTCGAACTAAAACTGTATGCTTAAAAATACTGTGGGGTTTTATTTTCCATACTGAAATTGTTTTCAAAATTAACATCTCTTTTGTTATTGTTTCCTCCGTGCTAACGATGATTATGTCATTTTAGATATAAAAAAACTAGCTCTAATCTTTCTTCAGATATATAATAAGTCCCAAGCCTCTGGGATTCACTGTCATTAATTGCGGAGTTAAAAACGCGTCGAAAGCTTTCAAGCCATCGCTTCCACACGTATGTATAATCTTCGTGTTTTACTAATACACACAAAGTGCAATCAATATTTACTGGACAATTATCGTTGATCATTTTCAGATGGGTCATCAACTAACCCACAGCTTATCATTGAATCATCTAGTTTTAGTATTTTCCAGGCAGAAATTATGGCAATTAAAAAAAAATGCTTTGGGCTTTGCAATAATGTTTTTTTTTTCAATGAAAAAATGTTTTGGCACGCGGTTAGCAGTAAAATAGGTTTGTTCGTTTTGTTTTTGTTGTTTTTTAAAATGACAAAATACATACAACAATTTTGGTAATCAACAGACAGTCAGATTCATCAGCTGGGGAAAACCGCAAAAAACACCTAGAAATGAGGAAATAAAAAACCACAGTTCAAAGAGGTGTCTCTTCTGCAGAAAAAACTGTTGTCACAACAAAGAATATATCTCCGGATGCCTTTGAAGTGTCAATGGAAGAAAATGTTGCTATTTAAACAGAGAAAAAAGGTTGCTTTTCTCCTTAAAAAGCAATTTCAATATGAGACTTATGTTGTGGCGTAGCGGGTAGAGTGCGGCATTCACCCGCTGTAGGTCCAGGTTTGATTCCCAACGCTACGACCTCTTTCGAACTGCTGACAATAGTTCATCTATGAAAAACCTTCTCAAATTTCGCCGTTCGGAGTCACCAAAACCTGTAGGTCCCTTCTAATCGTGAGAGAACAGTAGCGCGCACAACACGAGTAGTTGATGAACAAGCTATGCCCTGCTTCCCTGTGGACTCTCGCGCCAACAATTATTATAATCAGGTTGTCGAAATAAGAGCGTATGGTATGTCTCTGATGCAGAATGAAGAAAGCAAATTTACGCAACGCTTTCCTCCTACTTTAGTTTTGAATCAATGTGTTTGGTTTGCAATTGGATCGTACTCAATGCAAGAGTTTCTTACTTACATTTAGTGTATTTTTTTATGATCGATAAAATAAGCTTATTGACTTCCCACTCTAAGCTAACCTGTCATTAAACCTGCTTCTTCTTCTTTTTCTTGTGGCGCTACTGTCCGGGGTGGACCTGGGCCTAAACCAACATACCTCTCCAGCCAGCACGATCTTTCGCCAGCTGTCTCCAGTTGCGCACTCTAAGTAGGTTGAGGTCCTTCTTCACTTGTGTGCGCCATCTTAGCATAGGCCTTCCTCTGTTGTGTCCTAATGACACTGATTTGAAGTCTTTTCGGACCGTGGCAGTGGTGTCCATACGCTCTACATGGCCTAGCTATCTTAAGCGTTGTATCCGAAGGCGCTCGTTCAGGCGCACGCTTCACAGCCCATAGTGTTCAAACAGGTCCAAAAATCGCACGCAAAACTTTTCTCTAAGGGCTTCCTCATCCGCTTTTAGTAAGGTCCAGGCTTCCGCGACTTCGAGTAGGACTGGGATGATCAAGCTGTTATATAAAGCGAGCTTAATCCTTCGAGAGAGGGCTTTATTACTCAATTGCCTCTTGAGCCCAAAGAAACAACGGAAAGAGTGGTTCTGCGTTTGATTTCGGTACTGATATTGTTGTCTCTATTGACCGAGCCGAGGTGGACGAAGTCCTTGACTACCTCGAAGTTTCTGCTGCCTAGTGTGATGCTCTGTCCGAGGCTTCGATGTTGTTTGTCCTTTTTTGATGACAGAATCTACTTTGTTTTGCCCTCATTTAGAGCCAGACCCATTTTAGACGCTCCCGCATCAATGCCGGCAAACGCCTCATTGACGACTCACTGTGCTCGCTCAATCACGTCAATGTCATCAGCGTAAGCAAGCTATTGAACTGACCTTTGGATGATCGTGCACTTCTGAGTAAAACCTGGTATGTGTCCATAAATTCCTGGATCATAGGAAGAATCCTATGATTTGTCAAAAAGCGATGTAAAGTTCCCTTCCTTGCGTTGTTGAGCGAAAAGACAATTTTAAGTTGTTAACAAATAGACGCGTATCTCAAATGTTTATGTATTGTATTTTAGAATGGCGCAGCAGTGCACAAAGGAAATTGTGGTCTAGCTTCTTCGGCAGTTACTCGTGTGGAGCGTGCTATTGTACTCTCACAATTAGAAGTGGCTTACAGTCTTTTCCTCACTCCGAACAAAGGCTGCCATAGGCGTCTGTTAATATTTAAGTGTTGTTTACAACTCGAAAGGTGGCGTAAAAAATGCGAGGTGTACAATCAGTGAATCGAAGCTGATGTCTTCGCCGTTTGATTGTCACATTGTATACGAGGGTTGCCTTTTATCTTTCGCGATTAGAGAATAAAAACAAATATTAATCATCGAAAATAGCTTTATTGTTTTTCAAAATATCACCCATTAAGATCTATACACTTTTGCATGCGTTTGAATCAATTGTGGAAGCACTTTTGCCACTCTGATTGAGTTGTCTCCAAAACATGCATTCTGAAACCAACAGCTTCTTTAGGTGTCAGAAAAACTTTGACTTCTCATTTTAATTTTTTACGTACGGAAAAAAAAAGATGTCACACTGCGGATGACTCATCAAATCGATGTTTTGAGTGCTCAAAAATGCAGTTGTTTGAGCTGATGTGTGAGAGCTCGCATTGTCGTGGTGAAGAGTAATCCGTCTTCGCCGGTTGACATTCCTGATTTCTTGGAAGAAAACTGGTAGACAAATTGTTGTGTACCACTCAGAATTGACTGTTCTGCGTTGTTCTAGTGGTACGGTTGCGACATGTCCAGTTTTTCTGAAAAAACAGGCGACCACTTGCTTGCTTCGTGTTTCGTGCGCGAGCAACTTTTGTTGGATTTGGCTCAATTTGAAACACCCATACAGTCGACTACTGTTTACTTTCGGGCTCATATGCGTAAATCCACGATTCATTACCTGGCACGATGTCATAGACATGTTTCGAAGCACCGCGATCGTATTTTTGGAGTATTTCTTCGCACGAAAATTTTCGCCATTTAATTCCGTTTTTTGGGCGAGATGAATCTTTTAAGTTACTGTAAACAACACAAATAGCGCTCATATGTCAAAACGTTCTGAGTACGTATAACCTCAAAAAATGTCAAACTTTACGATAAAGCTGGCAGTTGGCAGATTGCAACACTAGGATTGCCCTATCCCGAAATATAAAAGGCAACCTCTGTATTGTAGAATAGCGCAGCAGTGCACAAGGAGACTGTGGTCTAGCTTCTTCGGCAGTTACTCGTGTGGAGCGTGCTATTGTACTCTCACAATTAGAAGTGACTAACAGTCTTTCCTCACTCCGAACAAATGCTGCCATAGACGGCTGTTACTATTTAAGTGTTGTTTAGAACTCGAAAGGTGGCGTAAAAAATGCGAGGTGTTCGTTCAATGCGTGTTATTGTTGCACTATATACACTACGTTCCTGCGTCGCATCATATGCTTATGAACATTTGAAATGTGGCACACGATCCAAAACTAACTTAAGCATACAAGTTTCCATATATTTTTTTTCGATATTTAAAGCAGTTTTTTAGGAAATTAGTAACCTACAAGTCTTAGACTTCACAGCTTCTAGCCATGCTCAAGCAGCTATATCCTATATCATTAGTGCTCAAACGCTTAAAAAATAAACTGGGCGGGTGCTCGTTTTGATATTCAAAACAAAGTCTTTAAAAGTAATCTTAAACTTGTTAAAAAGTGAAAGATTTGCAGCGCGACTTTATAGTTCCATAAATTATCGTTTTTGATGACGCATTGGTGTCAGTGTTATGTGACTTAATCATCGAAACAGTCGAGGTATCAGTAGCCAGCATCATTAATGACATGCGCGAGTTGGTACCTATCCGAGGTTTGTCGTCCGGCAGCATTCCATTCGTTCAAACAGGGAATTCATTAAAATCACGAACACTTGCAGTCGAAATTAGTGAACAAACATACAATGACAAAGAAACCCCATTATGCCACTGTTTCCCACAGTTACAAGTGGAAGTTCAATTTCACTCAAGGTTCTTCGGCATATTTTCAATTAAGTCATTTTTGTCGTTGCGAATTCGGCGGCACCCAAAGACGATGACGGCGCACGTAGTGTCTTCAATGTACGACTGAGGAAGTCTCACGTCTCACGTTTCACAGTGGGGCGTCGTTGCCGTTCTCTGTGACCTTGGCCATGATTTAATCCAACGGACTTTGTTTTGTGCGATGGGTTTCGCCATATAAAGCGGCTTACTACCATCAATTGATGTTTCAGATAACAGCACTTGCTCTCCCGCTTGGCCGCATTATGACGGTCGTCCGTATTTGTGCATCGAATTCATACGTGAATTGAGGTGACCAATTGTTGTTCGCCGGCGATAAGCAATCGCCGTCCTTAATCGCTATGTTATTGATCAACAGGCAATCGAAACGAAATTCACCCTTTAGACGCGTTGAGCTGTTGTGGTGGGCCAGGCACGCTTTGCAACACGCCTCTAATGATATGTTCGTTACTTTATTCGAGTGGGTTACTGGCTGCAGTATAGTTCAATTATCGATTTTCTCTCTAGGTGTTAGCATTCGTCAGTGTGTTGTTCTCGTGGCTAACAGGCGCAAGTGTATGTCGTGAATAAGCTGTGCAGTGAGGAAATCAAGCACAAATTTATTTAATTGTAAGTTTTGAAAATACAATTTTATTTGTTTCGCTGAAGAATTGCACACAGACGGGATTGTGGTCGACACACATGAATCAGCCGGTTAAGGGTCATGCTCCGCGATACAAGTAAATACTTCAGTTTCGAGCTATGAAGTCATTAAAAATGCGAAATAGCTGCTTGGTATAGTTTTACGCGTGTTGTTTAGATTCGGTTTAATATTCCGTTTTGTGTTGCGCAATACAAAACTTTGAGATATGCTCCATATTGAAACAGACTAATTTGATTACTGCTTGTGCTTTTTTGTGAGGGAAAAGTTAACACGTGAGTAGTGAAACCGTATGTGTTTAGTAACAGTTGCTTATGCCAGACGAATTGTGCTGTGGACCGTTGAACCGTGACGTCGGTTTGGAAAACAATTTTAATTTGAGGTGTCATCAAGTTTGCTTGCTCTTCTTCGGAGCCTTTCTTGAGCTCACTTTGGTGTATGGATGGTGCATGTGGAATTATGGTCCACTATTTCGAGTTCGAAGAAAACAAAAGAAATGTATCCTCATCTGGTTTTTAAGTCAAGGCGGTTTTGATTCAGAAAGAAAAAGAGTCGAGTTGCATTAACCGAGCAGTTTTTAATGCTTTCTATTATTTATGGGTTTAGGAAATGAACATTGGTCTGTGTCTTACAAAGGGATTACCGTGGAAACAAATAATTTAAATTAATGGAAAAATGGTGTCACCGACCGAGGATTATGTTCGCAAGTCAAACAAAGGTTCTTTTCTTCAGACATTAGGAAATTAGAAATGAAAAAAAAAATATTTTTTTTAAATTGGCTTGAAATTTATTTCATTCGAAAGATAAACTTCTGATAATAATAATTGTTGGCGCGACAGTCAACATGGGGACCAGGGCCTAGCTTGCTCATCAACTACTCGTGCTGTGCGCGCTACTGTTCTCTCACGAGTAGAAGGGACCTACAGTTGTTTGCCGACTCCGAACGGCGAAATTTGAGAAGCTTCCTTAGACAGTTATTACTCTTTGAGTGTTGTCAGCAGCTTGAAAGAGGTGGTGCCGTGAAAAATTCGAAAAATTGGTGTTGAGCTCGGAGTCGAACCTAGGCCCTTCGGCGTGTGAGCGTCGCACTCTACCCACTACGCCACGGCCATCATAAACTTAATCTGATTTCTGGCTACTACTGTGTCTGACATGTTCTAATTTGGAGGTCGAATATTTGGCGACATTTGAAGTTGTATATCGGCGCCAACGGGGCGAATATTGTCCACCAATTAGGCAATCATTTTGGGCTTGTCGATGTGTCCCACTGAAAATAGTCAACCAGCATCAATCGCACGTTTTTTGAGGCCCATTCAAAAGTGTCTTACGAGAAACCCTACCAATCGTTTCCTTCAATAAATCAATTTTGGCACGAGCTGTGTGACATGTTCGGCAGATAAAACCACAGCTCTTGCACTTCACAGTTGTTCAGTTGATGAACAAAAAAATCAGTATTCATGGCTGTCATACCGGTCATCATTGACTGCAACGTTCTGGTCGGCATCTTATATGCCACCAATCAACCCGTACTGCACCCCAAACAGTCAGTTATTGTGAATGTTGCCATGTCTCAACATTCACGTGAGGATTATCATTCTCCAGTTTTGTTTATTGGCGAATTCATTCAACCAAAAGTGAGCTTCATGGCTAAACAAAATTCGCTTGTGGAAATTTGGATCACAGGAAACCTTGTTTTGGGCCTATTCACTGAATCTATCCCTCTCTATGTGACCCTGTTGCTATTCAGGTTAAAATACCAAACAAAACTAAAAAAAAATTTAAAGCTTATAGAATGGGTGGCCGCTGTTCTCAACTTAAAAGAGTTTCAGAAACCTTTTAAAGTAAACATTCTTTAAAAGCAAAGGTTCTGCTGGGCTAGTACGTGTATTAAACTACTGTTTCCCACTGCCAATATTCCAGTAAAAAAAACACATCATCCCGGGACACACCAATAAAAACACATCTTTTTGGACAAAATCGACTTTTTTTTTATAATTTCCCTCAAGAGTGATACAATCAGTCCAACGCCGCTCTAGCATTCCGATACCTTTGTTATAGAATGATTTATTTTTGGCCTCAAAAAAAGCTTCAGTTTCGGCGATCACCTCCTCATTCGAGCCACACTTTTTTCCGGCGAGCATCTTTTTGAAATCTTAAAGGGGACAGAATTCGCTGCTGACGAGATCTGGAGAATACGGTCGGTGCGGAAGCAATTCAAAGCCCAAATTTGTGCATTTGGCCATGGTAGCCAACGATTAGTGACACGACTTGGTATTGTATTGGTGGATATGGATTTCTTTTTCATATGGGACCGTTTTTTTTGCAATTTCTTCCAATATGCACCAATAATGCCATGT
Organism: Eristalinus aeneus; assembly: GCA_955652365.1. NCBI lineage: Eukaryota > Metazoa > Arthropoda > Insecta > Diptera > Syrphidae > Eristalinus > Eristalinus aeneus. The sequence goes on along the minus strand of OY019131.1, from coordinate 28,675,808 downwards.
AATATTCGCTGTTGATACTTTTTCCTTTCTCAAGATAGTCGATGAATAAAATTCCATGTGCATCCCAAAATACGAATGCCATAATCTTGCCAGCCGACCCGTGATTCTGGACACTTTGGCCGCGGTTCACTGTCTGCTGTCCACTCCTCTGGCTGCCGATTTGTCTCTGGAGTGTAGTGGTGGATCCATGCTTCATCCATTGTGACATACCAACGCACAAAGTTCTGTTCATAATGGCGAAACAGCTCTCAGAATCATCGATATGTTATTGTTTTTTGTTCATTGTGAGCAACCGCGGCATCCATTTTGAAAACAGCTTTCTCATGGACAAATGGTTATGGAAAATAGTCTACACACTGCCTTCTGATATCTGTAAGGTGTCAGCTATCTCACGCAATTTCACTTTGCCGTTTTCCAAAGCCATTTTGTGTAACTTGTTGACGTTTTCAGCTGTAACCACCTTCAATTCAACAATTCAATTCAAATTCAATGGCCTTCCAGAGCGTTCAGCATCGTTGGTGTCTGCACGGCCAAGTTTAATACGTTGAGGAGGGCGCAGATTTTTTTTATTAAGCATCATCTGGCGGCAGCAAAAATCAAACGTTGCCTTAGCACAAATACTTTTAAATTTGAAAAAAAAAAAAAAACAACAAATTCATATATTTCATTCATACATATCGTTCTGCTTCTGTTGTACAGTTATTTCTTCACATACGCCGCCAGATAAAACACTCATGTGTGAGCCACCGGTGGTACACGCCGTCCTCAACGTTTTAACACATCACCATACCATTGGCAAATAACTGTTTTTGACGGAGCAGAGTTCCTGTAACATTTTCCAAGGCATTCGTGAACTTGCACGGTATATTTTCCCATCCAAAACCAGTGTTTAATCAACACACGAAATTCTGTCTTATCCATTGTTTTAAAAATCGCAAAAGTAATGCACTTGAATCACTGTTACTTGTAACCTAATAATCAGATTGTCACGAAAATGTGACAGGTGTCATTTGAATGTTTATACTTCCTTCCTGGTTTTTGTTAGTGGTGCCCACTATGTGTCAGTCCCGGGACTTATTTAGTGATGTTTTGCAAACATCTACTGACATGTGATACCTTTTGCGGTTTTGTAGAACTAATATTTACGCCAAAATTTGTTAGTAGGGTTTTGAAGGTCGCTGAACACCTCAAATTTTTTACGGCACCACCTCTTTCGAGTTGCTGACACTCAAAGAGTTATAACTGTCTAAGAAAAAGCTTCACAAACTTTGCCATTCGGAGTCAACAAAAAAATGTAGGTTCGTTTTATTCCTTAGAAAACAGCAGCGCCCATAACACGATGAGCAAGCCAGACCCCGATTCCCCAGTAGACTGGCGCGACATCCAATCTTTATTATTATTACTTGTACATTTCAGTAAATTGTCGCTTAAAAACCGCTAATTGTTTTCTATATGGGAAAATCGTATTACATCAGACCACATGTGTGGATAACAAACTGGCAGAAAGCCAAAATCATGGTTGATAGGTTTTAACCTACATGTTGCACATGTAACATGGACAAAAGCATTTTCATTCTCTAAATAAATTACAAAAAAGGATTCCGATTTATACAAACATAACATTGCCTTTCATGCATTAAAACTGCGAGTTAGTTTAAAATAATTAGACTGAGTACACGACTTGGGTAATCCACTTCCTTTCTGGAAAGTAGGCTTTTTTTTTTAAAATTAAACTTTGAAGTCATTTTTTAATACCACAATCCACGTCTACGAATATTTCTCATGTAGTTTCACAGAGAAAGAATACATCAATTTTCACTAAAACTATGTTTGACAATGTTATTCGTTTTTAATCATAACTCTCGAGTGACAATTTCAAGGGAGTCAGAAAAGTGTCCGAAACGTCTATTTGGTCTAAGCATAAAATTGTCGGTTGCCTTCACTCGTGAGAAAATAAAGCCCAAACAGTTCAAGGGGTTAATACAGAAGCTATTAAGCTTTTATATGGAACTGTGATTTGATTTATTCTATGCATACATTTTCCAACTTAACGGCTAGTTTCGTTTTTGACTTTTCTCAGATTCCAAAAGCATTGAATTTAAAAAAAAAAATGTCATTGCGCTGTATAAACTGCGTGCTTAATGATATAAGCGACTGTGCAGAAACTTGATGATTTGTGGTTTACATTTGATGAAATGATCTTACATTTCAAGATAAACAATCGGAAACACACCCTTGCCACATGTGGTTAATGATGTCAATATGAACTTGAATTGTTCCCAAGACATTCGAGTGTTTGTTAAGTTTTATGAATATTTGTAAAAAAATAGTCATATTCAACGCCTCCTGCAACTGTATATGATTTTCGGTCATTTTATGAAAGACATTCAGACGCCAAACGACTCAGCATTAATTTCTAGACTTACCACCAAAGCAACACCACCTCTTTCGAGTTTCTGGCAACACTCAAAGAGTACTTTTTGTGTATGAGAAAGCTTTTCAGTTTTCAACGTTCGGAATTAACAAAAACCTGAAAGCTAATTTTAAGTATTTTTCTTGGTAAAAGAAATGAGTTAATTATCGATATTAGTAGTTAATAATAATAATAATAATAATGGTTGCCGCGACAGTCCACAGGGGGACCAGGGTCTACCTTGCTCATCAACTACTCGTATTGTGCGCGCTACTGTTCTCTCACGAGTAGAAGGGACCTACAGTTTTTTCCCGACTCCAAATGGCGAAGTTTGAGAAGCTTTCTAAGACAGTTATTATTCTTTCAGTGTTGCCAGCAGCTCGAAAGAGGTGGTGCCATGAAAAAATTCGAGGTGTTCAGCCGGGAATCGCACCTAGACCCTTCGGCGTGTGAGCGTCGCCATTAGTAGTTAAACAGGACCATAAATTCCACGCAAAACTCTTATCTCGAAAAGACTAAGGACTTTCCCATCCACTTTCAGTAACGGATTACGATCTTAAGAGAAATAAATAAAAATCGTTTTCTAACTTTACGCGAATAAAAAAATTATGCATTTCAAATGTTCGCTGTAGCATATGATTCTCGACTCTCTATGGAAGCACCCTTCGCTGGTGGTATGACATGTTCTCTGCTGGACGAAAGGATATGAATGATGCATACCTAGTGTTGGAGTACGTCAAACATACAATTAAAGTGAAGAAAATAGTATTGGTCAATCGTTGAAATTTGCTGAAAAAATAAACATATTGCTTGATTCCATCCGAAGAACGAGAGGATTGTGAGAGATATTCTGATTAGAAATGGCTACCCTGACGAACTTACCAGGTGGCTTATACAGCACCACAAGATAAGTAATAATCGGTCTGTTTCACGGACGAATAACATGACAGACCCTTTGTACAAAAGCATCGTGCACATACCAACTTTGTCGGACAATTTTAAGAAAATCATATCCGACTATTGTGACAACATTAAGTAATCCTGTAGATCTCTCTTCACCAAACTCAGACCAAAAGTGGACAATTAAAATAAAACTGACATCATATACAAAATCACAAATATGCAATCAATGTTACGTAGGCACAACAAAACAATTTTGACGACAGAGATTGACTGGCCATAAGTCCGACATAAACAACAAGAGCGCATAAAAAACAGCACTGGCTAATCACAGTCTACTGACTAACCACTATCCGGTCTTTAACAATGTTAAAATTCTGCAGACTGAAAAACACACCAGCAAAAGGTATACATTAGAAACACTTCAAATTATTAACAACATCAACAATATGTGGTCGCCGTGGCGTAGTGGGTAGAGTGCGACGCTCACACGCTGTAGGGTCTAGGTTCGACTCCCAGCTCAACACCAATTTTTCGAATTTTTCACGGCACCACCTCTTTCGAGCTGCTGACAACACTCAAAGAGTAATAGCTTCTCAAATTTCGCCGTTCGGAGTCGGCAAAAAACTGTAGGTCCCTTCTACTCGTGAGAGAACAGTAGCGCGCACAGCACGAGTAGTTGATGAGCAAGCTAGGTCCTGGTCCCCTTTGGACTGTAGCGCCAACAATTATTATAACAATATGAACAAAAAGCAGGACACACAAAACATATCGGCGGTTTACTCAGCAATTGCAACTGCAAGCCAATTTTGGAATGTCAATGTCATCGTTCTACAAACAGCAAGACTGAACTTCACCCATTACTTTAATTGAATGTTACGTGTTAATATGCCAACGTATATGTCTAATAAAAAGGGAAAATACTATATAATTGTAAGTTTCTTAATCCCATTTTTATATATAATATAAACAAAGATCTCCTGAAGATGAAAGCATTCCCTGTGGAAACGTCGGGACAACACAAATGACATAAAATATGTTTCATTTGCTCCCTTATGATCAAACAGCCGACGAGGAATTAGATTCTTCAACCACAAAGTATAGCTTGATTCCTATATTGATACTATTCGATGTTCTCCCAAAGAAAGGGCACAAAGGAATGGTGGTTTGTGTTCAACATTAAATATGTCATAGCCACTCTTTTGCACAGATTCATGGCCCGTGACTTCCACCTTCCCAAACTTAATTGCCCAACAAGGAAACAAATAAGACTATAGTTGGGGAAAAAAAAAACTACATCAAAAGGGGACCTGAATAAAATCACAAAACAACTTCTTGAACTGCTTCGAAGATTGGAAACAATTATCGCCCTTTCAAAGAGAACGACTTTGAAGGAGGCACAAACTAGTGAATATGTTTTTGAACAGAACTCGAATGTGTTGTACATACCATACATACTAGACGCAGTTGTTCTCTCATTGAATTCACTAATTGATTTTACTTTCTAGAAGAACGAGTAATAAAGTGGCCGCCGTGGTGTAGTGGGTAGAGTGCGACACTCACACGCCGAAGGTTCAGCTTCGATTTCCGGCTGAAAAAAACATCGCACTTTTTACAGTACCAGCTTTTTCGAGCTGCTGCTAACACTTAAAGAGTAATAATTGTCTATGAAAAGCTTCTCACACTTCGCCGTTTGTAGTCGGCAAAAAACTGTAGGTTCCTTCTGTCGAAAAATTCGCTTTGTGCCAGAAATAGAACAACAATTCCCCATAGGTTTTGGAATTGGATGTTTGTTTTCGGAAATTTTCAATTATATAATTAAATACATTACGTTTATATGTTCATACTTTTTGGCAGCTTAACCGGCTTGCAAACGTTGTCGACGATTCTATGATGAAATTGAACAGAAATCGTTTATTTATACTCAATTGTTACTATGGCTTTGTCAAAAACGCCTACTTTGCAAAACAATTAAGCAACCAATCACAATGTAGTTATTATTGCAGGTTACTTTGTTGCTATTAAATTGAAATATTTTTCACAAGTGACTTTTATTTACAACATTATTCAACACGTTCTACGCGTGAAAGAACAGAAGCGCGCACAACACGAGTAGTTGATGGGCAAAGTAGGCCTTGGTTAGTTTGTGGATTATAGCGCCACCCAATTTTTAATATTATTAACACAGTATTCAGTGAACACAGGCAGAATCACTAAATCTTCCTAACTTTGACTTTTCTGCCGATTGTTTTAGACGTGAAGTCAGTGGCAAACTTTTCCTTTGTTTTCAAATAAAAGAAACAGATTTAAATTTGTAAATTTAGTGTTTAGTCAAACAAATGTAGATAAACAAATATTTAGACTTACTACGCAACCACAATAAATAATACCTCTATTTTTGCTGACATTATCTATCGTTTTCTTTGATAAGATTTCGTGTCAAAAGTTTCAGCTCTGAATGAAAGAGCGTGTGATTGCGTTAAAAAAAAATACATTTTAAGTCGATAAGCAGAAGTGTGCACGCTAACTGCGTAATTTGTCGACAAGTAGCGATTGTCAAATTGGAGGTTTGCATTTTATTTAAAGACCAAATTTTAACAAAATAACATTTGAGTACAATGATGTTTAACAAAAGTATCCGATACTTATTATGATTTTTAAAAGGGAGGTTAAAGCATAACCTATTCTAACAGGAGGTTGCATATGAAGTCATCTCTATATCCGTATTTCTTTGACGGAGCCACTTCACCTACTCAAGAATGAAAATGGGGTCAGTTGTCTTGCTTTTTAATATTAAAACCTTCCCCTTCTACGGTAAAATAACCAACAAATTGTAAAATGTCCCAAAATGTTCCCGGTATTTTTATTCCCTTCGAAAGTTTACGCAACACGAGTGAGAATCAATCCCTTTCATATCGTAACAAGATGCACTTGCTACAAGTCGTTCTTCTTCAGAATGCAAACCATGTTGCGGTTTAACTACATAAATTGGATTCGCTTTCAAAGCCTCATTCCGACGTCTTGTGTACACCCGACCGGATTTCAATGGGCATGTGTGTTCGAATCATGTGTACGCTCCGCATATTTTATGATTGCTTTTAGTTTCCACTTGAGCTGATCTTGTTACCATTGACCAGTTGATTTACTCACAGTTTCACTTGCTGTAGAGACCAAAGTTGTGTGAACCTGGTGAAATGTTTGTTTTCAAATTTAAGGGCTGCTCACGGCTTTGTTATCGTTGCTAAATCTCATTGTGTGCATTTGTATGGTAGTCTTGATGGACGTTTGAATTTGGACAGAAGATCAAAACCTTTTGCTTATTTATTTCATTTTTTGCATATACAATAATTTCCTGTTCAAAATAAAGCGTGTGACTTTGTTTTTCACTGTCATTCATACAATCTAAAAAATAAATTGACTAGTGTACTGTTCAGATAGGAACAGATTCAGATACGTTGAATATTTGCAAAATATAAGTCACGCCCTATCAGGGGCTATTGAAATTTTTAAACAATGTCAATCTGCCTCACCTACCCCCTGCAGCGTGGTGCTTACAAAAAACAAAACAATTTGAATCCCATTGGGTTTAGTGCTAAATCTTGATTAGCCCTATTAAATAAATGATTGAGATCTGAATGCAGCACTTGAAGTGCTATTTCGGTTATAATCAAATGTTAGTTAAATTGTTGAGATAACTCTATCGAGTACGCTGGAATTTAAATAAATAAAACATTTCACTACCGATCGACGATAGCTGGTGGCAGTTCCAGTTTCGGTGGCAAGTGGATTCGGTCACGGCACACTCCGCCGTCAATTGAAGTCAATTGCCATTTTTTTAATTCGGTTTAGTTTTTTTATAGTTATTTTTAAGTGGAGCACAACTTTCGAATATTTAGTGACAGGTAATTGTTTAATTGTTAGTGCGTTAACTTTAAAGCGGGAGATATAGGCTTAATGCCTAAACTTACTTTTTACTCATCTCGTCAAAATTCCACCATCACTTTCACATTGCTAACTCAGGGTGTATTGATAGTTTTTGATAAACTTCATAAATTTCGCAACTGGGAGACGGTAAATATCCCCCCATTCATGGCCAGCGAAAAAGGGTTACTTTACAAGTTGTTGTTAACTAAGCACCGTAACAGATTTGTTTAGTTACAGGTTTTTAAAAATATAAAGAAGCAATTTGTGAAATTTAAGGCAAAAATAACGACATGAAGTTTTTTATCAAGAAGAACAAACTACGAAAAGTTTGTTGAACAATCGGGGAACAGTTTATTGTGAAATTGAAAGCTCACGAGCCATTGTCGTGCCTTTCATTTTGAATGTAAGGTTGCCAAATATCTCCCTCAGTACCGAAATCAAACGCAAAATCACTCTCGCCAATCGCTGTTTCTTTGGGCTCAAGAGGCAATTGAGTAATAAAGCCCTTTCTCGAAGGACTAAGTTCGCTTTATAAAACAGCTTGATCATCCCCGTCCTACTTTATGGCGCAGAATCTTGGACGTTAGCAAAGGCGGATGAGAAAACCCTTAGTCTTTTCGAGAGAAAAGTTTTGTGTGCGATTTTTGGTCCTGTTTGCGTTGATGGCATCTGGAGGAGAAGACTTAACGACGAACTCTATGGGTTGTACAGCGACGTGCCCCTGGTCAAGCGTATACGGATACAACGCTTAAGATGGCTAGGCCATGTAGAGCGTATGGACACCACTGCTCCGGCCCGAAAAGTTTTTGAATCCGTGCCATTGGGACAACGCAACAGACCTAGACTAAAGTGGCGCACACAAGTGGAGAAGGACCTCAACTAACTTGGAGTGCGCAATTGGAGACAGCTGGCGAAAGATCGTGCTAGTTGGAGAGGCATGTTGGTTGAGGCCCATGTCCACCCCGGACTGTAGCGCCACAAGATAACGAAGGGGCAGCTGGCAAGAGGTCGTGGTGGCTGAAGAGGCATGTTGGTTGAGGCCCATGTCCACCCCGGACTGTAGCACCACAAGAAGAAGATATATCTCCCTTACGCCTTTTTGTCTTTTGGCTATTTACAAAGTGCTACAAAGCTCGTATCTGGCAATACTATACTACATTTGAAAGGTTTTGACATAACCTACAAAACGACGCTATGCATGATTAGTTTGGATATTGCGTTTCAACAGTCTAAACATGGAGTTAGTGAACGCCGAAATTCAAGTCATTTTAAAGTTTTTCTTCTTTAAAAGCAAATCCGCTAGAGAAACGTTCCGTGAGATTAATGGTGTTTTGGGGGATGATACTCAAACACTTCGAACCGCGGAAGAATGGTTTCGACGATTCAGAGCCGATAAAAACGACACCATGAATAATCCAGTCGGAGGAAGACCTGTGACAACGAATACCGATCAAATCAGGGAAATCATCGAGTAAGACCGGCATGTGGCATCTCGTGTAATCGCCCAGGAGATGTGAGTTAGTCACCAAACCATTTTAAGCCATCTGCAGAAGGCTGGATTCAAAAAGAAGCTTGTTTAGTTGCTGCATGATTTGACGAAAAAAACCCTTCTGGACCGAACAAACGCCTGCGATGGAATGAAATGGAACGTACTCGACGCATTTTTGAAGCGAATGGTGACTGGCGGCGATAAATGGATCACATACGACAATATCAAGCGAAAACGGTCGTAGTTGAAGGTCGGTGAATCGTCTCAAACAGCGGCCAAGCCGGGATTGACGGCCAGGAGGGTTTTGCTGTGTGTTTGGTGGGATTGGAAGGGAATCATCCATTATGAGCTGCACCCATATCCAGACGCTTAATTCTACCATCTTCTGCGAACAACTGGACCGCTTGAAGAAGGCAATCGACCAGAAACGTCCAGAATTGGCCAACAGGAATCGTGTAGTGTCCGACCAGGACAACGACAGACCACACAATTCGCTGTTGACTCTCCAGGAGCTACGGGAACTCGGATGGGAGGTTTTATCGCATCCACCATATAGCCCGGACATAGCGCCAAGTGATTACCACCTGTTCCTGTCCATGGCGAACGCCCTTGGTGGTGTAAAGTTGAACTCATAACAGGCTTGTGAAAAGTGGCTGTCCGAGTTCTTCGCAAATAAGGAGGCGGGCTTCTACGAGCCGGGTATTTTGAAGTTGGCGTTAGATGGAAACAGATCATCGAACAAAATATGGCGCATATTTGAACTAAATCCGATCACTGTAACACTTTTTATGAAGCATTGAATGAAGAGCAAAAAAGCGGAAGGGAGATATTTGACAACCTTATATGGTATATTGATATTGAAAGGAGACATCATTCTTTCATAGAAATGAAGTCTGTTGATATCATTATATCACTTCATATGACTGATACTGTAGTGCTTATCCCAACACATGTGAATTTTCTTTATCCACTAACTTGGTTTGTTGACAAGCCAATGTCATCACAATCATCTTCAAAATGAAATTGAGTTTCGTGTTTCCAATGACATTTTATACCGTAACTTCCGAAAGGTGCGAAATAGTTACTTAGCTATTGTGTTTCTCTCACTGTGCTACAGTTCTGCATCACTCGCTGCCGATTGTCGTGCTTCGTTTTCGTTTTTATTCTAATAGGTTGGCAACAAAATTTTTTTCTTAGAAAATTAAAGATTATTTTTTATGGAACGAATATATTTAATAATGTATTGCCCGTTTTGAATATTGACCTTAAGCCATCTTTCAAACAGGTCCGATTTGGCGTCATCATTATTATTAAAATTTTTACCATTTAAAGAGTTTAGCAAAAATCGAAATAAAAAGCAATTAAATGGTGCAAGGTCAGGTCAGGTCAAGTTCAAATAATTTTTGCCAATTAACCAAAGATGTGCGCTGCCTTGCATTGTCATGATGGAATCTAAAACCTTTTCGATTTTTCAATTTGACCCGCTTTTCTTTATCTGCATTGTTCAATTTTGTTAGCTGTGCACTGCAGACATCTGAATTGATCTTTCGATTGGGTGGTAAAGTTCAAAGAAGGCAAGTCCTATGTTAAAGCTTCGTCACCATAAATAGCACAATAACTTTTTGTAGGCTTGCTATGCGTTTTTTTTTCCTTTCCACAAATAAAAAAGCAAAATATGACGAAATTGTTCGTTTTGATTTTATTTTTGTTTTATTTTCGTTTGATTTTTAACAGACGCCAAACAAAACCTTCACAACCGATCAAGCCTTTTTTTAAACTGATTTAGAGTTGAAATACCAACCTTCTTCTTCTTCTTCTTCTTGTGGCGCTACAGTCCGGGGTGGACCTGGGCCTCAACCAACATGCCTCTCCAGCCAGCACGATCTTTCGCCAGCTGTCTCCAGTTGCGCACTCCAAGTTGGTTGAGGTCCTTCTCCACTTGTGTGCGCCACTTTAGTCTAGGCCGTCCTCTGTTGCGTTGTCCCAATGGCTCGGATTCAAAGACTTTTCGGGCCGGAGCAGTGGTGTCCATACGCTCTACATGGCCTAGCCATCTTAAGCGTTGTATCCGTAGACGCTTAACCAGGCGCATGTCGCTGTACAGCCTATAGAGTTCGTCATTAAATCTTCTCCTCCAGATGCCATCAACGCAAACAGGACCAAAAATCGCACGCAAAACTTTTCTCTCAAAAAGACTAAGGGCTTCCTCATCCGCCTTTGCTAACGTCCAAGATTCTGCGCCATATAGTAGGACGGGGATGATCAAGCTGTTATATAAAGCCAGCTTAGTCCTTCGAGAGAGGGCTTTATTACTCAATTGCCTCTTGAGCCCAAAGAAACAGCGGTTGGCAAGAGTGATTCTGCGTTTGATTTCGGTACTGATGTTGTTGTCCCTGTTTACCGCGGAGCCGAGGTAGACGAAGTCCTTAACTACCTCGAAGTTTCTGCTGCCTAGTGTGACGCTCCGTCCGAGACGTCGATGTTGTGTGTCCTTCCTTGATGACAGCATGTACTTCGTTTTGCCCTCATTTACCGCAAGACCCATTTTAGCCGCTTCCGCTTCAATGCCAGCAAAAGCCTCATTGACGGCTCGCTGTTTTCGTCCAATCACGTCAATGTCATCAGCGTAAGCTAACAATTGAACTGACTTCTGGAAGATCGTGCCTCTGGTGTTGACTTGTGAGTTACGCACGATCTTCTCGAGGATGATGTTAAAGAAGTCACATGACAGTGCGTCGCCTTGTCTAAAACCTTTTTTGACATTGAAGGTCTCGGTGAGTTCGGTACCGACCTTGACGGAGCAGCGAGAGTTCTCCATCGTCATCCTACACAATCTGACGAGTTTGGTAGGAATGCCAAAACTAGACATGGCACTGTATAGCTCGTCTCTATGCACACTGTCATATGCAGCCTTGAAATCGACGAATAGGTGGTGGGTGTCAATTTGCATTTTTTGGGTCTTTTCCAGGATCTGCCGTAATGTGAAGATCTGGTCTATTGTGGACTTCCCTGGTCTGAAACCACACTGATAGGGACCTATCAGGTCATGGACAAATGGTTTCAGACGCTCACACAATACGGCAGAGAGGATCTTGTATGCGATGTTCAGGAGACTAATCCCTCTGTAGTTGGCGCAGTCAAAGGGGTCTCCTTTTTTGTGGACCGGGCAAACGACGCTGAGATTCCACTCATCGGGCATGCTTTCCTCCGACCATATCTTACAGATGAGCTGGTGCATGCGCCCAACCAGGTCATCTCCAGCTGCTTTAAATAGTTCTGCGGACAGTCCGTCCGCTCCAGCAGCTTTGTTCGACTTTAGCTTGGATATTGCTATCTTCACCTCGTCTAAGTCGGGGGGACGGAATGCTTGTCTATCATCGTCCAAATTGAGTGGAACATTCTGCCTAACAGCGGGATTTGGGTCGTCATCGCCGTTTAGGAGTCTGCAGAAATGATCCTTCCAGATTCTCAGCACAGACTGCGACTCTACTACTAGTTGTCCATTTTGGTCCCGACAGGCCTTGGTCCGAACCTTGTATCCTCCGGATAGCTGTTTTACCTTTCGGTAAAACTTTCGGACTTCATTCCTGCCAAAGCACCTTTCCATTTCCTCGACCGCGCGCTTCTCATACTCCTTCTTTTTCCTTCTGAGAAGCCGGTGCTCTTCCCTTCTTCTCTGTTCGTAGAGTTCACGAACAGCTCGCGTTGTTCGATGCAGCGTCGCTTTATAGGCGTCTTGTTTAGCTGCGTGCGCTTGCCTGCACTCGTCGTCAAACCATGGGTTCCTTCTGGGTGGTGACGTGAAACCCAGCACATCAGTGGCAGCTTCTTTGATGGCTTCTTGACAACGTTTCCATTCTTCTTCTATGCTTAGTGCAGGAAGCGTCGAACTCTGGGCGAGTTTCCGGGAGACTCGGTCGGCAAAGTTCCCAGCAATCAGCTGCGATTGTAGCTTTTCGACGTCAAACCGTTTTGGCCTTTCTCGACTCCGTTGCTCTCTCGATATCCGGGTTCTTACCTTGGCTACAACAAGGTGATGATCCGAGTCAATGTTTGCACCTCGGAAGGTTCGGACATCGAGAATACTGGAGTGGAGAGTGGAGGAGTGTCTGACGTCGATCGCAACGTGATCAATCTGGTTGACGGTTGATTGATCAGGAGATCGCCAGGTTCCTTTGTGAATGTTCAGGTGTGGGAACCGCGTGCTAGCCACAGAGAGGTTTCGCCCCGAGGCGAAGTCCAACAGCCTGAGTCCGTTTCCGGATGTGTTGTCGTGCAGGCTGTGTTTACCGATGACTCCAGCAAAGATGTCCTCCTTTCCCAGCTGAGCGTTGAAATCTCCTAGAACGATCTTGGTGTCATAGCTGGGGCATCGATCGTATGTTCTTTCTAGGAGATCATAGAAGTCATCCTTGATGTTGTCATCCTTCTCCTCTGTCGGGGCGTGAGCGCATATTAGGCTGATGTTCCCGAATTTAGCCTTGATGCGGATTGTCATGAGGCGCTCGCTGACTGGGTCGTAGCTCAAGACTTTTTGCCTAAGTCTGCCTCGAACAACAAATCCGCATCCGAATAAGCGCTGCCTTCTCTCTCTATAGCAATTGCTGTAGTAGATATCGCAGTTCTTCATCGCTTTTATGCCAGGCCCATCCCATCGCACTTCCTGGATGGCGGTTATGTCAGCTTTGTAGCTGTCAAGGGCCTCCGCAAGTTGTTCGGCTGCACGTGGCCTATTAAGGGACCTCACATTCCACGTGCAAAACCGAAAATCATTGTCCTTTAAACGTTTGCTGGGGTCGTCAACAGTTAATCCGTCCTTATCCGAGGCATATCGGTTTTTCTGAACTATTTTTCTTTTTTACGTGGTAAGGAAGTTACCCTCACGCACAACCCACAGACTGGTAGGCCAGGCCCATTATTTAAATCCTCGGGCAGAGGGGGTCGCTGCATACATTAGTTCACCATACAACGGGTGTTGTGATGGCTATCCAGGGGGCGCCACTTGGAGGCTGTATGTCAACTTGACCTGTGCACTAACGAGGATTGCCTTGGCAGCTCGCCATGTTGAGCGCAATCAACGACGTTACCTCGCGTGCATAGGCCCATGCCCACCCTGAAATACCAACCAACAAATAAAAAAATATGTTTGACATTTCGATTAGGTCAGCAAACCTACCTTCAACTTAAGTCATCTGTGATTGAAATGCATAACTACTTAGTTGTCAACCTAATACGTCATTTGTTTTTAAAACTGGGTCTAACGGTACCCTATGGGTTAAAATTTCTTAAGCACAGACCAAACAACTACTGTCTCAATCGTTTAAATGCTGGACGTACGTACACCATGTGTTGTTGTTGCCTTTTAAAGGAAATTACACAAAAGCGTAGATTTTATAAGCATCTCTGCTGTTTTAAATCATCGCAACCTCCACCTTGTCATCGAGACCGTTTATTTTTACTCACTATTACTGCCATATTTTAATAATAATAATAATTTTGGCGCTATAGTCCAAAGGGGGACCAGGGCCTAGCTTGCTCATCAACTACTCGTGTTGTGCGCGCTACTGTTCTCTCACGAGTAGAAATATCTACAGTTTTTTGCCGACTCCGAACGGCGAGATTTGAGAAGCTTTCTTAGACAGTTATTACTCTTTGAGTGTTGTCAGCAGCTCGAAAGAGGTGGTGCCGTGAAATATTAGAAAAATTGGTGTTGAACTGGGAGTCGAACCTAGACCCTTCGGCGTGTGAGCGTCGCACTCTACCCACTACGCCACGGTGACGGCCATATTTTAGGCTTGAGAAAAACAAACCGAAGTCAAAGTCAGATAGGGGGATATGTTCTAAACAAGGGTATGGGTCTTATTTTCATTGTAGAATCAAAACAATACTGCTGTGATGCCACTTTATTCGAATATTTTAACTTCACAATTATAACTTCGATTAACATTGTTAACCAAGGATTTTCCTGTAAGGACTTAACAACTTTTACTTTAAATTAAACTTTGAAGATGATACTCGTTCGTGTACTTTACGTTAAGTGACAAATTGACAATGACAGTGGCCGCCGGGGCATAGTGGGTAGAATGCGACGCTCACACTTCGAAGAGTCTAGATTCGATTCCCGGCTTAATACCTCGAATTTTTCGCGGCACCACTTCTCGAACTTCCCCTTTTGTAGTCGGCAAAAAACTGTAGATCCCTTAAGGTCGTGAGAGAACAGTACCGCGCACAACACGATAAGGTGGTGAGCAAGCTAGAATCTGTCCCCTCTGTGGACTGTCGCGCCAACAATTATTATCATTAATTATTATTATACTGACAGTTTGATGACGTGAAAGAGTGCGTTCACAAATTAAACTCAAATTTGTTGAGTTCTTATTGAAAAAATATATTGTTGTAGCCGCCGCATAGTCTATATACGAAAATGTATATAGGATGGCGCGACAGTTCACAAGAGGATCAGCTTCGTCATCACCTACTCGTGTTATGCGCGCGACCGTTCTGTCACTGTCTTGGCCGACTCCGAACGTCGAAGTTTTAAAAGTGTTTTCATAAATGGTTAATACTCATTCAATGTTGTCACCAACTCGAAAGAGGTGGTGTCGTGAAAAATTTCGTGGTGTTCGGTCCAGGAATCTAACCTGGACCTTCTCGCACTCTACATACTACGGCCTCGCCACGGAACTTTAAGTGAAGAACACTGCCTTAACTGGCGGTCATTTCCAGTTTAAAATTTCAGTATGAATAGCCAGAAGATCATCTAGCTAGGCGTAGATTCGGTAAATGGGCCCAAAACAAGATTGCGAAGCGTTTGTCCGAATTTTCATAAGCGCATTTTGTTTAGCCATAAAACCCACTCTATCCACTTCGCGATGGCAATCACAAAGCCTCGTATTGCACTGGCTCTATTATCAGATTGCCCGTATGTAAGCTAAGCACAAAAATGTGTTTTTTGTAACGTGATTGAGATGTGTATAAACATTCATTTATATGCTTCCGATCTGTCACTTGAAGCTCTTTATTTCTTTCTTTCTCCAGCTGCACCGACGGCGTGTAATTCTGCAGTGTGTGATCTATTTCAACTCGTTCTATCAATTGACTCAATGACCTATTCAGCTAACGGTGATGACGTCTAAATTACTTGATCTCCATGCATTTGCTAAATTAATTTGTATGCATGCACAACTTGTCTAGTCCTCTAGTCTGGTCCCCTAATGGCGGTGTTGCATTATAAAAATAAATAGGCCAACATTTTCTTTGAAGGAAAACCTGGTGAATTAAATGCTACGATTTCCATGCTGCTTAGTAATTCATTAAATTGATCCGATAAATATATCCCACGCAATGACAGTCAACAAACACAATTGTTCTTGAGTTTTATAGCAAGCATTTAGACTGCTTGTTTGTTCAAAACATATGGTATTCTATTCAGCTGAAACTGTACGTTGAAGTTATAACATATCTATCTCTTATACGACACCGAAGCTTTTTGATATAAGGTCGGTACAGGTCTCGAGTTGTAAGTTCAACAAGGCCAAGTGATGTTACGCAAGTAACGACCTAGAAATCGTTTGAAATTTGATATAATTTTATTGTTTATCTCAATGAATTCGAGAGTTGTACTTTCGCAACTCGCTTGGGTCCACTGTTGATAGTCGTATTCCGTATTTATGGCGGACGCCGACGTTTCTCTTCAAACATAAGTTGTTTTCCATTACTTCCTTGAAAGATTGTCAACTTACTTCGTGCGGATGCATAGAGAAGTGATAAGTAATGTGACTCTTATAAAATATGCAGAACTGAACATTGTCCGGGGTGACGGTTTCTTAAGAGAATTAGGAGCATATTTATCAACTAAACAAATAACCTGAAAAGTTTAGAAAAACAATTGGTTCCACAAGACACCAGGGTTTGGGGTTCAGTTTAATGTCAGCTGCGAATAAAGGAGATTAAAATGTTTCTGCTTTGGCAAGTTAATACTCTGAATTCTTTATAAGAGGTGAAAACTTTGTATATAAGAAATTAAAGAGAGTCCATATATTTCGCCCCCAACTTGAAGATTATGAAACTTGTACACCTTTCCCTTGTATGCATAGCTCCATTTTTGTTGAAGGTCCTTTTCAAGAACAATTTGGCTTTTAACTAAGCTCTATAAAAAGATAAAGATACCTTATACGGTTGCCCTGTTTGGTTTGAAAGTGCAAACACGCATATTTTGAAACTGCAAAAAAGTCAAAATAAATTACTTAATATGATGACTGCCTTACCTGGAAATTTTCCTACTGCTCGTTTTCATTATATACGAGGGTTGTCGCTTATATTTCGGGATTAGAGAACAAAAACAAATATTAGTCATCGAAAAACGCTTTACTGTTTTTCAAAATATTCCCCGTTAAGATCTATACACTTTTGCATGCGTTTGAACTAATTGTGGAAGCACTTTTGTCACTCTGATTGAGTTGTCTCCAAAACATGCATTCTGAACGCATCAACCGCTTTTTCTGGTATCGAAAAACGAATAAAAAAAGTCATTCGGTGCCAAGTCAAGACTATACGGCGGATGACTCATTAAATCGATGTTTTGAGTGCTCAAAAATGCAGTTGTTTGAACCGATGTGTGAGAGCTCGCTTTGTCGTTTTGAAGAGTGATCCGTCTTCGGCGGGTAGTTTTCCTGATTTTTGGAAGACCACTGGCAAACAAATGGGTGTGTACCACTCAGAATTGACTGTTCTGCATTGTTCTAGTGGTACGGTTGAAACATGTCCAGTTTTTTTTCGAAAAAAACACACAACCATTTGGATGGATTTGGCTCAATTTAAAACACCCATACAGTTGACTGTTTTTTACTTTCGGGCTCATACGCATAAATCCACGATTCATTACCTGGCACGATATCATAGACGTTTTTCGAAGCACCACGATCGTATTTTTGGAGCATTTCTTTCGACCAATCGACACGAGCCTTTTTTTGAGCGATTGGTAAATTGTGTGGGATCCAATGCGAACAAATTTTTTTGACGGTCAAATGTTCATGCAATATTGAATGTATGCTGGTCCCACTAATGCCTAAGGTTGTCTCAATCTCACGATAGGTCACATGAGGATCTTGCAATATCAGTTGGCGCACAGCATCAATGATTTCCGAAACAACAATTGATTTTGGACGACCTTCACGAAATTCGTCTTGGAGTGAACTACGACCTCGGTTGAATTCACCATACCATCGATAAACACCGGTTCTTGATGCAGCTTCATCGCCAAAAATTGAATTAATTTCATCGATGCACTTTTGTTGAGTTAATCCACGTCGAAAGTTGTAAAAAATAATCGCACGAAAATTTTCACGATTTAATTCCATTTTTTGGGCGAGATGAATCTTTCAAGTTACTGTAAACAACACAAAAAGCGCTCATATGTCAAAACGTTCTGAGTACGTATAACCTCAAAAATGTCAAACTTTACGATAAAGCTGGCAGTAGCCAACAACATTAGGGTTGCCCAATCCTGAAATATAAAAGACAACCTTCGTAACCGGTGTCAACCTTATAATTACTATGTTAAATAAAACCCAAATAAAATTCGAGATTAATTTTTTTTCGGAACTTAGACTAATTGCTAAATTAATTGTGTAAGAGGGTTAATGTGCAATAGAAGGTTTAAGATTTAAGTAAGGGTTTTGTTGGTAGCTTTTCCCTTGAAGTAAAACTATGCAGCAAATATAAACTTTATTTTATAAATACATTGAATTACAGTTGTAAAGGAAACTCTACTAAATCTCTAACCTGTTACGTAATTGCCCTTATGAATTGTATTGAACTGGCTACTGAATAAATTAAATTGAATTGAAAAAAAAAAGATAACGATGCTCTTCTATAGAATTAAGACAGCCAGTTTGTTCACTTACTGTAACCTTCTTCTTTATACGCTTATTCTTTTGCGTTTGGTTCCGCATGTGTATACTTTCTCTGATTAGTGGCATTCAAATTATATCATAGTTTTGAACAACAAACTGTTGACTTCAAAAGATTCTATAAATGACCTAAAAACGTCCAATTGTGATCGAATGAACGGTCTCTTCGCAAAATACCAGGAATGGATATTGAACTTTTTTTTTCGAATACTCTCCTGTTTCTCTAAAAAAACGGGGGTTTTCCCAGTGCATTATCTCGAATTCTACCATTCGTCAATGTGAATTCGTAGATACAAGCTAATCTACTCTTATCTCCTGGGCAGCTTTTATCAGAGAAGCCAACCTGTTTACAAAAAAAGAACAGAAGTACCTGTCTCAAGATACTGTTATCGGTCTCCCCTACAGAGTATCGGCCCTAAATGGTTCAGTGATAAACGATGGTAATCTATTTTCAATCTCTCTCTTTCAGATGATACACCATTGATTCAAGCCAAGAGACACAGTAAAGCCGAGCTTATTGAAGACAGTTAATACGAACATCCAGCCCAGATCAAGCATTAAGCATCTACAAACATGTGTTGCAAGTGTTGCAGCGTGACCCAGCAAAAACTGTGGGTGTTTGGCGTTGGAACCCTTCTCCTGCTGTTCGGACTAGTTCTAGTCATTATTTGGCCAGATATGTCAGTCCGTCTCGTGCAGTCGGTAAGTTTTGTCCACTCAGTTTAATTTTCATATTTTAACGGAGAGATTTCCCCCAGAGCCTTGTGATTAAGGAAGGAACGGATAACTATGACAATTGGGTGGTGACACCTATTCCCGTGTACACCCGATTCACTCTATTTAACTGGACGAATCCACATGAAATTCGAAATCCCAATGTGAAACCGAACTTTGTGGAAATGGGCCCATATGTATTTCAAGAGAAAGACGTTAAAGAGGACTTGGAATTCCACGATAACGCCACAGTGTCGTATTACGAAAAGAAAACTTGGCACTTTGTACCTGAAATGTCAAATGGATCGCTAGACGACAAAGTTACAACCGCTCATGTGATAACCGCTGTAAGTTCATAGATTTATTCGCAATTTCTTTGAATCGCTTCCACTCCCTTTTCCCACAGAGCGTTGCTGATATGATGCGCGCAAAGAACAAATATCTCAAGAAGATAATCAACTTTCTGTTAAACACCGAAGGCGGAGAGCTAGTAACAACGAAATCGGCCGGCGAATGGATTTTTGACGGCTACAAAGACCGTCTTATAGACTTCCTTAAATTATTTAACACGTCCGCGATTCATATACCGTATACAAAGTTCGGTTGGCTTGTGGACCGCAATGGATCGAAGACATACGACGGACGATTCATGATCAACACCGGGGAGGATGACATCTACAAACTTGGAAAGGTTACACACTGGAATGGCAATCCTTCAAATTTATTCTATCCGGGAGAGTGCGGGAGGGTGAACGGCAGTATGGGTGACCTCTTCCCACCGAATATGGACATCACTCAGGATATCACGATCTACGCTGTTGATGCGTGCCGTTTCTTGAATCTTTCACCGGGTGAGCCAACAACTCATAGGGGACTCAAGGGCTTCGAATGGTTGGGTACTATCGACACATTGGACAGTGGCGAGAATAATCCCGATCAACAGTGCTTCTGCAATCCTAAGGAAGAAGTATGTCCAAAAACTGGTGTTGTGGAGTGCAGAAAATGCCGTGACAATGCACCAATCTACGCCTCATTTCCGCACTTTTACCTCGCCGATAAGAGTTATGTAGACGCAGTGACCGGTCTCAATCCGACGGAGGAGAAACATCGATTTAGGTTCTCCGTGGAGCCGATAATGGGAATCCCACTCGAAGTGCATGCCCGCATTCAAATTAACCTTCAAATTCAGCCGGACAACGATTTTGAGTAAGTTATCTATTGCTGCTTAATGAGAAACCGTTTTGATGGTGCTTTGTTTGCAGTATTTATAGGGGTGTGCCCAAGGTTTTGATGCCAATGTTCTTTTTCGAACAAGTAGCCGAACTGGATGAGCGATTGGCTAGGAAGGCTAAGGTAAATGGAGGAAGTTGAATGGAACTTATCGCCTAAACCTTCTTCCCAAGAGGATTCTAATTTTGTTCTTTCGTTACAGATTGGAATTAATCTTCGATCCTATGGTATTTACTGTGGGTATATCTTAATTGGAATCGGTGTACTGCTTGAAATTATCGGCATCATTCTGACCGTCATGAATAAGTGGTATCGTCCATCCGACGACGATGAGGAGCTACTGAGCAACTAGAATTTAAGAATCTTGCTTCCAATTTGCGTTGGCCAAACTACGATCTCAGAACAAAATTCCAACACAAATGAAGATGAAGCAGATGAACAAGGAATCGAACATCACAACAACACCTCATTGACATTGATCCCTGAAGCATCCGAAACAGCATCATGAAACACATTCAATAGTCTTCCATCAGAGACAAGACATTGGATGTGCTTTCCTTGATCCAAAGACACACTGACCATAAGCAAGCTTAAAATTAAAGTTTCCTTTTAACTTTTGAGTGCAACTTTCTAACCCAGCATCAAGTGCCACTTTAAAACAAAGACAACACATTAGGAATTAAAAAATATTTTACTTAGAGCAATTAGGTCCAGTTAACAGCTTGTGTTTTTTTTTTCTAAAAACTTCCCGTTGGGTAATTGTGCAGATCATTCAATTCATGCGTTACACGGCGAGTTCTCACAAACATTCCTCCAACTACAGGGATTTATAAACAATAAAGTCAACAGGAAACCAACGTATTTAGTGTGTAAGCTTCATGGTTAACAATAACATTTAAATAACTGTGTGACGCTAAAATTGCCGCGAGTGTCTTGAAATGCCTAACAAGATGAGTTTGTTATTATTTTTATTTTTTCATTTACTTTTACATAAACTTAGACAATAGTAGTAGCTTAATTTTAACTCACATTAAATGGAATTAAAATCATGCATGTGTTTGTACATATATTTACGTACGTTAACTAAGTAGACAAATATCGAGGGCGAATTGTTACACGAAGTCATTCGAGTTATTGTATATTTTTTATATGAGGACAATAAATTCTAAAATGTTGATAAGAAGTGTGGTTTCTTCTTTGTCTCTTCACTACGTTGTCAACGACGTGTTTCGGTGACTTCCTGCTGTCGAAAAATATGGGTCAAAGAATTTGCATTCAATTTTCTGTACAAAATAGAATTAAGTTCTTCAAAACACTTAAAATGTTTACAGTGGCATACTGTGAGTGTACTCTGAATCAAGACAAATGTTTACAACTGGTACAAGCTTTTCATAGAAGGTCAAGAAGATGTGAATGACGAAGCTCGTCTTGAACGCTCCAGCACATTAACAACCGATGATAAAGTTGACAAAGGGAAGAAAATTGTTATGGAGAGTTGTCGAATCATTATTAGAGAAGTTGCTGAAGATGTTGGCATAGCGGTTGGCTCATGTCATGAATTTTTTCGGATATTTTGAGCATCAAGTGTGTGGCAGCGAAGATCGTTCCAAAGTTGCTAAATTTTGGCCAACAAAGTGTCACTTGTTCGTAATTTTTAGGCAAAAACAACATAGCTATCGTATTAACTAGATATATCCCTTGCGACCTTTTCCAGTTCCGAAGGCTGAAGAGATCCATGAAAGGACGGTGTATTGCGACGTTTGAAAAGATACAAACCGAATCGCAGAGAGAGCTCAGAGATCAAGGGCATACCAAAAGGTGCATATCAGCACTGCTTCGAGGATTAGATTAGTGTTTTATATCTGAAGGGGACTACTTTAAGGGGATAAAATAGAAATGAATGAATTAATAAATATGGAGAAAAATGAATATTCGCTTTATTTTTTTAAAGACCCCGTATTTATCGCAGTTTCGGGCGCCAATCAAAAAACATATCATGGTTTTTGATATACTCAATAACAACTGCCGTACCAGTATACATGGATCATATAGCACTCCTCGTTTAATGATATAAGATGCGTGCTAGACACCAACCGCAGTTGCATAGGTCAATAAGCGATATTGAAATGACAAAACTCTCTTTTTCATGTTTGTTAAACAATTCCTGTTTTCCCTACAGTTTAGACTGACTTCAACAATACAATACGGGTGCAGACCCTAAAATTTTTAGACAAATTTTACACCTACAGTTGGTCCCAAAAGTAAATATATAACACACATATTTAATCTTCAAGCGTCCAACTCGGTAGTATTTTTAAGCATAATTAACATATTTGAATTTATCAAACGAAACAAAAAATAAAAAATAATTTAACAATAAAATAAGGAAACAATAAGATTTATTGAAAAGCATTTTTACTTTTATCTTTTGGCTTTTGTTACTGCTTTAAGTCTCAATGACATTGAAATAGCCAAAAGCAGTAGATCAGTTTATTGTCCATTAACAAAACAAAGCTTCACAGATAATAAATACTAATGTGCGGAACAGATTACAAGATTTTCTCTGCCGTATTGTGTGAGCGTCTGAAACCATTTGTCCATGACCTGATAGGTCCCTATCAGTGTGGTTTCAGACCAGGGAAGTCCACAATAGACCAGATCTTCACATTACGGCAGATCCTGGAAAAGACCCAAAAAATGCAAATTGACACTCACCACCTATTCGTCGATTTCAAGGCTGCATATGACAGTGTGCATAGAGACGAGCTATACAGTGCCATGTCTAGTTTTGGCATTTCTACCAAACTCGTCAGATTGTGTAGGATGACGATGGAGAACTCTCGCTGCTCCGTCAAGGTCGGTACCGAACTCACTCAAAAAAGGTTTAAGACAAGGCGACGCACTGTCATGTGACTTCTTTAACATCATCCTCGAGAAGATCGTGCGTAACTCACAAGTCAACACCAGAGGCACGATCTTCCAGAAGTCAGTTCAATTGTTAGTTTACGCTGATGACATTGACGTGATTGGACGAAAACAGCGAGCCGTCAATGAGGCTTTTGTTGGCATTGAAGCGAAAGCGGCTAAAATGGGTCTTGCGGTAAATGAGGGCAAAACGAAGTACATGCTGTCATCAAGAAAGGACACACAACATCGACGTCTCGGACGGAGCGTCATACTAGGCAGCAGAAACTTCGAGGTAGTTAAGGACTTCGTCTACCTCGGCTCCGCGGTAAACAGAGACAACAACATCAGTACCGAAATCAAACGCAGAATCACTATTGCCAACCGCTGTTTCTTTGGGCTCAAGAGGCAATTGAGTAATAAAGCCCTCTCTCGAAGAACTAAGCTCGCTTTATATAACAGCTTGATCATCCCCGTCCTACTATATCGCGCAGAATCTTGGACGTTAGCAAAGGCGGATGAGGAAGCCCTTTGTCTTTTCGAGAGAAAAGTTTTGCGTGCGATTTTTGGTCCTGTTTGCGTTGATGGCATCTGGAGGAGAAGATTTAATGACGAACTTTATAGGCTGTACAGCGACATGCGCGTGGTCAAGCGTCTACGGATACAACGCTTAAGATGGCTAGGCCATGTAGAGCGTATGGACACCACTGCTCCGGCCCGAAAAGTCTTTAAATCCGAGCCATTGGGACAACGCAACAGAGGACGACCTAGACTGAAGTGGCGCACATAAGTGGAGAAGGACCTCAACCAACTTGGAGTGCGCAACTGGAGACAGTTGGCGAAAGTTCGTGCTGGCTGGAGAGGCATGTTGGTTGAGGCCCAGGTCCACCCCGGACTGTAGCGCCACAAGAAGAAGAAGAAGAAGTGCGGAACAGATTTCCCTGTACGAAGAAAGGTAGTGGGAAAAACGTTACATTTCATAATTGTATTAGAGTGTCAGTAAGTTAAATTTGTGTTCACAATTGAAAACCTTCAGTGCTTGGAGATGGAGATCTTTCGTTAGAAGGTATATTCAAAGACACGGCAACCTACTTTGCATTTTATTTTCAAAATTATACCAAATTATTGTTACACATTCAGTAGACTAAAATGATCGATGCTGAATTGCACAAAGGGCTCACTGTTAGCCGCCATCCCGCCACAGATGGTCTTTCCTCCATCAGTGTTTCCGTTGTCACTATAAATAGTGACACGGACGTGATTTTGAATCATGTGATTCATAAATCCAGTCACATCATCTGGATGTAAAGAAATGAACAATATTATTGAGTGGTAAGTGTGGCAGCTGTGGCGTAGTGGGTAGTTTGCGACGCTCGCACGCTGAAAGTCCAGGTTCGATTCCCAGCTGAACATCTCGAATTTTTCACTGCTGCTGCTGACAACAACAACACGAGTAATTGATGAGCAAGCTGGGCCCTGACCCCCTCTTGAGTGTCACACCATATAATTAAATCTGGTGGTAAGCATTGACGTGTTGGCACATTTTGTGGTTTAAGCCTGAATGGCAATAATAAATATAATGACGATAATAATAATAAATTAACCAAACCGTTAAATGTTAGTTAATGCTTAGTTAGTATCTGCTCAAATCTGAGACCTTTAAAAAAAAGTGTAGAAGACAAAAACCAGAACTTAATGAAACTCTATAATTGTCAACTGCATCACTTAGGCCAGGCACACTTAAGAGCTTAGCGAAAAAATGCTGCACTTGGCTAGCCTGTATCCTAGAGTGTCATGTCACATCTCTGATTGGCATTGACCTGTGACTTTGGCAGTCAAAAGGTGGTCTCGGGCGTTATGAATGACAAGATCATCGACAACCTTTTTTACCATGATCTTGTTGTGTTCCGGTACCCAGAAGAAATAGGGCGACCTATTGAATGTTGAGTGGCTGAGGAAACTGCTGATATGTGTCTGTCTGTAAACTCACACGCAGAATTTCTAGGTTCGATTCCCGGCTGAACACATCGAATTTTACACGGTATCACCTCTTTGGAACTGCTGACAACACTCAAAGAGTAATAACTCTCTAAGAAAGCTTCTCAAACTCCGCCGTTCGAAGTCGTAGTAGCGGGCACAACACGAGCAGTTGATCAGCAAGCTAGTCCCCTCTGGACTGTCGCACCATACAATTATTATGCGCTTGGACAGCCTGTGATGCTATTTTTGGCTGGAGATTATGCTTGCATATGATTTGTTTAATTTAGTTTTAAAATTGTAGATGACACCATTTTTATGCCATTTTTATGCCCTTTTATGCCCTGACTCAGCATTTTAAAAGGATTTAACGAAGTAGCTTCTGTACTCAATGATGTCCTAGCACTAGCGCTTTGAAACTATCTACATCCCTTAAGCCCAGCATCGGACGTACAGTTAAGTTAAGAGACTCGTTCTTCAGCCGCACCACACAGATATTGAATGGGATTGCCAGCCCAATTCTTCTCCACATTACAATCCATTTAAAACCTTTCCCTCTCTTCCTCTATACCATCGGCCCGTGCTTTGAGTTAATTCTGGTTACTCAAAGGTATAAGCAATTTTTTTTTGCGTACAGGCTTATAACACATCAATCAATAAGTCCCGAGACTGACATACAGGGAGCGGTATTAAAAAATTCATATTAGATCCGTTCCAATTGCTCTGAATTGCTACGAATGTCTATGAATTTGCTCGAAAAACTACGAAAAAGCGTGCCATTAACGGAATTTTTCGTTGAAGAGAGGGCTCACGAGAGAGTAAAAGATTTCCCCTCCTTACGAATTTCTGCCGAAGAAAACCTGTGGACAGCAGCTCGGCAGCGGATGGCTGTCAAATCGAAAATAAAAAAGCCTCTGACATTTCATATGTCTGATAGCTGTTTACAAATTTCTACGAAAAGTCATTTCACAATTTTCGGTAGAATTAATCTCTGCAAGATAAGTTTTTACCCAAACAACAAAGAATTTCTGTACAAAAATCATTTGGAACAGACAGATAAAAAAGTATCGAAATGTTTAGGCGTCGTTGAACTCATTGTATCGCCCTTGAAGTCGAATTTGGTCTAGAAAATGTATTTTTATCGGTTAGTCCTGGGACTTATTGAGTGATGTGTTACAACAGGGGAATCATAGTCTTTCTGCTTTAGGCTTACTACTTGTGCAGCTATAACCTGTATACAAACAGTTTTTGTTTTTTTGGTACTCCATCGTGTTTCATATAACCCATAATTATGGCAGAGATTTAACAGGCATTCTGCTGTTGCATCAAAATTGCCTGAATTCCAAGATGCTATCGTTGTGTTAATTACCATTTTGAAACCATGTTAAGGTTCTGCGAATAGTCTGTTGTTATTGCAGAACGAGGAGGACTTGTTGGCATGCTTTTAGTGTTGCCATACATTATATTATTTTTCAGCAAGAGCAATGGTGTGCACGCAGAAAATACTTTTCAAAAAAACAAAATTAACTAAATGGACATCTTGAATTTTGAAATTTATGTTAATTTGTTTGTCCCATTTTAATTGGTCTTCTCTACAACATCATCAGCTTCGTTGTACGCTCACGAAAGGATTTGAGAAATATTAATTTCAAGAAATTTTATGACAACATTCAGAAGACAAAAAACACAAAAATGTCAGTTTCAAGATTTTCATTTATTTAGTATATATACAATATATAAATCTAGAAAAAAAAACATTTACGTTTATAAATGGTCTTTGCCTTTTTGTATTAACTGTCAGTTAGTTTTTAATTTTTTTACATTTTCATTCCGTCTTTCGTGTAACTTTTCAATCAATCACTAACCTAAAGCTAAAGCACATTTAACGAACCAAAAGCTTTTATACTCAGTGACGTCCTAGCACTAGCGCTTTGAAACCTTCTACATTCGGAACCAAGACTTCTCCAATTTTCCCAAATACATTTGATGACACCACAGGTGTGTTTACAACGAAAATGTTAGCCAACAGAAGAAAATTTTACTGCGACCAGCGTTTGTCCGTTAAAACCAACTTAATTAGCGTTGTAAGCGAAGCAGCGTACAGTTTATTCTTTGCCCGAAGGGAAATAACAGTCCTCACTCGCTCCACCTAAAAACTATATTGGTCATACTGCAAACACGACGAATGTGAAGTCTTGCAAATTAAACAGTATAGTAGGTGTGTTCCAGTACTTTCTGTACCATATGTTTAAAGTATGTCATTAAGAAATGTCAACTTCACTTTTTCGCTACAGAAGACAAAAACAAGAACAAAATTTGAGATACATGCACAAAGATTGTTAGGTAGAACCATAACTTAAATATTAAATCTTAAAATAAGAAGACTTAACAACTGAATTTAAACATTGATAATTATTGTGAATTTGTCATAAGACCTAAAATATAATTTGGTATAAAATTTAAATTTTGCGCTTTACTGGCCATATTTAATATGCATTCTGTTAATCGCAACCGTGCAGACCGCACGTGTTTTGTTAAATTCGTTTTCTTATTTTTTGCCGATCCCGAGAAAATTTAAAAAAAAAATAAAAATCGAAAGTAAGTAATGCGAACATTGCAAAAATTATTGTAAGGTTTTTAGAGATAACCGGTCAATGCTCCCTTATCTCTGTACTAATAATAATAATTATTATTATTATAATAATAATAATAATAATTATTATTATTAAAATATATTATTAAATATATTATTAAAAAATTATTATTATTATCTCTGTACGCATACCACTTAATTTGACAGAAAACCAACAACCTACCCACAAAAATTTCGTGTGTTAAAATGGACAGGGTGGTGAAAAACTCAAAAACGTCAATCCAATTTTTGTCACTCGGTAACTCTTGTAATGAACCATACCAGTACATAGCTGGCAAGTCCGTCGAGGACTTCTTCACCCACACTTTTCTGATAGAAGTAACAAGAAAACAAGCGATTTTAGACAAACAAATTTAATATGATGTTTCAAGGCGATTATGCTAACACAGTTATAACTTTTACAGAGATATTGGTGAACTTCAGTTATTTTTTAAAATCAGAGCAACATTTGAACTTGGATCCCCTAGCTAGTAATGTATTATTAAAAAATATAAAAACCTTCGATTATACGTAATGCTCGAAAATATGTTTCAATCTCTAGTACAATTGAAACTGAACCGCAAATAAAAAATATGTAGCACGTCGCTCTTAAATCTATCACTTAAACATTTTAATTTCCGAAAAATTGTGAAATCCATCCGTTAGTTGCGGTAGTATACTTTTCGATGGTTTCTGGCCTGAAGTGGACGTACATTGTTCTGAACCGGGAGTTTTCTCTCATCGTATACCCAACGGAATCGTTCCAACTGAATAAAGAAGTCAATATTTTGTAGAAAGTGTTGAAGAATTTGATTAAATTTATAACTCACCACAACATTAGAGACTGGAATCACCTGATCAAATACGAACCACGTTACAACCTCGGCGCAGGGTGGAGTTGTCAGGGAACCTGTACAAATGTCATTGAAGTTTCTAAATGGAAATGAGATTGTTTGGTGCTTACCTCTGTATGTGTAGAATTTATCTGTGTCAACCAGACTTAAAAGAGATCCGGCGGTGAACGATTTATCCAGATTTGCCTCAGAGTCATATTTACTCAATTGCGGAAGGATATCAGAGATCGCATTCATTCCTGTTCCATTAACGTCGTGCTGTAAGGATACAAGCACACTGTTTAAACATATTCTGTATGTCTTTCTGCCTTGCTGTCTCTTACACGAATACTCTTGAAAAGAACTCCCAAGACGAGGAAACCGAATGGATGAACCAGAGCTTCCTCTGTTGTTGCGAATTTTTTGTTCCTGTGCACCATATGCAATTCCAAATCGTATTTTCTGCCATCTATAGCGTGCTCAGTTCCCTCGCGATGTTTAGCACCCCAGTGATAGTGAAAACCTACAAGTTCATATTCGTCGTCGACTCCGCCTCCAGTTAAGGATGGATTTTGTCCAGCTTCAGTCCTTCCAACCTCAATATCCACTAAAATGTTTGTTTTAAAATTTAGCAAGTTTTGACATTTAATTGCATGTAGTTACCTGTCAGACCGGTGTTGATCGCCTTGAGGGGGGATTGAAATGGCACATCATAATTGAAGAACTCGAGTGGCGGTAAATCAGCTTCAATTACCTATACAATGTTTTGGGTTACTTTTGTTTTTATGTGTTTGATTTAAAGGTTGGAACCATAAAGGAGTTATCGAAAGGTTCAGGGTTTGTGAATTTACTTACTAAACGCAAGGCTTTTGTTTACTTTGTTAGTATGTATTGAAATCGGAGATTGCTTGAACCCACCGCATAGTGGAAAATCGAGAAACCAATTCTGAGGCTGGTCGTAGTTGTACTCCTTGCCTAAAAAAGAAAATCAGAACGGAATTAAAGTATTTATGATTGTCTTCACCGGTAAAGCCCATATAGTCTGGCTGTCAATCTTAGAACAAAATTGATAAAATTTGTGAAAGCATTGTCCACTTCGTATTTTAAATTTCAAATATTTTCCAAGGCAGTGAAATCCGTTATCGAATGAAAGAATAACATGTACACTACTTTTAACGCCAACATAAAGGAGTTATGAATCTACAAAAGGCAAATTTAGTGCAAAACAACAAAAACATTACAACAACGCAAAAGATGTCGAAACATTTTAAAAACAGGCAGGAAACTGATGAATTGGACTTCATGACACAGAAGTCTGAACACAATCACACTGTAACTGCCTTTCTGTTTATGATGTATCATGTTTTGGATCTAGGTCCGCTCGTGTTAGACTTTCCCTTCTGCATTTGTGGAGAGGGTTACTGCCGGGTAGTACAATGTACTAGTTTTCGAGTCTGGGCGCTCTGCAGTGTTGCCCAACCTCCAACAGAAAAAAAAGCTATACACAGGACTTGTATTTGCTTACACTGCAGATCTTCTAGTAGTGAAAGGAAAATATAATGCGTATCATGTTAACAGCCAAAATTGCTAATTTCTTAAACATTTAAATAGCTAACTAATAATCAATCTAAATTCTAAATAGTATGAATTGCCCTGTATCAAATGTATATACATTTATGGACACATGCAAATCGTATTGCCACCAACATGTATACATGTTTCTTTTCCTTTAAATTTCGCAGACGTCAGTCAAGACGAAGCGAATTTCCCGCATTCGTTCCGAATTTAACTAATTATTTCTTAAGCGTACCTACCTGAGTAAAACTAAGTAAAAATTTAATGGTAGTTATATTATGGAATTTGTATTGTTTTTTTTCGCAATTGTTCGATTCCATAACCTCAAAATTGTTTACAAAAAAGCTAAGCTTTGTTTTAAGGTGAATTTAACCTCAATTCGGTTCTTTGTTCATCTAATCATAAGTTAAAATACACGAAAGAACAATTTAGAATTCGGTTGTGGGAAAAATGTTGTTCATTCAAAGTTGGGATGATAATAATTGTTGGCGCGACAGTCTGCAGGCGGACCAGGGCCTAGCTTGCTCATCAACTACTCGTGTAGTGCGCGCTTTTGTTCTCTCACGAGCAGAAGGGACCTACAGTTTTTTGCCGACTCCGAACGGCGAAGTTTGAGAAGCTTTCTTAGACCGTTATTATTCTTTGAGTGCTGTAAGCAGCTCAAAAGAAGTGGTGCCGTTAAGAATTCGAGGTGTTCAGCCGAGAACCGAACCTTTACCCTTCGGCGTGTAAGCGTCGCACTCTTCCCACTTCGCCACGGTGGCCACCAAAGTTGGGATATCATGATAAAGCAAAATATGTTTTCCCGGAGAAGTTCCTACTCGCTTGTAGCGTCTTCAAAAAACTTTCACCTTTAAACGAGTATTAAAAAAAAAAAAGAAAACACCACTGTTACTTAAACATAAAGAGTTTTTCAACAGGCACGCTTAAACATATGTACTTTCGGCAGGAACAGGGAACAACGCCATATTGTTTTTTTGTTTTGTAATATTTTTTTTGTTTGATACTTTCACTCACATTCAGTTGGAAAATCAAATCATCATGAATCAGTACACACTGGAGAAACGTTTGCAAATAATTAAAATTTTGACTTTTTTCCTACATAAACGATTCGAGGTTTAGTAAAAATAAAATGTTCCGCGACACAATGTTTCAGTGCAAGTGAGGCAAAAGAGAGAGTGAGAGAGACTGAGAATTGTAAGAAGTGAAGAATTCGCCCCAGGCTAGCGCTTCCTTTCAAGAGGATCCAAATCAAATGCTGGTTATCCGTTTGAAGGGAATTTCATTTTGGTACCTCTGGGTCGTCATTGTGGTGAATTTTGTGAAAAGATCTGGGCCTACATCCGATCAAGTTTTCACAAGAAGTAAAGCCGACAAGTCATATATTGCATTAAAGAAATGCTAGAAATTGTTATTAATTTTTATTTAAAAAAGAATCATCTACAGTGATGGGACTCATTTCTGGCTGAATGGGAACAGAACAAAAAATAAAATATTCGCTGTTTGGCAGGCAACACGATCACATCCTCAAAAATATCAATGTTTGGTGTGGATTGCATTCCGAAGATAGCATTGTGACAAATGGTTGTTGTTAATGGAAATCCCTATCGGACGATGATAAGTGATTAATTTCAAAAAAGTGTAGTCTTGGTCAATACGCGATGCCGCAAGCTACAGTGAATGCGTATATTAAAACTGATTTAGTGAGGAGGAAGTTTCGCGAGTGCGCTGTTTCAAGAAATGAATATGTTGCGTGGCCGCGTCGGTCATGTGACTAGACTAGACTTTGGGGATAAGAGAAGTCGTCGTTCTGTCCGTTCTATAGCACCAAGCTGGCAACGGTGGATGAAATAATAAAATAAGAACACAATTATCTGGAGTTTCGACCAATGTATTAAAAAATGGTCGAAAATTGTGTTGAACGATTATACTTATGTAAACGAAGCAATGAGAAAGAAATTGAATTTCACACATAACTACAACAAAATGTTCTTGAACGCATTAAACATTTTTCAGTTCTTGTTGTTAAAAATCCTTATCTGATTTGGATTAAGTAAAAAAATTTGAAGTGTCCTAAATAGAAAAGATTTGATTTTAATTGTTCTTTGAACCGTTATTGTCACACGAAATTTTTCAATACTACCGATTTTTTAAAGACCCTTTGTACCTCGCCGTTTTAACATGTTTTAGTCTTTTTAGTTGGAAATATGGTTTCTTTAAATTTTGTTTAATCTCGGTCGACAAGGCACAATTAATTAAAAAAGATTCCCGCCTGTGAGTTGGCATTGCTCTGTCTAACTGAAATTGTCGGTTATTTACAACTCAAGCCACGTAATTGTGCAGATGTTTAAATCTATACAACCTTATACACGCAGGTTTCATTCTCTGGTTGCATTTCTCTCCGTTGCTCCCACACGACGACAGTCATTATTCCGATTTTAATTTCTTATAGATCGGAGCGACAAGTATCACACGAGGATATGGATTAAACTTAAAATGAAATCCCGGTAAAAAGAAAATAAAACACTGTCTACAATAGTATCGCGAAACTTATTCATATTAATGCGGTGCAATATAACTTAATCCAATGATGGAGAAGTTGTCAGGATATTTAATTTCTAGCAATCATCGCCGCTTGATAAAGATAGTACAGGATATTAATCGAAAAAAACTAATTAAACATATTGTGTAGCACACTTTTTGAGCACTATGAATATTTACCATGTACAAGTATACTTTTAAAGACATTTATAAACACACTTCAATTCGTTCACTTATTGTTAATTATTTTATCTGATTTAATTTTAAGGTTGATAAATGACTCTCCATATAGAGAAAAAGAATAAAAAAATACTTATAGAATTAAACATACTTGCTAAAGGTAGTAAGAACACCCAAGTTGGTAAGAATTTTAAGGCGACCATAGTAAGGCACGAATCGAAGAACGCAGACCGAGTGATCTCTATGAGCGACACTATTCAAATGACATGTGTGGCAGAGTTGAAATTGTCTTTTATAATGGAAAAATGTTGGTCAACAATGCTTGTGTTTAAATGAGGGCGGGTGGCGTTACTTTTTCAATATTGACTTAATTGTTTGAAAGTTTCAGAAGTGAATAGAGCTGAATCGAGAAGGGCTCTTTCCTTCTGTTAAAAGTTTCCATGCATCCCGATTTGTACAGGCATGTTTCTATACAATTATGTATTTCGTTACCCTCATAATAATCGCCTTTGAAAGTATTTCTTTTGTAATATTTTTGCTTGAAAATTAGTTTTACAATTACTAATGCTGCTGAATGACTTTAGAAAATGTTAAAGTCAACTCAAAGTAATTAGAATATACTGCTTTGCAGAAACTACTCAAAAGATTATTTATTATTTTAGCTCTTCATGAAACGACGCGCATCAAAAAAAAATTTAAAGCCAATGTTCGGTTTAAAAAGTAGAAATAAATAATTTAACCTTCTGCAGTAAAACTTCTCATATTGAAATTTGAGTAGTTTTTGATTGACAGTTTTTCCTTTTATTAAAAAAAAAATCAACAGAATTGCCCCTTAAGCATAAGATGATTAGCAATTGATTTCTGTGAAAAAAGGACGTTTTTCAGAGCCATAACATATACAGTGTTGCCAGATAAAAAAGTTTAATTCGGCCCTTTAATGCCACATACACAGAACTTCTTCTACAACTTTTTCAGTTTTTTTTATTAAGCATTTATAAAAATTTATAAAACATTTTAAAAATCGTTAATTTAGTTTAGTTCTTGTAAACAAAAAATTGGAAGCACTCACATTCTATTGACTATGCAAACGACAACATTTATGCAAATAAATTGCCAAAATTCGATAGTGTTTGTTTTGGAATATAAGAAAAGACGTCAGGTGAGCTGAAAGTTTTCTATCTGTATCTATTTCTTTTGAATAATCTCTATAAGCCCAGCCATACTTTTTGCTGTGCGCCTAACGGTCCAGAGTAAGAATTGTGATCTTGAATTAATGCCAAGATTTTTGATCTAGAATTATTATTAATGAGGAGAAAATTTATGCAAATATATCGCCTGAAATGGGAACAAGCATCGGGCGTAGCTAAAGAAAGATTACTGTTGTGTGTTTTGCGAAGAATGGGCGTGTAATTTATTTCTCCGATGTCGGCGATAAAAGAATGTGCATGTTCCCCAAAACATTTGACGTATGGCTTAGTAGAGAATAATCTTCTGTATTCAAAGCAGTGCTAGCTGTAGCAAAGAAATTGTGCTGCTATCTGAGTTGGTCTAATATGATTTAGTTGACGTGGCAGGTGAAAGAGCCTTAATTGAAAGTTTACAACAGCGTGTGCCAACGCAAAAACTTGTGTTGGCTATGCAGCAAATGTGATGATTGGGGAAATGTTCTTTCTCAAATTAAAACGGTATGACAAGTTGTGTATTTATAAAATGTGTTACATTAAGAAATTGCAAAGATCTATTGAGTAACCGATCAAGGGAACCTTCTCCAAGCAGTAAAAGTCAATGAAAAGAATCATGCTTTGAAAAGTTTTTTGACGCTTTCCTACGCCACTATGTCGTTTGATGGCTATCGTTACGTGCTTGAGTTAAAGGAATCTGGGACCATTGGTGTGCTCCAGAACTTTCATTTCCATTGTTTAGTAAACCATGCAAATGTGGCTGCCGTGGCGTAGTGGATAGAGTGCGACGTTCACACGCCGAAGGGTCCATGTTCGATTCCCAGCTCAACACCAATTTTTCGAACTCTTCACGGCACCACCTCTTCCGAGCAATAACTGTCCAAGAAAAAGTTTCTCAAATGTCGTCGTTCGGAATTCTCAAAAAGCTAAAGGTCCCTTCTACTCGTGAGTAGTTAATGAGCAAGCTGTCCTCCTGTGGACTGTCACGCCAAACAAAAAAAAAGTTGTGTATTTAAAATAATAATTAAGAGGCGACGCTGTGCGAATGCAGCACATGCAAAACTCTGCGAATCAGCATGTTCATGACGCAGGACAAAGTCATACGCATAGAGAAAAACACAAAAACCAAAAACAATAGTCAAAATATGGGAAACATAACATAGATCTTTTTGTTTTTGTAGATAACTGCATAACGTATCATTTTGGCTGAACACCCGACGAGCTTTTCCCCTTCCCTAAACGTCTTGCCTTACTTCATAAGATTTCGAATCCAAGTTATTTTTTCTTCACTCGAATGTATATATTATCCCACTAAATTACGCAATCATGTATTATTTTTTTACTAAATTCATAAATAAAACGTAAAAACTAAAACAATGTTACTTTTTTTTTTACAAAAAATCGAATATTTTACTGTAAATTTAATATTTTTTACATAATTTTACTTTTTGCTACTATTTTATTGCTCGCTAAGAAAAATCAAATGTCCCAATAAAATAAGCTGTAAATAGTAACGGCTTTGATTTGACAACAGAAAAGGCATGGCCAAGGTTATCGCATATAATAGTTCACAAATTAAAACGTAATGGAGACCAGTGGTTCAAAGGATGCAAAATATGTAACGAAATTCGTTTTTCCAACAGGCACTACTATTATACACCAGTTGTTACGAAAGAAATAAAATTCATTCTGGCCGCTGTGGCGTAGTGGGTAGAGTGCGACGCTCACACGCCGAAGGGTGTAGGTTCGATTCCCAGCTCAACACCAATTTTTCGAATTTTTCACGGCACCACCTCTTTCGAGTTGCTGACAACACTCAAAGAGTAATAACTGTCTAAGAAAACTTCGCAAACTTCGCCGTTCGGAGTCGGCAAAAAACTTTATGTCCCTTCTACTCGTGAGAGAACAGTAGCGCGCACTACACGAGTAGTTGATGAGCAAGCTAGGCCCTGGTCCTAGAGCCTAGCTTGATCACCCAGTTATCGCGTTGTGCGCGCTTCTGTTCTCTCGCGAGTATATGGCACCTAAAGTTTTTTGCCGATTCCTCACGGCGAAGTTTGTAAAGATTTTTCTTAGACAGTTAATATAATATTTTTTGAGTGATGTCAGCAGCTCCGAAGAGATGGCGCTGTGTACAGCCGGGAATTGAATCTGGACCTTCGGCGTCTTACTATCGCACTCAACCCGCGACGCCACTGTGCCTCATTTATCCGCAATATAACATATTGTTTAATGGTTTTTGGGTAAGCTTTTTTTACAAATATGGTCGCCGTGGCGTAGTGGGTAGAGTGCGACGCTCACACGCCGAAGGGTCTAGGTTCGACTATCAGCTCAACACCAATTTTTCGAATTTTTCACGGCACCACCTCTTTCGAGTTGCTGACAACTCTCAAAGAGTAATAACTGTCTAAGAAAGCTTCTCAAATCTCGCCGTTCAGAGTCGGCAAAAAACTGTAGGTCCCTTCTACTCGTGAGAGAACAGTAGCGCGCACAACACGAGTAGTTGATGAGCAAACTAGGCCCTGGTTCCCTTTGGACTGTAGCGCCAACAATTATTATTGTTATTATTTTTACAAATATATTTTTTAGTTTCAGTAGCAAGTTCTGCAGCTTTTAAAATCAATCGTTTCTCCACAAAAACCCTCAAAAATATCATAATTTGTGTCCATGCACAACTTGTCCAGTTCTCTACCACGTCAGTCGCAATGGCGGTCTTGCTTAACACAAATAAAAAGAGCAAATGTCTCTTTGATGAAACCTGGTGAATTAAATTCTATGATTTCCATGTAGTTCAATAATCCATTCAATTGATCCGGTGAATATATCCCAAGCATTGAGATTCAAGAACCAAAAATATTTTCGATTCTAAATGTAAGCATTGGAATTACTTGTTTGTTCAAAAAGTATGGTATTCTGAATTAATTCCATTTAACAGCTGACATTCGTTGAAGTTAATATTTTTCTTTTTCGTTTACGACACCAACGCTGTTCGATATGAGGTCGGTGCAGTCTGGTTGTACGCTTTACAAGCGCAGGTGATATTGTGCAAGTAAACGACTTAGAAATCGTTTGAAATTTGATCTAATTTGATTGTTTGTTATCGCAATGAACTCGAGAATTGGACTTTCGTAATTCACTTGGCTCCATTGTTGGTAGCCGTTCTCTGGCTTAGAGATGAACGTAGGACGGTTTATTTTCAGGTTTGGGCCCATATGTGGGCTACTTTTGGCATAATTGGCATTTAAAATTATATTACAACTAATGCCTAGTGAATATTGAATGTTATATTCTGTTAAAGTGACTTAAAACGGGAAAGAACTGATCTAATACGCCTTTCTTTCAACGTCTTTGATTAGTGCCAAGAAGCAATAGATTCTGGTGGTGAATAATTGAAATTAAAACTTACAAGCAGCAAGTGTAAGCTTAGCGAACAAGGCTTAATTAACTGCCGCGCGTGTCTTGAAATGTCTAACAAGATGCGTTTGTTTTTTTTTATTTCTTCATTTACTTTTACATAATTTTGGACAATAGTTGTATCTTAATTTTAACTCATATTAATTAGAATTATGCTCATACGCATGCGTCTTGTAGATATAATTACTGAAGCTAACTAATTAGGCACTGTGGCCGCAGTGGGAAGAGTGCGACACTCACTCCAGGTTCGATTCCCGGCTAAACAACTTAAATTTTTCATGGCTGACATTTTTCGAGCTGCTGACATTACTCAAAGAGTAATAACTGTTCAAGAAAAAGCTTCTCAAACTTTGCCGTTCGGAGTCAGGAAAAAACTGTGGGAGAATCGCGCACAACACGAGTAGTTGATGAGCAAGCTCGGCCCTCCTGTGGATTGTCGCCCCATGCAATTATTATTTACTTATTAGAAAAAAAAATGTGGCCGCCGTGACGTAGTGGATAAAGTGCGACGCTCACACGCCGAAGGGTCTAGGTTCGATTCCCAGTTCAACACCAATTTTTCGAATTTTTCACGGCACCACCTCTTTCAAGCTGCTGACAACACTCAAAGAGTAATAACTGTCTAAGAAAGCTTCTCAAATTTCGCCGTTCGGAGTCGGCAAAAAACTGTAGGTCCCTTCTACTCGTGAGAGAACAGTAGCGCGCACAACACGAGTAGTTGATGAGCAAGCTATACCCTGATCCCCCTTTGGACTGTAGCGCCAACAATTATTATTATTATTAGAAAAATGTCGACGGCGAATTGTTAAACGAAGTCGAACTAATTGTAAATATTTTATATGATTACAATAAATTCTAACATGTTGATTGAAGAAGTGTTTTCTTTTCGCTCCTGGATTGCGGGGTCTATTTCAAATCAAATTTTGACTATTTTTGGCTTACTACGAATTTACCAAAAAAAAAAAAAACTGGGACACTTATTACTTTCAAATTCGGCTTGAAATATCTCACCTATTTTTCAATATATTAAAACGAAATAAATTGCATATGAAACTGCAGTTTAATACGGTTTCAGTAATCCAAACACATTTATTGTTAATTTTTTATCTTTAGCAACTAAAGGTTTAAATCAAAAATAGTGCAAGTTCATCGGCAAAAAAAAAAAAAAAAAACTGGGACACTTGTTTTCCAAGACCAGAAATAATGTACCATTGCTTTTATATCCTTATCTTTGATCAAAGATTACCTCCGATATTCTGTCACGTTGCTTATAATTGCATATTTATGTAATTCATTTTTTTTGTTGAAAAAAATGGAAAATAAACGTTTCGTGATATGAAAGCTTTAATAAGTGATTATTATGAACAAAATTATAGTATTCGCGAAATTTCTTCAGTGGTTTACAAACCTAAATCAACAGCATTCATGGCGGTTTTCTTTACCGCGTTTCAGGAAAGGGAAGGCCTTCCAAAATCAAAGTAAACAAACAATTTTAAGGGTAGTAAATAAAATCCCGAAGGAATCAGCTGTAGAAATTTCCAAAACTTTAAAGAAAGAAAAAATTGCAGAAGTTCACACGTAAACAGTGCGCAAGTTTTTTACATAAAATTATCTAGAAGCCCGCACACCTCGCAAAAATCCAGCCTTATCAAAAAGAAACATAAAAAAGTCAAGGAGTACATGCAGAAGACGGATGAGTTCTGGAATCAAATAATTTTTTGTGACGAATCAAAATTTAACATTTTCGGTAGTGATGGTCGACGCTTTGTGTGGAGCAAGGACGGAATTGCTTTGGATCTCAAATATGTCACTTCTACAATTAATTACGGTGGTGGGAACATAATGGTTTGGGGTTCAATGTCAACAAACGGAGTTGGTTCTCTTCATGTAATTGAAGGAAATTTAACAAAGTTTGAAAACGTTGATATCCTAAAACGTTGTATCCCCGAAACCAAAGAAAAATTGGGACTGCCACCGGGTGTAATGCTGTTGCATGATAATGATCCAAAACACACAGCCGGTATAACAAAAGATTTGTGTCAATGTCCGGATCTTAATCCCATCGAGCACCTTTGGGCTGTTTTAGAAAAGGAAGTTCGGAAAAGAACCATTTGTACCAGAGAAGAGTTAAAGACAGTATTGTATAAAGAATGGCAAAAATTTCTATCGACTGTAACAAAAAGCCTGGTCAGATCGATGATCAGAAGATTGCAGGAAGTTATAAATGCAAAAGGACAACACACAAAATACTAAAAAAATAATTATTTTAATTGTTTGTAATTGTTCCAGTTTTTTATGCCGATGAATTTGCACTATTTTTGATTTAAACCTTTAGTTCCTAAAATTAAGAAATTAACAATAAATGTGCTTGGACTACTGAAATCGTATTAAACTGCTGTTTCATATGCAATTTATTTCGTTCTAATGTATTAGAAAATGGCTGAGATATTTCAAGCTGAATTTGAAGGTAATAAGTGTCCCATTTTTTTGGTTCAATGTACATTGTGATAGCACGGTGTTCCATCAAGAAAAATACAATCTCGTATTACAAATATTATGTAGTTAGTTTGCGCACGGGTGTCAATGTAAAACAAATCCTCGGTTTAGTGACACTAAGTATCAACTTCGTTTCTCATTGTCAACAGCAATAGCTATCTAACGAACGCAGCTCCTTGGACAAATATAATGACAAATCATTACTTTCGCGATTGTAAATGAAATTCTTTTTTATTACAAATTTAACGTTTAGTCAACTCTTTCATGTAATTTAGAAATAGGTTTTATCAGTCTTTTTGCAACCGCTGTGTAAAGTGTAGAACTTTAAGTTTTTGGTCAACAAGCAGCTGCTGTATCATTTTAAAAGTTCGGCTTTATTGCAGAAATAAGAGGTCTATTCCAATTGCTCCGAGAAACTCTCAAAAGGCGTTCCATTTGCTGATTTTTTTTTGTAGAAGAGAGAGTTCATGAGAAAGTAAAATTTTTCCCCTCCCTACAGCAGATGGCTGCCAAAATTAAAACGAAAAAGCCTCTGACATTTCATACATCCGATAGCTGTTTACGAATTTCTACAAAAACTCGTTTCACAAGTTTCGGTAGAGTTACTCTCTGCAAGAGAAATTTTTACCCAAACTACTCAACTACGAATTTCTGTACACGAATGAATTGGAACAGACCTAAGGATAGATGCATTCAATGATAGAAAACAACTAATTTTTTTTCTGTTTGAGATGATGACATCACTAAAAAACAAGTGCAGTGAACACTTCTGTTACTTTCAAAACAATAACCCAAACTAAAATGTTATCAGAAGAAAAAAATGTTTAATAAAAAGAGTCTGATTAGAATGGCGTCAAAATTAAACAGATTTATTTTTTAACTTTATTTGATTTCCCTCCTAAATTCCTCATAAAGTTCCCTTGAATGCTAAACAAGAAAAAAAAATCATATTCGTTTCTCGGCTCTCGACCTTCCTCTTCGGCCATAGACTTGGAACGGCAGCGTATGTTAAGCTCATTACATTCCGATCTTGACAGCATAATTGATTAGGGTAAAAAGAATAGAGTGGAATCTAATGCTTCCGAAACTCTGTATTATCTACAGTCACTCAAGTGATCTGAAAATAACCAGCCATTATGTATGAATGGTTCTTGCGTTGTTGAAACCGAATGACTTTTTATCCTCGGTATGTGTATCAACTCAACACTAAGTTAGAGTAATCACATATCCGAAGTCGCCAAAAATGCAACAAAATGTCTAGGTTTCTTAAAACCATGCAAGAAATATTTCACCCCTTCCTACCTTGTAACAATATATAAGGCATACATCCGCCCAAAGCTTGAGTATAACGCTCCTATCTGGTTTGGCGTTCCTTAGACTTCTCTGCACCTACTAGATAGAATCCAACAGCGAGCGATAAAACTTATTTGTGATAAAAATGCTGCGAAGTCAATCGACTCGCTCGAACATCGACGCAATGTCGCGTCTCTATCACTCTTTTATTGTTATTTCAACAAAAAAAATTGATAACAATGCGAAGTCACTCGGCTCGGTAGAACATCGACGAAATGTTGCACCTTTATCACTATTTTATCGCTATTTCAACGTTCTAATGAGTTAGCCAGCTGCATTTCTCCTTTTTCAGATTTCACCCCCAATACCCGCCTCGCTAGGAATGCTCACCCGTTCACACTTAAGCCCACCTTCGAACGTACAGTAAAGTTTAGAGACTCGTTCTTCAGTCACGAATGCTCTTTCCAGCCCAACTTTTTCCCCCCATTACAATCCA
Source organism: Eristalinus aeneus (assembly GCA_955652365.1). NCBI lineage: Eukaryota > Metazoa > Arthropoda > Insecta > Diptera > Syrphidae > Eristalinus > Eristalinus aeneus. The sequence continues at coordinate 28,633,705 of OY019131.1, read as the reverse complement.
CAGGCATTTAAAATCAATGTGCATCGGTACCCCCTTTCCCTCTCTTCCTCTATACCTTCTCGGTACATGCTGTGACTTAATTCTGGTCACTAAAGGGTATAAACAATCCCTTTAAAGTGCGCCAATTACAAAAAAAAAAAAAAAAAAAACGAATTAATAACATATAATACACTCAATAAGTCCCGAGACTGACATATAGGGGGCGCCACTAGCAAAATAAGAATCCATATTATTCGTTGAAAGTATTCTGTATTCATTCTAATTATACCTTCCAAATTTTCGTGACAAACTGATTATTAGGTTACAAGTTACAGTGCGTCAAGTGAAGCTACTTTTGTGGAAAAATAAAATCGTGTGTTAATTGAAAACTGATTTTTGATGGGAAAAAATACCGTGCAAGCTCAGCAATGGCTTGGAAAGTGTTACAGGCAATCTGCTTCATCAAAACCAATTATTTGTCGGTGGTATGCTGACTTTAAACGTGGCCGTATAGACACCAACGATGCGGAATGCTCTGGGAGTCCCAATGAGGTGGTTGCGCCTGAAAATGTCAAAAAACTACACAAAATTGTTTTGGAAAGCCGCAAAGTGAAATTGCCTGACATAGCTGACACCTTGGATATATCAGAAGGCAATATGTACACTATTTGGCGTTAACATTTGTCAATAAGAAAACTGTTTTCGAAGTGGGTACTGCGTTTGCTTACAACGGACCAAAAACAACAACATATCGATGATTCTGAGAGCTGTTTGGGGCTGTTTCGCCAGAATGAACAGGACTTTGTGCATTGGTATGTCAAAATGGATGAAACAAGGATCCACTACTACACTCCAGAGACAAATCGGCAGCCAGCGGGGGGGACAGCAGCCGGTGAACCGCGTCCAAAGTGTCAAAAATCACAAGGTTCGGCTGGCAAGGTTATGCCATTCGTATTTTGGGATGCGGACGGAATTTTATTGTTTGACTATCTTGACAAATGCAAAAGGATCAACAGCAAATACTACATGGCATCATTGGTGCATTTGAAGGAAGATATTGCAAACAAATGGTTCCATATGAAGAAGAAAAAAATTCTCTTCCACCAAGACAATGCACCGTGTCACAAGTCGTTGGTTACCAATTTGCAAAAATTCGTCTTTAAATTTCTTTCGCACCGACCGTATTCCCCAGATCTTACCCCAGCGACTTCTATCTCCTTTCAGACCTCAAAAAGATGCTCGCCGGAAAGGAATATGACTCGAATGAAGAGGTGATCGCCGAAACTGAAGCATATTTTGAGGCCAAGGATAAATTGTTACACACATAAGATATCAAAATGTTAGGCGGCGTTGGACTGATTGTATCACTCTTGAAGGAAACTATGTTGATAAAAAAACTAAACTATGTTGTCTAGAAAATGTGTTACAACAGGGGAATGTTCACGCTTCGGAATTGCGCATTCAATCTTAATCTTTCTGCTTTAGGTTTACTACTTGTGCAACTATAACCTGTATACAAAAACAGTTTTTGTTTTTTTGGGACTCCATTGTGTTTCATGTAACTCATATGAGGGTTGCCTTTTATATTTCGGGATTAGAGGACAAAAACAAAAAGCTTTATTGTTTTTCAAAATATTCTCCATTAAGATCTATACACTTTTGCATGCGTTTGAACCAATTGTCGAAGCACTTTTACCACTTTGATTGAGGTATCTCCAAAACATGCATTCTGAAGGCTTCAACAGCTTCTTCAGGTGTCGAAAAACGTTGACCTCTCATTTTATTTTTTACGTACGGGAATAAAAAAAAAGTTATTCGGTGCAAAGTCAGAACTATACAGCGGATGACTCATCAAATCGGTGTTTGAGTGGTCCAAAATGCAGTTATTTGAGTCAATGTGTGAGAACTCGCATTGTCGTGGGGAAGAGTGATCCTTCTTTGGCGGTTGGTTTTCCTGATTTCTTGGAAGACAACTGGCGAACGAATGGTTATGTACCACTCAGAATTGACTTTCTTGCTTTGTTCTAGTGATACAATTGCGACATGTCTAGTTTTTCCGAAAAAACAGGCGACCATTTATTTGGAAGTGCTTCGTGCGCGGGCAACTTTTGTTGGATTTGGCTCAATTTGAAACACCCATACAGTCGACTGCTTTTTACTTTCAGTCTCATACGCGTAAGTTCACATTCATAACCTATCACGATGTCATAGACGTGTTTCGAAGCACCGCGATTTTTGGAGCATTTCTTTCGACCAATCGACACGAGCCTTTTTCAAATGTTCCTGCAATATTGAATGTATGCTGGTCCCACTAATGCCTAAGGTTGTCTCAATCTCACGATAGGTCACATGACGATCTTACAATTTCAGTTGGCGCACAGCATCAATGGTTTCCGGAACAACAACTGATTTTGGACGACCTTCACGAAATTCGTCTTGGAGTGAACTACGACCTCGGTTGAATTCACCATACCATCGATAAACACTGATCCTTGATGGAGCTTCATCGCCAAAAATTGAATTAAGTTCATCGATGCACTGTTGTTGAGTTAATCCACGTCGAAAGTTGTAAAAAATAATCGCCGAAAATTTTCACGATTTAATTCCATTTTTTGGGCGAGATGAATCTTTTAAGTTACTGTAAATAACACAAATAACGATCGTATGTCAAAACGTTCTGAGTACGTATAACCCCAAAAATGTCAAACTTTACGATAAAGCTGGCAGTTGCCAGATTGCAACATTAGGGTTGCTCAATCCCGAAATATAAAAGGCAACCTTCGTAATTATGGCAGAGGTTTAAAAGGCATTCTGCTGTTGCATCAAAATTTCCTGAATTCCAAAATGCTATCAATGTGTTAACTACCATTTTGAAACCACGTAAAGGTTCTGCGAACAGTCTGTTGTTATTGCAGAACGAGGAGGACTTGTTGGCATGCTTGTTGCCATTCATTATATTATTTTTCAGCAAGAGCAATGGTGTGCACGCAGAAAATACTTTTCAAAAAAAACAAAATGAACTAAAGGCACATCTTGAATTTTGAAATTTATGTTAATATGTTTGTCCCATTTCAGTTGGTCTTCTCTGCAACATCATCAGCTTTGTTGTATGCTCACGAAAGGATTTGAGAAATATTAATTTCAATAACTTTTATGACACGACAGTCACACACTTCAAACGCAAAAGACAAAAAACACAAAAATGTCAGTTTTAAGATTTTCATTTATTTAATATACATACAATATATAATTCTAAAATAAAAAAAAAAAACATTTACGTTTATAAATGGTCTTTGCTTTTTTGTATTAACTGTTAGTTAGTTTTTAATTTTTTTACATTTTCATTCCGTCTTTCGTGTAACTTTTCAATCAATCACTAACCTAAAGCGAAAGCACATTCATAAAATGACCCTTTCCACAAACACTGACACCTGATAATCCTTTCAATCCACAATTAATAAAAAAAAAAAAAAACAAAAATTTAAAATAAAAACCTAATAAAATAATATACATAAATACATAAACCAATAACACCACACGAAAATAACAAAGAATTAAGACATAGTTAATTGTTTATCTCTGCATATTAAACAAAACTTCTTGAAATGTGACAGACTTTAGAGGTTATATCTTACGTACGTCTAAGGACTACACGAATGTTTATTTACTTTCATCAAAAGGATCATCAATTCAGTGGTAATTCTAATAAAAATTTTAAAAAATTAAATATGTATTAATAGTATTTATCCCGTTGTCAACTTGGGATTGTTTTTTTTTTTTTTTTCTTTCGTTTTATAATAAATGCTTTCTTGTTACATGTTGTTTGTCAATTGTTTTGATTTTCTCAAGGTAGTTGTTTTCAAACTTCATATTATTTTAAGTTATAGGGTAATGTTTTTCTTTTTCATAATTTTTTGCATTTCATATTTGTGTTTTTTTAGGTTTTCTTGGAATGTTTTGGAGGTTTACGAAATGTTTGCTTGCAGGTTTGTGGTTGATGATACAAAAGATAGATGAATGAACTGTAACGTGAATTCTTTCACAATTCAGGCTGGCAAGGCGACCTAGTTGGGAATTTGACAAACGAATTTGAAAAAGAAAAAATTCAAGACAAAGTAAGTTCTGTCAGACTTGTGTTGCACAAAAACAACTTAATTACTTGCAATAACTTCAGGGTGCATTTGAATACGCAGCATTCTGAATTTGTTCAGAGGGTCACCGTTAAAATGCTCATGGGATATCAAAAATTTTCGATCTTCCATATGTTGTACGCTTGAAGACTGTGGTTTTTATGCGACAAATTTTTGACGTAATTCCTGTTTTAAAAATTTGTTCGATTTGCGGAAATTTAAAAGGCGAATTTATATTTTAGATCGGGTTCTGGAATCGATTAGAAATTTGATTGGCTTGATGATGAAGTTAAGTTGAATCTAGATTGCCATCAACTTTTAATAAAAATTTGCTGATAGTCTGACCTTTCCCATCGGGAAAATTTCGTTAAAAATTAAAGAAATTTAATTTTTTTCGCTTTAGATCTTATTAGGACGAAAATCAGGTAGACAGAAATTGGACAATTTCCATCAATTGCCCCTTTCGCCTACATCAAAATGAAAATAAATAGAAGAGCTCAACCGGAAATAAACTGTAGTTCTCGTGATTTCCGGTTTTTTCTTTTCTCATGGGATGTGTTTAGCTTATATTCTGAAACAGACTAACTGGGATAGGCCAGAAAATGTTCAAATAGTTCAAATCCCCTTAAGTTATCAAGTCATCCAAGTTGCATGTTGTTAAATGAAAGCGAGCTATGATGATTTTAGATCTAAGAAATGACTTAAAACAATTTTATGTCATCTAGAACACCATAAGCGTAAATAAATCAAGAGACGGAAGTCAACTAGATTCGTCCCGCCCACACCTAATTGTGAAGATCAGAATCATTCATCAACCTTGTGGTACACCAACCTCCATTATACAAATTTTTAGGTTTTTTTTTGTTTGTTTCCAAATTTGCTTTTAGCATTTGTGTCTTGTTTTCTAAAATTTACAATTTATTTTTCTGTATAACAAAATTTTCTATTGCATAATTTTTTTCTTTTTTTTCAATAAAAATTTACGAAAAAAATATGAAGAAAATATTAAATGTTTTTCCTTGTTGCTGTTCTTAACACAATTTGTGGTTGATAAAAAATTTAGTACATTTTAATTATTTGATTCAATTAAAATTCAAAATTTTTTATCCTTAAAACCTTTAAGTTTTACATTGAATGTATGTTTTTTTTTTAAATCCATGCGATCGGTGGGCAAGTTAAAGGCAATCGATTACTACTACTCTTAAACGTTACAAACTACGGATTGGTGGTAGGTGGTGGTAAGGACATGAGTGTTTTTAGATACTAATCCTTACAATCTAAAGTAGGTATTAAATTCATCAATCACAGATATGTGCGTTGGTGCGTGTGCAAGTGGTTTGGGGATTTTTGATCCGTTGCTTAATTTAAATTGTTAAATAAATTATTTAATTAAATAATCTTATGTTTTGTTATCGAGAAAAAAAAATAATTAAACAAAATAAGATTTAATTAAAATTAAGATGCTTTGGCTATTGTCCATGCTGAGTATTAGTGCTTGTCTTCTATTTACTTTCAGTTTTAAGTGAATTAAAAAAAAAAACGTTCTCTTCTCTTTAAATGACTAGAATTGACAAAATACAAAAAGGTTGCTTCTTGTTGTTGTAATTGGTTATGTTTATACAATGTCGTTAAGAAAAAATTGTTTTCCGTTTAGTTTTAAGCCTTCAACCTTCCTTTCTTAAGGCATAATTGTCATGGTTTATGGTTGTGAAAAATTTTTGTTTGCATTAAGGTAATTTGATTTAATTCGAATGTGTCATGGAATTGATTGGTAATGTCATGTTTCCGGTTTGGTTTTGTGTTCGGTTGTTTTCCGTGGCTGGGGATGCTTTGGCTTGAATTTTGTGTCTATTGTAAAAAGACTTTGAGTAAAGAAAATAAATATCAGTCGTTTTGTAAGAGTATTATTCTTGTAAGTACTTTTAACACATTTAATTGGTACCAGGTTTATAGAAAAGACTATGAATGCGGATATTAAAAGAAATATGTTGAAAAGTATAGTTGAAGAAGCAAGGATATAACAAATTCCAGCTTTTAAAGAACTTTCTAGATTTTAGACATATGAAAATAAACGCCCAGACTTGATGTTACCCTTATCTGAAGTTATGACCCTCATCAAGCTTGATGTCCAAAACTGAAGGCGATTGTCGCCTGCCCACTGTGGGCTATAAAATTATCCGACACTGAAAGTAGAACCAGTTTTTTAGGAACTTCTCAGCCTCAGTTTGGATTTTCTATGCGAAATGCATATTTCCAACAAAGAAGAGCAAGTGGGTAGTCACCCTTATGCCGAAATTTAAGCAGAAAGTTAGTATGCATCTTTAAAAGTAATTTCAAAGCACTTTGTCAAATCAAATTCCTTGTCTGTTGACAGTTGCTTATCCAAGTCAGATGTTGAGAACCTTTGTTCTGCGGGGCCGATCAAAATTTAGCCGGAATAAAATTTCCCTAATGGCTTATGGGGTCAAACAATTGACGGCAGTAATAAGCCGACCTGAAAACTCCTTGTCAAACCAAACAACGGCTTCAGATATATCCTCAATCATCAATTCACAATTTGACACATTCGACGACTATTGGATGGACAATCAAATTTAAGAACGTCTCAAAATCCTCCCCAACACCGTTATATATGTGTGATTGATATGAACCGAGTTTAAGAACATTAAGAGAAAACAACTCTCATCTTTGCGATGCAGGTTGTGCACATGATTTGATCCCGATCGAGGACGATCTATTCGCGTTTACGTCTGAGAGTTGTAGCTTTTGTGCTTTAGAATTGCCGGCGTCGGATCCATGACGTAGTTGTTGGCTTCGGCTATTTGCATGGGCAGGGGCGGAAGCTTGTCATTTGGATGACGATGACTGATGGAGGTCTTGCGTGGCTTTGATATGGTTGTGGTGGTGGCCGCTGACATTGAGACACCTGAGGAGACATGCGTTCCTGGATAGCGAGGCGGCGTGGATTTGGCGGCTGTTTGACTCTGGCCAGGATGGAATTGAGTCATCAGTGTTTGGCCACTGGATGATGTTGAACTTCGCGTGCTTTTTGGCATGACAAACGCTTTTGTTTGCTTGAGCAGCGAGCGATCGTTACACAAGGCCGATATAAGGGGCAGGTCCAGGTGTCGGCTCTTCTCACGCAGCAGCTGAATGTCGATTGGGTTGACGCCTCGTGTGGTTGAAGCGGAAGCACCATTGCTTGTGGCTGCTGCTGAGTTTGATGAGGACGTTGAGGCTTCGCTGCGCAAGAGGTGCATTCGCTGTTGCTGGTGCAACTGCTGTTGCTGATGCAACTGCTGTTGCTGATGCAACTGCTGTTGCTGCGCCTGCTGAATGCTGTGTGCGTGAGCTGCCTGCTGGTGACTTGCGGAAGTTCGAGTCGAGAGCAGCGTCGATTGTGAACTTTGATTGACCGAGGCAGGTTTAGAGGGAACTGCAAGAAGAAATTTGAGAAACGACTTATGATTTCAGAAATAAATACGTACTTGGTGGAGGCTTTTCTTGTGGCGCTGGCATGGGAGGTTTCTTCAGCCGCCTGTCCACGTATGGGGGCGGTGGAGGAGGTGGCAACCTTTTCATTTTGGGCATGGCTTCGATGGAGTTCAGAATGTTGTCATCAGAGCGAGAACGAGCGAAAAGACTGGAGCTGCTGGCCAGTGCGGCTGGATGCAAAGGCGGCGGTGGTGGAGGCTCGTATGACGAGCACAGGCTCGCCACTGATGGACTGTAGAGTGGAGAGTAGGCACCTGGCAGCTGGACATACGTGTCGGAAAGATTTTGCGTCGAGGCATAACGAGAATGTGTGGACAAGGCCATTGGGAGGTAAGGCGTGCTGCGGTAGATCGCGTGGCCTTTGCAAGTGTCCCACGGGCCCGCGTGGTGAGCACTGTGCATACTGCTGTGGGCGTATGCTAGGTATGGATGGGGAGGTGGACTCTGTGCCATTGCAGCAAGAATTGAGCTCTGCTTCGCGTCCAGGTATTCCTGTTGACTGACAGCGGGGTCCTGAATCGGATAAATTACATAGTCAACGTCGCTGTAGAGTTGTTGCTGGTATAGTTCGATCTGCTTGCGGGCCAGCTGAGTCGCACTGTATACCGTCGCTAACTGGGGTGGCGGTGGTGGCGGCGGCTGACGCGGTAGACTGGGCGGCGGCGGAGGCAGGTACTGCCGAGGCTTGATGACTGGCAGAAGGACGCACGTGCGAGCGGGCGGAGGCTTTATGTCCGGATAGGGTGGCGGCGGCGGTGGTATGGCAGACATGCTCTTGTGGGTCGCGTGCAGATGTTGGTAAGGAACTATAGGAATACCGATTGTGCTGGGTATGGCTGATATTTGTGACTGCTGAGTCGGGTGACTATATGGCGATGGCCCAATTGGACTGGATTGTGGTGGCAGGCTTGTGATGGTCGGCGCTGCGTAGCTCGGCTTTGGGTTTTCATTGATCACGCTGGTGTGAGCCTTGAGGATATTGATTTGCGGTCGTGTGGTTATGAAGCGGGCGGTGACCTCTTCGGGTCGCACAGAGGATCCCGACGCTGAATTTACAGAGTGAATGTTGCTGGAAGAGGTCGACGACGTTGAAATGAGCGACGTTGGCCGTGGCTTGGGCTGGTACGGTGGCGGATCTCGCAGAATCGGTTTCTGCAGACTGCTACGAATCGGCGGCCCGCACAAACCAGTCGTCTCGTGCCTCGCACCGTATGGCGGAGGTGAGCGCATTCGAATGTCGCTTAGATTCCCCATTGACCGCTGCGTGTTGCTATCAATGCGCTGCGGCGGGGCTGGCGGATCCGACGGTAAAATTACATCCATGAGGTCCACGTCTTGATCCTCAGTGGGGGCAGTATCCTGGTGGCCTTGGATGTAACTCTCACCCTCCATCGTCAGAGGCAGTGTCACATAGTCGCAGTCAGAGTCAAGAGTGTTCGAAACTGTCTTCCGACAGGGATATGTTCCTCGGCCAACGATCAGGTCGGTAAGCTCTTCAGCGCTGAGGAGCGCGTGCTTGCTGTCTGTTGGATCACTTCCATCGCCCCGAAACGATCCACTGGCACTGACGTTTGAGTCCGAACGGAGGCGGAAATCGCGGATCTCTTCGTTCTTAATTCTGTTGTTGCGGTATCCGCCGTCCACTGCGTCTACGTTTGGTGACTTGCTCAACTCGCTTTTGGGCTGGAAAATGCCATAGTGAGAGCTGGTAGCGCTTTCTGATTCTGCAATTTCCGACGACTGTCCCGTCATCTCACTGCTGTGCATAGTGTAGACTCCAGATGTCTCCGTAGGGGGAGCACCGTGCGCAAGGGTATACACGCCAGAAATGCTCTCCGTCTCATCTCGAGTGGAAGCGATGAAGTCGTGGTCAATGCACGTGCTCTCTCCTTCACTGAGTTGCGAATTCTGTGCGGTGTGACTGAAGCCGAGCTCTAAGCTGCTGGAAGTCGATGAACGGCGGTTCGTTGTCGTGGGGACTGTAAGGGAAGATAACGTTGTCGTTTCCGTAGCCACCACCACCGTACTACACGTCGACGAGCACTGCGAGCCGATGTTATGCTGCGAGCTGGGCGAGTCAGTGCTGGACTTTTGCTCACTAACCTGGTCCGTGGGCGAGTTTCGTTCGGATGACTTTTGTCTCACAGACAACGCAGCCAGTTGGTCCTCCAGGTCCTTCAGCGATACCTGGCCAACTGACGATGTTTGTCGACTTACACTGGGCCTATCCAGAAGGTGCACCAACGCCAGGCTCTCAGTTGAGGGCGCCGCGATCGGCGCCGGTGGCGTGTTGATCATGATCTCGAGCTCATCCTCCGAATGCACCCGGTCACTCACAATTCCTGAGGTGGTGTTCGAGCTGGTACTCGATATTACCGATATCCGCTGGTCGTTCTTATTTTTATATGGCAAATGAAGGCTCCTAGAGTAGATGTAGCAAGCGTGCAGGCAATTGCTTTCCTCCTCCTCTCGCTTGATCACTTCTTTAAGGCGGGCGGCGATCTTCATGCTGAACTGGTGGGTTTCCTTGCAAAGCGTCAGCAGCATCTTGTTTTTCTCATCGCTGGTCGCGTACAACGTGATCTTGCTGTCTCCAGAGCGGATTTCAAACTTCTTTCGTTCAAAACTGAGCTTCGTTATATTAGGCCACAGAAAGGTGGTCGGTTGGGTATTGTCCCCACAGATCTTGATGCCCTTGGCGTACACCACAAACCAAGAGTTTCCAGGACCGCTCTCGCTCTTCGCCATTTTCATGCGGTACATGTGCGCGTTGATTCCCTCATGCATACATGCCTGTTGGATGTAATGCAGTTCCGCATTAGCAGGCGACATTCCTCGATTCTCCCGGTGACAAGCACGCAAGGCGTTCAATGCGCGAGCTGTCCTCAAACTAGGCGGGAGATATTCGTCCACACGGAAGTAATCTGGGACGTTGATCGACGAAGACGAGGATGCAGCTGATAGTGAGGTCGCCGCCACAATGCCCAGTGCCAGCTTATCAGCGATTGCCTTCATTTTGTGACCAGAATTATTAATTACTGATGGCGATGGGTTCTTACTTGTGGGCAGACCAGGTGTCGTTGGTCCTGCAGTGCTTATGTTGCTATCACTACTACCGCTTCCTGTGCCGCCACAGCCTGCCGAAGATATCGTCGAGTCTGTGACCTCATCCTCTGGACAATCACCCAAATCAGCTTGCAGGGCGAGCCCTGCAAGAAGAATCATTGATTGTTCAGAATAGTCCCTAGGAACATCGCATCGGTTAAGGGCGTTTGCTTTTAGCTGGAGATAGTAGTTGTGACGTGAGGTCTCATCTTTCAACATGAACGGACTCTCGATGTAGAATTGCACACGGAAGTGTAATTCTAGGAGAGGTCGACCATTGGCATCGAGACCCTGAAAAAGAAATTAATTTCGTTAAAATTTTGTTGAAAAGTGGTGGACGGCAAACTTACGTGAGTGTGCGACGAACGCCAACTCTTTGGGCCATACTTTGACAGTTTGCTCTCTGGGTCGGCAAACATGTATTCGCCATCTGAAAAGACAAAAACGATAGGAAACTGTTAGAGTGACAGATTAGGCGGAAAGTTCAGTTTTTGGATGAAGGCAGACGGACGTCGAAAGATGGCATTATTTGGTGCAAATAGATTTATGTCTGCAAAATTATCTTGACATCTGAGAATCCCGGATATATTTCTCTAGTGTTTATAACCAAAAACCAAATAATTACGAAAGCGGATCGTGGATCGATGCCGCTCAAGCCTTAAGAAACGTTCGCATAAAAGAAACACTCGCATAAAAATTCGTTGCAAATATATTTAATAGAATATACTTTGATTTTGACATGCAAACGGGGCTTTTAACACTACAAAAAAAAAATAAATAAATAAATGCCCTGTAAGGTGAAGTTACGTCGACTGTTCAAAACTAAAAATGGTCTAACAAAAAACAATTGAAATGAAGTAACCTCACGAGCTCATTCCATCGCTCAAACACAGATCACTCGCTGCTGACAACGTGTCGACAAAATACATAAGAGAAGGCAGAATGCACTTGACACCGCGCCATTCCAGCAACACACGGGATGCAACACTACCCCCGATGCAGTGGTCTGACATTAAGGCAAAGGCATAGTAATGAGTAGAATAAATATTGTAAACTAGTCTTAAGTCAGAAGTGAAGCAATAAAGTGGCTTAGCCTAAAAAATTATTTTTTAAATTTTTTAAATAAATAAAAATGTAACTCATACGCATCGCTTTCAAAACCCAAAAGCGCAGTGCTTCCTGTTTTTCAGTCAAAATTTTAAACTCTATGTGAATGCAGTCCAGCCCACAAATATCTCTATCTCTCGACATAAGAGTTGCGATGAAATGCAAATAAAAATTATAAACGTAAAGATTTACGAAAGCAAATTCCAAGTCATTACCGTCAAGTCACGTTTTGCAGTCAACTTCAGCCCGCTGGACTATATTTCGATGTCCAATGTGTCAAAAGCAATCACTATATTCATAAAACATTCAAACACAGACCAAATATAAGAAAAAGCAAAAAAAACGAAGAGAAAAACATGAAGATAAACGACAATCACCATATAATGTGTGTGCAAACGGAAAGCCCGCCATTGCTATTATCCGGTCTTGAGATGCGAATAAACTGCCTTGCCGCATGTACTTTTAAACGTTTACGTCACACATGAATGCATTTTCGCCCCACAGCAACTATGTGCGCATTGGCATTGCATTCCTTTTGGCATTCCAATGCAGTCGTACACACACAAAACCCCAATCTGCATGCAATGGCATTGGAGCAACAGAGAGGAATCGATTTTTGTTTTTATCTTTCTCCGAACATAAAAATTAATTGGAATTAATTTCTAGCCCACAGCAGAGGGCATCGGATATGGAGAGCTCTTGGAATTTGTTGCATTTGATTAATCTTCTCCGATTCAATATCGTGAACTTTGGTTTAGAAATTTAATCATTTTCAAAAGAATTTGTGTTTTTCGATTTTTGGTTCGTCTGGTTGTTTGCCTTTAATTTGAACCCATTCGGTAGCTGTTTGTGTTGTTTTTGTTTTCTTTGGTATGTTTCTCCTTCCACGCGAGGTTCTTTCATTAATTGTGAGGTTAGAGTCTCTGAGATGGGTATCGTTTCATGAAAGTTGATTTTATAGACTTCTGAAGGTGATTTTTATCTGGGAAAGATGACAGTTTTGTTTACCTCTTGGATGTCAGTGGGTCAAATGTTAACATAATTGTTTTTTCTGTCAAAACGGCAGCTTTGAATTTGATTAACTTTAATTTGATTGATGCCAATGGGGATTGAAAAATGCTGGAACGTAATTTGCAAATGGAAATTTACACAAAAAAGAAACGAGCGTACATGTGATTTTGTAAAATGGAAATTTGTCTCATGAAAATGGCAAATGTCAGTCTAGGGGACTTAATGGCCATCCAAAGAAAAGGAAATTTTACTGCCAAATGTATAATAGTCACCAACAAACCTTATGTGGGAAGTGAAAATCTCATCACCGGTGCCAATAAAGAACTTTTAAACAGAACCCATGCTATTAAAGACGTGCAAGTGCTTCTGTCAAACAAGAACGAAAGGTGTTTGGTATAATTAAAAACAATTTGGGCTTACTAAGCAATCCCAAGCAAAAAATTTCAATTAAATTCCACGTTCAAATCGGTTCTCCTGTAAATGCGAAAGACGTGTCAGCTTCACTTCAGGTGCTTCACCAAACACAAAAGATTCAGATTATATAACTCGTGTAGGAATTCATTCAGGCAAATCAAACCAGTTACAGACCTTCTGCAACATTGTACCTCCATCCGCAGGGCCAAGGAAATTTCCTGCAATATTATATGTTTCAGTTTTTTCCCCCTTTCGTTTACTTGACATGTGCACCCGGGAGAAGAGGCAAAACTTCTGTTGCTGCCTGCATGTAAATATCCTAAAGACATTCCTGATCGCACATACGAGCGATCCTATTTACATGTTGCATCCCGGATCGGGGAGGGAAGAGAAAACTCTCAAAATTAAACGAAAACAAAACTAACCAGAAAACTCCAAAATTCGATAAAGAAAGATGAATGCTGTTTGATGAATGTGGCCTTCCTTAATTTGCTTCCAAAATTCCATCAGCAAAGTGCCTTAACACAACATCATCAGAAGGAGATCATATCCTGATCACTTCTCGTCTCCGGCGTGTGTTGTTGTTGTCGTTTATTTTTTCGCTTTCGTAGTCTGGACTCCACCTGCACATTAATCCTTTTTTTGTTTTTTTTATTTTCTGTTTATTTCGAATACCCTCATCTCACAGGCACACACACACAAACTCGTATTCAGTGAGCATCCAAATAGGCGGTTTGTCTCATAACCAACAACAACGGCTCAAGGGCATTACGATGTCTCCTGCAAACATGAAGTAGTCTTTGAATTCAAACACTCCTGTCCTTTTGGTTTATATTTTATTTCTTTCGCTTGTGTTGCTCGGTTTTTGTTTTTTTGGTGAGGTTTTGCTTCATTCTCTCCTCGCCTTCGTGTTTGTTACGTTCAATTCTTTTGTTTGAGGCTTTTTTTTATGTTTTTGGTTTTGGTGTTTTTGTTCATTTTCGTAGCGCATCGAATTCCTGATTTATGTACAGGAACAGGTACAAACCTTATACATAGCACAAGATCTGAGAGAGCAGGTGAGATGTTTTACTTTAAATATATTCAAGGAAAAATGGAAAACAATGTGCGGCGGTGTTGCAGGAAGCGAACCGGGATGCCCAGTGCAAAGGCATTTGAAGGAGAATAATATGGTTTAAGTTACAGTTTTCCTTGTCTTTATTTGAAAGTGACTTCTGGCGGAGGAAGAGTGACAGTGCGCCTGCAGCTACAGTACGGGCTGAACAATTTGGACTTACTAAGCAATCCCAAGCCTGCAGCTACAGTACAGGCTGAAGTTTTAAAAAGTTAAGGAAGAGTGGCGGTACGCCTACAACTACAGTATGCACTGAAGTTTGAAAAGGTTAAGAAAGAGTAGCGGTATGCCTACAACTACAGTACGGACTGAAGTTGAAAAAAGAATTGTATTAAGAATTGTGATGTTTTATGTTAAAGAGGAAACATCGTCACTGATTATGTACAGGTCAAGGAAGAGCAGAGGAATTGCGATACGTCGTAAACGGTTCTCACAGCATAACAACTTTGATGTTGACGAATTGCCAAATCTCAGGGAAGATATCCCTGCCGCCCAAAGGTGAACAGCTACTTCTCTTCGTGCCCATCAGAAGGAATTCCATTTTCATATTTTTAAGAAACACTACAATCATGACACTCCATCACTGCCAAACTCGTGATCTTTGCAGTCGCTCGGCACGGGGACAATAGGTGGGAATAGATCAGAGAATCCCTTCATTTTTTCTGCAAACAGTAAAGAATTTCAGAAAAGCAAAATGAAGGGGATATAAAGAAACGGTGAGTGGAGAGTGAAGCAAGAATACCAAGGCACATGAAGATGGCGAAGTTTATTCAAGATATCTCGTCATAAAATACGAAAGATACACGCCATACAAGGTCTGGAGTATTCATTCTTTCCGTCTTCTTTCTATTCCGTCTTGTTCAGGATGCAAGCAAACAAATGTTGAGGAACGAGAAAAAAAAAATCAAATAAAAGACATAAGGTAGCCAATATCATCCCTGCAGAAAACAAACCAACAACAAAGACAGGCAGCACGCGGACGGGCACAGACGGAGGAGGACGATTTGACGATTGTTATCTTTGAGGAATCTTCTTGTTCTGGCATGTGGCCCTTTCGGTTCGAGGGTGTTGCGCTGCTAGCCTGAATCTCGCTCGCCTTCGCCCTCTCCGGCCCACTACGCCGAGACCACAGTCATTCAGCACTCGGAAGATTGGTGTGTGCCTCTCTGTGTGTGTGTGTGTCTTGTGTACGTGCTACAGCATACTTTATTTTATTTGATGATTTTTCGTGAAGATACATTTGATGATGGGGGCATGCGAAGCGAAAAATGATGATGATGATGATGGCCATGGCATAGAAGGCAGCACGTTCGCATCGTACATACATATAGTCACAGCCCGGCCTCTAGAAGTCACGGTATGAATGTCGGGGCATATTCGGGACGACGAAAGAGCCCTGCGTTATCCTCCAGTTTTATTGCCCTCGACAAATAAACAGTGTTGCGTGGAATCGTCTTGTTCTCTGCGCCGTCGTTCCTCGCTCCGGCGAAAACAGAGATATTCGCTATTCTAGCCGCTGTAAGCGGACGAAGACCTGACAGGATAGATAGGTACCTAATGAATATATATTCTCCGGAGAGGAATCGTTCCTTCAGCCTGTCTTGGTTTATGGCTGTGAGCATGGTTGTGGTGTTATAAATGGTAACAATGTTAATGGATCCAGTGAATTCCAGAAGCCACATTGATGACTGGCGAATGGGTGTTTCGACAATGGGCAGCTGCAATCAGCGAGTGGAGGGTATTGGTAGACGAATGCAATTTATGACATCACAACATTGAATCAGAATGCCTTGTTGTGAGGAAGGAATTTTAAGTGTGGTGGAAGAGAAACAAGGATTCCTTCGTCAGAGCTTGGTTTTTGTTCTTTATGGAGATTTATCGGATCAAGGGTGATTGGATATTTGAGGTTAGTATTTGGGTTTGGGATAGTACGAAAAGAATGAAATAAAACACTTCTCTTTTGACAACTTCAAAACGACTTTACGATATTTTCTATTCAACAGGATAAAAAAGATAACTTAAAAATGTGGGACCCAACTTGTTGTTCATTTATTTTTGAAGGTATAAAGCAAGTGGCAACAGAGGACGACCTAGACTAAAGTGGCGCACACAAGTGGAGAAGGACCTCAACCAACTTGGAGTGCGCAACTGGAGACAGCTGGCGAAAGATCGTGCTGGCTGGAGAGGCATGTTGGTAGGTCCAGGTCCATCCTGGACTGTAACGCCACAAGAAGAAGAAGAAGAAGAAGAAGAAGAAGAAGAAAGCAAGTGACACTGATATGCCACGCATCCGGAAAAACTAACGGAGAAGAAATATACGCTGTCAGGCATAAGAGCACTGTTTGGCCCATTTTTTAACGCAGTAAGGTTCAGAAGTGTTTCGAAAAGTACACTTTACATTTTAGTTGGATAAGCCCGACCCTCTTTCACCAGCTTTAAGCATAAATATTGAAATTTGAATACAAATTTTAAACGTGACTAAATCTGGGATAAACGACAGATCGAAATTTTATTGCCTCACACAGGCGATGCACAATGCTGCTTTATTTCGGTGCAACAAAAAATGTTTTCTTCGATTAATGCGAGGACTCTACGCTATTTGATTTAATAACCTGGTACAGTGGAGCATGGCGATCATTTTGTTGTTCTTCGAGAAGCACAAACTGCAGCAGATTACATTTAAAAATCGTCAAATGGCTTTTGAGAGCTCTCGTATTTGCGCATGTTCCTTGATGTCACCAAATGTGACTCTCATCAACTAGCCACATTCTTTATGCAAAATATTTTATGGAGGATATGATCAAGCATTTTTTAATCTCAGCTCTTTCACACACTTTTAATACACGATTTGCCAGTGCAGGAGAATGGATATTCTCCATGGCAGGTGATTTCGGTGCATGTCAACAAAAAACAAAATTTATGGGCGATGACAAAATCGATTTTTCGTGGGTCGATAATAATAATAATTGTTGGCGCGACAGTCCACAGAGGGACCAGAGCCTAGCTTGCTCATCAACTACTCGTGTTGTGCGCGCTACTGTTCTCTCACGAGTAGAAGGGACCTAAAGTTTTTTGCCGACTCCGAACGGTGATGTCTGAGAAGCTTTCTTAGACAGTTATTATTCTTTAAGTGTTGTCAGCAGCTCGAAAGAGGTGGTGTCGTGAAAAATTCGAGGTGTTTAGCCGGGAATCGGACCTAGACTCTTTGGCGTTTGAGTGTACTACCACAAAGACATGGCGGCCACGTGGGTCGATATCGGAGGAAAATATTTAACTTGCACAGTTCTACGAGGAATGTCCTTTAAAACCAAATCTTAAATCATCAACTTACACTGCCCTTTTGATTGTTTCGACACAAACAAAGCTAAATGTTGGATCCGGCTTCAATCAGTCAAAAATGTTCACTCAATTAAATGTTTCTTAGAAAATGTTTGTCCTTGCTTCGAATGGATCAACGTGACATACTGCGCCAAACGACGATTGCGCACATGTTGCGGACATATAAAACCATCCAAAGCTGTTTAAAAATCGATCCCACTTTCATAGCCATTTAAAAACCCATTTATGTCAAACCTCCCATTTCACCGCCAAGAAGATTCTAGGCAATGAACAATAGGTGTAGATTCAACATCTCACTGGGCTCCACGAATAAGCTTAAGCCAAGTAGCGACTTTAGAGTGACATTTCTCATCATTCAATAAAACTTCCCGCCTTCCACATTTCGGTGTCTCGCAACTGAACACACCCCTGCTGTCGCGGAAAGCCCCTGTCAAATGATTCGTAAGTGCATTCCATTTGCATTGCCCGCAGAATGTTTCCGTAATTTCAGTTTCCTCTTGATTTACTCTTTTTTTTGTGTATTTCTGCATCCAAAAGAAACAAAAACGAAGTACACGAACTTAAAGTCAAAAGGCCAACAGAGCAAAAGCGACAACACAAAAAAACAACCACGAGAGCAAAAAAAAATCTCCATGCAATCACATTCCACACGAGGTTTTGTATTACAAAATCTCGTGCGCCTTAGAATGAACGCATTCACTGTCAGTGTGGGGAGGGTAAAGACAAAAATGACGAACCGCGCAAGCAGGCGCGGAGCCGGGAGTAATCCATCGTCCTTCCATTTTATTTGTTTATAGCTTCAAGTTGCTTCATCTTTGCTGTTTATTTTTTTTTGTTGTGTTCGTTTCCTCTGCTTGATTTCGTTATCGTTCTTTTCTGCTGGTGGCTGCTGCAGACCTCCAAAACAATTGATCAAGGTTGGGTCTTGAGTGTGTCTTAAATGAGTATCCACTACGGCATGCCTTGGGGCATGGCATAACATCTGACATTCCATTGCATTGGAGTCAGCGGAGACGGGGCTCGATCTTCAACATTTTTTCCCCCATTCGCCGGCCAACATCGTCATCGTTGTCATTATGATGATCATCCGCGTGCTTTCAGTCTCCTATCCAGCGGTTACATTCGAAAGGTTACGTGCAAAACTCCAACAACAACTGCAACAACAATGATGATCGAAAAATGATGGCAGCGGTGGGGTGGGGGAAAAAACGTCAAAAATTCTTGACCAAAGAAAATAAAAGAAAAAAAAACGAAGCTGAGGCAGCGGCCGAGGCAGAAAATAAAACCGGATATTCCTCTTGGAGAGATGTTTCATTTGGGAGTTTCACGAGAGAGTACAAGATGATAATGATGGGTGATGGACCATCGACCAAGCGTGGAGTGCTGCTGCTAGCGAGGGGGAGGCAGCCGGCAGAGGCTAACCGACAACCAGTTGGCCGATGCATGTGTGTGTTTAAAGATCGACCAGAATACTGAGAGAATGGACAACGATCGAAACGAATACGACGACCGCGCGGATGGCGCGGACGGCCTGTGGTAATTTAGATACATTCCACATAAGTTGGCCGCTTAAGCGTTAGTCGAGCAATCCTCACTCATTGTCGATCGCTTTTGGGATCTTTTGGAATTTTTTACAGAAAACGAAAAAAAACAATTTTTTATTGATGCCCGATGCCGTGGATAAAAAGAGCGACGCGACAACGAGGACGCTCGATGATGCTGGTTTTGGAATTTTGCGCGCGTAAACTTCGGGGAAACTTTTACCGGTTGTCCAGATATACTCACACACACACCCAGCCATATGTATGTGCTTCGATTGAACTTGAGATGGGAGTTTGTGTGAGTTTTGAGCGCGCACTCCAGCTATCGTTGGCGTGCTCCCCCGGCTTGGTTGTTTTTGTCTTCTCCCTGAAATTCTTTTCTATTTTTAAATTTTTACGATCAACGAACGTCGTGATGATCTCGGGGATAATGATGATGACGACGACCACGAAGATGGTGATCGTGATGATTAAAATGATTAAGTGTCTTGGAATTGGAGTTTGTAAGTTTTTGTTTTTCATTTTGGGGAATCGTTGAATTTGGAACATCAATCATTGACAGTGGCCGAGGGTGGAGCTGAGTTGGAATGAAAAATTTGTCAAAGCTGAGTTAACTTCTTGGGGGCATCAAATCATCCAACTGCTCTTTGGGAATTCTTTCTTGTTGATTTTGAAATGTGAAAGGGACTTAAAAGTGTGCTTGAGGTCTAAGCATTCTTTCAGTTCAGGTGAATTGCTAATCAATCATCGTGCGTGACATACGAGATGAATGGCTGTGTTTGTTTAGTTTAAACAGCACAGCCAGGCCCACTAAAGATGTAAAATATTTTGACAAACATTAATCATTAGCAAGGATTGGTGATTAGGAAGGAAATTACAGCTTTTGTGTAAAATTTGTTGGCATTCATCGTTAAAAAGAGTATAAGATCGTAACGCACGTTAGTCTGGTTTTTGGATTTCTAAAAATATTCTAAAGGGACTTATTGCTTGAAAACTGCTAATTCATATCACGTGTAGTGCCCTACAGCGAAGTTTTGTATGTCATCACAACTTGAAACATTAATCAAGTAAAACGTTACGTGAATCCGTTGTTGTTGTCAAAAAATGATGATGAACACAGTGATTTCTTAATAATGCGGCTTTTTGTTTTGCAGGAGAATGAACAGAACTTTGATAACTTAAACAAACGAGCCTACGTTCTCTGCGAAATGTGTGAATATCACGGGTGTGTTCAGGGAACGCACAGAAAAACCTAAATTTCTTTGGATGTCGGCAGACGCCCGCTTTGTGATTGGTTCCACTTTGTTCCACTTCCTGATTTTCCACGAAAGTGACATTCCACGTTTTATTTCATTTGTGCCAAAAACAACATCTCACTCACTTTCTCTAAGCCGATTACAAAGAACCACCGCGAAAACGCTCTTAAAGCCTCTTCCCAACAATGGCGAACGATCTCCAATTCGAATTATAATTCACAATCAATGTAACACATCTTCTAAGCCTCAAAAGCAGAAAATTCACGTACACATTTTTCTCTTTCAATTGACATCGCCCCCGTATGCGACTCAATTTAGACAATTCCCTCTAATTCCATCCGTACATCCGCACATGTGAACGAAATAGCCATCCATGCCGAAAGTACATGGGGCCCCCACGCCAACCGCTGTCAGGTCTCAATTCAAAATCCATTATCCATCAATTGATGAGAACCTCGACATCGCATTATTTGCTCATGATCCGCATACAATGTCAGATTAGATTACATTCCAAGCAACAATTGACTAATTGGTCAACAATCGAAAGTTGTCTCCCGAATTGAACCTGAGAGTCATTGTCGGAGCGTACGACGGTAGTGTCGCAACTTCGAAGAATTCCATTTAAAGCCGAACCGATATGAAGAATGTGTTATGGCAAGAATTCGATTTCGAAAAAGTGTGTCACTTTGGGTCGAATTGCAAGCGATTTCCTTTTTGACAAACACCACCACCAGCACTACCGTCAACATTGTGAACATGTCGGCGACATGGAAACGCCACACTCTGAAGTTGGGTGAAACACGAAATTACTTTCATTCGAACCGGGAGTGGTGGTGAGTGATTATGATTGAGTGGGTACTGGCTGTGCGGCACTAATCACACAGCACGTCCAAAGTCGCCAGTGCCCAGGGAGAGAGAATGCGTCAAGAGAGTTGATTAGAAAATTATTATTGCAACACATGGAAGTATTTGTGGCGCCAAGCGCAAGTAATTTCGATTAGATTTCCGAAGCCATTAGTGGAGATGATGATGCTGATGGCTTTGTCCCCTCGCCCGCCCTCTGGCAAACTAAGAATATGCGCTAATTGAAGAGAAACCTCATTTATCTAGCTCATACTTTTGGTCAAGGCTCATACTTTTGCTCTTTAGCAAAGGCCGTGGTTAAGTTTAAGACCGTGGTTTAGTTTAAGGCCGTGGTTTAGGTTTAGTCCATGGCCACCAACTTTTTTCTTCTGTTTCACATCATCGAGAAAAATGATTTACACAGGCTCTTTACAGTGGAAACTCCTATTTCGAATTCTTATCACATTTGACAGTTCGAGTGTCTGTTATTTCATGGCGCCGCGTCCACTTCCAGAGCAGGTTTCTGTGTATCAATGACATTTGAGGATGCAGAACACTGCCCAACATGTCGCATCTTTTCAAAGATAGAAAAATTTTGCAAACCGTCTTTCCCCACCTCTGCTCCCAAAAAATTAGAATCAAAGTAAGTTCTTCTCAAATCAAATAAGATTGTGGCATCTCCTCGTACATTATTTGCTCACCAATTCCCTTGAACTGCCAAACAAGTAACCGCACCAAGTCACACACAATGCCCACTTGTCATGAGTGGCAAACAACACCCCTCCCCCCTTTGTTCTATTTGATTTTCTGCAAAGTTTGACCAACAACTGTGCTTCGTAGTCAATAGAAATCAAAAATTCCACAAGTGATTCATTCCCGAACACACCCAGCCCCCAGCCACCGGTAACCAGCCAACTTGACATTCCTGTCAAAGCGAGAAATGTGTTCACGAATCACACACAGAGAACGGTCACAATCATCATTATCGTTTTGATATTTTACTTTTGAAATTTAATCGCGTCAAATATGCGCGCTGCTGTCATGAGGAGTAATTAAAAACCATTGACAAGCAGTGTGTGTCTTAATTAAGGAAACAAAACCTGCGCCGCTTTTCGTTTTGTAACCAAACACACAATGTCACTATCAATTGAAATTACAAATTCATGCTGCGCAAGCGGTTAGTTTAATTTAAAACACTAAAAAGAGTTGTTGCTGCTGTTGCTGTTGCGTTTGTGTTATATCGCACTGCTGGCTCTCGGTGCGCACACACAAAAGGTTCTCAAATTAATTCCGGACAGCCTTAGGTGGTAACAATAATAGAAATTTAAATCGGGGAAATCATAAAAAAATAATTATCGGGAGAAAGTTTTTTTTTTGTTGTATGTTGTGTGGCTTTGTTTTCTTTTTTTTGCATCTGTTGTGTTATTTAATTGCTTAATGCATTGTTTTGTTGCTTCATTGGCTGATGGTGAGCAATTTATTGCGGCCAATTGAGAGTTTGACAAGTGACAGTAGTCTTGTTGTATTTGTGGTGTTGTTGTCGGTGGTGATTGGTATTAAGGGCGTATGCAAATGAATTTGATTTGGTTAGAAGACACGATTTCTTTGTAAGTTATGGAAATTTGTCAGTGGGATGGATTGAGACAGCGTGTGAATGTTTCAGATTGACAGATGTCACGTCAATTTTGCTTTGAAATTTTGAACGATGTTGTGATGGGCTGGATTTGAAAGCTGCGAGCATGTAAGAGGTCATACATTTTCTTTTAATTCACAAAGGAGGCTTAGTTATATGTTCCGTTTTAACAGTTGTCTATGAATCATTGATTAAGAGGTTAGGTTGAAGGTTTCAATTTCAAGTTCGGCAATTTCTTTCATGATTCATTTCCGTGATCCAATGGGGGAAATGCGTGAAAGGCAGCTGCTGAAGTTTGTCAAATTGACTGTCAATTATTCGGTAAGTTTTATTTATTCACCTATTAATGAGTGTTGCATTCAACAACGTGTGAAGATGTATTTTTGGCTGGCTATCAAACGTCATGTCCTTCTGACTTCTCACACTGCAGAGGATGAATTAGGATTCACTGACATAGATCAAAATTTGCCAAAGGCACCGTCAGTGGATTTCATGAAAATTCGATTAAGTCAATTCCATATGTCAACGGTTTGCGCAACGATCTTGCTTTAGATTGATCTCGACGTATGATTTCCAAAGGAAGCGACTTTGAGACCTCGAAAAACTTGTTAAAATCACAAATCAGGAGTACAATGTTCGTGTTCTGCTTCTTGTGTACAAAGCGTTGAGATTTATGCCTCACACATTCTTTTCCATTGGCGGTTAAACCCGCACGTGGCAGTGTGCATAGCGAGAAGCTCTACAGTGTCATGTCTAGTTTTGGCATTACCACCAAACTCATTAAATTGTGTAGGATGACGATGGAGAGCTCTCTATGCTACATCAAGGTCGGCGACGAACTCAGGGAGACCTTCAATGTCAAAAAAGGTTTCAGACAAGACGACGCACTGTCATATGACATCGTTGACATTATTCTTGAGAAGATCGTGCGTAACTCACAAGTCAACACCAGAGGCGCGATCTTCCAAAAGTCAGATCAACTGCTAGCTTACGCTGACGACATTGACGTCCTTGGAAGGACGCAGTGAGCTGTCGAGCTGTCAAATAGGTGTTTGTTGACATTGAAGCGGAAGCGGCTAAATGGGACTGTCGGTAGAGAAAGAATAAGCTGTAATCAAAAAAGGATACAAAAAATCTTCGTTTTGGACAGAGCGTCACAATAGGCAGCAGAGACTTCGAGGTATTCACGGACTTCGTCTACCTCGGTTCCGCTGTTAATAGAAGCTCTTGCCAGTCGCTGTTTCTTTGGTCTCAAAGACAACTGAGTGGTAAAACGCTCTCCCGAAAGATTTACTTTCTAAATTTGTTTTACTTCGCGGAAAGCTGTCTAAAGCGGATGAGGCAGCCCTTGATCTTTTCAAGAAAAGTTCTACGTGCTATTTTTGGTCCTGTTTGTGTTTATGGCATTTGGAGGAAAAGATGAACGAACTTTTAGGGCTGCACAGCGACATGCACCTGGTCCAGCGCCTTCAGGTACAACGGTTAAGATGGCAACGTCATACGTAATGTATTGACACTGCTGCTACGACCCGAGAAAATCTCGAATCCAAGGCATTGGGATAACGCAACAGGCCTAGGTCGAGATGGTGCACGCAAGTGGAGAAGGACCAACTTGGAGTGCATAACTGAAAGCAGCTGCGAGAGCTCGTGCTGGCTGGAGCGGTATGTTGGTTAAGGCCCAGGTGTACCCACGACTGTAGCGCAGATCAAAGAAAAATTAAGGTTATGCCATATAAACGAGGAATTCTTTTACAAGTATGTAGTAGTATTTCAAATCGAATCAGGACCTAAAATTAAATTACTTAATGCGCAAAGTTCTGGAACTAAACATTTAAGTTTAGATTTGAACCAGGAACCAAGTCGTTCCAATTACTAACGTCATTCAAAGAGTTTTAAAAAAAATCTTGAACGAATGAAATGGTCAACATGCGTTCCTTTGCAATCAAATTCTTTTCGCAAGGAGATGCCCTTGTCAGGAAAACTCAGCACCCAGGTTGCTCAATTCTTCTTAAGAACTCAAGAAGAAACACGGAAAAGTGCTGCCGGCTTAGTCCATCCATTTGAAGATAAATTATAAACTGTGCAGACCCTACCCATCATCATCATCCACTAATTGCTTTTGGCTACCACAAAATATATACTCGTATACACCTAAGTATGTGCCCTTAGCCAACTATCCACCAACTGAAAGATCATTAATTTAAGAACTCAAAGATGGCGGGCGTGAAAGTGAACGAACGAACAAACTGAAACCTTTTTACATAATCTTTCATTCTTCTCGGTGGTGATTTAAAATGCTCTCCCTCCTCTTACAGTCACTCGTTCATTTATGACATCTTCACCCCACCGATATCCCGAAACATCTGCCACGCCACCGATCGCCACCATCGCATTCCACATGTATTCGAGTATACGCTTATTTTTTAATTTGCCTCATAATAAAACTCTTCATCTCGAATAAAAGTGGTATCCACGAAGACCAAAAGATGCTTCCAAAACCGACCGCATTCCATCGGAAATTCCATGCCTCTTGGGGCTCTTGGATCCAGCATAAGAGATGAGATACAAAAAAAAAGGAGAACAAGAACCAAAAAAAAGAAACAAAGACTATAACCAGCAGAGGCCGTCTTGATCTCTGTTGGTCCCGTTCTCCATTGGTGAACCTGGTCGGCCGGCCGGCCGCCTCTCCTCTCGTAATAATAATAATTTCATTCTAAAGCCATAAAATCATAAAATTATGATTAGAATAGAAGAGGAATGCTCCAAAGGCCTCAGGAGATTCTTGTCGTGTGTTTTTTTTTTCCTTTTCATTTTTTGAAAAGAAGAATGACGTGGACATGAACATGGCATCAGGCAGTATTAGCAGCAGCAACAGAAACAACAGCAGCAGTGCTGCAGCAGCGGACTGTATATACTCGTAGCAACAGAGTACAGGCAAAGGCCAAGCAGTGAAAGATACATCCCATGCCAACGGATGCGCAACTGGTGGCGATGACGATGGTGATGGCGGTGGCGGCGGCAATGGTGACTGGCGACGACGACTAGCGCGCGAATGCCGTGGAGGTGGAGTGGCAGGAGTGGAGATGTGGAATTCCTTAAGTAATATCGGTACGGCTACCTGAATTACTGAACACGCGTCTTATGTCTTCCAATCTCCTCTTCATGGCTCCATGACTGGTTTATTTATTATTATTTTTTTTCTCTTCTTTGAGAGTTTTTTTTCGCCTTTTTTTCTGTGTTTTCGGTTGATGTGGATGGAAAAGTCTTTTGAGGGTTTTTTTCCCTCGGCGTTTTGTTGTTTTGTATGCTGTGTACGGCTGTACGGATGGATGTGCCTATAAATATTTTAACCAAAGTCTTCGTTTGGAGTTTTTTTTTTCACTTCGTTTCGTTTTTATTGTGCATTGGATGGATCTGCTCTTGGATTGGTCTCCCTGTGGAGATACGTGTTGTTGTTCTGATTTTGTGTGTTTCGGTTTGCTTTAATGGAGTAGTGTTGTTTTTATTTTTAGAACTCATTGAAACACCTTTTCGACTACGGTGTAATTCGCGCAATTGTTTGTCCCAATGCAAGTGACTGCTTTTGCTTAAATTTTTGACACTTTTGAGAAGAGATACCCCCGTCTTCATTTGTTTCAAAGTTGAATGGGAATTTTCGCAGATCTGTTTCATGAGCGAAAAGTTTTATAAAAGTCAAGATGCCGATAATTCAAATGTGGAAGTTATTTTTCGTGGTACAACAAAAAGTCCCCCTTAAGACACATATATTTCCCTAGTCCGTCATACTTGAACATAGGGAATTTCCTTTATGGCTCTATAGAAAGCACTGTAGAGGAAGACAGGGAATTCTGGTTTCAGTGAACGATGTGATCTTTATGATGATATAGCCTCGAAGTGCATTTTATTTCCCACGGTAGACCATGTTTCATTCATCATGTACAGAAACCAAATTTAAAAAGTACCAACTATTCAAGAGAGAGCTACAGTGCAATTGAGGAAATTCGTATGCCCGCCATGTTTTTTATTTCTCTGGGATTTTTTCTAATGTCACGACCATTGTTTCTTAGGTTAAGCATTGAAAATTGAGCCAGAAGATTAAAGTTCGGGTTCATCAAGTGGGCGGAATTTCAGAAAAAAGAAACATAAGATGAAGTCATCAAACGAAGGATAAGTACCCAATATCGCGCACAAGATTCTCTCTGACTTGAGCAGTCCTAAAACCGTTCTTAGCCTGGTTTCAATCCAGGGATGTCTAATATTAATTCTGAGAAGCGTCACTTCCACAGCCACATCAAATCGTGCACAAAGAAGGGCTACATAACCGGGTGCAAGGCGAAATTTTAAGATTCTTAAAATTTCCACAGCCACATCAAATCGTGCACAAAGAAGAGCTACATAACCGGGTGCAAGGTGAAATTTTAAGATTCTTAAAAATCTTCACAAATTAGAGAAAGAAGAATGAAAAAAGGACCTCTCAGTGCTTAGACAAGGTCACTGCGGAGTTTCCAATGTCTTTACAATATTCATGAGAAAATCAGAAGAAACGGACAACACAAGAGATGCGGTCTTATAAAAGGCCATTCAGCTGTTGACTCACGAGGAAGACACTTAAACGTCTTGCAGTGAAGGACGACAGAACAGGAAAGGGTGTCCTCTTTTAAACCAATAAACGTACGCTATAATATGACTACAGCACTTGTCGGGGCACTAAAACGGAGAGAAAGAAAGAAAGAAAACCCTGCCTAAGACTTGAAGTTCCAAATGTATTTTTGATAAATATTTCGAGCACTTTCAAATGCACTGTAGGATGATTGGAACAATACCGGTATAAGGTAGGTGAAGTATCAATATGTACAATACGTACAACAACAGATTCAGAAAATCAACTCTGTTCAGATGATTATTGGGAAAACTCAGTAAGGGATGTCCAAAGAGATACTCATTTGAAAGCGTCACTACTCGAAGCGTGTCTTCTTTCATTGCGTTTTAGCCAAATCAATCATTCTTTGCCAACAAATCCAGCAAACG
Organism: Eristalinus aeneus; assembly: GCA_955652365.1. NCBI lineage: Eukaryota > Metazoa > Arthropoda > Insecta > Diptera > Syrphidae > Eristalinus > Eristalinus aeneus. Next base: position 28,605,710 of record OY019131.1, on the reverse strand, counting down.
GAATGGTTTGCAGTCCTTGAGTTTGACTGAAAATCAGGAGATTTGAAATCTCAATCAAATAGACACAAATTTACTTCCACATCAAGTATTAACGTCCTCTTCCATAGACGTATGAATCGATTGGAGTTCCCAGTTCGGTTTGCCACAGAAGACCAAGCACACATAGCCGAACATTCGTTGCACCACTCCGGTGGACTCCAGAGGATACACCGTCTATCAGATACTTCATACATTTACCCACCGGAGTGTGTATACGCACATGTCTCTGTCGATGCACGCGTCCGCTAAATTTTCCTTTTTTTGTGGATTCGTGGAGATTGGAGCAATAACAGAAGAATTTCCTCTTCTGGCATTTTGTTGCAACGGCAGACAAACCACACGCTCAAGAGGATCTGCGCTTGCTGCCAGATAATGGTATACGTATGTACTCCTCTTGTTGTTGTTCCTTTTGTCTGCCTCGCCTTTTTTGTTTTTTTTTGTAGGTTCCACGTCGAGGTTGTCGTACCTTTTACTCTGCCGTCGCCTTGCAGAACACACACCCCTTGTGTGCATAACTTTAATTTATTCAATTCCTTTTAGTTTGCAATTTTATTTGGCATCTTCTGTTTTCTTCTCGCTGTGTTTTGGGCTCTTTTGTGCAACATTTGGTCTGCTCTGTCGATGGACGGCTGAGCTGGCTGGGTTATGAGCATCTAGAGGTTTGATGCTTTTTTATTTGGTTTGTACGCGTGCGCGCGCGCCCACGTTGTGTATGCCGTGAGATCATTCTTATTCTTGTAGACAACGAGAGAGTCAAAGACTAAGAACAAGGCACACGGATACTCACACATGCACGTGGTCGAATTAATGAATGGATGCGAATGAAATAAACTACGATCGTGTGTGCTGCCACTGAACAACGGGGAATATAAATTGGAATTCCACGTCCACATCATCATCCTGCTTCATCTGCGGCTGGGCGATGTGGTGGCTACTGGTGATTATGAGGAGAGAAAGTCCCGACATGCATGAATTACATTTCCACAGTCTGTCGACTTCGAAACGATAGCTTTTCGAGGGTTTTGTGCGTCTAATCTGAACCCAAATCGCCTTATCAGCTTTGTGCGAGTGGACGTCTTGTGGTTTGGAATGTTGATCTGATGGGGAAAATTCCGATGTTTTAGTTGAGATTTCCGGTTATGGGGGCGGAGAGGAATACTCATGCCCTGCAGATAGGATTTTCCAGAGCGCAATTGGAACAAATTGATAAGCCGCAAAGGAGTGTGGAGATTAAGTTTTTAATCTGATTAGATGCATTAGAATTGTGTGGTAGTCGGATGGAACATAGTCTTTGAAGTACTGGCTCGTTGTCAAAAGTGGCATGTATGGAATTCGGTTTTGGTGTTACAAGCTCTTGTCCTGTACCGTGAAGTCGTTTAATCACGGATTAATAAAATAATTTGCATTGCTTTATGGTGTAGTTCCAACTTTAATCCCCTGACGTTAACATTTTCACTTCCCATCAACGTCATAAATTTTTCGAAAACGTGAGAAACATCACGTCCTCACGCACCGCATTCCATTTCAATTCCCCAACAACCGGCAATCAATAAGAGTAGCTATTCGCTCTTCACTCGCCACATATACAGTCTGCAGTCCCGTTTCGATTTCTGATCCATAACAGTTCATAATTCGCATTTCAATTAACTTGAAACGGTTTCTCAAGGTCTTCAGCGTTCCAAGAGAAACTATATCACAATGTCTGCCGAATAGAGTGAAAGATTTCTTTCTCCATGAAAAAACAAAGGAGTGTGAAAGAAATAACACAAAACACAGTGATTGAAACGTGAAACTATGCTCACGTTCAAGTCACATCGATTCGCACTATTTTAATGAGAAATGATCGCGAAACAAATTCGAAAACAGCGATGGTCGTCATGCATACCACCACCAATCAGGAGCATCATAAATGATAATTAATCACACATCGTTACAAAGATGACAACCTGAAGGAACTCCGTTCTACGAAAATACCCCCCTGGTAGTTGCTCAAAACGAAATCGAGACAAAGCTAAAACTAGTTTAAACGAATGCATTCAGGGGAGAACTCGGGCGCATTAAATTCCAATAAAAACCAATAAACAAACAATTAAAATTATTTACAGACGCGTCTGCCTGCTCTGTCGAAGTTGCCGAATAGTGGCATCACTCGTAAAACACAAATTGGGTTTGTTGCGATGAAATTTCGAAACGACTCGTCGTCGGCTAGTTTTTGTTTCGTGCCTGCGGAGCTGGTGAAACCTCACGTTAAATAATTAACTAAAAAGCCATAAACTGAAGCTCATAAAATTCTTGAAAAGCTTGCTGAATTTCATTTAGCTCCACCTAGAGCTGGCTCGACGCAGTCCGATCACAGTCGCACGCAGCCGCCCACTGCCATTAGCCCCAATAAAATATGCAGATAATTTCCACTTAGTACATCCGCTCATAACTCCTTACACACACAGGCACGCAGTGGATGACGCTTGCGCCTGTGTATGCAAGCCACACGTCCCCAGCCCAGCCGCCGATCGATGTGTGCGCGATCTTTACATAAAAGTGACCGATAACGACGCGGCCTGGTGAGCCAATGGATTCGAAATAAAAAAAACACACAAAAAAAGAAACAAAAACAAAACGAAAGAGTTCAACAGCGAACTCGTAGAATTGACTACGATTGAGGCGACATTCGGTGTGTCGCGTCGCGGTTCTCATCAATTGTCGACGCCGTCGCCATCACCATCATCACCATCACCGTCGTCATCGTCGCCGTTGACAACATCTGTTCGGGGGGATTGTGTGTGAAACTTTGAAACTTTCTCCGGTCATTTCCTCTCGCGTTGTCGTCGTGGGTTAATTATTTTATGCTTCCTTCACACATCTCTGCCGCGATCAGGCGCACGCATAACGCATGAGCATGTTGCGATCTCATGCCTTCTTTCCCGCACCATAGTTAATCAGTGAAATTATGTGTCTCTTAGGCAGAGGACTCACCTATTAGAACTGCTAAACCGAAGAGTTCGGTGTCTAGCATTCCTTGCGTCGCAAAATGTAGGCATGTTTGTGTGTACACTTCTCTGACTCGACTCTTGGCATCGACTAGGAAGTATAGGGTTCTGGGTTGCTGTGTTCCTAACAGTCTGAAATGAATTAAATTGAAATTTGATTAAAACAAAGACAGACTGGAGGCTGGGGAATGAGCATACCTTAGAGCTAAAAATCGGGAGCCCGGTGATAGTTGTTCGGCTGATGACGCGCATACTTCTAGTGGCGCGCTGACGGTACAAAAAGCTCGCATGCTGCATCATTACTAACTGCGAATTGCTGTCGGAAATATTTTCTGAAAATAAAAATGAAAGATTGACATTAAATTTGCACATTTCTTAAATTTATAGTTTTGTTAAAATTTTGAGATATGATTCGAAAGTTTGAAGACTTGAGAATTTGCAGCTGACATTTGAACGACGGTTGACTAAGCACGGCATAATGTGGAAAATTTCTTATGCTCTCTCTCCGTAAATACATTCCTGCATTGCTTTCTAAAAAAAATGACCATAACTTGAAGCATGTTTGTTTGTTTAAACGACGATATTCTTCAGAAACCAAAATTGAAAAAAGAAATCTAGGACTTCAGAGATTGCTGGACGACTGAGGGAGGACTATACGCTTGTTAAGTAAAACCTTACTGGCACGCAGAGATGGCTTGAAGAGTGCTACTGCTTGACTGGGAATACGAATCAAATTGAAACGCCTGCACCGTGAGTTTTCCAGATGATGTGACTGGATTTATGAATCACATGATTGAAAATCACATCCGTATCACTATTTATAGTGTCAACGGAATCACTGATGGAGAAAAGACCATCTATGGATGGCGGCTAACAGACAAAGGCTTTGAGGGAACCTGAGTGGTAGTGACAGCTTGAGCAGAGGCTTTATTCTGGTGCCACGGGAGGTCAGAAGCCCCTGGACCTTCGGTTCCAGCCTGAACGTGCGGTAGGCCCCTTGTGCGTGTATCGTGGTAGATGTGGTTTAGCCCTTGAAACTTCGGTTCCAGCCTGACCGTACGGTAGGCCCCCTTGTGGGAGTATCGTGGTGGCTGTGGTTTATCACCTAACATCGCGGGTAGAGTCGAGGATAGTGTACTGTGCTGACTTGTCTAGCTCATTGTTTAAGCAGAACTAGGCAAGTCGGTTAGGGGACTATCCCTTTTCAGTGTGGAGTTGCATTCTCAACCGGGCGCTGCGACCCAAAGAGCGGAAGAAGTTTTAGAAAGGCTTCGCATCAAACCAAGGTGGGGTGATTGCCCCCCAAGCATGATCTCAGTTTGGTACTTGGGTAACTAAGGCGTCTAGTCTTGTGTTACTTACGACTCTTGGGAAAAAGGTTCCTCGTGATATAAGCCGTTAGGGCAGGTGGTCACGTAAAACCAAATCCCACATCTGCACCGTGAGTTTTTAAACATTTCGTTTAATATGAGTCGCTGAAGAATTTATTCCGATTTCTTATGTCACTCGAGAAGCCGCCATTCCCAGGGTTTAGTTACGCCCAGCCTTTTTTTTTGACACTTTAGGAATTTTAAGTGATACATCGGTTAGTGGCCACTGTGGCGTGGTGGGTAGAGTGCGACGCTCAAACGCCGAAGGGTCTAGGTTCGATTCCCTGCTGAACACGTCGAATTTTTCACGGCACCACCTCTTTCGAGCTGCTGACAACACTCAAAGAGTAATAACTGTCTAAGAGAGCTTCTAAACTTCGCCGTTCGGAGTCGGCAAAAAACTGTAGGTCCAGGAACAGAAGAGCGCACAACGCGAGTAGTTGATGTGCAAGCTAGGCCCTGGTCTCCCTGTGGACTGTCGCGCCAACGGTTATTATTATTACATCGGTTAGGAGTGTAGTTTCGAGGATTTATATGGACAGCACTATTTCGGTCCGAAAAGTCTTCGAATCTGAGCCATTAGGACAACGCAACAGAGGACGGCCTAGGTTAAGGTGGTACACTTCAACTAACGTAGAGTGCCTACCTGAAAGACCGTCCTGGCTGGGGAGGCATGTTGGTTGAGGCCCAAATCCACTCCGGACTGTAGCGCCACAAGAAGAAGAAGGAGAAGATTTGAGTCTCAGTTTTGGTCAAACAAACTTCGTCTCAATATCAGAAAAAGGTTGAAGGGGAATAGATTTCTCTAATTGAAGAACATAAGTGAAGGGAAATTTAAATGTTTTCAAGTCAGTCAGTATTTACGTTTCATCTGCATAAAATTTTCATTTGCAAAGGCCCCTCTTAAGACGCGTCTATGAAACTGTTGTGGCATGAGACTAACACAAGCCACGTACGTTTAAAATAGCGTCCAGGAGGCTACATTCCATTTTCAAGAAACTCAACAAAATTCACGTTTTATCACAAAAGCCGCGTACGTTTAAAACAGCCTCCAGGAGGCTACATTCCATTTTCAAGAAACTCAACAAAATTCACGTTTTATCTGAACGGAAGGGATGTCAAGGCATATACTCTAACTTTCATCTGAAACATATTTTCGTGAAAAATTGTACAATCCAAGGAGGAAATGCAATCAGACAATGAAAACTATTGGTGAACGAAAGGAAAAAAAAAAAGAAAAAAAGAAAAGAAGTTTCAAAATTAAGAAACAGCTTCGCATTGACTTGATGGACAAAATCACACACAAATGATTCTCAAAGTACGAATAAAGCTACAGCACAAAATGGATCAAGTTCTACGAAGCTTCTTCACCTTCTTCACCAATGGAACGTACGTGTAGATAACTGGCTGGTATTCAATGGAATAGTTTTGAGTCTGAGTTGCAGTTCTACTTTTGCCAACCTATATATATATGTATTGTATGTTGCGACAGTTTATAGGGAGCTAAGGCCCAGGTTCACCCCTAACTGCAGCGCCACAACAAGAGAAGGTATTAGCTTGCCAATCAGCTACTCGTGTTGTGCGCCCTACTGTTCTCTCACAAGTAGAAGAAACATACAATTTTCTGCAGGCTCCGAAGGGCGAAGTTTGAACGGGTTTTTCTTAGACAGTTATTATTAAGCTGTCAGCAGATCGAAAAGCTGGTACCGTACAAAATGCAAGGCGTCCACCTTGAGGACTCCGAAAAAAAATTGTTGGAACTTCAAAAACAAAAACGTCTTCGTGCTACTGATTCAATACGAGTTCAGTGGGGAGAGTCTGGATATAACTTAGGCCGGCTAACGTTTCAGAAGCATTTTCTACGACACTAACTAACTAACGACTAACATTTTCCAGCGTCTTTAGGTCTTTAGGTGGTTTCAGCTTTAGAAAAGAGGTGGAATGAAACAACGCACCAGGACACTAGGACATCCATGTTGGTAAACGTCCTATTAAAAATAATTTGCAAAGGAGATACTCTCTAACTACAGCTTTTGTTTGGGTTCAGGAAATTATTTTACGTCCTTTGCTGTTTCCGTATCTGAATAGCATATACGGAAACAGCAATACATTTGGCAAATAAAATAATATTTCTGGTTTTAAGACGTTGCTTCATTAAGAGAGAGCAAGTCGCAGTGAAAACAAACCGGCTTCCAAAAGAATTTACAATTTAATTTAATTACCCTTGTTGTTGTCGTGTTTTACAAATTGTTGCCATTTTTATCACCCTGTTTGTTTGGTCCTTTTAATTAAGTCGAAGGGAATTGCTAATAAAATTTTATCAGCCTTCAAAATATTTATTTGTTGTTTCGAACTATTCAAAATTGGGAAGGAGAAGTCTTTATGATTAACGCATGTGACAGTTATGCTATAACAAGACCTAGGACTTGTTCTTTATAAGTCTTTCTTCGAAATCGAGAAGGGGAAGTAAAGATCCCTTCGCCTCGCAGAGAACCACACGATTGAATAAAAGTTTAAGCCAAGTGTTTGAGATTGTGTCACATGTTTCCAGTGTAGGAATTTTATACGAGACGTAGGCTAAAACGGCGCACACAAGTGGAGAAGAACCTCAACCAGCTTGGAGTGCGGAATTGAAGGCGAAATATCGTGCTGGCTAGAGAGGTATGTTGGTTGAGGCCCATGCCCACCCCGGACTGTAGCGCCAGAAGAAGAAGAAGAAGTAATTGCAAATTGGTATGTTTTTCAAGGATTTTGAGAATTTTTCCTTCGGGAGTTAAAAGATCAAAAACTAAAAAGGATTATTTTCCCAAATGCCCTCAACTACTGAAATGCCGCGATCAAGAAATGAAAACAATTCAGGAATAGAGTTTTTAAGCAAATAATTACGCACGACTTCTTCAATTTACACTTTATTTGTTACATTGTCATAATTCTTGGCGGTCTTTACTTCGGCTGTCCTTAATACTAACTTATCCTACTCTGACTTAACCGGCAATCATCTCTTTGTGGTATATGTAAGTGTGTATCCTAATCTCTCTTTCATTCATTTGACATTATTCTGCTACAAGTTGTAAGTTCAGTAAATATCATGGAAGTTTGCACTACAAGAAACTTAATAGTGAGCTAGAGCAATACAATTAACCAGAGTGAGGGTGGTTGACATGGCCCACATATGTACCTGCTTCCAGAAATGTTTCTTGCTCTATTTCGTTTACAAAAACTTTGTGAATTTTGAACACATCACTGTTTCCCGATTTTTATAACCAACCCTTCTGGAATTTTCATTCTATTTCATTGCAGTTCCAGCGGATGTGAAAGTTAAGCCAAGTTTTAGGACGTGATATCCTGGCCGCCGTGGCTTAGTGGAAAGAGTGCGACACTCACACACCAAAGGCCTATGTTCAATTCCCGACTGAATACCTCGAAATTTTCACGGCACGTCCTCTTTCGAGCTGCTGACAACACTTAAAGAATTCCAACTCTCCATGAGAAAAGCTTCTGAAACTTCACCGTTCGGAGTCGGTAAAAAACTGTGGGTCCCTTCTTCTCGTAAAACAAGAGAACCGCTCACAACACGAGTAGTTGATAAGTAAACTAGACCCTGGTCCCCCTTTAGACTGCCGCGTCATTCAGTTATTTACCCTGCAAATGGTCACGCTGGATTTTAAGACCTGTACTCTGGGAAAAAAGAAAATTTGATATTTTTTTGGAAATCAAACTCCACCTGAAAAATATTGAGTAAGCGACAAGTTAAGCTCGGACCTAACTTTCATGGCCATGTGTCAAATTTTATAAAGAAAACCATTAATCATAATAGTTTGATGCCATTGGGATCTGTTCGTCTTGATACCTCAAGTTGAACTAGTTTAAATTCAATTTCCTTTCCAATAATCCGAAATCCAGAACAGTACAACCAAAGTGTTCCTGAGTAAATTCTGTAGGGAGTTGCAACTTAGAGCGACCGATTTTCTTGTCAAGCTTTAACATAGGCTAGTTACCAACTGACTGTTCCCTCAAATGTCAAATGCTTGAGATGAAAATCAACTTTCCGTGCCTCCAATAAAGTTAAAAAAGACAACATTTGTGAGCTTTTGTTTCCATTCGCAATTCTAATTAATTCGTTATAGAACATGTATTATGCAATTCGCTCTAATCTTCCGTAAAAAGCAAACCAAAATCTCTTGAATGAATGAAGCCACATTTCGAAGAGCTGTTCAATACGCAATCTGCCCACAATCTCGCGCAAATGTGATCATTCAAACGAGAAAACAATTCAAACAAAACCCACAAACTTGCGAAAATTCTCCAGCAGAAGCAATCAAAATTACGTTTTAATAGGTCTACCAGTTGTCGTCGTCGTAAAACTCAGAAGTTAAATCCGAATACCCATAAAAACCCGCTCGAAACCCGTCCTGATCCGGTTAAACGAATATCAGCGACATCAAAACAACATAAAATTGTGCCCGTAAACGGAAATGGATGCATCAACCCACTACCGCCATCGTCAAATGCAAGGCCTCCCTCCGTCCAGCTGCCTTTTCTGACCACACTCAAACACAAAATTGCTTGTTGTGACATCTTTCACTTGACTCAGCTAATCAATGCTTAATTATTTTTACAGCCTTCTTCCCACACGAAATGTCAAAAAAATGTGATATCTCTCCCTCACCACCACCACATACGTCGCTAATGGAATTTTTCTTTCGTTAATCTCTGTCGGTTTGGGGAGGGAGAACAGACTCATAACCACTCAAAGCATTCAACAAAGATGGTCGTCACATTTTAACGTCAATATAAAACGCATTTTGACAGTTAGGTGTCAAGAAGATTTAATGTCTTCTTTCGGTGCTAATGATTCACCCCGTGGAATGCCAGGCATTTCTATCTCAATTAGCATATTTATGAAACGGGCACAAATCCAGCGTCTTCGATTTGGGCGCACAACGGAAATCTCTACAGCCCCGGGATGGAACTCGCTCAAAATCAATTGACCATAAATGCCATAATTAATCTTCGCGCTGAACAAAAGCATTCTCTTCGTTCCCGTCAAACAGCACGCCATCTGCCGTGTGTGTGTTCGCAGTGCTGCCGGGAAAAAGTGTCCAAGTCACCCTTTCGGAATGAGAGGCCTCCTGAGTGAGGCCGCCTTCACGGAGGGAAATTGAAAAACTTAATTTATTAATTGCTGTACTCAATTATAACCTCCACACTTAATCTTCAGCCAACTCTCGGCTTGTATCCGCAGACGTTGAATCGGTTTGTGCCCGTCTCGTCGCCATTGCCCCGCCGCCGAAGCTACAACAAAGTGAAGCATACCGAAGGAGGAGAACCTTGAATAAATTAATTTTGATCTATCTGATGGAATTCATGGAATTCCACTTAATGTGTATCGAGAAATGCGCTGCAACAGCCGCACCAGTCGTATCGGATGGTTGCTGAGAGACTCTACTGACACGGCGGCGCGCCGCTGTTCCAAGGCGTCATCGATCAATATTTGGGTCGTTGATAGAGTGAGTCTCTGGCTTGCGCGTAGAGCTTTAGATAAGAATCTCATAAAAAATAACGTTGGATGGCTAAGAGCAGAAGAAGAAGAAGACGATGATGAAAAAAAAAATTGTTTTCAACGACTACCTAATAAATTAAAAATCTCGATTTTTTTTTACGAGTATGTAGATATTATTCGATGAGCGGACTTTGAACTGCGATGACAGGGTGACTCAAAATTGAAATTTGGAAGTGCAGGTTGGGACTATGCGTAATTGGAAGCAGCTAGCGAAAGAAGAAAAGAAGTAGTTGTGTTGAAGCTTAGGTCCACCCCGGGCTGTAGCGCTAATTTAAAAAGAAGAAGAAGAACCTTGAGAAATGCAGCTGCAGCTTATGGTGTCCTACTTTATGACGCGGAAACCTAAATATTACTTTAAGAGGATGAGGAAGCTCTTAGTCCTTTCGAAAGAAAAGCTTTGCGTCCGATTTTTGGTACTGTTTGCGTTGTTGGCATCTGGAGGAGAAGATTAAACGAGGAACTCTATGGGCTGTACAGCAACATGCGCCCGGTCAAGCGTCCTCGGATACAACGCTTAAGATGGCAATGCCATGTAGAGCGTATGGACACCACTTCTTCGGCCCGAAAAGTCTTCGAATCTGAGTCAATGGGACAACGCAACAGAGGATTCCCTAGGTTAAAGTGGCGCACAGAAGTGGAGAAGGACCTCAATCAACTTGGAGTGCGAAACTGGAGGCAGCTGGCGAAAGATCGTACTGGCTGGAGGGGCATCTTGGTTGAGGTCCAGGCCCACCCCGGATTGTAGCGCCACAAGAAGAAGAAGAAGAGGAAAGAGAAGAAGAAGAAGAAGAAGAAGAAGAAGAAGAAGAAGAAGAACAAGAACAAGAAGAAGAACAAGAACAAGAAGAAGAAGAAGAAAAAAAAGAAGAAGAAGAAGAAGAAGTACAAGAAGAAGAAGAATAAGAAGAAGAAGAATAAGAGGAAGAAAAAGAATAACAAGAAGAATAAGAAGAAGAAGAACAATAAAAAGAAGAAAAAGAAGAAGTAGAAGGAAAAGATGAAAAAGCTTACAGATCAGTTTCCTTCTTTTATAATAATTTAATAATTGGGTGGCACTACAGTTCACAGGGGAACCAGGGCCTAGCTTGCACCTCAACAACACCTCAGCCTTTGCCTCAGCTACTATATTCACCAGATTTGGGCCTTGCGAATTTTTCCTGTCTTTAAGACTGAAAAGACTCATGAAAGGACGGCGTATTATGACTATGGAATAGATACAATCCGATTCCCTAAAATAGCTCAATTAGTAATTGTTGGCGCGACAGTCTACAGGGGGCCTAGCTTGCCCATCAACTACTCTTGTTGTGCGCGCTACTGTTCTCTCACGAGTCAAAGGGACCTACAGTTTTTGCCGACTCCGAACGGCGATGTTTGAAAAGCTTTCTTAGACAGTTATTACACTTTGAGTGTTGTCAGCAGTTCGAAAGAGGTGGTGCCGTGAAAAAATCGAGGTGATCAGTCGGGAATAGAACCCAAACCTTCGGCGTGTGAGTGTCACACTCTATACACTACGCCACGGCGGCCACTTCCTTCTTTTAGGTTTCATAGATTAATTGGTATTTACTCAACTTCCACAACATTTTACTGATTGAACATATTGTCAAATTGTTGTCACGTAAATTAAAATGTTACAATGCTTTGTTGTCTGGTTGATCTTGCCTCGAATTCTTTGGTTATGTTGAAGCTTACACTACTATTTAACTTCTGAAAAGACCGCTTTCCTAATTCCTATTTCAGCTTTTTAAAATCAACTTTTTCAAAGTTTTAATTGTAAAAACTGTGTGTAGTAGGGCCTTCAACAACGTTCTTTGGTTCTTCCACGAAAAGGGGGAACTCAGAGGTTATTTCCGATTCCGACTGACGGAATATAGTTAATAGTTAACCTATGAGTGATGTCAGCAGTCAAAACAAATGTTGCCCCGTAAAAAGTCTGGGACACGAACATCAAACTCGTATGTGAGGCGACACATTATCCCATTTGCTACCATCACTCGCAAACGAGAATTAATCAATTTAGAAAGTATTATTTAAAAATTAAATCAATTAGTTGTTTCTCACTTTATATAGTATTTGAGTGTTATACGAATTCAAAAAATGTTCTTAAATTAAAAGAAAATGGAAAAAGACATATTAAAGTTGATGTTTAGGATGTAAATAATTAATTAGAAATATACTCTGGCGTATTATTAACATTTTTATGCAATGTGTGCCTGCAGATAAAAGCGTACACCTTTCAAAAAATGTTAGTTACACCGGTAGAAACCGTCAAACTTATGAACACTGAAGTCTGTATCAGGAAATAATGTCTTAAACACCGCCTCCTTTTACAACGTACCAGTTTGAACAGCTTATATTTTCCATCGATGCTGCTGATATATTGTCATGAGCTCTTATTAAAATGTATGTCTTCGCCCACCAATAATTTCGTAAGAAGAGAGTTTATTGGTAGCCCGATAAGTTGACCGACAGTTTTTGTGAAATTGAGGATTTTTTTCTACAAAACAAAAAACTTGATGTTCTTCCTAACTGCCTTGTAATTTGCGGAAATATGTATGTTATCGATTCAATATTTGTCTTCGGAAGAAACAAACAAAATTGGTTTGAAAACCACTTTTCAGTGACAAAACAAAAACAAATAAATTGACATTCAAACTGCTTCGACAGAAAGGAAAAAAATAAGAAGATGAGGTAAGAAGTCTTTTAATCAATCATTTTAAGCGAGAATTAAGGGAGAAATTATTAATTAGGCCAAGAAAACTATTCGTTAAATAATTAAAAGATTTAAAGGCAAATAAACCAAAACAGGACGTCAATAAAAATTGGCCGACAGTAATGATTTCGAGAATTTAAAAAGTCCAAGACATCCAGTTTATAGAACTTAGCATATCACTCACTAAGTTCCGGGACATATAGGGGGCACCACTAACAAAAATTATAAATTCAATATAAACTTTTTTGTGATGTGTTATGTCAACAGACCCTGGCAAGATGAGAGTAAATTAAATATTTTTGGTAATCACGGCAAAATAATAATTTAATAATTATTGGATGGCGCTACAGGGACCAGAGCCTAGCTTGCTCATCAACTACTCGTGTTGTGCGCGCCACGAGTAAGGAAGGGACCTACAGTTTTTTGCCGACTCCAAACGGCGAAGTTTGAGAAGCTTTCTTAGTTATTACTCTTTGAGTGTTGTCAGCAGCTTAGAAGAAGGTGGTGCCGTCAAAAATTCGACGTGTTCAGCAGGAAATCGAACCTAGACTTTCGGTGTTTGAGTGTCGCACTCTACCCACTACGCCGCGGCGGTCACAAGGTTAATGTATAGAAAACCAATTAAAGGGTGCCCCAACAAGAACGAAAGATTTAAATGACTGATGCATCAATTGAATTGTTCCTCTGGCTGTATGAGATGTGGCGCCGTCTTGTTGAAACCACATCCCCTCCAAAGATAGCCTTTGTGCATAAAAATACTTTATTATCACCAAAAGCACAAAGAACAAAGAAACAAAACAAAGCTACGGTGAATCCTTTTAATATACAGAGCCCGTTCGGTTTCGTGTCTCTTCGTGACGACATTTCAATCTAGACTCTTTGACAAAAACCTGTGTCCTTCTCACGATCATGGACATGGATCACGCTTGAATGACAGCTCAGAAGACTTCTGCTCTCTGACAGTAGGGTTTAACAGCTCTATTGTGCTGAACAAAGGAGGGATAGTCTGAAATCAGGACTTGCAGAATATGTACGTATGAACTTGCGACTGTTTGGTGAACGTCTGTACTGAGGCCGTACATGGAAGGAAGAAACTCTGTCACATCAAGTATGCAAGACCTTTCCGAGGGCTTCGGATCGTGGCTTATGGCCTTCAGTGCCTGAATTGTCAAAAATGTCCAGCTGGGTCAAGTCGTATCTCCGAGACGGGTACAATTGACTACCCCCAGACGGATAATTAGGCGCTTCGGGAAACCTGAAAGTAGGAGATTCATTATAGCATGGACCGAGTGGCATGCCGCTGCATCTTTAACACAAAAGAATATATTGCCTCTCTCTCTCTCTCTGTAAAGCTCACCATTTACAGAAACCTTGTTTCAAGCCGAATTTTCCAGTTTTGACATCACTCCACTGTCTGTGGACGCATAGATTTCACGACGACGAGTGCTTTGATTCGATTGTTGCCGCTTCCACCGAGATGAAGATGCGCTACGATTCCTTCCCACATTCAAACTTTAAATCAAAGTTCCGCCTGTTGTGCTGGAGTGGGCAAACCCGGTACTTTGGCATTTTCATTTCAAATGTTTGCTGGAGGATAAGAGCCATGCAGTCTCCTCAGTTGCGTTTAGTCTCGGCCGAAGTGTGCCGTTGAGAATGCATTTGCTTCTCGTGAATCACTCGAGGATTTTCTTCGCCCCAAATGCGACAATTCTGGCTATTGACGAAGTTATGAAGATGGAAATGGGACTCGTCACTAAAGATGATTTCATCGGCAAAATCAGCATTTTCATGTTGTCTCCTCAATACCCAATTAACGAACTGCCTTTGCTGTGCATAGTCAGCAGGCTTCATGTCCTGAATCAATTGAACTTTGTAGGTATGAAGATGTAAATCTTTCGTCAAAATTCACTGCGTAGTGGATTTGGAAATACCAATTTAATGAGCTCGGTGTCGAGGTGGATTGAGTTTGAGCGACATCATCACGTTTAGCTGCGATATTTTCGGTCGATCGACCTGGTCGAAAGCGCGTTGTTGTCTTTACATCAGTTACAGACCCAGTTTCAGCAAATTTTTCCATTAATCGCTTTATAGTTGACTCTTTTGAAGCATTATTGTAACCCCAAATTGATCGCAATTTGCGAACTGTAGCCGCAAAACTTTCACCATTTTGGTAAAACAATTTCACAATGAGAATGCGTTGTTCATTCGTGTTACGCACCATTTTGATTAACCTTATGCCTTCTACTAACAAACAAGAATAATTGTTCAAATGTCAAACAATGACAATTCGAATGGCGCCAAATTCAAAATCTTGCGTTCTTGTTGGAACACCCTTTATAAACTTCAAAAAAGAAATTTGGTACCCACTGGTGGCGGAGGTGAAGTGGTATGGGGGTGTATTGTGGCTTCTGGTGTTGGAAATCTAGCGAAAACAGCTCTTAAGGAAGAATGTTTGAAAATGGATCCGGAGTAAACCTAGTCATTGGGGAATTCTATGCTGAACTGCATGAAAATAGTTATAATTCGAAAAGGAAGAACAACAGGATACTAATAAATTATTAATCATTGCTTTGAATTAGCAGAATAATTTTTTGAAATTGAATTTTCTATCCTTATGTGTTTTTGTATTTATGATATGTAAAATATATTTTATTTAAACAAAATGAGTGGAATTACGCTATAAGCACATAGAACTTAATAATCGCATTTTGATTTTTGTAAACTTATTGCATTGAACGCTTTTTCCATGATTTTTAGTTAAGAATTTAAATGTCGAATACCTTTTTATAGTCGAAGTATATTTTTAAAATAAATTATTAAAAAAAATAATAAATTCTTTAATAAAAACTAAATTATAAATTTGTTAAAAAGTGTTTTCTAAAAAAATAAAATTGGAAATAGAATTCTTTGTGTTCCTCTAATTTGTGCTAACATTTAAAATATTTATCATGAAAACATAAATAATTCTTAAAATTTATAAAAATATTTAACAAATGTATTATTCAAACGAAATCTATGTGTGTAATTTCCTTGCTTAATAAATAATGTTTTTAGGACAATACTTTCATCCATTTTATTATAAAATGCATTTAATAACTTTACACCGCTCAAATGCTTTGTTCATAGTTATAGTAGTAATCAACGGCGATACCTTACATAAAACTACAATATTTGACAGTAGAACATTCTGAACACTGATCAGAATGTCGTCAAAATTTTTAAGAGACAGCAATTGATAAACCTTCATATCCATATCTATATATATTCCTTGAATAAAGCCACAAAATTAGAAATTCGACAGTCTTCAATTTCATGATTTTTCAAAGCTCTATTTTAAAGAAACAAACAATGTTCTTTTCATTCCTTCCAATACAATCTATGCTTCTAAACTTTTCCTACAAATGGGCCCTAAAATACCACATTTTAATGAAACCCCGCCCAGCAACAGAATGGATTTTCCAACTAAAAAAAAAAAATAGGTCCACAAAAGTTCACATGACACCCTGTTGCACATGATGAAATTGAGAAATAACTATTTTCAGAGGAAAACAAAACAAGGTCAGTAAAAGTTGCTACCTATCTTTTCCATCCGAAAAGTCATTTTTGGAGCGACCAATGACCAGCGGCAACGCCACCACAAGTTTCGATACTTCATTAGAGAACCGCCAGCAGAAGCAGCAGCTGCTGAAGCCAGCAACACAAAAGTAGTTAAACCACCGAATTCAAAATTAATTAAGGAATAATGTTAATGAGCTCAGAAAGGCGAACTTCTGGTCTGCAACTGGGCGCATTGCTGCCGCTGGCAAGTTACTGCAATGCCTCGGGCGACCAGATTTCACATGAGTCACCCGAATGGTTGCGGTCCACAAATTGACAAGTGTTTTACAACTGAAAACGAAACGAAACAAATTACAGGCGAAAAAGAGAAAAAATGCAGCGCTCCGAGGTTTGTTTTGTTGTTGTGTTTTTTTTTCCTCGTTTTCCATTAACGACTCCGCGTTGTAAACTTTACCACAAGTCGAACGCTGAACAGCTGAATGCCTCGCAATCAGACTGTGACCGCAGAGCATGGCACCGAGAGCATGAGTTAAGTGCAATGGCATGCGTGCGACTTTCTTGTTATGATTAATGGCTGTGCGATATTTTGCCCTGTCCGCCCATCCCGCACTCCTCCTCAATGTTCTTCGCGTCTAGCTGTACGTCGGCTACGAACTTAGGATTGGGGGTTTATGTAAGCGCAAACGACAGCGAGGTGATTTTTTTCAAATCAAAAAAAAAATTGCTTGGCGAGCTCTCGATGGAGCGGGTTAAATTTTTTTTGTGTTTGTGGAATGCAAACCGAGTTAAGGACGGAATTTAGTGACTCCACACGACAAGTATGCGCGATTGACGGATGAAGTGTCGATGGCGGCGGCTCGACTCGGGGTTGATTGAAGACCTGATTGAATTTTAAGAAGCGTGATGAAATGTATCGTTTCATCAGAATTAAAAGTCTGTTAGGATGATTCTTGAAGACGATTTCGCTGTGGAATGTTAAGCGATTAAGCAAACAGCGATACAACGCAAATAAGTGTACATCCTGTGTCTGCAATGGGGCGTGTGTAAGCTGCGACACATGTGTTTGTCAAGTCAGGCGGAGATTAAGTATTTATATTTTTGTTGCTTGCAGTGAGATCTTTTGGGCAAATTTGGCAGCATTTGTGGGGAATTTTAGTTTTTGACAGGTGGTATGTTAGTACACAGAAAAAATTCCTTTTGAGTGAAAATTTAAGCCGACGTGTGTCATGATTTGGGGGATTTTTTGTTTTTAAAATGGTTTTGTTTGTACAGTGAGTGTAGTATAAACTGACTCTGGTTGTTGTTTTTAAATTCCGACTGCAAATAAAAGCAAACCGAAATTCTTAAGTGTGAACCTCACCGTGTTTCTGTTTTGACACTGTTGTTTTGAGGCTGGCTATCCAGAGGTCTCTTTAGGTTCCAACACGCCGGTATACGTCCTAGACGAGGATACAAAGACTTTGGAAGAATCTTACTTATAATTGAAATCTTACGGCAAATTGAATGTGTCCAATTAAATCCTACAAAACGTCAGATTTTTATTTTTCAAAAATCTTCACACCTTCTTTGATCAGATTTTAGGCAAAATTACTTCAAAATGGTTTCAGTATCTGTTAAAACGATGTCTTATTCAATTATTCGGCCACTAGTTCTGTAAAAATGTCCTCTTACTTATTGATCTTATCGTTTTACCAAAACGCCAAACAAGCTATCAAAATGCTCACATTTCCGTCTGTCTGTTTGTTTTGTTTACAAACATGGAGAAAAGTTTCAAACCTAACCAAAATTCATGACCTAGCTTTGATCGTCGTCAGTATTTCTTGATCTACCACACGATCAAAAGTCAACTGAATGGCAATAGGCAACAACGGAAAAACTTTCTAGCTGTAAATCAAGCTGTCAAATAAAGACTGAAACCGCTGTCATGACTTCACAAGTTGCCTAATTGATTAAACTACAGATTGGGTCAATTTTAAAAACGATAGAGTTCCATCGCCTTAAAATTTGAGTTGTCGACTGCGAATTTGTGAAAGGTGTTTACTATCTATGTGAAAGGCTCCAGTTCGTATTCATGTTTGCAGTTGTGGAAGAACTTTGATTTTTGAGAGTCATGGGCGGAAAGTTTATCTAACCTACCAACCCTTGGAAGGCAAGATTGCCATGATCTTCCATTTTTTAGAGCTTGTACCTTACTGACAACACTTAGAAAGGACTATTTCTTTCAAATAAGTGGTTTATTGACGAAGTCGACATAAAACTGCATGCTCCAGTACGCAAAAACTGTGAATGGGTCTATGAACCATTTACATCCGCAGCATTTTTTGAGGAACCAACCGTTCCATTGTTTGGACCAAGGACTGTTTGGTGCAACACTCTGGTCAAAGGCTATATTCCTGTACAACATAGCATTACTACAAACCTTAATTCTTCACCCTCAGTTGACGCTTGGATAATTGAGGAGTCTAGTTCTACATTGGAAGGGTTGAGTTTGTGATTCATTCAAACTTTACTTCACATGTGTATATCCCCCTACTCTATGAATCACAGTTGCCGAATCTTGACGCTACCCATGCAAACTCAAGGCCCATGTGTACTCTACCGCCGCCCCATCCATTTTCCAGTAAAATCCCTTTTTCAAAAATTTTCCAAAAATACGCAATCAACCTAAACAATCACCATTAATTATAGAACCCGATCAATTTAGTTGTGACACGCGCTCTCACAAGTGCGTTTTATCGAGGCAAGGCCACCACCGCAACCTTATCTACTTTAATAACCCTTGAGCATTGCTCTATGTCATTCCATTCCAAAACGAAGTCTTCCCCTGCCACCAACCTCAAATTTTCGATATAAAAACGTCGCGAATTCCGTGAAATCCACTCCAATCGGTTATAAGTGTAGATCCCTCGATTCATTGTTTTAGGACAAGACCGTTATCAGACACATGACACACCACCACTGTTAAAAACTTCCATAAGTGGTCCGTCACCAAATGAGTCACCTGGGAGATAAATTTTGACAGTTTACGAGTATCTTGGGCTTCTCCGTTGATCTCATTTGAATACTCCCCGCAGTTGTTAGTGGAGAAGAGTCCCACCACCTCAAAGACTAACTCCCACACACTCTCGCCGGGTGGCTACACATGAAAGCCAAGACACAAAAGTGGCACCTTGTCGATGGGGATTAAAACAACAGAAGATGTATGCGACAGCACGGTGGCAAGCTCTGCGATACGCTCTGCTTGTGCCCACTCTAGCGGCAGCATAGGATCGACATGACACACCTTTGTGACCGCATTGTCATTCGTTTGTTGGTAATCAATTAGAGTTGAGTGGCGGAGCGAGACGGTCAGTGAAAAAATGCGGTTCCCTACAGCTAACTAGTGCGCAGCCATTAGAAGCTAGCCGGGCAAAGCTTGACAAAGAGCTCAGAGGTGTCAGCGGAGTCCAACTGGAATATGTTGTCGTTTCTGTTTGCTGTTCGATTTGTTGGTGCTCGTTACTGCTTTCCATTGGGTTAGACACCGTAAATGATAGCATTCGCTAAAAATAGTTAATAGTCAGTTGGTCGGATTGAAATCAAGTTCTTTGCTGATTACTAGTGAACTTGGGGCCATGTGACGGTGGGA
Source organism: Eristalinus aeneus (assembly GCA_955652365.1). Taxonomy (NCBI): domain Eukaryota; kingdom Metazoa; phylum Arthropoda; class Insecta; order Diptera; family Syrphidae; genus Eristalinus; species Eristalinus aeneus. The sequence goes on along the minus strand of OY019131.1, from coordinate 28,585,855 downwards.
ACCGTGGGGCGCAATTTATGTGACACGTAATAATTACACCGAGTTGGACTTTGTTTGCCTGTAACAAGTGCCGTGGAGTGAATCATGGGCTGGAGTTAGAGTTTATGACGCTCTGGAATTTGTTTGTCTCCTCGGATTTGTCAGGTCAGGGTCTTTGTTGTTTATTGTAAACGGAATTAAGCAGGTTTGTTGCTTGATAAGGGGTTATGTGAATGAGTCTGTTTGGTATGTTTATTCTGTGGGAGAGCTCTTGCTGGAAAATGACTGACTGCGGATGACGAATTACTCGGGGAGGCCTTCGATGAAGGAGTACAAGCAGAAGATCAAGCAACTAATTGAGAACGCGGCGAGGGTGTATCAAAGTTCTGGGTCTGTAGTTTAGACTTGTCTTGGGGAGGACATAAACAAAATCCCACTTGAATAGATCTTAACAGAGAAGGATAAATTATCCTCGGAAATAGAGTGAATGTTATTGACTGCGGTCTTGGATGGAAACTTTCGAAAAACTAGATTCTTCCCTTCAGCTTGTGGAATTTAATAATTTGACGGGAATATCGCTTACACTGTCTGGGAACCTGCTTTGGTGCCTAATTTTGTTGACCAAGGGCTAGTGGTGAGTCGCAGGAGGAAAATTGACCTAAGGTTCATACTCAAAATGTAAGCTTAAATTCCAAAATTTGATAGAGAGAATGCCTTTGAGTTCATCTTTCCTCTAATAATAATAATAATATTATTCATCTTTCCTCTACAACAGTTAAATTCCATCGATGCAATTCATTCAAAATGCTAGTGCTGCTTTTACTTTAGATCTTATAAACGATCAAAACATTTCAACTGCGCTTATAATCGAATATGAACGATTGGCAGCACTATATCGTAATAATGCTTGTTCGCGTACGCAAAAAATCAGTCAATGGCGCAATTGTCAAAAACTTGTTTTTGTACACTAAAAAATGACAAACTTATCAAAGAAAGAAAGCAGCTCGGCTGAGAAGGCCAAGAAATCTTCTTACTGCAGTCAGTTTGAGACGGATAACGGTTAAACAGTGCGATGCCTGTAAAATTGTATTGCTGTCTGTTGTCTCTTTCTTTTTTTCACGCTTTTGGAAAGTTTGTTCCATGCCATATACCGAGACTGCAAGCGACAGAGGGCGCTTGTGCATTGTATTGATAAAACAGTCTTAAAAAGTCTTTAAAGAGAAGAGGTTAAAGGACAGCTTTGAGTAGGATTTAAGTTTTCACGGGCGCACGTTAGAAGTGTAAGTTTGCCTTTGTGATTTGTTTATTAAAAAAAGTTAATACTAAATTGTGCTAATGAATGTCTTTTCAAAATACATTTCCTTTAGAAGTGATGCTCTGCGAAATTAAACGAACATGTTTTGTAAGTCATTCGCAAACGCGCCATCCGGGAATTTTGGATTAAGACAAGAAACTAGTTTGACAGTTTATTTCATTGTGAAAGTGATGACCTCTGAAAAGTATCAATCACGTCACGTTATCAATAGACCGAGGTTAATTTTTTGGACTGTTTAAAAGTCCCTAGATGATGCGCTGGATTTATGCTTCGCCTGAATCAAAATCATATCCGTAACACGATAATTAGTGTCAACAGAACAGAAGACTCTAAAGACTACTTGGTGCAAAGGCGAATATGAGGCTCTGGTGTTGAGAAAATCTGACTGCTAGTGCGGGCTTGACCAAAAGTTATATTCTTGTGTCACGGGAGGTCGGGATCCTTTGAAACTTAGAACCGTGCGTTAGTCCTTTCATGGAAGTGACGTAAAGTTTGTGGCTTAAAACCCAAACTGAGACTTGTGTACTGTGCTGACTCGTCTGAGTCTGAGTTCGTACATCTAACTGACTGGACGGTTGGGGGAACTTGGCCCGTGGAGTTCCATTCTCAACCGGATTCTGCACCAATAGAGCGGCAAAAGTTTCTGAAAAGCCTCACTTCCTACTAAAATAGAATGATTGTCGCCCGAGAATTAACTTACTTTGGTACCTAAGAAACTGGGGTGTCTGGGCTTGCCTTATTTTCGACTCTTACTAGAATGCAATTCGTGGTATGTGTAGCAATTGATCCAAATCCCACGTTGAACGTCGATAACAAAAAAGGTGAACGCCAAAAATTCTATTTGTAAACCAACATCTTCGTGAATCATTGAAATACATACAAACTGTGAATTAAATTGTGTCTATTGCCTAAGCCCTTGTTTTCCTCCGGCTTCTCTTTGGCTACATTATAATTTTATAGTGTATTATGCTTTTTTATAAATAAATAAATGAACTTGTGTCTACAAAGTGTTCAAAAATAAGCGTGTGTCAACAATCTGCAAAAATATGCGGAGCTTAGTTTATTGTTAGACATTGATGTCAAAACAGATGTCATCAACTATATGTCAAATAGCGCGGCTATCTACTACTCAAAAAAGCTTCACCCTCTTCCTCTGCGTGAAAGCAGATAAGACATTGCGTGAACATATAAGTCTATGTGCGTTTCTCCAAGTGAAATCAGGCCTAAATTTGCTAAGGAAGTGACTCATCGACTGAAAATGTTTCAACACTTCAAGTGTTTCCTCAAGATAGTGCGCCATGTTCGTGTGCATGGAATCAAATGGATTTTTTCTTTTATTTTAACATCTTGGAAGTTGTTTCAATGAGTTTTATTGGTCTTATATTGACGTAGAAGACCAATAAGACGTGTGGTCGCCGTGGCGTAGTGGGTAGAGTGCGACGCTCACACGCCGAAGGGTCTAGGTTCGACTCCCAGTTCAACACCAATTTTTCTAATATTTCACGCCACCACCTCTTTCGAGCTGCTGACAACACTCAAAGAGTAATAACTGTCTAAGAAATCTACTCAAATTTCGCCGTTCGGAGTCGGCAAAAAACTGTAGGTCCCTTCTACTCGTGAGAGAACAGTAGCGCGCACAACACGAGTAGTTGATGAGCAAGCTAGGCCCTGGTCCCCCTTTGGACTGTAGCGCCAACAATTACTAAATTGACGTAGAAAAATGTTTCGGGTGTTTGAGAAGGATTCATTATCTACTCCAATTGAGAGGACAGAGAGCTTCTTCAACGAATTTTCTCAAACCGATGTACTTGTATACTGCAACAACAACAAAACCACATAGAATTATTGAATTATGCATAGAAATGCAGAAAATCCAGCAACTGGGACTTCACAATCCTTTAAAACAGCTGCATGTCTTCCAAAATAATTTCAGTCAAAAGTGTACTTCTTAAATTTTCCATCTGACATTGACGTTTTCTTCTCTCTTGAGACTCTTTCAACGTTAATTCCACCCATCTCTGATAGTTTTTTCTAATTCCCATCACTCACGAAGACCACATTTCTTCGAACCCATTAAATTTGCGTCTTGCAATTCCCTTACAATGACATTCACCATCACAATCAGTATGAAACATCGCAAAAACATTCGTTTTCTTGTAAAGAAATTCTAATGAAATTGCTCACGTCCGATATGTTTCGATTTGCATACAGGAAATGGATTACACGTGATTCACGTTAGATCGCCAACGCCATAAGACCATGCCACGGCAGATCGCACCGAACAATCGGAAAGAACGAGAATCTCAAAATGTCACATGCATGTGTGAATTCAAATCCCATCGAAAGATGTGGTTGACTTTTGCCGAAAAGGAATCCAGTGTTGGTGTGAGATGAATAAATTACCCTCATTGCGTCTTGTGTCAATGGGGAGATTTAAGATCAACACATTTTTGCTTTGCGGCGCAAATTTTAAGACTCTCATTTGATGTGATTGAAGACGATTGTGAAAAGGATGCAGGATTGAAAATAAATCAGATCGTGCGATATTGTTTCAGAAAATAACTTTTCGTACGCAATTTCGAAGAATTTAGTGAAATAGTTTAAATTTCATGACAGTGGTGGAGAATTTTTGTTGAGGAATGTGAGCGTGATTTGATGATTGACATGGTCATATGGGAATGAACTCCTCCTTTTTAGGGGGAAGTTCAGAATGAAACTATACAAGAGGGTGTGTTTTGAAAGAGATTTCAAAGCTAAGAAATCTTTTTCGTATGAGTGATTGTTTCCATCGATTGTTTTTGAAAGCGGTGGGATTTTTAAAAAATAAAACGTAACAAGGTTTGCTTGAAACCTTGTCCTGGATTATTTTCAAAATCACACATTTAAGAAAATTTCAGAAGATTTCTAAATTGGTTTTTGTATTTTCTGAAATTTGGAGTTTTAATTTTCAAATCGGCTTAAACTTTAAAACAATTATGTGACAGCAACACGTTTTCCAAATAACTCATAAAACACTTTAATGCGCGTGCTTTGAACAACTCTCCCGTTATCCTGACACAAAACTCCAAGTGTGCGGAATATAAAATGTAAATAAAGACTCTCTGAAGCTAAATTTCAGTGACCATCATTATTATGTAATTTCAAAAGAACCTCGCTTAAAAGTACCAAAAAAGAAATCACAATTCAATTTGTTCAGCAACACACGCCAAGCAGACATGTGTCAGTCTATCAATCAAAATTTCGCTAAACCATTTGATAAATTCCCAAGATGAGACAGCACATCTCAAGGTTTCCCCTCCACCCCCAATTGAAATTGCTTACTGCCTACGCAGTTTGAATCAAGGTTCCGCCACATCGTGTTGTTCAATTTGAAACGCCCATAGAAACGTGTCCCGTGAGAGTTCCGAGTCCAAATGCCAGAAGTCCAGAAGTCCACTGGGCGTATTATTATCACAGTAATTACATTCGCAACAGGTTGTAGCACACGCAAACTTTGATCATACTGCCGAAGCATCTCATGCGTGGAATTATATCGGGATTCCGTTTTTTTTTTCTTCCTTCGTGTCGTTTTAATTTTTTGGGAACAACCCATCGGAGGAGGACTGGGAACGAGAAAAAAATGTGAAGAAAAAGATGTTGAAATTAATTTCACGGTTCGACGGATCAGAAGATCGTTTTTCGGAAAAGAGCTACAATTGAGTGATAAATACTTTTCGGAGAAGCTATGAAGGCAGACATTTGTTCAGAAATCGTGGATTGAAAGGGAGTCTTTAGAATGTGCCAACGATTGAGGATGAAGAGTATTTTACTGGATTTACCACACGAAATAGCACAATGGTCCTGTATGGGACTAAGTGCATTCGTCAGCCACCTTAACCTACCTACCACGCTTTTACAAAGTCGACTTTCCACGTGTCCTGGACTGGCTGTGGCCAGAAACTGAACCGGGAAAGGAATGTAGTCGGATTTTCACGGACGGCTCCAAGACAACGGAGGGTTCTGGAGCTGGAGCCTTCGTGGAAAACGACAACATTATACTTCACGCCTCCTTAGGAAACTTCGCGTCGGTCTTCCAGGCGGAAGCCTTCGCGATCCTAATGGCCACCAACTACATTGTGAAGAATAGGTGGAAGGGAAGAAGTATCTGCGTCTGCAGCGGCAGTCAAGCTGTGCTCAAAGCCTTACTTAACCCTTTAACCACTTCCAAGATAGTTCAGGAATGCAAGTCTTCCCTCAATTTGGTCGGCAGGCTGAATTCGCTAAAACTTATCTGGGTCCCTGGTTATCACGGGATCTTGGGAAATGAAACTGCCGATGAACTAGCTAGGCTACGTTCAGCAGAGGCATTCGTAGGACCCGAACCCGCCTTGGGATTACCCGCGTCCCTGGTCAGGGCCTCCGTCGATGGTTGGGTATCCCTACAGCACAACCAGAGATGGCGTGACTCTCCAGGATGCAGGGTGACTAAGAGTATGCTCCCAAACGTCTGCAAGAAATCCGCTTCTTTTCTGCTATCCCTAGACAAAAACGAGTGCAGAAGACTTGTTGGCGTATTAACGGGACACTTTACCTTCGCTATGCACCTGAGTCGGCTTGGGCTTAGTGATGTCACACTCTGCGACGCCTGTGGAGAAGAAGAACCTGAACCTTTAACCAACTCCGGACTCCGAGTTTAAGAAGCCTTAGTATAGAAAATTATTACCCTTTGAGTGTTGTCAGCTCCTCAAAAGGGGTTTTGCGAGGTGTTCACTCCCGAATTCGAACCTGAACCTTCGGCGTGTGTTTGTTACACACTTCGTCGTGGCGCCAACTTAAGTGCGCCTACATATAAAGTAAAGAATTTCAATCTTTCCTCCAATCTGTAAAGCACTTTTCGTTATCATGAAGTGAACAGGTAAATAGACATTCTGTTGACCCTACTTAAAGCTACCTTAAGTGAGTTTAAATGCAAAAACTCAAACTAAACATCAACTCCGAAAAACGTGAGCAACGACAGCCACAGCAAAAACTCTGAAAATATTACGATAAATCTTCCATGAGTTACATGACTCCCTCAGGGACTTTTCCAAATTTTAATCCCTGCCCTGTTCTTAAAGTTCCCATTGCTCCACTAAAACACAGTTTCAATCTTACAGCGGGTTGTATGATACTCAATTTTTGTAAGCCCTGTTCCAATTAAAAGTCTCTTCCTTGGAATCCAGTTAATTAAACTAACAAAACAGGTTGACATGGAACTCCAAACAAAACGGACAAACCGCATTCACAAAGAGGAGATTCTTCAAAATTAAATGGACAGTGGACTCGAGTTTTCAGCATATCAGATTACCGAGTATAAGAATTGTCTTTTGCCCCGCCATGTGACTTGTCACTGAATCCGCAGAATGATTGTGTTTCCTGCAGGTGTCCCCTTCTGATAATCTGATTCCGTGCAGATGTCTTGTAAGTTGACAGCTTAGCATCAGACTTAGGGAATAGATCTTTCATGTGGTCAAGCCAAGTGTTGACGTTCTCCTGTCAGATTACTAATAATAATAAGTGGAGTGCGCGACAGTCTACAGGGGAACCAAGGCCTAACTTGCTCATCAACTACTCGTATAGTGCGCGCTTTAATTCTCTCACGAGTGGAAGGGACCTACAGTTTTTGCCGACTGCGAACGGCGATGTTTGAAAAGCTTTTTCTTAGACAGTTATTAACCTTTGAGTGTTGTCCGCAGCTCGAAAGAGGTGGTGCCGTAAATAAAAATTCAAGTGTTCAGTCAGGAATCGAACCTAGACCAGCTGCGTGTGAGCGTCGCACTCTATCCACTATGCCACGGCGACCAGCTCCTGTAAATTTGTTGACAAGTTTTGACGTTCTACTCTCAGATTAAAGATGTAAGTTTGATGCCATCACATTGCAAAATATTCGCTAGTTGATATTGAAGTACAGTGCAACAATAGATCCAAGCGCAAGCCTCTCATTTTCGTCTTGTCGAAGCCACTTATCGGACAACATATTCAATTATTCATCTTTATAACGACAGACACAAGAAACTTAAACAGACTTCCTAACAGGTAATATAGTCTAAGAGGCTAAGGAACACTGACTAGAAGCCGAAGGGTTCCCTAGATTTTATTAATAGATCCATTGTGATCTTGTGTTGTTGTGCCCGCTGTGGCGTAGAGGGTAGAGTGCGACGCTCATACGCTGAAGGGTCTAGGTTCAATTTCCGTCTGAACACCTCGAATTTTTCACGGCACCACCTCTTTCAAGCTGCTGACAACACTCAAAGAGTAATAACTGTCTCAGAAAGCTTCTCAAACTTTGGCGTTCGGAGTCGGCAAAAAACTGTAGGTCCCTTCTACTCGTGAGAGAAGAATAGCGTGCACAACACGAGTTGTTGATGAGCAACCTAGGACATGGTCACCCTGTGGACTGTGGCGCGAACAATTATTGATTATTATTGGGATCTTGTGAAGAACTGGTCTATAGGAAGAGAGGGAGATTTTTGTGAGAAGAATTGTCAGTTTTAGAAATACATACATTCGGCGGTTTCCTTCTTTGGAACCTTAAAATAAACTAGTTAAGAGAAATAAAGTCACCCCTACTTACTAAAATCTAGACAGTAGTGACAAGAGTGGTATATGCAAACTAGCAAATGTGAAGGAAAGGGTCCTATGGACCAAAGGTTCATACTGCACAGCAGCAAAAATAAGCACTGTATAGTCTAAAGACTTTTTCCTAAAATTTAAAGCTTAACACCGTTTATTACAAAACTAGATGTTTAGAGGTGTTGAAACATTTTCAAACAAATTTTCGGTCAAATTAACAACAGATTTGATGAATTTGGGACCTGTTCATATCTAAATTTGTTTAAATATCACAACAACCAATTAAAATTCAATCACTCCTGACAGCAAACCCAAAACAACACAAAATGTCATCCCCTTCTCAAAAACAAAAGCACATGTGCCAGTCATAAAAAGTAAAACCGCATTCCACTGTGGAATGGCATTCAAATCGAAACAATAAAACTGTCTCCAATTTCAAAAATTCGAAGAATAAAATAAAACGTGAGTGTGCAGCACCGACAAGATTCAAATGAATTTCATTTCAATTGAATGCACCTGTCTCCATCAAATTGATGCACAGCGCCATCGTCGCCGCTTTCTAAGAACTGCCCAAGTCGTCCAAGCAACACAAAGCTATTCAACTTGTCCACAGACTTGTCACATATTCCAGCGAACTATGAAATTCATAAGAACCGCATACCAACGCTGGATACCGAGAAAATGACATTCCATCTCGCTACCAGTCCCAGCAGTGGCAGGCAATCTACATGTGATTTCCCTTTCGAAATTCCACACACAAGGTCAGGAAAAACTAATGTCTCCTCGCGTCAACCTTTAGAACTCTCATGCGCGCTCTGGCCACCGCTTCAGTAGCACTCACAATTCTTACACAAAAAATTAAGAAAATGGTTTGTGTTTTTTTTTTGTAATAATTTACCTGCGCACAGTTCTAACACATTGTGTCCATATGTTAGTCTAGTTAATCCGTAAGATACAAAATTTAAGTAAAAAAAATTTATATGTTTTTAGATTTGTACGAGAGAATGTTTCAACAAAATCCCCCAGCCAAGCGGCAAAGCGTGTACGCGATGAATAAAATTCCCGGATTGACGGTGACGGTCACACACTGCACACACTGCACTTTTATGCTTCAAGCAGAAAATATTTCACATGCATATGGATGCAAGATATACTTATTTTTATTTTTTCTTTCTTTTTCTTTTTGACTTTTTTTTTATTTTATATCAACACTCTTGTGCATGCATTTACACTTATTTCACACGTGATAACAGGGTGAATGCACAAATAGCAAAAGATAAGTGAATGGTGGTGGTTGTAGTGGCTGAGCCTTGGGCTGGTGTGACGATCAAAAGAGACCCCGAAATGAAAACCCGAAGAACTCACACGATCGCTCTGATCGACCGAAAATTTGTGTATTTCTTCAGCAACGACGACGACGGCGAAGACAACTTCATGGACATGAATTTCTCCAACACTGAACTTCTCACTGAATCGGAGTTTGGTTTAGATACTCTTGTATCTTAGCGGCTGAGCCGAGAGGGGTGCTAAACCTGATGAATTCACTTAGTGGCTGTCGCCTGGATATTTTCGCAAACAAAAAAGTTGATCGGATCGACGACGACACACTGCCATTGAGGCATACACTCACGATCTACACGATCTCTATCTATTGTCGTCGCAGTTGACGATTAAATTATTTTCATCTTTTATTTTTCCTCTTTCAGTAAAATATTTGACCTCTCTAGACCTGATCGTGCTGCATTCCAACGAGTTCGAAAATATTTCTTGTTTTTTTTTTTTTTTTTTTGTATTTTTTTGTGTACTCTCTCGATCGAACCAACACAGATGTAAACAGAAGTAGTGTTACTAGATACGCGAAGTATTTCTCTCAGTTATTGTATGAAATTCGTTGTTGTTTTTTTTTCTGTTTTTTCGCTTGAGTATCTTTTATTATTATTTCATACAGGCGAACAAAAATCTATCGTCGAAATTCATAGGCACGCGAAGAAGGAGAGCGAACATAAGCGTGAGTTAGGATGATCTATCCAGCGAGTGAATGAGTGAGAGAGCGATGTAAACGAACGAATGTAGGGTTGCGTGTTGAGTGGACGACGGACACACACATAGGGTGAGAGTGCGAGAAAGAGTCGAGATACGATATGTTGCAGCAGGCAAAAAACAAAAATCAACAAGCAGGTAAATCTAAAGCCAATCCAATCCGTCGTGTGTAGTCAAACCGATCGACTCTGACTCTGCGACGAGCGGTAACAGCGACAGCGACGACAACGACTACAAACGGCAATGACGATCGTTTGGTATGTGCGCACCAGCCGAGAGATACACTTTGTTGAGATACAATATCTCTCCAGTAGATCTTCAATAGATTAAAAACAAAAACACACCAACAACAACAACGAGAGACTTAATTACAAACTCGCCACTGAATGGTCTGGTCTGTGTAGTGAAATTCCAAGCTACACTTAAAAAAATTGTTTGATCAAATTTAATGAGGGGGCCGTATATTTTATCACCTCTACCACTTGTCACTGTTCGCGATTGTTTCTGCTTGAAATTGCAGAATTCTTTCAAGTTTCATAAATTTTTATTTTTTTGTGAGAAAACAAATATTTTCTCCTCGTTCGCGCTCGTTTTTCGCGTCAGTGCGGCGCGGCGTGCGTTTCGGAATTGAGAGAGAAAATCTTAAGTAAGACTCTGCCTTGTGTAGCGAGTTGCGCTGCGTTGTGCTGCGGGAGCCAACACTGCGGAATGCTCAGCACCGAAAACCAAACTAACTAGAAATCGTAATCGAAAAGTGAGCACCCGTAGATACTTGTCGTTTTCTTTCATCCACATTCACAGCAGAGCTCTGAGTCAAACCAATACGATTACAAAATCACTGCCGCACCAATACCGTGACAATGGATTGGAATGTGACCAACACATGCACGGGTATTGGGTGAGTGGAGCTTAATCGCGCTGCTTGTCGTGTGTGCCAGCCCAGCGAACTGGATGTTATTTGATGAGATCTCAGCGGGATAGCGTTGCCAGGTGTTCGCGTTGTGTTAGGTCGGCATTGGGTGTTGTGTTGGGAGGGGAAAGAGATGGAAGGCGGTGGCTGATCGAGGGTTGGAAGATTGTTTGAATTGGCTCGAGAATGGTTTGTTGATGCATTTGAATAAATGCGTCGTTGGGGTGTGAGTCGAGCGAGGACAATTGACTGATCGTTTTTGAAAGAGCTACTGGGCGTCAGGATTTGAACTTGAAACGATTTCAGCAAGGGTTTGCACTTTGTTGGCTGGAATAGATGAAATCCACTCTGCTCGGATTAGCAAGGAGTTTTGGACATTCAATGGATGTGACCCTTATGCAAACTAATTTTTTAAACAAATTCGTTCTATTTTTTTGCTAATGTGCCGTGAATGATTGCAAATTGCAGGACATCATGAATGATTTGAGAACCGTATGCAAAAGAATTCGAGGAATAACTTTAACATTTAGGGAGCTTAATTCTATGAGCTAAAAGGTACTTACTTCGGGGGATAAGGTCATTGAGAAGAGTCATTACACTGAAGAGTAACCCTCATGCAATTGTGATCCTTGTTAAGTTTATTTTCACATTTTACGGTTAAGCAACATACGTTGAGAAGTCTTACCAAGCTTCATTCGCAGGAACTAAACCTAAAGTACTACTTTGAAAATGATTTTTGAAAAGGTAGCTCTTAACAGTTTTGGCATCGACATAAAGGATGTAAGCGCCATAAAGAATGGAATCTTAAAAAAAACTAAATTTAGACTGGCGGATCTTATCTGCTATGTTCGAAAACATAGCATTTTTCAGGTCCTTGGTCTTAGATCTGTGTGTCGACTTGTACTGGAACCCCCGACCTTGTATGGGTGGGTCGGGGGTTCCAGTATAGCCTCGATGGTATGGGTGGGTCGGGGGTTCCAGTACAGCCTCGATGGTAGTTGGTATAACAGCTAGAGAAGAAGTGATACAGCTCGCATTCAGTACATGTCGGGAGAAAATTTTCTTCTCGTTGTGCAGGAACTAAGCTCCTTAACTAACTGACAATTGGTTTTGGATGGGTTCCAGTTTCACCTAGCTGTTTCTTGAAAAGTTGCACCAAGAACTGTTGCAGGCGGATGATGGGCGATTTTTTATAGACCTTCTTGTGGGTGTGATGTTTTATCCGGTCAAAAGTGAGACCGGTGCACATGGGTAGTATCTTCCTTTCGAAGATCGAGATGCTGTGTAATACAGGGAAGCCATACGCTGTTCTGGGTCCTATGAGCTGCTTGTATAGTAACAGCTTCGTCTTCTCAGCAAGGCTGTTCTCACGTCGCATCAATGGGTAGATGCGATGGAAAGCGAAACTAGACTTTTGAAGGTTCACTTTGGAGAGAGGATTAAACTTCAACCTCCCAGTGTATACTTTCATATACTTTGCCTTATCCGTTGTCGTTAGTGCTGTCCCATTGGGTAGCACTACCTTCATGCTCCGGCATTTGCCGGCTGTTCGGAAGCCTCGTCGTGTTGGTCTAGGGAAAGCGAAACTAGCCTTTTGAAGGTTCACTTTGGAGGAAGGATTAAACTTCAACCTCTCAGCGTTCACTTTCATATACTTTGCCTTATCCGTTGTCGTTAGTGCTGTCCTATTGGGTAGCACTACCTTCATGCTCCGGCATTTCCCGGCTGCTCGGAAGCCTCGTCGTGTTGGTCTAGGGAAAGCGAAACTAGCCTTTTGAAGGTTCACTTTGGAGGAAGGATTAAACTTCAACCTCTCAGCGTTCACTCCCATATACTTCGCTTTGTCCGTTGTAGTATTGGGTAGCACTACCTTCATGCTCCGGCATTTTCCGTCTGCTCGCAAGCCTCGTCGTGTTGGCCTAGGGAAAGCGAAACTAGCCTTTTGAAGGTTCACTTTGGAGAAAGGATTAAACTTCAACCTCTCAGCGTTCACTTTCATATACTTTGCCTTATCCGTTGTCGTTAGTGCTGTCCTATTGGGTAGCACTACCTTCATGCTCCGGCATTTCCCGGCTGCTCGGAAGCCTCGTCGTGTTGGTCTAGGGAAAGCGAAACTAGCCTTTTGAAGGTTCACTTTGGAGGAAGGATTAAACTTCAACCTCTCAGCGTTCACTTTCATATACTTTGCCTTATCCGTTGTCGTTAGTGCTGTCCTATTGGGTAGCACTACCTTCATGCTCCGGCATTTCCCGGCTGCTCGGAAGCCTCGTCGTGTTGGTCTAGGGAAAGCGAAACTAGCCTTTTGAAGGTTCACTTTGGAGGAAGGATTAAACTTCAACCTCTCAGCGTTCACTCCCATATACTTCGCTTTGTCCGTTGTCGTATTGGGTAGCACTACCTTCATGCTCCGGCATTTTCCGTCTGCTCGCAAGCCTCGTCGTGTTGGTCTAGGGAAAGCGAAACTAGCCTTTTGAAGGTTCACTTTGGAGGAAGGATTAAACTTCAACCTCTCAGCGTTCACTTTCATATACTTTGCCTTATCCGTTGTCGTTAGTGCTGTCCTATTGGGTAGCACTACCTTCATGCTCCGGCATTTCCCGGCTGCTCGGAAGCCTCGTCGTGTTGGTCTAGGGAAAGCGAAACTAGCCTTTTGAAGGTTCACTTTGGAGGAAGGATTAAACTTCAACCTCTCAGCGTTCACTCCCATATACTTCGCCTTGTCCGTTGTCGTATTGGGTAGCACTACCTTCATGCTCCGGCATTTTCCGGCTGTTCGGAACCCTCGTCGTGTTGGTCTCCGCAGGCACATGAGGACCGATTTGTTAGTGTTGATCGGAATGCCCCATTTCTGGGAGTAGAAGTAGAGCTTCTCCATTTCTTGCTCGATCCTCCGCGCTGCTATCTGTGGTGACGGCGATGTTAAGTATGTTAACGAGTCATCCACAAACAAGTAACAGTTTACAGATGCCGATAATGGCGGCTAGAGCGGACATCCCATTCTATATGGCATCTATTTTTGCCAAAAATTCTTTGTCATCAACGAATAGAAGAATTTTTGATGACTTTCGATCGGTCCATAAGGAAAACTACTCTTTTTCCCACACCATCAATTTTAAATCCCACAAAAGAAGTAGCTTTCCTATTAATAAGCAGTCACAACAAAAAAAAAAAACAAAAAAAGACAATTATTAACAGAGAAGTGGACGAGTCTTCGAACTACATTTATTAAAATTTACTTTATTGCACTTTGCACACATCTTGGCTGTAACTGTTTATTTTTTAAAAAAATGCTTTTTTATCGGAGTGTATTTTTTAGATGAATACAACTTTGAAATGCATTTAAATATAGCGGTTTTTTTTATTTTTGAATTGACATTAAATTACATTATTCGAAACATAAACTTCTGGCATTATAATTTAAATGTTACTTCTGACATCTCCGTTAATTGACGTAGCTTATGCTAGAAGCCTAATTTTCCACGAATTTCTTCAACATTTTTGGACGTATATCGGCAATAATGCGGCAAATCTTGTCCTGATGTGTCAATCGTTTCGGTCTTATTGACGTAGCAACCTACACAGAAAATATTCATGCGGCGATCACACGAATGATCATGGAGGCGAATTCACGAGTCTGTAACGTGCGTAAAAATGCGTTTCCTTCAGTAAATCACTCAGCGCATGAACTGTGTTACATGTTGCACAGTCTTGTTCACACCATGGCTCTTTCATATCATGGGTCTTCAATCGACGAGCGAGCGAATCAATAATCATGACTCTTTAGGGGCTATCACTTGCATCACAAGTTGGTGAAGTTTTCGATCATGTTGTAACCCTTGTGAAAGCTCACTGCTGTTCTAATTTGTCAGAGTTAAGTGTCAAGTGATTATTATATCAACCTACGAAACCTCTTAACCACGACAATGTCCACCACGGTGTTTTAAAATTCTGCATGGTCACACACCGACCTTGTTTGGTTTTATTAAACATTTTGTTTCATCAGATCCAATCGAATTGAACTTGACAAAAAGACAATGTGACATTTTTCCAATATTCTATGGATTTCCAAATAAATTTCTAACAAATTCGTACTTTTTTTGCTAATCTGCCATGAATGACATACCAGTTTGGTTTCAAGGCAGGGCGTGATGCCATACATGCCGCGTCGAAACTAGTTTCTGACTTTCAATGGAACAAGTGCAAGAAACAGTGCACATGTGCGGTGCTGATTGATCTGGAGAAGGCTTTCGACACCGTTTGGTTGGAAGGACTTTTTTACAAGCTCAGTCGGCTCGGCATGCATAAATCGCTACTATACTTACTGTTTAGTATGCTTCCTGGCAGACGTTTCGTGGTAAAATACGGAAACGCAACTTCGGTGGGAATATTTCATGTCATGTATGACATTCAAAATGGTTTAAGGATGCACTATCTACCTGGGTATATGCGCTGCAAAGGCCAAATCTTGGCCACTTTGAAGATGTTTTTCGGGTCTTAAGGTTGCCTTTTATATTTCGACTTTTTTTTAGGGTTGCCCATAGTGTTGCAATGTGGCAACTTCCAGCTCTATTGTAAAGTTGGACATTTTTCAGGTGATACGTACTCAGAAAATTCGTCTTGGAGTGAACTACGACTTAGGTTGAATTCACAATGCCAACGATAAACACTGGTCCTTGATTTAACTTCATTGCCAAAAATTGAATTAAGTTCATCGATGCACTGTTGTTGAGTTAATCCAAGTCGAAAGTTGTCAAAAATAATCGCACGCAAATTTTCACGATTTAATTCCATTTTTTGGGCGAGATGAATGTTTTAAGTTACTGTAAACAACACAAATAGAGCTCGTATGACAAAACGTTCTGAGTACGTATAACCTGAAAAATGTCCAACTTTACAATAGAGCTGGAAGTTGCCACATTGCAACACCATGGGCAAAATGATGAAAATTGAGCATCGCACTATAATTGAATTTCTCTCTAAGCAAGGAAAAAGTAAAAAAAAAGTACTACTAATTTGTAATACTAATTAGTACTACTAATTAGTAATACTAATTAGTACTACTAATTAGTAATACTAATTAGTAATACTAACTTCTTTACTAATTAGTAATACTATACTATTACTAATTAGTAATAATAATTAGTAATAATAATTAGTAATAATAAATTGTAAATAAGTTAGTATTACTAATTAGTATTACTAATTACTAATTAGTATTACTAATTAGTATTACTAATTATTTTTTATTATTAATTATTTATTACTATTAGTAATACTAACTTCTTTACTAATTAGTAATACTAACTTCTTTACTAATTAGTATTACTAATTAGTATTACTAATTAGTATTACTAATTAGTATTACTAATTAATA
The DNA here is from genome assembly GCA_955652365.1 of Eristalinus aeneus. NCBI lineage: Eukaryota > Metazoa > Arthropoda > Insecta > Diptera > Syrphidae > Eristalinus > Eristalinus aeneus. Next base: position 28,569,646 of record OY019131.1, on the reverse strand, counting down.
ATACTAATTAGTAATACTAACTTCTTTACTAATTAGTATTACTAATTAGTATTACTAATTAGTATTACTAATTAGTTTTACTAATTAGTATTACTAATTAGTTTTACTAATTAGTATTACTAATTAGTTTTACTAATTAGTATTACTTTTACTAATTAGTATTACTAATTAGTATTACTAATTAGTTTTACTAATTATTATTACTAATTAGTATTACTAATTAGTAATACTATTATTATTATATATATATATTATATATATATATATTATTATTACTAACTTCTTTACAAATTATTATTACTAATTAGTAATAATAATTAGTAATAATAATTAGTAATAATAAATTGTAAATAAGTTAGTATTACTAATTAGTATTACTAATTACTAATTAGTATTACTAATTAGTATTACTAATTATTTTTTATTATTAATTATTTATTACTATTAGTAATACTAACTTCTTTACTAATTAGTAATACTAACTTCTTTACTAATTAGTATTACTAATTAGTATTACTAATTAGTATTACTAATTAGTATTACTAATTAATAATACTAATTAGTAATACTAACTTCTTTACTAATTAGTATTACTAATTAGTATTACTAATTAGTATTACTAATTAGTTTTACTAATTAGTATTACTAATTAGTTTTACTAATTAGTATTACTAATTAGTTTTACTAATTAGTATTACTTTTACTAATTAGTATTACTAATTAGTATTACTAATTAGTTTTACTAATTATTATTACTAATTAGTATTACTAATTAGTAATACTATTATTATTATATATATATATTATATATATATATATTATTATTACTAACTTCTTTACAAATTAGTATTACTAATTAGTATTACTAATTAGTATTACTAATTAGTATTACTAATTAGTGTTACTAATTAGTAAAGAAGTTAGTATTACTAATTAGTAATACTTATTAGTAAAACTAATTAGTAATACTAATTAGTATTACTAATTAGTAGTACTATTAAGTAATACTAATTATACTTATTAGTATTACTAACTAGTACAACTACTACTACACTCGACTACTAATTACTCGGTCATTCGACCACTAATCACTCGATTTATGAATGCTTAGTAGTCATTCGATTCTATTTAGTACTACTAATTAGTAGTCGAATGATTAGTAGATCACTCGAATGTCTTCTACTAATTGTCGTACTGATTAGTAGTCATTCATTTAATTAGTAGTACTAATTAATTAATTTGTAGTACTAATTAGTATTACTAATTAGTAGTACGAATGAATGATTAGTAGTCCTTTTAGTAGTACTAATTAATAGTACTAATTAGTAGTACTTATTAGTACTACTAATTTTTTACTACTAAGTATTAGTAGTACTAATTAATTAATTAGTACAAATTAATTAATTAGTGGTACTAATTTATCAATTAGTACTACTAATTAGTACTACTAATTAAATGATTGACTACTAATCATTCGACTACTAATTACTCGAATTTAAATTGAATTCGCATTTTCCTTCATATCGATACCGAGAATAAGAATATAATAGAATAGAATAGTCATGTTAATACATGTGAGTTGTTATGAACAAATGGTAAGATTCCTCAGCTGAAAACAATTGTGGTTTAGTGTTGCAATACAGTATCGGAAAGACTATACGCGAACAAAGTAACGTTCCTAAATTATGAAGTAAAATTATTTTGTAGCTGCAAACGATTCGATATCATTTTCATCTTCCTCAGATGTCACAATTCCTTTCCTTAACACACCCCTTTGCTTTCATAGAGATCATAAAATTAATGTTTTGTAGGGATGATACATTACCTATTTCTTGTTCAATTTGTTATTTAGTACGATTTTTAAGTATCACTGAGGTTGGTCACACAGCTTTTCTTCTCAATCTTAGTCAAACGTAATATTCCTGACACACACTTGGTGCATATAAGGTTGTCAAATATCTCCCGCTTTTTTGCTCTTCATTCAATGCGCCCTTTTGTTCGATAATTGGTTTCCATTTAGACGGTAACTACGTAATATCCCCCTCGTAGAAGCTCTTCTCTTTATTTGCGAAGAACTCGGACAGCCTCTTTTCACAAGCCTCTTTTGAGTTCAACTTGACACCACCAAGGGCATTCGCCATGGACAGGAACAGGTGGTAATCACTTGGCACTATGTCCTGGGTATATGGGGGATGCAATAAAACCTCCCATCCGATCTTCCGTAGCTTCTTACGAGTCATCAACGAAGTGTGTGGTCTGGCGTTGTCCTGGTGGAATACTACACCCTTTCTGTTGGCCAATTCTGGATGCTTCTGGTCGATCGGCTGCTTCAAGCGGTCCAGTTGTTCGCAATAGATGGTAGACTTAAGCAACTGTCCAAATGGAAGCATCTCATAGTTGATGATTCCCTTCCAATCCCACCAAACACTCAGCAAAACCTTCCTGGCCGTCAATCCCAACTTGGCCACTGCTTAGGGACGATTGCGGCCTCCAACCACGACCGTTTTCGCTTGATATTGTCGCATGTGATCCATTTTTCGTCGCCAGTCACCATCCGTTTCAAAAATGGGTCGAGTTCGTTCCGTTTCAGCAGCATATCGCAGGCGTTGATTCGGTTCAAAAGGTTTGTTTTCGTCAAATCATGCGGCAACCAAACATCAAGCTTTTTTTGTATCCAGCCTTCTGCAGATGTTTGAAAATGGTTTGGTGACTAACTCCCATCTGCTGAGCGATGTCACGAGATGCCACATGCCGGTCTAGCTCGATGATTTCCATGATTCGATCGGTATTCGTCGTCACAGGTTTTCCGTCGGCTGGCTTATCCATGGTGTCGTTTTCACCGGCTCTGAATCGTTGAAACCATTCCCTCGCTCTTCGAAGTGATAGAATAATATCCCCCAAAACACCATTAATCTCACGGAACGTTTCTTAAGCGGGTTTGCCTTTAATGAACGAAACTTTTAAAACAGCGCGAATTTCGGCGTTAATAAACTCCGTGTTTACACGTATATAACTGTTGAACGCAATATCCAAACTAATCATACATAACGTTTTGTAGGTTATGTCAAGACCTTTTAAATGATGTATAGTATTGCCGGAGACGAGTGCTGTAGCGCTTTGTACATATCCGGAAATTCAAAAGATAAAAAGGTGGAAGGGGGATATCTGATAACCTTATATAATGCTTTGCCTTGTTCCAATACCTCCTTTATCTGCTGTTAGTATTAATTCTTGACCATCATTCACAAAACTTCAAGAATTAGTGGTCAATCATTTAATTAGTAGTACTAATTAGTAGTACTAATTGATAATTAGTACTAATTAATTAATTAGTACTACTAATACTTAGTAGTAATTAATTAGTAGTACTAATAAGTACTACTAATTAGTACTACTAATAGGACTACTAATCATTCATTCGTACTGCTAATTAGTAATACTAATTAGTACTACAAATTAATTAATTAGTACTACTTATTAGTACTACTAAACTACAACCAGTTGTCTTCCAAGAAATCAGGAAAACCAACCGCCGAAGACGGCTGCACTCTTCACTACGGCAATGCGAACTCTCACACATCTTCTCAAACAACTGTATTTTTGAGCACTCAAAACATGGATTTGATGAGTCATCTGCCGTATAGTCATGCCTTGGCACCGAATGACTTCGTTTTATTCCCGTACGTAAAAAATTAAATGAGCATCGGAGGCTTACTATTAACAAGCGAAGCTATCCCCAAACAGTCTGTCTATACAGTTTGGGTTGAATAAGAAAAACGCTTACTTTCAGCATTTTCATGGAAATAAAAGCTGGACGATAAGCTCAAAGGATGAGCGGATTCTTGAGACCTTTGGGAGAAAAGAGGGGACATACTGTCCTGTCTGGCAGGAAAGGATACGTAACAACAAACTGTACGGGCTATATCGTGGAATTTAATGCCTCCAAGACTGTGCTGTCTACTGTCACTCAAGTGATCTTAAAATATTGTTATCTATCATTATTATTATCTAAAAAGCACCTGTGTTGTTGAAACCGAACGACTTTCCATTCTCTGTACTAACCACTAATTTGGATCGAGCACATATTCGAGATCGCCGAAAATGCAGCGAAATGTCCAGGTTTTGTTTAAAGTGATACAAGAAATATTTCACCCCTTCTGACCTGGCAATAATATATAATGCGTACATTTGCCCAAAGTTTGAGTATAACGCTCCTACCTGGCCTGGAGCTTCTTAAGACCTCTAGACCTCTTCTAGCAAAAAAGCTTATTGGTAACAATACCCGTATGAGCGTCAAGATACAATTATCTCGATGGGGAACATTTGTTGTAAACGAGCTCTTATTTTTTTTTTGTTTGTTTGCTTTGACATCTGTGAAAAATATTTAGTCTACATCAAGTCATTGAACTGACAACATCATATTTTTTCATCGTGTTAAAAATGTCGAATTTTGTACCAGAAAGTGATGATTTGCGGAAAGCATTAATTTTTTGTTTTCATTTGAAGAAAAGTGCTGCAGAGTCGCACCGAATGCTTGTCGAGGCATATGGTGATCATGCTCTATCAGAAGCGACATGCAAAAGATGGTTTCAACGGTTCAGAAATAATGATTTTGATGTGAGAAATGAAGAACGTGGAAGACCACCAAAAAAATTTGAAGACGTCGAATTGCAAACGATATTGGATGGAGATAACACTTTGAGTGAAAAGACACTTTGAATCAAAAGCAAATGGCAGCAATATTAAATGTTGCACAACAAACAATTTCTGACCGTTTAAAAGCTATGGGAAAGATCCAAAAGTGTGGAAAATGGGTGCCACATGAATTGAATGAAAGACAGATGGAAAACCAAAATAACACTTGTGAAATTTTGCTTCAAAGACACGAAAGAAAATCGGTTTTGCATCGGATTGTTACTGGCGATGAAAAATGGATTTATTTTAAGAATCCTAAACGGAAAAGTGGTCGCCGTGGCGTAGTGGGTAGAGTGCGACGCTCACACGCCGAAGGGTCTAAGTTCGATTCCCAGCTCAACACCATTTTTTCGAATTTTTCATGACGATACCTCTTTCGAGCTGCTAACAACAATCAAAAAGTAATAACTGTCGAAGAAAGCTTCTCAAACATCGCTGTTCGGAGTCGGCAAAAAAATGTAGGCTAATTCTATTCGTGAGAGAACAGTAGAGCTCACAACACGAGTAGTTGATGAGCAAGCTAGGCCCTGGTCCCCCTTTGGACTGTAGCGCCAACAATTAATATTATTAAACGCATTAAAATCATGGGTTAATCTGGGACAACCATCAACATCGACTGCAAAACCAGATCGATTTGGCAAGAAGACAATGCTGTGTATTTGGTGGGACCAGAAAGGTGTGCTGTACCACGGGCTCCTAAAACCTAGTGAAACCGTTAATACTGATCGCTACCGACAACAAATGATCAATTTAAATCATGCATTGATCGAGAAACGACCAGAATGGGCCAGAAGACACGGCAAGGTAATTTTGCTCCATGACAATGCACCTACCTGCACACAAAGCAAAACCGGTTCAGGATACAATCAAAACACTTGGCTGGGAGCAGCTACCCCACCCTCCGTATTCACCAGACTTGGCTCGTTTCGGCTACTATTTGTTTTCATCGATGGGACACGCATTAGCTGAGCAGCACTTCGATTCCTGCGAGGAGGTCGAAAATTGGGTGTCTGATTGGTTTGCTTTAAAAGACGAACAATTTTATTGACGTGGCATTCACAAATTGCCAGAAATGTGGTCAAAATGTGTAGAAAACAATGGCTAATGCTTTGAATAAAATGTTTTTACTTTCCCGTTAATAATTAGTGTTTTATTTTCAAAATAAAATTTCATACCGGTATGCGAAGTCTTTCGGCTCGGTAGAACATCGACGAAATGTTGCGTCTCTATCACTATTTTATCGCTATTTCAATGAGTTAGCCAGCTGTATTTCTCCCCTTTAAGATTTCACCAGCAATACCCGCCTCGCTAGGGATGCTTACCCGTTCACACTTAAGCCCACCTTCGAACGTATAGTTAAGTTTAGAGACTCGTTCTTCAGCCACACAACACGAAAATGGAATGCTCTTTCCAGCCCAAATTTTTGCACCCTTACAATCCACAGGCATCCACCTCCTTTACATTTCTTCCTCTATACCATCGGCCCGGGGTGTGTCTTAATTCCCGTCACTCAATATTTTTAGCGCGCGCTAGTTATAAAAAAAATATCGATTAAGTCCGTAAACTAACTTCAACTACACTGGCATGGCCACATCGAGCGAATAGACTGCTTCTAGTTTTAAGGAGAAGAGTTCCATTGAACTTGCGAAGTAAAGAATTTTCGAACTTTAAATTGAATGACTGGCAACAGTGTGGCCATGATCGTCAAGGAAGGAAATAAACAAAAGCCCATGTTGTGACCCACGTAGGATTAACGCACTGATAAGAGTCTTGTTTTTAATTACTAAAAAGATAAATCACACACATCTTGACCCAAAACAAATTAAAGGAGCTATTAACATACATTTCTTTCCGACTGTAAGTGAAAACGAAGCTTTTCCAAAAGCTTTCAGTACCCTTTAAGTGTTGTCAACAGCTCGAAATGAAGGTTATTCAGTTCAGAAATCGAATCGGGGATTTCTACCCAGTACACCACCCTGACATTACATGAAAAACAATTTTAGGAGCCAGTAACAAGTCAATATATCATATTTCAGATTCAGAGACGTTTAGCAAATGTATTTCCAACGAAGTGGCGCCCAACAACGGACCTCCTAAGACTTAGTGAAAAAACAAGCCACAAATTGCTAGTTGCCAGTTAAGAGGATTCATTCAGTCTCAAAACAATGTTCTTTTGATCTACCTTATTAAAGCTAATAAACTGACGTTAGATCCCTTAAAAGTTACCCTCAAAGCAAATCAAGATGGCTAGGCCATCTTCCTTCATACCAAGCGCATCTGGCAACACTGCGATCGCGAATCACAAAATATGCTCGTATAAAGTAAATTGTATGTGAAATTCAAGTATGCACACGCATACACACTCACACCACGTTCAAGCTGAATTGAAAGCAAACGAAGAAAAGACTCGTCGTAAAACAAAAATAAACTCGACGGGCGGACGACGTCGAACGATTTAACTAACCTACACCAGCTTAGCAGCTTAGAGGGCGCATTCCAGAGTCTTTACTGGGCCCACAGCACGATTGTTCTTTGCTCGTCGCACAGAGCTGGACTGTGTGCACACCCGCTCACCGCGTCGGCACAATGACTGACATCCCAAAGTTATTACTACTACAGCAATGGAGCAAGGTTTAAGCGCTCGCGCGCCCCTACGCACACGCTTGCGCTCTCTCAATCACTCTCGCGAACCAACTCAGCGCAAAAGTATTCACGCGTCGCTTTGTCATTGTTATTCGACTGCTGGCCATTGAAGAGATGCGGAGGCAAATCGGCGAAAAAACGATAAAAAGGTCTAGAGCTTGTCAAGGCACGGCTTTGGCCAATGGAATTCAGCACGGCGCGGCACAAGGAATTTTAAGACTGAGCGACGGAGCGTACATGTGACTGGGCGACTGAACGAACTCCTTGTCACCGTCACTACCGCCGTCGTCGCTGTCGTCGCCGCTGTATTTTCGGGGTCTCTGGGCTCCATCAGGTATTTCAGGTTTCCCCGAGCGCGGCATGTACGCGCGATCATTGCAAAAAGGAGCAAGCGACTTCACTTCAAACAAAAAAACAACAAAATGAAGAAAAAATACCAGTCCACCAGCACCGGCACACACACACGACCGGACGGCGAAATTGAGAAAAAAAAAAGACACCAAAGAACACAAGAATTTATTATTATATGGTGGCATGGGCTCGCGCTGCGGCCCCCAACAACAAAAACAACAACAACAGCAGCAGCAACAAAAGAAGCAACAATGCTGAAATTCCATGGCAGGGTCCGGCGATGAAGAAGCAGCAGCTCTGTGGACAGAAATGCTGGATCCGACGGTGGTGCTGGCGATGGTGAAGCAGAATGTCCGAATAAGATGAAAAACGAGAAAACAAAAAATGGAGCTCAACATGAAAATAACAATCTGAGGAGCCCCCTCGTTGCTGTTGCGCGCCGATGATGATGATTTTTGTTTCATTTTTTGAGGAATTTTTTAAGTTAGGCATTCAGCGGCGACACCGAATCACGTTGCCGCGGTGGTGGTGGACCATCACCATCGTCATCAACATCATCATTGTCATCATTGTGGGCAGCAGCGTCATGATGACGATCATCATCGCCGTCGTCATCGTCGTCGTCGTCGTCGTGGTTGTTGCCGTTTCTTGGGTTGCGCCCCCTTGACTCCTTGCGGGTGCTGGAATTTGTGAGCTTTCTTTTTCGCATTGCTCAAATGCAGTGAAGATAGCTGAAGATAGGCATTCCGCTTAAATGTTGCACCACAGGTACGCTCTCCAAAAATACAGAGACTGTGACAAGAAAGTGCACACCTCTTTGCTTTGTTTGCTTGAGTCGATAAAAAAAGTTCAATAACTCATCACTCAATAAGTTATAGGGGGCGCCACAAACAAATAAAAAATTATATTAAATTAATAATTTTTGTTAGTGGTGCCCTTTATGTCTAGGGACTATATAAGTCCCCAGCCACATAGGTGGCGCCACTAACAAACAAAAATGTATATTAAATTATTTTTTTTTGTTAGTGGCGCCCCCTATATGTTCCGGGACTATTTAAGTCTCTAGACATAGGTGGCTAAGAAACAAAATTTCTTTCCTATGCTTTCCTAGTTCTGTTACAATTGATTTGTGTACAGAAATTCGTAGTTGAGTAGTTTGGGTAAAAATCTCTCTTGCAGAGAGTAACCCTACTAAAACTTGTGAAACGACTTTTCGTAGAAATTCGTAAACAGCTATCGGATGTATGAAATGTCAGAGGCTTTTTTTTAACTTTGGCAGCCATCTGCTGTCCACAGATTTTTCTTCGGCAGTAATTCGTAAGGAGGGGAAATATGTTGCTCTCTCATGAGCTCTCTCTTCTACGAAAAAATCAGCTAATGGGACGCTTTTTCATAGTTTTCGTAAACATTCGTAGCAATTCAGAGCAATTGAAACAGACCTTGTATTAAATTAAATTTTTGTTGTTTGTAGCGCTCCCTATACGTCCCGGGCCTATATAAGTGCCTAGACACATAGTTGGCGCCACTAACAAACAAAACAAAAATATTAAATTAATTTTTTGTTAGTGACACCCCCTATATGTCTCAGGACGCATTGAGTGATCTGTTACATCGGCGAGTTGAGCGGACTGATACAAAATGCCACCGGACAGGTGAAGAACGGATGTAGGGCAGGTTGTGGCTCCTCTTCGTCTATATTGCTTCTACTAAAATAAATCGGACAACACGCTGTCCAGCAAAAGAGAGTCAGTAAGTGTTCCATATGAAATTCTTTCCCCTTTAAGTCAATTTACTACCTACGACTAGGGATTGGGGGTGGGAGAAGGGATGTGGGTGCAGAAACAAGTAGGAGAGATGATCATTGCTTGGTTTTCGGACCGATTTCCACGGACACTCAAGAATTCTTCAAAGAGTAAACTGTGTATACCAAAACCTTGACAATGCGGCACCGAAGGTCTTTTTGACACAGAATTTCCGCACTATGATCCCTGAACGAGACGTGTGGTCGGCTAACCCACAATGGGTTGCTGACGCTACGTGCATCTACACCGATGGATCAAAACCAAATGAAGGCGTTGGTTGAGGAGTCTACTCTGAGGATCTGAACCTTAGTCTAAAATTCAGACTTCCCAATCACTGTAGCGTGTTCCAAACTAAAGTAATGACCATTCGCGTAGCACTGTCTTGGCTGAAGAGGAATAGTATATTCTCAGCTGATATCCTTATTCTTAAGGATCAGGCAGCACTCAGGGCTCTGGAATCTGTCTTAACAAACTCCAAGACGGTCATGAACTGCCGCACATCCTTAGATGAGATGGCTGAGCAGTTCAACATACGCCTGTGCTGGGTGCCAGGTCACAGAGACATTCCGGGCAACTGTCAAGCAGACGAATTGGCCAGGCTTGCCACAACGCAACCACTACTGCAGGAACACGAACACCTCGGTATCCCTTTCGCCACATGCAAGTGAGTACTGCACTTGAACGCGATACAGCAGACTAATCAAAGGTGGTCTAACCATAACCTTTGTCGCGTCTCCAAGGAGGTGTGGCCCTTTCTTGAACCCAAACGCTCCAGACTGCTACTATCGCTCAAAAGATCAGACATAAGCCTGGTCATGGGAGCCATAACCGGGCACTGTCTAATCGGTAAGCATGCTAGTAGGCTAGGGGCTCCCTCAAACGATTTTTGCAGAAGCTGCAGGGATGAGGAAGAATCAGAAACTCTCCTACACTTGTTATGCACATGCTCTCGCGCCTCTGACACAAGCACTTTGGAAGCTATTTCCTCAACGGCCTACATGATCTCAATAAAAACCCCTCCCGCCGACATTTTAAACTTTATTATCGACTCCAGGTGGTTTTAGGTTCTTCCCACATGGTGTGGTAGCACAATGTTCCTGTATGGGACTAAGTGCATTCATCAGCCACCTTAACCTACCTATCTACCTAAGTCAATGCAGCACAAAAAGTTAATCTAATTGCCCAGAAGTCTCGTCTTAGGATGCGGAGCAATCAGTGAGCTTCGTGGAATGAGACTTTTGACAGATTTGGGGCCGGTTCAATATAAGGTGTCGGACGAAGGAGTTTCTTTAGTCCTTGCTTATTCTACAGTGCCTGCTAACTCATACTCAATGTCCGAAGCTTTGAAACAGCAGGTCGGGAATTACATTCGTCCCAAACTGCTGTCCAACTTTGCTGCTGTCAGCTGTCAAAATAAAAGGACGCAGACATACTTCAACATAATTATAAAATGTCGTGACAAACGGCAGGAAACGTGCACATGTTTATGTCCTTAAGCAATATCTGTACAGAACGAAAAACGTCTCCAACTTCGTCGAACAACGCTTTCCTAGCTCAGAAACTAGATTTGCGTACAGACTGTAACCTTTAATATCTGCACAGAACGGAAAACGTTTTCAACTTCGTCCTGCTTTCCTAGTTCAAAAAGTATTCTCACTGTAAACTAGATTTGCGTACAGACTGTAGCCTTTCTGTGAACTTGTAGATGTCCACGCTTCCCAAAGGCAAAATTTGCTTGAAAAGACTTGAAATCAAAACTGCGCTTCAGGACACAAAGCAGACTTCCAATCATTTCTCAGTCACCACCCTCGCTTGCCACTCAGACTGTCCCAAAAGAATTACTGTCACATACCGAAGACTCTCGTCGAATGTTCGCGCTCCGCAATCGCGCATTCAGAGTCGGAGGATCTCGATCTTGGCCTCTCGGCTAATGTTTGACTATCTTCTGGGTATAACCTGTATGTAAGTACATACATCGCTGTGTCCAGCACCGCGCCGAGATGCAGAGCGACCAAAGACCGACCAAGTGGGCAAGCGACGTCGGGGATGTGCGGCTCACTGTTGGAGGTGGTTATGTTGCATGACGGCTACTGTATTGCCCATACCATGGAATTGAATTTGTTTTCTCCTTTTTCGCCGTACGCTGTCGTTGTCATCCTCCGTGCCTCGGATTCCAGCACGAGGAGCTTCACCATCTGCACCCAATTGAATTTTGAAGTGTGTGTAATCTAGCGTTCGATTAGAGCAGTGACAGAGCGATGGTATGGTGTTGCTCTGTCGTCCTCCCGACTCCGATCTTATGCATATCGGCAAAAAATCCCCGCACTCTCGCAAAAGCCGACCGCTGAGCCCCGCGACCAAGCAGAAGCTGGGGCCGAGGCTGAAGCTGAGTCTGAAGTGAAACAAATGGAATCGAAGAAATCGGACAGCTGAATCGAGTGAAAGTAGGGTAGGTATGTACGTTTGGTTAGATCTCGGCTCGTTTTTTCTGTTTTTTGTTTTGCGTGAGTTTTTCGCAAGCCAGTCGCCACTGCTGTCGGAGATGGCGATGGAAGGTGGAGATGAAACCGAAGCGTGCGATGGAATTCCTCGGCTTGGATGGTTGGTTTTTGTGTCGGATGGCGTGCTTTCTTGCAGTCTTCGTCTGCGCGCGTGTATGTACGTGCGTGTGTTGATTTTTTGCGCCGGGTTTTGTTTGTGCCCAAATTGGCATGACAAAATTTTTGCGGTATTCGCAGGAATTTTTGCTCGCTATTTGGCCGGGGGCGCCGTTGGCGGCGAGCGGGGCATGTGATGGAGGTTCACGTATGCAGATATCTTTGGCGTTTTTTTTTTGGAGGGGGAGGTGGGGAGAAAGGCGAATGTAGGACTCCTTAATGGCGAGCATAAATTCTGGACCGGGCTTCTTGAGCGTGGCCTTAGTGAAGGAGGTTTGGAATTTATTCGATGTTCGGTTGATCGCTGTAACGGTCTTTTCATTGACCTTATGCGCTCTGAGTTATGAGTGAGGGGTGTACTGAAGGAATTCCCGGACTGTAAGTTGATGACTTTGTTTTTGTTTTTGTCTTGTACGTCAATTTTGTTGCATGTGCATGGATGTGTCATTTTCAAAGGGCAAGATAATTTCAACTTTTAGATACGTGTCAAGAAATAATTTTTCACCAGCTTTTGCTCCTGGAGATGGGGTGATATTGTGTGGGGCGATTCACCAGGGATTCACCAGCTTTTGCTTCTGGACATGGGGCAATAGTGGAACAGATTTGGACATACAGCTGGCCTAAACGCAAGAGATCTTGCTTTCGTTTAAGCATTTTGGCTTAGATCTTGGGTGCGACTTAGACTTGCCTTCTTATTCGATGCTCTTTGTTCCAGAATTACTGCATTTGACCCTTACGTCGATCTTGCTTCTTTGTTCTTTTTGTAAAATTGCTTTGTTTTTGTTTAGACCTTAAATTGATTTAAGTGTCTTCACGCGTCGGTTATACTGGACCTACAAAAATATTTTTAATTTGTTTTTTGTTCGATTTTAGGTATTTTTCGATCTGTCTGAATAAAGTTGTTTGTCCCATATATTCGAAAAAAATATATATATAAAATAGCCTGGAATCGTTGGAATCATTGCTTCAGATTTCTGAACGGCGATGACAACCCAAAACGCATTGTTTGCAGAATATTATACACAATTTGGACGATCATGAAAAAGACTTCCATTCCTCCGACTTAGAAGAAGTGCACTTTAAATCGAGACTGAAATCGAAGAAAGCTGCTAGAGCAGATGCACTGCCCGCAAAGATATTTAAAGCAGCTGGTGATGATCTGATTAAGCGCCTGCGCCAGCTCATCGGTAAGGTCGGAGGAAGGCATGCCCGATTAGTGAAATCTCAGCGTTGTTTGTCCAGAAAGGAGAGGACCCCTTTGATGGCGCAAGTTATAAGCCTCCCCAACATCGCTTACTAGACCCTCTCTGCAGAAAGACATGAGCATTTGAAACCGTTTTTCAACAAGCTGACAATTTTGTTACAGGCCAGAAAAGTCAAAAATAGACCAAATCTTCACTTCGAAACAGATCCTGTAAAGGACCCAAGGGGTATAGATCGAAGCTCAAAACTTATTCGTCGATTTCAAGGCCGTGTGTACAGAGATGAGTTATACTTTGCCTAGTTTTGTCCAGTTTTGGCATTCCTCCCAATCAGACTATGGAAGGCGACAATGGAGAACACTTGTTTCTTCGTCATGGTCGGTAATAAATTCACCGAGACCTTCAATGTCAAAAAGGGTCTTCAACAATGCGACACACTGTCATGTGACTTCTTTAACGTCATTTTTCAGAAGATCGTGCGTATCTCACAATTCAACACCCAGACGCGCGATCTTCCAAAAGTCAGCCGAATTGCTAGCTTACCCGGACAACATTGATGTGATTGGATGAACACGCCGTCAATGAGGCGTATGCCGGCATTGAAGCGGAAGCGGCTAAAATGAGGCGTATACCGGCATTGAAGCGGAAGCGGCTAAAATGAGGCGTATGCCGGCATTGAAGCGGAAGCGGCTAAAATGGGTCCGGTGGTTAACGAGGGCAAAACGAAGTATATGCTGTTATCAAGGAAGGACACACAACGACGTCTCGGACAGAGTGTCACACTAGGCAGCAGAAACTTCGAGGCATTCAAGCACATAGTCTACCTCGGCTCCGCGGTAAATAGAGACAATTTCATCAGTACCGAAATCAAACGCAGAATCACTCCTGTCAATCGCATGTTTCCTGCGGAGGCAATTGAGGAATCTTGAGCTATATAGTCCTGCTTTACGGTGCGGAAACTTGGACTTTCTTAAAGCGGATGAAAAAGCCTTTAGTATGAACAAAAATGTTTTATCTTGACAGTTAAGGTACAAGCATTTTTCAGAATTTTAATTCATCTTCGATTCAAGGGGACCAGGGGCTAGAGTCTTTAGAAACTACTCATGCTCTGCCTGCCACTGCTCCCGTATAATTAGAAGGGACCTACTGTCTATTTGTAGACACCGAAATTTGAGAAGGTTTTTCTTGGACAGTTAGAATTCTTTGAGAGTTGTCAGCAGCTCGAGAGAGGAGGTGCCAAAAACAAAGGAGTCGAAACTGTGGTGAAACCGACTACGCCACAGAAGATGTGCCAAAAACAATGTAAAGCGTTCAGTTCAGGAGTCGAAACTGTGTGTGACACCGACTACGCCACAGAAGATGTGCCAAAAACAACGTAAAGCGTTCAGTTCAGGAGCCGAAACTGTGTGTGACATCGACTACGCCACGACGACCACCTCATTAAGACTTCAAAACAAACTTTGAGTGCATAAAACAACTACCGCAATTTGCTTGTACTCTAAAGTGTTTTTCTTGACAATCAAAAACTCAAAAACGCACTTGTTTTCATTTGTCTGTGCTTTACAAACTAAATGAAGTTTTTTCTCATGCATTTTTATTACCAACTATCAAAACATCTAACGAACAAGACAAAAAACGCTTAAAACTGGCTTATCTAAACAGTTCATTTTTAACTTACTGGCCCTTCTAGGGCGCTCTAAGCTAACATAAGCTTAATGCTATGTCTTTCGTAGTCTTAGCAAATTCTTCACTTTTCATACAGAGCTTAACGTAAACTAAGGAAAAATTAAAATTGAAAAACTTTGTGTCCGAAAAAACTAAATGAAGTGCTTAAGTACCGGTGCGCATTGGACATTATTTTTTAGAAGAGAAACCTTGCCCAATTCCCGCCGTTTTTGCTTTTTATTATTATTGTAGGAGGCTCGTTTTCAAAAGATGGCGCCACTTGCGAATTGTGGCTGATCTTGGAAGCGAATACCCAGTTTATTGGAAAGGTTTGATATTTGTCAGGAAAAATATTTGTACACCATTGGAGGCAAAAATTTAGGCAACAAATGTTTGAAAATATTTAGATTTATCCGAAATAAATAGCATTTGCGTGAAATTTCGATTTTCGCTTTTAATTTGAAAGGAAATTTCAGCTGTAGCCAACCGAATGCTTGCAGTAGTTTACAGCGAATCTGATCCAGAGACCAGTATGTCATGCAGATTTTTCAAAGGTGCTGATTTTAGCGTCAAAGACAGAGACCACTTTGGCCACACCAAAACATTTGAAGGTGAGGGACTGGTAGCTTTACTGGATTAAGATCCATGCCGAACGCAAACTGGACTCGGGGAATCATTTAAAGCGATTCACCAAACGCTTTCTGTTCGGATAAGGACATATGGGTTTATTCAAGAGCAAAGCAGTTGAAGTGGTCGCCGTGGCGAAGTGGGTAGAGTGCGACGCTCAATTGTCTAGGTTCGACTCCCAGCTCAACACCAATTTTTTGATCCAAGCATTGCGCTATTCATGGTTGCCGTAGCATAGTGGGTAGAGTGCGACACTCACACACCGAAGGGTCTAGGTTCGACTCCCAGCTCAACACCAATTTTTCGAATTTTTCACTGCACCACCTCTTTCGAGCTGCTGACAACACTCAAAGAGTAATAACTGTCTAAGAAAGCTTCTCAAATTTCGCCGCTCGGAGTCGGCAAAAAACTGTAGGTCCATCCTATTTGTGAGACAACAGTAGCGCGCACAATACGAGTAGTTGATGAGCAAGCTAAGTCCTGGTCCCCCTGTGGACTGTCGCTTCAACAATTATTATTACAAGATGCTCTTTGTCTTCGACCACTTGTGAATCGCTGAAAATATTTTCCATATTCTTCGTTGGTCGGAGCATGTTCACCATAAACTTCTACAACCATCGATGAGCTTTAGTTACACTTTTCTTCCTATTTAAAACAAAAATCAACGTTTCCTGAATATGCAGAAAACTGTATGCTGTTTATGTGCTTTTAGACACATCCGGGCATTTTCGAAGAGGCAAATAACAATTTTGCTGCATAAAATAAACGCTGATACACACTGAATATTGCTGATGAATGTCACACCTTTCCAATGAAGTGGGTAATCGCTTCCAAGATTAGATATAATTTGATGGTGGCGCAATCTTTGGAAAAAGAACAAATTTAATTAACTCCAATATTTATTCTGCCAAGGTCTAGGTTCGATTCCCATCTCAACACCAATTTTTCGAATTTTTCACGGCATCACCTCTTTCGAGCTGCTGGCAACACTCAAAGAGTAATAACTGCCTAAGAAAGCTCCTCAAACTTCGCCGTTTGGAGTCGGCAAAAAACCTTAGGTCCCTTCTTCTCGTGAGAGAACAGTAGCACGCACAACACGAGCAGTTGATGAGAAAACTAGGCCCTGGTCCCCTTTTGGACTGTAGCGCCAACAATTTTTTTTAAAGCACTTGAAAGTCGTATGAATTGGAACCGAGAGATGTTGAAAAGCGGTCTTTAACTTTGGAACTGCTTCAAGCGAAGAAGAAATGAAAAGTATATAAACTACGAAAACCTAAAGAAGGAAAAAAATATTATTCAAAGCCTGGTGAATCTGCTTCATCATCGCCTCCATCGATGTTAAAGAGAAATATCTACGCTTCAAATATGATGGGACTTTGGTGCGATTAGTTGCTAAAACCAAGCGAAACCTTTGATGCGGAACTTTATAGACTACAACTTATGCCGTGCATTGCGCGAAAAAGACCAAAACAGCTTGACAGGGTCAGAAACAACCAAAAGCCTTGACAGTTCGATCTTGGAACGTGGTAACATTCGGCACCATGTGGCCATAAAGCACGAAAACTACCAGGAAACGCTGTAATGACAGGTCCTATTCCACCCGCCGTATTCTCTGAACTTGTTCCGTCCGACTACTGGCCCTTGTGACTAAGCAATTTAAGAGCCCACCGGTTCGGGGCTGTTGACAAAAATCGATGAATAGCTCAATAATAATAATTGTGGGCCATACAGTCCAAAGGAGGACCAGGGCCTAGTTTTCTCATCAACTGCTCGTGTTGTCCGCGATTTTGTTCTCTCACGAGTAGAAGGAGCCTACAGTTTTTTGCCGACTCCGAACGGCGATGTTTGAGAAGCTTTCTTAGACAGTTATTACTCTTTGAGTGTTGCCAGCAGCTCGAAAGAGGTGATGCCGTGAAAAATTCGAAAAATTGGTGTTGAGCTGGGAGTCGAACCTACACCCTTCGGCGTGTGAGCTTTGCACTCTACCCACTATGCCACGGCAACCATGACTAGCTCAATGCTTGGATCAATACCAACGAGGACCCCTTTTCTAAATATGATGTTAGAAAATTGCCAAAGACGTGTTAAAAAGGTTTCCGCCTTGGCGTAGTGGGTAGAGTACGAAGCTTACGCGCCGAAGGGTCTAAGTTCGATTCCCAGCTCAACACCATTTTTTTGAATTTTTCATAACACTACTTCTTTCGAGCTGCTGACAACAATCAAAGAGTAATAAATGTCGAAGGAAGCTTCTCAAACTTTGCCGTTCGGAGTCGGCAAAAAACTGTAGGCTCCTTCTACTCGTGAGAGAACAGTAGCGCGCAAAACACGAGCAGTTGACGAGCAAGTTAGGCCCTGGTCCCCCTTTGGACTGGACAATTATTATAAAGTCCTGAAAAGAAGTCGCTTTCCGCTCCTCTTGAAATTGGACTTCAATTCGTGCCCCAAAATGTGGAAGGGTCAAACCAATTATGAGTTCAAAAGACAAAGTGCACTAACCCACTTTAATTTCGACTCAAAATTAAATCAAGATTCATGCTGTGACTCAAGCCTATCGCATCTTTGATTGCGATTTATGTTCACAGACTACTTCCGCATTTGGGCCTTGCATTTCCACCACCACGAGCAATAAATCAAAAATGTGTAAAAATCTACTCTGACGGACGCCAAAACCAGTTGATGGCCTTGTCTGCTGGAACTCCTAGCCCAGTTTTGACTGGAAATAACAAGTCAATCCCAATGATGGAGCTTTCTACATGCTCGGCGCTGATAGTGATAAACTTCTCTCATGGTGTTTGTGTCAAATTTGAAAAAAAAAAATTCACTTGCGCGCATGCATTTTATTTAAGACATCCGCTCTGCGTCGCGGCTCTAGATTACGCATGACATAATAATCCCGCACGCCTATCTCTTGTTTGCAGTCTCTGCTTGAGTCAGATGCACGCGTCCGACCCCAGTGACCTTGGTCACACATTCACAAGAAAAAAAAAAAAAAAACCACTCCCGATAAGCTATTCAAACAATGACACGCCGAAAAGCTCCAAATCCACACCAAATTGAATCAGTTCCGAGCAATTGTTCGCCTACCACCAATCCCTTCCGCTCCGACATGACAAATCAAAAGGAATTCCTCCACAAGACCAACAAAAGATTCCACAACAACGAAATGAAATGAAGACAAAAAAAAAACCGGCCCACTCAAATGTATCCGCTAAGGGCTACACCGTCAAACCGGTCCGGTCCCACATACCTCGGCGAGTCATTCACTCGAGAATTCTGCCCACGTCTTCAGAAAACCTAACCCAATAGTGAACGCTTGGCGAATTCTTCGATGCCGCCATGCCGGGCTGTGACCGACGACGGCAGCGGCAATCCGGCAGAGACGGTGATGGCGGTGCTTGTGACTGGGCCACACTATCTCCCATTACGATTAGTCAGCTCTGCGACTCGGGCATGGGTGATCTGACGTTTTGTTTCATTATTCAAACGATTCCGACGATCGAAATCGAACGGAACAGCAATTTGAGCCTCTCAGGCCCCGGCAATGAGGAAAAGTCCCCTTTTCAGTCCCGCAGCCGGAATAAAATCTTCACACTAGTCCACATTCGAATTCGAAGAGAGCGAAAAAAACGAGAACAACAACAGTGCTCGTAACATTATACTTTCATTGAAATTTCAAAAGAACACATTTCACAATTGGCCAATCCCATTTTGTAAATAGACTCGTATCTAACCCAAGATAGGCACCCAATTCCACTGACGACGGCAGCGACTCCAGCGCGACCCCGAGCAACGACACCGTCGACAGCGACGACGACCGGTGCTGAATGCTCGCTATAGATACTTGGATACGAACGTGTGGATACGTGTAGATATCCCTCGGCACATACGTCAACGCATGTTGGGTCGCTCAGCGAAAACGGTTAATGGAATGGATATGCGGACTACGAATTGCATTTAGCCTGCTTTTGGCACGTCGTCAGTCGTCCATTGCTCGCTGGTCGGGCGCTGGAAGCTGCTTCGGTCTTCGGTCTTCGGTCTTCGGGCTTCCTGCGGTACGATGGGGGTGGAAAGTTTGTAGTCACCGAAGAAATAGCTTCGGAATGGTCCAGGCGCCAGTCACTGTTACGCAAGCACTGAGAGTGATTGAAAAATTTGAATTTTAGACCTGAATGGGAGTGGTTTTGAGCAAAGAACAGAGTGTAGAGGTGAATGACCACATCGTCCAGGTCAGGCGAACAAGACGAAGATGTTCAAGTCGTGGTCAGCATGAGGCGGGTGAGCATTTGAAAGTGCTGTCATATGTAGAGGCGGCATGGCTAGGCGAATTTTTGGAGTTTTTCGATGGCTATGTAGGAGGAATGACGATTGGCTTGCATCTAGGGCACATGTTGGCTTCATTGGGTCACTTACTGAAGGCCTGAAATGATGATTTTTTGATTGAGTCATTTGCTGGAGGCCTGAAATGGTGATTTTTTGATTGAGTCACTTGCTGGAGGTATGAAATGATGATTTTTTTTTGATTTCCTTAAAAACTGCATTAACCCACGTGAGTTGGCAATAGGGACTCAACCACCCCGTCCTTTTCTTTTCGAAAATAGTGGTTGGCCGGTTCTATTTTAACCACCAGTAGAAATGCCATTCCTTATCAGAAAGTGTTCTACCGCGGTCAGAAAACGCTCTGTGGAATCATGCGAGTCCCTTGCGTCTGTGAGTGATGCACCGTGGTGCCCGAGCGACACAAAAAAATAAAAAACACGTAAAATGAAGTATTTTTTTCGGGCAAGCGGTATTGGTTTATCAATTCTACATATATTTAAAAACTACAGTTTTTTGCCGACTCCGAACGGCGAAGCTTTCTTAGACAGTTATTACTCATTGAGTGTTGCCAGCAGCTCGAAAGAGGTGGTGCCGTGAAAAATTCGAAAAATTGGTGTTGAGCTGGGAGTCGAACCTACACCCTTCGGCGTGTGAGCGTCGCACTCTACCCACTACGCCACGACGTTCATAACATTTAACTATTTTTTTGGTCGTAGTAATATTTCGCAGTTGTTCATAAAAATAGCAGGGTTTAGAATTATGCTGGGCCTAGACAACAGAAATCAATGAAACAATATGAAATCATTATTATTTACAGCTTACCATTAGTACTTTGTAGCAAAGTCTTTGTTTTTCATCACTGCACTCTGCATCTTTGTGTCATTGAGTCCACCAGACTCCGACATCTCTCAACTGGTATAACTTCCCATGAGTCTCGCACTACCTCCTACAATCCCTTGTCGTTTTTTGGTTTGGCCCAATGAATTTTTAAAATCGCCCCACAAGTTCTCAATCGGTTTTAGGCTCGGGGATTTTGCTGGCCACTTCATAACGGTTATTTTTTTTTCATCAAACCAAGATTTTGCCCATTTTGACGTATGTTTTGGGTCATTATCTTTTTGATAAACCCAAACTAGTAGAATTTCATCCTCGGCATATGGCAGCATAACCTCTTCTAAAATTTTAACGTACTCAGCACCGTCCATTATTCCCTTGGTAGGACGTATAGGCCCAACCCCATTATATGAAAAACAGGTCTAAATCATTAGTTTTGCTCCTCCGTGTTGAACAGTTTTAACTGTATAACGGGGATTATTTTCTTCATTCTTTGGTCTTCTTACATATTCCCGACGACCCCTGGACCCAAATAGGACTATTTTGCTTTCATCGCTCCACAGAATATTCCATCATTTCTCCTTAGGCCAATCTTTGTGAAACTTAGCGAATGTCAATCTTTTTTGCACATGCATTTTTGTTCAAAGCAGTACTTTTCGCGGGCTTCGAGCTGGTAGTTTAGCCTCTAGAAGACTTCTTCTAACCGTCACAGCACTCACCGGAAGTTGGAGTTCATCCCTTATCTGTTTGGAGCTTATTGAAGGGTTCTCGGTTCTCGGGTTTTCGGTCAGTTCGCTTAGCCGTCACTCTTTTTTGACCGCGTGTTTCGGGTCTAGCTTTCCAGTTTAGCGCATTGCTAACAATTTTCGCTGAACATCCTCTAAATTCCTGGTTTGAAGCATATGTTTTCCCCTCCAAACGCAGTTTTTTGATCAAATTCCGCATATCTTCGGTACAATGTTCTGATCGACCCATATTTCTAACTTTAAAGTATGTTAATAAAAAACAACAAATACAAAAACATTTACTTAACAAACAAGAATACACAAATATGTTTTAAACTCTAAACAACAACTTCTGAGACGCGTTATGGTAAAACCAAAAAACACTGTCATTTTTATGAACAGGCTTCAATCAACAGATTTCAATGAATGAGTGAAAAAAGGTGAAAATAAGCCTTTATTTTTTATTTTTATTTCTGGTATGGTACCTAAGTTAAGGGAAAATACAATAAAACCGCATTACCAAAAACATTTGGAAAAAGGATCTTCTTAGAAATATGTTGCTAATTATCTAAGTCGTGTAACTACTTTATGAACACAACTGTACCTTTGGTTCTGTCAAGAAAAAATCAGAAGAGGCCCCATCAACACTTTACAAAAAGAAACTTCATCAATAATTACGCTAATTGCTCCTGATCATTTAAATGCTGCAAGACAATACTTTCAAATTAGCACTGTGCAAGATTGTGAAGAAAGAAAAGAATCGTAAATCTTAAAATTGATAAAATTCACAGAACTGGCTTGGCAGCAACCAAAAATATGCGAATCAGGATTAAAAGTTCAATCCCTATTGTTTGAGAAGAGGGGACCCTGTAGTAGGCCCTGAAATGCAACTGTTCATATTTCAAATATCAATCGTAATATGCTCTGGATTCAAACGCTTTTCTTAGAAATATAACAACAGCGAAAATGCAAAGGAACAATCAGATAGGAATAAGAGAGAACGATTCATTCGTTTGCAAAGAGTCAGAGTAATGAGGCGTGTGCCAGTGAAAATAAAGTTTTAAAGTAAACTAAAGTGAGACACTCTATGGTAAAAACAAAAAAATCTGCTATTTTTATGAACAGGCTTTAATCAACAGATTTCAAAGAATTAGTGAAAAAAGGAAGCCTTTATTTTTTATTTTTATTTCTGGTATGATATCTAAAAATGATCTTCTTAGAAGTCGTATTACTACTGTTATTTTTTTGAACACAACTGTACATACTGTGAGCGTCAAAAGTGAGTAAACAAATATCTGATTACTGTATAAAGATGAAAATTGGATCAAAACAACAACAAAACTCAAATTCCATTGATACACAAAAACAGCATTATTCAATGTGATCAATTATTCAAACAATAAAGTACGGCAAAAACAAAAACAAATACATTTTTTTAATGAAAATTATAACTACTTCATATATTACGAGTCAAAACTGAGTATACAGTATACATTTCTATCAACAAATGTACTTATATTTTGCTTCAAAAATTAAATTTAGTACTTTTTTGGTCCTCGTTTAGACTTTATTACTTTTTTGAGTATACGTGGCATAGACATTAACAGTTTATTGGTAGCAACGGGGGAAATTTTTGACCATTCTTCTGTTATAGCTTTTTTCAGGTATATATATATAGTACTCTGTCGAATTCTTCTATCCAAATGGTCTCATAAATGTTCTATTGGGTTAAGGTCTGGTGATTGCGGGGGATGATTAAGCTGTTTTGGGGTCCTATAAAGCAACTATTCCTAAACAAGACGTGAGGTATGCTTAGAATCAATGTCTTGCTGAAAGATCAAATTCCTAGCTAAACCTAATTTGTCTACGCTCGGTTGCAAGTTGGTCCTGAGAATATTTAGATAATCTTCCATCCTCATTGTACTATCAATAAAGACAAGATTACCGACCCCAGATGCTGCTACACACCCCCACACCATCGCTGAACCTCCCCCATGTTTCACGACCGACCTTATATTATTTTTCAGTAAATTCTTCATTTTTTGCTCTCCAAATTTTTTTATTCATATGGCTTTTAAAAATTTCGAATTTGCTTTCATGACTAAATAAATTGTTTTTCCAAAACGAAATGTCATTGTTTATATATTTTTTGCAAATTTTAAAAGTTTTTGTTTATTAACTTTTGAAAGCATTCTTTCTTGCACTTCTGCCATGTAAGCCTGTTTTATTTAATACGCGATGAACGGTTGCACTTTTTCGAGACGTTATTGAAATGTTTTCCGCAATTTTGACGGCGCTTGAACGTGGGTTATTTTTTACTTCATTCACAATGTGTCTTGTTTCTCTTTGTATATTTTTTTGGTCTCCCTTTCCGTGGGAAAATTTTCGGATGTTTTAAAATTTTCAAATTTGTCAATAGTTTAATTTTTTTATTTATTTAAAATCAAACACGCGTAATGCCTTTTCACGATTTCTCCAATTTCTCGAAAAGTTTTTCTTTTTTTTCTCAAATCCACGATAATTTTCCTAGTTTGCAAAGAAATTTCACTTCGCATTTTAAAAAAATTATATTTTTGAATTTTAACACGTTTGTATTTAATTAGCGTCCTCTCTGAACAAAGGCATATGCAAAGACTTGTAATCGTAAAAATATTACTCACAAATTTTTGCGGTAAAATTAACTGATTCACAAGAAAGGCAAAATGATTGCATGTTGTTTTCCCACTTTTGACTCGTAATATATGAAGTAGTTATGATTTTCATTAAAAGAATGCATTTGTTTTTGTTTTTACCGTACTTTAGTTTTTAAATACTTGATCACATTGAATAAAGCTATTTTTGTGTATCAATGGAATTTGAGTTTTGTTGTTGTTTTGACCCAATTTTCATCTTTATACAGTAATCAGATATTTGTTGACTCACTTTTGATGCTCACAGTATATATTTTTTTTTGAAATAGCCACCTTGGAGCATGATGTTATATTCATTTGAAAGGGCGTTAATTTAATTTTCAAACTGTGTGAACACTTTTCTCACTTTGGTCACCAGTTTTCTAGACTAGGCTTTTTGTTAAGGCCATCTTTTGCGGGAAGTACCTTCATGTGCATGCTTCCATGGGCGGGGCATAACAAAAGTTTTTCAAGAGGCTCTAACGAGAAGTTAAATTTTTCTGAAAGCCTGATATATTCTCTGTCGATGAAGCAAAAATTAAAGTTCACTTTTATTCACTTTTGTTCTCCCATAGTCGTTAAGTCGCTTAAGTGGAGTAATCTCGGGATTTTTTCGGCATTTGTTTTTCAATTTTCCTACGATTTCCCTTCTAAATGCTTGTATCCCACAAATATCTCCCTTTCGCTTTTTTGCTCTTCATTCAATGCTTCGTAAAAAGTGTTACAGTGATCGGATTTAGTTCAAATATGCGCCATTTTATTCGATAATCTGTTTCCATCTAGACGGCAACTTCATAAAACCCGCCTCGTAGAACCCCCCCCTCCTTATTTGCAAAGAACTCGAACAGCCACTTTCCACAAGACTCTTTTGAGTTCAACTTCACACCACCAAGGGTGTTCGCCATGGACAGGAACAGGTGGTAATCACTTGGCGCTGTGTCGGGGCTATATGGTGGATGCGATAAAACCTCCTATCCAAGCTCCCGTAGCTTCTTGCGAGGCATCAACGAAGTGTGTGATCTCGCGTTTACCTGGTGGAACACTACACCCTTCCTGTTGGCCAATTCTGGACGCTTATGCTCGATCGCCTGCTTCAAGCGGTCCAGTTGTTCGCAGTATATGGTAGAATTAAGCGTCTGGCCATATGGAAGCAGCGCATAGTGGATGATCCCCTTCCAATCCCACCAGACACACAGCAAAACCATCCTGGCCGCCAATCCCAGCTTGGCCACTGTTTGGGACGATTCATCGGCCTTCAACCACGACCGTTTTCGTTTGATATTGTCGTATTTGATCCAGTTTTCGTCGCCAGTCACCATCCGCTTCCAAAATGGGTCGAGTACTTTCCATTTCAGCAGCATGTCGCAGGCGTTCATTCGGTCCAGAAGGGTTTCTGGCGTCAAATCATGCGGCATCCAAACATCAAGCTTTATTTTTGTATCCAGCCTTTTGCAGATGGTTTAAATTGCGCTGGTGACTAACTCCCATCTCCTGGGCGTTGTCACGAGATGCCACATCTAATTCGATGATTTCCATGATTCCATCGGTATTCGTCGTCACAGGTCTTCCGCCGGCTGGCTTATCCATGGTATCGTTTTCACCGGCTCTGAATCGTCGAAACCATTCCTCCGCGGTTCGAAGTGATTAAGTACCATCCCCCAAAACACCATTAATCTCATGGAACGTTTCTCTAGCGGATTTACCTTTATCGAAGGAAAACTTTAAGGTAGCGCGAATTTAGGCGTTAGTGAGCTCCCTTTTGACACGTCTATACCTGTTGGACGCAATATCCAAGCTAATCGTGCATAGCGTCGTTTTGTAGGTTATGTCAAGACCTTTCAAATGATGTATAGTATTGCCAGATACGAGGTCTGTACCGCTTTGTACATAGCCGGACATTTCAGAAGACAAAAAGACGGATATTTGAGAACCTTATTTCCTGGGCATGAACTACTAACTAGTGACGTGCTAAACTAAATTCAGACCTTTAATTTTTTTTACAACAAAAGTGTGTTAGTAAGTAATATTGAATGTAATTTGTGTCCCAACAAGAACGGAAGGTTTAAATTTGGCGCCACTCGAATTGTCATTGTTTGACATTTGAACAATTGTTCCTGTTTGCTAGTAGAAGGTATAAGGTTAATAAAAATGGAGCGCTACACGAATGAACAACTTATTCTCAATGTGAAATTGTTTTACCAAAATAGTGAAAGTTTTACGGCTACAGTTCGCAAATTTCACTCAATTTGGGGTTACAGTAATGCTCCAAAAGAGTCAACTGTAAGACGATTAATAGAAAAATTTGCGAAAACTGGGTCTGTAACTGACAATGGGCCTTCGACTAGGTTGATCGACTGAAAATATCGCAGCAGTATGTGATGATCGCTCAAACTCCATCCACCTCAATTCGACACCGAGCTCATCAAATTGGTGTTTCCAAATCCACTATGCAGCGAATTTTGACGAAAGATTTGCATCTTCATGCCTACAAAGTTAAATTGACTCAGGAACTGAAGCCAGCTGACCATGCACAGCAAAGGGAGTTATTGGGTATTGGGGAGACAACATGAAAATGCTGATTTTGCCGATAAAATCATCTTTAGTGATGAGTCCCATTTCCATCTTGATAACTTCGTCAATAGGCAGAATTGTCACATTTGCGGCGAGGAAAATCCTCGAGTGATTCATGAGAAGCAAATGCATCCTTAACGTGTCACTGTGTGGTGTGGATTTTGGGCTGGAGGAATCATTGGACGTTTTTTTATGAAAATGAGTCAGATCAAGCGTAAACAGTCAATGGTGTTCGGTATATACCAATTTTTTCGTACCTATAATTGAAGAAATAAATGTGGAGGGGGAGGAGGTTTCAACAGGACGGCGCGTCATCTCATGCAGCCAGAGAAACAATTCAATTGCTGCATTAGATGCGATCACAAACAAACATTATTTCGCTGGGCATAAGGTCTTTCATTTCTCACAGAGTGAAGAGCATCAAGCCTAAGGCAAACGCGTGGTACGACTGGAGCTGCAAAGATTCTATCAGGATGAGAGAGTTGAGTTTCCGGGGTTATAAAGCCAAACCTTCTGAGGAAGCCCGGGAAAAGTTCAAAC
Organism: Eristalinus aeneus; assembly: GCA_955652365.1. Classification (NCBI taxonomy): domain Eukaryota; kingdom Metazoa; phylum Arthropoda; class Insecta; order Diptera; family Syrphidae; genus Eristalinus; species Eristalinus aeneus. The sequence continues at coordinate 28,542,348 of OY019131.1, read as the reverse complement.
GGATCCGAAATGACTGTAATGCATTAATTAGACGTGTAAAATGTTCCTTTGACCAAAAGTTGAGGCAAAAAGTTCTACAATGCCCTAAGGGTAGCAGAAGCTTTTGGTCTTTCGTAAAAAACATAAGGAGTTCAGCCTCGTCTTCGATCCCAACGCTCAGTTGCAATGACATTCCAGCTGTCAGCTCTTTGGACAAAGCTAATCTGCTTGCTGCACACTTTGCAGCTAGCTCAACGCTGCCAGAAAGCACTTTGTCCCCGCCTGTATTTGAGAGCGTAAATTTCTCCATGGGGCAAATCCATTTTCGCACTCGTACAGTAGCAAGAGTACTTAAAGATCTAAACATACACAAATCCGCTGGCCCGGATGGTATACCCCCTGTTCTTCAGAAGAGGTGTTCTTCTACGCTGGCAAAACCACTGCGTAAGCTTTTCCATCTGTCCTACTCTTCAGGGCTCTTTCCGAGAAAGTGGAAAACTGCATTTGTCCAGCCCATCCCAAAAAAGGGCGAATCTTCGTCACCCACCTCCTACCGACCCATAGCACTAACGTCCCTTCTCTCCAAGGTCATGAAAACGCTGATAAACCGTCAGCTTATGAAATATCTTGAGTCCCGGAAGCTTCTTAATGACCGGCAGTACGGCTTCCGAAGCAACCGTTCCACTGGTGATCTGATGGCATATCTCACTGAAAAGTGGAACCAATCTTTGCACAATGTAGGAGAAAGCAAGATTGTCGCGCTTGATATTTCAAAGGCATTTGACAGGGTCTGGCATCAGGCTCTCTTGTCGAAAATGCGTGCTTTTGGGATTGATGAGTCTCTTCTTCAATGGATTAGAAATTACCTTTTGAATCGTTCAATACAAGTCGTTTTAGATGGATTCACGTCTGATATTCACCATATTAATGCTGGTGTTCCCCAGGGCTCTGTTTTGTCTCCGACACTCTTCCTCATTTTTATAAATGGTCTCTTGTCTGCTACTTCTAATCCTATTCATTCCTTCGCTGATGACAGTACTCTCAGCTTTTCATACTCGTTAATTGGCTCACGTCCCTCCACTTCGGCCATAGACTCGGAACGGCAGCGTATGTTAAGCACATTAAATTCCGACCTTGACAGCATAATCGATTGGGGAAATAAGAATAGAGTGGAATTTAATGCTTCCCAAGCCCAGTGTTGTCTACTGTCGTTAAAGCGATCATAAAATAATCAGCCGTTATCCATGAACGGCACTTGCGTTGTTGAAAGCGAAAGACAGAAGGATGAGACAATCCTCGGTATGTGTATCAACCCAACAATTAGTTGGAACGATCACATATTTGAGGTCGCCAAAAATGCTGCGAAATGTCTAGGCTTCCTTAAACGGTGCAAGAAGTACTTCACCCCCTTTGATCTGGCTACAATATACAAGGCCTAAATACGCCCAAAACTTGAGTATAACGCTTTTATTTGGTCAGGTGCTTCTAAGACCTCCCTGCACCTGCTGGATAGAATTCAAAGGCGAGCGGTAAAACTTATAGGTGACAGTGATATTGCGAAGTCGATTGACTCGTTAGAACGCCGACGTAATGTCGCGTCGTTGTCACTCTTTTATCGCTATTTTAACAAGAAATGCTCAGATGAATTAGCCAGTTGCATTCCTCCCCTTCGAGAATCCACCCGCAATACACACCTCGCTAAGAATGCCCACCAATTCACCCTCAAGCCCTCTTTCGGACGTACAGTCAAATTCAGAGACTCGTTCTTTAGCCGCACTACACGTATCTGTAATGCTCTTCCCAGCTCGATTTTTCCTCTTCAAAACAATCCACAGGCATTTAAAACCAATGTGCATCGGTACCTCCTCTCCCTCTCTTCCTCTATACCTTCGGCCCGTGCCTTGACTTGATCCGGTCACTTAAGGGTACTCGCAACACCTTTTGCACGCGTAAATTATAAAAAAAAAATCAGTCATTTCCCGGTCGTGTTTTGCGATTTGGAGACTAGAATCGGCCGCCTAGATCGTGCGATTTAACACCAATGGACTTTTTTTCTTTAAGAATTTTCGAAGTCGATGGCTTATGCGAATAAGCCGACGATGACTAAGGCCTTTAAAGAGACAAGAGACATTGGACGCTGCATTTATGAACTACCGCAGCATTTATGCAAAACGGTCATTGAAAATTTCATTTAAAGATCGCGTTTGTGCCAGGAAAGCCGCGGCGGCTATCTGGCCGATGTGTTACTCCACACACAATCTCATCTTGTCTACCTTACGATATAATAAAGAATATACGATTTTTTTTAAATATCTGCGTTTTATTTAAAATTTAAATTTTGCGTTCTTGTTGGGACACCCTTTATAAACCCTTCTAAAAGTTACTTACGTGTCAACGAACATTGTCTCACTTAACTCACACATCTGTTGGACTTTGATGATACTCTTGAGGGCTCTCAACGGAGGCTGAAAAAATGTGTTTTGAATGTGATGGAAGCAAGACCACGCAAGCAAGACACGCTGTCAGCGAAGAAATACACCCAACTCCGAGGTCTTCGCAGAATGTCACATTAGACGTTAACAACTTCAAGTTAGTTTAAGAAAGTTGCGAACAGCTATGAACCAAAACAAGAACAGATGTGGGATTTGGTTTTACGTGATCACCTGCCCTTACGGCGTATATCAAGGGGTCCATTTTCCCAAGAGTCGTAAGTAACACAAGACTAAACGCCTAAGTTACCCAAGTACAAACTGAGATCATGCTTGAGGTTCAATCACCCCACCTGGGTTTGATGCGAAGCCTTTCTAAGACCTCTTTCGCTCTCTGGGTCGCAGCGCCCGGTTGAGAATGCAACTTCACACTGAGAAGGAATATGTCCCTAACCGCCTTGCCTAGTTGTGGGTGAAGAATCAACTAGACAAGTCAGCACAGTACACTATCCTCGACTCTACCCGCGATGTTAGGTGGTAAACCACAGCCACCACGAAACTCCCACGAGGGGCCTACCAAACGGTCAGTCTGGAACCGAAGTTCCAGGGGCTAAACCACAGCCACCACGATACTCGCACAAGGGGCCTACCGCACGGTCAGGCTGGAACCGAAGTTCCAGGAGCTAAACCACAGTCACCACGATACTCGCACAAAGGGCCTACCGCATGGTCAGGCTGGAACCGAAGTTCCAGGGGCTAAACCACAGTCACCACGATACTCGCACAAGGGGCCTACCGCACGGTCAGGCTGGAACCGAAGTTCCAGGGGCTAAACCACAGCCACCACGATACTCGCACAAGGTTCCTACCGCACGGTCAGTCTGGAACCGAAGTTCCAGAAGCTAAACCACAGTCACCACGATACTCGCACAAAGGGCCTACCGCACGGTCAGGCTGGAACCGAAGTTCCAGGGGCTAAACCACAGCCACCACGATACTCGCACAAAGGGCCTACCGCACGCTCAGGCTGGAACCGAAGTTCCAGGGGCTAAACCACAGCCACCACGATACTCGCACAAGGGGCCTACCGCACGGTCAGGTTGGAACCGAAGTTCCAGGGGCTAAACCACAGCCACCACGATACTCGCACAAGGGGCCTACCGCACGGTCAGGCTGGAACCGAAGTTCCAGGGGCTAAACCACAGCCACCACGATACTCGCACAAGGGGCCTACCGCACGGTCAGGCTGGAACCGAAGTTCCAGGAGCTAAACCACATCCACCACGATACTCGCACAAGGGGCCTACCGCACGGTCAGTCTGGAACCGAAGTTCCAGAAGCTAAACCACAGCCACTACGGTACTCGCACAAGGGGCCTACCGGACGGTCAGGCTGGAACCGAAGTTCCAGGGGCTAAACCACATCCACCACGATACTCGCACAAAGGGCCTACCGCACGGTCAGGTTGGAACCGAAGTTCCAGGGGCTAAACCACAGCCACCACGATACTCGCACAAGGGGCCTACCGCACGGTCAGGCTGGAACCGAAGTTCCAGGGGCTAAACCACAGCCACCACGATACTCGCACAAGGGGCCTACCGCACGGTCAGGCTGGAACCGAAGTTCCAGGGGCTCCTGACCTCCCGTGGCACCGGAATATAGCCTCTGGTCAAGCTGTCACTACCAGTCAGGTTCCCTCAAAGCCAGGGTCTGTTAGCCGCCATCCCGCCACAGATGGTCTTTTCTCCATCAGTGTTTCCTTTGTCACTATGAATAGTGAAACGGATGTGATTTTGAATCAGTTGATTCATAAATCCAGTCACATCATCTGGAACCCAAACAAGGACAGCAGTAATAGCTCCTGCTAATGTCCTCCCGTTAATTAATTGCCTAATGAAGCCCGATTCTGAAGACGAGCGAGCCATCGCCGTCGCTGCCGGAGCAAAGGTGAAGAAACTGATGGGGTTTCCTAACAAGGAAATCAGCGCAGCTCTGTGCTGGCCGATCACATTGCGCGATACGAGGACTGGTCGAGGGTTCAGCGGGATTGGTCAGTCCGACCAATCCCGCTGAACCATTGAACTTGAAGTTGATTGAACGCCAAACGGAAGAACAACACTCTTACAATGAAAGCGTTCCAACTGAAGACCCCTCCTCACTTATTACCGCACGTCGACCAAAACTTGCCAACAACACTGTCACATAAGCAGAAAATAAATCGCAGCCGTCCACAGCCGCGCAGTGGTGTCGGTGCTCTCTGTGTTAATCATTGTAATTCCCACCTCAATACAGTCGATCGCAATATTCGCGCGCGCGCTTAGGTATTCACGCGCTTATTGCCTTCGAAGCTCCTGAACACTCGGCCATAGGGAGAGTTCCGAAATAGCATAGCATACAAACGACTTCAATTATGCAATCTAGCAGTGGCACCGCACAGGCGGTGGCACATTGCGGCGGCTCAGAAAGCGATTTGTGACGAGGGCGCGCGTGCGTTTTGCGTGCCTCACGGCGGCGGCTATAGACCCGCAAGTGTTGTTGCCAAAAAAAAAAGAAAAGACAAAACAAGGCAACAAATGAAGACACACCAGCAACAAACACCGAAACTTGACCACACTTATTGACTTATCGCGGCACGAACCGATGTTGATGCTCCTTCTTTGGGACGTGCACACAACAGCCGCACGCACACATTCCGAAGCTGTGATGAAAATTGGTTTTGTTTTGACATTTGGCTCGGTGAACTTGCCGTGCCGTTGACAAACTGGCGGGGTGCGAACGCGCGCCGATAGTCTCTACCCAAAGATGGATTAGTTTCGAATTTGGCACACCGCGCATGTGCATTGTTCTCCAAGATGTGGGATGTCACTCCGCCGTTGTGACACTCCGTGATTGATTGTCAGTGTCAAACTGGCATTTGAGCGGGAGAAGATTAATCTGATGAAGGTTTTATAGTGAGAGTTATGCCGGTAAACGCTTGATTCATTTGGAGATTGACGTTGTTGCGCTTGAATTGTAGCCTTGACTCGCTGTATGATCTTCGGTCAAGAGTTGTAGCAATATTTACGTCTCTCGGTCATTTGTCTCCATCCCTTCAATCATCAATCAGACTCGTCAGTCAGAAAGTTGTCACATAAAGAACGAAAACATGCGGACACCTAACGGCGAGCAGTTTTCCGTGAATTTCAGCTCCTTGGCGGCATCCACTGATGCCCTAGCTTCGATCCATTCCCCCTGCAAAGCGCAGACACGTTGCGATTCAGCAGAGAATTGCGTAACTAATCCCCGATCCCAGCAATCGTTTTGCATTCAAATGGCAGACATGCGCTCGATCCAGAATAAGTCACAGCCGCCGCCGCGGCTGTCAATGATTCACTGTTTCTGATTCTGGTACAAATTCCCAGAACCCTCGACCAGTCCTCGTATCGCGCAATGTGATCGGCCAGCACAGAGCTGCGCTGATTTCCTTGTTAGGAAACCCCATCAGTTTCTTCACCTTTGCTCCGGCAGCGACGGCGATGGCTCGCTCGTCTTCGGAATCGGGCTTGATTAGGCAATTAATTAACGGGAAGACTTTAATTTTGATTTGCGACCGTGCGACCGTGCGCCGCCACCGTCGCTGTCATTGTCAGCCGGGTGAATAACGATGTAACCCGCTAATTGGAACAGCCAGAGACCGTTCAGTTGAATTCAGCGAAATCATTCAGCGGGTTGGCAAACTGTGTCCCTAATCGGTTGTGGAATGCGATGCGAGTTCAATGGAATCCCGAACAAAAGAAAGTCACGCTCTCCAGCTGCGTCGTTGTCGATGCGATAAGATATGCGTCGATATATCTATTTGGAACGAGAAAGGCAAACACAAGCCCGGATGGGTGCACCCTTCGGGGGAACAGAGGAGGAAAGGGCCACGGTCGAACCCGAAACTCCAGATAACACACGCGAGGGTACGGTGACAATGCTGCGCGTTGTTGGTGACGCTGTGTCTGGCCGAGAAGGCACACCATCACACCGTGACGTTCGTTGTGAGGGAGCTACCAGTTTACGCACAGGCGTCGGCGTAGGAATTTCGAGGAAGCCCGCACATGGCCCTGGGAACCGACACACAATGGAAAGGCATTTGGTGCGCGATCAGCGTCAAACATTTTCCCTAGTACTTAGATGAAAGATAAATGTTTGCCTAATGAATTCGAGATGATGAGGTTCTTCGCCTGCCCCGCGCTCATATTTCATGGAGCCACGTTGGAATGCGGGGTTGGGATAGGTCACCTTTGAAGCGTGTGTGTTTGTGTGCGAGCGGGAGGGATGGCATACAGTTTGGGGATTTCCTGTGGGAAACACGATTAGTGGTGTGGGAGGCGGGCTTGTCTTATCGTCAGGGCCACTGACTCGGAATCCTCGAATTCCGTCATAACGTTGAGAGAGGCGAGGTTGTTGCTGTGGAGTGAACCGTGAAGACGCGGTTAATGTCGACGCGAATGTAGTTAGCATGTCTCTTCTAAGTGATTGCTAGACGATGTGGGATTTGATGGATCTTTTCGACTGAAAATTGTTTGCCCATGAGTAATGAGCTGGAGAATATGAGGTCTGTGGCGGGGAAATGAGCTTCGAGTGGAATGTCGCGGCAGAGGCGTGGATGAGGCAATAAAGCGTTTTGTTGCCTTCCGGGGAAAGACAAAAGTCGAAGGTGGCAGCGGCTTTGGAATGCGAATTGGTTTCCTCAGTTTTAGGTTAGCAGTCGGAAGCGAAGGTCATGACCCCCTTTTATGTTGGTAATAGCAGTCGTAAACGCGATGACTTAATCAGAGATGAATGCTGCTGTGGACGTTAATGGAGTACTCTTCCTGTGGGCTTCAGAGGAAATGGTTAAAGATGCGTGAATTCATACAAAAAAAAAACATTTTTTTTTTCAACTGCGCTGAATGCGGTGTTCGACTACGCATCGAGGAACATCGACAATAATAATAATAATAATTGTTGGCGCTACAGTCCAAGGGGAGACCAGGGCCTAGCTCGCTCATCAACTACTCGTGTTGTGCGCGCTACTGTTCTCTCACGAGTAGAAGGGACCTACAGTTTTTTGCCGACTCCGAACGGCGAGATTTGAGAAGCTTTCTTAGACAGACATTACTCTTTGAGTGTTGTCAGCAGCTCGTTGTTGAACTGGGAATCGAACCTAGACACTTCGGCGTGTGAGCGTCGCACTCTACCCACTACGCCACGGTGGCCGAGGAACATCGACAGGTCAGTAAATTCTGACTAAGCTGGTTCTAGACAGAGTCACCGTGGCGCAGAGTCGATACTCCTATTCGGTGGAACACTTCAGTGGCTTAGTGACGGAAAACTTTGCTGAGTGATTTTTAGCGGCCGTACGGCGGACCATAAATTTCTTACCATTAGCATAATTAGAAGCTGAAATAAGTGGGAATTAGGTGATGGAAGGTTCTTCAAAATTTTCCAACACTCTCTTCTTGATTTCCTCTGAGTTATCACGGACGTGTATAGCCTTGCGGTAACAGGTTTTTATTTGACAATTTTTGGAACTTCTGATTGTTGCTTATCCTTATCTAAGTGGAGATTTACATATAGTCGGGATTGTTTCGGGAATACGGAAATTGTGTCTTGTCGATAGCTAGCTGTTTCTTATCCTTCTCCTCGACTTCGAACGGGAGCATCACGTTTTTTATCGTTTCAAAACGCCAGTTTTAAAGATTTTGAGCTGAAGCTCTAATGTTCATGCGATTTACATTATTACCGCGTCTACTTAAAACTTGTGTAAGGCGGTTATTCAGGCGCAACACAATATCCTGTAGGGACTTGTAATTTAATCTTCTTCCCTAGACATCTTCTTCTTTGTCTTGTTGTGGCGCTACAGTCCGGGGCGGACCTGTGCCTCAACCAACATGCCACTCCAGCCAGCACGATCTTTCGCCAGCTGCCTCCAGTTCCGCACTCCAAGTTGGTTGAGATCCTTTCCCACTTGTGGGCGCCACCTTAGTCTAGGCCGTCCGCTGTTGCGTCCGTGCCATAAGATAGGACTGGGATGATGAAGCTGTTATAAAAAGCGAGCTTAGTCTTTCGGGCATGCTTTCCTCCGACCAAATCTTACAGATGAGCTGGTGCATGTGCCCAACAAACTCATCTCCAGCTACTTTAAATAGTTCTGCGGACAGTCCGTCCGCACCAGTAGCTTTGTTCGACTTCAGCTTGGATATTGCTATCGTCTAAGTCGGGGGGACACAATTCTTGTGTTGCGCCCAACCAACTCATCTCCAGCTGCTTTAAATAGTTCCGCGGGTAGTCCATCCGCTCCAGCAGCTTTGTTCGACTTCAGCTTGGATATTGCTATCTTCTAAGACTGGAGGACACAATTCTTGTCTATCATCGTCCGAATCGAGTTGAACATTCTGCCTAACAACGGAATTGGGGCCGTCATCCCCGTTAAGGAGTCTACAGAAATGATCCTTCCAGATTCTCAGCACAGTCTGCGACTACCACTTCCATTTTTTTCTTTTTTTTATAATTGGCGCGCACTAAAGGGATAGGGAAATGGATTTTGGTCCCGGCAGGCTTTGGTCCGAATCCTCCGGATAGCTATTTTACCTTTCGGTAAAATTTTCGGACTTCATTCCTGCTATAACACCTTTCCATTTCCTCGACCGCGAGCTTCTCTTGCTTCTTTTTCGTTCTGAGATGTCGGTGCTCTTCCCTTCTTCTTTGTTCGTAGAGCTGACGAACAGCCCTCTTTGTTCGATGAAGCGTCGCCTTATAGGCGTCTATTTTGCCTGCACGCACTTGCCTGCACTCGTCATCAAACCATGGGTTCCTTCTGGGTGGTGACGTGAAACCCAGCACATCAGTGGCAGCTTCTTTGATGGCTTCTTGACAACGCTTCCAGTCTTGTTTTATGGTCAGTGCAGGCAGCATTGAACTCTGAGCGAGTTTCAGGGAGACCCGATTGGTAAAGTTCCTAGCGATCTGTTGCGGTTGTAGCTTTCCAACGTCAAACCCTTGTGGCCTCTCTCGACTCCGTTGCTCTTCCGATATCCGGGTTCTTACCTTGGCTACAACAAGGTGATGATCCGAGTCAATGTTTGCCCCTCGGAAGGTTCGGACATCGAGAATACTGGAGGAGTGTCTGACGTCGATCGCAACGTGATAAATCTGGTTGACGGTTGATTGATCAGGGGTCACCAGGATCCTTTGCGAATGTTCAGTTGTGGAAACCGCGTGCTAGCTACATAGAGGTTCCGCACCGAGGCAAAATCCAACAGCCTGAGGTCGTATCCGCATGTGTTGTCGTGCAGTCTCCTCCACCGTTGCCTAATCAAAAAGGAACTGAAACTGGTCAACGGCCGTAATGACCTTCTGACGCTTTTGAAAATCGACCTAAAACCTTAACGAAAAAACAAACCTCTTGACAGGAGTAATTCTGTGACTTACTGTCGCTACAGATTTGTGGTCCCTGCTAACTGCGGAACGAGGTGAACAAAGTTCCTTGAGGTCAATTTTGTTTTGTGTTGTGCTCTTAGTGCTGCTATACTTCCCACTTCCCGAGTAAGTTGAAAACAGCATTTTTGGAGTCCGCTGCGAAAAAGGATGAATTGCCTTCACCCACCTTCTACCGAAGCAGAGCTGTTATATTCCTTCTTTCTAAGGTTATAAAAACGCCGATAGGCCGTGAACTTATGAAATACCTTGAAACTTGAAGGCTTCTTAATGACCAGCAGTACTGCTTCCTCGGTAACAGGGTCACTTTTCATCTGATGGCATATTTCAGAGAGCAATGGAACCAATCTTTGCACAATGTAGGACATAGCAAGGTCATTGTGCTTGATAGTTTGAAGGCATTTGGCAGAGTCTGGCATCAGTCTCTCTTGGCGAAAATATATGCTCTCGGTGTCGCTTAATCTCTTCCTCAATGGATTATAAATTGCCTTTCAAACCGTTCACTATGAATTGTATTGGATGGATGGATTTAAATTCGATAATAATAATTGGGTGGCGCTATAGTCCACAGGGGGACCAAAGCCCTGAGTGTGAGTGTCACACTCTAACCACTACGCCACAGTGGCTATTTAAGTTCGATATTCCACATACTGGTGGCCGCCGTGGCGTAGTGGGTAGAGTGCGACGCTCACACGCCGAAGGGTGTAGGTTCGATTCCCAGCTCAACACCAATTTTTCGAACTTCTCACGGCACCTCCTCTTTCGAGCTGCTGACAACACTCAAAGAGTAATAACTGTCTAAGAAAGCTTCCCAAATTTCGCCGTTCGGAGTCGGCAAAAAACTGTAGGTCCCTTCTACTCGTCAGAGAACAATAGCGCGCACAACACGAGCAGTTGATGAGCAAGCTAGGCCCTAGTCCCCCTGTGGACTGTTGCGTCAAACAATTATTATTTTTCAACATATTGACGTTGGAGAATTCTCGCTGCTCCGTCAAGGTCGGTAACGAACCCACCGAGACCTTCACTGTCAAAAAAGGTTTTAGACAAGGCGACGCACTGTCATGTGACTTCTTTAACATCATCCTCGAGAAGATCGTGCGTAACTCACAAGTCAACACCAGAGGCACGATCTTCCAGAAGTCAGTTCGATTGCTAGCTTACGCTGATGACATTGACGTGATTGGACGAACACAGCGAGGTGTCAATGAGGCGTTTGCTGGCATTGTATCGGAAGCGGCTAATATGGGTTTGGCGGTAAGTGGGAGAAAAACTAAGTACATGCTATCATCAAGGAAAGACACACAACATCGACGTCTTGGATAGAGCGTCACACTAGGCAGCAGAAACTTCGAGGTAGTTAAGGACTTCGTCTACCTCGGCTCCGCGGTAAATAGGGACAACAACATCAGTACCGAAATCAAACTCAGAATCAATCTTGCCAATCGCTGTTTCTTTGGGCTCAAGAGGCAATTGAGTGCTTTATTACTCTCTCGAAGAACTAAGCTCGCTTTATATATCAGATTGATCACCCCCGTCGTACTTTATGGCGCAGAATCTTGGACGTTATCAAAGGCGGAATCTTGGACGTTAGCAAAGGCGGAATCTTGGACGTTAGCAAAAGCGGATGAGGAAGCCCTTAGTCTTTTCGAGAGAAAAGTTTTGCGTGCAATTTTTGATCATGTTTGCGTTGATGGCATCTGGAGGAGAAGATTTAACGACGAACTCTATGGTCTGTACAGCGACATGTCCCTGGTCAAGCGTCTACGGATACAACGCTTAAGATGGCTAGGCCATGTAGAGCGTATGAACACCACTGCTCCGACCCGAAAAGTCTTTGAATCCGTGCCATTGGGACAACGTAACAGAGGACGACCTAGACTAAAGTGGCGCACACAAGTGGAGAAGGACCTCAACCAACTTAAAGTGCGCAACTGGAGACAGCTGGCGAAAGATCGTGCTGGCTGGAGAGGCATGTTGGTTGAGGCCCAGGTCCACCCTGGACTGTAGCGCCACAAGAAGAAGAAGAATTCAACATATAGTTGCAAAACTTTTTTTTCCTCCTGTGGGTTATCTAAAGAAACTTCAATGAGACTATCACCAAGTCAAAAGTCGAACTCTTTATTTCCTACAAATCAATGAGAACAATGAAAAGCAACCACATCAATGGCGTTTTTTTTCCTTTTTTTTAAATACAACTGTCATCAATCAGAGCTGACAACTTATTTCTGAGTTCAGGTCTTAGTAACAGGATTGTTACAATACTAATGCTGATGTCCCACAGGGGTCCATTTTGTCCCCTACACTCTTCCTCATTCTCCTGTCTGTCATTTCTAATCCTATTCACTCCTTCGCTGATGGCAGTTTCCCCAGCTTTTCATATTTATTTTTTGGTTCTCGCGCCTCTTCTTCGGCCATAGACTTATAACGCCCGCGTATGTTATAATTATGATAAAAATAATTGTGGGCGCAACAGTCCACAGGGGGACCAGGGCCTAGCTTGCTCATCAACTACTCGTGTGGGGCGCACTACTGTTCCCTCACGAGTAGAAGGGACCTAAAGTTTCTTGTCGACTCCGAACGGCGAAGTTTGAGAAGCTTTCTTAGACAGTTAATACTCTTTGGGTGTTGTCAGAAGCTCTAAAGAGGTGGTGCCGTGAAAACTTCGAGGTGTTCAGCCGGGAATCGAAGCTAAACCTTTCGGCGTGTGAGCGTCGCACTCTACCCACTACGCCACGGTCGCCACATGCGTATGTTAAGCCAGCGTATGTTAAGCTCATTAAATTTCGATCTTGACAGCATAATGCTTCTTAAACCCAGTGCTGTCTACTGTCAGTCAAGCGTTCCCAAAATAACGAGCCGTTATCTATGAATGCCTGTGGTGTAGTTGAAACCGAATGCCTTTCCATCCTCGGTGTGTGATATCAACTCAACACCAAGTTGGAACGAGAACCTATTTGAGATCGCCAAAAATGCAGCGATTGCCAGCTCAAATTTTCCCTCTTATTGTAATGCCTGTGGCATTTAAACCCAATCTGGAGCACGTAAGGGTGCCAAATAATCTCTTGATAAAAACAATTTTTTTTTCTCTTATTTATCGCTAAACCTAATTTGAAAGTTTTCTGAGTTCATAACATCACTGGCAAGGATCAAAAGAGACACTCATATGGCCTGAGTCCAAGTTCTGACTCCCAGCGTCCTTTTTCAGGGTCTCTCGTCACCAAAACCGTTGATGGCTTAACTCTCCGCGAAGCAGATTGACAATCGCAAGATCCCATACGTCAGAAATGAGCGATGACTCTTATCTTTATACAGCAAAGACTGCAGATGGCTTGTTTGCGTACTAATGGAAAACATTCGCTAAGCACTAAAGTGTGCTTTGGCTTAGTGAAGAAATCCTCTGCGGCGATTGCAAAGAAGGTGAAGATACTGCGGAGAACTTCTTGTCATTGTCCCGCCATTGCTTGGATCAGATGGTGGCTGTTCAGTGCTGATGTGGGTGGAGCAGAAGCCCTAGGGAAACCGGATGTGTTGTCGGGCAGTCCTTTGTGGCGAATGCAAAGAAGGTGAAGATACTGCGGGGAACTTCTTGTCATTGCTTGGTTCAGATGGCGGCTGTTAAGTGCTGATGTGGGTGGAACAGAAAAACTAGGGAAACCTAGAAACCCTTGCGATGAAGAAAGCATCGCAATCTTTTCTCCGGAACGCCTAGAAATTACATTTAACGTGAGTTACTGCCTAGTAGCACAATGGACATGTATTCTATTCTGAGCGCTCCAGTATACTGTTTCCCAACCTTCAAGAATGGGTGAAGGGAAATTGTAGTCTTTGCAATATTGCACAGATTAGTTTAAAAACACTGCCTATGTCCATTCGTTATCACAAACCACTTAAACGTAAATCGATTCTACTAACTTGTGTATTGTACTTGATGCCCTGCCAGAACTCTTTAACCCAACGTCCCAAATTCTTTGAAACACCGAAATCGGAGGCAAGAAAGAAATTGCAAAAATGCGACACAGTTCAAATTTCCAGCATAGCCGCGTCAAAAATCTGCACATTCGCATTGCCGCACTGCCGTTGATGTGGTTTTGTGAGGATCTCCTCTTTCGAGATCCTAGCCCCTGGGCTTCCCCAGGCATCCTCGGCAACCGAATGAAACGAAAACGAAAAAGAACAGCAAAATCTTGAGCCGGCTGAAGGCCATTACACACATCACCACAATCACCATCAACCGCCGACTAGCTGCGGCGTCCCGAAGAACCAGCAACAGCAACAAAACACAAAATCTGGCTGCCATATGAGCTGCAACGAAATTCACGTACTCGCCAGAGTTCCCTCTCCTGCCACTGTGCAACGCTACCGAGTACAAGTCCGAATGCAATGCGAATGCTCTTCGTCGTGCCCTCCTCTGATCTTGTTCTCCACAGCTTGCTGAGAGGACAACAGAATTTGGGCATAAAAAAGTGTTTTTCTTTTCATATTTTTTTGTGTCGTTCTGCTGCTGCTCCCCGGGTTCCAATCGGCGAGGGAAACCACAAATACTTGTGCGTGTATCCTATCTGTGAGCCCGAGAGGAATGCCAAAACAATAACGACAAGCTGCCGCCGCTTCGGGAACATGTTTTTGCGCTCATGTTGTTTATACTCTCGATGGATTTTAGAAATTCCTTACATTGCTGCGCACGGAGATGTGCGGAGCTGAGTGACTGCCAGAGCGGATTATCGGATCGAAGTTCGGGAACGACAAAACCAAGGAATGTGAACGGGAATCCGGTGTGTTATGGATTCGATGACATGGGGTCAGAGGGAAGTTCAACTCGTTGTTTGTCAAAGAAAAAAGAAAAAAAAAACGGTTTTGCTTTGTTGGACTTGTCAATTTGAGACGCTCACTCTGTGGTTTGTACAGAGTGTAATGGATGGTTGAGGATTACCCTTTGGGGTCAATGGTTTGGAAATTCGATGAGGAATTTAGGCCACCTCCGAGATGGATGGGAGATCAGCGAATGGAGGGTAAGTAAGGTGAAGAATGTTTGAGAGATGTTTGCAGATAAGGTGGGAGGTATATTTCCGGGACTCAGGGTTCTGTTAAGCGGTATTCTGTTGCACTTCAAGTTTTGTTGTCTGGGCAGTTATAAATAAAACTATTCGTCTGTCACTCATTATAACTGTATGAGAAGGGACAAATTTTTGTTTTTGTTCGAGGTTGGGATACACTGCACTGGAGCGCTCAGACTCAAATACTGATACATTGTACTACCAGGCAGTAACCTTCATTTAATGTAATTTTTTGGTTTTGCGAAGAAAGACTAAAGGCGCGTCTTTGATATATAACTTAGGTTCTCAGTTCCCACCGAATCAGCGCCAAAAAAGCTGCCACCTGATACGAGTGTGCGCTGGAAATTGACAGAGAAAGTGCTCTGAAGTGTCTGCACCTTCTCCACAGACGTCGCAGACTGTGACACCACTACGCTCAAGCCGACTCAGGTGCATAGCGAAGGTAAAGTGTCCCGTTAATACGCCAACAAGTCTTCTGCACTCGGAACAGTAATTAGTACTGTTATTTGCACAGCTGCATTGTCCTTCTTATGCGAGATTATCTCATTTTGTAGCATTCATGTGAGTGGTGCAGTGGTGTACCCAACAAAAGAAAGGGTTTTTAAGTTGTTCATAATAATAGGGAATTTGGCTTCATTTTGAATTTTTATTTAAAATTTGTGAAAAGGTTTTGGTTTGTAATTGAACATTTTGTAAATATTTATGAAAATCATTGTAGATTTATTAGGAATTGGGCGTAAAAGGGATTGTTCGGAAGAAGAAAAGAAGAATAGGAAAAAAACTCTTAAATTTATAGCAGATTCAGTTGGGAGATCAGTTAATTTTGTTTTGAATACAATCTCAAGAAAACCAGCAGCAGAAACTCGAGGAAGGCCAAGGAAGACTACCCCTACCGATGACTCTCACATTGTTTTACTGGCCAAAAGAGATCCTTTTATGTCATCCAGAATAATTGCAAGTGAACTTGGCAACATAGTCAGTGCTCCAACTGTGAGAAGAAGATTACTGAAGTTATCTTCCTGAAAGGATCGCCCGAAAAATTCCCCTACTAAGTAAGAAGAACATTAAAGCGAGAATGCAGTTCGCTCTGCAGTTCAGAAACCACACTAAGGATAAGTTTCGAAACATTCTATGGAGTGACGAAGCAAAAATAAATCTTTTTGGTTCTGATAGTGTCAGGAATGTTCGTCGACCCGAAGGGAAAGAGTTTCATTTCCGATTTACAAAAAAAAAAAAACGGTGAAACACGGAGGTGAAAGTGTCATGGTGTGGGGTAGTTTTTCTTGGTTTGGTGTTGGCCCTATTATACAAATAAAAGACACCATCAACAAGGAACTGTATCGAGACATTTTGAAAGATGTGATGCTGCCATACGCCGAAGACAATACGCCGTTAAGATGGCACTTCCGGCACGAAAACGATCCCAAGCACTCATCAAAATCAGTTAGTGCTTGGTTAAGGGACAATAAAGTGTCGGTTCTATCATGGCCTTCTCAGTCTCCCGATCTCAATCCCATTGAGAATTTGTGGGCGGAGCTTAAAAAATTGTTGGCGACAGAATCGTTTCAAAACAAACAACAGCTTTGGGACGCGATTCAACACCATTGGAAGAACATTCCCTCAACAAAATGCCAAAAACTTATAGAGTCAATGCCAGGTCGAATAAGCAATAATAATAATTGTTGGCGCTACAGTCCAAAGGGGGACCTAGCTTGCTCATCAACTACTCTTGTTGTGCGCGCTACTATTCTCTCACGACTAGAAGGGACCTACAGTTTTTTGCCGACTCCGAACGGCGAAATTTGAGAAGCTTTCTTAGACAGTTATTACTCTTTGAGTGTTGTCAGCATCTCGAAAGAGGTGGTGCCGTGAAATATAAGAAAAATTGGTGTTGAACTGGGAGTCGAACCTAGACCCTTCGGCGTGTGAGCGTCGCACTCTACCCACTCGGCCACGGCGACCACTGTTTTGTACCAATAGTTCGGCTCATAACTAGCGCGTGCTAAAATGATTGGAATTAAGTCACAGAACGGGCAGAAGGTATAGAGGAAGAGAGGGAAAGGAGGTACCAGAAATAAATTCTAGGTTCCTTGGAATTAAGTCACAGCACGGCCCGAAGGTAAAAAGGAAGAGAGGGAAAGGAGGTACCAGAGGTTCGGTCTTCCTCTCCTTCTCTAACCAGGAGGCTCGGATTCGAAGACCCTCTTTGCTGGAGCGTTGTTGTCCATACGCTCAATGTCGCCAAGCCAGTGTAGTCGACGGATTTTTGCCTTCCGGTCTACACCCACATCCTTGTAAAGCTCGTAGAGCTGGCGGTTGTGTCTTCTCCTTCATTCGTCTTCCTCGCAGACGGGACGATGTATCCGACGTGGAATTATTTTTTCAAAGGCACCACCAGGCCTTCCTCGCAGACAGAACCATATATCCGACGTATAGTTTTTCTTTCGAAGGCACCAAGAATCAGCTCTGCAGCCTTACTCATTGTCCAGCTTTCGGCTCTATGAAGCAGAACTGGCAGAATAAGGGTTTTGTAGAGCATGATTGGTCCTTCGAGTCAGAAATTTCGAGCACAGTTGTTTTGACAGACCGAAGTAGCATCGGTTGCCAAGGGCGGTTCTACGTCGAATCTCCACTACGATGTCATTCGTGGAATTTACGTTTGCTCCGAGGTTTACAAACTCCTTTACTACCTCGAAATTGTAGCTGTCGGTTGTAACGCTTTGGCTTAGGTGATGTGCGGCGGATCGTGGTTTGCTCGACAGCATATATTTGGTTTTTTCCAGCCACATGCATGCTCCTTACCAAATCAAATATCATCAGCCTCGACTGTGACTCTACAACGATATCCCCTTGATCATCCTTACAGGCTTCGGTTCGGACCTTATAACCTTGACTGGTTACCTTTATCCTTTGGCAAAACTTCCTTCCCTCATTCCTGTACTAAAATCCCTCTATTCTGCGGATCGTGCTGATGCCCACTTTTTATTGTGATAATACTTACAACTTTCCAATGAAGTAGGTGATTGCTTCCAAGACAAGCCACAATTTGCAGGTGGCGCCATCTTTTGAAATCTGACCAATCCATGACTGACCATCCAATACTTTATCATTTTTATTGTTGAAAAACGGGCAGACATGTCGAACAGTAACTGTTTTTCTAAATCGATGCCTTGGGTTTTTCATCTTTAATCTTTGTTGTTTGTGAGAGTTGCTCCTTTGTCTTCATTGACTCGTCTTCTCATCCAGATCATGGTCTCTATAGACTTCCGAAAAAAAAAACGCGATTGCATGCAGCTGCCATATTAAAAGAATGAAGTATGACAAAATCTCGTTTTTAATAGCTGCGAAAACTACACTTAGGGGCAGACAAAACGGAGCCCTTGCTAAATCTTTTAAACTCTAGCCAAAATTCAGACCAACCAATGATCCTGCACATTATGAATAAAACAAAATGCGATTTGCACACACAACGCCATCTACTGAACATGCAAATCAAACTCAAACCAATCAAAATTCATCATATTAACAAAAGTCGCCAATCGTGTATTACAATTGCAAATTCTCCGAAAAAAAAACACCGAACTCGACATCAATTGATTTGCAAAACGTCGTCGTCCGATCTGTTTGTGGAACATTTGATTTCCTTCGAATTCGAATCGGTGATTGTTGTTCCGCATTTTTTTTCCAGCGAAGACTTTGTTTCTATTGACACGCCCAGAAATTTCCATGGGCCCCATCTGTCTAAAGAGCCAAGCGCAGCCGTGTGTCATCATTATTTTCAATCAACCTCAGTCTAGGCGAACCAAAAAAACCCGCCGACTCACAATTTTCCATATGAATGCCATAATCCATAACCAAAGCCATGGAAAACCCGATCGAAATTCGCAGATAAGTCGGCAGTTTGATGTTGCATCGGCAGGGGGGGGGGGGGGGGGGGCGAAGTGTGCTCAACCTTGATTCGCGGAATGCTCTCTGACGTAGATGCAGATCATATTTCTACGGCTAATAAATGTTTGCATGTTAACTCTATTGCGGGGAGCCTTGTGCCCCCTCGCTCCGCACAGATACACGCTCGGCGAGGTATGTTTACTCAAGGAAATGCCAAAAGATAGGAATCACCACCACGCCACTATGGCACGATAAAGCGACCTAATCACTGAACAAACACAAGAAAATGGTTGGCCATTGTGACTGGGGGGCTCTGGCTGTTGTGCGACTCAAGAGTCGCGTTTCTTTTTGTTTTTTCTTTTTTTTGTGAGGCTCTCTGTGTGCCGAGAGCCCGAACGAATTGCCAGCTTGCCTGACTGCCACTGAATGTTGCGTGATTTTCGATCGTTTTTGGAGCGCGATCGGCGGCTAACGACGACCGACGACGGCAGCGAAGACGAAGACGAAGACAACAAAAATGACGACAACGCCACCGCCGCGCCGACACAAAAAGGTGCGTGGTGGCGCGGGTGAGTGTGCCGCTCTGGAATGCGATCAGGCCAGCATGTGTCTATAAATTCGAATGAATATTTGAATAATAAATTGGATATTATGCGGTTTTTTCGTCAGCGATCGTTCGACGTGTCGGATAATGTATGGCGGCTGGTTGGTTCTCGATTTTGGGGGAGTTGCGGCTTCAAAGTACTGTTAAATGGGTTGGCTAGGAATATAAAACGATCGCGTGCTATTAGGGTCAAAATGTTTTGCCCTCGGCCGTACAGTGTTTTACAAGAGCTTCAAGGTTCGATCTGTTGGAACTGGGGGGAGACTTATAACCCCTGTGAGTGCCTGAAAGTGTGTCAAGAATTTATTTTTTTAGTGTTGTCGATTTTTATTGCTCCTTGGGTTTGTTTTCGAGTTTTGCTCAAACTGAGTTCTTAGCTAATTGAATGAGACTGACGGGTTCTTTGTACTCAATGAGGATAGGAACACGATGCTGCTCTGTTTGCTTTGAAAAGGATTTTTCACAGCAGTTTGGTCTAAATGAGAATTTAGATGAGTGGCAACTTGAGTATACCCCTGGGTAAGGTTAAGAATTTGAACCTATTTCACACAAAATTTACTTGTCTAAGAATACGAGGGTTGCCTTTTATATTTCGGGATTAGAGAACAAAAACAACTATTAATCGTTGAAAATAGCTTTATTATTTTTCAAAATATTCCCCATTAGGATCTATACACAATTTGCATGCGTTTGGACCAATTGTCGAAGCACTCTTGCCACTCTGATTGAGGTAACTCCAAATATGCATTCTGAACGCATCGCCGTGCTTAACTGTAGAAGTGACATTTTTTTGAATCCAAAGCAGTTCCGCCATATAAAGCGCCCACCATCTTCTTCTTCTTCTTGTGGCGCTACAGTCCAGGGTCGACCTGGGCCTCAACCAACATGCCTCTCCAGCCAGCACGATCTCTTGCCAGCTGTCTCCAGTTGCGCACTCCAAGTTGTTTGAAGTCCTTCTCCACTAGTGTGCGCTACCTTAGTTTAGGTCGTCCTCTGTTACGTTGTCCCAATGGCACGGATTCAAAGACTTTTCGGACCGGAGCAGTGGTGTCCATACGCTCTACATGGCCTAGCCATCTTAAGCGTTGTATCCGTAGACGCCTGACCAGGCGCATGTCGCTGTACAGCCTATAGAGTTCGTCATTAAATCTTCTCCTTCAGATGCCATCAACGCAAACAGGACCAAAAATCGCACGCAAAACTTTTGTCTCGAATAGACTTAGGGCTTCCTCATCCGCCTTTGCTAACGTCCAAGATTCCGCCTTTGCTAACTTCCAAGATTCCGCGCCATAAAGAAGGACGGGGATGATCAAGCTGTTATATAAAGCGAGCTTAGTTCTTCGAAAGAGTAATAAAGCACTCAATTGCCTCTTGAGCCCAAGGAAGCAGCGATTGGCAAGAGTGCTTCTGCGTTTGGTTTCGGTACTGATGTTGTTGTCTCTGTTTAAGGCGGAGCCGAGGTAGACGAAGTCCTTGACTACCTCGAAGTTTTCTGCTGCCTAAAATGACGCTCCGTCCGAGACGTCGATGTTGTGTGTCCTTCCTTGATGACAGCATGTTCTTCGTTTTGCCCTCATTTACCACTAGACCCATTTTAGCCGCTTCCGCTTCAATGCCAGCAAACGCCTCATTGACGGCTCGCTGTGTTCGTCCAATCACGTCAATGTCCTCAGCGTACGCTAACAATTGAACTGACTTCTGGAAGATCGTGTCTCTGGTGTTGACTTGTGAGTTACGCACGATCTTCTCAAGAATGATGTTAAAGAAGTCACATGACAGTGCGTCGCCTTGTCTAAAACCTTTTTTGACACTGAAGGTCTCGGTGAGTTCTTTACCGACCTTGACGGATCAGTGAGAGTTCTCCATCGTCATCCTACACAATCTGACGAGTTTGGTGGGAATGCTAAAACTAGACATGGCACTGTATAGCTCGTCGCCATGCACACTGTCATATGCAGCCTTGAAATTGACGAACAGGTGGTGAGTGTCAATTTGCATTTCTTGGGTCTTTTCCAGGATCTGCCGTAATGTGAAGATCTGATCTATTGTGGACTTCCCTGGCCTGAAACCACACTGATAGGGACCTATCAGGTCATGGACAAATGGTTTCAAACGCTCACTCAATACGGCAGAGAAGATCTTGTATGCGATGTTCAGGAGACTAATCCCTCTGTAGTAAAAGCGCCGACCATCACTACCGAAAATTTTATATTTTCATTTGTTACAAAAAGTTACTTGATTCCAGAACTCATCCGTTTTCTGCACGTACCCCTTGCCATACTACAGTCGCTTTTTGATGTTTCTTTCTGATAAGGCTGGCTTTTTGCGAGGTGTGCGGGCTTTTCGATAATTTTTATATTAAAAATTGCACACTATTTGCGGATGAACTTCTGCAATTTTTTCTTTCTTCAAAGTTTTGGCAATTTCCACAGCTGATTCCTTCGGGTTTCTGTTTACCACTCTTAAAATTCTTCGTTTACTTTAATAATAATTGTTGGCGCTACAGTCCAAAGGGGGACCAGGGCCTAGCTTGCTCATCAACTACTCGTGTTGTGCGCGCTACTGTTCTCTCACGAGTAGAAGGGACCTACAGTTTTTTGCCGACTCCGAACGGCGATGTTTGAGAAGCTTTCTTCGACAGTTATTACTCTTTGAGTGTTGCCAGCATCTCGAAAAAGGTGGTGTCATGAAAAATTCGAAAAATTGGTGTTGAGCTTGGAATCGAACCTGGACCCTTCGGCATGTGAGCGTCGCACTCTACCCACTACGCAACGGCGACCACGTTTAAAAGCTATGGGAATGACCCAAAAGTGCCGAAAATGGGTGCCGCATGAATTGAATGAAAGACAGATGGGAAACCGAAAAAACACTTGTGAGATTTTGCTTCAAAGACACAAAAGAAAATCGGTTTTGCATCGGATTGTTACTGCCGATGAAATATGGATTTATTTTAAGAATCCTAAACAGAAAAGTGGTCGCCGTGGCGTAGTGGGTAGAGTACGACGCTCACACGCCGATGCGTCTAAGTTCGATTCCCAGCTCAACACCATTTTTTCGAATTTTTCATGACACTACCTCCTTCGAGCTGCTGACAACAATCAAAGAGTAATAACTGTAGAACAAAGCTTCTCAAACATCGCCGTTCAGAGTCGGAAAAAAACTATAGGTCGCTTCTACTCGTGAGAGAACAGTAGCGCTCACAACACGAGTAGTTAATGAGCAAGCTAGGCCCTGGTCCCCCTTTGGACTGTATTGCCAACAATTATTATTATTAATAATAATTAAAAATTATTTTTATTATTATTATTATTATTAAACTGAAAAAATCATGGGTTAATCTGGGACAACCATCAACATCGACTGCAAAACCAGATCGATTCGGCAAGAAGTGTTTGGTGGGACCAGAAAGGTGTGCTGTACCACGAACTGTTAAAACCTGGTGAAACCGTTGATACTGATCGCTACCGACAACAAGTGATCAATTTGAAGCATGCATTGATCGATAAACGACCAGAATGGGCCAGAGGACACGGCAAGGTAATTTTGCTCCATGACAATGCACCTGTCACAAAGCAAAACCGGTTCAGGACACAATCAAAACTCTTGGCTGGGAGCAGCTACCCCACACTCCGTATTCAACAGACTTAGCTCCTTCCGACTACCATTTGTTTTCATCGATGGGACACGCATTGGCTGAGCAGCGCTTTGATTCCTACGAGGAGGCCGAAAATTGGGTGTCTGATTGGTTTGCTTTAAAAAACGATCAATTTTATTGGCGTGGTATTCACAAATTGCCAGAAAGGTCATCAAAATGAAACGATGCCCAATACTTGGAATAAAATGTTTTTACTTTCCCATTAATAATGAGTGTTTGACGGACGCATGTCCGTGCAAAGCATGTTTAAAAAACACTTTTTGCAGATAAAGCACAAGATAACCACTAAGCAACAGCGCAGAATAAGAAAAATAAGTTTGAATCTAGTCAATATCTAATCGTGACATAAAAAATTAGTGTTTTATTTTCAAAAAAAAAAAAAAACGATAATTTCATACTGGGAATTTCGCGTCGGTCTTCCAGGCGGAAGCGTTCGCTGATGTGGTGGAAACTGGAAACCTAAGTTCTATATCATGAAGGCTACTACCTGGTAGTACAGTGGACCAGTATTCGAGTCTGAGCGCTCCAGCGCAGCAACCTCCAACAACAAAAAAAAATACACCCACTGATCGTAGAGGGCGTCTGAATCTACTTCAGCCGAAAGGGATGTTAGAATTGTGGTGAAGAGCAATTGTGTTCACTAAATTAATAAAAACATTAGCTACCGTCAAAATTTTAGTAGCCCATGTCACCGACAACACCAGTCAATGTTTTTGAAGAAATCACAATTCAGTGGTAATGCCAAATTAAATTTAGCACTAGTAAAACTTAGAAATACTCCTACGGCTAGGCAGTCTTCATATAGTTGGCAGTTTAGAGAAATTTTTATTTTTATTATTCTTCTTCTTCTTCTTCTTCTTCTTATTATTATTATTCATATTGGTTTCTTAACTTATAAACAATAAACAATGTTTAACTTGATTCTAAACATAAGAGACTGCTCCAGTGACTGAACAGATTGCAAACTCCAAAGCTTGAGCCTTTGGCCTGTTCTCTTTAAACACACTCCTAACAGAACCCAATTGATAAATCTGCATCAGGGACGAGCGCCAAAAGAAAATCTGGTTCGAACAAAGCAAATTGTAATAAACTTTAAGTGCAAAGTGTGTATTTAAATCTTCGGTCAGACTTGGTGGAATGTCGGTTAATCCATTACGTAGCGATTAAGCCTCACTAAACTTTTATTGGCGCAGGTTAAGTGGTTTCTGATCTACGGAGTGACCTCCACTTGAATAGGAAGATTATTTTGGGTGAATGACTTTACGACGTCTTTAAAACAAACAGTTCTTTAACGAATTTTCCTTGAAATCTCCATACATTCCAAGATCGATTAGGGCCGATAGGGTTTTCACTTCACAGTTCGTTCTTATCAGTGGTTAATGGTTATCGTTGGCATTGGGACATGTGCTTTAAGATTTCTTGACGTTATCGGCTGCATTTGAGTTCCTAAAGCTTTCTTGCATGGAAATAAATTCTTAGCGTTATTTGACAGATTTCCAGGAAATCGTAGCTCACGTCAACGTATAATTTCTTTGCATCATCAACTTTAAGGTCAGAACTGTATTAGAATTTTTGACATATTTTACTCATGCCCTACGACCTAGACTAAAGTGGGGCATACAAGTGGAGAAAACCTCAACCAACTTGGAGTGCTCAACTGGAGACAGCTGGCGAAAGATCGTGCTGGCTGGAGAGGCATGTTGTTTGAGGCCCAGGTCCACCCCGGACTGTAGCGCCACAAGAAGAAGAAGAAGAAGTTGACCTACGTTGAGTTAGACTTACCTGCATAATAGGTCAGTGGCTGAATTCGGTCACGTGGATAGGTGCCCCCTCCTATCTGAGAAAGGATGTGACTCATCAAAGCACTCGTTAGACTGTGACTGTTCTCGCAAAGTAGTGTGCTCCATTGCAAAAATGGTTCAGCTGAGCATCTTATCTTAAATCTAATCCTAAACACCTCTTTGGGTGCATGCCGGTTTCAAAAAGAATTGTTTCTTTCGGATTCTAGTGATTAACTCTTACACCATGACAGATTGCACACCATACTTGATCTTAAGCACTGGCCGCATAGGCTAGTTTTTTGTTGATGACTTGTTAAAATGTCTTGGAATTCTATAAACTGGTGCCACGAGCTTGGAAACCTTTATCGCAGCTTGACCGTGCGGTCAATCCCTTTCATCGAAAATAGCTTTATTGTTTTTCAAAATATTCTCCATTAAGATCTTAACACTTTTGCATGCGTTCGAACCAATTTGCCACTCTGATGGAGGTATCTCCAAAACATGCATTCTGAACGCATCAACCGCTTCTTCAGGTGTCGAAAAACGTTGACTTCTCATTTTATTTTTAACGTTCGGGAATAAAAAGAAGTCATTCGGTGCCAAGCCAGGACTACACGGCGGATGACTCATCAAATCCATGTTTTGAGTGCTCAAAAATGGAGTTGTTTGAGACGATGTGGGAGAACTCGCATTGTTGTGGTGAGGAGTGATCCGTCTTCGGCTGTTGGTTTTCCTGATTTCTTGGAAGACAACTGGCAAACAAATGGTTGTGTACCACTCAGAATTGACTGTTTTGCTTTGTTCTAGTGGTAAGGTTGCGACATGTCCAGTTTTCTGAAAAAACAGGCGACCATTTGCTTGGAGGTGCTTCATGCGCGAGCAACTTTTGTTGGATTTGGCTCAATTTGAAACACCCATACATTCGACTGCTGTTTACTTTCGGGCTCATACGTGTATATCCACGATTCATTACCTGTCCCGATGTCATAGACATGTTTCGAAGCACCGCGATCGTATTTTTGGAGCATTTCTTTCGACCAATCGAAACGAACAGGCGACCATTTGCTTGGAAGTGCTTCATGTGCGAGCAACTTTTGTTGGATTTGGCTCAATTTGAAACACCCATACAGTCGACTGCTGTCTATTTTCGGGCTCATACACGTAAATCCACGATTCATTACCTGTCCCGATGTCATAGACGTGTTTCGAAGCACCGCGATCGTATTTTTGGAGCATTTCTTTCGACCAATCGACACGAGCCTTTTTTCGTGAGATTGACAAATTGTGTGGGATCCAATGCGAACAAATTTTTTTGACGGTCAAATGTTCCTGCAATATTGAATGTATGCTAGTCCCACTACTGCCTAAGGTTGTCTCAATCTCACGATAGGTCACATGACGATCTTGCAATTTCAGTTGGCGCACAGCATCAATGGTTTTCGAAACAACAACTGATTTTGGACGACCTTCACGAAATTCGTCTTGGAGTGAACTACGACCTCGGTTGAATCCACCATACCATCGATAAACACCGGTCCTTGATGGAGCTTCAAGGCCAAAAATTGAATAAAGTTCATCGATGCACTATTGTTGAGTTAATCCATGTCGAAAGTTGTAATAAATAATCGCACGAAAATTTTCACGATTTAATTCCATTTTTTGGGCGAGATGAATCTTTTAAGTTACTGTTAACAATACAAATAGCGCTCGTATACCAAAACGTTCTGAGTACATATAATCTCAAAAATGTCAAAGCTTACGATAGAGCTGGCAATTGGCAGATTTCAACACTAGGGTTGCCCAATCCCGAAATATAAAAGGCAACCTTCGCAGTTTTTTGACTTTTCCTTGCTTAGTGAGAAATTTAATTACAGCGTGATGCTCCATTTTTATGATCATCGTCTTAGTTGCCTTTATGATTCTGTTTAAATAGAGATCGAACGCGAATTAATAATCACATTTATATGACATTTCACATGAATGCACTAAAATAATAGTAGTGCTTGATAAATAAGTCATGTATATATATAACCACAGCTTCACCCCAATATCGAGATGCAACTTCGTGAAATTATAAGATTCTGGTCCATTGGCTGAGAAATTGCAGTGCAGTTTGTCGGAAAACCCATAGCATGGCAAACACATCCCATCATCACTTTTCAGTTCTCCATATTTTGGATGACAAGGAGCTATAACAAAAGCTTTCATTGGACAGACTTCTTACTTAAAAATCATCGGAACTAAGACGCACAAATCGTAAATAAAGCCCTACCTTACCCGGTTTAGTTGTTTTACCTCAGTTAGAAATGCCGAGTGGAACCATTGTTCAAAGAATGCTAACGTCATCCAAGCATTTTTATTTGCCTTGTATTTTTTATTTGCCTTGTATTTTTTATTTGCCTTTGTATATGCTCAAAATTTGTAAAAGATCGTGGGTTTGCAGATTTAACGATTACAAATAGCTTAACTTTTTGTAAGCCAGAGGCATTGGTGCAGGCGAGAAACGTGATTCTTTCTTTATTTTTCTTTAGGCGAGGAACTGAGGGTTAACTCAAATCTACTAGAGTTTTGTTGTGCATAAGTCGGTAGAACAATCCGGACTCGGCAGCGTTATAAATTTGATGGGGAGTCAAGTCGAGTTCTCTGACTTATTCTGTAATAATACTAATTGTTGGCGCGACAGTCCACAGGGGAACCAGGGCCAAGATTGCTCATCAACTACTCGTGGCTACTGTTCTCTCACGAAAAGAATGGACCCACAGTTTTTCGCCAACTCCGAACGGCGAAATTTGAGAAGCTTTTTCTTAGAGAGTTATTACTCTGTATAGATCCAAGCTATCCAACCGCTTATGGTTAGCTGTTGCTAAAAGAGCTATCTTTTCGATTTGGGAACGTTGCTTCAAAAATAAATACGTATCGAAAAGTGCAATACAAACTTTATTCCACTCAACCGCAGCTTCTATAATGCTCAACGGAGCTCAGGTATGGGGTTACAAAGGCTATGATGGTGTGGAAAAATTCCTTCGCTACTTATTGAAGAAGATCTTTCGGTTACCAAAAAATACCCCCAACTATATGCTACATATTGAAACGGGAACTCCTCCGTTGCTCTTGTATGCCATCAAAATGCACTTCAACTATGTTTTAAAAATACTACAGATGAGCGAATGCAGATTACCAAACGTAGTTTTAAGAAGTATAATTAGAACAAACGGATACATTTGTGAGGAATGGAAAAAAAACAGCTTCTGAATGCGGTTTAAATCTGTCTATTGAGGCGGACGAGCCTCCTCATCTTTTAAGAAAAAAAATTAACTCTGTTTTGGAGAATTTCGGTAGACACACATATGACAAATATGTCGAAGAAGCTGAATCTTTACCGTTTAGGAACTACTACAGCAAACTAAACCATTTTTTAAATGAAAAAACATACTTCCTTGACAGTCACTCAATCGAAAAAATAAGCACAATTTTTAAACTGAGAGGAGAACTCGTTCAGTTAAACTTTATCCCCCACAGACCAGATTTATCAATTCTTTGTAACCTATGTAACATGAGGAAGAGAGGAGACATCTTACATTTTATTGGTGTTTGTCCGATTCTAAAAGAATTTCGACTAGCAATTTTCGAAAAACTTGTTTTAGACGAATATGAAGTAACGTGCATCTTAAATGGAGAAAAGGGATGGAAGGCCTTATACGATTATTCAGTAGCAGCACTTTGTTATAGAAAACGTATCATAGATTGAGATTTTTAATCTAAAACTTTTGTATGTATTTTGTCAACCTGGTAGACGGTCATAGGCCAAACCATAAATGACTTAGGTTAAACTTTACATTGTAAAACATTTATTGAAAGTAAAAGTCAAACTAACTAAACTAACTAACTAACTGGTGGCCTGAATTTATACGGCTGTGCGCCCTATTCTACTATATGGCGTTGCAGTCTGGTGGCCTGCACAGCCGCCCACTATAACACTATCAGAAAAGTCCAGCGACTGGCCTCCATATGTACCTGCGGTGCTCTAAGAACCATCCCATCAGATGCATTGGACGTCATTCTCAACTTTATGGCCATAGATCTGTTTGCCCAACAGCCGGCGGCTGGGACAGCCATAAGACTGATCTCCTCATCACAATGGAGCTTGTCCTACGGACACTCAAGAAACCTTCAAAGAGTAAACTTTGTATACCAAAACCTTGACTATGCGGCGCCGAAGGTCTTTTTGACACAGAGTTTCCGCACCATGATCCCTGAACGAGACGTGTGGTCGGCTAACCCACAATGGGTTGCTGACGCTACGTGCATCTACACCGATGGATCAAAAACGAACGAAGGCGTTGGTTGCGGAGTCTACTCTGAGGATCTGAACCTTAGTCTAAAATTCAGACTTCCCAATCACTGTAGCGTGTTCCAAGCTGAAGTAATGGCCAATCGCGAAGTACTGTCTTGGCTAAAGAGGAAAAAAATATTCTAAGCTGATATCCTTATTCTTAAGGATCAGGCAGCACTCAGGGCCCTGTCTCAATAAACTCCAAGACGGTCATGAACTGCCGCACATCCTTAGATGAGATGGCTGAGCAGTTCAACATTAACCTGTGCTGGGTGCCAGGTTACAGAAACATTCCGGGCAACTGTCAAGCAGACGTATTGGCCAGGCTTGCCACAACGCAACTACTACTTCAGGAACACGAACACCTCGGTATCCCTCTCGCCACATGCAAGTGAGTACTGCACTTGAACGCGATCCATCAGACTAATCAAAGGTGGTCTAACCACAACCTTTGTCGCGTCTCCAAGGAGGTGTGGCCCTCTCTTGAACCCAAACGCTCCAGACTGCTACTATCGCTCGAAAGATCAGACATAAGCCTGGTCATCGGAGCCATAAACGGGCACTGTCTAATCGGTGAGCATGCTAGCAGGCTAGGGGCTCCCTCAAACGATTTTTGCAGAAGCTGCAGGGATGAGGAAGAATCAGAAACTCTCTTACACCTATTATGCACATGCTCTCGCGCCTCTGACACAAGCACTTTGGAAGCTATTCCCTCAACGGCCTACATGACCTCAATAAAAGTCCTCCCGCCGACATTTTAAGCTTTATTATCGACTCCAGCTGGTTTTAGGTTCTTCCCACATGATATGGTAGCACAATGGTCCTGTATGGGACTAAGTGCATGCATCAGCCGCCTTAACTTACCTACTTATTACTCTTTAAGTGTTGTCAGCAGCTCGAAAGGGGTGGTGCCGTGAAAAATTCGAAAAATTTGTGTTGTGCTGGGTATCGAATCTACACTTTCGGCGTGTGAGCGTCACACTCTACCCAATACCCCAAGACGGAAAAAACTTCTCCTTTTATTTAATTAAAAATTGTTTGACAGTTTTTCCCCCACGAGAAGGTAATGTACTTCTTTATCTGTCAATTTTCAGTGACGTCATCTGCCGACCCGTAACTTCAAATTGGGTGTAGAATTAGATTAGAAACTCGAAGTAGTGTTTGAATCTGCATCATCTGCGGCATTAATTAAATGAAAGTAATGTGTTATTTTATAAACAATGAAAATATTTTTATTTCTCTTTTGTTTAACACGCCGCAGGGAAGCGTGTACCGAAAACAGCACACGCTTAGCTTCATTTCTACGCCAACGTGTTTTTTTCAAATTAAAATTTTTTTTCTAAATTTTAATTCTCGTTATGATTGTTTTATGTTATTTGGTGATGTTTAGAGGAATTTTTGCATCGTGTACTGATAACGGTACACACGGCGTGGTGATTAGTCATGATAGCAAAGCAATGCAAAGCAAAGCAATAAGAATTTATACAAAATTTTTAAAGCGCTTAGTGGTCGTCGTGGCGTAGTGGGTAGAGTGCGACGCTCACACGCCGAAGGGTCTATGTTCGACTCCCAGCTCAACAGCAATTTTTCGAATTTTTCACGGCACCACCTCTTTCGAGCTGCTGACAACACTCAAAGAGTAATAACTGTCTAAAAAAGCTTCTCAAATCTCGCCGTTCGGAGTCGGCAAAAACCTGTAGGTCCCTTCTACTGGTGAGAGAACAGTAGCGCGCACAACACGAGTAGTTGATGAGCAAGAAAGGCCCTGGTCCCCCTTTTGACTGTAGCGCCAACAATTATTATTATTATTATTGCTAAAGCGCTTATCGTGTACTGTTTTCGGTACACGCGGCGTAGAAACGATACCTAGTGAAAAACAGCTTGGCAGGGAACGTGTTCATTATTTTTAGCGCATAAATATTAACAAAATATGCATACATTTATTTGTTATATTAAATTTCTATGAACCTATTCGAATTAATTTTCTTTTCAATTGCAATTTATTATGAAAAAGAACTCTCATTAATTTTTTTTATTTCCTGTTCTTATTCTAAAGTACATCCTACACCTAATAAACGCTTTAATAATAATGGAGTTCAAAGAACATTCAGAACTTAGATCTAGCATATCATTATTTTGCCGCAAATTTTTTAAGCGTGGTTACAGCAGGGAAGGAGTAGCGCTTTTTTAGCATCAATCCATATGCTTTCGGGCCACTAGCATGAATGGCTGTACACTTCCATATGTCATCCAAAATGCATCGTACTCTAACTCCCAGATATAGTTTTTTTTTCTGTGTTGGTGAAAAAATATTCCCTATTGCATTGCACTCCTGCCGTTGCATATAATTCTCATGGGTTAACTTGAGAACTTGTACGTGCAATGATTTTTTTTCATTCTCGAGCGATATAATTTGAGTTATGCAGGGGAAACTGTCTTTCCTTCGTCGGCTTTTTTGATCACTGTTGATTTTCAATGAAACTAGGTTATTTCATTGTTATTATCCCAACGTTTCGGCAGGGATTGCTGCCTTCATCAGGGGATCTTTTTTATTGAAACAATTTTTTTTTTTTTTTTGTTGGAGGTTGGGATCAACTGCACTGGAGCACTCAGACTCATATCTGGTCCATTGTACTACCAGGCAGGAACCTTCATTTAATGTAATTTCTTGGTTTTCCGAAGAAAAACCAAGATGCGCTTCTGTGATATAGAACTTAGGTTTTCAGTTCCAACCACATCAGCGCCAAATAACCGCCACCTGATACGAGCGAAGGCAGGACACTGACACTGACTGAAAGTGCTCTGAAGTGTCTTCACCTTCTCCACAGACGTCGCAGAGTGTGACATCACTAAGCCCAAGCCGATTCAGGTGCATAGCGAAGGTAAGTGTCCCGTTAATACGCCAACAAGTCTTCTGCACTCGTTTCTGTCTAGGGATAGCAGAAAAGAAGCGGATTTCTTGCAGACGTTTGGGAGCATACTCTTGGTCACCCTGCATCCTGGAGAGTCACGCCATCTCTGGTTGTGCTGTAGGGATACCCAACCATCGACGGAGGCCCTGACCAGGGACGCGGGTAATTCCAATGTGGGTTCGGGCCCTACGAATGCCTCTGCTGAACCTAGCCTAGCTAGTTCATCGGCAGTTTCGTTTCCCAGGACCCCGTGATGACCAGGGACCCAGACAAGTCTTAGCGAATTCAGGGGGAGATTAATCAGAGCATCAAGAGCAGAGCCAGGCGTGCTGGGTAAAGCCCCTGTGCAGCCGAGACAAACTGTTCTTTGAAACTTGGTGAAAGCGGCAGTCACGTATTCGCGCGAAAGCTTGTTCCACCAAACGACTGATGCATAAGAGAGGAGTGGTCTTATCAT
Source organism: Eristalinus aeneus (assembly GCA_955652365.1). Taxonomy (NCBI): domain Eukaryota; kingdom Metazoa; phylum Arthropoda; class Insecta; order Diptera; family Syrphidae; genus Eristalinus; species Eristalinus aeneus. The sequence continues at coordinate 28,509,813 of OY019131.1, read as the reverse complement.
TGCCGTATAGATCCAAGAAACAATAAAACAAATTATGTTACATACATACATAGTGACAATGCAATTTAACAAGTGGATAATAAACTTACATTAATTGTGTTGCTTTAAAAAATAGATGTGGATGTTAGTCTAAATGTTCCTTGAAATTTTCACAAAAAAAAACAAAAATTCACAATGAAACAAAATATTGAGCACTTCCGTGTGTGAAGATCAGTCAAGAATAAAAGAATGATTTGAAATTTAAAATTTGATTTAAATAGAATATGTCTAAGCTGTTACAAGCGCTGAATAAACGGCAGATATGTTCTGTATGTCCTGTTTCCTATTCATATTGTTGTTGGTCTTGATTATGTGCAGGGTTTCCAGAGTGTACCTTTTGGTAGTATGTTTTTCCGTTTGCAGGATTTTGACGTCATGAAGGTCGGGTAGATGGTTCGTCTGGACGCAGTGTTTAGCTAATGCTGTTTTGACTGAGTTCTTGTTGTTGATGTCTGATTTATGACCAGCTAATCTTTGACGAAGAAACTCTTTGGTGGTACCTATGTACCATAAGTTGCATTCGTTGTCATTGCCCTTAAAGTTGATTTTGTAAACAAGGTCAATTTTGCTTCCTTTGTCTATATCTGGTTTCAGTCTGGTGAAAACCGATGCTAATGTACTCGAAGACTTGAACGCTATTTTAATATTGTCAAAGCTACCATCAATTATATTCTTAAAATTTGTCGACAATGTTGGGATGTACACCATGCTTTTATAGATATAATCTGCTGTGGAGATTGTCTGTGTTTCGAAGTGTATGTTGTATTTGTATTGTGTTATTAAGTTCCTTATAACTTGCGTCGTGGTCGCCGAGGTGTAGTGGGTAGAGTGCGACGCTCACACGCCGAAGGGTCTAGGTTCGACTCCCAGTTCAACACCAATTTTTCTAATTTTTCACTGCACCACCTCTTTCGAGCTGCTGAACACTCAAAGAGTAATAACTGTCTAAGAAAGCTTCTCAATTTTCGTCGTTCGAAGTCGGCAAAAACTGTAGGTCCCTTCTACTCGTGAGAGAACAGTAGCGCCCACAACACGAGCAGTTGATGAACAAGCCAGGCCCTGGTCCCCCTGTGGACTGTAGCGCCAACAATTATTATTATTATTATAACTTGCGTCGGATAACCATTGTCCATAAGGATGTCTGTGACAATTCGTTCGTTTTTTGATGGAACTTACTGTCACTTAGCTTGAACACTTTTATAACCAAGTTGGAAGCTGTGTTGATTATAATGTGTTTGGCTTGGTTGGAGCGATAGTTGACTAGTCTTCCTGAAGCTGTGTCTTTTTTTTGTACCAGTTGAAACAAAGATGATCATGTTCCCGATGAACTTTAACGTCAAGAAACGCTATTGCGTTCATCTTTTCGTATTCTACTGTGAATTTGACGTTATCATTAAAATTGTTAAGAGCAATTACCAAACTGTCTATGCAGTTGCGATCGATCACAGCAAATATATCATCCATATATTTGTATACTGCTTTTGGTTTTTGTACCTTTTCAAAACAGACATCTAAAAGGTAGTCCAATACCAAATCGGCGATAGTAGGCGAGAGTGGGTTGCCCATCGGCATGCCATGAACCTGTTTAAAGATTTTGTCTTTGTATTGCAGAAAGTTGTTCTCTTTTAAGCAAAACTCTAATATTTCCAGGAATTTCTTCTGGTTGAGCTTTGTGTGGAGGCTAATGTCATCCCATCGTTTCTTGACGATATTAATAGCGAGTTGTGAAGGGATGTTTGTAAAAAGCGAAACAGCGTCGTATGATACGAACGACGTGTTCGAATCTAATTTAACATGTTTAGCCTTTTCCACAAACTCGAATGAATATTTTACCTTATATTGTGAGTTGTTGGTTATGTGTTGTAATATTTGTCCGATGTACCTGGAAAGTTCATAGCACGGTAGTCTCATAGAAGAAGTAATTGGTCTCAGAGGCATATTTTGCTTATGGATTTTCGGAAGTCCATATATGCAGGGTATTTGGGCTGTGCATGTAGTCATTTTAGTCTTCTGCCTGTCATCAATTATCTTGTTGTTGTGCAGCCATTTGACTATTTCGTTGTTTTTCGTCTGGAGCGTTGCTGTGGGATTTACTCTGTTCATCCTGTAAGTGGAGCTGTCAGCTAACAAACAACTTTGATTTAATTTGAGTTTGCAGGTTTTTTACAACAATAAGAAATGTAGTGTACGTAAAAGAATTCAAACTTACGTTATTTGTTCCAAATTTTCTTCAAGGATGTAGTTTTCGATGTAGGAACCTGGCGATCTCCTGATCAATCAACCGTCAACCAGATTGATCACGTTGCGATCGACGTCAGACACTCCTCCAGTATTCTCGATGTCCGAACCTTCCGAGGTGCAAACATTGACTCGGATCATCACCTTGTTGTAGCCAAGGTAAGAACCCGGATTTCGAGAGAGCAACGGAGTCGAGAAAGGCCAAAACGGTTTGACGTCGAAAAGCTACAATCGCAGCTGATTGCTGGGAACTTTTCCGACCGAGTCTCCCGGAAACTCGCTCAGAGTTCGACGCTTCCTGCACTAAGCATAGAAGAAGAATGAAAACGTTGTCAAGAAGCCATCCAAGATGCTGCCACTGATGTGCTGGGTTTCACGTCACCACCCAGAAGGAACCCATGGTTCGACGACGAGTGCAGGCAAGCGCACGCAGCTAAACAAGACGCCTATAAGGCGACGCTGCATCGAAAAACGCGGGCTGTTCGGGAACTCTACGAACAGAGAAGAAGGGAAGAGCACCGGCTTCTCAGAAGGAAGAAGAAGGAAGAAAGAAGAAGGAAGGAAGAAGAAGGAGCATGGAAAGGTGTTTTGGCAGGAATGAAGTCCGAAAGTTTTGCCGAAAGGTAAAACAGCTATCCGGAGGAAACAAGGTTCGGATCAAGGCCTTCTGGGACCAAAATGGACAACTCGTAGTAGAGTCGCAGTCTGTGCTGAGAATCTGGAAGGATCATTTCTGCCGACTCCTAAACGGCGATGACGACCCAAATCCCGCTGTTAGGCAGAATTTTCCACTCAATTTGGACGATGATAGATAAGCATTCCGTCCCCCCGACTTAGACGAGGTGAAGATAGCAATATCCAAGCTAAAGTCGAACAAAGCTGCTGGAGCGGACGGACTGTCCGCAGAACTATTTAAAGCAGCTGAAGATGACCTGGTTGGGCGCATGGACCTGCTCATCTGTAAGATATGGTCGGAGGAAAGCATGCCCGATGAGTGGAATCTCAGCGTCGTATGCCCGGTCCACAAGAAAGGAGACCCTTTTGACTGCGCCAACTACAGAGGGATTAGTCTCCTGAACATCGCATACAAGATCCTCTCTGCCGTATTGTGTGAGCGTATACATGCTGTCCTCAAAGAAGGACACACAACATCGACGTCTCGGACGGAGCGTTACACTAGGCAGCAGAAACTTCGAGGTAGTTAAGGACTTCGTCTACCTCGGCTCCGCGGTAAACAGGGACAACAACATCAGTACCGAAATCAAACGCAGAATCACTCTTGCCAATCGCTGTTTCTTTGGGCTCAAGAGGCAATTGAGTAATAAAGTCCTCTCTCGAAGGACTAGGCTCGCTTTATATAACAGCTTGGTCAAGGCGGATAAGGAAGCCCTTAGTCTTTTCGAGAGAACAGTTTTGCGTGCGATTTTTGGTCCTGTTTGCGCTGATGGCATCTGGAGGAGAAGATTTTATGACGAACTCTATAGGCTGTACAGCGACATGCGCCTGGTCAAGCGTCTACGGATACAACGCTTAAGATGGCTAGGCCATGTAGAGCGTATGGACACCACTGCTCCGGCCCGAAAAGTCTTTGAATCCGAGCCATTGGGACAACGCAACAGAGGACGACCTAGACTAAAGTGGCGCACACAAGTGGAGAAAGACCTCAACCAACTTGGAGTGCGCAACTGAAGACAGCTGGCGAAAGATCGTGCTGGCTGGAGAGGCATGTTGGTTGAGGCCCAGGTCCACCCCGGACTGTAGCGCCACAAGAAGAAGAAGAAGTTTTGGAGAATTTCTTGAATTGTTTCTAGAATCGTTTTATTTTTAAATTTCATAAGCGATTGGTGAGCTGGACAGCAGAACATTTTCTCATAGCCTCGGTAAAGTAGAGACATGGTAAGCTTGCTCTTGGCAATTTTTTGAGCGCTTTTCTCGATCAAGACACAATTTTTTTTGTAACAATCCACTGCCTATTGAGCGCATTATGATACATGATTTCAGGGTACTCAGACTTCAACTTCGTTTCTTGCTTGCTACGCTTTTATAGATCATTTAATGATGCGTTTTCTGATTATTTTATCTGTGAACTTGTTTTTTGAAGATGAACTTGCACTCTATCTTTATATGATTGGAGTAAGCAATTTAATACAGTTTTCGGTTTAAATTGTTCCAGCCCTCTCTTCCTAGTGAAAAGTATTACGTATGGAGAGACATTTTTGTTGGTTGATACATACGCTTTATGCATATGACTTGTACATAGGGTATCATAAGCATATGTTTGATGTCCATACCATTGTTCTTCAGCATTTTTAAAGTGCCGCTTACACGTAGCCTCCACATAATGACTAATAAATGATACGATATAAGGTGAATTTGTATAAGGTAAAATTATATGAGATGAATTTTCATTTTCCTCTAAAAATTATTTATTTATTCATCAATTTCTATTTTGTCTCCCTCAAAGTAGTCACCATCAGATATAATATACTTGTGCCTGCCAAGACAAATGTCAATTTCGGTTCGGCAGGTGACGTCAGTTGACAGAACGTGAGAAAAAAATTAATGACAGAAATCCTTTACCTTGTATTCTGTATATCTTGGTTTTTCACCGGAAATTTTAAAAAGGCGAACTCCGTGTCTCTTTTTAAAATTTGTCAACCAAACATTGCTCGCATTTGAAGATCCTAGCCTTTTATTTATCTTCGCACGGAAAGAGGTTGACTTTGCCTCAAGGACCTCGCTGAAAATCAGCACATTTTTCTGTCTTTATTTTAGGAACCACTTGTACAGTGTTTTTTTTTTCATATTCGGGTATTCGCTAGGCTTTAAAGTTATCCTCTTCCCGGGTCCACATTCGGTATCAGAAAAAAACTTTCTTCTTTCGCCCTCATAATAATAATAATTGTTGGCGCTACAGTCCAAAGGGGGACCAGGACCTAGCTTGCTCATCAACTACTCACGAGTAGAAGGGACCTGCAGTTTTTGCCGACTCCGAACGGCGAAATTTGAGAAGCTTTCTTAGACAGTTATTACTCTTTGAGTGTTGTCAGCAGCTCAAAAGAGGTGGTGCCGTGAAAAATTCAAAAAATTGGTGTTGAGCTGGGAGTCGACCTAGACCCTTCGGCGTGTGAGCGTCGCACTCTACCCACTACGCCACGGCGCCCTCTCTTCCTTTTAATCTGAAAATTGAAGATTTATGTACAATGTACTTACGGCATAATGAATGTATGGAATCTCCTCTTTTAACCTTTTCTAAAATTGCACTCTTATTTTGGGTTGATAATTTTAGAATTTTTTTCAATGGCACCCATTTTTAAAACTCAAGAGCTAACATTAAACTAACAAACATGCCTTCAATGCATGCATTCATCGTTCTGTTACTCAGAAGTAGCAGTAAAGTAACTGCGAAGAGGAAATGTAGGGCAAAAGAAAACAAAGATTGTTAAGAAACTGAGTAAAAATAAAATGTGCATAAAACACGAAAAGTTGCGCTAATCGAGTAACTTTTTTTTAAAGTTGCTATTACTGAGTCAAGAATGTTGTAAATTTAGCTGTTGCGAAAACCGAGGAGTCGCGTAAATCGAAAGTTGCGTTAATTGAGAACGTCCTTAATTTTGGCGCAACATGGAATTTCCCAAAGGTCCGGCGCAACATGGAATTTCCCAAAGGTCCGGCGCAACTAGGACATTCCCAAAGGTCCTAGAAAAGCCACGTTCTCTTTCGGAGCCTTGAAGCCAAGATCTCTTTTGGACCTGGTGTCACCGTGCCGTTCATAGTTCCTGTGAAAAATTAACTCCCTGGTATAAGACCACAATTACATCTATTCGCCGGTATCCTATGCCTTTACGACAACTGGGACAATGTTTTTGTCACAAGAAAAGAAAGTCACTAAGGAAAGAGCTGAGATTATTCTCTGTTCAATCTGCACTATAAAGCGGCCTTAACCTATTGTTTCATTCAGACTTTATGGCCTCCAAGAAAAACTCTCTGTCGTTAACTCCCAAATTGATTGTCTCAGCCCACAGCCAAACAGTGAAGTCATTTCACTCAATAACCCTGCAACTGGAAGGAGCTGGGAGAATACACTTTCCTCTTAATGAATGTAGCCTTTGAATTTCAAAGCGCTTCCTAGGCGTCTTCAAATTGCGGAAGCAATATTCCCTCAAAAGAAAATAATTAAACTCCATCAACTTCCACAGTAGCCGAAGCAGTTAATTTAAGTATTTTATGTAGAATTGATTTTATGCAGCGATTAAAACGCCAGTCACCCGTAAAACGAAGCCATTTACTTTGGCAATAAAAGTTCAGTTTTTTTTTTCTTATTTAACGGTTACAAAGGCAAGAAGTTAGTTCCGTTAAACCTTGACGATCAATTGTTCCACTTTTCTAAGATTGAAACAAAGTCTCCTGTCAACAGAGAACGTGTTCACATTTGAATGATTGTCAGTTGGGTAAAGGTCTTTATTTTTTTTTAACTGAATATTCTTGTCAGTTTCTGTGCAAAATTGAAGAACTTGCCCCAAATACTTTATTTTTCTTTTTCATTTTGCTTTCGGGAACATGCATTCCACAGCGTTCTGCACGCCTCCAAGGTGAAGGAAATTATTCCAATAAGCATCTGCTACCTCAGCACTCGCGGCTATGGATGCAGCGTGCAGCCTCCTCCTGCCAGATGGCCAAGGAATCACGCGAATCGCACGAAAAAAAAAACAACGCAAAACAACTCAGCACAGCGTTCCCCCTAACCTTACCAAGGCGAAATGCAGCACAAACGCACAAACAAAATGCTTCCCAGCCCCCCTGCCGCTGTTCTTTGATACGTCGTGGTGTTCCCTCGCCGAGAGACATGCGATAAGTCCAGCCACGAAAAACGAAGCGAAAAAATTGGACAATAAAAACGAAACCAAAAAAAAAGAAAAAAGAACCGAGTTAAGAAAGAAAAGAAACTAAAAGGAAAGCGAACGAGGAAAAATCCAAAAAGAAAACATAAAAAAGGAATTCCAAGCACCTTACCGCATTCCCGCATAATCCAAGAGTGCTCCGGTCTCCGATCTCCGATCTCCGATCTTCGGTCTCTGGTCTCCGCTGGTCTGCGCTGCTCCCTGGTATGTTCAGTGTTTGGTGTCTCCCTCCGAAAAAGTTGCCGGAGCCGGTTGTTATTAACTGCTGCTGCTGGTCTTTTCGGAGGGCGGCACTGTGGCAGCAGCGGGATCAGTTTGTTCTTCGTTGGTCCCGGAATGCGTCTATTTTTCGTTTTTCAAGGCGGTTCACTCCTCGCGGAACTGGGCGGTGCGGCTGCTGAGAGGGCCATCGGGGATTGCTTTATACTTTTGATTTTCCACAGGCAATGGACGGCCGGGCGGCAGAAGGTTCTTCTGCTCCATAGAAGTTGGAATGCAACGGCGACGGCGATGTTGACGACGATGACGGCGAGTTTGTAGCGCGCCGAGGTGCGGCAGGATGAGGGATGGAGCTGCTTATCGGCCCCAAGGTGGAATCATTCAGAGTTTCGTTTCGCATCTCCGCTTTGGATATTCGTCCTTTGGGACAGGTACATACATATGCACGCCCCTCGAGTGTGCCCGCACGTACATGTGTACCGCCGTTTGAGAGCTCTGCGCATTCCTTGATAGGTGTGGTATGTATGTGCGCTTGCGTGTATATCACTCCTGGCCGGGCCAGAGAAAACAGGAACCGTGAAAGGCATTCAGGTTGAGCGCCTTGGAATGCCATACGCAAGATTGCATCAGAAAAATTCGCTCGCTGTTGTGTGTGTGTGTGTGTGTGTGTGTGTGTGCGTGCGTGCCGGCACACACAGCCCCGATCGCCCTATCTGATTGTGGTATGTGCAACTTAAGTGGGGTTTGTTCAAATAACCGGGATGCTGGAGCGAATTCGGGGTTGAAGGACTCTGAAAACATTAATCTTTCATGTCCTGCAGTCACAATAGATGCGTTTCTCATTATTTTTGACAGATTGTCGACCTTTAACGCACACACTCTTGTGCCGGCTGCTTGGATGAAACTGAAGTGATGGCTGCACCACTCGAGGGGTAACACCTGGCCCCTGTGGAATGTTATTGTTTAAATTTTTTTTTGTTCTTTGATTTGAAATTGGAGATTGGCCGAACTGAGGATGAGGGCGCGATAGATAAATGAAATAATCCAAGATAATCCGCCGGAGTTGCAGCGTTGTGGGACTCTTGGCGTCTAATTTGGCGGCTTAAGTGGTGCTTTCGGGTTTGGGGCGAGTCCTCGCTTGTAATACGCACGCTGAGACGTGCCAGCCGTTGGAATGCGTGCACTGTGGACGAGAATAGAGAAACGCGGCAATAAACCCTTGCAGTGGGATGCAGACTTTAACCTGATTCCATGACGGCAACTTTTGAAAAGAATACATTTTTTTGATAGTTTCGACAAGTTGTAGTTGAGGAATTGAGCCTTGGATAATTTTGTAGCACAATTGGGGAAAGGAAATAATAACAATTGGATGGTAAGGACTTCAAATTTTAGACACACCAATTCATTCATGAAGGATATACAGTTGTTTTCATAAAAATAACAGTGTTCCTCAAAAAAGACAAATAATTTTCTATTCATTCAAATTGTTTTATTATTTTTTGAAAAAACGTATAGAAAAGTAAAGTATTTTAGTCTTAACAGGTATATCACAGAAAAAAAGTTGTTCATAACGTTTAGCTTTTTTTTTTTGGTCGGAGTAATGTTTCCCAGTTGTTCATAAAAATAGCATTGTTTAGAATTATGCTGGGCATAGACAACAGAAATCAATAAAACAATATGAAATCATTATTACTTACAGCTTACCATTAGTACTTTGTAGCAAAGCCTTTGTTTTTCATCACTGCGCTGCATCTTTGTGGCATTGAGTCCACCAGACTCCGACATCTCTCAACTGGTATAACTTCCCATGAGTCTCGCACTACCTCCTACAATTCCTTGAGTTTTTTTGGTTTAACATCGTCCCACAAGTTCTCAATGGAGTTTAGGTCAGGGGATTGTGCTGGCCACTCCATCACGGTTATTCTTTTTTCATCAAACCAATATTTTGCCCGTTTTGACGTATGTTTTGGGTCATTATCTTGTTAATATACCCAAACTAGTGGCATTTCCTCCTCGGCATATGGCACCATAACCTCTTCTAAAATGTTAACGTATTCAGCACCGTTCATTATTCCCTTGGTAGGATGTATAGACCCAACCCCATTATATGAGGAACAGGCCCAATTCATTAGTTTTGCTCCTCCGTGTTTAACAGTTTTAACTGTATAACGGGGATTATTTTCTTCATTCTTTGGTCTTCTTACATATTCCCGACGACCCCTGGACCCAAATAGGACTATTTTGCTTTCATCGCTCCACAGAATATTCCATCATTTCTCCTTAGGCCAATCTTTGTCAAACTTTGCGAATGTCAATCTTTTTTACACATGCATTTTTGTCCAAAGCAGTACTTTTCGCGGGCTTCGAGGTGGTAGTTTAGCCTCTAGAAGACGTCTTCTTCTCTTCCGTCTTCAGCGGAAGTTGGAGTTCATCCCTTATCTATGTGGAGCTTATTGAAGGGTTCTCCTTTGCCATGTTGATAACTTTTCGGTCAGTTCGCTTAGCTGTAACACTTTTTGAACCGCTTGTTTCAGGCCTAGTTTTACAGTTTATCGCATTGCTGATCATTTTCGCTGAACATCCTATGATTTCCTGGATTGAAGCATATGTTTTTCCCTCTGAATGCAATTTTTTGATCAAATTCCGCATATCTTCGGTACAATGTTTGGATCGACCCATACTTCTAACTTAAAAGTATGTTAATAAAAGACAACATATACAAAAACATTCACTCACCAAACAAGAATACATAAATATTTTTCAAACTCTAAACAGCAATTTCTGAGACACTTTATGGTAAAACCAAAAAACACTGCTATTTTTATGAACAGGCTTCAATCAACAGATTTCAATGAATGAGTGAAAAAAGGAGAAAGTAAGCCTTTATTTTTTATTTCTGGTATGGTATCTTAGTTACCGGAAAATACAGTAAAACCGGATTACCAAAAACATTTGGAAAGAGGATCTTCTTAGAAATATGTTGCTAATTATCTAAGTCGTGTAACTACTTTATGAACACAACTGTACCTTTGGTTCTGTCAAGAAAAAAATCAGAAGAGGCCCCATCAACACTTTACAAAAAGAAACTTCATCAATAATTACGCTAATTGCTCCTGATCATTTAAAGGCTGCAAGACAATACTTTCAAATTAGCACTGTGCAAGATTGTGAAGAAAGAAAAGAATCGTAAATCTTAAAATTGATGAAATTCACAGAACTTGCTTGGCAGCAACCAAAAACATGCGAATCAGGGTTAAAAGTTCAATTCCTATTGTTTGAGAAGAGGAGACCTTGTAGTAGGCCCTGAAATTCAACTGTTCATATTTAAAATATCAACCGTAATATGCTCTGGGTTCAAACGCTTTTCTTAGAAATATAACAACAGCGAAAATGTAAAGGAACTACCAGATAGTTACAAAGGCCCCGGCACATAGAATACGTTACTAGCGTCAGCGTCAGCTATACTTTGACAGATACATAGAAGTACGTGTATTCTTATGGGGAGTGGTCCATAGACCAACGCTGCCGCTCACGCGACGGATGTAGTAGCTCAACTTTTAACTTTTCTCTCTCCGTCAGCGTTGACAATCGAACATTCTGACATTTCAAGAGATTTTTTTTGAATTTTAAGTTTACATGTTGAGTTTGAGGTTAGTTCTCGTCGAAGTCACACAGTAAAATAACAAAGGTTTGTATTTGCAAGTTTTAATAATAACAATAACATTAACTTATTAAAGATATTAACATAGGACGGACGAAAAATAAAAAGAAAATCCTAAATTGAGTGGGGACATAATTAAGGTTTGTAATTGAAAAACTTAAATAAAATACAAAAATTAAATTGTGTTTTATTTATGTTAAGTTAATCCAGTAACTCGTCGGGAGGAATTTTTGCAAAAAAATATATCAAACTGCTCTACACTATATCCGAAACAAATTGAATTTAAAGCTACAGTCAAATGAAATCAGCTGTGCGTTGAAGTATTCATTGTGTCAACCCCTTCCGTCACGTACTTCAACTTCAACGGATATTTTGCCGCTACGCAATCAACGTATTCTATGTGCCGGAGCCTTGAGAGAGAACGATTCATGCGTTTGTGAACAGTCAGAGGAATAAGGTAAGTGCCAGTGAAAATAAAGTTGTAAAGTAAACTAAAGTGCTTTGTATTTTTTTTCCATTACAACCTAAAGTTTGCTAAAAACTCTAAGACTAGACTTGATTAGATCAAGAATAGATTTGGGAGTTGGTCCCACACCACTGGTGTGTGAGAACTCCGCTTGGACAGTCTTCTGTTGCATTGTCCCCATGGCTCTGATTTGAAGACTTATCGGGACAGAGCAATGGTGTTCATGCAAAATAAGTACTTACTTACGTGGTAGGTGAAAAAAAGTAAAAATTATTTATTTACAATAAGGCTGAGTTAAAATTCATTGTGCTTAACAATAACATCACTCAGGTCTTGCTACCTGTGTTTATATTTATGAAATTGATCAGTCAGCGATCAATTTGAAAAATTGGAATACTGTCTGCAATGAACATGCGATCAATTCTTCAAATTCATTGCAGACAGTATGTCAGAATAATTGTAAATATTGGGAACATTGCCAGTACAACGATTATGCTCGTGCAGCATTTATGCTTGTTTCGTATTTATTTGTTTCAGAAACTCATCGATCAAAATCGGCGCTGAGTGATATGTAACTTGCGCTCTACATGGCCTAGCAATTTTAAGCGTTGAATTTAAAGACGCTTGACTAGGCTCATGCCGCCGTACAGCCCATACAGTTCGTGGTTGAATCTTCTCCTCCAGATGCCATCAACGCAAACAGGACCAAAAATCGCACGCAGAACTTTTCTCTCGAAAAGACCAATGGCTTCCTCATCCGGTTTTAGTAGCGTCCAGGTTTCTGCGCCGTAAAGCAGGACTGGGATGATCAAGGTGTTGTACAAAGTCACTTGGGTCGTTCGGGAGAGGGCTTTATTACTCAATTGCCTCTTGAGCCCAAAGAAACAGCGATTGGCAAGAGTGATTCTGCGTTTGATTTCGGTACTGATGTTGTTGTCCCTATTCACCGCGGAGCCGAGATAGACGAAGTCCTTCACTACCTCGAAGTGTCTGCTGCCCATAGTGACGCTCTGTCCAAGACGTCGATGTTCTGCGTCCTTTTTCGATGACAGCATATACTTCGTTTTGCCCTCGTTTAACACCAGTCCCACTTTAGCCGCTTCCAGCAGCTTCAATGCCAGCAAACGCCTCATTTACGGCTCGCTGTGTTCGTCCAATCACGTCAATGTCATCAGCGTACGCTAATAATTGAACAGACTTCTGGCAGATCGTGCCTCTGGTGTTGACTTGTGAGTTACGCACGATCTTCTCGAGGATGATGTTAAAGAAGTCACATGACAGTGCGTCGCCTTGTCTAAATCCTTTTTTGACATCGAAGGTCTCGGTGAGTTCGCTACCGACCTTGACGGAGCAGTGAGAGTTCTCCATCGTCATCCTTCACAATCGGACGAGTTTGGAATGCCAAAACTAGACATTGCACTGTATAGCTTGTCTCTATGCACACTGTCATATGCGGTCTTAAAATCGACGAAGGTGGTGAGTGTCGATTTGCATTTCTTAGGTCTATTGTGGACTTCCCTGGTCTAAAACCACACTGATGGAGACCTATCATGGATAAACGGTTTCAGATGCGCACAAAATACGGCAGCGAGGATCTTGTATGCGATGTTCAGGAGACTAATTCCTCGGTAGTTGGCGGAGTCCAAGCTGTCTCCTTTCTTGTGAACCGGGCAAACAACACTAAGACTCCACTCATCGGGCATGCTTTCCTCCGACCATATCTTACAGATGAGCTGGTTCATGCGTCCATCCAACTCATCTCCAGCTGCCTTAAATAGTTCTGCGGGTAGTCCATCCGCTCCAGCAGCTTTGTTCGACTTTAGCTTCGGACGGGGGGACGGAATTCTTGTCTATCATCGTCCAAATTGAGTGGAACATTCTGCCTAACAGCAGAATTTTGGCCATCATTGCAGTTAAAGAGTCTGCAAAAATGATCCTTCCAGATTCTCAGCACAAACTGCGACTCTACTACGAGTTGTCCGTTTTGGTCCCGACAGGCCTTGGTCCGAACCTTGTATCCTCCGGATAGCTGTTTTACCTTTCGGTAAAGTTTTCGGACTTCATTCCTGCCATAACACCTTTCCATTTCCTCGACCGCGCGCCTTCATTTTCCTTCTGAGAAGCCGGTGCTCTTCCCTTCTTCGTTATTCGTAGAGCTCACGAACAGCCCTCGTTGTTCGATGCAGCGTCGTCTTATAGGCGTCTTGTTTAGCTTCATGCGCTTACCTGCACTCGTCGTGAAACGATGGGTTTCTTCTGGGTGGTGACGTGAAACCCAGAACGTCAGTGGCAGCTTCTTTCATGGCTTCTTGACAAAGTTTCCAGTCTTCAGGCAGCAGTGTTAAACTCTGAGCCAGTTTCAGGGAGACTCGATCGGTAAAGTTCCTAGCGATCTGTTGCGATTGTAGCTTTCTGACGTCAAACTGTTTTGGCCTTTCTCGACTCCGTTGCTCTTTCGATGTCCAGGCTCTTACCTTGGCTACAACAAGGTGATGATCCGATTCAATGTTTGCACATCGGAAGGTTCGGACATCGAGAGAAAGGACGGTTAGAATTTAAAAACATGATTATTGCATCGTATTTGAATTAATATTATTTATTGAAGTAATCTGTAAGGCGATAAGAGTGCGAGTGTGATGAGCGACTTAGTGCTCAGCAAACATCTGCTGTGTAAAGCGATACTGAGAGATTACACTTAGAGAACGTAGTGTTTTGTGTTACTCTGTGATGGATATAAAAAACAAAAAAAAAACAAAGAGTGTCTGACGTCGATCGCAACGTGATCAATCTGGTTGACGGTTCATTGATCAGGGGATCGCCAGGTCCCTTTGTGAATGTCCAGGTGTGGGAACGGCGTACTAGCCACAGAGAGGTTCCCCCCCGAGGCGAAGTCCAACAGCCTGAGTCCGTTTCCGGATGTGTTGTCGTGCAGGCTGTGTTTTCCGATGAATCCCACAAATCTGTCCTCCCCTCCCAGTTGAGCGTTGAAATCTCCTAGAACGATCTTGGTGTCGTAGCTGGGGCATCGATCGTATGTTCTTTCTAGGAGATCATAGAAGTCATCCTTAGTGCTGTCATCCTTCTCTTCTGTCGGGGCGCGAGCTCAAATATGGCTGATGTTCAGGAATTCAGCCTTGATACGGATTGTCATGAGGCGTTCGCTGATGGGGTCGTAGTTCACATCTTTTTGCCTAAGTCTGCTTTTTACCTAAGTCTGATTCTCCCTCTCTCTCTATAGCAATCGCTGTAGTAGATGTCGCAGTTATTCATCGCTTTAATGCCAGGCCCATCTCATTCTGGATGGCGTTAGTGTCTTCTTTGCAGCAGCCAACGGCCTCCGCAAGCTGTTCGGCTGTACGTCACCTGTTAAGGGACCTCACATTCCACGTACAAAGCCGAAAATCGTATTCCTTAAAACGTTTGCTGGGATCGTCAACGTCCTTTTCCGAGGCATGATGTCGTCTCTGAACTAATTTTTTTTTACGTGGTTAGTAAGTTACCCTCACGCACAACCCACAGACTGGTAGGCCAGGCCCTATTTAGCCCTCGGGCAGTGGGGTTCGCAGCATACATTGGTTTATCACACAATGGGTGTTGTGATGGCTATGCAGGGGGCGCCACGAGGAGGCTGTATGTCAAAACTAGACCTGTACACTAACTAGGATAGGGTTGGCACTTCGCCTTGTTGAACGCAATCAACAACTTTACCTCGCCTGGACAGGTCCATGCCCCCCCGCGTTGGCTTACATGCACCAAAATGAGAAAACGAACAAACCAGTGATTCATTGTGTTCAAGTGCACCCCCCAGGAGGTTTTCTATCATTCCCAAATATACACACAAGATCTCAAAAAATAGTGTACAGCAAACTATATCAGATATCGATTACTGTCGCCGGGAGTGCACAGATTTTGACATTTTTGTGCAATTTTACCCGAAGAGATGGTGTCAACCGTATTGATTGACTTTACAAGGTAAAATAAATGCCCAATAAATTGGAAATCCCAAATCGATGACAGAGTTCTAAGTTAGAACTTCTAACAATCCGAATAATCTCAGCTAGATGTTCAATTTCCTCGAGAAGATCGTGCGTAACTCACAAGTCAACACCAGAGGCACGATCTTCCAGAATTCAGTTCAATTGCTAGCTTACGCTGATGACATTGACGTGATTGGACGAACACAGCGAGCCGTCAATGAGGCGTTTGCTGGCATTGAAGCGGAAGCGGCTAAAATGGGTCTTGCGGTAAATGAGGGCAAAACGAAGTACATGCTGTCATCAAGGAAGGACACACAACATCGACGTCTCGGACGGAGCGTCACACTAGGCAGCAGAAACTTCGAAATAGTTAAGGACTTCGTCTACCTCGGCTCCGCGGTAAACAGGGACAACAACATCAGTACCGAAATCAAACGCAGAATCACTCTTGCCAATCGCTGTTTCTTTGGGCTCAAGAGACAATTGAGTAATAAAGCCCTCTCTCGAAGGACTAAGCTCGCTTTATATAACAGCTTGATCATCCCCGTCCTACTATATGGCGCAGAATCTTGGACGATAGCAAAGGCGGATGAGGAAGCCCTTAGTCTTTTCGAGAGAAAAGTTTTGCGTGCGATTCTTGGTCCTGCATCTGGAGGAGAAGATTTAATGACGAACTCTATAGGCTGTACAGCGACATGCGCGTGGTCAAGCGTCTGCGGATACAACGCTTAAGATGGCTAGGCCATGTAGAGCGTATGGACACCACTGCTCCGGCCCGAAAAGTCTTTGAATCCGAACCACTGGGACAACGCAACAGAGGACGACCTAGACTAAAGTGGCGCACACAATTGGAGAAGGACCTCAACCAACTTGGAGTGCGCAACTGGAGACAGCTGGCGAAAGATCGCGCTGACTGGAGAGGCATGTTGGTTGAGGCCCAGGTCAACCCCGGACTGTAGCGCCACAAGAAGAAGAAGAAGAAGATGTTCAATTTCGGAAAAAAAAACAAAAAAAGAACAGTCCGCATACATTTGGCGTCAGCACGGCTTAATTAGGCAGCGATTTGCTAAATCCGAGGACCTCGTATTCCCAGTATTCTTTAGATTTGACTCCCCTGTATTCTTCTTAATTTTGTGATCACAAAACAAGTCAAGAGGCAAAGACGGATCTGAACGTTGGCACGCAGCTTTATCAAATTATTTGTTTGTCTAAATGTGTACACAACTCAGAAGTCTTTGGTCCTGTTGGAACTAGATTGCTGAATAATTGATGCTTGCTTGAGATGAACAGCCCCATCTAGGTTCGAAACAGCACAACTCTTGTAGAACAATGTAGAAAAGTCTCACTTTTAGCCGGGCCTTATATCATGACGTTGAAAAAATTCGGCGTAGTTCCCTTCAAATCGATTTTTATTCATGGCAGAAACATAATTTTTTTCTAAAAACTACTAAAAATAAAAATACTGAATATTTTGTTTCCCCACATACAGCTTTTCCCACGACAGATAACACGACCGTTGTTCACCTGATACCTCTCCAAAAGCAAAATGACAGCAACCCTCTCCTCCATCAAATCCCCAACCACGTCAGGCACTAAAATTTAAATAATCTCCCAACATTCCCCGCCTGGTCGGGACTCTGTGATCATTTCAGTCCTCCTATCAAAAAACAATTATTTCCAACCATCCCCGACGGGGAGACCTTCCTAGGAATGCCATCAAATGAAAGGCTAATTATAGATCTTTCTCACCGAGAGATACGCTTTCCTTTGTCTCTCCTCCATTCAGAGATAGGAGGGTCATTAAAAATTTGTATCCGAGGTATTTTGTTAGAGCCTAATTACACACCGCCACCGACACACTCAAAAGCGGCCGCTGGCCAGTCTCTTGTTTCCCGTAATAGATTCGTTTCCTTTTTGCCTCTGCTCCTCCGGTGTAATCTGCACTATTTTGGGAAATCTCCTCGCAGCCCCGCTCCGGGTAATGATGGATTTCGTTTTCCCAGAGACACGACTTGAATCAACATTTGTGGGATTGATTAGTACCTCGGTGTGGATGGTTTACGAGGAGAGACGTCTGGTGTCCTCGTCTTGTAACTGATAGCGGAAGCTGGAACCACATGCATCGGAATGTTAATTGTTCTTTTTTTTTCGGAATGAAATTGGTGGGAGATCGTCGTGCCTTCGCCAGGGGCTACTAAGGAAGGACACGGTGAGACGATAAGTGGAGGAATTTATGACTGATCGCGGGATCATCTGTTGTCTGGGATCAAAGAGTTATTCGTTTATGAGGGCAATTCGAGAACCGGTGCCGGCTACCGAAGATGAGGATCGCATGATTGAGACTTGAGAATTTAGCGATTGATAGGAATCGGGACTCAGACAGGCAACGAAAAATGGGGGGTTAATCAATGGAACTCCGTGGAAGGGAATTCATTGTTCCAATCGATGTGCGACTTGGTCATTGAAGGGAATCAATGTTGTGGGAAATGTTTGCTTAGAAAAAGTTTGCCTCTTTCAGTGACCTGTTAAGATTTAAGGTAATGAACGTTTTGGGAATGAAATTTAAAAAAAATACAGGACCGATTTGTTTGTTTTCACACCATTGACCTGCTAGAATTGTGTGAAGGCAAACAGGTCCTGTAATTTTTAAAGTCTTGTACTCGTGTTAGTTGTTCTGTTTTATGTGAAAAGGAGCCCACGGTTTGAAAGTGACATCGATAGAAGTGATGTTACACAGCCTGAAAGCATTTTTATAAACGCGGAATGTTGTAGCACCCGAACGCACAATGAGAACCTGGTTCACTGTGGCGGTTCAAACTCATATTTTCCAAGTCGAGTGCAATTTCATCATTAGAAGGCAAGATGTGGGAGTTCAGCTTCCTGACGTTCTTGCTATTTATTTTAAAAATGATTTCAAAGTCATCATTAGTCGAAAACACTAGTGACATGCGTAAGGATGAATTGCACTCTTGATTTTTGAAAATAGAAAATAAGCTGTTTGTGCTTGCTTAACATGCCTTCAATTAGACGCAGAATATGTAATAATTATAATTTTGGCGCTACAGTCTTCAGGGGGACCAGGGCTTAGCTTGCTCATCAACTACTCGTGTTGTGCGCGCTACTGTTCTCTCACCAGTAGGAGGGACCTACGGTTTTTGCCGACTCCAAACGGCGAAGTTTGAGAAGCTTTCTTAGGCAGTTATTACTCTTTGAGTGTTGCCAGCAGCTCGAAAGAGGTGATGCCGTGAAAAATTCGAAAAATTGGTGTTGAGATGGGAATAGAACCTACACCTTGGCAGAATAAGTATTGGAGTTAATTAAATCTGCTCTTTTTCCAAAGATTGCGCCACCATCAAATTATATCTAATCTTGGAAGCGATTACCCACTTCATTGGAAAGGTGTGACATTCATCAGCAATATTCAGTGTGTACCAGCGTTTATTTTATGCATCAAAATTGTTATTTGCCTCTTCGAAAATGTTCGGATTTGTCTTAAATACAGCATACAGTTTTCAGCATAGTCAGGAAACTTTGATTTTTGTTTTAAATAGGAAGAAAAGTGTAACTAAAGCTTATCGATGGTTGCAGAAGTTTATGGTAAGAATGCTCCGACCAATAAAGAATATGGAAAGTATTTTCAGTTCAGTGGTCGAAGATAAAGAGCATCTTATAATAAGAATTGTTGGAGCGACAGTCCACAGGGGGACCAGGACTTAGCTTGCTCATCAACTACTCGTATTGTGCGCGCTACTGTTGTCTCACAAATAGGATGGACCTACAGTTTTTTGCCTACTCCGAACGGCGAAATTTAAGAAGCTTTTTCTTAGACAGTTATTACTCTTTGAGTTTTGTCAGCAGCTCGAAAGAGGTGGTGCCGTGAAAAATTCGAAAAATACGTGTTGAGCTGTGAATCGAACCTAGACCGTTTGGCATGTGAGCGTCGCACTCTGCCCATTACACCACGGCGACCAAAGAGCATCTTAGCCAGCCCAGAATGTTTGAAGATGAGGAAATGGAAACTTGACTCGACCAATGTCCGTACCAAACGCAAAATAAAAGCACTTTGAGTGACTCCGCAAACAAGAAATGTAGTTTAAGAAAAGTGTATTTACCAGGTGTACCGCTATGAAATGAACGTCTTTTTTGAAAATAAAACACTAAATTTTTATGTCACTATTAGATATTGACTAGAGTCAAACTTATTTTCATTATTCTGTGCTGTTGCTTAGTGGGAATCTTTTGCTTTATCTGCAGAAAGTGTTTTTTAAACATGCTTTGCACAACAAATTTTGGCTACATGCGTCCATCAAACACTCATTATTCATGGGAAAGTAAAAACATTTTATTCGAAGTTTTGTTTTCTACACATTTTGACCACCTTTCTGGCAGTTTGAGAATACCATGCCAATAAAATTGTTCGTCTTTTAAAGCAAACCAATCAGACACCCAATTTTCGACCTCCTCGTAGGAATCAAAGTGCTGCTCAGCCAATGCGTGTCCCGTCGATGAAAACAAATGGTAGTTGGAAGGAGCCAAGTCTGGTGAATACGGCGGGTGGGGTAGCTGCTCCCAAGCAAGTGTTTTGATTGTATCCTGAACTGGTTTTACTTTGTGTGCAGGTGCATTGTCATGGAGCAAAATTACCTTCCCGTATCTTCTGGCCTATTTTGGTCGTTTCTCGATCAATGCATGGTTCAAATTGATCATTTGTTGTCGGTAGCGATCAGTATTAACGGTTTCACCAGGTTAATGTCGGTAGCTCGTGGTACAGCACATCTTTCTGGTCCCACCAAACACACAGCTTTGTCTTCTTGCCGAATCTATCTGGTTTTGCAGTCGATGTTGGTGGTTGTCCCAGATTAATCCATGATTTTAATCAGTTTAATAATAATAATAATTATAATAATAATAATTTTTAATTATTATTAAAAATAATAATTGTTGGCTCTACAGTCCAAAGGGGGGCCAGGGCCTAGCTTGCTCATCAACTACTCGTGTTATGAGCGCTACTGTTCTCTCACGAGTAGAAGCGACCTACAGTTTTTTGCCGACTGCGAACGGCGAAGCTTTCTTAGAGAGTTATTACTCCTTAATTGTTGCCAGCAGCTCGAAAAATTCGAAAAATTCGTGTCGAGCGGGGAGTCGAACTTAAACCCTTCGGCGTGTGAGCGTCGCACTCTACCCACTACGCCACGGCGACCACTTTTCCGTTTAGGATTCTTAAAATAAATCCATTTTTCATTGGCAGTAACAATCCGATGCAAAACCGATTTTCTTTCGTGTCTTTGAAGCAAAATTTCACAAGTGTTTTTTTGGTTTTCCATCTGTCTTTCATTCAATTCATGTGGCACCCATTTTCCACACTTTTGGATCTTTCCCATAGCTTTTAGACGGTCAGAAATTGTTTTTTGTGCAACATTTAACATTGCTGCCATTTGCTTTTGACTCAAAGTGTCATCTCCATCCAATATCGTCTGCAATTCGGCGTCTGCAAACTTTTTTGGTGGTCTTCCACGTTCTTCATTTCTCACATCAAAATCATTATTTCTGAATCGTTGAAACCATACTTTGCATGTTGCTTCTGATAGAGCATGATCACCATATGCCTCGACAAGCATTCGGTGCGACTCTGCAGCACTTTTCTGCAAATGAAAACAAAAAATTAATGCTTTCCGCAAATCATCACTTTCTGGTACAAAATTCGACATTTTTAACACGATGAAAAAATATGATGTTGGCTGTTCAATGACTTGATGTATACTAAATATTTTTCACAGATGTCATAGCAAACAAACAAAAAAAAATAAGGGCTCGTTCACAACAAATGTTCCCTATCGAGACATTTGTATCTTGACGCTCACTTCATACCGATATACCTGGTTTTCAGAAGTAAGGTGGCCGCCGTGGCGAGGTGGGTAGAGTGCGACGCTCACACGCCGTAGGGTCTAGGTTCGATTCCCGCACCGCACACCTCGAAATTCACAGCAACACCTCTTTCGAGCTGCTGACAACACTCAAAGAATAATAACTGTTTAAGAAAGCTTCTCAAACTACGCCGTTTGGAGTCGGCAGAAAACTGTAGGTCCCTTGTTCTCGTGAGAGAACAGTAGCACGCACGACGCGAGTAATTGATGAGTAAGCTAGGCCCTGGTCCCCTGTGGACTGTCGCACCATACAATTAGTATTATTATTATATAGATGAAATTGTAAACATATGTTCAAGGTATACCAACATAACACAACAAAATTCGAGTGTACGTAGCTCGCAAAATTTGTACGAGTAAATCGACCTTACTTTTTGAACAATTCCCTTTTAGTTTCAATTCTTCAAAAAAAAAACTTTTCTCAATCCTCTGCCTATTTCCGATTTAATCTATTTCAAATGCAAGTTTTCTTTTTCAGTTATTTTCGAGTTTTTGTAATTTTTAAAAAGACTGATCAACTGTTGTGTTATATTAAAGAACGTCGTTGATTTACGCTCTTTGTTATGGTCTCCTCCTAAGGACATGAAATCTACATTCTTTCCAAAACGCAAACCTGAAAAAAAAATACTAAAATCGAATAATTTACTGTCAGAACTTCTTGTTTAAGAAGCGATTTGAAATCCGCTTCAATTTGCATCAAATCTGATAGTCTCCGATCGACTTAAATGGCAAACTAAAACAACCACGAAGCGTTAACGTTTTTTTAACAGCGCTTACCTCACTTATTTGGTTATTTGTCGAAAAATAAATCCACTTCTTGATTAATACACACGGTAATGACCACAAGCCACGCGAACAGGTAAAACTTAATGAGACTGGCCTCAAAAGCCAGGTCAAGTTTCAGCATTCCTTCACCAACCCACAGTCACATCTTCCGATCCATTTACGGGCATTAACTTCATTTGTCAATCTCATCAAACAAGGCAGTTGAATTCCAAAATCGCATGTAAACACAGCCTCGCCTCAAAATCTGTCCAAGTTTACAAAAAACAACAAAACCAACCGAAAAATGTCCCCATTTTAAGCAAATCCAAAGAAGCAACCGCATTGTTGGGGAATCGTGGAATCTCCAATGTCGCGTGTCAAGTTTGTTACCTCGTAGCGTGGGCAGCCTTTTTCTCCACCGTCCAACCTCTCTCTAATCAGTTAATGACCCGCAAACGGGCCAGGTCCCAAATTGGACAGCTAAATTCCACCTCCGCGCGGGTGGTCATTAAACTTATCACGACCGTCAGACAAATGCCTGCATAGACTCTCAGGTTTGACCTCAACCCGATCGTCCATTCGAGTGGCTGCCAGAGGGAGAGCACCTGTGAATTAGCCTGCATGCACACTGACTTGATTCTGATGTGACCGTGGGCGGTGGCGGCAGTACCGACGTCGATGGCGAGAATGATTGTGACGCGCAGCGGTGGTGGTGGTGGCAGTGGCGACGGCGGCGTGTGCCTCTTGCGGCACACACGGTGAGGTCAAGTGTTGAATTTTGTAATACTCGGAGCGCTCACACACACAACAACTGCAAGAAGGTAATTCCGAAGCGGATTTCCGGCTTAAGGCTGCCTTTAGACTTGTCTCCAAAAAAGTGGTGGGTGCCGCCGACGTCGGAAGCAACTTAAATGCTTTATTCTGACACGCGCGCATTCTTCCCCGGCTTGCCATTGGAATTTTTATTGAATTCAGATTCCGAAATTTGTATAATACTGGGAGTCGGGGAATGTCCAGAAATTCTTTCGATCGGCGGTAAACGAGTTTGTTGTGGGGCACAGTAGAGAGATGATGTCTGAGGCGCTAAGCAGTTTTTCGTCCATTATGTGTTTAGTTCTTAATGCACTACAGTTTTCCATGCTCTATTTCACGTTTGAAATAAGTCACACAGAGACACTTTCTGGACCACTCTTTAACTCAAGAGATATAATTAAGCACGCCTTTGGGCACAATTCATACTTCAACCATTCCAATCGACATGCTCGAGCATCACCGTTCTGCGGTGGAATAGAAAACTCAAGTCGCCCCACAGCCCAAACGTTCGTCATTCACCAATTTACGATTCAGACTCACGACACAACGCGCATCACTGGGAGTTATTGTGTTTCGCCTCTCGCCAGAAGAAAGGAACTCCAAGCACAAGACTGACGAGCACAAAAGGCACGAGTGCAAGCACAACGAGTATCTGCAAACAAAACACTCTTAAAATTCCAATTCGTACTCGAACTCAGATTACGCTTTCATGCTTCTACTTCCACAGCTTCCCCAGCACTTTGGGCAAAACAGAATGGCACACAGTCCAACCTGGACACGATCGTCATCATCGCTATCACCGTCATGATCATCGTTGGCGTTGCCGTTGTCGTCATCATCGCCTTTCATCACCGTCCGTGATCGTGGAACTTCACGTTCGCCCGTTGAAGTCCCATCAAATCATTCGCATGGCTAGAGAATAGGCTGCCCCTTCCCGGCTCCTGTTCCAGCTTATTTTATATGTCCGAACAAAACACAATTACACAAAGAATGGATCACAAAAGACCTCAATAACTGAGATAATGGAGAGCGGCAGGAGATGCCGGGTCACTCACACACAAGGCGGTCGCTAGCCTCGTTTATAGACCTACTATTCAAAGTCAAACCGGTTAATTGATTGTGGAATACGCGATAAGTGGGCCCACATTCCTCCCACCCAGTGAATCTCTCGCTCTCTCGGTGAGGAGTTGCAGACTGTAAGCGCCTCGGCGAAAGAAATACTCCGAGTACTTTCGTTTTGTCCTATCTCTTGGTTGCGCGCCTAATGCGCTGTGGTGGACACACATTCCACTTTGTTGGGACGCCATTTGAGAGGCTTCTGCGACAACGATGGGTATGTGGCTGGGGAGCGAGGACGAGCACCACTGGGCAGTGCGGCCACAACCGTGAGTGGCTTATCTATTGAAGAAAAGAGATACGAGCGAAGCATAAGTGGTTGGACGCTGAAAGTGCAGGTTTCCTTCGGGGGAATTCTCTGTCTCTATGCGCATGCACGCCACGCCGATACAGAAAAGGCGGCTAAATGATGATGCATAACAGAGAGAAAGAGAAATTTGGGCGCTGGGGAGCAAGTACGGGTAGTGGGGTCTGCATCAAGTTGCAGTTTTTGGCGGGGTTTATGATTTGCAGCAAGGAAGTAGCCATGGGCGATGGACAATGATACTGCGACTGAAACTGAGAATGAAACTGAGACCGAGACTGAGACTGAGAGTGAGACTGAGACTGAGACTGAGACTGAGACTGAGACTGAGACTGAGACTGAGACTGAGACTGAGACTGAGACTGAGACTGAGACTGAGACTGAGACTGAGACTGAGACTGAGACTGAGACTGAGACTGAGACTGAGACTGAGACTGAGACTGAGACTGAGACTGAGACTGAGACTGAGACTGAGACTGAGACTGAGACTGAGACTGAGACTGAGACTGAGACTGAGACTGAGACTGAGACTGAGACTGAGACTGAGACTGAGACTGAGACTGAGACTGAGACTGAGACTGAGACTGAGACTGAGACTGAGACTGAGACTGAGACTGAGACTGAGACTGAGACTGAGACTGAGACTGAGACTGAGACTGAGACTGAGACTGAGACTGAGACTGAGACTGAGACTGAGACTGAGACTGAGACTGAGACTGAGACTGAGACTGAGACTGAGACTGAGACTGAGACTGAGACTGAGACTGAGACTGAGACTGAGACTGAGACTGAGACTGAGACTGAGACTGAGACTGAGACTGAGACTGAGACTGAGACTGAGACTGAGACTGAGACTGAGACTGAGACTGAGACTGAGACTGAGACTGAGACTGAGACTGAGACTGAGACTGAGACTGAGACTGAGACTGAGACTGAGACTAAGACTGAGACTGAGACTGAGACTGAGACTGAGACTGAGACTAAGACTGAGACTGAGACTGAGACTGAGACTGAGAATGAGACTGAGAATGAGACTGAGACTGAGACTGAGACTGAGACTGAGACTGAGACTGAGACTGAGACTGAGACTGAGACTGAGACTGAGACTGAGACTGAGACTGAGACTGAGACTGAGACTGAGACTGAGACTGAGACTGAGACTGAGACTGCGACTGAGAGTGAGACTTAGACTGAGACTGAAACTGAAACTGAGACTGAGACTGAGACTGAGACTGAGACTGAGACTGAGACTGAGACTGAGACTGAAACGGAGACTGAGACTGAGACTGAAACTGAGACTTAGACTGAGACTGAAACTGAAACTGAGACTGAGACTGAGACTGAGACTGAGACTGAGACTGAGACTGAGACTGAGACTGAGACTGAGACTGAGACTGAGACTGAGACTGAGACTGAGACTGAGACTGAGACTGAGACTGAGACTGAGACTGAGACTGAGACTGAGCCTGAGCCTGAGACTGAGACTGAGACTGAGACTGAGACTGAGACTGAGACTGAGACTGAGACTGAGACTGAGACTGAGACTGAGACTGAGACTGAGACTGAGACTGAGACTGAGACTGAGACTGAGACTGAGACTGAGACTGAGACTGAGACTGAGATTGAGATTGAGGCTGAGACTGACACTGAGACTGAGAATGAGACTGAGACTGAGACTGAGACTGAGACTGAGACTGAGACTGAGACTGAGACTGAGGCTGAGACTGAGACTGAGACTGAGGCTGAGACTGAGACTGAGACTGAGAATGAGAATGAGAATGAGACTGAGACTGAGACTGAGACTGAGACTGAGACTGAGACTGAGACTGAGACTGAGACTGAGACTGAGACTGAGACTGAGACTGAGACTGTGACTGAGACTGAGACTGAGACTGAGACTGAGACTGAGACTGAGACTGAGACTGAGACTGAGACTGAGACTGAGACTGAGACTGAGACTGAGACTGAGACTGAGACTGAGACTGAGACTGAGACTGAGACTGAGACTGAGACTGAGACTGAGACTGAGACTGAGACTGAGACTGAGACTGAGACTGAGACTGAGACTGAAACTTAGACTGAGACTGAAACTGAAACTGAGACTGAGACTGAGACTGAGACTGAGACTGAGACTGAGACTGAGACTGAGACTGAGACTGAGACTGAGACTGAGACTGAGACTGAGACTGAGACTGAGACTGAGACTGAGACTGAGACTGAGACTGAGACTGAGATTGAGATTGAGGCTGAGACTGACACTGAGACTGAGAATGAGACTGAGACTGAGACTGAGACTGAGACTGAGACTGAGACTGAGACTGAGACTGAGGCTGAGACTGAGACTGAGACTGAGGCTGAGACTGAGACTGAGACTGAGAATGAGAATGAGAATGAGACTGAGACTGAGACTGAGACTGAGACTGAGACTGAGACTGAGACTGAGACTGAGACTGAGACTGAGACTGAGACTGAGACTGAGACTGAGACTGTGACTGAGACTGAGACTGAGACTGAGACTGAGACTGAGACTGAGACTGAGACTGAGACTGAGACTGAGACTGAGACTGAGACTGAGACTGAGACTGAGACTGAGACTGAGACTGAGACTGAGACTGAGACTGAGACTGAGACTGAGACTGAGACTGAGACTGAGACTGAGACTGAGACTGAGACTGAGACTGAAACTTAGACTGAGACTGAAACTGAAACTGAGACTGAGACTGAGACTGAGACTGAGACTGAGACTGAGACTGAGACTGAGACTGAGACTGAGACTGAGACTTGTATTCTACCATGACGATGCAACACACATCTTTGATCACTCGGTAAAAAATATTGAAGCTTGGTTGGGATGTTTTGGTACATACAGCCTATAGTCCTGACCTTGCAGGATCTGATTACTATTTATTTCAATCTTAAGAAAGCTCCTGGTTCAGTTTTTTCCTGATAAAAGTTAGAAGTTTGAAAGGTGGCAAAATGTCAATGCTCCAAATGGGCAATACAATTATTTCGTTCCATGAAAAAATTGTCTTTTATTTTCTAAATTAATTAGTGGCCAACCCTTTTTCGTTGTCCACTCATTGAATTGATTTCATTTGAATTTCATTAAGCCCGTGTATGAAACCCCGCGCACGCCATCAGGCTACACTCTGCGTTTGTTTTGGCAATGCAATGTTATAGCAACCACCTTCTGTTTCTGTCAAAGTTACCATCACACACCATTGGCTTAGTCAGTTCCTACTGAATTTACTGGTTGATCTAAATGGAGTTTCAATACTTTAAAGCAGTTTCATTATTTCGTCGAAAATCCTACGAAAAGTGTGTCGAAGTATGCAACGGAATCCTGCAAATGGGGCACGAAAACAACGTGGCGGTGTTCAACAATGAGGACGACGACACCAAAAGCATTGGCAGTCGCAGCAGCACCAGCAGCAGCAACGAGAACAAAAAGTCACCCATGCCCACGTGGATGATGGAGGGCATCTGGCAACTGAAGATGCGTGCCCTCACGCAGAGGATTTTCATTGACGACCTGGAGACAAACGACGATGTTGGTGCTGGTGAGTAAAAACATCTGCTTCAAACTGACTCACATACCATGTCCCTTTGTAGAGAACGAGGAAGTGGAATTTGAAAGAATTGCGACTGCCGCAAGGCCAGGGACGTCCCTGAAGACCGCCTTCGTTCCCCGACCAAGTAGCAGCTTGATGCGGCCGTCGACTCAGATGGGATCGCGTCCAACTTCGGGAGTGGTGAGTCCACAGACATCCCCAATTTGAGAATTTCTCTTAATCAACACTTTTAGGCCCGTCCAGGGACCTCCACAGTTCGACCAGGCTCATCACTCGGCGGACGGCCATCGTCCCGATGTGGAACAGCACGTCGCATCCGCGTGACATCGGCCGCCGTCTTTAGCCTGGGTGATGGCACTTCCGCTCTGTATCAAGCTTCGCGGATGAATCCAACAATCTACGCCGAACGACTGAATATAATCAAGGCGCTCTTTCAATTCCTTTTCTACCACGAAGGGGACCCTCAGAAAGCCCTGAGTCTTTGTGAAGCGGTGGCCGACACTCAACGTCAGAATGTGGACTGGTGGTGGGATCAGCAACGAGGACGCTGTCTCATCGTTCTTAACCATCCCCGAAAGGCCGAATCTCACCTCCTTCGGTCACTCAGCAACCTGGCCCATCCCGACACCCAGCTTCTGTTGTCGAAAATGTACCAAAAACTTGACCAACCAGAAAAGGCGCTTCAGATCATTAATTCCGCTCTGGAGAGAAGTCCCAATGACATCGCTTTGCTGACCGAGCAGGCTCGAGTGTATGAGCTCATGGAGAAGGCCGAGGAGTCCCTTCAGGTTTATCGCGTAATCGCCAAAATGAATCCAATCAATGTTGAGGCATTGGCCAGCATAGCGGTGAATTACTTTTACGACAATAACCCAGAGATGGCGCTTATGTTTTATCGGTAAGTTAATAAATTGCACTTGTGGATCTGTGGTCAGTTTCTAATACAATTTAGGCGCATTCTATCGATGGGAGCTCATAACGCTGAACTTTATTGCAACATTGGATTGTGCTGTCTGTATGGAGGTCAAATCGACTTGGTCCTGCCGTGTTTTCAACGAGCACTGAAGCTGGCAACGACCGCAGAGCAACGATCTGACATTTGGTACAACTTGAGCTTCGTGGCAATCGTAAGTTAGTAATTTGAAATTTTTTATTTAAGGTCAGGAAAACTTTTCCTCAAGTTCCCAAAAGTCACTTAAAGACGCGGCAAATTTAGAAGGAAGCTTTGCATAACAGTTACTCAAAGAACAAACCAGACAGACTTATTTGGAGTAGTTAATTTATTGGCATCACTTTTTATACAACATTAAAAACCTTTCTAGAATTATTTAAAAGGTTGAAACTTTTAAATAACATTTTTTAATAGTTCCAAATGTAAATGCCTGAACAGTCGAATCTGGGTTACTTATGCGAGCAAATCTAAACTTCTGTTTATGTCCGTCCTTATGTTATGTACACTCTTTCTAGCAACAACTTTTGAATAATTTCATGACTCCTAAGTTTTACAAAATTTGATAACGAAAATATTAAACTTTTCAAAAAGCCAAAGTGGCCGCCGTGGCGTAGTGGGTAGAGTGCGACATTCACACGCAGATGGGTCAGGTTCGATTTCCGGCTGAACACCTCGAATTTTTCACGGCACCTCCTCTTTCGAGCTGCTGACAACACTCAAAGAGTAATAACTGTCTTAGAAAGCTCCTAAAACTTCGCCGTTCGGAGTCGGCAAAGAACTGTAGGTCCCTTCTACTCGTGAAAGAACAGTAGCGCACACAACACGAGTAGTTGATGAGCAAGCTGGACCCTGGTCTCCTGTAGACTGTCGTGACATACATTTGTTATTGGAAAAGTCTTTAGGATCATAAAAGCTCAATATGCCAAAAATGCTGAGAGCCTTACGTCTCGTACGGCCCAAATCTGGAATTTAACTTAAACTTTGAGTCTTCCACTTTGTCAGCCTGTGGGGTAGAGTCTTACTTGTTAAACCCTTCCTTTTTGGATCTTTTCTAACACCTCAGTTTAAACCACACTTAAAGAGAAACCTACACAAACCTATAATTACGTGGAAGAGGACTGGCCACGGTATCAGTTTCAGTTAGTTAATAGAAATTTCTTGTGCCCTGGGTATGACAGGACCCTCAGCTTTTCATATTCGTTCCTGGCTCTCGACTCTCCTCTTCGGTCATAGACTTGGAATGGCGGCGTATGTTAAGTTCATTTAATTCCAATCTTGACAGCATAATTGACTGGGGTAAAAAAAAATAGAGTGGAATTTAGTGCTTCCAAAACTCAGTGCTGCGTCCAACGGAGAATCACTCTTGCCAATTGGTGTTTCTTTGGGCTCAAGAGTCAATTGGGTACTGGATCCCTCTCTCCAACTACTAAGCTCGCATTATGTAACAGCTTGATCATCCCAAGCCTTTTTCATGGCGCGGAAGCCTGGACGTTACTTAAAGCGGATGAGGAAGCCCTAAGACTTTTCGAGAGAAAAGTTTTGCGTACGATTTTTGGTCTGGGTTACGTTGATGACATCTGGTGGAGAAGATTTAACGATGCACTCTATGGGCTGTAAAGCGACATGCGCCTGGTCAAGCTTGTACGGATACAACACTTAAGATGATTAGGCCATGTAGAGGGTGTGGGCACCACTGCTCCGGACCGAAAAGTATTCGAATCCGAGCCCTTGGGACAACGCAAAAGAAAACGTATTTGACCTCAACCAACTTGGGTTGCGCAACTGAAGGCAGCTAGTGAAAGGTCGTGCTGGCTGAAGGGTCATGTTGGTTGATGCCCAGGTCCACCCCGGACTGTAGCGCAATAAGAAGAAGAGGAAGAAAACTCTGTGATGTCCGCTGTCACTCCTGCGTTGTTGAAATTGAACGACTTTCCATCCTCGATATGTGTATCAACCCAACAATTAGTTGGAACGATCACATATTCGAGATCGCCTAAAATACAGCGAAATGTCTAGGCTTCTTAAGCGATGCAAGAAATATTCACTCCTTTTTACCTGGAAACAATAGCTTGGGTATAACGTTCCTATCTGGTTTGATGCTCCTAAGACCTCTCTGCACCTACTTGACAGAATCCAACAGCGAGCGATAAAACTTATTGGTAACAATAACGCTACGTAGTCAATTCATTTGCTTGAAATTTTTTTTTTATAATTGATGCGTGCAAAAGGGGTTGCGAGTGCCCTTAAGTGACCGGATCAAGTCACAGCACGGGCCGAAGGTATAGTGGAAGAGAGGGAGAGGAGGTACCGATGCACATTGGTTTTAAATGCCTCTGGATTGTTATGAAGAGGAAAAATCGAGCTGGGAAGAGCATTCCAGATACGTGTAGTGTGCGTCCGAAAGAGGGCTTGAGGGTGAATTGGTGGGCATTCCTAGCTAGGCGTGTATTGCGGGTGAATTCTTGAAGGGGAGGAATGCAACTATCTAATTCATCTGAGCATTTCTTGTTCAAATAACGATAAAAGAGTGACAACGACGCGACATTGCGTCGGTGTTCTAACGAGTCAATCGACTTCGCAATATCACTGTCACCTATAAGTTTAATCGCTCGCTTTTGAATTCTATCCAGCAGGTGCAGGGAGGTCTTAGAAGCACCTGACCAAATAGGAACGTTGTACTTAAGTTTTGGGCGTATTTAGGCCTTGTATATTATAGCCAGATCAGAGGGGGTGAAGTACTTCTTGCATCGTTTAAGGAAGCCTAGACATTTTGCAGCATTTTGGCGACCTCAAATATGTGATCGTTCCAACTAATTGTTGGGTTGATACACATACCGAGGATGGAAAATCTTTCGGTTTCAACAACGCAAGTGCCGTTCATGGATAACGGCTGATTATTTTGTGATCCATTTAACGACAAACAACACTGGGTTTTGGAAACATTAAATTCCACTCTATTCGTATTTCCCCAATCGATTATGCTGTCAAGGTCGGAATCTAATGTTAAGCACATTACGCTGCCGTTCCGAGTCTATGGCCGAAGTGGAGGGACGTGAGCCAAGAAACGAGTATGAAAAGCTGAGAGTACTGTCATCAGCGAAGGAATGAATATGATTAGAAGTAGCAGACAAGAGACCATTTATAAAAATGAGGAAGAGTGTCGGAGAAAAAACGGAGCCCTAGGGAACACCAGCATTAATATGGTGAATATCAGACGTGAATCCATCCAAAACGACTTGTATTGAACGATTCGAAAGGTAATTTCTAATCCATAAACATCGACGAAATGTTGCGTTAGTATCACTATTTGATCGCTGTTTTAACAAAAAATTCCCGAATGAGAAAGCTGCATTCCTCGCTTTCAAGAATTTACCCGCAATACCCGCCTCGCTAGGAATGCTCACCCGTTCACCCTTAAGCCCACCTTACAGTCAAACGTACAGTCGTACAGACGTACAGTCAAATTTTGAGGGTCGTTCTTTAGCCGCACCACACGAATATGGAATGCTCTTCCCAGCCCAACTTTTCCCCCCTTTACAATCCACAGGCATTTAAAACCAATGTGCATCGGTATTTCCTTTACCTCTCTTCCTCTAAACCTTCGGTCCGTGCTGTGATTTAATTCCAAGGAACCTAGAATTCATTTCTGGTACCTCCTTTACCTCTCTTCCTCTATACCTTCGTCTCGTGCTGTGACTTAATTCTGGTCACTTAAGGGTATAAACAATCCCTTTAGCGCGCGCCAGTTATGAGCCGAACCATTGGTACAAAACAGGTCACTTCTCTCTGTTTTCGAAACTACAGGTGATGAGCCTCTTTGCAGATTTGTCTTCCCTTTGTAGCGAAGCAGAAATCAAATTCAGCTTAGCAACCTTTCTTAGGTCTGCAGGAAGTCCGTAGAAATCATTCTTCCAAATACCTTGCAGGGACTACGAAAGTCCCACTACTTTCTGTTGGTTTTCACATCTCCATACAGAATATTAACCAATGAATTAGCTCTTGAATCAGTCTAACATCAACTTAAATGAGCACTTTAGCCCCTCCAAAGTGGAAACCAGAAACCATCTTTCCTCACAGTTCCTTTCAAACTTAGTACTCGTATTAAAATTAAGAACTTCTGCAAAATCCCCTATGATTTTCTATAAATCTCACTTCCAAAGAAAAAGAAATGTTGAACGACAATCGGTTTGCCATTTCTGGAAGCCAAGATTGTTGCCAGTGCTTACATCATCATTCCATCAGACGTGCAATTATCGGTCTTAAAACCTTGTATTAGTCTAATGGCGGAGGAAGTCTATATCATCAGTTTCAGAACGATTTCATCATGATGTCAATTGCATGTGGTTAACCAGAATGACAGTAATGGCTGAACGCACACACTAGTTGCTTAAAAAAAATTACTCTTTCAGGGACTTATAAAGGATTACTAATTTTGAAGTGCAAATTTTTGACTGACGTGTTCTTACAGAAAACAAGTTGATGATAGTCAGAACCCATAGGGCTGTGAAAAATCTAAATTACTACTTCAGCTGTTACTTAATTAATTGTATGGCGCGACAGCCCACAGGGGGACCAGGACATGTTGTTACTGTTCGTTGACGAGTAGAAGGAACCTATAGATTTTACTGACTTCGAACTACAAAGATTGAGAAGCTTTCTTAGACGGTTATTACTAGAGGTGCGGCCGTGAAAAATTCGAGGTGTTCTGCCGGGAATCGAACCTACGGCGTGTGAGTGTCGCACTCTACCCACTACGCCACGGCAGTCATAGCAGTTTTGAAAATCGGTCTTTCGAACATAATTTGAAAGTTAATTTCCAATTTTGTAACAGTGATGTACTTGTCTCTAATGAGACAAAAGGCCTGTTCCAATTGCTCTGAATTTTTGCAAATGCCTACGAAATTTGCCGAAAACTGTCAAACTCCGTTCCATTCGCTGATTTTTTCGTAAAAGAGAGAGCTCATGAGATAGTAAAATATTTCCCCTCCCTACGAATTTCTGTGGAAGAAATTTCTGTGGGCAGCAGATCACAAGTAAAAGTAAAAATAAAAAAATTTCTGACGTTTCATATATCTGATAGCTGTTTACATTTAATTTTTCGAATTTTTACGAAAATTCGTTTTACAAATTTCCGCAGAATTATTCTCTCAAAGAGAGATTTATACGCAAACTACTGATCTACGAATTTCTGTGCATTGAATTGGAACAGACCTAATATTATATATGAATACATTAGGTAGCGTCAACAGTCAACAAGAGGACCAAAGAAAAGCTTCTGTCAGCAACTACTCGTGTTGTGCGCGCTACTGTTCTTTCACGTGTAAAGTCCAATGATGCCAAGTTTTTAGCAGGGACTTTAAGAAATAATCAAATTGTTGATAATTGTTGGAAAATATTATTTTGTTGAATTACAAATAAGAACCAAATGGGAGGACAAATTATGCTATCACTCTAACAATTGCTGAAAGCAATCACTTGGATTCTATCTTGCTTCAAAGTTTTGGGCATTTATTTTAAAATTAAAAAAAAAAAAAAAAAACTATAACTTTCGGCTGAATATAGTTGACAATTCCTTGACTGGAAGATTAAAAGCCACAAGAGTAAAGGTAGATGAGTTAAATAGTTGGCATTTGTTTTGTATTTGAATTAAACTCACAAATAACGATGGCTTAGTTTGTTCACAAATGTGTTTCACGTGACGAGCGGTTGTGATAGTTAAATAGAAATGCTTACCAACAGTCTGACCATCTGGTTTATGTTCTAGTTCTATAAGTTTCATTTAAGTACATGTATAAGATTGAACACCGACGTATTATTTTTCCTACTGAATCATTTACAAAATATGCGTTCTACAAGTGAACAACTGTTTTGCTTTGCAGGAACGCGTTGCGTTTCCCATACCGTGAAACCGTGAAACCCGGCTGTTGCAAATTTTCTTTCTTTTTATACAATAATAGGCCGTCTTTCGCAGCGGATATCTATAAACAATACATCTTGAGTACAATGACTTAAAATCCCAGCAGGTGACAGTTCTGGTGTTTTTATTTTATTGTCTTACCCCTGCATGGCTAAGATAATAACCTGCATTCTGAATTCGACCGAAATCAAATGGACTTCTTTTACTAACCTTTTAGTAGACTCTTGATATGGATAAATATTGCGCGTATGAATGTTTATATCTGCAACCAAGTTCGAAATTCCTACTTTTCTCGTCTTTCGAACAGATTTGCGATTAACTCTCAAGTAGTCTTTCTGTTTCCAGAATGTAAGGAGATGCAATACACACAGTCCATTATTGATTTACTTTGTTTCATACAAGAGGTAATCTTTAATACGAGTACTGCCACTTCGACGACGGCTCCCAGTGGGAAGTTACGAGGCATCCATTTTGTCAACTTCTGTTTTTTTCTTTGTAAGAGGAATGATTCGACTTAATTTTTATTATAATGCGCATCGTTGTTGCTTACTTCCTTCACAAAAGAATACAACTCCAGTACAGAAATCAGATTACCACGTAAAAATATAGTTCTAACCCCAGTTAAGTAAAATTGTTTTAATAAAATTATTTAAAATCAAAATATCGACACTGCTTCGACCGTTACAACAGGATTGATCACTTCTCTATAGAAAAAAAAGAGAATGTATGTCTTTAGACCATGCTCAGCTACATAACTGAAGAATACCGTAACCCAAAACTGTTCTTTATCAATTTCAAACCAAAAAAAAATTGGAAAATCGAAAAATCTCTCCAAATCGATTAAATTTTCGGCCCTCAAAAGGGCCTTTTTTGCCAAAACAAGAAAAAAAATTACTTCGAGCTAGTGTACTTAGTGACAGCCTTAGTGCCCTCACTAAC
Source organism: Eristalinus aeneus (assembly GCA_955652365.1). Lineage (NCBI taxonomy): Eukaryota > Metazoa > Arthropoda > Insecta > Diptera > Syrphidae > Eristalinus > Eristalinus aeneus. The sequence goes on along the minus strand of OY019131.1, from coordinate 28,474,010 downwards.
CGCATGCTTGGCAAGCTCACCCGGTAACAGTAGACGTACGGCTGTTTGAATCTCACGACTGGTTATCGTCGAACGTTTATTGTACTGCGACAAACGTGATGCCTCCGCAGCCAGCCTCTCGAAGGTGTCATTCACAAAACTGTTCATAATGCTCATGGCCTTCGATGAAATCCCCGTGTCGGGATGGACCTGCTTCAGCACTTTGTATATGTAAATGCCGTAGCTCTCCTTTCGTTTCTTCTTCTTTTTCTTGTCAGTTTTATCCAAGTTTCTTGGAGCTTTGCCGATTTTCTTCATCGGACCATTTGAGGATGGTTTTGGTGGTGGCATGATTCTTTTTCTTTTAAATTTTTTGTTTTACACAAAGAAAAAAAAAATTAACAAACACTAGTCTTCACTAACAAATAGACAAAAACTAATAGTAACGGATTGAGGAGCTTGGGTTTTTATAGAGGATTTTTTCGCGGAGAAGTCTATGTGTGAGAGGATAAAGTTTGAGAGGCTGTTTGCGGGTGGGATTTAAAATGTGTGGGAGGTAGAGGAAGTGTTGGATGATTAGTTACAAAATCACAAAAAAGGGAGAGAGCGAAAAAGGCACATGTTGAATTAGTTTACTTTTTCGTTGTGGTCCAATTTCTTGCAACTGAAATTTGCATTTGAATTCGCAACTTTTATTTGAAATCTTAAATATTTCTAGAAACGAAATGCATTCCTAGCTGCAATAATACAAAATTACCAATATCAAGTGCTATTAATTAGCAGCATGACATATAACGAAATCTAACTTTGCAATTTCGTCAATCAATCAAAATCGCAAAGATTTCCACTCAAAACATTCCACAAATGATATCACAACCAATTAACGCATACCTTGCACTGAGTGCTATCGTCAGGGAATTTCTTGATAATAATCGTTCGATAATTTTGTGGAAAAAGTAAAGTCGCCCGAACCCCAACTAAGCGCCTATCAACCAGCAGCACAACAAATGATAATTCGATATGGTCAGCAAACAGACTGTGATAAGATAAAACGACGAGACGAGCGGTATAGGGGCTCCTTTTCCCTGGCCGAACTGTTTATCCAGGTACAATTAATTATACACAAATCCCAATTAATTCCATACTTCACGAATTCCACAATAAGTATCCGATGTGACAAACAGGCGGGGTGAATCACCCCAAAAGAATTCAAGAAAAAAAGAGTGTTCCATTGTGTGCACCTCCACTTCTCTGTGGGTGTCTTGTTTCTTCCGCTGTCACCCGGTAGCTGGTAATCGTCTTAGTCATTGTCAAATGTCAACCAGAATTCTGTAATTCTGTTGTCAAGACAAACGAGATTGAGGCGCAGCTGAGATAAGAAGCAACACCACATGGCATTTGAATGTTAAGCGTTAAAGCTGATCCAACTTGCCATGTGTCATCCACACATGTCAGTCTTGTCAATGATGATAATGTCAATTTCGTTGTCTTGTTTCAGAATCATTCACCTTTTTAAAAGACTTTTGTTTCTTTTTAGACAACCGGTGACTTTAATTTGGCACGTCGCTGTCTGAGACTTTGCTTGACGTCTGATGCGATGAATGGAGCGGCACTCAATAATTTGGCAGTACTGTCAGCGCATAGTGGGGATCTATCAAAGGCTAAGTCATATCTGTCTGCGGCAAAGGAGGTGCTTGCTGATTCACAGGAAGTTGAGACTAATTTGAAGTTTATGGAAGCGCATTACAAGCTTTAAAAAATATAATGAGGTTTCCAAAAACCGTTTTGTTGTTTTGTTAAAATGAATAAATAACGTTACTCAAGGTGACATACTTTTTTTCGTTATGTCAATGTATGCAAATGATCTAATGCATGTAATTTAGTGTCACCACAACCTTCGAGAGACAACCCGTCGTTCGATTCCACTCCGAGAATGTAGGAAATCCAGTAAACATCGTCCGATCAGACAAAACGCATCTTTAGCCCAATGCAAATTTATGCGTTGATGTGACTGCATTTAAACGCTTTTAAAGTTGACTTGTGTCAAAAACAAAAAGCGTCTTAAGCCCGATGCAAATTTATACGTTGATGTGACTGCATATAAACGCTCTAAAGTAGACTAATGTCAAAATTATCCTTATTTTCCAACCACTCCCTAATTCTCAGTTGTTTCGTTGTTTTTTTTTTGTTGAAAAAAGGATCTGATATCCTTCATATTTCGCTCATGTAAGAGTATAGCTTTATTTAAGTAGAGTCTAGCTTTGACTTTCATAGTACAAGATTGAAGCGCCCGAATAAATTCCTGTCACCAACTAATGAAACAAAACTGATTAGGAAGGCAATATGATTGAATCGTCATTTTATTCAAAAGAAACGTTGTTACAGAGTAAATTCATCACTCAACTCTTTTCTAACCATTCGTAGATTTTGTCCAAACCGCTTTTGGAGACAGAGCTTGCCTCAACAATTTTCAAACTCTGGGTGATTTCCTTTTGCAATTTTGACATTTGTAGCATCAATAAAGCTTCGTTTCGCATCTGGCGGTAAGCGTAGTCCATCTTAGTCAACACCAATAGGAATTTTGTATCCTTCAACTTAGGCTCAGCTAGGATCGAATACAAAAGGACCCCTAAAGGATGTCAAAATTACATTCTCATCACAATTACTGGTACATTACCTGCAGCAGATATTTGACACAAATTTGAGGTGTCCACAACGTAAATAATCTTTTTGACATCCTTGAAGAATCTATGCCAAAGCGGGGCCATGCCTCCTCCAATCTCAACCACATCAATGGACGTCTTGATATCCTTCTTCTTTTTTGAGGTTACAATGGTATCACTGTTAACCGGCTTTGGTGGGAATTTGATGGTGTAAATACTTGTGCCAACAGTTGGCATGGAATAAGTTGTGAAATCGACACTGTTGGGGTCCTGTAAAGCCTTCAAAAGATGAGTTTTGCCAGCACGTTTTGGTCCTAAGCAGAGGCAAGACATCTTGATGCACTGATGGCAGTAAGTAAATAAATTTCAGTTGTCGTGGGAAACATAAAGGACAAAGAAAGGTTATTCTACTTGGCTGGTGGTTGTTTACTTATATCAATGTGACCAATCAAAATATGTGCTTATTTAGCGACCGTGCAGAAAGAGCAATAATCCTAACTGGAAGTAAAAATTGACAGCATCTGAATATGTCAATTATTGATACGCTTGGGACATAAATAATTGTCAATTCAAAACAAATATTCACCTTGACAGAACAAAACTAATACCGAATATCGCAAGTTAGAAAATATTTGTTTAAGAACTGAGATCCTATAACAGATTTTTAAATTTTTAACAGCTAATAAACTAAACAAAATATTGCACCATTGCATAACCTGTCTCTGTAAGTGATTTTTTTAAAATGAGGAACTGACTCAACCACCTGAACGATTCTGTAAGCCATTGTGAACAGATCACAAATAGAAGACTTGTTGCTTGTCACTTTTGACATTTCTCCCTTGAGCGCTGTCAACTCGATGCTGAATGTTTGTACATCTGAGTCCTTCTTAACCTCACAGAATTTGTTTGTGGTAACAATTATATTAAGGATTTACTAAACATCAAAGATAACAAAAGTTTTAAGACACATTCATATAGCAATGAATCTTCTGCCAAAGTCGCATCATGAATTCAATCAGACTGAATATTGGAATACATTCTTCAAAAAGCGCGGTACCAAGGCATTCGAATGGTTAGTTTTGTGTACATTCATCCCCCTAAGCGGATTCTTACAAAACTCTTGGTTTTAGGTATGGAGAGTACCTACATCTTATTGTTCAAATTCATAAGTATGTCAAGTATCAGGACAAAATTCTAATGGTTGGGTGCGGTAACTCTAGGCTCAGCATGGACATGTATGATTCAGGATTCAAGTGAGTGCAGTTATGTGTTCTAGGTTTTTTTGGTTTCTAATTGATGTGATTGTTGCAGAGACATAACAAACATTGATATCTCCCCAGTGGCAATAAAAAAGATGATTGAACTCAACGAAAAACAGCGCGCAGAGATGAAATTCATTCAGATGGATGCTACACAGATGAAGTTCGACGATGAAACGTTTTCGGTCACATTTGATAAGGGCACTTTGGATGCCCTCATGACAGACAACTCAGAAGAAGTGCAGGCCACAGTTTTGAAGTATTTCAATGAAATTGTTCGAACGTTAAGGCAAGGACATTTCTGTAAATGTCTTTCTCTTTATTAGAAACCACTGTTTGTTGTTATTTTAGAAATGGCGGTCGATATATATGCATTTCATTGCTTCAAGAGCACATTTTGAAATTTATACTTGACTATTTCCCGAAGAATTCCTGTATGCTGCGCGTTGTTCGTTGTTTCGAGACTGACCAGTGCGCAGAGGAAAGTGATACAGATGCGCTATCAATGCCGGTATTTGCTGTGATCGCCACAAAATTCAAAGTTCTACCACAACCGGTAAGAAATTGATTTTCATTTTAAATGCCCTTGTTATTGACCGCTTTTCGCAGATTCTGGAGATCTGTATGGCTGGTGCTAAAATGCAAAGGGTTTCCAGTGCAGACGAAGTCATAGAAGCAGTGTCTGCCACACAGAAGGCGGCGATGGTTTTCAATGGCTTGTCACGGAATACAATCGAAGGTAAAAAGAATTGAGGTTATGTATGAGTCGTCCTAATTGCATTCTTCCAATGAGGTTAGATATGAACGAGGTTACAATGGACCTACTGCAACCTGGAGAAACCACGCCACGTTATACAATTCATATTGTAGACCAGCCACCGTCCAAATCGAATGGAAAGTATGCCGCCTTTATTGTGCCTCAAGGGAGGTAAGCTATAAACTTCAGTTGACATCGGAACACCAACAAAATTAGCGAATTTCCAGAGAAATTGAATGGATGTTCTCCACCACCCAAGGAAGAAAGAAACTCATTGAGAATGCAAAGTACAACCGTTTGGCCATCGTCACTATGCATCGGGATCAGGTCTACGACTCATGGGAATCAGTTGAGGCCGAACTGAATGAAAGCGTGAAGAATTTGGCTCCAAAGGGTCTTGTGAATAAGGTAAGACAAAACAACCTGTCCTTCACATTCTCTTTGAGTAGATGCTCTTCTGCTAGATTCCATATCTGTCCCTGGGAAAAGATGTTGGCAAACGGGAAACTTTAGTCAGTGGATTCTCGCAAATCTCAGGAGACTTTCGAATTGAAGAAGTCGAGGGTCAGGAGGGAAAGGTGTTTAGGCGGTTGATATTTCTATCCAATCAGAATGTTGTGCAGTCCGAGGCCTTGGTGAAGACAAGTGAGTAAAATAGCGCTCCGGTGATTTTAAATTTTGATCTTATCACCTATTTCTAGTCAAGGCAAAAAATAAAAAAGCCCGCAGGAAAATCGACGTGGGGTACATTGCTTGTCAGCATCACTTGTACATGACAGTAGGTGTACAAATGGCTACAGCAAGCAACGACGACTCAACAAAGAATGTGCTCGTCGTGGGACTCGGCGGAGGGGGACTCTGCACATTTATCCGTGCGGCATTCAAGTAAATGAATTCCTCACTCCATGATAACTGTTCCTTCTTTTAAAATCCCAATTTTGGATTTGTAGAAATGTTCGAGTAACAGCAGTAGAAATCGATCCCATCATGCTGGAAGTTGCAGAGCAATACTTTGAGCTGAAGCAGGACAAGCGACTGCATGTCGTCATAGACGATGGCCTTGCCTTCGTCAGAAGGTGCAGGGAGGAAGGTAAGTTTACCGTCACCTTCTCACAACCATCTACACATATTCTTTCCTCAGAAATCAAATTCGATGCCGTCCTCTTCGATGTTGACAGCAAAGACTTAACCCTCGGCATGAGTTGTCCACCAAAGAGTTTCCTTGAACAGAAGGTTCTTGACGATCTTAAGCACATTATCGGTCCAAAGGGAATGTTCATACTCAATTTAGTATGTCGCGACGACCAACTTCGTGACCAAGCGGTGAAGGATTTGAAAAAGACTTTCAACTCCTGTTGTTGCTTCAAGCTTAAAGAGGACCTCAACGAAGTTATCTACTGCACGAATGATGAGAAATTTAAGAACATCACAGATTGGAAAAAAATCCTTGGCAGCTCAGGTCGAGCACTCAACTCTATAGCAAAACAATCAGCATTCTGTTCGGATGACATGGTCGACGTTTCCGAGTTCCTCAACGAGTTGAAACTGTAGGCGACCGTGTGTGTGCCAAAAATCAGTGCCCAGTACCAGTACCTACATCCATATTTATGCGTGATCAATAAAAGTGTTGTAGTTGTTATTTAAATTTTCTAAAAAACTTGTGTTTGAGTTGTTATTTTTATTTTTGAAGATTTGTATTGAAGAGGCTTTGGGAATGAAATTCTGAATCTGATTGGTGTCCCTTGTGGCTTTGGATTTCTTATTCGTAATCAAATTTTCTTCTGTGCAAAACTTTACATAGATGTTTTTGTTTTAGTTTAGCACGCTGAAATTTAGATAGCAATATCGAAGCTGAAGTCGAATTAAGCTACTGGGCCGAAGGGACTGCCCGCAGACCTATTTAAAGCAGTTGGAGGGGACCTAGTTGGGCGCAAGCACCAGCTCATCTGTAAGATATCGTCGGATCGAAAGCATGCCCGATGAGTGGAATTTTATCGTCGTTTGCCCGGCTCACAAGAAAGGAGACACCTTTGACTGCGCCAACTACCGAGGGATTAGTCTCTTCAGCATCGCACACAAGATCCTCTCTGCCGTGTTGTGTAAGCGTCTGAAACCGTTTTCCATGACCTGATAGGTCCCGACTAGTTTGGTTTCAGGCCGGGGAAGTCCACAATAGACCAGATCTTCACATTACGGCAGATCCTGGAAAAGACCCAAGAAGTACAAATCGACACTCACCACCTATTCGTCGATTTTAAGGCCGCATATGAATATGACAGTGTGCATAGAGACGAGCTATACAGTACCATGTCTAGTTTTGGCATGCCTACCAAACTCGTCCGATTGTGAAGGATGACGATGGAGAACTCTCGCTGCTCCATCAAGATCGGTTACGAAGTCACTGAGACTTTCGATGTCAAAAAAAGGTTTTAGACAAGACAACGCACTGTCATATGACTTCTTTAACATCATCCTCGAGAAGATCGTGAGTAACTCACAAATCAACACCAGAGACACGATTTTCCAAAAGTCAATCCAATTGCTTGTTTACGCTGATGATATTGACGTGATTGGACGAACACAGCGAGCCGTCAATGAGGCGTTTGCTGGCATTGAAGCGGAAACGGCTAAAATGGGTCTGGCGGTAAATGGGGGCAAAAGGAAGTACATGCTGTCATCAAGAAAGGACACACAACATCGACGTCTCTGACAGAGAGTCACACTAGGCAGCAGAAACTTCGAGGTAGTCAAGGACTTCGTTTACCTCAGCTCCGCGGTAAACGGGGACAACGACATCAGTACCGAAATCAAACGCAGAGTCACTCTTGCCAATCGCTGTTTCTTTTATGGCATCTGGAGGTGAAGATATCATGACGAACTCTATGGGTTGTTCAACGACAGGCTGTACAAGCGTCTTCGGATACAATGTTTAAGATGGCTAGGCCATCTAGAGCGTGGTGTCCCACTGCTCCGGCACCACTGTCCGGACAACGAAACAGAGGACGGCCTAGGCTAAGATGGCGCACACAAGTAGAGAAGGACATCAACCAGCTTGGAGTGCGCAATTGGAGGCAGCTAGCGAAAGATCGTGTTGGTTGAGGCCCAGGTCCACCCCGGACTGTAGCGCCAGAAGAAGAAGAAACTGAAATTTATGTGCAAAAGTGAACAGACATATTTTTCACCATAATATGGTCGACGCTAGGGACGTTTTACAACGCCAATGTTGACACAGAGCTCAAATTTGTAGGTTGGGTGGCGGATAAAGCGAACACAACCGAGAAACAGTTTTAGTTGTGTTCGCTTTACCTGCCACCCAACCTCGACTGCAAGTTTGAGCTTGGTCAATATTGGCGCTGCGAAACGTGTATTTTATCACATGACGTTAGCGACCGCTTTTTCGGACAAGGTCTTGCTTTGTCCTACAGGAATACCTATGGCGGCAAGACGAAAAAAAAAACATTGGCTACTGAAGGGGAACATCTGGTTTGACAACTACAACTGTTGACTGCACTGCAAAAATAACATTAGCTACGCTGAAGCTCACGAAAAAGAAGAAGAATGAGGAAATCTGGTTTCTTTTTAGCCACTTCTTTCATGAGAAAAAAAAGAATAGACATAAACATGAAAAGAGGCTTTCGCATAAATGGTACGAAAACGTTTTTCCTTGTATTTGAAAACAATTCAATTCAAACAACAACAGTTACACTTCCGCAAACACTGCGATATAGGCCGCCGAGATGAACTTAATGCCTTACATTCAAGGCTTTTGTTGTCAATGTCAACACCGGCGTTTTGACTGATTGTCAGTGGACACACAAAACTTTAATGTAGATCAACATAAACTCAGAAAACGAAACCAGCATTGAAATCAAACGAAGAATAATCGCTTTTTTGGCTTTTTCTAAGCCGAGGGCAATTGACAAACAAAGCCTTTACAACTACTACCAAAGGCTCTGATCGCCCTAGTCCGGCTACATGACGCATTGGCATTGGATTTCGTCATTAGCGGACGAAAGGTGGATAATCTCACGTTCCATCTGCCAAGACGGGTAGTGGAGAAGACGATTTCGTAATAAACGGATTGTTTTCGCAAAAGGTAATCTTCGGTCCCAACAGCACTGACAGGGAGTGGAGATGATTTTGTAAAAAACCGAAGTTTTCAACAAAGGGCCAAATGATTGAAATGCCGAGGACACATAGAGGATAGGGACACAATTGTTTAAGCTCCAGGAGGATGGTGAAGTGGAGGTATACTGCGATGCAGGTGGCTATGGCAAGTGAAAGGGGACTTAGACCAACTTTGTGTGTAAAACTAGAGTCAGCTAACAAGGGGCTAACTTGTGACGAATATTGGTCGCGGAAGACCCACTGCAGCTTTCTTTACAATCGTTGTTCTTGAATGAGCAGAAACGGAAATTAAGGAAAGTTCAAGCACGAGGTGCATACAAATGGTGGACGAATGTTTTGTTAGATACCCAATTAATTTTGGGAAGCGTATGGATTTTGTTGTTTTCTTTTCACTGGCAAATGTCTTGTGCATCGTTATTTTTGTTATCATTTGCGTTAAGGGAAACACTCCTAATAAATTGGAATATGCAAATGACTGTACTCACCATTTAAATGAACACAGACTAGGATACCACCTTGTGTGTTGAGTATCTTCAATACTATGATTAAAATTTTATTAAGTCAAACAACTAGGCATATTTTCATCGATTTTATTTTCAAAAAAAGAAAAACAACAGATTGTGTGTAAAAAAAGGATAACTTAAACGAATGAAGTAAAACTCATTAACTTAGGCCCTACACTAAATTAGAGTAATAAATAAATGGTATACATGGTGTGTGTGTATATTACAATAAACCTCAAATTTAATAACTTGCATGATCCTTAACGTACAAACCTACGTACACAAATTGATAAACATACAAAACATGAAAAATAGAAATTCATCTCTCAGCTATGCTCTTTCGTTCTTGTAACAATTTCTCACGCTTTTCTCATATATGTGTCTGTTGTGTTTGTCGGTTTAAAACTAACAATTAACAGTTGCGTTAATAATAAACTAGTCTAGACTTAACTAACTATTCAATAAGCTATGATTTTGCTTTCATCTCTTCTCTTCATCTCTCCTGCTCGAGGTCTCTCTTTACTTTTCAATTGTTCGTATGCGACCGCGACCGGGTGTCGCTGCATTTGTTTAGGAAACAAAAACAAAAAATCAATCACATTTGTCAGAGACGTTTCATTTCCCTAAAACACTTCTCTTGTTTATCTAAAATGTGGAGTGGAAGAGAAAAATAGAAAATCTTATTCAAGTCGCATGTTTCCTCAATGAAACACTCATTTATAATTTTTTGTTAATCAAATTTGTAACAAATTTCAGTTTGCTTTTTTTTGGTGCGAAGTATTAACAAATGTACATGGGGGATGTGTCTAAACAATGAAAACAAAAACTAATTAGCGAACAATGCAACAAAAATAAATATCGTAACAGTATTAAATAGACTTCAAGTGCTATGGCAGAATGGCTGTGGTTGGTCTCTGTTCACTTTGTGCAGACAGACGCTTCACAAATGACGGGCGAAAGGTGGTGTTGATGGCAATACTATGCTCTAACAGTGTATGAACGGCAAGGAAATATAGCAAAATAGGAATGATATTATAGGTAACCTTGAGTTAGGCTAGAGTTGATAGAAGCTAGTCGAAAAAGAAGAATGCACATGTTTTCTTTATTCGTACTCCTCAATTATTTAGTCTTTATTTTCATGTGATGTTTGGTTACGTTTGCAAGAGATTAGCAAGTTCTAGAGAGGTCTTGAGAAAGTTTGTAAGCGCTACGAAACTTGAGGGGCAAGATGGGGCAGGAGGTTTATCAATCTTTTTGAGTTTTTATTTTTGTGCTTTAGTGGATCTGAAAAACAATAATTTAGACTTTTAATTGCGGTGGTGAAATATTAACGAACGTTTGTAAAAACTCAACGAGGAACGCCACGTTAACAAAATCTACCAAGAACCTCATCAAAAACAGGTTGTGATTCAAAAAAAAGGCAGCACCTAGTTTCTACAAACAATGTGGATTTCCTATATTAGGCGTCAATGGAAATTGTTTTTTTTTACTCCGGTACAAACAACAGAACAGGTCAGAATTTTGATTCTGCATCAATATAGATTTAAAAAATGTAAGAGGGTCCCATGTTGGATGCCAAAGAAAATTTTTCTACTAACATACATCATACGACTTCTGTGACTTTTAACTCAGAATATACTCATTATACAATTAAATTGGAGCAAAACGTTTGGCAGCACTCGGCTTCGATAAAAAAAAGTGTTATGGGTCTTAAGTGTAAGTAGGGTTTAATACTATTTTATCCTCTCAACGGAACTGGACTTAGACCCTGAATAGTGAAAGAAATTCGAAAAAAAAACGCTTACAATGTGGAATCACAAGTTTGGATTTCTAAAGTCGATAATTTATATTAGAAGTTTCACAACACCTAGAAGTATGGCAAGCATCTGCACTCCACAAACCACGAGAAGAAACTCTATTACGACGAAAAGTACTCATATGCTCATGTTGTGTATTTTAACTGAAGTGGATTGAAAAATGAATTTATGTTTCATTTAATAGGTTATTTTGTGCTGACTGGGCCGGCGTAAAACACCGTGGGAAGAGTTGACAAAAGTCAGCAATCACAAATCGATTATTTTGAAAGATTTCCACAGAATGGTTGGTAACATTTTTTTCAACCAACTGCCTGGTGCCCTCCGGCGACGATTTAGTTTGCACGAACAATATTTGGTTATATTTATAGCGTTGAACTGCTGATTTTTGTTTATGTGTACAGATTAAATAACATTACATTTAAAATCATTCTTGAATTAATTGTTCATAAAATTGAAGTCGCAGTATTTTTAATTTTAAAAGCATCTGCGGCTCTAAATGATAAGTGAATTGAGAGGTCACAATTCCAACCAGTTCCATGACAAACCAAGTTGCGCTTCTAAGGACACGACCAGTACTATATGTCCCCACAAGATGTTCAGCATGGGTAGAATGTGCACCAGTACAAGATTTTAAGTTTACTTTTCGTTCCATTTCATCAATGGGATGTGAAATTTGATTGTTGCAAATTAAACATATTTTTACTTTAGTAGACTTATTTTCGGTGAACGAAATTACATTTCTTAATTATTGAAATGTTCAAGATATTTAAAAAAGATGACATTGTAATAACCGTAAATATTTTAACCTCAAATTTGGCACAGAGTATCAGTAAAGCCAACTTCAAACATTCAACTAAAACGGTCAACAAAAGCTATTTCATTTGGAACAGAAAGAATGAGAAGCTGAAATGATGAAAACTAATTTAACTCCAACTGTCGAACAAAAGTAAGACTTCGAATTCGTAAAAGCACATTGCAGAGCAAGGCGATAAAAACTTTAAATGTTTTATGGATAGTCTGTTGTGTAAATGCAGCGTCAGTCTTTTTAGCCAGTACGAAATGCAACTAGAAATCAAAGATTTTCCGAGGAAAGCAGTTAGTGTGTGTTGTTTACATATCAAGCGATTTTAGGAAAAGTAAATCAAGTCAACACGGAGTAAAATTGGATGTGACATGTTCTTGCCTTGTCATAACTTAGCTAGAGTGACAATTAAATCATGTATTTTATATAAACTACTTATACCAGACTAATAAACATTCAGAGGACGATCAGACCCGAAGGAACTTCTTAACACCAAGTATATGTACACACAGAATCTGGATAGTCTTTAAACGCTTAGTAAAAGAAGGAGTTTTCACAAGACTTTAGCCAACACTCTATCTTACAACGAAATAGGCCCGTTTTGCTGGTCCGATTGAGTTATCAACCTAACAATAAATCGGTTTGTCTACATTTTAGTCAACATAATCTGAAAACAAAACAAAAGTATAACACAGTGAACATCGTTAGTTTCTTAAACTCTCCTATTTCCTTAGACAAAACTACGTTAGAGGAAAGAATTTACATTGGACCTACACCAAGAGTAAAGTTCAAAGAATTTAAATGAAAACATTCAAAAGTAATACGCAACAATTTCTAACGCGTGCACAAAACATTTCTAACTGTACCAAAATATAAGTTCTACATTCTGAAGAACCGTTATGTAACGTTCATACCTAAAACGTCGACCTTCAAAAAATGTAAACAATCAATAGCCTCATTTTATTTTCTGCAATTTCAATGAGAATAGGAGACAGGTTCAAAGACATCGTTTGAATTCGGATTAATTCTGTAGAGAAGAAAACAAATGTTGGCAAACACAGATGGCTAAATAAAGTGTAAGCAAATCTTGCGAACAACTGAAGTTGAGTTGCATAACCTCAGAGCAATATCGTTCTTAAGACGCATTCGAGCTCTAGAATTCCACATTCACGACAAATAACCTCTAACACGCATACGACAACAAATCCATGACAAAATGAGATTCACGCACAATTAAGACAATCCACTGCAATAGCCACAGTCGATGTACATTCGTGTACATAAGGGCAATCTTACGCACATACACCGTGAAAATAAAGACTAACATCAATCATCTCTCAATACATTCATTCAGCCTTTTTCTTTTCGATATCAGTCAATTTTGAATTGCATACACGAACAGCAGTATCTCATCAACTTAAACGTAATCTAAAAACGAAACATTTAAAAGTCTTTCGGCTCTAAAAAAAAACAACTATACTCTGCAGTGAAAGCACGCTTCAACTTCACCACTGACTCTAGAATACCTTTTTGAATATTCTATTGAAACTGCGATTCTTTTTCGAGCTTCTACCACTGCCAGCACTACTGCCGCTGTTGCTACCACCCCCACTATTACCATTGCTGCTTGATGATGTTGCAATCGTGGATGTGTTGATGGCCTCCTCGAGGATCCGAAACGAATTGTCACTGCTGCCCTGACCGCTGTTTGGTAATATCTCTGAGAGCGATGACGCCGGTGATGGTTGCGTGTTGCTGAAGCCGTTTATTTTGTTCGACGCCTTGCTGTCGATTGGCTGTTGTTGACTAGATGCGATTGATGATGATGACTTCTTGGAGCGGTACCACTCCCAGCTAGTCGGTTCGTGTGGTGGTGATTTTTTGCTGCTTTTGCTGAATGCTGACTTGAAAAATGCTGGCGATGATAGTCTTCTGGATTTCTTGTCATTCTTCCGCGGTTCCTCCACTTTGTTGGTGTCAGTTATCTGGTATCCTGATGGACCTTCTGGCATAAACTCATTGTAGGCCAAATCTGCTCCTGGGAGGAAGTTCTCAATGTCATCCTCGTCGAGAACCACTTTCTCGTCGAATGTTGCTGCTGGGATGACTCGAGTGTTGCATATGTCTGCTGGGGCTGATTCCTGGCGCTTGTAGTTTACGGTGGATTTCTTTAATTTCTTATTCTTGCCGTTAAATATGTTGGTAAGCTTGCGTGTGGATGATTTCGGGGCATTCGACGATAGCAGTTCCCCTGTATAAATGGAATCCGATTCACTTGCATTGAAGTTGTCGTACTCTTCGTCCTCGAGTGCAGACACAGACATTGGATCCGCTGGTGGAAGGTCCTCTACGCCAGGAACAAATTCTCCAGGTGAAGTTACTTCTGGCCAGGAGCGTTTCTCACCCTTTCGGTTTGCTTTTCTTCCGTAGAACACGGAGATTTTCCGCTGTCTTACTTTGGAATTTGATACTTCACATTCCGGAGCGGAGTTCTCTGCCACACAGTCTTTCAGGATCAGCATCGCTTCCTCACTTGGACGCCGCACTTTCTGCTTTCCCGTTGATGCGTCGGAAAAGTCATCAAACGACTTTCGTCGGTTCAATTTCTTCTGAGTCGCTTTTCTCTTCTCTGCCTGCTTGCCGTTCACTCTGAGATTCCTTGTCATCGAGCGATAGAAAACCACACCCAACACTGTCAACAATATCATGAAGGCCCCCACGAATATAATAAGCACAATACAGGCGTGCACTTGCAACGAGACTTCGTCCAGTTCGTCCTTAAGCATTGCATTCTGTTCGAGAAGTGCACGCTCCTGTTCGCGGTGTCGATGGTTTTGTTCCTCTAACGCACGTACGGTTTTCGTCAATGACAATTGCAGCTCCTCAACTTGCTTCTTGTACCGCCGACTAAGTTCCTCCAAATACTGACCCGACAGCGACATGTTGCGCTCTAGTGCCTACAAAGAAATATACAGTTATTGTAACAAAAAAATTTGGCAACTGGACAAAAGCGAAAGACAGGTGTGTACAAAGAGAACAAAGGGGAAGAAGGGAAAACAACTGCGAATGTTTAGTCGATAGTCGGTGGTGGTTTCTACTGTGCCCACTCTTATCAGATGGCGATGAATTTCTCACGCAAATTCGAAATAAAAATAGAGGCGCAGCACATCCACCTAACAACGCCAACAAAGTCGCCTTCCGACATTGACGTACAAGGGAATTGATTTTCCTTCAGACGTTCCCCGTTTAAATGAGCGATAAATTGGAGCCTATTTCCGTTTAAGAATCGGAATTATCCTATCAGCCACGTGAGTAACGCTTCAAGGATTTCTCCTTGCAAAAAAGCTTGATTCGCTTTCCTTACATGGATTAGGAGTGTAATTTATAGTCGCTGAATGAGGTTGCAGCGAACCTGTTTGTGCTACATGGAAATGGTTGTTCGCAAGTATTTATGTTGGGCTGGTGCACAGGGCACTGCACAAACGGCTGCTCGAATTTTTATTGCAAATTAGGTTAATTTGAAGTGGTTGCTCCTCGTCAGACACAGTTTTTCACCATTCCATCTGGATGTGGTTGGATTAGGAATTCAGACCATATTGGCATATTTAGTGTTGAACAATTTGGTGTCGGAAGCACTTTGCATAGTGATGCAGCTCTTCCTTGGAATGGTGGAATGCCACGAAGAAAAGAAATAAAGTTATTTTTAGAGCTACATTGTGTGTAGGAGAGATAATTGCAATTGTTTTGGTGGTTGTGTCGAAATGTATACAAGTCGCATGTGAATGGAAACGAAAATGCTGTAAATATTCTTTATGATGATTGAACAAAGCCACGATAACGATAATTGATTCCCTAAATATAGGTGAAAGAGACTATTAGAAGAGGAAGCTCTGGAAAATTCCCAATTTTCGAAATTGACGACGAAAGCGAATTACAAAAGAGGTGAAATGTGTGACCTTTTCTGTTCCAGAACTTGATTAAGTATGAATATGGTCACAGAAGTGCGTTAAAGGTAAGCCATACTCACTTTAATTCGATTATTCAGTCTTATAAAGACACTCTCAGTGTGCGGACCACCGCTGGGAATTTTCTGCTGACTTCCATGGCTTCCTCCACCCAGGGTATTAGCAGTTCCAGTTGCAGCACCTTCAGACAGCAAGGAGTCTAGGTTGTCCCATGACGCAGCATCTGTCTCAACAGAATTCACAGTGGTTGCTCCTCTGGGAAGAAGTTCGGCATCCACTTTAGTTGCCTCCACGATTGATTCTTCTGTTCTTGCCTCCTCCGTGGTGACTTCAACTGTTGGCATTTCTGTAGTCAACAAATTTCCATTTTCAACGTCTGGCAGATTGTAAATGTTTATATCCGGTGGCTCGGTGAGGGAAGGGGGTGCATCAGTTTTCACAGTTGACGACATCACATCTTCGTCTCTTCGCGGTGGCGGTGGTATTTGGGCCTGCACCTCCTCAGATACATCCATGTCAACTTTCTGCTTCTTCCTAACCTCCTCCGATATATCGGGAAGTTTCTCCAGAGTCCCAAAGGCTCCGCCATTTCCCTTGTCTATTGTTAGATTAAGCGATATCTCTCCGTTTTGGTCCCCAGCCCCAGAACCGACTTCCGATATTGAATCGTTTTGGGATTTTTTTTCTCTGTCCGCCAGCATCTGACAAAGTGCACCCACATAGTCATCCGGCAGCAGGCTCAGAAAGTAACTGCTCTTAACGTCGATTCCACTCGTTCCGCTCTTACAATCTAAATGGCTATCAAGGTTAACACTAAATCTTTTGGCACATATCTGCGATGTCAGAATATCGGTCCTCAACCGCTCGATCGAAAGTAGATTTATCAGTTGTGGGTGTCTGCACGAAAGTGCATAATTGACTTTGGCCGCAAGCGATGTATCCTTGCACTGGGCACACACGAAGTGCCCCGTGGAAGGTGTGAAGCAGCCGGGCTCACTTTTGCTCTCAATCGTCGTTCGGTTGGAGTTTGTCTTCACCAACACTTCAGCAGCCTTCTTCACAATCGAAAGCACTGCATCACTGGCGGACTTGAATAAATTATTCTCGTTCTTCTGGTGTGCTTGATCAAACGCGATCTCATCGTCGTACTCGTCCAAGTCGTCGACGGCACGATCTTCCGTTTCAAAAGCTTCAAACTCTGAAGTGCCATACACGCGAAACAACGACACCGGGCAGAAGTGCTCGGAGTTGTAGTGCGAGTGGATGTCCGCTCTAACAAATTTCCCAAACAGATGCGGATGCAGATCGAAACTCTGTATCGTGCGCTTGTCGTCGGCGACGAAGCGACCCACATTCGACCAGTCACGAGTGGGGAAACGATTACTTACTGCAACTGTGAAATTCTTAGGCGACGACGAGAACAGCTCGAAATTAGCCAAATCGATTGTCTCGGCCTGTATCGCTTCACAAAGTTCTACAACGAACCAAATGCGATTTGTACACGGGCTCAGCATGTATTCATCCTTCGACGATGTGAGCACGGCCCCGGTATTCTGGGCGTCGGAATTTGAGGCGATTATTTTTGCCCCGCAGTCGGGCGAGGCGTAGTTTTTTGTGCGCAATTTACTTGGCGGCTGCTTCGAACCTGTTGTGAGGTTCTTCTTTTGCGTAGAGGAATTCACAACATCCTGCTCGAGTTGTTGTTTCTCTGCAGCTTCCATTTGCTTTTGCGCCCACTCGGAGAACACTGGGATCGGCACTTCTTCGGCAGTCAAATTCACCTCGGGTGTGACTGTCGCGTTTGTGGATGCCTTTGTTGACGATGGAATGTGGTTGCCAGCTGCGATGTCTACAGCTTCCGCATTATCAGGCGGCTGAGGAGGTATGGATCCTCCTGAATCGTTTATTTTTTCAATTTGATCATCTGCCAAGATGGAAAAGGGTTTAGTCGTGATTTGGGGATCGAATTTATGATCTTACCTTTTTGATTG
Organism: Eristalinus aeneus; assembly: GCA_955652365.1. Lineage (NCBI taxonomy): Eukaryota > Metazoa > Arthropoda > Insecta > Diptera > Syrphidae > Eristalinus > Eristalinus aeneus. The sequence goes on along the minus strand of OY019131.1, from coordinate 28,456,146 downwards.
TCTTCAGTTGGTATAACGTCGTCTTCATCTTGTGTCTTGTTGATGGTATTTGCGTCTGCCTTGGAGATGATCATTGGGTCGAGCGGCCTTTGCTCGATGGTCCCGGGCAGGGGCAGATCTGTTGACGTTATTTCATTCAAAGTTATCACGGCGGGGTTCTCTGATGAAATGTCTGGTAAACTGAAAGAACAAAGAAAACACAATTATTTGCTGGAATTGACTGTGCAAAGGTTAGTGGTGATAAGAAAGGTAACCGATGACGCACGATAGTTCATGAACTAGTCTTTCCCAGAAATGCAATCACTCCACATGATGATTACGATTTTCAGTGCATAGCTATCAGGTTAGGACGGTGGCTCTTATCAGCTCATCAAGTCATTTACCCTAAGTGAGTCTCGTTACTGTGTTAGTGATTGAGTTTCACTTATCGTCATTCCTCAGTTCCTATCTATCGGCATTTTTGCATAAACACTTAAGTTCGCAACTTTGTTAACCGACAGAGAAGTAGTCGCATAAAAACGTGACTGCCGTCATCTTAAACTTCAGAAGATTCCTCTCCAATGAAGTGTTTAATTTCAAATTCTGGGATAAATAAAAGAAGTTCCTAAGTTTGAGGTCAGAGCTCAACCGATGTTTAATCTACGCACATCTGGCTTTGATTGAATTTTAACAGTGAACATGGTCTTCTGATTGACTGTGTGTGATCAACTTGGTGCAGCTAGATGCACATTTGAATACATTTCGTTTCACGAATACAGCGAAAAGACAGCTAACTTGATCACCTTCCAGAGACAAAATAATATTGACGTTCCATCCTATTTGTAATGGGTGCTATGAACTTCATTAAGGAATTGTTATTCGACTATATCTGAGTAATAGATCTATTCGATGCTTACAATGATAATGACTTAAAATTGATGAGAAAATTCTGTAATATATGGTTGACGCAATCTTAAGTAATAATAATAATTGGATGGCGCGACAGTCTTCAAAGGGACCTGCCCCTAGCTTGCTCATAAACTACTCGTTGTGCGCGCCACTGCTCGTTCACGAGTTGGAGGGGCCCTTAGTTTTTTGACGACTCCAAACGGCGAAGTTTGAGAAGCTTTTTCTTAGATAGTATTACTCTTTGAGTGTTGTCAGCGACTCGAAAGAGGTGGTGCCATGAAAAATTCGAGGTGTTCAGCCGGGAATCGAACCTAAACTTACCGCTTGTGAGCGTCGCACACTACCCACTACGCCACAGTGGCCACAATCTTAAGAGCATGTGAACATCTTATTTTTTGACATTAAAACATACAAACTGTTTCACCGTTGGTCGTTATCTTTGCCCGTTATTACAAAGTAAATGTCATAATTCAAATTAGACAAAGAAATTGGTAAATAAGATAAGTAGACATTAAAAAATGAGATCTACATAAGAAAACGTACACTCGTTAAAAATTAACCTTCTAAATGAATTTAAGACAGATGGGTTTTGTTTGGTAAACATATTTAGTGAGAATTGGTGGAAGAATATGACATGCACCATAAATGAAGATTTGACAACATCTAGAAGTTTGATCTTTTTATAGAGGCATGACAGTCTGATCTAGGCTTGCACCTTTATGAACTTGAGTTACTGGTACGTATTTGTAGTTGTGGGCTTCTATATTTATTTATTTTTATTTGTGTGCGTCACCTCTATCGAAAGCATTTTCTGTTGCCTTGTCCCAGTGGTTCGAATTAGAGGAAGGAATCGCTGTACAAGGCCAACTTGTTCTAGTCATCTTTTAGGTTGCATAATGCTTATTATAATAAAAGTAATAATTATAATAATAATAATTGTTGGCGCTACAGTCCACAGGGGCACCAGAGCCTAGCTAGCTCATCAACTACTCGTGTTGTGCGCGCTACTGTTCTTTCACGAGTAGAAGGGACTAACAGTTTTTTGTCGACTCCGAACGACGAAGTTTAATAGCCTTTCTTAGACAGTTACAACTCTTTGAGTGTTACGAGCAGCTCGAAAGAGGTGGTGCCGTGAGAAATTCGAGGTGTTCAGCCGGGAATCGAACCTAGACCCTTCGGTGTGTGAGCGTCGCACTCTACCCACTACGCCACGGCGGCCACTTATACTACTGCTTTTGCCCTACAGAATTCATCGTTATGTCTTTCTTTTCGGATAACCACACACACGGTATTCCTTTACATTTAGAACATCGATTGACACGAATATATATTTCGATGCGTGTGTTATTGTTCGCTTTTATTATAGAGCCGTGATAGAGGTAGTTGTTAACGATCCAAAAATTATTTCTACCATAGGTGTTCGTAATGTTAGTGTGAAATATTATTACAATATCTAGTAAGGGTGTTTTTTTAGGCGCTATCCAACGCACTGTAAAAGACTCGCTGTGTTCGTTTAATAAAAAAAACTAAGCAAGCATTTGCTAATTTTAAAAATTTTCGGCGCGAGTTTGAATCTTAAAAGTTGGATAAGAGCATTTCGTTTTGCCTAAAATAATTTTCGACAATGCTGGAGATCTCGGGGAGTTTAATACTGAGAGGTTCCCCTCGATATCCTACATTTTACATAGTCTGCTGCATATTTAACATCAAAACTAGACATGATACTACTTAGTCCAAATGCTTGCTGTCATACGCGGTTGAAATTAACTTGTATTATTTGGATTTAAATCTTCATGGGCCTTTTACATGATCCACTCTGGTTTATCGTGGACCGCCCATCTTCAGCGTTCACACAAAACAACAGAGCCGTAGAAGAAGAAAAACAACCATACAAGCATTTATAACGAAATACCTATGAAGGGATGTGTTGTTTGACGTGGGTATGCATATACAGTTGTGTTCATAAAAAAGTTATACGACTTAGATAATTAGCAACATATTTCTAAGAAGATCCTTTTTCCAAATGTATATCCGGTTTTATTGTAATTTCCGGTAACTAAGATACCATACCAGGAATAAAAAATAAAAAACAAAGGCTTACTTTCTCCTTTTTTCACTCATTCATTGAAATCTGTTGATTGAAGCCTGTTCATAAAAATAGCAGTGTTTTTTGGCTTTACCATAAAGTGTCTCAAAAATTGTTGTTTAGAGTTTGAAAAATATTTGTGTATTCTTGTTTGGTAAGTGAATGTTCTTGTATACGTTGTCTTTTATTAATATACTTTAAAGTTAAAAATATGGGCCGATTAAAACATTGTACCGAAGATATGCTGAAATTGATCAAAAAAATGCGTTCGGAGGGAAAAACATATGCTTCAATCCAGAAATGATCATGATGTTCAGCGAAAATGATCAGCAATGCGCTAAAATGGAAAGCTAGGCCCGAAACATGCGGTCCAAAACGAGTGACGGCGAACAAACAGAAAAATTAACATGGCAAAGGACAACCCTTCAATAAGCTCCAGACAGATAAGGGACGAACTCCAACTTCCGATGAGTGCTGCGACAGTTAGAAGACGTCTTCTAAAGGCTAAACTACCAGCTCGAAGCCCGCGAAAAGTACCGCTTTTGACAAAAAAGCATGTGCAAAAAAGATTGACATTCGCAAAGTTTCACAAAGATTGGCCTAAGGAGAATTGGAGGAATATTCTGTGGAGCGATGAAAGCAAAAAAGTCTTATTTGGGTCCAGGGGTCATCGGGAATATGTAAGAAGACAAAAGAATGAAGAAAATAATCCCTGTAATACAGTTAAAACTGTTAAACACGGAGGAGCAAAACTAATTATTTGGGCCTGTTTCTCATATAATGGGGTCGGGTCTATATATACTATCAAGGGTACAATGGACGGTGCTGAGTATGTTAAAATTTTAGAAGAGGTTATGCTGCCATATGCAGAGGAGGAAATGCCACTAGTTTGGGTATATCAACAAGATAATGACCCAAAACATACGTCAAAACGGGCAAAATCTTGGTTTGATAAAAAAAGAATAACCGTTATGGAGTGGCTAGCACAATCCCCTGACCTAAACCGCGTTAAGAAATTGTGGGGCGATGCTAAAAATTCTGTCCATGAACCCAAACCAAAAAAAAAACCAAGGAATTGTGGGAGGTAGTGCGAGACTCATGGGAAGCTATACCAGTTGAGAGATGTCGGAGTTTGGTGGACTCAATGACACAAAGATGCAGCGCAGTGATGAAAAACAAAGGCTTTGCTACAAAGTGCTAATGGTAAGCTGTACATAATAATGATTTCATATTGTTTCATTGTGGCCGCCGTGGCGTAGTAGGTAGAGTGCGACGCTCACACGCCGAAGGGTGTAGGTTCGATTCAACACCAATTTTTCGAATTTTTCACGGCACCACCTCTTTCGAGCTGCTGACACCACTCAAAGACCAATAACTTTCTAAGAAAGCTTCTCAAATTTCGCCGTCCGGAGTCGGCAAAAAACTGTAGGTCTCTTCTACTCGTGAGAGAACAAAAGCGCGCACAACACGAGTAGTTGATGAGCAAGCTAGGCTCTGGTCCCCTTTGGTCTGTAGCGCCAACAATTATTATTATTATGTTATGAACAACGTTTATTTTGTGATGTACCTATTAAGACTAAAATACTTTATTGTTGTATACGTTTTTTGAAAAAATAATAAAACAATTTGAATTAATAGAAAATTATTTGTCTTTTTTGAGGAGCACTGCTATTTTTATGAACACAACTGTAAGATAAAAGTGTGGTGTACACACACCATAAGATAAACTTTCGCTATTATAAAGAAATAAAAACGTAAGTAGTTGTAGAGGTCAAGAAAAGTCAACATCAACATCAGAATTTTGCCTTTTTTCGAAAATCGTCTTGTTTTAACGCTAACATTCGTAACTTCAACTAGAACCGAAATCGGCATGTACATATGTTTAATGCACGTTTCAAATGCAGAAAAGTATATATCAAACGTGCGAATCCATGTGCAACACACTGTACAAATGCACTCGTACTTTTACTACTCGCGAATGGAAAGTAGTCGAGTCAATAACCCGGTTGGCTGTTTGCATACATATGTGTGTACATAAGTCGCGTCTAAGCGGTGATAAAGTACACTTAGGAGTTTATTATATTTTGACTTTGAACATTGCAGTAAAAAGGGACTGGTATTACCTTTACTTGGTTCACCATCTGTTCAACCTAAATCAAAACACAACAATCTGAAGTCACCCCTAGGGCTCAAATGACCCATTTAATTACATTTTAAAATTCTGCAACTAATTCAATTGAGAAGCTGAAATCAGCAAATGTTTTTGCCTTCAAAATTAATTAAATAAGAAAACAACTTTCACTAACGGGGCATGATCCGATATTTTGAAAATTATTTATTCATTATGCCATGCACAAACTTCAATCCCTGCTACCGCCGACCACTAACGTAATAAGCTGAAATCATTTTTGTTTCAGTTTTCTCTTCTACACCAAATTGTTGTTTAATAAGCGGTCAACGGGTACACGTGCAAATAAAGTTAATTAACTTCATTTAAGAACAGAAAAATTTCTTTTGTAAGCATAATTAAGACAATCAGCTAAACAAAAACACAATGCATACAGTGCGGATATCTCTCACTTTTCCCTAAAAAAAAGTACTTTTATTTTATAAAACAGATAAGCAATAAGCTTGTACACTGTAAAAACCGTTTAATGAACACAAGAAGAATGATCAAATTCCACAAAAAGTTGTTGTGTTCTACTTCTGCAGAAAAAGAAAAAGAATTTCCCATGCTGCTAAATTTAACTCTTCAACATATTTTTATTCTATTTTCAGACATCTTGTCAGATATGTCAATTTGCGTCACTGTGTGTCACTGTACAACAAAATAAATCAACTAACCCACCTCTTCCGTGTTTTTCTTTTGTTCTACTTTACATAGCCATTAATTAATTAATTAATTTGTGGCTTCCTGAATTTAAAAAGCACTTATATACTTTTTGCTTGTTTCCTTCTTAATCCAGATGACTTTGAGAGTCTTTCTTTGTTTTTTTTGTTAAAAAATTTAAAAAAAAGCCAGAAAATTCGCTTCTTATTTTTTATTTCTGTAGTACTTAGTACTACTACAATTCTAGACTTGCATAATAACTTATTAAAAGAAAAATGTAAGCATTTGTCTACCAACAAATGGCAACCCTTAGCCATCACAATGAAATAAAGTCTTTCAAAATTGACGTCAAACCGAAATCTCACACTTACCACATAAACATTGTTGAAATACTGAGTATCTGGGAAAACCATAGTACCCAAAAGAACAACAGGAACAAAGTGAAATTCTGTCCTTTCTTCACCTCACACCACAGGTACTTGACAATGTATATCATTTGTATTAGCATTTAATTGGCACACTGTAACACACACTTTCTGTTTTCAATTCAACACATCAAAATTCAAAACAAACACCCAGGCTTACATCCAGCAACGACCTAGAAAACAAAACAACACCATTACACGTATTCAGGTGAAGCACTTCGACTCCTCGGTCGTATCAATTGAAAATTCATCACCGTTCCGTACGCACAAAAATTAAATTACAACACGTTAACTAAGCGCAGTAAATTCATGCAAAACCGTTTGTGAAAAACCACGTCAGTGCTGTGATAATGATAAGGCAACGATACGCGTCTCCGGACCGCCCACCGTCACTGATGAAGTTCCCATTTCGTTCGGGAATTTGCTTTGCATTTGTTTTGCTTTTTTTATGTTTTCGTTTTAATTTTGTTTTTCTATACAGATACGTGAAACGTGAAGATCACGGTTGGTGATAGAGCAGACACACTACCTGCGGGTTTAGATGCCTTATAGATACAATTTTAATGTAATTACTCGCTGCAACAAGTACAAATTCCAGAATTTTCAGCGCACAGCCTTCGCCTTCAATGTGACACAGTTTTCAGATAAAATCACAATTGTGAGACGTTCGACAAGCGGGTAATTGAATTGAATTGCTATCAGATAAAATTTTGGTAGATAGAATTTCAATTAGAAATTTGATCTTTCGGGTTAATTAACTACTGCTCAGAGGTGACAGAAAATTCTCAGATCTACTGTAGTTTTTCGTTGTGATTTTCAGATTTTCAATGACATTTGACATTTGATGACACAAATGTCATCTAATGGAAGAAACGTTTTAGTCACAACGCCCAACGCGCTTAAGAACTGCAAAAGTAAACACACATTTTGTTACCATTTTGTTAATGAAGAAAAATTGCACAATGGTAACTACACAATGCGGTTTGTGTAAGTTCTCAGAAAATAACAAAGAATCAACCTCAATTAAAAACAAATCGTACCAAGGACCAGGTTTGATCATCTTAACAAAACATGTGATCTCTCAAAAAGCTACAAAGTACTCCAGTATTTATGCTAGACACAAATAACATTATTCTGTCATCAACGTTGTGACGCTGCTTCGAAACATTCCTTGTCACAATGATTTTTGTTTGTTTTAGTTTTTTTCTTTTTTCAAATCACAGTTTCCTTTTCGTCCAAAATAAAACAAACCTCTATTCCATAAAACACAATTTATAAGTGAACTGTCAGAACGCAAGCGGATTTTTCGGTGCATTTATGTACAGTGGCTCACAGCTTATTCGACCCACCTCTTATTTATGGTATAAATTCAAACTACTATGGCTTCTAAACAAAAAACGTTATCAACAAAATATAAAAGCAGAAAGGTTAATTGAGATTTAAACTTAAACAAAATAGCTTCAGTTATTAATATTAGCTCAAAATAACATGAAAAATTAACAGAAATAAATAAATTCTGCAATTCAATGTCACAGCTTATTTGACACATTTACAAAAAAGAAAAGGAAATAAAAAGAGATTAAAAAATATTTTCATTAATATTAATATTTAGTGTGGTCCCCCTTTTGGCCTATAACCGTTTTATCCGATTAGGATATGATGCCACTAGTTTCTTCGTCGTTGCACAAGGTATTCTTGTCCATTCTTCAATTAAGGCTGTCTTCAGATCGTTTTTATTCGAAATTCTACGTTTACGAATATGTTCGTCCAAAATGGACTAGAAATTTTCAATAACATTAAGATCTGCTGGTGGCTTCATAACGTGGGGACAATTATAAATAAGCCAAGTTTGAACAATTCCCGAAGTATGTTTCGGGTTATTGCCTTGGTAAAGGCGGAAAGTGTCCTTTATTCCCAATTGCTCTGTACTTTGAAGCAAGTTGTTCTTAAGTATGTTAAGATAGACCATTTTTTCCATTGTGCTTTCAATAAATTGTAACTTTCCGACTTCCATTGCTAACATAGAGGCCCAAACCATGACATAACCACCTCCATGCTTGACTGTTTGGCTGGCTTTTATTTTTGTTTATGTTTTATGTTATTATTATGTTTATCCTGAATCTCTATATTTGGCTTACACCATACATAAGATCGTCCATCGGATCCAAAAATATTGAATTTGAACTCATCAGAAAATATGACTTGCTCCCAGAGTCTTGAATCCGTTGTAATGTGCTCCTTTGCAAGTTTAAAACGGCAATCCCAATTTCTTTTATTAATGAAAGGCTTCTTTGGTGCGACTCTTCTGTTTAAATCGTAATTTCTCAGAATACGTCGTATGGTTTCTGCGGAACAAAACTTTCCTATCATATTCTCCATCTCACTAGCTAGTTTTGGTGCTGATAATTTGGGGTTTTGCTTCACTTTTTGCACAATATACCGTTCGTCCGAAGCACTAAACATTTTATTTGGAGCATTTTTTCCTTTGTTTTCCACACGATTTTGGAACAAAAACGGTGGATTATACCCCTAACCGTACCATCTGGTACCGAAACTGATGACTGAATTTTGAGAATTGTGACCACAAAGAGAAATACGCAACAAGGATCTACGATTTTGGAACAAAAAAAGGTTTATTATACAATTAACCGTTTCATCTGGTACCAAAACTAATAATTCAATTTGAGAATTGTGACCACTAAGAGAAAGACGCAACAAGGATCTAAAAGGATAGCGACAAGGACCGTTATCCTTAAATTCGTGCGATCGCGACTGTTCATTAAACACAGTGGGTCAAATAAGCTGTGGCATTGAATTATAGAATTTATTTTGTTTTTGTTAACATATTTATGTTATTTTCAGCTAAAATTAATAAATGAAGCTATTTTTTTTAGTTTAAATTTGTTCTGTTCTGTTCTGCTGTTCTGCTTTTATATTTTGTTGATAACTTTTTTTGTTTAGAAGCCATACTAGTTTGAATTTATAAATAAAGGGGGGGTCGAATAAGCTGTGAGCCACTGTACGTAAAACAAAAACCACATAATCTACATATGTCTGCACAAGAAATTATTGAATCAGCCATATTTGGTTTCAATAAAAACATATTTGAAGTTTCAAGTTCACGGCTTAAGGCTCACAATTTTGAAAAATCATTTTTCTACCATTTCATACATTCAGTAACTAGACGTCCGTAGTTTTCGCTTCATCTCTTGTTACGAAGCTGAACAAAAAACCTTAAAACATTGGGGCTCAGAAAAACGAACGGAATACACATAAATCAGCAAACATTCATTTCTCCGTGAAAATAACAATTTCCAAAAGCCTGCCGTTGCGATTTCAAATGCGACGCTCCCACAAACTACAGACGAAATTGTATTCAAAAATTCACGTACGTCTCTTGTTCAACATCTCACTCCTCATCGCATTAGCGTATTAAATTATGACACCTGTCACCTCAGAAACGCCACGAAAATCGAGTTTCTGCGTCATTCCTACGCGAAATTCCAAACAACTGTATTTTGTTTTGTTTTGCCCGTTGTTCGTACTTGCGACAGACATCAGTCTTTGAAGAAGACGCAATCTGATTTCGATTGATAAACGAACTTGTTACAGTTTAATCGCATCAGTTTTCGTATTTCCAATTCAGCAGTCCGATGGTCGACAGTTGATTAGTTCGATAACCTTTCGCCGATATCGGTACACAAACATCGCTGTGTGCACTGCGTTCATGTGACATAATATTCGCGAGTGAGTTGGCGCCAATCCAAATATTAACAGTCGTCGCATGCATATGTGCCACACCAGTCAGTGCGATGTGACACAGAATTGCTACTTTTATACGAAATGCAAGCAGCAGCAAGCTGATGGCAGTCTTTTGTTTATAATATCGATGAACGATGAACGTAAACACCTCCCCAGGCGAACACTGTTTATCGATGGGTTCCGCAATTGTTTTCCCACAAGCACATGTTGGGGATGTTCGTGTGCGCACGGTCTGCCAGCGGCAGCGGCATCGAATGGCGAATGACGCCTTCGACGGAGGAGATATGGATTACACTTGGAGCACCGGGCTTAGAAGCGAGGTGTGACGCAAGCACGAACGACGACGAAGACGACGGAGAAGATTGACACAGATTGCATAACGAAACCCGAGATGCACCCGAGAAGGAAGGGCACAAGCTCGCAGAACAATGAATGAACGCTGATTGGGAACGAAGGGGGACGCGACGAGACATCGACTGTGTTCGGGTGTTTCTTCGAACTTGGTCTGCCACTAGTTGCAAGTGGAATTAATATGGCTCGCTCGGCAGCTCCCGGCGAGGGCTTATGCAAGAGCTATGCGGAATGTATTGAGATTTAATTAGTTCAATGGATTAAGTGTCGCTGAAGGAGTGGTGCAAAAATTGAGGCTGCGGCTTGTGGCTGGGCATGAAGTGAACGTTCTGATTCTGAAGACTTACTTATAGCCCCTCGGGGGCTGGCAATGAATCGGATTTTGGAGCGTGGACATTGCACAATGAACAGGAAGCCGGCCGATGCAAGTATTTGCATGCCCACCGAGACGCGGACGCAAATCTGGTCAAGTTAAGCCGATCAGAACCAGTTTAAATGGCACGCATTGAAGTGGCTTTTCCTTTTGGCCCGCGGACGTGCTGTGGTTGTCACTAGAGCGTGTTTAAGTGCTGCCTTGGGTGACATAAGCAAATTTCGTTTAACCAACAGCGACGTTGACATTTTTTGCGGCGCGGGTCAGTAGCGCATGACTACAGAGAAAATGCTTTGTTTCTTCTCGCCGGAGATGAGGCGATGCTTGGAGACCGTGTGTGAAAACTTGAAGCTGTTCAATTAGTTTGATTGGGATCAGAAGAGTGCCTACAGCCTAAGGGGGTTGTGTGGTTGAACTAGAGCTTGTGTGGTCGTTCTCGTAGTAAGTGCATTCGCGACTGCATTGGGGGCATTCGTCTGAGCAAACATCGACTCATAAGTCATTTCAGGAGACATAGAGAAACGTTAAGTGCCTCCCATTGGTTCGGAATGCAAGTATTTTGTAACCTGAAGATTTATTGAGATTTAGTGCGAACAAAGGCAAGCGGTTTGGTACAGAGCGGAGTTATGTAAGACTTCTGCAACTTTGTTGCAAACGATCGGTGTGGTAGGACGCCCAAAGGAGACGTTGGAAATAACTAACGAGTCTAACTGACTTGAATTCGTATACATTTTGGAACGTACATCATTGTAGGCGTTGGACTTCCAGATACTGTAATAGAAACCTACTTTCAAGGCATTTCTCAATCAGCAAGGAGGGAACCAAATGCTTGTTGAACGGATGAATAACGGCTTCAAATATGGAGTCTTAATTCGTGTCAACCCTTGAACACTAACTTGACTAAAATTAAGTAACAACTTCGTTAGTTTTTCATAAGTTTAAGTCAAACTCAGTGCAAGTAGCACTTTTTTGTAAATCATCTACACCGCGCTGACCTCAAAAAAACTCACTTTCTCAAACTATACTCTGCTAGACATTGTTTACTTGTATGAACAAAATGGAACTGAATTTCGCGCAACTAAAGCCGCAGTCGAGGTGTTTATCACGATTTCACCAAACAAACATCACCAGGTGGGTGACTTAACACGTTTTACGACTTTCAACTCAGACCGGCAATCTGTCATCCATGTGTCATAAATGAAACAATTCAAACAGATTAATCGATTTTCGTAATTCCCATTAGCCGCGGAGTAACAAAGAAATAAAAGCCGATTTTTAAAACAAACAGATCAATGGACGATGTCAAACCACCAACGCCGCCGTCAAAACCGCCACCATCGTTTGGCATTTGACTTGTCGGAAAAGCCTGTCAATCGACAGCCGACAAGCACAAACAAAAAATACTGCGGCGCTCTCAAAACATTGACATAATGATAGTCAAACAGGCGAACGTAAGAAGAAATATCGACTTGCCAGGCGCATAAATCGCTGAGTACCTTTTGACTTTTTATGCGGCGATGAAAGTAAAAGTGACAATGATTGTGGCGGTGGTATAGTCGGCGGCGCGACGGCGTGACGGCCCTCACTCAAAGTCCCCCACACACACAGCACGTGTCCATTTGAAGTTTAAATTCAACTGGTTTGCATGCACTCATGATGACAGCAGAGAGCTGTTAGCTTTAAGAGTTTTGTGTTGTGTTTCCATTATTTTCGGGGGGATCGGAATTATGACAGGCAAGTCAAAGTGCTATCGCAGTCTGAACATAATTTAGATCGGGTATGATCTTTGTGCAAGCAATTGGTTGTAAGGAAACACAAATATCGCCGGCTAACACCCGTAGGGCTGGTGCAATTGTTTTACGTAAGTTCCGTCAGTGTACCAAACCGGAGACGCGTTTGGAGAGTTTCAAGTGTCATTGACAGTTCATTAATGGAAAACAATGTAGTCACAGGGTACAAGTGTGTGGCAGCGTTCATGCGGATGCGAATCAAATTGAAATGGGCTGGGAAAAAATTTAAAGTGAAAGTGAAGTTAAAGGTGGTTCAACTACAGTACTGTTTGATGTACTTTTACGACATTGAGAACTTTGACTGATAAAGAACACTTTGAGTAAAACCATGAAGTCCAAGTTTTTTCTTAATTTTCTTGGAGAAATAATAATTACATTTATATATTTTAAGCATAAAATCAGATATTATAAGAATCCGAAAGGTATTACAAAAATCAAATCCGTAGGTAAGCTTAGAGTACTTGTAGAGAGTCAGTAAGCTAGAATTAAGATCATTAGATTTCATTAGTAAGCTAGTTTTAAGTATTTTTCTGTTTAGCATGTAAGATATTGAATTTAAAAATTAAAAATAAAAATGCAAAAACAAAAAAAAAACACTTTGAGCAGAGATATGAGCTGAGATTGACAATTTTGAAATTTGCATCCATCAGGAGTAAAGAATATATACACATGTACATATAAATATAAAATACATATACATAAAAATATATATATAAAGAATACACACTGCCCCTACCTTCACAGATAAGTACTAAGTTAAACTATAGGATGCCATATCGAATGATGTAGAAATACAACTTACATAACGTTGTGATCATTAGAAAGTCGTTTATCATTCGCTTGAGTCTGTAATTACCTGGAGTTACGAGCCCTATACACACAAACTCTGAAACGCGAGATGATATTCAAAAGATTAACAGATAAAGGAAATAAGTGTGTTCAAGTCCATTTGATTTATTCCTGTTTGCCATCACTCGAAGGTTTCTAATTTTTTGCAGTGGGTTTTTCAATTATGTATAGATCCCAGTTCATGGCTCTATCTAACGATCCTTTTTGAAAGGTTGTATGTAGGCAGGGATCCAAGAAAGGATCCAAGTCCAAATAAGAAATAGAGAATTTGTGAAAGGTACAGTCACTCTTTCAAAATAGGACAGCATAGGAAAATACTCTCTCGTGTTAACATACTATGTATTAACGGGACATTTTACCTTCGGCTTTAAATCGGCTTGGGCTTAGTGATGGTGCTCTTTGCGACGCCTGTGGAGAAGGTGAAAACACTTTAGAGCACTTTCTCTGTCAGTGTCCCGTCTTTGCTCCTATCAGGTGGCGGCTGTTTGGCACTGATGTGGTAGGAACTGAAAAACTAAGTTCTTTACCGTAGAAGCACCTTCTGGTCTTTCTTAGAAAAACCAAAAAAATATATCATTAAAATGAAGGTTACTGCCTAGTACAATGGACAAGTATTTGAACCTGAGAACTCTAAAGAACAGCGTATCCCAACCTCAAAAAAAAAAAAAAAAAAAATGACCTACGTGGATCTTTACAAAGAGGCAGTTAAGGATAGCACAGAGAAATTTAAAACCAAAGAGGATTTTTCTTCTGTTAAGACAACGAGTGGAAGGGGCCTGCAGTTAATTGCCGACTCTGAAAGACGAAGCTTGAGAGGCATTTTTATAGATAATTATTACTCTTTCAGTGTTGTCGGCAGCTCGAAAGAGAAGATGCCGTGATATATGTGAGGTGTTTAGCCTGAAAATAGACCCTGGGACTTTCCGAGTGTGACTGTCGCAATCTACACACTACGCCGCGATGGCCACAAAATAGTTTAAAAATAACCCTGACTTTCTTCCCCTAATATATTCGTTTTTTGTATTGCAATTAGTTTTACCGCTTTTAGCGTAATTGACTATGCGTAAGGTATGATCCCAATTTCTGGCGGAAAATAGCTAACTTTTGAAATTGCGTACTCCTACTGGAAGAAAAAGAAAAAACAAATTATGGGATAGCAGCCTAAAGATTGTCACTTACATTTGTATGTCTTACATACGTCCCTTCTACACTTTGGCCTCCATCTCCCAAACTCAACTTCAACTCAAATCGGAATCAGATCACCAAATAGTTAGAAGAAGTAATATGAGTTCAGCTCTTTTGCGAAATAATTGCGCATCACGCGTAATAAATACAATAATTAAATGTTTTCAATTGTCTGAGGCCATTAAAAGTTATGTTCACTAATTTTTTGACAATCCCATAAAATCACTGCCAATCAAAGACTTTGAGACACGAGTTCTTTGATTTCGTTGGCGTTCAATATATTCTCGGTATCGGGGTGAAGCTGCAACTTATAGCTTGACTTATTTATCAAGTATTACTATTATTTTAGTGCATTTATGTAAAATTTCTTATAACTGTGATTATTAATTCGCATTTTATCTCTGGTTAAACAGAATCAAAATGGCAACTAAGACGATGATAGCGAAAATTGAGCATCGCGCTGTAATTAAATTTCTCACTAAGCAGGAAAAAAGTCAAAAACTATTCATGAAGAGATGGTGGCTGTCTACCAGGGTTCCGTACATTATCAACTGTGCAAAAGCGGTCAACTGAGTTCAAGAGAGGCAGAGAGAGCATTGAAGACGATCCCCGCTCCGGCGCCCCGGCTACTGCTTGTACGGGAGAAAGCATCGAAGAAATCGAAAAACTTGTTCTTGAGGGTGCCCGAATAAAGGTGAATATGATGGGAGAGATCACCAAGCTTTCAACTGGTTCCATTCACACCATTCTTCATGACCATCTTAATCTCTCAAAGTTCAGAGCCAGGTGGGTGCCACGATTGCTCACAGCGCCTTAGAAAAAAGTAAGAATCGCATGCTGTAGAGAGCTGTGGGAGATGTGTAGTGAGAACACGGATGGTGTTATGGATCAAATTGTTACTGGGGATGAAACACGGGTTCACCACTATGACCCTGAAAGCAAACAAGGGTCCATGCAGTCGCATAAAAAAGGAACAGACCACCTGAAAAAGTTCAGTCACTCCGCCTGCCGGGAAGCTCATGGCCACAGATTTTTGGGACTCAAAGGGAATCTTGCTCACTGAGTACAAGAAAAGGTGAAACCATCAACGCCATAACCTACGCTTCAACTTTGCATAATATGCGGGAGGAAATTAAAAAGAAAAAACGGGGTACACTCGCAGCGGATATGTTGCTTTTTCATGAAAATGCTCCTGTTCACACGGTGCGAGTTTCCAAGGCTGATGCGCGAGATTGTGGTTTCGAAGAAATACAATGCCCACCCTATAGTGAAGACTTTGCCCCTTGTGATTATTTCCTGTTTCCGGATTTGAAAAAATGTCTTCGTGGAAAAAGGTTTTCGGATGATGAAGAACTCAGGTCGGCAATAAATGGCCATTTTGCAGAGAAAGAGGAAATTTTTTTTTAAGGTTTAAAAAACTTATCTCAAGATGTAATAACTGCATTGATGTAAGGGGAGATTATATTGAAAAATAAAAACAATTTGAATTGAATTTGCATTTTCCTTCATATTGATACCGAGAATATACTGAACGCCCATCGTAGGTGATTACTTTTCTGAGGGTATCTTATCCATGAACTTGATCTACATTCTCTTGAAGCTAACCTTTTGCAAAATATTTAACTATTTACGTATTTAAAAAGTTGCAAACATTATTTGTAAAGAAAAATTACTTGTATTTGCTTGTGAATGGATGAGTTTTCCAACTACAAATAAATATTCTGACGTTAAATTTGAGAGGCCGCCGTGGCGTAGTGGGTAAAGTGCGACGCTCACACGCCGAAGGGTCTAGGTTCGATTCCCGGCTGAACACCTCGAATTTTTCACGGCACCACCACTTTCGAGCTGCTAACAACACTCAAAGAGCAGTAACTGTCTAAGAAAGCTTCTCAAATTTCGCCGTTTGGAGTCGGCAATAAACTGTAGGTCCTTTCTACTCGTGAGAGAACAGTGGCGCGCACAACACGAGTAGTTAATGAGCAAGCTAGGCCCTTGCCCCCTGCGGACTGTCGCGCTAACAATTATAATTATTAAGTTAAATTTGAGACAGGTACCAAAATCAATTAAAAAGATAAAAACATTTAAATTTAATAGTTTAATGAAATAAATACTTGTAGTTTATACAATGCTTAACAAAATAATGCAGCGGTAAAATGAAACCCATTTCTTCGTTTGGTAGCAGTCTTGATCTCATGCCATGAAACACCATACCTGAAGTCAACTTCCAAATATTTTTCGGAAAGTAGTTGCGGATTTCACTCATAGATGGCTTAAGTTTAATTTTTTAGGATTGGTGACTAAATCGAATTGTCAAACACTGTAACTATGTCCACGTACTCGAAACAATACACAATAGTGCAAAATAAAACCAACTAACACAAAGTCTATCCTCGTATACCGGAAAAATGGGTTTTGCGTCAAATGAGCGCTCTCTCGAGAGATTAATTTATTTCCTCACCCTGCCCATTTTAACACAAGAGATTTTTGTGGGTACGTAGTTCGTTTTCTAGTAAGTTAATTGGTGTGCGCACAGAGATATGTGACCATTGACCAATTATCTCTGTGTATGTGTCTCAAATTTCGTTATTGTTTTTGTTTTTTGCAGCGAAAAAGTGAGATTTAGTTTAGTTAATGCTTGTCTCTTTCTGAGAGAGATTTACCCTCACTCCTTAACAAACGACAAACTTCAGAATCTGATACAGAAAGTACTGGAAAACAACAATTTTGTGATTTGATAGTTGGAACTTCAGCAATCATTGAAAAAAAAACTTTGATCGGTTGGGTAGTTTTTATTTGGCGTCTGTTGAAAAATGGAAAATCAAAACAAAAATTTTCACTTTTCTATGGAAAATCAAAACGAACATTTTCGTCATTTTTGCTTTTTATTTCCCCACAAAATCACAAAATGATATGTGCTGTTTATGGTTACGAAACTTTAAAAGACCGGCAGTATCGAAATTGGTTTGCAAAATTGAGTTCTTTTTATTTATCTCTCAACGATGAAAAACGCTCTATTCATCCAGTTGAAGTTGATGGCGACCAAATCAAAGCAATAGTCGATTGTGTTGGTTTTTGACAGTACAACACGTGTGCTCGAGTGAACCAACTCAAACAACATCAAAAGATATTCATCAAAAGAAAGAAAAGCTATCATTTCAGTGAGAAAGAAAGAAAAGCTATCATTTCAGTGAGATTACAAAAAAAATTGTCTAATTTGAACTCAGTTGGGTGGTAACCAACTGAACGATCACTTCAGGTGTCTACATTGAACAACTAACAAACTATTACAATCCAGGTGAAGAAAGGTGGCCCGAATCGAAAAATAGAAATGGTATTGTATTCTATTATCACAATGAAAGACCACGCACTTCTTTGGTAACTGGGAAAAAATCACTGGAGCTTGGTTGCGACGTTTTGCTACATCAACCATAAAGTCCTGATCTAGTTCCTTTTTATTTCGAGTTTTGCAAAACTTCTTGAATGGTAAAAATGTTAATAATGATGATGATGTCAAATCGTACCTGGTTCAGTTTTCTCCTAATAAAAACCAGAAGTTTTATGAACGTAGAATTATTATGCTGCCTGAAAAATGGCATATTGTCATTGCTTAAAATTTGCAGTACATTACAGAACATTACATTATTTCGTTTTACAAACAAATATGTCTGTTACTTTATTAAAAAATAAACAATTACTTAGTTACCAACCCTATAATACACGTATGCACAATACACGTATGCACGTATGCACGTATGCACAAAATAATCTATTGCATTTATTCTTTATACAAAAAAATCGTATCAGCTTTAGGCCATTACGAAGCAAAATTGGGGTCTTAATTATTCTTCACTGTATAATAGGTACAATACGCTGTAAAAGACCTGACAAAACATATTTTTTAAACACGCTAAATCTATTTTCGTGCATACGAATCATAAATTATTGGTGCATTTGCTGAACAAACCAAATGTATTTTAAACAGATATCCGAAGATTAAAAAGCCACCAGAGTTTGAACATTTTGATTATCACTTTAATTGTGAGGCACGTCATTAAAAACACGCTTAAAATACCGAAACGCTAAAAATGTTTTAATAAATTAAGCGAAGTGTACTGTGGCGTCAATTACCCAGGTTTGAAAATTTGTTTTCATGCAACCATCTTTTGAGCTTTGCGACAGCTTTCAGAAAATTTCTCAAATGTTATCATTTAAAGTCCGCACACCCAGAAGCGTGGACAACAGGAATTATTTGTTAAAAAATCCAGGCAACAGATGGACTTTTGCATTTTATTTGTTTATGTTACATATCAAAACAGATACCAATTGATGTTTTACATTAACGTAACAATTTTCGTTCTGTGCTTCAGTGCTGCCAAAGTGATTGACATTGTTTACAATACGTTTCGACCGTAGCGACCTTGTCTACGTCAGAGCAATATGTGTGATGAAAATTTCATCAACCTTCAAACAAGTTGAACAACATTGCTCAAGCCTCAATTATCTGGACGGGATGTCAAGCGAATCGCCAAAAACACAGTGTTTAGTATGGGAACGAATTTAGAAAGTTCAAATGCCTTTAAGCTGAGTGAACATCTTTTGGTTTTGGGTACGTACCATTCTGCAGATGTGACCGAACGCAGTAACTCAATTTAAGTGAACCACTCCAAGACCAATTGAATCATTCCAGGAGAAATGTAAACAAGCCAGCTAACAGATTGACTTGCAGCTCAAGCTGGAAGGTAAGTCATTTACAATTCGAACGCAACATAGACGAGAGAAATCACTTAGTTTTGCGTAGGCTCTGTGAAGGGAAAGGATGATAGGTTGATGTCCGCTTTCTCAAGATCAGTGCTGTAAATCGAAAACACTACACGACGTTGAACATCTACGTATTAGACGGTGAGCCTATTTGCCTATCAGTCGGGCAATAAATTGATGGCTGTAGTTGGGCTTGAGATTAGCTCAACCTCAAATTACTTTATACGACGGCGTGTAGACAAAACGTTTACGATTAAAGGTTACCTCAAACGGTTCGTTCGGAGACCACAAGCTGGTAATGGTGTTTTGTGTGAGGACCTAGCACCGAAATAGAACATTTCCCCAATGAAATAGCGCGGGTGAAGAGAAAGCCGGAAAAGCGAAGGCAATTTGCAAAACATATCATACGGCGAAGTGAACCGTAAAGGAAATTGGGTGAAGGCATCATAAATTGTTTTAATGACATGCATGCTGTGGAGAGATTTATACGACTAAACCAGGCGTGAGTGGTTGTAAGTGATAGGACTACCTTCGAAATTAAGACTCCCTCGCAACAGAGGGGTCTGGCTAAATGCAAAATTTCCATTTTAAATAAAGACTCGGGGTCATGTAGGTCCGACACGAATGCATTTTGAAACCCTCTGGAAAACTTTTTCATCCACCCAAGCGATTTACTTCCTCATTACCGGTCATCTTCCTTGGGGGCACTCAGCCGGTGGAAGACAGCTTAAATAAATTTCCGTTGATTTACAAGCAACAGACTATTTAAAAGTAGACTTTCTCACTTCCCACAGATCATAAAAGAACCGTCACACACTTCGAACAACAAACAACTTGCACCGCCACAAGCCACCCGTTGTGTCCACCACACATTCACTCATTAATTCAAACGAAATTCAAAAGAAAGTCAGAAAAGGAATCAGCAACTCTTCCGCCGCCGCTATCCTCCTGCACAGCCCACACCAACGATCGACCAATAGGTCCGCGGACATAATCAATCAATCGAAGCTCATGTTTTAAGTCGTACGGACGCAGTCCCGTGGACAGAAGTAATCAACTTCCAAGACAAACACAGCGACAGATGAAGGCGCTAGTAAAATAGAAAATGAGATGTCAGAGTGGCGGACAGCGACGCCGCATCAACTGGGTGTTATAAACTGAAAGGATCTCCGTTGTGCAGACTTATACGATGTCTCATCCAATTGCAGTGCTGCGTTTATAGTTGGCGCGGCATGCGAATAGGTGAAACTTTTACGAAGTGTAAAGATTTTATGGTGCTCGTGTGATGACTTTTAACGTTAGGATGCATGTATTTAGCTTATAAGCGTGGCTAAGGCAATAAATCAGTGCTGAAAGGTTGAAATGGAAACAAATATTTGTACGGGAATGGGTTCCTAAGGGGACTAGAGGATCTATAAAGCCTGTTGATTTGTTTAATAGTTTTCGGGAGGGATATAATTTAAATCTTTTCGTAAATCCTTTCATTTCAATCATTCGGTTAGACATTATTCGATTTCACATTTGATGTCTTCAAAGGAAAGGATTTGAGGTGAAGAGTATTTAATACATTAGCTGCCTCTGGCAAACCATGGTTTTGTGAAAAGTTTCTTTTAAAGCTTTGTTTGGTACATGGTCCATTTTGGCGAGAAAATTTTAAGGTTTTGTGACTCAACATATTTTGTTCGCCGCATGAGATATAGAGAGGGGTCGGTTTTTATTATCTTGAAGTTCCAGATGTATAAAATGATGAAAGAGCAATAATTCCTACCCCGAAAACCAGTTAAGGTTCCTGCAGAACTTCTAGTCAACTGGTGAATTAAAATTGAAAAAATAAGGCAACGTATCAAGAACTGACAGTGTGTTTAAGGGTGGTTTAAGGTGTGTAAGCTAATTTGATTTTTGCACAGAACTTCTAATCGTGCAAGGTTAATATACAAAGTTCCTTCTTCGTTAATAGGTAAAATGTAATCAAAGACACCGTGTCGATAAGGTAGTGAAACTTGGTTAAACAAAATAATATGTTCCTTCTCGAATTAGGTTAAGCACAAATATGTTAAGTAAATGTAATAAAATCAACAATAAATATGTGTTTTCTCCAGAGCTTAATTTCATCATTCCAATTTAATCAAGGAAATTTTTTAGTCTATCCTTTTTCGTTTAATGCGTTAATGTGGTCGCCGTGGCGTAGTGGGTAGAGTGCGACGCTCACACGCCGAAGGGTCTAGGTTCGACTCCCAGCTCAACACCAATTTTTCGAATTTTTCACGGCACCACCTCTTTCGAGCTGCTGACAACATTTTAAGAGTAATAACTGTCTAAGAAAGCTTCTCAAATTTCGCCGTTCGGAGTCGGCAAAAAACTGTAGGTCCCTTCTACTCGTGAGAGAACAGTAGCGCGCACCACACGAGTAGTTGATGAGCAAGCTAGGCCCTGGTCCCCCTTTGGACTGTAGCGCCAACAATTATTATTATTATTTTTCGTTTAATGCATAGTTACCCATATTGTTTTAATCCTTTGGTATAATATTTAAGTTTTTGTTTTTAGTGATTAATTTGATTGGTTACCCAGCAAATTAAAGAAAGAGATTTGAATATAACTTGTAAAAACTGTGCAATCTAATTTCCTACTATATATCTAGGTATATGACAATAATATCAGTTAATGTATTTTATTGCACGGTTTTCATAACGTTACCAAGTCTATTTTTACGTAAACAACTCTCGGCTTTTTAAAAACGTTGACATAGTTTTCCAATCTCGTCAACTTTTTACCGGATGGACGCTGCCTCGATTGAAAGATCAGTTTCGGTAAACTTTTTTAAATCATACATAAAAAATCATGTATATGTCGCGCAGAAAAAGAATTATTCGTAAAACATGCTCAATCAAAGCCGTTTATGAACTATATCAAAATATTTGAAAAAAAAAGTTAAATTTGTGACCTGCATGGGTTTTCATTTCAGATTTTAAAAAATTGAGACTTTATATGAGCTAAGTTATTTATCTGTAACTGTAGCAAATATTTAACGCGACCTGAGTGTCCAGAAAACACATCTGTTACCAACTTTTTGAGCTTCTTTTACTATATGCTTGAAATAAAATTTTAATTTCAAGAATTATTGAATTTATTTGATGGAACGTAAAATTCTGAACTGATTGTTATATATATATATATATTTTTTTTTTTTGTAAAAACAATTCAAATGTTTTGATGTAATTTTTTTTATCAGCTTTTGAGCTCAAGCGCTATGTATGTTGTTTAACTTTTTTCTATTGTTCTTAATTTACTCGTTTATTATTATTTAAACTAACTTGTCTTTTCGTACTAATATTTTTAATTTAAGTAACAAAAACTATTTTTCCAGTTTTAACATTTATAAATTTGTATATACATTGTTAAAAATTATTTTTTATTTAACATAATATAATAATAACAATTGGATGGCGCGACAGCCCACAGGGCGCCGAGCTTCCGCATCAACTACTCGTGCTGTGCACGCTACTGTTCTCTCACGAGTAGAAAGGACCTAGTTTTTTGCAAATTTCGAACGACGAAGTTTGAGAAGTTTTTTCATAGACAGTTATTACTCTCTGAGTGTTGTCAGCAGCTCGAAAAAGGTGGTGCAGTGAAAAATTCTTGGTGTTCAGCCGGAAATCAAACCTGGACCTTCGGCGTTTGAGCGTCGCACTCTACCCACTACGCCAATCAAAACGTTATATCAAAGAAAAAAAAGAAATTACATCTATAAAGCAATAGTCACGATTCAAGTATTGTTTACTATTCCTACTTTTTCTACAGACAGAATAATTGTCCACCGTGTCTATTCATTCTTATCCTTATAGAAATTCTGGCATAGAGTGAATGTGTCCTTTAGAAAAAAAATCATATCTTTCAAATTAAAGACAAAAAAAACATTTTCACAATCATTTTTAACTATTAAAAAGAAAAGGTTGAGAGCGGAACGACTACATCGAGGGAGAAAGGTGTTTTTTTTTTAAGAAAAAACCTTCGAACGCACTTCCACTTCGGGGATTTTCCCATTCAATCAACTTGAAAGGCAGCACTTTCACTCTTACTATATGGTTAAGGTCAGAGCAAAGTGAAGTGCTTAAATAGTGTGTAACAGATACACCCCCGATTGAAGTGATATTCGATAAATTTAAAACAAATAGTAATTCCTTCCTGTTACTTGACGAAAAAATTTAAATTTCCCTCAGATATGTGCTGAAAACAATGAATTTCTTTTGAATCAGACAAGGAAATTCGTGCGAATCTACAAATTTTGCTGCGCTCTCTCCATTTTCGAGTGAAAGATTGGTGGGAAATTCTTAAGAAGATATGCAAGGTCCTGAGATTATTTAATTTTATAAAAACTCATCGATCAACGAAAACCACGCTGGGCTATTTAGGGACTTTGACACCTTTTAACTTTTGGAGTGATAAATCAAAGGCTTTGTTTCGATATAAAAAGTTTAAAAGATCTAAAACGTTTAAGCGTGATGATCAGTGTTTGCCCATCAACCTAATAGACCAACATATGGATATAAGTCCAAACTTTTATCCCAATCATGGGCATTTATGCAAGATAAGTAGCGTCGTTATTAAGTTTCACTTCAGTTTTTAGTTAGTGTAGTTAGGTTACATAGTTTTGTAAGAACAATTCGGATTCCAAGTTTTTTTTATAATTTTCTTGGAGGAAATTAAAAAAATGTATATAGGTTAAAGTAATAATAGTAATTGGATGGCGCTACAGTCCACAGGGGGGGGCCAAGGCCTAACTTGCTCATCAACTACTCGTGTTGTGCGCGCTACTGTTCTCTCACGAGTAGAAGGGACCTACAGTTTTGTACCGACCCCGAACGGCGAAATTTCAGAAGTTTTCTTAGACAGTTAGTACTCTTTGAGTGTTGTCAGCAGCTCGAAAGAGGTGGTGCCGTGAAAAATTCAAGGTGTTCAGCTGGGAATCGAACTCAAACCTTCGGTGTGTTAGTGTCGCACTCTACCCACTAAGCCACGCCGGCCATATAGGTTTAAGTACTGAATTGAAAAATATAAGAAGCCGAAATGCATAAAAAAAACCTAGATTAGCTTTGAGTACTCGTGAAGAGTCAGTAAATAAGAAATAAGATCAGTAGATTATATTGGTAATTTAGTTTTAAGTTTATTTTTGTTTTAAGTAAATTTGTCTAGCATAAAGGAAAATGAATTAATAGAAATAAAAATGCACTGAAAAAAAGCAGCGCCATTGTCCTGCAGATACGCCTCAATGGAATGAATTCAAACTACTCGTATGAAGTTAAACAAGTAAACATTAGACTTAATAAGCAATTCAGATATTTAAGAAAGCATAAAACATTTCTTCAATAAAAAGAACATCGAGTGGAAAGCACTCGTCAACAACTAGAAAAAAAAATAAATTTTGAATTATCAAACCATTAAAAAACCGTAACAATGTGAACAACTGATATCCTGGAAAGGATTTGAAAACTAAGGTAACTTTCGTATTTTTTAGAGAAACCTTAAAGTTGAATGGAAAGTGTGCTTGACAGACAAGTGACCCCAGCAGTAAATTCTGTTTGAATTGAAGAATTCAAAAAATTATGAATCAAACTTAGTCGTATGATAGACATTAGTTTTTGTTTATATATTAGTCACACATATAGCAGTGTATTGAATCATTTCTTAAATTTGAAGACGATGGAACTTAAAATAAATTAACTTCTATAACTGGGAATGAACAAGGACACACACGCAACACGTTATATCTCGTGTTTTTTAGTTTTTTGATTTGATTAATAATTTTCACATTTTTTAAATCAGATTTAGTGTTCTAATTATTAGACGGTCTGGGCGCCATATACATATGTTCACAAACAAAATTCGTAAGTCTTAAATGACTGCTCTTTTTGCTACTAAGTCCTGAAACCTCAAAGCTCAAATCTTTCCCTCTCCGAAGGAGCACAAAAGAGATTTATAATTATATTCCCCCTAATCAAAGCATTTGTTTGAATTTCGCGACAGACCAGTTTCTAATTAACTTCCGTCTCCTCCCAAATCTCAGCTTAAGTGTGGGGCTTAGCTTTTCGAACTTTTTTTGAACGAATCTCACAGCATTTCATAAACAAATTAATTATCATAATTTTCTACTTATCGCCTAAGGCTACGATCTCAACGCGGATGAAAGACCAAACCAACGAGTGCGTCTGCGCAGATCAAAAATAAACCCGACAAATCTAATCTCTCTCACAACAAACACTGTTCGAATCAAAGTATAAGGAAACAATGGAACCCCAATACTCTCGATCGAAAAATTCAAAAGTAAATAACAAAAAACGCTTCAAAACAAGTTCACCCGGCATAAGGAGAGCATTCGTTGCCAAAAGAAAAAATAATCAATTGATCTACGTTTCTCGGTCCGATCGTACACACATGCCGTCACAACGCAAAAAATGCGCAAAAACCAAGCAAAACAATCACCCACAAAAACATTTTTTCATTTTTTTTTTCATTTTGTGTCCAAACGACAATGACACTAATCGCAATTGCGAGCAGCCAGCGACTTGCGCCACTCATCGCAAATAGGCGGCGTACACTTGTTGTCGCCACAAGCAGCGAGTGCCATGCTTATCACCGTTTTGCTGCGTGAACGGAATTCAAATCAAGCTTCCACATTTGACGTCGACTACACGGGGTAGCAGCAACCGCCTTCTCGCATCCTTCCTCATTCAACGCACCGCGATTAAAACGACTCAAGTCCAAACGTGATCTTGACCGCGAAAATACGCACGTAAATGCGATCGATTCACAGTGGCGGGGACGGCGGCGGGTGCTTTCTTTTGGCCGACTTTCCACGCACCTCACTCGAAATCAATTGATCCTTACGTGTAAACACGCACGCATTGCACTTTAGGAGGATTCCCACATCCAAGTCGGGCACGGTTAAAAAACAAACGTCACGCGATGCGCGAGCCAACTTCAGTGGCACAACTCCGTATCCATATTGCGACCGACGACGACGTCAAACCGTGAGCAAATCTCAACGTCAACTGAGGAGAGTGGCATTAAATGATTTGCAAATAAAAAAAATTAAATATAGCACGAGCGCGAAGCGCACAGCATGTGAGGGGGGGGGGGGGCACCGAACGACAAGCCGACCGGCTCTCGGAAACCCTTCCTTCCATCACCCAATCTCTCGCCGCCGTTCACGTCGCCCCATCATTCGCCATCGCCAACGTCGTGGTAGCTGCCGCCGCTTTGGTTGTCGCTGTCTCTGTCCTCGACGTCGTTCGCATTCGCGTTCCACTGCACTTCAAGTGTAGGACGCAATTGCATTCCGGGCAATTGTCGGACCGAAGGAAAGCCGGCCGCCAGTAGGCCGCGGACGTGAGGAGCGAGGCGCCCATGCCGCACCGAAGCAGACCAAACCATATGTTACACGCTGGATGCGATATTTCATCAAACACCGCTGCGGGTGGACGGTGCAGGCGAGACACCGGCGGGGCATCGATCGAAAAATTAATTCTTCCGAGGTACCTACTCGTTACCACCTTCGAAACGCGAGACAATTGTCGAGCTGCAGTCGACTGATGTCGGCCGGAGCCGGTTTGCCGGTTTTGATCGGGGAAATGTGGGACTGACATGATATGCTTTAAGAGAAGTCGTGCCTACAGTCGGGCACTAGACGAGAGAGCTGGCGCGCACGCGCACCGCGTTAGACACGCCAGAGACGTCAGCCACTGGAATAGCTATATGTGGTGGGCTCCCTTCCCCATCTGTTCGTGTTCCAGGCCACATTTAGATCGGGCGCGTGTGAGTGCATCTGGTATCTGGTAACACACACAGGCTGCAAGGTGTCTACTGGTCTCCGCAATTCATTAATATCTCCCCGGCGCGGCAGATTGTCGTTTTTCATTCGCCGTTTCTCTGGGCGGTGTATGGGGGCTGCGGAGAGGCGACAATCAGTCACAACCAGCCACCAACACCATTGCAGCTAGAGAAAAGTGCAAGTGGGTAGCGTGCACGGGGAGATTTGTTGCAACTATCTGCACGATCCGCCCGATCAAGCGCCGACCGAGGGACAATCCAAATGCCAAAGGTACGGCAGGGCATTTGTGAATGAATGATTTATGCGCGGCAAAGGATTGGGTTCCTCGCGGCTCCCAATTCGCGGCTGCGCGAAGTCGGCGCAACAGCTAATTGAATTCTCCGAGCCGAGGTGAGAAGAAAATATGTGCCGAGGCCGCAACTGGTACACGCAGGTGTCGAAATATTGTACTAATTGAGTTCTCATGATGTAGATGACAGGCGACCGAGTTTTAGTTCGAAACGAGAACCGTTGTCAAACGTGCCGTGGAATTCGGCTGCACAGCGGGGGAGGTGAACAACCCAGAGTTTGAGCCTGACGCGAGAACTAAACCCACACGAAATGTTCGCCAGGCGACCGTGTTCGTTTAGAAAGCTAAAAATTGAGCGGAGCCCGATTGGAGATAAGAGGACCGCTGCTGGCGGTTGTTGGGGGAGAAATCACCGGCTGCGCTGTCGCGCCGTGGGAATGAATCGAGCTAGCAAATGCCCATCAGATTAGACACATTTGCCACACATCACGTCTAGATATCTCACATGTGCTAAAGTTTGTGGGAGTCGTCGATTTCCACGGTTTCGGTGTTTGTTTGCTATCGCAAATCGCATTTGAACAACCCCTTGACAGATTGTATGCTCCACCTAGATGGAATCTCTTCTCTGATGTCTACTTAAATTGGTGGATGCTCCTGAGGAAGGACGTTCCTTAGTAGATATTGACCTTTTTGGAAGCAAGTTAAATTCGTTGCAGGAAAAGGGAATACAGATTTATTTTACAAACAGGGAACTTCTCGAGGTAGAAATAGTATTCAAATGTGAAGTGCTGCCAGCATTTATTAAAAGATAAGAATTAGTAGAGACGGTGGACAATTATTCTGTCTGTAGAAAAAGTAGGGTGGCTGGAGAGGCATGATGGTTGAGGCCCAGGTCCATCCCGGACTGTAGCGCCATAAGAAGAAGAAGAAGAAGTAGAAAAAGTAGGCATAGTAAGACAATACTTGAATCGTGACTATTGCTTTATAGTTGTCACTCCTTTTTTCATTCTTTGTTATAACGATTTAATGTAAAAATCGTCCTGGCAATTTGAAACAAACGTGTCATTCAAAAGCACAATTATAACAGCTGAGGGTTCACATTGGAATTCGAAAATCCTGTTTGGATTTTTTTTCAAGCGTCCGTAGTTTTGCGTGTTTGTCACAACTACGGTTCCAAATTTAAAATTGGCTTGATAATAGTACGGCAAAGTATATATACACTACATAGTCCTATATATCTTTAATGAATGGGGGCACAGACATTTTCCACATTTTTGTTATGGACTGAAGAGGTTATGGTTAGGGAACGGAAGCACACAAGATGCACGTTCAAAAAAAGCAAATTGGCCCATAAGCACAACTTTTTGATTTAAACAACTCCCAGGAGGAGGTTTTTATTCTTCTAAGCTAATTCAATTTGCTCGAAATAGATTTCTATGACATCAGAGCAGGCGGAAAAGGAAAAAATCGGATGGACAAATAACAGTTCAGTACAGCAGAAGCAATACTGTAATAAATGGGTCAACATTGTTTTGTATCAGGACGCTACCACAACTATTTGACAATCCCGGTTGTTTTTCAACTTATTTCAAATGCATTAAATTATATTTATAATTCTCCTTTGGTGTAAATATAAAAAGGGTATCTTTTCGATGTCCAGCAGATCATAAACTTTTTGATAAAGAACAAGTACGGTATATGAATACAGGTAAAACCTTTTGCGCGGTTACAATACACACTCTCCTCTTCTTTTTTTCAACTCTTTTTAAAGTCATATTTCGGTGGCTTGGACTTACTGTATGCGTTTCTTAACGACAAAGTTTTGGGTCTTCGTTTACTTAATGTGGTTTCCCGTTTTCAAGTTTTTCTTTTGAAACCTGGATACTTCAATTATTTCTGTAATTCATTTTTTAATCACATTTGATGCAACAGTACCTGGTATAATTTAAAATCGAATAAGGATAAATCGTGACACCATGCGAACCAAGATCATTTATATATAAGTCAATGTGCGCCTCAAATAATACGAAAAAGAAGTAAAGCTCTTCTGTTAATATTGAATTTACACAAAAAAATAATACTTTTAAGCGGCGTTATCAATTCTAGAAATATTGTGGGAGTAGTCCTCCTTGGTATAAACATAAAAACCTTCTGATTCAGTATGGCACGGCATATAAGCTGATAAAACGAAACTCCCCAGAGTTCCAAATTACTTCAACGTTTTTTTTTTTATCTAAACGGATAATAAAAATTTGAAGGCGCTATAGTCCACAGGGGGACCAGGGCCTAGGTTTCTCATCAAGTACTCGTGTTGTGCGCGCTACTGTTCTCTCACGAGTGGAAGGGACGTACAGTTTTTTACCAACTCCGAACGGCGAAGTTTGGGAAGCGTTTTTCTTAGATAGTTATTTTTTTTTTTTCATTTTTATTTAACTGAATATAATTGATGAATAAATCCTATAAAAATACTTAAAACTAGGTAACGTAATCTATGAATGGTTTAACATCTAACTTACTGACCCTAAACAGGTGCTCTAAGTTAATCTATATCTTATCTAATTCAAATTGTCTTTGGACATAATTGGCGTAAAATTATTATTATACAGAGATGTTTTAGTTTGTTCCAAGAAAACTATTAGAAAACAAAAACTTGGTAGTGCGTTTTTACTTAGATAGTTATTATTCTTTGAGTGTTGCCAGCAGCTCGAAAGAGTTGATGCCATGAAAAATTCTAGGTGTTCAGCTGGGAATCGAACCTCGACCTTCGGCGTGTGAGTGTCGCACTCTACCCACTACGCCACGGCGTCCACATGTCTAAACGGATATACAGTTGTGTTCATAAAAATAGAAGTAGTTACACGACTTAGATAATTAGCAACATATTTCTAAGAAAATCCTTTTCCCAAATGTTTTTGGAAATCCGGTTTTATTGTATTTTCCGGTAACTAAGATACCATACCAGGAATAAAAAATAAAAAATAAAGGCGTACTTTCTCCTTTTTCGCTCATTCATTGAAATCTGTTGATTGAAGCCTGCTCATAAAAAGCAGTGTTTTTTGGTTTTACCTCACAGAATCTGTTGTTTAGAGTTTGAAAAATATTTGTATTTTTGCTTGGTGAATGTTTTTGTATATGTTGTCTTTTATTAACATACTTTTAAGTTAGAAGTATGTGTCGATCCAAACATTGTACCGAAGATATGCGGAATTAGATCAAAAAATTGGGAAAAACATATGCTTCAATCCAGGAAATCATAGCAAAATGATCAGCAATGCGCTAAACTGTAAAGCTAGGCCCGAAACACGCGGTCCAAAAAGAGTGACGACGAACTGACAGAAAAATTATCGACATGGCAAAGGAGAACGCTTCAATAGGGGATGAACTCCAACTTCTGGTGAGTGCTGTGACGGTTAGAAGACGTCTTCTAGAGGCTAAACTACCAGGTCGAAGCCCGCGAAAAGTACCGCTTTTGACAAAAAAGCATGTGCAAAAAAGATTGGCATTCGCAAAGTTTCACAAATATTAGCCTAAGGAGAAATGGATGAATATTCTATGGAGCGATAAAAACAAAATAGTCTTATTTCAGTCCACGGGTCGTCGGGAATATCTAAGAAAACCGAAGAACAACAACAGCAAACTAATAACATAGCAACACTAATGATTTGGGACTGTTTCTCATATAATGGGGTTGGGCCTATATATCCTATCAAGGGTATAATGGACGGTGCTGAGTACGTTAAAATTTTAGAAGAGGTTATGCTGCTATATGCCGAGAAGGAAACGCCACTAGTTTAGGTATATCAACAAGATAATGACCCAAAACATACGTCAAAACGGGCAAAATCTTGGTTCGATGAAAAAAGAATAACCGTTATGGAGTGGCCAGCACAATCCCCTGACCTAAACCCCATTGAGAAGTTGTGGGGCGATGTTGAAAATTCTGTCCATGAACCCAAACCAAAAAAACCCAAGGAATTGTGGGAGGTAGTGCGAGACTCATGGGAAGCTATACCAGTTGAGAGATGTCGGAGTCTGGTGGACTCAATGCCACAAAGATGCAGTGCAGTGATAAAAAACAAAGGCTTTGCTACAAAGTACTAATGGTAAGCTGTAAATAATAATGATTTCATATTGTTTCATTGATTTCTGTTGTCTAGGCACAGCATAATTCTAAACACTGCTATTTTTATGAACAACTGCGAAATATTACTACGACAAAAAATTAGTTAAAAGTTATGAACAACGTTTATTTTGTGATATACCTGTTAAGACTAAAATACTTTACTTTTCTATACGTTTTTTCAAAAAATAATAAAACAATTTGAATTAATAGAAAATTATTTCTCTTTTTTGAGGAGCACAGCTATTTTTATGAACACAACTGTAAACCCTTAAAACCCTATATTAGGCGGAGTTCTATAAGTCTCAGCTCTAGCTCTGTTTCTTTTAAATATATTTCCTAATCGCCCTTTACAGTGTTGCCTTGTATGCACAAATAAACACTTTAGTGATGGAAAATATTTTTTACAAACATGTGAAATAGGTTCCCAAAAGAAGCCAAGCTATAAGAAACCGCGTTGTTGGGTATATGAACTACCTAAAAATATCAGAGTTTTGGATTGTATTTTAAAAAAAAGTAGTTACATAGATAGTTTTTCTACAGATTGCGCTGTAGGAAAAGCGTTTTAAGGAAATTTTCACATTAAGGGAATCTCGTTGTGGTGAAAACGCGATATAGAAACCCGCATTGTACGACGTTTATCTGTACTTCAATTAGTTGTTAACACGCAAGTCAAGATTAAAATGTTTTTTTAACAACTGGAAATCTTAACTAAGATAGAAATTTAATATCGTGAATAAAAACTGCACCATCATCAAAAAAGTAGAGAAATCCTTGAATGAGAGACTCTCCTTCATTTTTTAAATGCTTCGACCCCATTTCATCTTCATTTTCTAGTCGAAATAATTAAATTATACACTCCTAATGACTCTCACCGATGATGTGATGTTATAGAGTAGAGAGTAGAGTTTTGGCATTAAAATAGCACAAAACGGCTGTTGGATCATACTAACAAAAAAGCTTTTGGCTCTTTTATACAAGAAGTGTTATACAATTATTTTAAAGTTTGAATTTCGCAACAAGTACCAGAAGAGCGCCACATTTTTTTTAACAGTTCTGTAGAAAAAACCATAGTGTATAAAACACTCAGAAAGAAAGAAATCAACTCTTTCTTTTTTTGGATTCGTTGTAACAACGCGCAGTTTTCTTATATTCTCAAGTGCGCTTTGTTTCTATCTTGTAGTTAGTAGAGCGTGTTAATTAAAAAACTCTGAAAGGAAAATATCTGTAAGATTTTACTTAGATTTTCCTTATTAAAGCGAGTAAACGACTTCAAGCGGCACTAAATAAAGTCAACAAAATGGCACTTTACCTCTTCGAGCTTGTCTACGTCATTAAAAAGCAAAGTGCTATTTAGATTGGAAGAAATATTGAAATTCTCAATTTTATATTTAGACGCCAGGTCGTAGTGGGTAAAGTACGACAAACCACCAACTTACCGAAGGTCCCAGGTTTGATTCCTGGGCGGCATACGGCACAATCTCATTCGTGATCCTGACAACACTCACAGAATAATATTCAAATTTTCAACTTTAATTTTTTGTGTCGAAAAAAAAAAAACTACTGATGATAGAGAAGTAGCACGCACGAGCTCTTAAGAAAGAAACTTGGTCCTGATCCCCATGTGGACTTATAAACCGCACAACTATGAACCCTAGAGACGAGCAATACAGTGCTATGTCTAGTTTCGGCATTCCTACTAGACTCGTCAGATTGTGTAGGATGACGATGGAGAGCTCTTGCTGCTCCGTCAAGGTCGGTAGCGAACTCTCCAAGACCTTCAATGTCAAAAAAGGTTTTAAAAAAGGCGACGTACTGTCATGTGACTTCTTCAATGTCATCCTAGTAAAGTTTGTGCGTAAGTCACAAGTCAACACCAAAGGCACGATTTTCCAAATGTCAATACGATTTGACGTGATTCGACACAGCGACCCGTCAATGAGGCGTTTGCTGGCATTGAATCAGAAGCGGCTAAAATGGGTCTGGCGATTAATGAGGGCAAAGCAAAGTACATGCTGTCAACAAGAGAGGACACACAACATCGACGTCTCGGTCAGAGCGTCACACTAGGCAACCGAAACTTCGAGGTAGTTAAGGACTTCGTCTACCTCGGCTCCGCGGTATATAGGGACAACAACACCAGTATCGAAATCAAACGCAGAATAACTCTTGCCAATCGCTGCCTGAAAAGTCTTCGAATCTGAGCCATTAAGACAACGCAACAGAGCACGATCTAAGCTAAGGTTGCGGACACAAGCGGAGAAGGAGCTCAACCAGCATGTACTGCGCAATTGAAGGCAGCTAGTGAGAGATCATGCTTGCCGGAAAGGCATGTTGATTGAGGTCCAGGTCCACCCCGGACTGTAGCGTCACAAAAAGAAGACGAAGAATTAATAATAATAATAATTGTTGGCGCTACAGTCCACAGGGAGGCCATCGCCTAGCTTGCTCATCAACTACTCGTGTTGTGCGCGCTACTGTTCTCTCACGAGTAGAAGGGACCTACAGTTTTTTGCCGACTCCGAACGGCGAAATTTGAGAAGCTTTCTTAGACAGACATTACTCTTTGAGTGTTGTCAGCAGCTCGAAAGAGGTGGTGGCGTGAAATATTAGAAAAATTGGTGTTGAGCTGGGAATCGAACCTAGACCCTCGGCGTGTGAGCGTCGCACTCTACCCACTACGCTACGGCGGCCACGAAGAATTATTATTATTTATTTATTGTGGAAAGAGTTACAACAGTTTTTGTGTATCTTACATTTTTTAGAAGAATTATGCAACTAATAAATGTTTAAACTTATTGAAATCTTAAAAAAAGTTCTTGTTGATAAAAAAGCAAGTACATGCGGCAGATACCTAAAAACATTGTATTCCAAATGAGATTGTGTATGTATCTCTGCATCAAGATTCTTTAATCACCTTCCGACTGTTTAGGCGGTTACACATTTGCTTGTTATTATCCATGAAAAACTGCTTTATGTTTATTAGTTTTTTTTTGCAATAATTCTTTTGCATCCAGTTGACATAAATACTCGAATTTTCTTCGTATTTGGGACATAAACTAATAATTGTTGGAATATTTAATTCTAGCACAGAACCAATTAAATCTGTAGCATCCCCCATCTGTGGTGTCTTGTGTTTGAAAACAATAGTCCGACGCTAGTTTGAGCTTGCTCCATCTTTATTGCCATTTAGTTACATTAAAAGTTCATCAGCATTAAACCTAGCACAACACCTTTGCGCATACGCTTACCATTTGCCTTAAGAGGCGCCTTTAAAGTTCAGTGGTTGACGCTGCCACCGCTGATAACCGCGTAAACTTCTTCAGTCATGGGAATACCTTACCATGACACTCCTATGGGAGCAACACACTGTGATGAGCCGGTTGCTCGGCTTCGTATGGTAATTCACACCAAAATGAGAATCTCTAACGAGTTGGAACGTGGAACACGTTTGCTTTGGGTGCGTTCAGCTAAATATGAAAACACATCAAAATGTCAACTTTGTTACTGAAGATGGAAAATTACTTATTTTTTAAGTATGTGGGTTGAGTTGAAATAAAAACATTTTCCGCCATTCTTTTGCACATTCGAGAAATCATTAGAACCGTGTTTAATTATTTCACATTTGGTTAAGAATTTTTCTGAATTTCGGGTCATCAATTCAATTTTTATTTAAAACATTTTTTTATTTGAATTGAAAGTTGTCCTCGATGCTTTTCAAACCAAAGTAAAAGCAGATGTTCAAAGCAAAGTACATGCTTAAAATCACCTCGAAAAGTTTCTAAACATGCGTATTTCCACGTCTCTTTTAGAAGCAACATTTTTTCCACCACTGTTGTGAGTTCTTCAATCAACCTTAACTCGAAATCGGCGCTTCAGATTTATCCTCAGTTGCACGTTGTCGACCGAAGACTTATGATCGAATAACTCAACCGTTATCACAACTGACCAGGGGGTTATTCGGGGCAGTTTTGTCACATTAACCTCACTTAACCTGAGCTCCCTCTCACCACGGCTTACATAATGTCATAAATTCCACCAGCAAGTAGCCTAAACTGCAGTGTTGCTATAAATTCAAGCCAATCGTGAATGTCTTAACATTTTGTCACCAATGCAAATCTAGGTCAACGGCGGATAACTTTGCAAACTCTGACATTCCTTTTCAAAGCGCCTACATGCGGTGCGGCAGCACACTGGAGCGCATACTTCGCCGAACAAGTCCCAATAAAAGTATTTGTCACCCGTAATTGATCAGGGTTGCAGCGCGTGAGAGAACAAAGGATATTGCGGTTGCGTCATCAGCCACCGCGTGCTATAAGCTCGCAATTTTTCCTTAATCCGGAAGTCCTGCAGCACAATCACCGCGTCTCACACGCGACGACAGGCATTGTCCCCGTTCGTCTGGTAAATGAACTCGAAAATCAGCGCGAGACGCCCCTGATTGAGTGGAACGCCCACGGAAAAGCAGTTAATTTGTAGATACTTTTAATGAGAGTTTATGAATGAAAATCTTTCTTTTGAGTTTCCGCCACTCTCCCCCGCAAGCAAGGCAGTGGGCCGGAATGCAATTACTTCGACATACCGAGACGAAGCAAGTCTCTTTCAATTTCGTTTCATAAATGATCGACGCTGGTGGCGTATGCACAATAAAGGAACTCACCCACTCGCGCTGGCCTGGAATGGATTCCTTGTGCTGCGCGGTGCGACTGCGACTGTGACTATTATGGCGCGGCAAGAGCGACGACGGGACAACTTCAATTTCGTGCGGATGCTGTAGGCTGTTTGTCACCCAAATGGACGGGGCATAAATACTCGAGACCAATGCGCAAATGAATGACCTTTGCGTGGTCGCCATACATCACGGGGGCTAGCGCCAAAGGAATTAATGGCGGCGGTGATAAATAAACAGATTATAACGGTTAGTTTCCTTGTTTCGGTGCGCATTCGCGCCTTGCGTTCGACGTTCGGTGTTTGTGAAAAGTGAAAATTTGTTTGTTTGCGCGCAGCGCGAGAGGAAAAGTGAAATCAAGCGACGTGCACCACTACCGCGCGCGGGAGAATGGTGCAAAAGGACACTGGCTTAATGGGCGAAAGGATTAATTACAGTCCCCGTGGCCTTTGAATTTGATTAACGAAGTTTCTGACGGTCGGCGCTGGCAAGCCGCTCTGGTGGCGGCTTGCTGAGTGGCTACAGCTGCCACAGCAGAACACGCCGGCTAAGCCAGCTGCCATTAAGGCAATTAGCTAACTGTGCGCATAAGGAATAACATCTCCCACGCTCACAGCCGGTTGCCTTGGCTAGCTTGACTTGGCCGGCTCACCGCTTAGATCATGTGGATCCCATGTGTGTGTGTTGGCGGTGCCAAACAGAAGCCTTCGGCGGCGGGCACACACTCCGGCTTCGCGCACAGCAAACCGCCTCGACTTGCAGCCGAAACTCTCTTTACTTTCGCGAAACAATGCCAGTTTGAGCAGCACACATTCACTTTTTCCCAGGGAAACACATTCCTTCGGATGCACGGAGCTTTTCCATCCATTCCACAATGGAAAACACACTCGCGCGGCTCCTCAACATGATAAATTGTCTGAACAATGTTTATTATCGTGCGGCCTGATCTTTCTCGGAGGGAGCGCGGCAGCCGAGTGAGTGCTTGGCCGAGCGGCGGTGAAGACCAGTTTTCGGATTTGGTCTTCAAGACGGGACAGACCTTCGATTGAGCGCTGGGACGGATGATGTCTGCGACTTTGGCTTCGTTGGCGGCGGTCAAACGGGGGGGCAAACAAATGATGTGTGCTGCTGCAGCACGGTTGTCTGGGCCTGCTCCAGACTGAAAATGATTTGTACTTTCACTTTCGGCATGGATGAGAGCCGGAGCGGAAGCGCGGGCACTCAATCGGAGAAGCAGACGAAAAGTTGCGCACACACAGCATGCCACCGGGCAGCTGCCCCGGCATTCTAAAATGTGCGCATAGTAAAATAATTCAATTTTCGGTTCACGTCTCTTCGGTGGATGCGATATGTGCAGTTCGCAGCTCATTTGGAAGGTGCGCTTAGAAAGGAAACACGTTTCTCACGATCAATTAAAGTCCGCGTGCGCAGTTTATGGGGGCTCAGTCGGCTTTCGTCGGCTCGGGTCTGTCCAGCCGCGGAGTGCGGCCGAGTCAAATCGTTCCAGGTTGCCGATTGAGACTTTTCATATTTACGATCGATTGGGGATCAATTAATGTCCTGACCCGCGATCAGGTGACGCGAACTTGTGTTTACTCGTGGAGATCGTGCGGCAAAATGCCGCAGTGCGCCGCGAGAGCCGAGTTGTGTTGCGGTGTTTCGATGTTTTGGGGCGAAATTTCTTTTCGCCGGCTGCTGTGGGAACACGAAAACATTTGTCGGCTGGTTCCAGAAATTAGCCTTTGCTGGGTTCGCTGTGGCGACCGCCGCGGCGGCGTTGAGAGGTAGTTTTGCCGGGGCGGTCTGTGGATGCAATTATGTTTGTTTATCTTCTCTTTGGCGCTGATGCCGCCGCAATAAGAGCCGCCGTGGAGGCTGGTGTTTCCTGGAATTTTGTCCGCGGTGCCTCCGACCATCGGTGGAGTTGATGGATTTTTCGCATACCTATTGGGTATGTGGCCTTTGAACAGAAATGCGAGACCTTTTCGCTTTAAAGGTTGATTGGGTGTTGAGATAACAAGAGTCTCATTAGGTATGCCGGCTATTTGCACTCTTGCATGTGTAGGGTTGTTGGCGCACTTGGATGGATAATGTACTGAGAAAGTCATGCTACACAGATTGCTGGAGGGCATAATGCGCAGATGTGTTTGCGTCATTTTAGGAGCTTTTCAGCCGGCAACGAATACTTTAAGATGCAGGCTCAGATAGTTGAACTCGTAGCTGCGATGTGTTCCTTAAGGCTCTGGGACAAAGAACACATTACACGCAAAGTATCATTTGACGGTGAAGAACCTGAAGGTTGACACAATTAATACTTCAACGCACACCTGATTTCATTTGACAGTACCTTCAAATTCAATTTGTTTTGGTTATACTGTAGAGCTGTGAGAATGAAAAAAGTAGGTTTTAATGCAAACAACTAACAAAAGTTATTTTAAAATTCAAAAAAATCGCTTGAAATGTCATAACGTGTTGCTTGTCAACGCTGACGGAGAGAGAAAAATTAAAAGTTGAGCAAACACGTCCGTTGCGTGAGCGGCAGCTGACCCATAAGAACTAATGTGTTTTATGCATCTGTCAAAGTATTGCAGACTCTGACGCAAGTAAAATATTCCCTGTGCCGAGACCCTTTAGTTAATTGCGATCGGGAAAACTGCTGTACCACTATCAAAGATTTCTGTTGTCATACAAAACGCACACTTGTCTTTGGAAATAATTTTTGAGATAAAAAGAGGCTCCTCAAACATCGGCTTAGTCCTTATCGAGCACCGAAAGGCGCCAATTAAAATATTCCGTATCACGCGGTATTGAGTGTTCCAACATGCAAGCTGCGATTAGCTAATCTGATCAGACACTTTGCCGTTGACGTGGCAAGCAATAAAAATGATCAAGATAAAGTCAAAGCAATTAAAATTAACGCCACACGATAAAATCATTCCCGGAGACAGAACTTTTGCGGACTCATACATTCTAATATTTTAGGATTTACAGAATCTCTGACTGATATGAACAAATGCCTTTTCTTTACTCCAAAATAGAGATGAACATATTCATGGCTGTATGTTCATTTCTTTAATCCTTTCCTAAATTTTATTTTGTTCTAGCCATTACTCTGACAGAGACCGCGTTAAGGCATTGACCAAGGTAAGGATCAGTCTTGTGACTGTCTTTGAATGGTCGTTTGAAATTCACAAGTCAACTCCAGAGGCTCGATCTTCTAAGAATCCATTTCAATACTGGCTCGCGAGGATGTCTTATTGGTTGAAATGGGTCTGCGGATAAAAGATAGAAAAGTAAAATGCGATCAAGGAAGATCGTACAACATTAACTTCTCGGCCAGGGAGTCACAATGCACAATGCGCCGACTAAACTTTGGTGCAGTCACGTATTTCATCCATCCCGATTTTATGTTGTCAATCGCTGCCCCTTCGGAGGACCACGTTTGTTTAGTACAATTCCTATATTAAACTTTTTCCTCAATGGCAATGTGCCGTTTAATCGTCATCCCAATTTGCCTTGATGCTTTTGGGAAAGAAGATTCACCATCGAACTGCACTAGTTGTGCAACAGCATGGGCCTACGGATTCACTATTTGCGATTGCTAGGAAAGGTAGAGCGCATGAGCAACACTGCTCCAATTCTGATCCAGTAGAGCAACGCAATAGGACCTTAGGTTAAATGACATGCGAATTGAAGGCAGCTAGCATAAAGCCACACTAGCTAGAGGGGCTACTTAGTTGAGGCCCAGATCTACTCCGAACTGTGTTTCGAAAGTTCTTATTCAAGATGGCGTTAATAAATGAAAATTAACCTAAAATAACTTTAAATAAAAATAAAGTGTTTTCCTGCTTCCGTTGGGCTTGTTATTTTTCTGTCCCAAATCTGAAAAGTATTCTTCGTGAAAAAGGAGAACATTTGGGGTATGTCAGGTCAGCAAATGTCAGGTTATTTGCGAAGAACTCGTACAGACACTTTTCACAAGCCTTTTTTGAGTTAAACTTCAGCCCACCAAGGGCGTTCGCCATGGAAAGGAACAGGTGGTAATCACTTGGCGCTATGCCCGGGATATACGTTGGATGCGATTAAACCTCCCATCCGAGCTCGCGTAGCTTCTGACGAGTCATCAACGAAGTGTGTGGTCTGGCGTTGTCCTGATGGAACACTACACCCTTTATGTTGGCCAATTCCGGACGCTTATGGTTGATCGCCTGCTTCAAGCGGTCCAGTTGTTCGCAGTAGATGGTAGAATCAAGCGCCTGGCCATATAGGAGCAGCTCATAGTGGATGATTCCCTTCCAATCTCACTAAACATACAGCAAAACCTTCCTGGCCGCCAATCCCGGCTTGGCCACTGTTTGGGACGATTCACCGGCCTTCAACCACGATATTGATATTGTTGTATGTGATCCATTTTTCGTCGCTAGTCGATGTCGAGTTTGTTCCGTTTCAGCAGGCTATCGCAGGCGTTGATTCGGTCCAGAAGATTTTTTTTTTCGTCAAATCATGCGGCACCCAAACATCAAGTCTTTTTTGTATCCAGCCTTCTGCCGATGGTTTGGTTTGGTTTGGTTTGATTTGGTTTGGTTTGGTGACTAACTCCCATCTCCTGGGCGATGTCAAGAGATGCCACATGCCGGTCTAACTCAATGATTTCCATGATTCGATCGGTATTCGTCGTCACAGGTCTTTCGCCGGTTGGCTTATCCATGGTGTCGTTTTCACCGGCTCTGAATCGTCGAAACCATTCCTCCGCGGCTCAAAGTGACAGAGTACCATCCCCCAAAACACCATTAATCTTACGATACGTTTCTCTAGCGGATTTCCCTTTAACGAAGGAACACATTAAGATAGCGCGAGTTTCGGCGTTAGTGAACTCCATGTTTTCACGTTTATAACTGTTGGATATATCTGAAGTATATCTGAAGTAATTATGCATAGCGTCGTTTTGTAGGTTATGTCAAGACCTTTCAAAAGATGTGGAGTATTACCAGATATGAGCAGAAAATTCAAAAGACAAAAAGGCGGAATTTGACAACCTTATATTTGGTGAAAAATTAAAGTTAATCTACTTAGTTTATCGACCTTAATAAACAAAATATTAATAGGAGGGAACACCCAAATCAATCATGGCCTTAATTACAGTGTGTTACAAGTCTGGCGAGAGCATTATTTCAAGTTATGTACCCATAGCATGGTCTCCACCTTTACGTGATTTAACTGATTTAGATTATGGTGTTGCGAAATCATTTATACAACTAGGCGGCAAAGAGGGGGTCGTGAAAAATTCGAGGTGTTCTGCCGGGAATCGAACCTTCGCCTTCAGCGAGTGAGTGTCTCACTCTACCCACTACGCCTCGGCGGCAACTTAAACGTGTATGCTTTGTTAAATTTTTCGCTTTGCTTAAAACAAAGGCAAGATATATGGTGGTCTACTGGTCACTCGTTGATTATAATAGAACGTTTTTTTTATATCGTCACTATTTGATGTCAAACATGATGTTGTTCAACACGAAATCAGGGGTTTCCTAATGGACTTTCAACCACTAAAAATGTGAGCACATTTCCCCCTTCTCTCTGAATGAAAATTGCTTTATAATTAGCCCCAAATTAACATTCCTGATACACTTCGCCTCTTTCAAAAACCAAAATCTCGTCCAATGTCAATCTAAACAGCTTCCCATGTTTCATTCTACGCTTCTGCAAACGAAATTCCTTCACAACAAAACCAAGTTTTTCCTCATTATTGTCGCATAATCACAAATTCTCAGTTTAACTTGATAACACCGAAAGCAGTGCACATGTGCCCCGCTCTATTTCCGTCTGCTACTATCGCATGACCCAAAAGAACTTAGCGACGCATACCCGCCCGTTCAGGGTCAATGACGCATAGTGAATAGCAAACTGAAGTTAGAATAAACCCAGAACGCATTTGTCTCGAGAAATAAATGTGGGATTTATTGGTTCTCCAAAAGCTATCGTGACTTGACCTTGAATGTCGATTTCTGGCAGTAATTGGCTGCTTGTCAGGTAACAGACAACGAAACAAGTTTACTTTCTTGACTGGTAATTGTATGATCGGAGAAAGGGTTCGACAACTGTGGCACCCTAAGTGATTCATTTCCATTATCATTCACTTGTCGGGGGAGTCGATGTTTGTGAAGTGACATGTTGAGACTATGACGCAAGCAGTGTCAGATTAAGAGGTCGTTGAAATGTGACATGTTTTGGTAACGATAGTAATTTTGTTGAAAGTTAAAATAAATTCCCTTAGATTGGTGGGAACTTTACGACTGTTAAATAACAAATACGATTCTGTGTCAGGTACTCCCTTCACTTCGGTTTCTTGTTTTTAACTGTTGAAGTCAAGTATTCTTTCTGTATTTGTGTGTATTGTTAGTGAGTTTAACTGAACTGAGTATATAAATGGGAAGGTGACTTTGTAAAACGTGTTTCGATCACATCCTTCTACAGGCAATGCCCTTCCTTTTTCGATCGACTTCAACGATACGAAACCAAGTACATTCATTATTCAGAAGACATCATAAAAATATGCCACACACTTCATTACCGTTGTCACAATCATGCCACTACATGGTATTGACAGTTCAATTTTAACTTTTTGTTCGCTTGTTTGTTTCCTGCCAACACAGAAATTCCACAACAAAATTCGCGCAGCATTTCATAGGTAATTGTATTCCAATGAATTATGAAACACCCACTGCGTCAAACGAGAAATAATTTGCCGGCTCATCCCCTTCCCCCACCCATCCAATTCGTCTGGCGTTCGTTAACAAATCAATACAATTTATATTCAAAGACAGCTGTATGAGAACAAATTTCGTAACAGACAACGGCCTAGATTTTCACTGCCGCACGTCGCAATGGCATATAACCTTGAACTTATCGGGCAAGGCAATATAATTCAATTAGATTAAAGCGGAATTTGTCGCAAACTGCCGAATCATCGGACCCTGCAGACTTTGTCACACACTCACCATTTAAAACGCATTATAGTTCGGTGTTCAATTCAATTCAATTGTGTGTCGATTGCAAAGCACTTTTACTTTTGCAGCAAAATTTTCACACAGGCCATTCGCGAAAGCAATCAACCAGAATTATTTAAATGTTTGTAGCAAAATAGAGAGGCGAACTATTTTTGGGAAGACCTGCGTGCGTATCAGCGGTTCTTCGAAATCCTCACAGCTCACAGCTCAAGTGTGTTTAAGTTAAGAGTCATCTTCCTTGTTGTTTTTATGAACACGATTCCCCATTTACAAGGAAGTACGTTGTTCACTGCTAACGATGAAGCTCGAGGTGATGGTATCTGCGTGAGATGTTTACACGAAGAAACCTTGTCAATTTTCACAGCAATGCATACAGATTGCACAACGAGCCTGTTGCGGCAAACCAATGAAATTGCAAAAGTTGTATCTGCGGAGAAAGGATGCATCCAGAGCGACATACACTCGATCAAACATGTTCACTGAGGAAGAAAGTTCAGAGAGAAGAACGAAAATAGAGTCCGCTACAAATAGAATTTATTTTCCAATAAATCCACTTGTCAGTCCTGACGAATATTTGTTGCAGAAAATCGGAGGCAATTCAGAACAAGTACGCGATCGATGTTTGCCGATACACTCACCGAGGAACTACACGGACTGCAGTTGCAGCGAAAGTAAATACCTCCGGCAGAAAAATGTCATAGACGTTTCTTACAGCGACTTACAAGGAATGCGCTCGAAGCAAAAGTTACTCATCTGTTGCCAGATAAGGGAATACACAGTTGGCACCTGTTTCTGTTAGAAATTCAAACGGAAAAAGCAGACGCATAATGAGAAAAAAAACAGGATGATGAATTTTAGTTTTTTCGTGGTAGGTCATGCACTGACAACCCAAAGCTTCAAAAACAAATAAATAATAAATTCACTCACCTCTTCGCATCGATTCCCGCTGCAATTGGCATCTTAGTCCCAGAATCCTCCCCCTCGTCCACTTCTATCACACGCACTTGCGGTGCTTCTAATTGCAAAACATTACCCCCACTAATTGGCACAACATCGGCATCACTTAACACACTACCATCACTAACTAATAGATTTCCATTTTCTTCACTCGCAAGTTTTTTGCCAGAGGAGAGGGCCGCCGCTGTCGAAGCACTCCTCTCACTGGCAGTAGGTGCAGGCATTGAAGATGACGGCACTTCAACATTTACCGATGGTAGCGATGAAATAACGTCTTTGGACCGCACACGCGACGCACTCTTCTCTTTCTTGAGCTTAACGCTTCTCTGTGCAGCGGCATTCACATGTCTGTAGTTGACACCAACGACATCATCAACACCACCACCAACACCATCATCAGGCGGACTTGCAAGAGCCGCGTCTACTCCACCTTCAATAGGCACATTTGCGGCGATTGCAGCAGCATCTTCCGTGGCAGCGGCAACATTCCGAGCGCTTGATTCCGATGCGACAACCAAAAACAAAAAGCCACTATAAGCGAAGAAAATAAAA
This sequence comes from Eristalinus aeneus, assembly GCA_955652365.1. Taxonomy (NCBI): domain Eukaryota; kingdom Metazoa; phylum Arthropoda; class Insecta; order Diptera; family Syrphidae; genus Eristalinus; species Eristalinus aeneus. The sequence goes on along the minus strand of OY019131.1, from coordinate 28,411,433 downwards.
GAGATTCGAAACATTCATTAATATGAAAACATTTATTTGAATATTTATTTGCATTTCAATTCTATTTTTGCGACATTGGAACTGTGTTGGATTTTTTGGTGTTACGATCGGTTTTAATTCCTTTTTTGCTGCTGTTGGTTGGGGCTTACCTTGAGATTATTGTTATCGAAATTAAACACCAGTATGTTAGTTGCAAATTGATACGCATTTTATGGATGAACTAAAGCAGACACGTTTCGAAAATTAAATGAAATAAGACTAAGTTGTATTCAAATTAACATTTTGACAAAGAAAATTATTACTAAAATAAGGCAAACACCCGGAAAATTGAAGCAAAACGACGAACAACCCTTCGGAAAATTCTGAAAGAGTACAAATGTCTGACGTGTTGTTGGGGAGTGCAAAAAAAAAATTGACATTTCCGTATGTTTGAATTTTGACAGTTTGTGATGTAAGGTGTGTTCAGTTAGATAGAAGTTATAGACTTGTTTTGTGATTGAGTGAAATTACTTAAACAAGCAATATATCACGTCCAAAGATGAAGGTAAAATAGGAAACGAGATGTTAAGCCTCTATGTCGCCCATCAGCCAGAAAAATATAAATTTTGCAGCAACTGCGGCCCCTAATGATGCTCTGGTTGGAACAAACATATAATAAAAAGATAAGTAAATGAAACAGCAAGCCATGTGTGTAAAGTTTAAACTCGATAGATTTGCACTTTGTAAGGCACGATTTAACACAAAAGTTATTTTCTAGCTTTTTGAGAATATAAAACATTCATTCCTTTGTATTATTTTAATTTAGGTTTTCTTCAAATCTATATATACATGTTTTCCAGTCTAGTATTTTCCAGTTAAGGTTTTAAAAAAATGTATAACAAAGCGATTCGTCGAAGCAAAATTGAGGAAATAAAGTCTTGGTCGCTTATGTCAATAATATAAATAAAACAAATTAAAAATTTAACTCGTACAATGCTAGTTTCATTACTATGCTGAAATATAAGAAGAAACATAAGTTAAAGCCATATTGCATCAAAAAGTGCTAAATTCACTATCATAGTGGAAACAGCTTTAAAGTTTGAATTGGTAGCACTCCTTGGAATGACTTTTTAAAAGATTGAAAAGCAGATTTTCAATCGTGATCGATTCAATCAACATGTTTGACTTTTCCTACCTTCACTGACAATTTGACAAGCATCACCCACGTCAGATATGAAAGAGAAAAAGACCAACCGGCGAATGTTTTGTTGATTGCGTCCGTGTAAATAATTAAAATTCCTCCAATTTGGTTAAAAGTTAACTCAAATCATGTTGGAAACAATTTATAGTTTACCATTTTACGTCCTTGTGCCGCCGAACATAAAAGTTCGCCGTCCAACATGGTTTAAAAAGCCCTCGCCCATGACCATGTTCTCGATAATCTTACTTTCATATTTCCTAGTTACCGGAGGTTAGTTCCTATCAGAATTTTCTTCATCAAATTATAAGCATCTATGCTGGTCCCAATTCAGGTATCATTTACGACGTAATAGTTGAGCCGCCCAGTGTTGGAGCAACAGTTGATGAGCATGGCCATTCGAGGCCTGTCGCTTTCATGCCATACCGCGTCAATGGCCAGTACATCATGGAAGGCCTCGCGAGCAGTTTCCTCTTCACAATTGGTGGACTGGGCTTCATAATAATGGATCAAACACACACTCCCGGCAAGAATCTCAATCGAATTCTCATCACGTCCATGGGATTCGTTTTCATACTCGTCTCATTCTTCACGACCTGGTTGTTTATGCGCATGAAATTGCCCGGCTACCTGCAGCCATAAACGGGGCGGCGGCGGCGAAGGAAAAAGAACTCTGTTCAGTGGTTAATATTTTATTATTTCTACCAATAAATACAATAATCGTACAAAGAAAGTCATTTGTTTCTTTTGTTTTGTTGCTGTCCTAAATCAAAAATGGCTGTGTTGTGTAGCATATTTATTTCGTAGAGTTTAAAATTTCGTATAAATAAGATACAAAGTATAAATAAGTCTACTCAAAAATACAACGTTTGCTTGTATATGTGTAAAAGTTTTGTGACAAGATATAACCGTACAACTAAAATGCTACTAAATAAATAATTATGGTATATGAAATCGTATGTGTGTATAAAGAGAGATGCCAGGATACATATTGATGAAATACATTCAGAGAGACAGGCAATGGAGTAGATGCTTCAATGAATAGGAGGAGTTCTTATGTATATCAAGAGTTTTCATATATATTTGAGTGTAAAATGTATTCATTCGAAAATTAGCGAATGAGGAATCGGGAGAGCCTCTTCATAGTTTAAAGTCTTATTCGAAACGAGCTGTAACGAGAGAACACAAACATCAAATTAGAACACTTCAGGGGGGTCGAATTCTGTTACTCACTTGCTGAAATCGGAGGCTTTATCGATTACATGCTCGAACTCGGGGTATGACAGAGCTCCGTCATCGTCTAGATCAGCCTCGGCAAGAACGTTTTGTATGAGTTGCTTAATATCACTGTCGTTGAGATTGTTTGGGCCGGTTAGGCGTTCGATGACTTGCTTCAGATCCGATACGCCCAGCATGTCGTCTCCATCAAAATCTGTAAAACGTGAAAGTAGTGGGTTAAGACTGATTTGATTTGCTTTAAAATCAAAAAAACAAGTTTTCGATAGGGCATAAGAAAGGAGTCTAAAACAGAGTACATGTTAAAAATTGTGCAACGGAAAAAAGCTGAGTTGGGTTGGATTAAGCTAAACCAACAACAGGAGGACTAGTTTTGTTGGTTAGGAATAACTGCTTTGAAATGAAATACTAATATTTTGCGGGTGTTGAATTTGAGAAGCTTTTCATAAGCGAAGTTCAAAAGATATTGCGAAGTAATGCGAGATAATATTTGACGGTTCGGCACTTACTGACTACATATACACACACACACCTAAGCTAGCAATTTGTGTTTCGAATGACCAAAGTTATTAGCTACTCCCCCTCTCTAAGTGTCGAAGCCAATTGTTCTGATATTCTTGAAAGCAATGAAAGCAATGTCCTGGCAATGAATTTCAGTCCGCGAAGACAAAGCTTTTCAAGAACAATCTTCAAGCTTTAGAAAAATAAGACCAAGGAAAAAATGTAGAGCAATAGTTAACTTGTTCTTTACGAGTAGACGCAGTATACCCGGGAAGAGGTGACAACTATAGCTTTGACTAAGGTTTGGTTCCAGAGGAAAGAAATTTTTATTGAACTGTAAATGCCTCACAAATTTAGTGACGGAGCCCTTCACCAATCTTCAGATGGTTGATGTCATAAATAGAAATATGTAACTGCACTGCACTCAAAAAGGTTCAATGTTAAAAAGGTCGCAACATACAACGTTGTGCCGTATTTGCGGAACTTATTTACACCTCAGAGGCCATCCCTAGAAAAACTGTTTCCTGCAAAAGGTGAACGTTCGGCGAAAGCATAGTAGAAGTGGCACCGAAGCAGAAGTTAGTATCAACAAGAACACAATGTGAATCACAAGCAATTGCATGATATCGTGTCACGCGAACCTGTTGGTTCCGACCTCCAGCGGAAAGTGCACAATTGAAAAGTGGCATATTTTCAGTTTGATTACAGATTTGAAAGAGACAAAAGAGCTCACAGCTACACTCCATTAGCATACATAAGTTGGAGCGGTGCCTTTCATCGTGTGAAATGAATAACATTTATGCGAAATGGGCGCCATAACAGTGCTTGATATAGAATGTGTCTGCAATACCTGGTCTTTAATATTATTACGTAATAACAGTGGGTCGGAGAAGTGATGACAAAAGAGTAAATTTTTCTTTATCACGTCCTCTCATCTATGAAAGATTTAAATGACCTAAACTGAGTGCCACTTCCGCAACTCGACACATTCCACAAAAATATCCATAGCGCACAGAAAACATTTTAGATTAAATATTAGGCCGATCATAAATAGAAAAGTCAAGAAATCGTTGCGAAGAATTAACGACTTGTTATGGGATCCTTCATTAGATAACATTCGCATGTGCACATATTATTTGTTGCGACGTAAAGTTCACATACGCCCCGTTCTGCTCAAACAGAGCAGCAACAGCCGCAAATCAATTGAAGTAATGAATTCACTTGCTGATAATTTGATATCATCACGCGGCATGAATCACATCCGATCATCACGAATGGGATGTGTGCCGTCTCGGTTCACTCAGCACGCTAGTGCTAGCCAATGCTTTCAATGGATTTCCGGTCGTCTACTGATGGTCATTGCCATTGACATTTAGTTGAATTCCTTTTTTTTCGGGTGTTTCAATCGCATTGAAGTTCCATCATGAAAATGCTTTGAGTTCAGTACAAAAAGCTGTTTTTGACTTGGGGACGGTTTTTCGGAGGTTTCGCAACATCCAACAACAGGGAATCGTCAGTAATTATCGCTAATTGGATATGAGATCTGTGGGAACAAAACTAATTCAATTGCGACATGACAAATCGAAATTATCGTTCTGAGTTCGGGGTGACTTGTGATAGCGACATTAATTACAGAGGAAAGCGACAAATGATTGCGGGGATACACAGTGGCGCCTGTGAGCGGGCGTCTTAAGCAACTAAAATTCAAATAGCACTTGAGCTCTACTTTGCTTAAATTATCTTCAATGTCATCATGAAAGTCAAAAACCATTTTTTTTTCATGAAATTGAGTAGGTCGAAAGAACCGATAGCATTTCATAAGGAACAATGACCTTATATTGAGCAGAGATAATCCCAACGATACGATTACATTTTGCCCTCTCGATGCAGAAATCGAAAAAAATGACTAATCAGCCACAATTTCATAGAGTTGCTTATCACTTAAAGCGATCTGTTGCACAACCATACATCTCAAACGAATCCCCAAACGCAGCGAATTGCGGTGAGGGCACACATTCTCCGTTACACAGTCGCCACAAATTTCGCTAATATATAGGGGGAATAGTTTAAGCTACGTTTTCAATTCCAACACATAAGCCGCTCGGTCGGAATGCTAAATCACATTTAATTGACGTGTCTTATCCGTTCGAGGTTGTGGGGGCACGTGATCAGAGTCCATTGCGCAGCACTCCCGCACATAGATATGAAACCGATGGAATTTAAAATCTCACACGTAAACTCAGCCAGCACCATCCATCCAAAAGAATCACAAAAATACAACAAACTTGCTAAACAAACGTGTCGCGCACTGATGTAGCATCAAAACGAAATTAGATACACATCGCTAAGTTGCAAACAAACAGACACAAAGCGCATCATCCCTCAGAGTTTTCCACAAATCCGAGAATCAGAAGCAAAAACAATCATCAAAGATTAATTTATGGCTAGTTGTGATGCCCGTGCTACCCCCGTGCCCAAACGGTTTGCTTACCGAATATCCGAAAAGCGTACTCCGCTTTCAGCGATTTGGGGCATGCATCGCTGAACACCGACATCATATCTAGGAAGTCTTCAAAGGTGCAATCTCCATCGTTACTTGAGCTGAACACTTTGCAGATGCGATCACCGAATGGATTCACACGCAGCTCCGGATACTCGAGAATCTTGGTCTTGGACAGTTTTGCGTTCTTATTGTGTCCAACTTTTTCTGGTGCGAGAGATTTGAATTTTTTGTGTGCTCTATGCGGGGAGAAACGAAAACAAAGAAAACTGAGCTTTGAACAATATTTTTATCAATGAACAAATACTCACAAGAGAATCTCTTTCTTCGAGAAGAAGGTCAAATCCTAAAATGGCAAATAATGGCCATGAATAAATTATATGAAAATTTCTTGCAAAACAAAGACCGACTGATGGAATGTCTTGGACACATTGTCTATCAGTGAGTGGTGCCTACCTCGTAATCTTGAAGTTCCTCGTCAGTGAACTGACTCTTTGTCTGACCCATTACGTTTTGCTAACGTAGATTAGTTTGGGAGGCTCTAACTTTAATGTTGTTCAATACATTTTCACTTAGATTTTTGCTAAAAACTGCCAATTTTGATTGCGACGTTGGCCTACAAAGCCACCAGTGGTGGAGTGTGAGAAATCAGTGAGAATTGGGAAAAAATACACAACACGAACTTCTCAACACCCCGACTTATGACACAAATGAATTTCGTTGTTTTGACAGTTGCGCTATCAAATGTCTGGGGTAGGGTATTGTATGGTGCTGTTCGGCTGAGTCACTGAGCCGCTGTAAGAAATTGTTTTGTTCTTTGTAACATTTAAATAATTGGTAGATAAATTTTAATGGTGCCATCAGAGCATATCATTTGACAGATGTTTTGCCCTAAGCTTAACAAAATTGAGAATTTAATCTTTTGAGGGATCACTTTAAAGAGAGGATTTAACTTCAACAACTCAGTGAAGTTCACTCCAAGATACTTGGTGCCGCCCGTTCTTGTGCTGTTGCGCTGGGACGAACAATCTTCATGCTCTGGCATTTTCCGGCTGTTCGGGAAACTCGTTTTGCCAGTCTCTGCAGGCACGTGAAGACTGATTTGTTAATGTTGATTCGGATTCAAAAGGGTGCAATACACTAATCGTTTGGTTTGTGATGCAACATGCTTACAGTTATTAAATCCTTTATTATTGCTCTGAATTGCATTTTGTTGCTTTGGTTACAAATATCCTTAAAAAGGAGACTTTCTCTCATTCAAGAGATTTCTTTCCCATAATAGCGAAGAGAAAAAATCTACCAGTATGGATTATCCCTTTAAATTGGAGCTTTTTCAGTTACACATGCCAGCCTTTTTTACGGCAGTGAGACATCTGTGTGTCATTGTCTGTGCTATAACATTGTCTCTGCTCGTCCAAGACACCACCAACGCACTCCGGAAATATTCAACCCAAGTCCAATTTATAGGAAAAATTAGACACCAGGATATTTCCCCATCGGAAGGATATTTAACTTGGGAATCCAAGACAAAAAAACTCCCAAAATACCAAATTGAAGAATTTCCTTATTAGACCAATAGGAATTTGCGACACACCAACCCGCGGCGTTCACACTGATACGGTCTATGTCCATCAAACACGTCCTATCGCGCATCGGTTCATCTCACACTTATTCGTGTCGAACATAAACATCAGGCAATATAAGTATACGTTTTCGAATATCGAATGTGCACCGTTTCGTCTGGCTAAATTTTAACATATTTCACAACCAAGTTCTTTATTATAACGAGGGAACACACCAGGATGTGTAAGAAAAACAAACTTTTGTATGCCTAAAGCACATCCCTCAAAAGCGTTAACACAAAGAATTAGAGATGTACGGCTGACACGGTTTTACTCACGAATACTCCTTTGTTTACTGCATATACATATCCCATCCAACTATTTTTGCTGTAAAAACTGTTTGTTTAGAAATTTAAAAAATTTTGAAATAAAAATTGTGCACAATAGGAGGCAAGGAACTTTCAGTTGACAGCCATTAATTATTTACCGCTATCAAAGTTGAACAAACCATACTCTAAAATATCAAGAATTTTATGAAGCCGTTCCACCAACCAAAATCTGATTAAACACAAAATCATCCAAGGAAAAAACCGGGCCCTTGGTAATTTCAGATCAATGCAAGTACTGAGATTGTGCCACGAGTCATCATTAATGCCGGTTTTAAGTAGCGTTTGTCATTACTAAGTGAAGTAAATATTGGAGACAGTAAAAATGATTTGGTTTGTTTCCAAAAGATGGCACCACCTGCAAGTAGTGGCTGATCTTGGAAGTGATTATCTTTCATTGGAAAGGAGTGACATTTGTCAGCAATAATAAGTGTGCATCAGCGTCTGCTTATAACAGCAACATTTTTTTTGCTGTTTTCATTCGGGTCTGTATTTTCGGGAAGTTGATTCGATTTTCGTTTTTAGTTGGAGGAAAAGTGCAGCCGATGTTCAACGAATGTATGGTAAGTCTATTCCGTGGATCTTAGCGTAGTAGACGTAGACGTCTTCATAAGACAAACAGATTGAAGATGAGGTATTGAAGGCTTTCCCGATTCAAGATTCCTGCAAAACTCGCAGAATCGTTGGGAGTGACTAAGCCAGCGGTTTCCGTTCGGTTAAGGAAAAAAGGATTAATTCAAGAGCAAGGCAATTGATAGCTGTTCGAGTTGAAACCAATAGATGTCGAAAGGAGATTTTGTATTTCGGAACTTCCTGCACCGGGTCGTGATTGTAGATTAAAAGTGGATACACTACGAAAACGAAAAAGCTTCTCAAATTTCGCCGTTTGGAGGCGCCAAAAAAATGTAGGTACCTTCTACACCTGAGCGAACGGTAGGGCGCACAACACGAGCAGATGTGGGATTCGGTTTTACGTGATCACCTGCCTTTACGGCTTATACCACGGGGTCCATTTTCCCAAGAGTCATAAGTAACGCAAGACTAAACGCCTTAGTTACCCAAGTACCAAACTGAGATTATGCTTGAAGGGCAATCACCCCACGCTTGGTTTGATGCGAAGCCTTTCTAAAACCTCTTCCGCTCTTTGGGTCGCAGCGCCCGGTTGAGAATTCAACTCCACACTGAGAAGGCATCGTCCTCTAACCGCCTTGCCTAGTTTTTGGGTGAACAAGCAACTAGACAAGTCAGCACAGAATACTATACTCGAATCTACCCGCGATGTTAGGTGGTAAACCACATCCATCACGATACTTGCAAAAGGGGGCCTAACGCACGGTCAGGCTGGAACGGAAGTTTCAGGGGCTCCTAACCTCCTGTGGCACCAGTATACTGTCTCTGGTCAAGCTGTCAGGTCAGCCAGTCAGGTCAGTCAGTCAGGTTCCCTCAAAGCCAGGGTCTGTTAGCCGCCATCCCGCCACAGATGGCCTTTTCTCCATCAGTGTTTCCGTTGTCACTATAATTAGTGATACGGATGTGATTTTGAAACATGTGACGCATAAATCCAGTCACATCATCTGGAGAGTCAACACGAGCAGTTGATAAGTAAGCTAGGCTATGGTCCTCCTATGGACTGTTAAGACATTTGTCGAGCTCTGTGACTTTTTCTTGTTGCGCCACAGTCTGGGGTGGACCTGGGCCTCAACCAACATGCCTCTACAGCCAGCACGATCTTTCGCCAGCTGCCTTATGTAGCACTCTACATCTTAAGCGTTGTGTCCGACGACGCTTGACCAGGCACATATCGCTGTACAGCCCGTCGTTAAATCTTCGTCGTTAAATCTTCTCCTTTAAATGTCATCAATGCATAAAGGACCAAAAATCGCGCGCTAAATCTTTCTCTCCAAAAATCGAAGAACTTCCTCATCCGCTTTAAGTTACGTCCAGGTTTCCACGGCATAGAGTAGGACTGGGATGATCAAGCTGTTATATAAAAAGCGAGCTTCGTCCTACGAGAGAGGGCTTTATTACTCAATTGCCTCTTGAGCCCAAAGATGATATTATTGTCCCTATTTACCGCGGAGCCGTGGTAGACGAATTCCTTGACTACCTCGAAGTTTCTGCTGCCTAGTGTAGCGTTCTGTCCGAGACGGCGATGTTGTGTATCCTTTCTTGATGACAGCATTTACTTCGTTTTGCCCTCATTAACCATCAGATCCATTTTATCCGCTTCCATTTCAATGCCAGCAAACGCCTCATTGACGGCTCGCTGTGTTCGTCCAATCACGTCAATGTCATCAGCGTATGCTAGCAATTGAACTGACTTCTGGAAGATCGTGCCTCTGGTGTTGACTTGTGAGTCACGCACGATCTTCTCGAGTATGATATTGAAGAAGTCACATGACAGTGCGCCGCCTTGTCTAAAACCTTTTTTGACTTCGAAGATCTCGGTGAGTTCGCAACGGATCTTGACGGAGCAGCGAGAGTTCTCCATCGTCATCCTACACAATCTGACGAGTTTGGCAGGAATGCCAAAACTAGACATGACACTGTATAGCTTGTCTCTATGCACACTGTCATATGCGGCCTTAAAATCGACGAATAGGTGGTGACTGTCAATTTGCACTTCTTGGATCTTTTCCAGGATCTGCCGTAATGTGAAGGTCTGGTCTATTGTGGACTTCCCTGGTCTGAAACCACACTGAAAGAGACCTATCAGGTTATGGACAAAAGGTTTCCGATACCTACAGAATACGGCAAAGTGGATCTTGTATGCGATGTTAATTGGCGCAGTCAAAGGGGTCTCCTTTTTTGTTGATCGGGCAAACGACGCTGACATTCTTCTCATCCGGCATGCTTTCCTTCAACTATGCCTTACAGATGAGCTGGCGTATGCGCCCAACCAGGTCATCTCCAGCTGCCTTAAATAGTTCTGCGGGCAGTTTGTCCGCTCCAGCAGCTTTGTTTGACTTCGATATTTGTATCTTCACTTCGTCAAAGTCGGGAGGATGGAATTCTTGTCTATCACCTTCCAAATTGAGTGGAACATTCTTAACATCGGAATTTGGGTCGTCATCGCCGTTAAGCAGTCTACAGAAATGATCCTTCCAGATTCTCAGCACAGACAAGTACTCTGTATATTAAACATAATATTCTATACATTTGTGTCTCGGGTTGCGCTTGGTAGAGTTTTAAAATATTTTCCTACAAAAATAAATTATTTTCCAGATTTTTTTGCAACAAACATAACTAAAACGTTAATATTGTTTCTCCCACTTGTGACAGCAGAACGAAATTTTGGATCGACGTAGGTATTTTTTATGGTTCAAACCTGAACTTCTCCTTATTTATCCACGATTGTCATCTTCTTTTCGGATTTATTTTTTTTGTTGTTGGAGGTTGGGATAAACTTCACTGGATCGCTCGGACACAAATACTGGTCCATTGCACTACCAGACATTATACTACCAGGCAGTAGCCTTCAATTAAATGAAATGAAGGTTCCATTCGGATACTCGGTTATCAAAGTCTTCTACCCAATTTTTCTGTCCCTTTTTGACAATTCTTTTCGTCAGTGCTGCCAAGTCTCAGTTTTTCTAAGTTGAAAATTAAAATATTCTTCACATTTTTGGCCTGGAGTGCTTCCCATCTGACAAACACTGGGAACCAGCGGACCTTGTAAATAACTTTAAACGCAAATTTTTAGATGCTCTCAAAAACAAGAAAAAATAAACAGTCAACCTAATCGTTGAATCAATTTTGTAGGCAATCCATCCCAGGCAGGATTAGTTGTCCTACTGAAGTCTAAAACAATCAACATCATTCAATTCCGTTTGCCCACACATTTGCCGTTCAGTTGAACGAATGAAATCATTTAAAAACACTTACTTCCATCCACTCGGTCATCTATTCCACAAGCACGCATACGACTTGAAAGTCTGTAATTTATGCCTTTATGTCATCATGAAAGTTGCGTTCCACCAAGAAATCGATTACAGTAAACCCATAAATCTTCCAGCAATGTAATCAAACATTAAATTGCAGCCCTCCGACAAATGAGCGGCCATCAGTCCTTACAGGATTACGTTTCATAAATCAATACCTGAAGTCGGCATCTTCCACGCAACAGACGTGGGTTTAGTCTTCCCCTCTCCATGATTTCCATGACCATTGGCATGCAAACGATGAGTTGTTAGACACTCATCAGCGTGTAATCGTCAAATCAAGAATTAATGACACTTCCGAAGGTGATTCAGGGACTATGCCAAGTGAGTTGCTATCGGGGTTAGGGGTAATCATTAACCTCTTGGAGGTGTGTTGTGCAAGGATGCACTATCATGGGAATGCAATTGAAATATTTCACGCGGTTGACTTTGATGTCAATTGGCATAAAGATATTAGAGAGATACTAAAGTCAACAATAAAGCATTTCCACAGACCACCCTTTAAGGAATTCCGACAGGCAGATAATCAACATCATTAAATTTCACACACAAAGTGAACAAAGTTATGCCAACTGCGCAAAAAATATGTCATCAAAACGTTTGATGACCGTCCTCCCACGGAACTTGTTAATATTTGCCATCTCCCTATCAGAAAAATTGTTTTGTGCTTCCTTCACATTTTAGAACGCCTAACGAGGGTTCGTTCCGAAATCACTAGCCGTGCAAAAATATCAAGTGAAGGTGTTCCCAAAATAGGACATCACGCAGCTGGAGTTTAGACAACCCCAAAACAATTTGAAAAACTTTTAGAAAGGATGTTGGCAATTCATTAAAACTCCAGCAATAAATTCAATGAATCCTTGGCGATTAATTACATTTTCGCTCACTTCTCCCATTTTCAATCGACATTGGAGATGTGGAAATTTCCCACAAAGACGTGTGCGGGCGCGCGTTGGGCGCCATTTACTTTGCAATGCAAATACGACGAATTAATTTGATTACACCTCGCGAAGTTGGTTAATTTGTGGAAATGTTTATAAGGCCATTCCTGCGTACGGATATTCAATTTGTATCTCCCCGCCCTCACGGAAGTGGCGGCTTAACTCATAATCCACCGTTCGAACAGTCACATAACTCTCGCAACGTGTTGCTAAACAGCTCGTCTGATGGGTTAGGCAGTCGGCGGCCTTCAAAGTGGATGAAGTTTGACTTTTAATTTGGCAGGGCTCGTCTCATTAAGTGTCGGGGATGCGGTGACCTCTCTGCGGCATCATTCACGCTAACACACGTAGATTAAGCACCATCGGATTATTCGTGGGGCTCTCGCACAAAAAGACCCACATTGGCGGCGTTTTCCTGGAAACTACGACTTTGCACCTGCTCCTGTCATGTTGTATCACCATTAATGAAGGACGGAGATCGGGACATCATTCCTAACGACTGTTCCCGTCCGGCGCGTAACGGGTAATGCGGCACGTCCCCGCATAATGACAACCTTTTTCGAGGCTGCACGGCACACTTCTGTGCGCCGGTAATGATGATTGAGTGATTCACGTCTCGCATAATGGGTACGGTACCTTCCCGACCTGGCCGTGTTTTGAATTACATCACGTGGAGCTTATTTTGATAATTTATGCATGTGCTCCGCTTAATTGGCTTGATGGACATTTGTCTCGTGCCACGGAACGGGGCCCGCTTTGCATGCCTAATGCGGATGTATGCGAGTGCTTTGTTCCGGGTTGAAGCCAGCAACAATGTGGGAGAGGTGAAGCGTGTTTTTTAACACCAAAATTTATGTTGACACCTCGGTTATCCGAAGGGGGGTTGTTAAAATTTGATGAACGTGTAGGAGGAAAGACAAATCCATGCTGAGGGAGGCTGAAAAAAGAAATCAGTGGTTCTGAGAGATGGAGACGATAAACTGGCTGAAGAGATGATATTCCTTTTCTTTTTTAAGGAGTACACAAAATTCTGAGAAGGGATAAGGGCATCGAGAAATTAACATGCCTTAGAAAGATAATGAAAACGAATAAGTTGGGATGGTCTCACAACGAGTCGATGGAGATTTTTTTTCAATCTTTCAGTGACGAGCACTTGTGGAAACCGAAAGATGTACTTCATCTCTATTCTATGAGTTTTATTGGAAACATTTTTTTGAAGTGGAAAGAAGGAGGTCAAATTCAATCAGTCAGTGGCAAGAACCATAAGCAACTCGTAATAATAATTGTTGGCGCTACAGTCCAAAGGGGGACCAGGGCCTAGCTTGCCCATCAACTACTCGTATTGTGCGCGCTACTGTTCTCTCTACCTACCTACAGTTTTTTGCGGACTCCGAACGGCGAAATTTGAGAAGCTTTCTTAAACAGTTATTACTCTTTGAGTGTTGTCAGCAGCTCGAAATGCCGTGAAAAATTCGAAAAATTGGTGTTGAACTGGGAATCGAACCTAGACCCTTCGGCTTGTGAGCGACGCACTCTATCCACTTCGCCACGGCGGTCACAAACTGTACGCAACTAGTAAGTCAATTTAATTTTGAATTCTCAGTCCATAATTTGTATGCACCACTGTATTTACGTACTATGTCATTGGACTGGCCGATTTGTAGGCGAAAGAAATAACCTCCGGACCATCCTGATCAGGTTATTGACCCGAATCTCACTTTGCTTTAAATACGAGCAGTAGGCAGTGTCACTTCTATTTAATTTGCTAAAAATGCAAGCAGTAGGCATTTTTGTGTAGCGTCCCTTACACTTTGGTATAAATAGGAGTAGTAGGCAGTTTTATGCCACTTCTCTTCCTTTCGTTGTAAAATAAATATTAAGCCTTCTTCTTCTTCTTTTGGCGCTACAGTCCGGGGTGGACCTGGGCCTCAACCAACATGCCTCTAAAGCCAGCACGATCTTTCGCCAGCTGTCTCCAGTTGCACACTCCAAGTTGGTTGAGGTCCTTCTCCACTTGTGTGCGCCACTTTAGTCTAGGTCGTCCTCTGTTGCGTTGTCCCAATGGCTCGGATTCAAAGACTTTTCGGGCCGGAGCAGTGGTGTCCATACGCTCTACATGGCCTAGCCATCTTAAGCGTTGTATCCGTAGACGCTTGACCAGGCGCATGTCGCTGTACAGCCTATAGAGTTCGTCATTAAATCTTCTCCTCCAGATGCCATCAACGCAAACAGGACCAAAAATCGCACGCAAAACTTTTCTCTCGAAAAGACTAAGGGCTTCCTCATCCGCCTTTGCTAACGTCCAAGATTCTGCGCCATATAGTAGGACGGGGATGATCAAGCTGTTATATAAAGCGAGCTTAGTCCTTCGAGAGAGGGCTTTATTACTCAATTGCCTCTTGAGCCCAAAGAAACAGCGATTGGCAAGAGTGATTCTGCGTTTGATTTCGGTACTGATGTTGTTGTCCCTGTTTACCGCGGAGCCGAGGTAGACGAAGTCCTTAACTACCTCGAAGTTTCTGCTGCCTAGTGTGGCGCTCCGTCCGAGACGTCGATGTTGTGTGTCCTTCCTTGATGACAGCATGTACTTCGTTTTGCCCTCATTTACCGCAAGACCCATTTTAGCCGCTTCCGCTTCAATGCCAGCAAACGCCTCATTGACGGCTCGCTGTGTTCGTCCAATCACGTCAATGTCATCAGCGTAAGCTAACAATTGAACTGACTTCTGGAAGATCGTGCCTCTGGTGTTGACTTGTGAGTTACGCACGATCTTCTCGAGGATGATGTTAAAGAAGTCACATGACAGTGCGTCGCCTTGTCTGAAACCTTTTTTGACATTGAAGGTCTCGGTGAGTTCGGTACCGACCTTGACGGAGCAGCGAGAGTTCTCCATCGTCATCCTACACAATCTGACGAGTTTGGTAGGAATGCCAAAACTAGACATGGCACTGTATAGCTCGTCTCTATGCACACTGTCATATGCAGCCTTGAAATCGACGAATAGGTGGTGAGTGTCAATTTGCATTTCTTGGGTCTTTTCCAGGATCTGCCGTAATGTGAAGATCTGGTCTATTGTGGACTTCCCTGGCCTGAAACCACACTGATAGGGACCTATCAGGTCATGGACAAATGGTTTCAGACGCTCACACAATACGGCAGAGAGGATCTTGTATGCGATGTTCAGGAGACTTATCCCTCTGTAGTTGGCGCAGTCAAAGGGGTCTCCTTTCTTGTGAACCGGGCAAACGACGCTGAGATTCCACTCATCGGGCATGCTTTCCTCCGACCATATCTTACAGATGAGCTGGTGCATGCGCCCAACCAGGTCATCTCCAGCTGCTTTAAATAGTTCTGCGGACAGTCCGTCCGCTCCAGCAGCTTTGTTCGACTTCAGCTTGGATATTGCTATCTTCACCTCGTCTAAGTCGGGGGGACGGAATGCTTATCTATCATCGTCCAGATTGAGTGGAACATTCTGCCTAACAGCGGGATTTGGGTCGTCATCGCCGTTAAGGAGTCTGCAGAAATGATCCTTCCAGATTCTCAGCACAGACTGCGACTCTACTACGAGTTGTCCATTTTGGTCCCGGCAGGTCTTGGTCCGAACCTTGTATCCTCCGGATAGCTGTTTTACCTTTCGGTAGAACTTTCGGACTTTCTGTCATAACACCTTTCCATTTCCTCGACCGCGCGCTTCTCATGCTCCTTCTTCTTCCTTCTGAGAAGCCGGTGCTCTTCCCTTCTTCTCTGTTCGTAGAGTTCACGAACAGCCCGCGTTGTTCGATGCAGCGTCGCCTTATAGGCGTCTTGTTTAGCTGCGTGCGCTCGCCTGCACTCGTCGTCAAACCATGGGTTCCTTCTGGGTGGTGACGTGAAACCCAGCACATCAGTGGCAGCATCTTTGATGGCTTCTTGACAACGTTTCCATTCTTCTTCTATGCTTAGCGCAGGAAGCGTCGAACTCTGAGCGAGTTTCCGGGAGACTCGGTCGGCAAAGTTTCCAGCAATCAGCTGCGATTGTAGCTTTTCGACGTCAAACCGTTTTGGCCTTTCTCGACTCCGTTGCTCTCTCGATATCCGGGTTCTTACCTTGGCTACAACAAGGTGATGATCCGAGTCAATGTTTGCACCTCGGAAGGTTCGGACATCGAGAATACTGGAGGAGTGTCTGACGTCGATCGCAACGTGATCAATCTGGTTGACGGTTGATTGATCAGGAGATCGCCAGGTTCCTTTGTGAATGTCCAGGTGTGGGAACCGCGTGCTAGCCACTGAGAGGTTTCGCCCCGAGGCGAAGTCCAACAGCCTGTGTCCGTTTCCGGATGTGTTGTCGTGCAGGCTGTGTTTACCGATGACTCCAGCAAAGATGTCCTCCTTTCCCAGCTGAGCGTTGAAATCTCCTAGAACGATCTTGGTGTCATAGCTGGGGCATCGATCGTATGTTCTTTCTAGGAGATCATAGAAGTCATCCTTGATGTTGTCATCCTTCTCCTCTGTCGGGGCGTGAGCGCATATTAGGCTGATGTTCCCGAATTTAGCCTTGATGCGGATTGTCATGAGGCGTTCGCTGACTGGGTCATAGCTCAAGACTTTTTGCCTAAGTCTGCCTCGAACAACAAATCCGCATCCGAATAAGCGCTGCCTTCTCTCTCTATAGCAATTGCTGTAGTAGATATCGCAGTTCTTCATCGCTTTTATGCCAGGCCCATCCCATCGCACTTCCTGGATGGCGGTTATGTCAGCTTTGTAGCTGTCAAGGGCCTCCGCAAGTTGTTCGGCTGCACGTGGCCTGTTAAGGGACCTCACATTCCACGTGCAAAACCGAAAATCATTGTCCTTTAAACGTTTGCTGGGGTCGTCAACAGTTAATCCGTCCTTATCCGAGGCATATCGGGATTTCTGAACTATGTTATTTTTACGTGGTGAGGAAGTTACCCTCACGCACAACCCACAGACTGGTAGGCCAGGCCCATTATTTAAATCCTTGGGCAGAGGGGGTCGCTGCATACATTAGTTCACCATACAACGGGTGTTGTGATGGCTATCCAGGGGGCGCCGCATGGAGGCTGTATGTCAACTTGACCTGTGCACTAACGAGGATTGCCTTGGCAGCTCGCCATGTTGAGCGCAATCAACGACGTTACCTCGCGTGCAAAGGCCCATGCCCCCCGTCTCTAATTAAATCACATGTCCACCTCCAATCGCTCTCCTACAAACTTTTCGCCAGAAAAGGGATCATGCGTTTTCTTATCATATCGGCTACTACCAGGTATACCGGTATGAATTGAGTGTCAAGACACAAATGTCTCGATAGGGAACATTTGCTGTGAGCGAGCCTTTATATTTTTTCTTCGTTTGCTATGATATCTGTGAAAAATATTTAGTATACATCAAGTAATTGAACAGACAACATCATATTTTTTCATCGTGTTAAAAATGTCGAATTTTGTACCAGAAAGTGATGATTTGCGGAAAGCATTCATTTTTTGTTTTCATTTGAAGAAAAGTGCTGCAGAGTCGCATCGAATGCTTGTCGAGGCATATGGTGATAATGCTCTATTAAAAGCAACATGCAAAAGATGGTTTCAACGGCTCAGAAATAATGATTTTGATGTGAGAAATGAAGAACGTGGAAGACCACAAAAAAAGTTTGACGACACCGTATTGCAAACGATATTGGATGGAGATGACAATGTTAATGTTGCACAACAAATAATTTCTGACCGTTTAAAAGCTATTGGAAAGATCCAAAAGTGTGGAAAATGGGTGCCACATGAATTGAATGAAAGACAGGAAAACAGAAAATACACTTTTGCTTCAAAGACACAAAAGAAAATCGGTTTTGCATCGGATTGTTACTGGCGATGAAAAATGGATTTATTTTAAGAATCCTAAACGGAAAAAATCATGGATTAACCTGGGACAACCTTTAACATCGACTGCAAAACCAATGGATATTAAAAGTTTGTTACATATTTTGTTATTTCAGAATGGGGGGCCGGTGAAAGATTGTAATTTCTGAAAGCAAATAGTTTGAGAAGGTGTTATTTAAAATACAACCTACATTCCATAGGGGAATTGAGTCTAGATTCTGCATTGAGTCCACATTCTATAAAGGAACGGCAACTATGGTTGTCAAATATCCGCCTCTTTGTCTTTTGAACTTTCCGACTATGTAGAAACCGCTGCAGAGCTCGTATCTGGCAATACTATACATTATTTGAAAGGCACGGAAATAGCCTACAAAACGATATATATGAAAACGGTATATATGATTAGTTTGGATATTGCGTTCAACAACTGTATACGTGTAAGCATTGCAGCTCATTAATGCCGAAATTCGCGCTATTTTGAAGTTTTCCTTCGTTAAAGGCAAATCCTTTAGAGGAACGTTCCGTGAGATTAATGGTGTTTTGGGGGATGGTACTCTATCACTTTGAACCGCGGAGGAATGATTTCGACGATTCAGAGTCGGTGAATGGACCATGGATAAGCCAGCCGGCGGAAGACCTGTGACGACGAATACCGGTCGAATCATGGAAATCATCGAGTTAGACCGGCATGTGGCATCTCGTAACATCGCCTAAGAGATGGGAGTTAGTCACTAAACCTTTTTAAAAGATCTACAGAAGGCTGGATACAAAAAAGGCTTGATGTTTGGGTGCCGCATGATTTGACGCAAAAAAAAACCTTTTGGACCGAATGAACGCCTGCGATAGCCTGCTGAAACGGAACGAACTCGACCCATTTTTGAAGCGGATAGTGACTGGTGACAACAAATGGATCACATACGACAATATCAAGTGAAAACGGTCGTGGTTGAAGGCCGGTGAATCGTCCCTATAGTGACCGGGATTGAAGGTCAGGAAGGTTTTGCTGTGTGTTTGGTGGGATTGGAAGGGAATCATTCACTATGAGCTGTTCCCATATAGCCAGACACTTGATTCCACCATCAACTGCGAACAACTGGACCGCTTGAAGCAGGCGATCGACCAGAAACGTCCAGAATCAGTCAACAGGAAAGGTGTAGTGTTCCACCAGGACAACGCCAGACCACACACTTCGTTGATGACTCGTCGGAAGCTACGCGAGCTCGGATGGGAGGTTTAATCGCATCCAACGTATAGCCCGGGCATAGCGCCAAGTGATTACCACCTGTTCCTGTCCATGGCGAACGCCCTTGGTGGGCTGAAGTTTAACTCAAAGGAGGCTTGTGAAAAGTGGCTGTCCGAGTTCTTCGCAAATAAGGAGGGGGGTTTCTACGAGGGGGGTATTATGAAGTTACCGCCTAGATGGAAACAGATTATCGAACAAAATGGCGCATATTTGAACTAAATCCGATCACTGTAACACTTTTTATGAAGCATTGAATGAAGAGCAAAAAAGAAGGAAGATATTTAACAACCTATGTAGCAGTCATCCTTTTCAGAATATACTAAACTTGTTCGTTTTTTGTAAACTTAAGTGAATTATGTGGCCGCCGTGGTGTAGTGGGTAGAGTGCGATGCTCACACGCCGAAGGGTCTAGAGTCGATTCCCGGCTCAACACCAATTTTTCGAATTTTTTACGGCACCACCCCTTTCGAGCTGTTGACAACACTCAAAGAGAAACTGTCTAAGAAAGTTCCTCAAAATTCGCCGTTCGGAGTCGGCAAAAAACTGTAGGTCCCTTCTACTCGTGAGAGAACAGTAGCGCGCACAACACGAGTAGTTGATGAGCAAGCTAGGCCCTGGTCCCCTTGTGGACTGTCGCGCCAACCGTTATTATTGTTATTAAATTTATGGATTGAAGAGTCGGAGGTGTGAAGTCAATTGTCTTTTGAAGGAAAAAGATTACATTTCTGGTTTGTACCTACCTCACTGTATTCCTATATCTGTTCATATTTTCCATAAAAGTTACCATTGAGTTAGAAGTTAATGAAGTAAAAGTGGACTGCAACGTTATTCTACATAACTTGCAGAGATTAGTTGAAACATCAAAGCCAGGGGTGTCAGGCTCTCATTGCATGCATGTGTGAGTTGAATTTGGGTCAACGTACAGTTTTGTTTTTATCTTGAATTTGTTGTAAGATTAACTCCATTGAGGAGTCTTCTTTGTGCGAGTTACCGACATGATGCTGAACGAGCACAGGCGTTAGCATAACTCGGCATATGAGATCTGCCACGCGGTGTTGTGTAGATTGTGCTTTCGCTACCATCCGGGGGAGATAGAAATGTCTAAAATTCCACATATTTCAAACGACTTTCACCGAATGTGTCTGTAGAATAGACCATTGGATTGTTTTTAGTTGTTTAAAGTCATAATCTAGTAGTTTCCTGAATTTAATTTCCTAGGCTCTTTTTCGGTCTCGTCCTAATGGGGCAAAAGATATAGATTTTCTGAAGAATTGTTTCATGCAATCTTCATCACTAAGGAGTGCGTTGTGTCGAATGCGAAGACGGGCAATTTCCTTTTGCTGGCAAATAGTGCTCAGGGTTGTCACTCACACGGTGGGTGTCCCAGAGGATTATCATTCAGACGTCCCATCAACAACGTCGTAAGTCCCTCGAATTCTGTGAGTCTTTCTCAATTCACTTTGCAATTCTTTTTCCATCCATCAAGAAATTGTCAAAACAAACAGCATTTCTTGTTTGTCACGAATCTTCACTCCGCTGCTTCCGCTATCCACTCAATCATCTATTTTGATATGTCCTGCCCTCTAAATGAGGACTTCTGGTCGCGTTCCCATCAGCACAGTCAGCTGCAATTTTGTGTACAGTCGCAAGTGTTGACGTCATTCGAGAGAGAAACATTTTATTACAATCGTGATTTTGTTCGCAAGACTTTGGCAATAAACGAAAATCGCCACAGACACATCGTATTTGCGCTTCTTGCACTCCTCTGGACCGTAATGGCATTGACTTTGGAGAACGTGACTTTCGCCACTGGCGGACGATTCTCTTGTCTCATCCCCCAGAGTTGGACTAAATGCGGAATAATGCTTTGGGGGTGATGGTTCAGGGTCATGCAAAGTTGCCTCTGACATTGTACATGCAACGCAAACAAACTAAGCGGTCTTCTCGAAACCGAATTGGGAAGGGATGTCCGTAAGGCACGAATCTCAGCGGGAAAGCAATCTATCGGGGGGATGAAATTCCTATTCAAGACATCTTCATTTAATCGGTTGCCAGGGGAAACCCTTTTCCACCTCACTGGGAGGTGAAATCATCCGGTTTAATAGAATCTGAATGTTTGCCCATCAGTCTGAAGAAGGAGACAAACGCACAGACACACAGCTCATGTAAACATAAAATTTCGGGAATATTGGTGTTTTCGGCAAGCACACAAAAAGGGGTTGTTTCCCTCATCACCACGACGATGATGATGGCCCCCAAAGGACAATGCGAAAGGGTGGATGGTTTCGTTTAAATTTTTCAATTAGCCCTGTTCCACGCATTCCCTCACCTGGAAAGTCAGTGATCCGAGAATTTCGCAGCTGCAAAGTGAGCTAACAGACGCCGCTAAGTAGAAAGTTATGTTGGAAATTATTCGATGAACATTCGACTCTAAGTGCGAAGTATGTGCAATCCTTTGAAGCCGAAGTGGGGGTGGGCGTTGAATGGCGGTAATGGAGAGGGTTGAGAGAGCGAAGTTATTTGAACCAAAAGTCAAAATGTCATGAGTAGAACAATGACTGCTTTCCTGCGGGCAAACGTGCTTAGTCGACGTGTTCTGTGGAAGCTAATTAAGAGTTTGTGCTTGGAGGGGTTCTGATATTTGATTCAAAAATTCCCTTGTTCACATCCGATGAAGCATGTACGAAACAACAGTTTGACGGTTCTTTCTAAACGAGCAAAATTTAAACCCAAAAGTTTAATCACTAAACGGTATTTATTTAGGATCCCTTATGATGAAAACAAATGAAGTGATAATTGCAACAAACGTTTTCTCTTTGATGCTGGTCTTATCTTCAGTTCCCTTCACCACCATTTCGTTTTTAAGTGCTGTCCATTCGACAGAATTCATGCTCCGCATACCGTCTAATTCAGTGCCCCATCAAAGCATTAGTGTCTGGAAATGAAAATTCTATATTTCACAGTCTATCAACTCTAATCTGATTGTTCCCTACCACAGAAAGGACAAACTTTCCATCCTCACCGACAATCTATTTGATGTCATTTAAGTTTTCGGTCTGTCATAATAAGTCGGTTGCAAAGAGAAATAATGAGCCGCTGACACAATATAACTCTATCACTTGAGCATTGTCGGCACATCTCGAATCTCCATCGGTCGAATGTTCGAATTTAATGGAGAAACTTTTGAATGAAAACTTCAACAATCTGTCATCCGGGCATCCAGCAGCCACAAGCCACCGGCATTAGCCGTCTGTTGTGCGGGCTAATGAACCGAAAAAGGACATCATCGGTTTTAATTGATGTCATTGGTTGTAGGGCGTAAGAAAGCCCCCATTACCTCTTGTCACCGGAAACGACTTGTTCAAAGTTTGAACACATTTTTTTTTTGCGTATACGTCAGTCTTTTTCTATTTTCCTTTCCATTTCAACTTTAAGTATCATGTACGTCCAGGAAGTTTGCAAATTTTACGGTTGCTTTTGCAGGAAATATTAGGGGCACACATCAAAGACGAGGAGTCTTCTCTGAAAGCCAGTTGGTTGATGTTGTTCTTTACGACTGTTTTATGACAGTTTTGATTAACGTTCTCTTATTTAAGTTTTTGTTTTTTTTTTACTGCCGTTTGATAAGTGTGCAGATTTACATGCAGGATTCACTTAGAGACGTCCTTATGACGGCAAAATTGAAGAACTCGCAGGAGAATTTTTTTAAATGTAAGTTGCCAAGTAACAGTGTTATAATCCATATCTCGATAGTTCTGTGCGCCTGTCTGTCTATCAGAATAAGTTCCTGGATCCCACAGCTTGCAGCTCAGGACTGAATGAATGTTTGAAGTGACTCACAAGAGGTGCTGTCATGGGAAATTCCAGGTTGTAAGCCAAGAAATTGAAACTGGCATCTTAGACGCGTCACGTTCTTCTTAACCACAATTGACAACACGGATGTGGAAATATCTTATTTCCAAGATCGAACAACACATGGTCCTGTAAAGGTCTCTGAAGATAATAATTAAGCCAAAGCGCTCATATGAACGTGCTTGTAATAAAGGCCTGTGGGTGAGGATTTTACTTCAAATCATTTCAAATCCAGAAGTGGGGTTAATTTCAAAAGACGCAAAATATTTCCGTAAATGTTTCAATTGTGAATGTTGGTATTAAAATTAAACAGGATCTTAAGTGCTTAAAAGAT
The DNA here is from genome assembly GCA_955652365.1 of Eristalinus aeneus. Classification (NCBI taxonomy): domain Eukaryota; kingdom Metazoa; phylum Arthropoda; class Insecta; order Diptera; family Syrphidae; genus Eristalinus; species Eristalinus aeneus. The sequence continues at coordinate 28,387,887 of OY019131.1, read as the reverse complement.
ATCGATGGTGGTATTGTCAGATCATACTTTCTTACGCTCCTTCAGAGGTAAACGATCAAAAGTAAGTCAATGATAAGCAAGTTTTGTACAAGCTATGATCTGCATACATGGTACATGGTTTCGTTGTTTTCAAAAGATGGCGCCACCTGTAAGCTATAGCTGATCTTCGAATCGATTGCCTGCTTTATTGGAAAGGTGTGACATTAGTGTGCGTCAGCGTCTATTTTGGATAAGAACATCGTTTTTTGCTTCTTCGATGTTTGAATTTGTCTAAAAAACAACAGCCTTTGCGGGAAGTTTTAATTTTCACTTTTTACTTAGAAGAAAAGTGCAACTGCAGACCATCGAAGCTTGTAGATGTTGATGGTCAATCTGCTCCAACCGAAATCATTCAAAGCGTTGTTACCAAGCTTCAAAAGTGGGAACTTTAGCGTTAACGAAAAAAAGCGTTTCGGGCAGTCAAAATTTTTTGAAGATTTGGAGGAGCTGGAGGCTTGACTGGATTAAGATCCGAGCGAAATGTAAAGTGAACCCGCAGTATTGTTGAACAACTCAACAAAGGATTTCCGCTTTGTTAAAGGAATTTCGATCTATTCAAGATCTAGAAAATTGGGAGTTGTTCGAGTTGAGATCGTGAGACGTCTTAAGAAAATTTTTCATTTAGAAACTGCTTCTTGAAATTTATCCAAAGGAAGGGATGTTTGCATCGGTTCATGATCATAGATGAAGATTTGATATACCGTGATAACCCTTGAAAGAAAAAATATTATCAGAAGACTGGTGAACCTGTTCCGTCATATTCTACATCGCCGACGAGAAAAAACATCCACGATACAAGGTGAGGATAAATAGGGGTGCTGTATTTTAAGCTGCTTAGGACAACCCAACCATTGATGGAAAAAGCGATTCATTGCATAAAAATCAGCAAGAAACCACCGAAAGGCATGATAAAGTGATTTTATAATACCATAAAACTTGAATTCGCACCACTTATCGAGGGGTTAGCCTTCTCAACATCGCCTAAAAGATCCTCTTTGCCGTATTAAGTGATCCTCTGAAAACATTTGATCTGATAGGTCCATATCAGTGTGGTTTCAGACCAGGGAAGTCCACGATAGACCGGATCTTCACATTACGGCAGATCCTGGAAAAGACCCAAGAAGTGAAAATCGACACTCACCACCTATTCGTCGATTTTAAGGCCGCATATGACAGTGTGCATAGAGACGAGCTATACAGTGCCATGTCTATTTTTGGCACTGCTACCAAAACTCGTCATATTGTCTAGAATGACATTTACAAGCATTTCTGTGTCAAAGTGATAATAACAGAAGCTTTCACTGTCAAAGGAACAAATAAAGTGATCGGCAGTAGCGTTGTCTTCTCAAGAGGCTTTGCACTAAAATGTCCGGACGTCTGGTAAATCAATAGCCCTCTGCTCATACACGTAGCACCCTGTAAAATTTTTCACCGCCTTTTCGTTACACTATAAAAAAAAATACCGCACACCCCTCCATTGAACTAAACCTCCACAGGGCGACCTCTTACAAAGTACGAAGTTGCCGATTTTTAGGGATTTCATCGTTTAGACCCACTTCTCACCAACATATTCTCTCAAAGTAATTGAATTACTCCATCAAATGTCTGTTCGATCAACGGCACTGCTCCGAATGCCTCACGTCTCTCACAGCATATCAATATTCCGAGTGTGACGACCTCGAAATTCCTTGATTTCACCACGTGACTTCTCACTTGATTTATGGACAAGCTACCGAATGGTCGAATAAATTCCATTCTCACCACTTCACTACACCTGGGCACACCATCGCCGGCCATAATCCGCACAACAAACGCTCTTGAGATAGGAAGCACCACTTCATGAAGATGTTTGCAATCTCAGGCACGTCAGCCCGGGTGTGCATAGCGTCGACATCGTTTTCAAACGAACACCCCATCGCACACCCGATACCCCACCCAACCCGAATGGGACTTCGCTTTGGTGTGCGCGTATGTGTGTGCATGTGTGCAGAAAACGAGTTGTTTCAGAGATAATTTAAAAAATAAATGAAAATCCTGAAAGAGGAAGAAACGACTCGCTTTGCTTGTTACAAGGGCTTATGAGTCCCTTGCGAGTGCTTCTGCACAAACCATAAACTCGTCACAAATATTCGCACACTCACATCATTTCGATGCGATGGGGCTTGTGGCCTCGGGAAATTTATGAAAACGACGGCGCCACACAGTCTGGTGTGGAAGTGCCATTCGTCCGGGTGTGTAGGGGCGCTTGCTGTGCATCAGCACTCGCCGAACATGTGTGTCCTTCTTCAAGGATAATCGAAGCACCACCACCCTGCGGTCTGCGGTGACAGGAACATATTTAATGAAGCAAATCAAATTATAAATTCGAAATCGATTGCCACAGTGGGGGCGCAGCACTGACCTTGCCACCGACTGTCATGCCCGCGTCACATATTTATCACCGGTAGTCAATATTGAACTTAATCGTGTCATCCTGCTTGAAGCCAGAGGCGCCTTGTGCACACAATTAAAATAATTAACTTTTCTGCTTAATGATCGGCCTTGTCATTGTCAACGTCATCGTCGTCGTCGTCATCGCTGTCGGGGCGTATACGTGCTTTTTTTGTATGAAATCCTTGTCGGCGAGTCCGTCTTTTGTTTGCCTGTCTGTAGTCATGTGTCGATTTGTTTGTTTTGCGCAATTTTTGGAGGTCACCACGTGATGATGGGCGAGCAGTGGGTCGTACTCACAGGTGCGTCGATAAACTGCGAAAAGTTACACACCCACTGAGGTGTTTATTTCACAGTTCCTGGCAGTGCACGTGTTCCCTTAAATGGCACACCGTCAGCCGTGGAATGTGCGGTATCACAGTCCCTGCCCACCCACACATTAGTTCACTTGTCAGTTAAAATGAGTTAATGACTTGTTTCCGTACAACAACGCTGTCTGTTATGTGTGGCGCAATTTTGCTGCTGTCTTAATGGGCAGTCAGGAGACTGGAAAGGACCATACCTATAAACTCCTTATCGACAATGCTTGAGGGGAGGGCTGCTCTCCCGCTCGTAAAACTCACATTTATGAGTCGTAAGGATGAGATTTATGCAGGTATTACTTTCGAATGAGAACGCGGTGCGACACGATCGATACCTGCGCTGCGGCCAATTCACGAACAAGGTTTTCGGGAAAATTGCAATAATTGAAGGTGCGAACAGGGATCGCATTGGATTGAAGACGTGTCAGCGGGAGCACTATTGTTGAAGGTTTAATGTGACTAGAGTTGAGAAAGTCATTTGAGGATTTGATTTGATTTGGTTTGATAGTTGGATTTATTGTGACGAGCTGTGGAATGAACACTTAAATAAGATGTGACAGCGAAATAGAAGGGACACTTTTATTAGATTTGAGTTTGTGATTAGATGTGATTGGAAAAGAAAGGCAACTCTATTTAAACACAAGCAGAAAAACGATGGTTTTCTTGTATATTTCGGGATAAGAGAACAGAAACGAATATTTATCATCGAAAATAGCTTTATTGTTTTTCAAAATATTCCCCATTAAGATCTATACACTTTTGCATGCATTTGAACCAATTGTCGAAGCACTTTTGCCACTCTGATTGATATATCTCTAAAACATGCATTCTGAACGCATCAACCGCTTCTTCAGGTGTCGGAAAACGTTGACCTCTCATTTTATTTTTAACGTTCGGGAATAAAAATATGTCATTCGGTGCCAAGTCAGGACTACACGGCGGATAACTCATCAAATCGATGTTTTGAGTGCTCAAAAATGGAGTTGTTTGAGCCGAAGTGTGAGAGCTCGCATTGTCGTGGTGAAGAGTGATCCGTCTTCGGACATTGGTTTTCCAGATTTCTTGGAAGACAACTGGAAAACAACTGTTTGTGTACCACTTAGAATTGCCGTTTCGGCGTTGTTGAGGTACGGTTGCGACATGTCCAGTCTTTCCGAAAAAACAGGCGACCATTTGCTTGGAAGTGCTTCGTGCACGAGCAACTTTTGTTGGATTTGGCTCAATTTGAAACACCCATACAGTCGACTGCTGTTTACTTTCGGGCTCATACGCACAAGTCCACGATTCATTACCTGTCCCGATGTCATAGACGTGTTTCTTTGGAGCGTTTCTTTCAACCAATCGACACTAACCTTTTTTTTGAGAGATTGATAAATTGTGTCGGATCCAAAGTGAACAAATTTTTTTGACGGTCAAATATTCATGCAATATTGACTGTATGCTGGTCCCACTAATGCCTAAGGTTGTCTTAATTCCACGATAGGTCACATGACGATCTTGCAATATCAGTTGGAGCACAGCATCAATGGTTTCCGGAACAACAACTGATTTTGGACGAACTTTTGGAGTGAACTACGGCCTCGGTTGAATTCACCATACCATCGATAAACACTGGTCCTTGATGGAGCTTCATCGCCAAAAATTTAATTAAGTTTATCGATGCACTGTTGCTGGGATAGTCCACGTCAAAAGTTGTACAAAACAGCCGCACCAAAATTTTCACGATTTAATTCCATTTTTTGTGCGACATGAATCTTTTAAGTTACTGTAAACAACACAAATAGTGCTCATATGTCAAAACGGTCTGAGTGCGTATAACCTCAAAAATGTCAAACTTTACAACAGATCTGGCAATTGTCAGATAGCAACACTAGGGTTGCCCAATTCTGAAATATAAAAAGCAACCTTCGTACGTCTCAAACAAGAGCACGAAGCGAAAATGATTGACTGACATGATGGCAATATTTCTCTAAGGAACTGAATGTAAGTCAAAAGACATTTCCAATATCAGTACATTCTTCCGTATATTGCGCGGATATCAAAACATAAAAAATCGCCAATAGTGCGTCATATGAAGGACGCTTTAACGCTTTCTTTTATAAACCAACAAAATATCAAAATACAACTTTATTTTGTGTTGAAGAATGGGTCTTTTGCTGATTCCGAACGGCGAAGTTTGAGAAGCATTTTCTTTGAATAGTTTTTACTCTAGCTTTGTCAGCAGCTCGAAAATTTCGAGATTTTCAGCCGAGAATCGAATCTGGGACTTTGGCGTGTGAGGGTCGTACACTACCCACTACGCCATGGCAGCCACACGTTAGCAGAAACAAGTCGTTAAATATTGTACACAAATATTGTGCATTAACTGGCCGAAACTGCGAATACTTCATGTTCCACCAACTTCATGTTTCAGCCCGTCCACGTTCCAGCTACTTTACGGTCAAGCTCATTCAGGTTTAAGCTTCTTCATGTTCTTGCTACTTCACATTTCAGCTAATTTGCGTTCCAGTTAATTCATATTCCTGATACATCACAGTCCAGCTAATTTTTGGTCTAGCTCCTCCGCGTTCCAGGTACTTAATTTTCCAGTTCTTCAAGTTCCGCTTATTCTCGTTCCAACTGGCTCACGTTGAACTTTCTTCACGTTCCAGCTACTTCACGTTCAATCTACTTCACGATTCAGCTTCTTCATGTTCCAGCTTCTTCACGTTTCAGCTTCTTCACGTTCCAGCAACTTCATGCTTTAGGTTATCCAGGTTTTACCTACTTTACGTTCCAGCTTCACCTCGTTAGAGATCCTCCATGTTCCGGCTACTTTATGCTCCTGTTACTTCACGCCTCAGCTTTCTCACATTTCAGCTACTTAGGGTTTCATCTCCTCCACGTTTCTGCAAAAAATTGGACGACGTTTCAGCTGCTTCCAGTTCATAGAAAGCTCTGAGTATAGGCCAATGGCTTCATGTATATTCAAGAAAAGTAGTCTAAAGGCGTTTAATGACAAATGAGGCCATCATGGGACGAATTCAGTTTTTGGACTAACGTGTTCGCCAAGCATATCAATAGAACGAGTAGGAATCATCCTGCAGAAACTATTGAGCACTAGGAAACAACACTGTCCAGTGTTGAAGCTTTTCGAAAGGTTATGTATCCACTGGCACATCTCAGAAATCAACAAACAGTCTAAACAGAGGACTTTGTTCGGTGAACGTGCTCCAATAAAGACAAACCTTCTCTCGGCCAGAAAAATTATGGGCCCTGTTTTCTAAGATGCGCAAGCTTGATCCACGTCGACGTCCTATAATAATAATAAGAATTGTATGAGGCGACAGTCCACAGGGGGCCAGGGCCTATTTTGCTCATCAATTACTCGTCTTGTGCGCGCTACTGTTCTCTCACAAGTAAGAGAGACCTACAGCTTTTTACCGACTCCGAACGGCTAAATTTGAGAAGCTTTTTCTTAGACAGTTATTACTCTTTGAACGTTGTCAGCAGCTCGAAAGAGGTGGTGCCGTGAAAAATTCGAAAAATTCGTGTTGAGCTGGGAATCGAACCTAGACCTTCGGCGTGCGAGCGTCGCACTCTACCCACTACACCACGGCAGCCACGTCCTATGGAAAAGCAAAATTATGTCTGACCTTAAATATGTTGAATTTTCGGACGATTCGACATCAGTTTTGGGAAAAACACAACCTATTTGGAGCAGAAGAAGTGTTTTCCCAAGATGACAACGAACGCGGGGCAACAGGCAAGGTTTAGCTACGCCTTTGCAGACCATCCACCGCAGCCTCCGAATTCGACCTCTTACGTCAAAAAATTTCGTTCCTGTTAGAAGTTCCGTTTGCCTTCTGGTCAGACTTTCCAGGCAGGTTAAAGACGTTATCTTTCTGAAAATATCATGTGCAAGCCACAAGTAAACACCAGAGGAACGATCTTTCAAAATTCAGCTAAACTGCTAGCCTAATCAGACGACATTGACTTGATTGGACTAACACAGCAAAGCCGTCAATAAGGCATTTGCTTTCGTTGAAGCGGCTTAATATAGCGTAAATGAAGGCTAAACGAGAATCAGGGAGGGAAACACAAAAACTCAACATCTCGGACAGAGCGCCATAGCAACTTCGAGGTATTGAAGCACTTTGCCTACCTCGGTAAATAGGGAATACAGTGCCGAAATCAAACGCAGAATTACTTTTGCAAATTGTAGCTTCTTTAGGCCAGAAGTCAATTGAGTAGTGGAGCCCTCTCTTGAAAGACGAAGTTGGCTATGTCTGTAGAACAGCTTAATTATTCTAGTTCTGCTTTACAGAGTGGAAGCTTGGAGGCTTTTAAAACCGGATAAGGAGATCACACGCCGGTGGTCTACCTCCGATTCCCGGCTTAACACCTCGAAGTTTCCACGGCACCACCTCTTTCGAGCTGATGACAACACTTAAAGAGTATTAAATGTCTAAAGAAAAGCGTCACGAACTTCGCAGTTCGAAGTCGGCAAAAAGTGTAGGTGCCTTCCACTACTATGAGAACAGTAGCACGCACAACACGATTAGTTGATGAGCAGGCTAGGCCCAGGAGGACGCCCTGCGGACTGTAGCTCTACTCAACTATTATTAACTAAGTCTCTGTCTTCGTATTTTGGGGAGAAAAGTTCTATTTGAGTTTTTTGGTTTTTTCTTCGTGTTGATAGAAGGAGGAGATTCAACGACGAACTTCAAGGACACACCGCTGTAAGTAATAAGGCCATACAGAGCGTACGGTCATCACTGCTTGTAAAGAGTCTTCGAATCCAAGCCAAGCAATGGAGGACAACCTACGCTGAGATGACTTACACAAGAGGACCTCAACCAACTTTGAGTGTCGAATTGAAGGCACTGGCGAGAGACCGTGCTGGCTGGAGGGGCATGTTGGTTGAGGTACAGTTCTCCCCGGCCCCCGGCCCTCTAGGGCCACACACAGAAGGAGAAAGTCGATAATGAATAAGTGCATCAAGTTCATGAAGCTGAAACAGGAATGTAGATAATTGATTCGACGTCTGATATATAAACTAAAAAACTTGTCTCATTCTAAAATGCATCATCCTGCAGGGAAAGTCAACTATGGAGCGAATGTGTACACCAGGAAAGATTTTAAAAAACACCAGCGAATTGTATTTCCACACACATCGTTTGAAATACTTTCAATATAAACTCAAATTCGCACATGATAAGTTTTATTTCAAGATTTATGATTCAATGACCAAATACAAAGTGAAGAAGCCTTGCTACCGAAAATTCTCAAATAGCACAAAAGAGGACGGTGCTCCTCCACGGAAAAAGAACACCGAGTGCCTCAATGGCATTCCAAATGAATTTCAAAACGCGCAAATTCTGAAGGACCCAAGTACATCCCGAACACGTCTTACTTATGCTCAGAAAGAATTCTAAAGATATAAACTAAATTTTAAACTGATTGTTTACGGTGCTTCATGAAGCCAACTTCGAAACTAATTTCTACATCGCTCATACCGTTCAAGAGAAACCACTGCAGCGTCCTGGAGTCGCTCAAACTGAACCGAGAGCAAAGGAATCCCTTTTCCTTTGGGGCACGTCGCACAGTGGTGCCCTTGTATAAGGAACGCGGAAATAAATCTGTAACTTTTGAGCCCATTGACATATCCTGATGGATACAGTATCAGTGCCAGAAGATCCTCCTGCGGTGAAAAAATATTTGATATAGCTCGAAGGATAACGAAGTAGTCTTAAGTTAAAAACTTGAAAAAACGTACTTCTTCTATTTAATTGCATAAAAAAAATATTGAATAAGTATTAACTACAGTAAATTTATGCTCAAAATAAAGCTGGAATTCATACCTATATGGAAAAAAAAACATTATATACTATTTACTAACACACGTTCGTTGTAAAAAAATTAAAAATCCGAATTTATTTTAATAAGACCTGCGCTTTACTGCCTAGTGGTTCGTGCCCATGATATTTGCGAAATAATAGCATAAGAAGAAGAATCGTAGGAAAATTTAAAAAAATGCCGACAAATGTCCGAGATGGCTCCATTTAAACAACTCGTTCTCACAAAGTGCAAAAAAATAAATTTTTGTTTTTACACCATCGATAGAGAATATTTCAAAGTTTCAGAAAAACGTGGTTTCCCCTTGGAGCCTCTTGGATCACTTTTGTTATGCTCCACCAAGGTGGAGCACCACCAAAAGGTGGCCTTAACCAATAGCCTGTGTCTAGGAAACTGGTGGTCAAAATGAAAAAAGTGGTAGTCAAAATGATGCAGGTTGAAGGTTTAGTGTACGTCCTTTCAAAACAAATATAACATCATGTTCCCAGGTGGCTTATTACAGACAATATACCACATCGAATTTTGTTTCAATTTTTTATATTTCAAAGTCCCAACTTTGAGCTAGTCGTATAATCAAACGGCTCAACAAAATTTTTCTTTCTAGGTTCTCAAATATGTAAAATTGAAAAACAAATACCACTTGACACAGAAAATTATTTCATTTTACGCATATTGTCCCGCTCGGGCACCACTGTGCATCGTTTTGTGATTTCAAAACTTCCGCCAAAGTGTCTGCTCAAGGACACCAGGCAACCAATACCAATGGGAGAGCGAGATCCTCGGTCTACGTCAAATCCTTATTTTCTTTCGCAAACTCCATGGGGAACGATTCAAAAGAAACACTCTTCATTTGGTTTTATCGCTTTTGTGGCTTCCGATTTGATTCCAAGTGAAATTCCTTGTTTTCTTGCTTCTCTCTGACGCCGGAGTTTGGGGAACCTTGCAAAGTAATTTGTGGGAGAATGGAAAGGCGTGCCGGAGAAATTGCATTTGAAGGACATTGGAGGACTTCGCTCCTTACAAATCGAATTAAATTTGCCCTGCTATTTTAATTAATCCTATTTGTAATTCTCTCCAACCGCTGTATCGCGCGCTGAACCCTTAAATAATTTATTCGAGCGAAATGAGATGATTTCAGCCAGCGCCAACCACGGAGCATGTGGTATTTCCATAATCTGCAACCGGATGACAGCTAATAGAAGGGATATAAGATTTACACCTTCTGCTGAGGGGGCGCCCGCCCCGACATTGGAGCCATTTTCAATTTTCAGGTGAGATCGGCAGACAGCCGGAGATATATGGGGCCAATAGTCGCATGAGGGTGGCTTTGCCAGGGGCGCATAAAAAGGCGAGAAGATTTACGGCGCAAACCTTTACAACGCCGTCGCCCTTGAGTGTCACGGCAAACCGATGTGCAGATCCAGGGTAAGCTGCAGGATTCATTTAAAGGGATTGTGCGGTGTTGGGTGGAGCTGATGTGAATTATACATACATCCGAGCGTATCTCATCTGAGTGTTGGATAGCTTCGTTATCTGTCGATGGGATTCCACTAAATCACACTTTGCATACCTTAATTGGTATTTTCTTAATCGTGAAGTTTGACTCAAATCCCGCACTTTATAAATTTGCATCAACTTTATTTTTACAAATTTTCCATTTCGTATCGTCATACTTTTCCTTGGACTTTAGCTGTGACTTCTGTGAAGTTCAGTTTTCCTTTGTCGTTTGTTATTTAAATTCGGGGAGACTTTCCTGAGCGGAAGTGGCACTCGTGGCAGAATTAACCGGTGACGACTTTTGAATGGGCTACCATTTTGGTTTATGAACTTAAACGGTCTGCTACCGATAAATATGTTCGCAAGAACTTGCTTTGTGGACTGCGCCAGTCAGGGTGTGGTCCCAGAGAGAGTTTATTTTCGAAAAGTAAGACCGAAAAGGAGGTACGTCCGATGACCACACTCAACTTAAATTTAATTCACAGTGCTGCACTCCACAGAAGTGACTGTTTTGAAAATTAAATCCAGTTCCAATTCACTTTAAAAATAAACAAACCGATAAAAGGACTGTGTCTGAAGTCGAATAGACAAATCCAGAAGATGTGTAGCTGGGTTTCTGCTTTTTCTGCTTCATCCCTGCAGCTTCCAAAAGAGTTTTATAGGGGATAGCTAATAGCTCAGGCCAATACGGCTTGACGTCGGAAAGCTACAATCGTAACTAATCGCTGGGAACTTTGCCAACTTTGTCTCCCTAAAACTCGCTCAGAGTTCGACGCTGCCTGCACTAAACCTAGAAGAAGAATGGAAACGTTGTCAAGAAGCCATCAAAGAAGCTGCCACTGATGTGCTGGGTTTCACGTCACCACACAGAAGGAACCCATCGTTTGACGACGAGTGCAGGCAAGCGCAAGTAGCTAAACAAGACGCCTATAAGGCAATGATGCATTGAAAAACGAGGGCTGTTCGTGAGCTCTAGGAACAGAGAAGACTTTTCCTTTCTGCTCTGTTCGTAGAGCTCACGAACAGCACTCCGGCTTCTCAGAAGGAAAAAGAAGGAGCATGAGGAGGTCGCGGTCAAGGAAATTGAAAGGTGTTATGGCAGGAATAAAGTCCGAAAGCCTTACCGAAAGGTAAAAGCTATCCGCAGGATACAAGGCTCGGATCAAGGCCTGCCGGGAACAGAACGGGCAACTAGTAGTAGTCTGTGCTGAGAATCTGGAAGGATCATTTCTGTATACTCCTTAATGGTGATAACCAATGGCAGCTGATTGCTGGGGACTTTTCCGACCGAATCTCCCGGACACTCGCTCAGAGTTCGACGCTTCCTGCACTAAGCATAGAAGAAGAATGGAAACGTTGTCAAGAAGCCATCAAAGATGCTGCCACTGATGTGCTGGGTTTCAAGTCACCACCCGGAAGGAACCTATGGTCTGAAGACGAGTGCAGGCAAGCGCACGCAGCTAAACAAGACGCCTATAAGGCGACGCTGCATCGAACAACGCGGGCTGTTCGTGAACTCTACGAACAGAGAAGAAGGGAAGAGCACCGGCTTCTCAGAAGGAAGAAGAAGGAGCATGAGAAGCGCGCGGTCGAGGAAATGGAAAGGTGCTTTGGCAGGAATAAAGTCCGAACGATTTACCGAAAGGTAAAACAGCTATCCGGAGGATACAAGATTCGGACCAAGGCCTGCCAAGACCAAAATGGACAACTCGTAGTAGAGTCGCAGTCTGTGCTGAGAATCTGGAAGGATCATTTCTGCGGACTCTTTAATGGCTATGACGACCCAAATCCCGCTGTTAGGCAGAATGTTCTACTCAATTTGGACGATGATAGACAAGCATTCTGTCCCCCGAACTTGGAGGAGGTGAAGATAGCAATATCCAAGCAGAAGTCGAATAAAACTGCTGAAGCGGACGGACTGTCCGCAGAACTATTTAAAGCAGCTGGAGATGACCTGGTTGGGCGCATGCACCAGCTCAATTGTAAGATATGGTCGGAGGAAAGCATGCCCGATGAGTGGAATCTCAGCGTCGTTTGCCCGGTCCACAAGAAGGGAGACCCCTTTGACTGCGCCAACTATCGGGGAATCAGTTTTCTTAACATCGCCATAACATCGTTTCTGAAATCGCCTCGGCTTCGCGGTAAATAGCAACAACAAAGCTGAATCACGCTTGCCAATCGCTGGTTCTTTGGGCTCAAGAGGCAATTGAGTAATAAAGCCCTCTCTCTAAGACTAAGCTCGCTTTATATAACATTTTGATCATTCCAGTACTACTTTACGGCGCATAAACCTGGTCGTTACCAAAGACGGTTGAGGAAGCCCTTAGTCCTTTCGAGAGAAAAGTTTTTCGTACGATTTTTGGTCCTGTTTGTGTTGATGGCATCTGGAGGAGAAGATTTAATGACGAACTCTATGGTCTGTACAGTGGCATGCGTCTGATATACGGATACAACGCTTAATATGGCTAGGCCATGTAGAGCGTATGGACACAACTGCTTCGGCCCGAAAAGTCTTTGAATCCGAGCCAATGGGACAACGCAAAAGAGAACGACATAGACTAAGGTGGCGCACACAAGTGGAAAAGGACCTCAACCAACTTGGGGTGCGCAATTGGAGGCAGCGAGCGAAAGATCGTGCTGGCTGGAGAGGCTTATTAGTTGAGGTCCACCCCGGACTGTAGCGCAATACGAAGAAGAAGAAAAAAATTAAATGAACGTAAGTTGTTCGGCTGCACATGGCCTGTTAAGGGACCTCACATTTCACATGCAAACCGAAAATCAAAGTCCTTAAAGCGTTTGCTGGTCTCGTCAACAATTGATTCGTCCTTATTAGAGGCATATCAGTTTTTCTGAACTATTCTTACGTGGTGGTTATCCTCGAGGTTATCCTCACGCACAACCCACAGACTGGTAGGCCAGGACTACTATTTAAGCACTCGGGCAGAGAGGTTCGCTGCATACATTACCACACAACGGGTGTTGCATTTCGTATCCAGGGGACGCTGCGAGGAGGCTGTATGTCAACTTAACCTGTACACTAACGAGGATAAAGCTGGCAGCTCGCCTTGTTGAGAGCGATCAGTGTTACCTCGCGTGGAAAGGGCCATGCCCCTCATTGCCATGAGATCTGGTTTTTCACTTAGATTTCAGTGTTTTTAAGAAAATACAGCCGAACAAGGAGTTCTACGACAATATCCTCTTATTTGAAGCTGTTTGCAATCATAGTCCCTGCTGGAAAATGGAGTATCCAACAATTTTAGACAACAAATTCGAGACATGCGCTCATGCAATTTTTTTCTGCTTAAGCCATTTGACTCTTTTTTCGGCATTCAAATATTTAGAAAATCACATCAAAACGACACCCAATCAAGTCCTTTTCAGCTACCATCCATTGTCCCCCTGTGCAGAAAATAAATGTTCCCAAGCCATCAACACGTCATGCCGGGAGAATGCTCCCTCATCGTGTGTGCCGATTCGTAAATATTAAAGAGAGCAGCACGTCACACAACTTCTTGGAATTTACATCCATGACACGCATGCCATTCGTTTCCTTTCTCACCCCATGAAGCAAGGATATTGTGTGGAAATTCCCCGTCCTTTCCCGCACAGAAGTAAGAGTGAAATTCTCTGTTCGACTCGCAGAACAAGGCGAGCACATATTCACAATTTGAATACAATTTCCCCAGAAGTAACGCCAGGTTGGCGGCTGCAGCGGTGGCAACGGCAGCAGCGGCGGCGTCGGTTCCTTTTCACGCGCGCCACCCGTATAATACGCGAAAAGACTCCTCGATCAATGTGCATTCAGAGGAGGAGCGAAGGAAATAAACACAGAAACACTTGAATTTGAATGAACCCATGCAGAAGGGATGCTTTGTAGAAGTTGATTGAAGTGGCTCCGCACAACTACTGATGACGGACGGGAACACTTCCACGGCGGTACTGTTACTGCATGTAAGATATTTTCATTTTCATTCTGCGAGTGGCATGCAAATGGCTGCTCCCCCGAGGGCATTAGATATGCGCATTAATAATAATTTCGCACGCATAGCTAAGTGGATGAAACGAATGCGATATCCCCCGGGAACCTGACATTTATTGCTTGCTTTTAATATTTCACTTTCCCTTTGGAAGCGCGTGTATGCAGCCGACAGTGGTAGCAAACGAGAGTGCATTAAGTTTATTAAGCCACGGTCTATCGGCCCAATTTCCATTCGGTTCGGCACATGCAGTCCCAACAGAGGGAGAGTCACAGCAGAGAGGATTTTTTGTGCAACATCGAATCACGGTGGCGGATTGGGAATGGATTGGATTCATGCTTTGTCGCATTCGCTTCAAAGCCAATGGAAAAAAACGTCGATTAAAATCGACAGCATATCGCGATGCTTCATTTTTAAATGCAACTGACGCAGAGGCCAATCGCACATCGATTTGACGTTTTCAAAGGCACACTCGCTGAGGACTTTTTGCAAGGGCATGTAACACTGACAAACAAAGCTGAGTTTTTATCAATTCCAGACATGAATATCGGTGTCTGTTTGGAGAGATTAATCGCCGTCATGGACGCTCGTTTTTTGATATAATCAAGGATTTTTCAGAATAATATCGGGAGACCTGAAAGTTTTCACTGGAGCTACGAACAGAGTCAAACGTAAATGGAGTCTTGAGCACTGACATCAATTTTGAAACGCACCTTTGGACGCCCACTTCTCAAGCGTGATTTTATACAAACTGCATCAGCCAATGGGAAAGCTGTTCAATGTATGACCGCTTACGAGGGTTGCCTTTTATATTTCGGGATTAGAGAACAAAAGCAAATAGCTTTTTTTGTTTTTCAAAATATTCTCCACTAAGATCAATACACCTTTGCATGCGTTTGAACCAATTGTCGAAGCCCTTTTGCCACTCTGATTGAGGTATCTCCAAAACATGCATTCTGAACGCATCAACCGTTACTTCTGTTACTTCTTCCTATCTCTCTTCTTGTTTTTGTATATCATCTCTAAGAAATGTGTCCTCTTTGGCATTGCTTGCGCATTGAACCCCTCTTAGAAAACTTTCAAAAACCCGAGGCGGTGACAATTGTAGGAAGAAACGTGGCCTGGAGGATAGACAGGTAAAGTAGGACTTCCTTCAGCGATTTTACGTGAATTCAAGTGCTCTTCTTCTTCTTGTGGCGCTACAGCCCCGAGTGGACATGGGCCTCAACCAACATGCTTCCTCAAGAAGTACAATCTTTCTCTAGCTGCCTCCAGTTGCGCACTCCGCTCAAGTTGGTTGAGCTCCTTCTCCACTTATATGCACCACCTTTGTCTAGGCCGTCCTGTTGCATTGTCTCAAAGGCGGTGCGATGCATATGCGCTTTACATGGCATAGCCATCTTAAGCTTTGTATCCGAAGACGCTTGACCAGGCGCATGTCGCTGCACATCCCGTTAAATCTTCTCCCCCAGATGCCATCAACACAATTAGGACGAACAACTTTTCCCTCGAAAAGATTAAGGGCGTGCTCATCCGCTTTAAGTATTGTCCAGGTTTCCGCTGTTATACAAAGCAAGCTTAGTCCTTCGAGAAAGAGTTTTATTAATCAATTGCCTCTTGAGCCCAAAGAACCAGCGATTTCCAAGGGTGATTCTGCGTTGTTGTTGTTATTTATTGCGGAGCCGAGGTAGACGAAGCCCTTGACTACCTCAAAGTTTCTGCTGGGTAGTGTGATGCTCTGTCCGAGACGTCGATGTTGTGTGTCCTTTCTTGATGACAGCATGTACTTCGTTTTGCCACTTACCACCACACCCAATTTATTTGCTTTCGCTTCAATACCAGTAAAGCCTCATTGACGGCTCGCAGTGCTCGTCCAATCACGTCAATGTCATCAGTGTAAGCTAGCAATTGAAATGACTTCTGGAAAATCGTGCCTCTGTCACGATGTCAGAAGTCACATGACAGTGCTTCGCCTTGTCTGAAACCTTTTTTGACATTAAAGGTCTTGGTGAGTTGGTTACCGAACTTAATGGAGCAGCGAGAGTTCTCCATCGTCATCCTACACAATCTGACGAGTTTGGTAGGAATGCCAAAACTAGACATGGCGCTGTATAGCTCGTTTCTATGCACACTGCCATATGTGGCCTTAAAATCGACAAATAGGTGGTGAGTGTCGATTTGCACTTCTTTGGTCTTTTCCAGGATCTGCCATAATGTGAAGCTCTGGTCTATAGTGGACTTCCCTGGTCTGAACCTATACTGATAGGGACCTATCAGGTCATGGACAAACGGTTTCAGAAGCTCACATAATACGGCAGAGAGGATCTTATATGCGATGTTAAGGAAACTGATCCCTCGATCATTGGCGCAGTCAAAACGGTCTCCTTTCTTGTGGACCGGGCAAACGAGTTTGCGTTGCGTTTATATAGGTATTATATAGGTATACCAGGTATACCGGTAGGAAGTGAGCGTCAAGATACAAATGTCTCGATAGGGAATATTTGTTGTGGATAAAATGCAAATGAACGAGCCCTTCTTTTTTGTTTGTTTGTTGGCTATGACATCTGTTGAAAATATTTAGTATACATCAAGTAGTGGTCGCCGTGGCGTAGTGGGTAGAGAGCGACGCTCACACGCCGAAGGTCTAGGTTCGATTCCCGGCTTAACACCTCGAATTTTTCACGGCACCAATTCTTTCGAGCTGTTGACAATACTCGAGGAGTAATAACTGTCTTCTCAAACTTCGCCGTTCGGAGTCGGCAAAAAACTGTAGGTCCCTTCTACTCGTTAGAGAACAGAAGCGCGCACAACACGAGTAGTTGATGAGCAAGCTAGGCCCTGGTCCCCCTTTGGACTGTAGTGCCAACAATTATTATTATTATACATCAAGTAATTGAAGATACAACATTATATATTTTCATCGTGTTAAAAATGTCGAATTTTGTACCAGAAAGTGATAACTTGCGGAAAACATTAATTTTTTGTTTTCATTTGAAGAAAAGTGCAGAGTCGCATCGAATGCTTGTCGAGGCATATGATGATCATGGTTTCAACGGTTCAGAAGTAATGACTTTGATGTGAGAAATGAAGAACGTGGAAGACCACCAAAAAAGTTTGACACGCCGTATTGCAAACGATATTGGATGGAGATGACACTTTGAGTCAAAAGTAAATGGCAGCAATGTTAAATGTTGGACAACAAACAATTTCTGACCGTTTAAAAGCTATGGGAAAGATCCAAAAGTGTGGAAAATGGGTACCACATGAATTGAATGAAAGACAGATGGAAAACAGAAAATACACTTTTGCTTCAAAGACACTAAAGAAAATCGGTTTTGCATCGGATTGTTACTGGCGATGAAAAATGGATTTATTTTAAGAGTCCTAAACGGGAAAATTCATGAATTAATCTGGGACAACCATCAACATCGACTGCAAATCAGATCGATTCGGCAAGAAGACAAAGCTGTGTGTTTGGTGGGACCAGAAAGGTGTGCTGTACCACGAGCTCCTAAAACCTGGTGAAACTGTTAGTACTGATCGCTACCGACAACAAATGATCAATTTGAACCGTTTGCATTGATCGAGAAACGACCAGAATGAGCCAGAAGACACGGCAAGGTAATTTTGCTCCATGACAATGCACCTGCACACAATGCAAAACCGGTTCAGGATACAATCAAAACTCTTGGCTGGGAGCAGCTACCCCAAACGCCGTATTCACCAGACTTGGCTCCTTCCGATTACCATTTGCTTTCAT
Organism: Eristalinus aeneus; assembly: GCA_955652365.1. NCBI lineage: Eukaryota > Metazoa > Arthropoda > Insecta > Diptera > Syrphidae > Eristalinus > Eristalinus aeneus. Next base: position 28,369,984 of record OY019131.1, on the reverse strand, counting down.
CGATGGGTCACGCATTGGCTGAGCAGCACTTTGATTCCTACGAGGAGGTCGAAAATTGGGTGTCTGATTGGTTTGCTTTAAAAGACGAACAATTTTATTGGCGTGGTATTCACAAAATGCCAGAAAGTTGGTCAAAATGTGTAGAAAACAATGGCCAATACTTTGAATAAAATGTTTTTACTTTCCCATTAGTAATTAGTGTTTTATTTTCAAAAAAACTCATTGCATACCGGTATACCTGGTATTCATTCTCGAAAAAAAAAAAATGCAAAAATCCATTTTTCAACAAATGCCAAACGAAACCTACGCAACCGTCCAGAAAAGTTTGCTTAGTGATTGACAGTCAAATAACAAAATTTGCTTAACATTTCGATTACGTCAGCAAACCTTACAATTGAACTAAAGCCACCTACGAGTGAACTTCGCAATTACTTACTTGCCAATCCAAAAGAAGTAGATACAACTGTGGTGCACATCCCCAAACACATCAAAACAGAAATACGACACCAGAATACAGTGTCGTACAAAGTTGAGAAGCCTTCTCGTGGAGTATATTCCATAATTTCGATTTTCAGTTTCAAAAATTGATCTCCTTCAACATAAGTTCAGATGTTAATTTGTGCCCTTAAAGACTGTTCCGAGCAGTGTTCTTGAACTCGCATTGCAAAAACGGGGACAAATTGGCACTCGATTTCAAGCTCTATAAATTTTGAGCCCCAAAAGCAGTTCCAAACAAAATCTCACCGAGCGACGACAGCATATGGAATTAAATGCCACAGGGTAACCGCAAGCACTCTACACACCCTGAAGTGGTCCCAATCCGGTCGGTTTTCCTGTCGCACCGAATGCACCCGCCTCCCGCCCCCACTGAATGCCAACTCTTCAATTAATTATGATCCTGGAAATTGCACTCGTCGAATGCCAGCAAGCCTTTCCGCATGCGACTGTGAATTCGGGAAGCGAATTAAATTTAATGCAAACAACAACAAAGTGGTGGAGCGCCAGTTTGTGTAGCTTTCGCCATTAAACATTGACACTCTTTTATTTCGACGACCGACGCAGCGCCAATTGGGTTTTTGTTTCGAACGCCAGAATACACTCCGGTTGGTGGTTGAGGCGGCGGTTTGCAGCGGTGAGAGACCAACACCCGTGCGCTTTTTTTACGACACATCACATCACGAGTCGTTTCGATTTTACGATAAATCGACATGGGAGCGATGCACGCAGACCATCAAATCCCAGCTGAGCTGTGAAGCACGACAGCCCGTCATCGTAAAATAATTACTTGACGAACTGTGGCGTGCTCTACATTGCGAATTACTCGTCGTGACAAGTTGTTGTAAGGATTTAAACGGCTGCGGTGGCGAATGAATGGAATGGGCTCGGGTTTAAGGGAGGAGGAGACTTGTGACGGCATCTTTCACTCACGATTGTGAACCCACAACACACACCCTCTCCTGCTGCACTTAGATGACATCGAAGTTTGCCCCTCAGCGCATACCGTCACTGATTTCATTTTGGATCCTAAAGAAAGTTTAAGACTTCCAGCGTGCAGCATGAGTTCATGGATACGCGGTGATATGTGCAACGTACTCCAGGAGCCTCCACGGGGTAATAAAGTTTTCTTTAAGTAGAAACTTGTGTAGGAAAGTTTTTCATTGAATTTTCCTGACATTTGTATACAATCCAGGAGAGCGCACACTTCACACATAATGAGCCCAAAACGAAGTTTCCTGCAAGACTGCTACTGTGCTTCTGAGTTGTACCGTGCCTGCGGAATCAAACATCTCTGGGGGATCGGGAATGTGTGCCCACTTGCTCTGTATGGGAAATTTTGAAAGTTTTTTCAGGATTCAATATCGAAGTTTGAGGAGTTCCTTCACCGGTTTCGAATTGCTTGAATGAATGAAGTTTGGAGCGATGCCTTGAACGAAGGTGAAGGACCGTCAATGCGCTGTAGATGTGAGTGGGTTGTGTGAAGAATGTTGATCTTAACCGGGGTGGCAGGAGGCTAAGTTGAGGTGGGTCATATGCCTTGCTAGCAGTCTATCAGCAAACGACTGAAAACTTCGAAGGTTCTTTATTTTTAGTTTGAATGCTCCTTAGCATACTTTATGGCGTGGAAGCCTAGACGCTACTAAACCCTTAGTCTTTTCGAAAAAAATGTTTTGAGTGCTATTCTTGGTCCTGCTTGATAACACATGGAGGAGCAGATTTAACGACGAACTCTATGGGCTGTACAGCGACATGCGCCTAATCAAGCGTCTTAGGATACAACGGATAAGATGGTTAGGCCATGTAGAGTGTATGGACGTCAGTTCTCCGGTTCGTCTTCGAATTAGAATCATTAAGAAAATGCAACAGAGGACGGCCTAGGCTAAGGTGGCACACACAAGTGGAGAAGGACCTCAACCAACTTGGAATGCGCACTTGGAGGCAGCTAGCGAAAGATCGTTCTGGTTTGAGAGGCATGTTGGTTGAGGTTCAGGTCCACCTCGGACTGTGGCGCCACAAGAAGAAGAAGCTCCTTAGCGGTTCGCTTTGAGGGCGTTGAAGGCGTGTCTTAAATGCTACTCCGGAAAAGAAATAAAGAGCAACGAGGGGATGATAAAATCCAGTCGTGTGTCTTCGTCAATTTTTTCTAGTCCTGGATCTGAAGCTGAAGAAGAAGATTCAAACTCCTGGAGACACGTGCATTATTTGCAGACTTCAGGATTAAGTGGGTGCGTGAAAAATTTTTTTTGCCCACTGTTAAGTCCTATGAAATGGAACCCATCTACCACACAGTAGTCTGTGTAGAGAGTGGCCACCGTGGCCTAGTGGGTAGAGGGCGACGCTCATACGCCGAAGGGTCTAGGTTCGTTTCCCGGCTGAACACCTCGAATTTTTCACAGCACCACCTCTTTCGAGCTGCTGACAGCACTCAAAGCGTAATAACTGTCTAAGAAAGCTTCTCAAATTACTTAGGTTAACGTTGGCGTTGTGTGCACAGATGGGTATTTCATTATCGACTGAGAACTTATTCGGATTCTGTAAGAGGACCAGTTCTTTGTCTTAATCCCTGCAATCTGGAAAGAAAAGTGGGAACTGATAATAATTATCGACTGAGTACTGATTCGGATTCTGTAAGAGGACCAGTTCCTTGTCTTAATTCTGGGAATTTGGAAAGAGAATTGGACACTGATAATCATTATCGACTGAGAACTGATTCGGATTCTGTAAGAGGACCAGTTCTTTGTCTTAATCCCTGCAATCTGGAAAGAAAAGTGGGAACTGATAATAATTATCGACTGAGTACTGATTCGGATTCTGTAAGAGGACCAGTTCCTTGTCTTAATTCTTGGAATTTGGAAAGAGAATTGGACACTGATAATCATTATCGACTGAGAACTGATCCGGATTCTGTAAGAGGACCAGTTCCTTGTCTTAATCTTTGCAATCTGGAAAGAAAATTGGAAACTGATAATAATTATCGACTGAGTACTGATTCGGATTCTGTAAAAGGACCAGTTCCTTGTCTTAATTCTTGGAATTTGGAAAGAGAATTGGACACTGATAATCATTATCGACTGAGAACTGATCCGGATTCTGTAAGAGGACCAGTTCCTTGTCTTAATCTTTGCAATCTGGAAAGAAAATTGGGAACTGATAATAATTATCGACTGAGTACTGATTCGGATTCTGTAAGAGGACCAGTTCCTTGTCTTAATTCTTGGAATTTGGAAAGAGAATTGAACACTGATAATCATTATCGACTGAGAACTGATTCAGATTCTGTAAGAGGACCAGTTCTTTGTCTTAATCCCTGCAATCTGGAAAAATTTGGAGCTGACAATCTTGTTCAGTACTCCTGGCAATTTAAATATTTCCACTGTTACCTGATCTGATCCGATCAACTTAGGGAGATGGCATAGACTAGGACGCCCGAAGCTTTGAAGTGTCCTACTAGATGGCATCGGTGCTTGACCGAGATGGCTGGAGGGAGTTGTGGACTGTGGCCAGAACTCAATTTCGCTTGTCATTCTAAAAATGATTATTAATGTTACCTTCAAGATATTAGGCAAGTACAATTCTTTCCAGATAATTGACGGCCACAATGTTACAGATTCGAATACACGCAAACCAGGTGTCACCTTCACCCAAGAAATGACACGTTGACAAGGAATATTGATTCATTTAGCAACTCTTAAAAAGAGAAGAAAGAATAAGGCTTCAAACAACTTCAGTGTCACTACGAGAGGATTTCCTTTTTTGACTGTCAAAACCCCTGCCAACTAGATGAGTCAAGCTGTACCATTCTTTTAAAAGAATTTACCGCTTTCTCGAAGAGGTTTGTTAATATAATTCTGATCTAACTTCATATGAGCGATTTTTGGCACCAACCGAAAAATAATAGTTGTATGGCGCTACAGTCCACAGAGGACCAGGGCATAGCTTGCTCATCATCTACTCGTGTTGTGCGCGCTTCTGATCTCTCACGAGTGGAAGGAACGTACAGTTTTTTGCGGATTCCGAACGGCGAAGTTTGAGAAGCTTCCTTAGACAGTTATTAATTTTTGAGTATTGACAGCAGCTGAAAAGTGGTGGTGCCATGAAAAATTCGAGGTGTTCAGGCGGGAATCGAGTGTGAGCGTCTCACTCTACTTCAGTGGTTCTTAACCTTTTCGAGCTCACGGAGCACTTCTAATTACATGAAACCTTCACGGAGCACCTTACCAAATAACATTGATTCTAGTAATTTGTATTTTATTTTTTTATTTATTCAACTCAAATAACTACAATATACAAAAAATAAAATATATTCAATATATTTAACAAAACTAAATTGTTACAAATTCAAAATGACTTAAAATATAATACAAATTCAATGGGATATTTGAGCCTGGTGAGTTTTACATATTTCGCCAATGTTGGGTCTAATAAAAGATATTGCTACCCTCATTTCCTCTTCTAAATCGAGAAGTCTTTCTCGTTTTTTAGTTTTTATATTTGTTAATGTTGAGAATCCAAGTTCGCAGAGATATGATGTAGCAAATTGTAATAATATTGCGATTGCCTTCTTAGATTTATTGTATCATTAGATAGGGGAATTTTCATAATCTCATTTATTGCATCCTCTCCAAACATGATTTTGACTATTTCACAACATGACGGTAAAATTAGACTTTCTGCTATAGTATGTGGTTTTAGTTTCAATGCAATTAACTCGGCTACCTTGTATGATGCAATTTGCGCCTTATCAGATATTGTCATAGCACATTTAAATTGTTTTGCTTGCTTATCTTGCATGCCCAATAACCTTTTAAAGTAATCCTTATTTTTTGAAACAAGATTAGCATGGGTAGTAGTAAGGTGTCGGTTTAATTTAGCCGGAAACATAGCACTATTGGACAGTTCTACACTGCATACAACACATTTAGGAATTGGACACTCCTTTTCACCGGTCCATGTAAATCCCAAATTGATGTATTCGTCAGAATACTGTCTATAAGTCTTCCTTATTTTATTACATGTTGACACATCTTCTGTATTACCACTATTAATACTACTCCGACTTGTACTTGGTCCATCATTAATATTTTTCTCAGAATTACATTTTCGTTTCAAGAACTTGTCCATGGCTAAATAAATTGGGAATAAGAATAAGTACATACATATATATATACGCGTAAATAGAGGTATTTTTCGAAAGTGTTTAATGCAGAATAAGAAAATTAAGTTTATGAAAACATAGGAGATTGATATTAAGTTTATTTAAATAAATAAATACAATAAATATGTATGTACACATATTTATTTAATTTTTTATTTTAAATTTATGTTAATTTACAATTATAACGTAATATACTTACTGAAATAAATTCTTTCACTTTTTTGGCACAAATTTAATCAAATAATTATTGAAAACACATTGGTTTAAGTCCAACACAACACTAAAATATTTCATATTATTTGATCAGAATTTTTTTGTGCAGCCTACTTGATTTAAATTTTTGTTTATAACTAAGTACTACTGCATGTACTTTGTATATTTGAAATGCGGCCTACTTGATTTAAATTTTTGTTTATAACTAAGTACTACTGCATGTACTTTGTATATTTGAAATGCGGCCTACTTGATTTAAATTTTTGTTTGAACTAAGTACATACCGCATATATGTACATATATTTGAAATGCAGCCTGCTTGATTTAAATTTTTGTTCATAACTAAGTACATACCGCATATACATATATTTGAAAGTTTGTTCTAATAAATTTATATGTATATTTTTTTATACTATATGAGTTTAGCTTTCGTTTCGCGGAGCACCTGCGACAATCTTGCGGAGCACTAGTGCTCCGCGGAGCACCGGTTAAGAATCACTGCTCTACTTACTAAGACACGGTAGCCATCGAATGGCTCTTAAAAAACGAACAAAATATTAGAAGCCTTGATTTCTTTGAACTACAACTCCACCAAACCTCTTTCGTCGTTGCGTAACCATTCGCTCACACACTTTTCAATTCCCTAAGTAAAACAAAACAGCTTCAACTTAAACAGATGTCTACAGACTGAAAAAAGGAATATCCAGCGGACTTACAATTCTATTACTTGGTCTACATATATTCTATTTCCATCAAGCAACCTTTTCTTCTTGCTCCATGAACAACAGTAATGTTGAAAATTGTAAAAGCCAAATTATACACCGTTGTGAATGCAAGGATGCACTACGTTCGAAATTTGCATTCACCTCACGACTGTCCGTGGATGCGCGTCTAACTATTTCAAAATTCATCACTTCACAAAACACCCCACCCGCCATTGAAGAACATCCGCATTCATGTTTTTTCAGTCGGAGCCCTAATTAAAGCCCCCCCTTCAACCGCACAACTTTCATTCCACCCCCCAGTGCAGGTAATACAAGCCATCTAATTATCACATCAAAGCAGTACCATCCAATGAAGCAAACAATCGAAAGGGAGGCAAGGTATGCGGCGTCGGGGTATTTATTTATTCCTATTTCACCGGCGGTCCTTAGCCCAGATGGAAAGGATGGTCCGGATGGACTGAAAATGTTCCCCTGAAGTGGTAAACACAACAAAGGTAAACATCAACCAGACTCGGCTCTGATTGCAATAGATCTCGTGTCATAGTCATCATTTACTGCAGTTGACACAGGGATTCGCGCACAAGCCACAACCATCTCGAGACTTAACCTTACCGCCGAGGGACACCTCCATCGTGTAGAACACAGTTTTCCTCTTAATTCACGCCCCTCTGGGCTCTCAAATTAAATCGCAATGACAAAGCTAACACAACGAAGACGAAAGGAAGAAAAAAAAAACGAAACAAGAACTCCCCTCATTCTCTCTCTGAATTAAATTGTTTCAAGACATTTGGTTGATTAAAGTCATCTCTCCACCAGGGACACGGCGGCGGGTTCACAAGCACTAAGCCAGGTAGGACTGTAAACAAACTTGCGCATGGGTACGCTGATTAATGTAGATTTTAGGTCAAACGTGAGACCTTAACGTTGTCATAACAAATGTTGTTCTGCTTAGCCTCGCAAAGCTCATTTGTAAACATTTACATTTTCGTCTCTCACTTGCTCCCAGAAGGCGCTCTCCGGCGGTTGAGGAGCTCTCCGCGATGATTCGGGGAAGATTGCAGTTGGACAAGATGGGGATGACAAAGCCAACGTTTCCATCATCGGTAGAGGTGGAAATTCAAGTTCGAGGTCAGCGAAGTTTGGCAGTGCAATGTTGAGGGACATGCTGGGCAGCATGTTGCGTGGAAATTGCTGGAGCTTTTCTTTTAGAACAACTGGTTGAGAGAGTTCCGTGAGAGCGGCCTTGCTGGCAGCGGCAACTTGCATGTTGATGGAACGAGCTTATTCGTGAAATTTCGCTCTCACAACATTAGGACTAGTGATGGAAGGAGATTATTGTGCAGGACGATAAGCTGACGCTCTTTATGAGTGATCGCATTTTTGAGAAGGAGCACAGTTGACACTCACCACCTATTCGTCGATTTCAAGGCTGCATATAACAGTGTGCATAGAGACGAGCTATACAGTGCCATGTCTAGTTCTGGCATTCCTACCAAGCTCGTTAGATTGTGTAGGATGACGATGGAGAAATCTCGCTGCTCCGTCAAGGTCGGTACCGAACTCACTGAGATCTTCAATGTCAAAAAAGGTTTTAGGCAAGGCGACGCACTGTCATGTGACTTCTTTAACATCATCCTCGAGAAGATCGTGCGTAGCTCACAAGTCAACACCAGAGGCACGATCTTCCAGAAGTCAGTTCAATTCCTAGCATACGCTGATGACATTGACGTGATTGGACGAACACAGCGAGCCGTCAATGAGGCGTTTGCTGGCATTGAAGCGGAATCGGCTAAAATGGATCTGTTGGTAAATGAGGGCAAAACTAAGTACATGCTGTCATCAAGGAAGGACACAGAACAACGACGTCTAGGACGGAGCGTCACACTAGGTAGCAGAAACTTCGAGGTAGTCAAGGACTTCGTTTACCTCGGCTCCGCGGTAAACAGAGACAACAACATCAGTACCGAAATCAAACGCAGAATCACTATTGCCAACCGCTGTTTCTTTGGGCTCAAGAGGCAATTGAGTAATAAAGCCCTCTCTCGAAAGACGAAGCTCGCTTTATATAACTTGATCATACCCGTCCTACTTTACGGCGCGGAATCTTGGACGTTAGCAAAGGCGGATGAGGAAGCCCTTGGTCTCTTCGAGAGAAAAGTTCTGCGTGCGATTTTTGGTCCTGTTTGCGTTGATGGCATCTGGAGGAGAAGATTTAATGACGAACTCTATGGTATGTACAGCGACATGCGCCTGGTCAAGCATCTTTGGATACATCGCTTAAGATGGCTAGGCCATGTAGAGCGTATGGAAACTACTGCTCCGGCCTGAAAAGTCTTTGAATCCGTGCCATTGGGACAACGCAACAGAGGGCGACCTAGACTAAAGAGGCGCACACAATTGGAGAAGGATCTCAACCAACTTGGAGTGCGCAACTGGAGACAGCTTGCGAAAGATCGTGCTGGCTGGAGAGGCATGTTGGTTGAGGCCCAGGTCCACCCCGGACTGTAGCGCCACAAGAAGAAGAAGAAGAAGAAGCACAGTTGACACTGATGCGCGTTATGAGACATCTGTGATGCCAAAATAGATTTCGGCAACAATCTTATCTCGGCGGAAAGTGTGTGGTTGGTGACTTGAAATCTGTGCATTCACCATGTTAATTGCTGACCTGCCTCACTCTTGCAGCTGTTGGGAAAACAAGTTTGGCCACTTTTTCAACAAATTGTTCCAGCAAACAAACTGACTTAGCCAGAATAAGGCCTATTCGTTACTTCATGTGCAATCGCAATCATCCCAATCGAGGGCCAAGGGTAGCTCGTCTCTATGCTGTCATATGTGGCCTTCAAATCGACGAATAGGTTGTGGCTGTCGATTTGAACTTCTTGGTTTCTTTCCAGGATCTTCCGTAATGTGAAGATCTGGTCTATTGTGGACTTCCCTGGTCTGAAACTACACTGATAGGGACCTATCAGGTTGTGGACAAACGGTTTTAGACGCTCACACAATACGGTAGAGAGGATCTTATATGCGATGTTAGGGAGATTAATCCCTCGGTAATTGGCACAGTCAAAGGAATCTCCGTTCTTGTGAACCGGGCAAACGACGCTGAGATTCCACTCGTCGATCATGCTTTTCTCAGACCAAATCTTACAGATGAGCTAGTGCATGCGCCCGACCAGGTCATCTTCAGCTGTTTTAAATAGTTCTATGGACAGTCCGTCAGCTCCAGCAGCTTTGTTCGACTTCCGCTTCGATATTGCTGTCTTCACCTCGTCTAAGTCGGGGGAAGTTTGGAAGTATGCAGAAATAATCTTTCCAGATTCTCAGAACCGATTATGGATCTACTACTAATTCTTGTTTTCGGAATTTAGTCTCGCATTTTATTGTATATGACTGTTGGGAAAATGAGCACTTTGTTATAAGGCCAGAAAGAAAGTTGACCAAAAAAAAAGACCAGTTGGATATGGAAATACATAATTTTTCAAGCATCTGTCCACCGGAAACTGTATAGAGGCGAGTTAAGCTTGATGGGAAACCAATGGAGCGTTGAATTTGCACTTCTGATCATTAAGGTCTGCATCTGGCTGCTTTCAAGATATCGAAAAAATCAATTCGATTCAAAATTTTTGTCTGTGATAGTTCATTTGACGGAAATGAGGGACTAGTGTTGTCATACAAAAACATTTCGCATCTGGACTTGCATATATTATGGCTTTCCTCGAATTCAGACGACATCCAAGACTTTAAAATAAGGGGCTTTCTTCCTCGAAACTAAGAGGTCACAGGAATGACTCACGAAAAGAAGATTTCTTCTTGTTCTTTTTTCCTGTGTAAGCAGCACATTTTCCCCTTACCTTAGTTTAAACTATGTCATTTCCCATGCCTTCTACGGCTATGCACTTATGGACGCAAAGTTGAAGTTAACTGCTTCGAGTGCAAATAAACTACAATCACACGTCGAGTTCTCTCAAGGTTGCCTTCCCATAATGTCGTATCCTTCCCCAGATTTATTTTGAAATCTTTTTGACCTCAACTCCAGAAAACTACCACAGAAATGAATAACATTCCAAGTCTCTTTGAACCCCACAAGAAAACTGTATCTTCCTCAATCCTGACAACATTGCTCAGAGATTAAAGAAAACGTCAATCTGGCCGAGGACATTTCCAATTTCTTTCAAACAATTTCAAATATTAATGCGATCAAAAGCCTTCCGCTGACCTTTCATCAGAAATCTGCTCCATTGTCAGTCAATCCAAAGCAGATGCTTATCAAACGTAGTCCCTCCTGCCGCCCCACTTTCATCTGTTTCTTCCTTTAATCCGGTCGCCAACCCTTTCTCTGATGCGAGCCAATTAAATATTTACATGAAATCGGCAGTTGAGTGTCAAAAAGGGACTCCAAAAGCCCACCGCCCCCTCCCCCCCTTCTATTTGGCCGACTAAATGAAATGAGGAAAAAATTAAAATCCGAATTGATTTTATCAAGCAGTGTCCTTACATCGGGAACTCGGCTTGGAGGACAATAGCAAACGTAATGATTTCGCCTTTTTCACGCGATTCGCCGACTTCAAGTTATGTCGAACATTACAATGCTCGTTCCCTTGGGGATAAAAAATTTAATTGAATCGGACGTGCTAGAGAGTTCGATTTGCTGATGGAGAGGGGACCGCAGTTCTGCTTTCATCTGTTGTCGTTTCATTGAAGGCATTTTCATCGACTGTCAAGTGTCGGACGCTAAGTATCTGCCTGATTTGCGGGACGGTTGGGAAAGTCAAATATTACAATCTGACGAACGATAATTTGGAGCCTTTTGCTTTGATGTTTCCTATTTAACATGGCCAACGTTTGATTACAAATAGACGAGAACGAGGAGAAGGGGATTTTCAATTGAAATGTGCCGCAAGCTCCTAGGACACCTCTGATGTCGATGGCATCGCTGACTAGGTCAGTAGGCCATTTGAAAAGCGGTCAGCATTGTATTGGCTTCTTGGAGCCCTCCTGCTTTCTCGCCAGAATTGGCTACTTGCAGAAAAGAGGAACATCCCTGCAGCAGGATCATTGTGAGGTGGAGTCAATTTTGTAGCATTACGTATGTTCTTAGTGGCCGCCGTGGCGAAGTGGGTAGAGTGCGACGCTCACACGCCGAAGGGTCTAGGTTCGATCCCCAGCTCAACACCAATTTTTCGAATATTTCACGGCACCACCTCTTTTGAGCTGCTGACAACACTCAAAGAGTAATAACTGTCTAAGAAAGCTTCTCAAATTTCGCCGTTCGTTGTCGGCAAAAAACTGTAGGTCCCTTCTACTCGTGAGAGAACAGTAGCGTGCACAACACGAGTAGTTGATGAGCAAGCTAGGCCCTGGTCCCCCTGTGGACTGTAGCGCCAACAATTATTATTACGTATGTTCTTAATTTTCAGCTAATGCCACACGAAATCGAGAGTATAAGTTATTTCGAACCCATTAGGTTCACAATTTGGGTATTGGTGACTATAATATTTTTGTCAAGTCAGCGGTGGTTTGATATGCTCTAAAACTTCTACATAAACAATAGAAAACTCCAAGTGCTTGAGCTTTTGCTTCGTCACAGTGCCTTACCCGCCTCCCTGTGGCATCTCTTTGATCGGTACTCGCGAGTAGTCTATCGTTCTTGAATTTCAAGAAATAAAATCAGGGATTCGTTAGGAACCTAAATGGTGTCCACACACTTACAAATAAAAACACACTTTCTAGACAACAATCAACATAGGAGGGACCTTCAATATATTCTCGGTATCGGGGTAAAGCTGTGATTATATATAGGAATTGACTTATTTATCAAGTAATACTATTAGTTCAGTGCATTCATGTATAGATGTGATTATTAATTCGAGTTTTATCTCTAGTTAAACAAACAACAACATAATGGCAACTGAGACGATGATGGTGAAAATTTAGCATCGCGCTGTAATTAAATTCCTCACTAAGCAAGAAAAAGTCAAAAAACTATTTATGAAGAGATGGTGGCTGTTTACCAGGGTTCCGTGCCTTCATTACCAACTGTGGAAAAGTGGTCAAGTGAGTTCAAGAGAGGCAGAGAGAGCATTGAAGCCGACCCCCTCCGGCGCCCCGGTTACTGCTCGTACGGGAGAAAGCATCAAAGAAGTGGAAAAACTTGTTCGTGAGGATGCCCGAATAAAGGCGAAAATGATGGCAGAGATCACCAATCTTTCAACTGGTACCATTAACATCATTCTTCATGGCCGTCTTAATCTTTCAAAGGTCAGTGCAAGCTGGGTGCCACGAATGCTCACAGCACCTCAAAGTAATAATCGCATACTGTAGAGAGCTTTTGGAGATGTGTAGTGAGACTGCGGACGGTGTTATGGATCGAATTGTAACTACGAACGAAACATGGGTTTACCACTTTTACCAAAACTGAAAGCAAACAACAGTCCATGCAGTGGCATCAAGAAGGAACAGACCCCCGAAGATGCTGAAAGTCACTTCTTCAACGAAGTCTGCCGGTAAGCTCATGGCCACAGGTTTTTGGGACTCAAAGGGAATCTTGCTCATTGAGTACAAAAAAAGGCGAAAGCATCAACGCCACATCATATGCCCCCACTTTGCATAATTCGCTGGAGGAAATTAAAAAGAAGTGGCAGCCGTGGCGTAGTGCATAGAATGCGAAGAGTCTAGGTTCGATTCCCAACTGAACACCTCGAATTTTTCACGGCACCACCTCTTTCGAGCTGTTGACAATACTTGAAGAGTAATAACTGTCTTCTCGAACTTCTCCGTTCGGAGTCGGCAAAAAACTGTAGGTCCCTTCTACTCGTGAGAGAACAGTAGCGTTCACAACACTTGTAGTTGATGAGCAATCTAAACCGTGGTCCCCCTGTGGACGGTCGCGCCAACAATTATTATTAAATTAAAAATAAAAGACGGGTTAAACTCGCTGCGGGTGTGTTGCTACTTTATGACAACGCTTCTGTTCACACGGCCCGAGTTTCCAAGGCTGCTGTGCAAGAGTAGAAGTAGTAGTAGTAGTTTCCAAGAAATCCAACACCCACCCTATAGTCCAGACCTTGCTCCTAGTGATTATTTCCTGTTTCCGGATTTAAGAAAATGTCTTCGTGGAAAAAGATTTTCGGATGATGAAGAACTCAAGTTGGCAATAAATGGAATTTATTGAAATGGAATTTATTGAAATTTTATGAAAGAGGAAATTAATTTTTTCGAGGCTTTAAAGAAGCTTATCTCAAGATGTAGGAAATGCATTGATGTTAGAGGAGATCATATAGAAAAATAAAAACAATTTAAATTGAATTCAGATTTTCCTTCATATCGATACCGGGTATATATTGAACGCCCCTCATATTTTCTGTTCCTTCTCATCGTCGACGTTACTAAAAGCGGATGAAGAAGCCCTTAGTCCTTTCGAGAGAAAAGCTTTGCGTGTGATTTTTGGTCCTATTTGAGTTGATGGCATCTGGAGCAGAAGATTTAATGACGAACTCTATGGGCTGTACAGCGACATGCGCCTGGTCAAGCGTCTTCGGATACAACGCTAAAGGTGGCTAGGCCATGTAGAGCGTATGGAGATCACTGCCCCGGTCCGAAAAGTCTTGGAATCTGAGCCATTGGGACAACGCAACAGAATACGGCCTAGGCGACGATGGCGCTCATAAGTGGAGAAGGACCTCAACCAACTTGGAGTGCGCAATTGGTGGCAGCCTGCGAAAGACCCTGCTGGCTGGAGAGGCATGTGGGTTGAGGCCCAGGTCCAACCAGGACTGTAGCGCCATAAGACGAAGAAGTAGAGTTGTGCATGAAGGTGAGGAAATAGTCAGCCTTATCCCGCTTTGATAAGCAATCATTTGTGACTCGAATTAAAAACTATGGGCTTTGACTACACGTTGTTTCAAAAAGATTGTTTCATAAGTCATATAGCGTGCATTATACTTGATTTATTGAAGCGCAAGTATGGTAAGCATGTTTCACAAAAAATTGTTCAGTTGATTTGGTGTTTCGTTGAATATTTTTTGCGCGGTTATATCAAGCCGATTGACGTTGAAAAAGCTTGGAGTCAACACTGACATGGTACCCGATTTTTTCGAAATGTGTGTCCTAGTCGTTGAAATCGTGTCCAACGAATCGACCGCTGCAAGTTTTCATACGGTGATCATACAACCTATGTTGAGATTTATTCATGAACTGTTGATTATACAGTGGCTCCAACGAATAATTGGACAAATGTTCTGATTAATTTTCAAGCAATACAGCTCATAAAATAAGTTAAACGCTTTTCCTTTTTACACATATTTATGCTTTGATACATCTTCTTTAGAAAAAAGAAGAAACGCTTTAAGAAAACCTCAACATAGCGGTTAAAAACATGACAATCGAAATAAAACTCATTTCTTAGTGCGCAACAAATAATCGGACAAAGAACGAAAAATAACCCAAAATTCAATATTAATATTTAGTTGCACATCCTTTGGCTGGCAAAACTGCCTGTTACCGTGTTGGCATCGTATCTACCAGTTTTTTGCATGTTTCAGGCTGAATAGAATGCCATGCACAATCGAAACAAAACTCATTTCTTAGTGCGCAACAAAAAATCGGACAACTTAACAAATATTTCAATAACTACCGTTATCGTTCAGAAAATGTGCCTCTTGGCAAAATTTGTTTCACATTCACTTCATACTGGCATTGAGTGATAACCTTCCGTAGTTTAAACTCATTTTTTTGAAAATGGGTCCACTTACCACAAATGGGTCCACGTGGTAAGCAAGCATCTCTTGAAGTTAGACAGTTGATTGTGAAATTAAGTAGTGAAGAAAAAAACAGTAAGAGAATTTACTGAAATAGTCGGAAAAAGCAAATCTACTGTCCACGACATCATAAGAAGGTACAACAAGGAGTCCAGATTGTCTTATAAAAGTAGGGTGGGACAAGGCAAAATACTCGATGAGAGAGAGAGGAATGGTCAATTTTGAAAGAAATACAAAAATATCCATTTAAAACAGCTAAATACCTACACATTTTGTTAAAAGAAAGAAGTGGAAAAGATGTTTGCTTAAATTCCGTTCGAAATGGTCGCCGTGACGTAGTGGGTAGAGTGCGACGCTCACACGCCGAAGGGTCTAGGTTCGACTCCCAGTTCAACACCAATTTTTCTAATATTTCACGGCACCACCTCTTTCGAGCTGCTGACAACACTCAAAGAGTAATAACTGTCTAAGAAAGCTTCTCAAATTTCGCCGTTCGGAGTCGGCAAAAAACTGTAGGTCCCTTCTACTCGTGAGAGAACAATAGCGCTCACAACACGAGTAGTTGATGAGCAAGCTAGGTCCTGGGCCCCCTTTGGACTGTAGCGCCAACAATTATTATTACCGTTCGAAATACCCTATACGAATATAATTACTTTGAAAGAGTGGCAAGGAAGAAGCCCTTTATAAGCCAGAAAAACAAAAGTGCAAGAGTGAAATTTGCGAAAGAATATTTATTGAAAACTCATGATTTCTGGAACCCGGTAAATCATTTATTAGATATCTTAAAAACATTTCAGAGTCTTATTTTTTTTAATTTGAAGGTCCTTTTCACTGATGAAAGCAAATTTAATTTGCATGGATCAGATGGCAAAGTGTATATTTGGCGGCGACCGAATGAAGAGTTTTTGCACAAGAATACCAAGGCCACCGTTAAACATGGAGGACGTTCTATAATGGTTTGGGGCTGCATGTCCAGTGCTGGGGTAGATAATCTGCATTTTATAGACGTTAAAATGGACGAATTTGTCTACCTCAACATCTTAAAAGAAAATGTGAAGCAAAGTGCAGAAAAGTTGGGAATTTTAAATGACTTTGCGGTTTACCAGGACAATGACCTCAAACATACTTCACAAGTAGCAAAACTCTGGTTGATCCACAACTGTTCCAAATTGTTGCAGACACCTGCACAGAGTCCATACCTCAATGTTATTGAACATCTTTGGGAGGAACTTGGTAGACGAGTATACCAGAGAAAGTTCAACTCATTGACAGAGTTAAAAAACAGTTTGGTAGAGGCATGGCATTTTATTCAGCCCGAAACATGCAAAAAACTGGTAGATACGATGTCAACACAGTCACAGGCAGTTTTGCAAGCCAAAGGATATGCAACTAAATATTAATATTGGATTTTGGATTTTTGTTCTTTGTCCGATTATTTGTTGCGCACTATGAAATGAGTTTTGTTTCGATTGTCATGTTTTTAACCGCTATGCTGAGGTTTTCTTAAAGTGTTTCTTCTTGTTTCTAAAGAAGATGTATCAAAGCATAAATATGTGTAAAAAGGAAAGGCGCTTAACTTATTGTATAGCTTGAAAATTAATCAGAACCTTTGTCCGATTATTCGTTGGAGCCACTGTACTTCAAATCGTTAGTCAAATTTTTGAAATATCCTAAAATGTTTGAGTCTTTGTTGTAGACTGCTTTACATTAGAAACTTGCCCCCCTTGCATAAGACATCGAAAATTCATCGAAACTGTTTTCCTCCGAAACTGCTGTTTTACCTTCCTACCTTACATATTGGCCAATACTCAACCTCTTAAAGCAGAACCTTCAAGTCTACAATAAAAGGAAGGAATACAGTTTTCTTTCGTGTGAAATGTCGTTCCAAACTGAAGAAGCGCCGATTTGTTAATATAGGTCTTCGTCAAATCTTCACTCCTATTCAAATAAACTCCTAAACTACTTCGCTGTTGTTGTCCACAGTGGCATTCCCAGCTGACATATGAAACAGATCCTTGTGCTTTAGGAGAGTTGAGTCACTAATCGTGTACTGTCCTTACATATAGCCAGACCCTAGAAGGAATCAACCATCTCCATGTCGTTGTGTTAGCCGTAGCACTTTAATTATGCCTACAGACCTTACCTAGAAGACTTTAATGAAAAGATGTATGAAACATGACTCAAATCTTTGGATGTCCTTCAAAAAAATGTCAAATTCCTTAAGTTTGTTCCCGATGTTTAGCAAAATATTCGCAGCAACTGAGAAAAATTCGACAGAAGCCAACCCTCACGGTCACCAACTATCAACATTTGAAAACCCTGCAAAATGGCTGCAGATCCGATGGCTGCACCACAAAGAATTAGCTGGTGGATAACACAAAACTCAGCAATATCGTTCTTCACCCATTTCTACTAAGCTCCCCAAAGCAAAACCCCTTGTGCCTCCCCAGACAACTTATTCACGCGAAAATAATTCGCGAAATTATTCCGCGAAAAGCGTTTGTCTACTCAGAGACGTACTCCAGCTCGCTGCACAGTTTCAATTCCACCGTTCACCGCCATGGAAAAAGTTGAGGGATGCGGCACGACCTCAATTTGTCTACTCCACGAGAGAAAAAAGAACGAACAAAAAAGCAAAACAACACAGAAAGTAAACAAATCGAAAAACAAACACGGGGTATGCGAGTAAACAACTTAAGAGGATACAGCTTCCGGAGAGGACTCTTGATCCGCTCTACCCATGACTCTTATTTACGCACTGTTGAACAGCTTCACGGAGAGTACTTTGTTGAAGGCGCAGTGCACGGCGACCAGCAGACACTCGTCTCTGGCCTTGTGTCTAACGCACGATTGCTTTGGCGGAAATGAAAATTGAAAGAAGAAACCACACGATAGCCAAACCAGAGGTTATGTCTCGGGGGGTGGTGGAAGCAATTTCCAAAAACATTCACATCCTTAAATGCGAAAAATCCCTTGTCTCTGTTGCTCCTCACACGTAATCCGCAGATCTTATGAGCTGAACGAGTCCTCCGCGAACACCACCACCGAAGGAGTAGCTAAAAACCGATCTCTTGAGTTCTAATTACCACCATGTCATGGTTGAGCCCGCCCGGGGAAGGGGAACGGCTGCGGTGCTTCGGGGAAAAAATGCGTTTGCATAAGCTGATTACTTTGCCAAGCATCCAGCCCTTTAAACTGGAAACCGGCAGTCGTTGTGTGGCAAGATTCCCGCTGCTCAGCGCTGCTTCGAGTGCTCCGAGTGTGTAGTAATACTCGATGATTTTATCCTTCAGGGGATCTGACGCTGTATGGAAGTTAATTAAATTTGTAATTAAATCTGCAGCGAACTGGGCACGAGCCGGAGGAGGGTTTGTGCAACAGTCTGCCGGGGATAGCAGCTGGTGGCCTTGGGACGGCTGTCAATAGCAGGAAATATCGAAACGGGGGATGATTTGATGGAAGTTTCACATTTTTTTGGCCAGAAGGCAAACAGGACGTCTTACATGACGCTTCTGATCGAGATTTGCTAACAGTGAGGGCGGAAACTTAACATGAATGGAGGGAGGGGGTTGCGATAACAAGCAGCATTCTAAAATGCCGCAACTCACTTAAGATCTAATTTGTCTCAGAGCCCGTATCTCACACCTATCTCAAGGAGTCTGTAGAAAGGACATTAACGCCCTTGAAGCCCCGAAACAACTCCACATGAGGAGAGTGCAACAGACGAAGGACAATAGCGTGCCGCTTTGGAAGGAAATTAATTTAGTAGTAGTAGTCCACAAGAGACAGACCAGTTCACAGTCTGAATACGAGCAAGAGACTCCCCCCACGAGGGGATGATTGCCAGGCTCCGCTTCAGGAAGTTGACGAGTATGTAGCCCCATTGCACACTCATTGGTCTCCCTTCCTAACAAAACCGTCAGGTATAATTGTCCCGACAGGTGCCCCTCATCGGCTTTCGTGTCTGCCTGAGGGACTGTGACATAAGAAGCTTTCCTATAACTCCACCAAAGGTTCCCATCGGAAATCAAATAAATGAATCGGCTCACAATAGAAGAATCAATGTCGGCCAACGAGGAAACAATCAGTGGCGGGAATAATGGACTTGATTGAGGAGAGCCAGCAATGAATACAATCCGTCCAGGAAAGGACATCATTCAATTAGAGGCCTCCTCGCCGTCACTGCAAGAATTCGGCAGAATTGCTCCCAAGCTTCTCTGATTGGATTCCTTCCAGTCGCACTTTGAACAATCTACGTGATTGCAATCGACTTGATTCGGCTTGAGCTTCGAAAACAGGGGGAGGGAGGGGCTGGTTGACTGAGATGCATTGGGTCTCTTCCATTGTTCAGGGAGCTGTTCAGTAAATGCGGTGCTTGAACTCGTGCCCAGATGTGAACTAAAGTGTCGTTCCCATTTTAATCGGGGCGTGCAATCATTCTGAGTGGGTGACACAAAATTGAGAAACTGTGTGACGGGGCTTGACGCATGGGAAACAAAATCTGGAAAATTTAGAAAGGGGCCGTTTGTTCAATAAGAGATGCCATCAGTGAAATGAGTTAACTTTGATTTCGCAAAGAATTCTTAATGGATTGAAGCGGTTATAATGAGGACAAGATCCGTATCTAGCTTCTACCATACATTTGAACAGATTTTACTGTGTTGTATTTTGGCATGGTTACGATTTGAGTAGAGGGGAAGAGGCCTGCACAATTTCCCTCCGAAGCTTTCATGTGTGAAATTAAGCAGCATACAAAGTTTTGACGCAATCATCTTTGGAACAACTCGTGGCTGTTATCCTTGATTAGGAAGGGAACCTTCAAAAGTGCCCAATTTCGAGCAAAATGTCGTCGATGGCCAAATGTCGTCGATGGCCAAATGTCGTCGATGGCCAAATGTCGTCGATGGCCAAATGTCGTCGATGGCCAAATGTCGTCGATGGCCAAATGTCGTCGATGGCCAAATGTCGTCGATGGCCAAATGTCGTCGATGGCCAAATGTCGTCGATGGCCAAATGCTGTCCCTAGGCCACTGGTGCTCTAGCTGGTTTCCTGTCGTCTCACAAGCTGAGTTGGTTAAGCCCCATTAAACATGCGTATGCCTTCCAGTCACCCTTCCGTTTTGTCTTTCCTTCTTTCTTTCTTTCTTTCCATTCTTTTTTTCCATTCTTTCCTTCCCTTCTTTTCTTCCCTTCTTTTCTTCGTTTCTTTTCTTCCTTTCTTTCCTTCCTTTCTGTCTTTCCTTTTTTCCTTCCATTCATTCCTTCCTGTTTTTCCTTTTCTTTTTCTTCTTTCCTTTTGTGTTTCCTTCCTATAACGCTGTAAATTTTGTTTCTAAGTTTACGTCAATTTTCACCTTGCACAATTCGCTGTTATATCTTCGTATCTCTACTTAAGTAGATGGAACCGCAAACAAGAGGAAGCCATAACCAACTTTGTACGCTTTGCCAAGCATTTGTGTCCTTTAGCGGAAGTCGAACTGGGTTGCCCTGAATGGCTATGTTACTTTACAACAAACTTACGAGTTTGTTTGGCTTACCAAATGCTCCCTTAATCTAATGGAACTGAGCTTAAGTTCGATCCCATCGCTGTTGTTTCTCTGGAACTGAAAGCGGCTAAAAAGACGTTATCGTCTCAAGGCCCAAGGCAAACGTACCGCACTGGGTTTTCCCATAAATTGATTCAGTCGGCACATGCTAGAAATTAACCGCACTTCTGAACTAAAATTTCCACTTGACTGCAATTTTTGGGCAATTGTTTGAAGAATGCTTTCGGGGAAGTAGAAAGGCATCTTTTATTTGACATAAAACGTGTTAACAAATTCTTTTCCAAGCTTTAATGAGATCTTTACCAGCTGCTTCCAAATTTCGACACAAATCTGATTCAGCTGGTTCTTCACCTAGAAATGGGTTCATTGGAAAGCATGTCGATTCGAAGTCTTGGCATATATTCGTAGAAGGTGTTGTGTCACAATTACGTGATCATTTCATATCCTCTGTAAAATAGAACCATACACTATAGAACCCGTCATTGCACCATCGCCCAAGTTCCATCAAAAGATAACCAAAAACAACGCGCAGGTCGATGGATGAAAACAGGTCTTTCCAAAGTTAACGACAATCAGGTTCATCACGCCCAAAAAATGGAATTAAATCGTGAAAATGTTCGTGCGATTGTTTTTTACTACTTTCGACATGGATTAACTCAACAGTGCATCAATGAACTTAATTCAATTTTTGGCGATAAAGCCCCAACAAGGACCAGTGTTTATCAATGGTATTGCAAATTCAACCGAGGTTGTAGTTCACTCCAAGACGAATTTCGTGAAGGTCTTCCAAAGTCAGTTGTTGTTCCGGAAACCATTGATGGTGTGCGCCAACTGATATTGCAAGATCGTCATGTGATCGTGAGATTGGGACAACTTTAAACATTTGTGGGACCAGCATACATTCAATATTGCATAAACATTTGACCGTCAAAAAAATTTGTTCGCATTGGATTCCACACAATTCTTCAATCGCTCAAAAATGGCTCGTGTCGATTGAACGAAAGAAACGTTCCAAAAGTAAGATCGCGGTCCTTCGAAATACGTCTATGACGTCGTGACAGATGACGAATCGTGGATTTACGCGTATGAGCCCGAAAATAAACAGCAGTCGACTGTATGGGTGTTTCAAATTGGGCCAAATCCAACAAAAGTTGCTCGCGCACGAAGCACTTTCAAGCAAATTGTCGCCTGTTTTTTTTTGGAAAAACTGGACTTGTCGCAACCGTACTGCTAGAACAATGCAGAGCAGTCAATTCTGAGTGGTACACAACCATTTGTTTGCCAGTTGTCTTCCGAGAAATCAGGAAAACCAACCGCCGAAGACGGATCACTCTTCATCAGGACAATGCGAGCTCTCACACATCGGCTCAAACAATTGCATTTTTTAGCACTCAAAACATCGACTTGATGAGTCATCCGCCAGATAGTCCTTGCTTGGCACCGAATGACTTCTCTTTATTCCCGTACGTAAAAAATAAATTGAGAGGTCAACATTTCTCGACACCAGAAGAAGCGGTTGATGCGTTCAGAATGCATGTTCTGGAGATACCTCAATCAGAGTGGCAAAAGTGCTTCGACAAATGGTTCAAACGCATGCAAAAGTGTATAGATCTTAATGGGGAATATTTTGAAAAGCAATAAATATTTTCGATGATTAATATTTTTTTTTGTTCTCTAATCCCGAAATATAAAAGGCAACCCTCGTATGATTATGTGGAGCTGCTGATCTTTGCCGATAAGCTCGAAACAAGTGACCATTTGGAAGATAACATTCGTGGTGTTACTACCGGTTTTTGGCTTCACATGTTGAGAAATGTCTTCAAAGTCGGACCACAATCAACACAGCAATCATATGCTTAAAATTTATTGTTAAATATTGTATTAATTTATAATGCCAATAATTACTCTTTTGGAAAACGAATATTTTATGAAAATTAAAAGAAACATTTTGTACTTTGTGAATATCTAAAATTCTATACTTCAAAAACAAACACCCTTTGCTTGCTTTGCTCTCTCTCAATCATAGACCCATTCATGTATCTCTCCGTTTCAATGCCAGCAAACGCCTCATTGAATGTTTTCGCCAAGAAGTTATCTTAAGTTTAAATTTAACATTTTTACAAGGCACCATGCCGTGGAAAGCAAATCATTTTATGCACAAACAGTGAAGTATGTGTATAAACATACTTCTGAGCCATTACTTGGCCATAGACAGTAACCACGTCGGGCATCAGGACTGAACATTGAATTTGGCGTAACTCTGATGCCGTACCGAAGCTTGCAGCAGCTGCAGCTCTAAGTCTGATTTTCGTGCCCTGGTGCAGAAAACTTGTTCCTGAAATTGAGCTTATTGTCTTTGAAGGAACACTTGTAACGGCTGTAGCACCTTGGGCTGCCCACCGCAGCTGGTACTGCCGCAGCTCAATGCTATCTGTTGCACTCAATGCTATCAGCTTGATGAGTGTCGTTATTGGCATAATTTATTTTGCAGCAGGATTTCCTCACGTCAACAAACTAAGTGGCGGTTTCGTGCCTCGGCAACTTCGGTTTCTCTTTCGTGTCTACCAAAACAGATGCGATCATGATTGAGCCCTTGAAAAGCCTTACATTCGTTTTTCAACTACAGATCTCGTCTCAATCAACTTGGGAGACTCAGAGAGACTTATGCGCGGCACCGCAAAAGTCTTCCAGTCTGATTTAAGGCTAAAAGGCTGATGGAGTGACCATCGAAAAAAATAACAAAAAATAACTTTGAGCACATCTGGCCTAATTTATATAACTGAAGACGTAACACTTTGACAAGCTCATCGTTCTACAAAAAATCGGAGATTTCCGTCGTTAGCTTCGCAGTCTTATCCGCAATCCCCAATGTCTTGACTGATTCCACGTCTAAAACCAAGGATGACGTTATGGATATGGTGCCCCGCTCACCGCAGCGTCGTCAAAATCATCAGAATCACTTTGTCCCTTTGAGCATTAGCTAGTTCATAGCTCCCGTTCGTACAATAAACGAGGTATGTCAGAAGGAAGAACGCGTTACACACTTCTTGTTCCCTATATCCTGCCAGAAGCAAGGTTTTAAGTTTATTTAAGCACTCATAAAATGAACCGGAAAAGAACGTTTAATTGTCAATCCCCTCGTTGCCCTTCTTCGCTCTGTTCACTTCTAGATTTATTTTCAAACAACCGGAAACCATTAATTAACCAACAGGCAGTGGTTTGCCAAAATATATTTGAGTTAAATTAAAATGAGGCCTACAAGCCAGCCCGCTTTGTTGTTCCAAATGCTGTCATTTATTTGATTGTCCATCGTTTCAGCGCTCAAATTCCGCTTTCAATCGAATACCCAAGCCCCAAGCAGACGCCCAGAACTGCGGTTGACTTATCCTTCCGGCTGCTGAATGTTCGGGAAATATCAACGAATTCATTTCGATTTCCCATGCATTGGCCAGCCCGTTAATGACTTCCAATACGCTCACAGCTTAGGGTGCAAACCGCATTCGAAACCAGCCATGGACAGTAATTAATTCCGAATGACGGCAAGTACCTGCATCTGTCATAAGCACTGGTAGCTTTAATTACTCCCATTACACAGCCCGTTGACTGGTGTCAGCCCGGTGGACACTGTCGAGTCATTTAAGCCCTAACCGGCGATTCAATTGAATGGCCATGTTGTGACAAGTGCCAAAGGCGATCACATCCGTGGGACATCATTGATTGGAATGCAATTAGAGATTGCCACTTTTGCGACCGGCAGAGTCGCGTGTGGGTGAAGCGATTAGTGCTCCACGGGGATGGCCATTCGCAGGCACTATTCTGCTGATGTGGGGTATCGCTTTTAACGATCGATTGAGAATAACAAATGCATTCCCCCGGAATCAATTGCGCATTCATTGTTATTGCTGGCAGGACATTTATTCTTATCGTCAGCGCTAGCTGTACAAAAGCTGCTGAACAATTGATTTGGACTGCTGTGGCAAGAGAGGGAAATCATTCTGGTGGCGTTCGCTTGACACAGGAAATAGCCGATTCGATGGAAATGTTAACTGATGAGGGCTTCGTTCGGAATGTGGACGTAAATCCCATTTGACTGGGATTCTATGTTTTTTTTTTGCAGAATAGTTGAATAGTGGATTCGAGGCGCAATTTGAATTATTCATTTGAAATTCTATATCCTTCTGGATAGGGGGGAATACGGAAAAGATGGTTTCGTTTCGCCTGTGTGTCTGCTGCCTTGGTGACTGTCAGTCCACATATCTGCCTGTATGTCCTTCGGTTTGTCTATATTCTCCAGCATTCATACTTGTCAGTGACGATGAAATTCATACTTGTGACAGTTTTAATTTTTGCGTAAATTTAGTTGACGTGGAGTCGAGAACACAGCGATTTCCTTCAGATAACTTGTATTTGGTGCAGTTTTGCCAAGATAAACCCTTTAGAAGTCGAAAAAGTGGGTCACCTTTTCCATTTCCCTATCGTTGTTCCTGTATAAGTTCAGAAACGATTCATACAGATGAAAACCTTTTACCAAAAGTGTTTTTATCGTTCCAGCTCCAGTCATATAGGCAATTCGGAAATGGTCAACTGACAATAAGCCGAAACACCTTTGAAAACATGACACATTTGCAACCTTCATGCACCGAGCGTCTCGGAAATGATGCAATTTAAACGAATGACATTTTTATTCGGGGAACAAATCATAACTAGTAAATTTTAACAATTCATTCCGTTCATTGTCAAAAGATGGCGCCACCTGCAAGTAGTGGCGAACATTGGAAGCGAGTACCCACTTCATTGGAAAGATGTGACATTTATCGGCAATATTTAGTGGGCATCAGCATTTGTTTTTGAACAAAAACAGTATTTCTGCCTCTTAGAAAATGTCCGGATTTGTCAGAAAGAAACAGCATTCGCCAGGAAATTGAATTTTCTTTTTTAATTGGAAGAGCAGTTCAGCTAAAGCCCCTGTGTAGAAGTTTATGGTAATTCTACTCCAGCCGATTACTAATGCCGAGAGCTGCTTGGACGCTTCAAAATTAGTTTATTTTTTTGGCTCGAAGACACAGAACGTCCTGCGAGTCCAATAAGTTCAAAGATGAAGAATTGGGAGCTCTACTGGATCAAGACCCGTGCCAGACGCTAAGTGGGCGGAATTGTTGGGTGCTTCCGTTCGGTAAAATAAATTTAGATTTATTTAAAAGCAAGGAAACTGGGAGCCATGTGAGTAGAGTCCGATAGACGTCGAAAGGCAATCGTTCACCTCCGTGACGCTTCTTGACTGGAGATGAAAGAAGATAACCGCGATAACCCCAAGAAGAAATAAACAAACAAGAACATTGAGAAGTTCTTGGCATTGTCGACTGCAACTAAAAATTTGAACCATGCACTAAGTTAAAATATCCAGAAATGACCGAAAGCTATGACAAATGATTTTGCAACTTGGCTGAATCGGACAAAAACTTCCAGAAAACGATAATAGGACGGATAGGGGTTGACCCACAGTACTAATCAGCTCATTCTGGACACTGACTTTTTCAAAGAGGCAACACCATTCAGTTTGTCAGTGGTTCGTTTTTGTTTCAAGAAACAACAATTAGATCGATGCCAGAGAGGACTCATTTTTGAAAATGTTATTCGAAGACTAAAAGAGAGATGGGAAAAGTAGTCGCTTCCGATGAAAAATACCTTGAGCGATGTTGATGAAAATTAAAATCTTCGTTCGTACATTCGGGAATGAATGTGCTCCTTACAATGACTCACAATTGGTTTGGTTGGATTGTGGTGTATACGTGAAAAGTGCCTACTAGTGGGATGCGAATACAGAATTGATGTGTGCTTACAGCAAACCACTGCACGCTATGATTTTGTTCCGATTTCGATTTCCCTTATATCTTTTTCAACTTGACGGTTTGAGTTTAAAATATTTTCGATATCCGTTCAAATCTTGCTAAAGAGAAGAATACGCAATTCAGTGAAACTGTCAGGTCTACGAGGGTTGCCTTTTAAATTTCGGGATCAGAGAACAAAAACAAATGTTAATCATCGAACATAGCTTTATTGTTTCTCAAAATATTCCCCATTAAGATCTATACACTTTTGCATGCGTTTGACGCAATTGTCGAAGCACTGTTGCCACTCTGATTGAGGTATCTCCAGAACATGCATTCTGAACGCATCAACCGCTTCTTCAGGTGTCGAAAAACGTTGAACTCTCAATTTATTTTTTACGTACGGGAATAAAGAAAAGTCATTCGGTGCCAAGCAAGGACTATCTGGCGGATGACTCATCAAGTCGATGTTTTGAGTGCTAAAAAATGCAATTGTTTGAGCCGATGTGTGAGAGCTCGCAGTGTCCTGATGAAGAATGATCCGTCTTCGGCGGTTGGTTTTCCTGATTTCTCGGAAGACAACTGGCAAACAAATGGTTGTGTATCACTCAGAATTGACTGCTCTGCATTGTTCTAGCAGTACGGTTGCGACAAGTCCAGTTTTTCCAAAAAAAACAGGCGACAATTTGCTTGAAAGTGCTTCGTGCGCGAGCAACTTTTGTTGGATTTGGCTCAATTTGAAACACCCATACAGTCGACTGCTGTTTATTTTCGGGCTCATACGCGTGAATTCACGATTCATTATCTGTCACGACGTCATAGACGTATTTCGAAGCACCGCGATCTTACTTTTGGAGCGTTTTTTTCGATCAATCGACACGAGCCATTTTTGAGCGATTGAAGTACAGGTAACCCTCCTACAACGCGGTTAATTGGTTCCTGAAAAACTCCGCGTTGTAGGAAAATCCCGTTGTAGGAAACTTTTTTTTCCTCCATTTTTTCCTTTTCTTATACAATATCACGCAAGAAACATGTTAAAGTTTTCTCAGCCGAATTAATTATATTAGACCTTTCATCGAATAAAAAAATTTTATTTTTTCAAAGATATTTTTCTATTTGTCTATTTCAACATATTTAATTCATTTAATTAACCAGAAAAAAGCAATTCATTTATTTAAAAAACATAAAACTAAGGAAAATAAAATCTGGGAAAAATAGACATGGATTTTCAAATCTACATATTTCGGAGGATTTTAAATCTCAACCTTCTACAAATCCGCTTCCTCGTCCTCGCTTATTATAATTTGCTTCAAACGTTTGGTCGTCCTATTTCAAAATCCGAGCTTGACCCACTATCACATTTATCCGGTTTGCAAAATTCCATAGTGCATACAAACATTCAAACACTTTTAGTATGTACATATGTATAATACAAACATATTATTATTTCTTTATGAGACTAGGAATAATAGATATACACATATACACAAGTAATTTTTGATAATTGTGTGTTTATAGAATAGTTTATAGAATATGTATTTAAAAAATGCTTAAAAATCGCGTTGTAGGATTCGCGTTATAGGAAACATTCCGCAATTCGCAAACCGCGTTATAGCGAAATCGCGCTATAGAAGTACCGCGTTATAGGAGGGTTACCTGTATTGTGTGGAATCCAAGGAGAACAAATTTTTTTGACGATCAAATGTTCATGCAATATTGAATGTATGCTGGTCCCACTAATGCCTACGGTTGTCTCAATCTCACGATAGATCACATGACGATCTTGTAATGTCAGTTGGCGCACAGCATCAATGGTTTCCGGAACAACAACTGACTTTGGAAGACGTTCACGAAATTCGCCTTGGAGTGAACTACGACCTCGGTTGAACTCACCATACCATCGATAAACACTGGTCCTTGATGGAGCTTTATCGCCAAAAATTGAATTAAGTTCATCAATGCACTTTTGGTGAGTTAATCTACGTCAAAAGCTGTAAAAAATAATGGCACGAAAATTTTCACGATTTAATTCCATTTTTTGAGCGAGATGAATCTTTTAAGTTAGTGTAAACAACAAAAATAGCGCCAAACGCTATATCAAAACGTTCCGAGTACCTATAACCTCAAAAATGTCAAACTTTGCGATAAAGCTGGCAGTTACCAGATTGCAAAACTAATGTTGCCCAATCCCGAAATATAAAAGGCAACTTTCGTAGGCGTCTTGTTTAGCTGCACGCGCTTGCCTGCACTCGTCGTCAAACCATGGGTTCCTTCTGGGTGGTGACGTGAAACCCAGCACGTCAGTGGCAGCTTCTTTGATGGCTTATTGACAGCGTTATCAGTCTTCTTCTGTGTTTTGTGCAGGCAGCCTCGAACTCTGACCGAGTTTCAGGGAAATTCGGTCGCCAAAGTTCTCAGCGATCGGCTGCAATTGTAGGTTTGTGACGTCAAGCCATTTTGGTCTATCTCGACTCCGTTGCTCTCTATATCTGGGTTCTTACCTTGGCTACAACGAGGTGATGATCCGAGTCGATGTTTGCACCTCGGAAGGTTCGGACATCGAGAATACTGGAGGAGTGTCTGACGTCGATCCCAGTATGATCAATCTGGTTGACGGTTGTATGAGCGGGAGATCGCCAGGTCCCTTTGTGAATGTCCAGGTTTGGGAAACGCGTGCTAGCCACAGAGAGGTTCCGCCCCGAGGCGAAGTCCAACAGCCTGAGTCCGTTTCCGGAGGTGTTGTCGTGCAGGCTGTGCCTACCGATAACTCCAGCACGGATGTCCTCCTTTCCCAGCTGAGCGCGGAAATCTCCTAGAACGATCTTGGTGTCGTAGCTGGAAATATGCCGAACTTGCGACAGTTTTTCTTCGTGTCCCTTGAAGCCCTGGATATCGAGGTTCTAAACAGAATAGTTTCGCACTTTCGGAAGTTGATTTTCAACTTCCAGTCGCTGAATTTCGTCGAGGTCATGCTGTAACATGCACCTCACTTCGATTTTCGGGCTTGATCTGTGCACTATAAGATCATAGGCGTACTTGATGAAATATTGAAGTCTTTCTTTTGGCAGAGGAGTCTTCCAACAAGTCTCAAATCATACCAAGACTTTGTCACTAACATTCTGTAGGATGGGATTATCATAAACCAGCAGATTCTATTTCAAATTTGTTTTCTTCTAAACACACCGCGGAATAGAATGCCGAACAGTTGCACTTAGAACTCAGTGGCGGCTTAAGCCTGGGACTTTATGGGGTTTATACGCTTTTGCTGTTTTCTTGATTATTTGGATACAGAGCAACAAAGAAGGTGACTTTTCCACCTATTTTGAAATATATTCAAGATTTCTTTAAGCTGCAGGTTCAGTATTACTCCTTATCCAGCAAATTATCTCTGTCTCTTATGCTCTGTCCACATGACTTGGCTTTCTTGAAACTAGTTTCTGATGGCCCTAACTGGCAGTTGATTTCTTTGTTCTTTTTGTGCAGGTATTCCTTTTTCATTTTTCACAAACTTTTACTTTCGTCCTTCATTCATGAGACTCCTTCACTTGCTAGGTACGTAGGTAGGTAGGTTAAGGTGGATGATGAATGCACTTAGTCCCATACAGGACCATTGTGCTGCCACACCATGTGGGAAGAACCTAAAACCAGCTGGAGTCCATGATAAAGTTTAAAACGTCGGCAGGAGGGGTTTCATTGAGGTCATGTAGACCGTTGAGGAAATAGCATCCAAAGTGTTTGTGTCTGAGGCGCGAGAGCGCCGGGCATGTGCATAGCAGGTGTAGGAGGGTTTCTGGTTCTTCCTCATCCCTGCAGCTTCTGCAAAAATCGTTTGAGGGAGCCCCTAGCCTGCTAGCATGCTCGCCGATTAGACAGTGCCCGGATATGGCTCCCATGACCAGGCATATGTCTGATCTTTTGAGCAATAGTAGCAGTCTGGAGCGTTTGGGTTCAAGAGAGGGCCACACCTCCTTGGAGATGCGACAAAGGTTATGGTCAGACCATCTTTGATAAGTCTGATGGATCGTGTTCAAGTGCAGTACTCACTTGCATGTGGCGAGACTGATACCGAGGTGTTCGTGTTCCTGAAGTAGTGGTTGCGTTGTGGCAAGCCTGGCCAAGTCGTCTGCTTGGCAGTTACCCGGAATGTCTCTGTGACTTGGCACCCAGCACAGGCTAATGTTGAACTTCTCAGCCATCTCATCTAAGGATGTGCGGCAGTTCATGACAGTCTTGGAGTTTGTTGAGACAGATTCCAGGGCCCTGAGTGCTGCTTGACTATCCGTAAGAATAAGGATATCAGCTGAGGATATACTATTCCTCTTCAGCCAAGACAGTGCTTCGCGAATGGCCATTACTTCAGCTTGGAACACGCTACAGTGATTGGGAAGCATGAATTTTAGACTAAGGTTCAGATCCTCAGAGTAGACTCCGCAACAAACGCCTTCGTTTGTTTTTGATCCGTCGGTGTAGATGCACGTAGCGTCAGCAACCCATTGTGGGTTCTCCGACCACGCGTCTCGTTCAGGGATCATAGTGCGGAAATGTTGTGTCAAAAAGACACTCGGTGCCGCATAGTCAAGGTTTTGGTATACAAAGTTTACTCTTTGAAGGATTCTTGGGTGTCCGTGGGACACGTTCCATTGTAATGAAGACATCAGTCTTATGGCTGTTCTATCCGCCGCCTGTTGGGCAAACAGATCTACGGGCATAAGGTTGAGAATGACGTCCAATGCATCTGATGGGGTGGTTCTTAGAGCACCGCAGATACATATGGAGGCCAGTCGCTGGACTTGTCTGATAGTGTTATAGTGGGAGGCTGTGTCTAGTGCAGACCACCAAACTGCAACGCCATATAGTAAAATAGGGCGCACCACAGCCGTGTAGATCTAGGCCATCATATGCTGTTGGATACCCCATCTAGACCCAACAGCTCTTCTGCACATGTAGAGTGCTGTCGTGGCTTTGTGGGCGCTCTCGGCAATATTTGCCTTCCAGCTGAGTTTCCCATCCTTCCTTTCCGTCTTAGGAAGTTGGCTGTCTCGGAAAAAGAGCATTGCTGGCCACTGATGGTCGGTGGGTCAACATAATAATAATAATAATTGTTGGCGCTACAGTCCAAAGGGGGACCAGGGCCTAGCTTGCTCATCAACTACTCGTGTTGTGCGCGCTACTTTTTTTTTTTTTTTTTTTTTGCATTTTTTTTTATTTATTTATAATGGTTTCTTTAATACTAGACAAAAATACTTAAACTAGCTTACTTATCTAATCTATTGATCTTAATTCTAGCTTACTGACTTCTAACAAGTACTCTAAACTAACCCAGTTTCATTTCGTTTTTGCCTTTCGGCTTCTTTAATTGATTCCTTTTTTTATTATCCTAATTTATTGTTAAATTTCCCCAAGAAACTTAAGAAAAAACTTGGGAATAACATTCTTAAACTTAGCTTAACTTAACTTAACTTAATACTAAGAGTAAAACCTATACTAATATTAAAACTAACTATAAGTAACTTACGTCTAAGCCTAATTCAACTTAACTATTTACAATAAACTTAACTGTGCCCGTAATAAGCTACGGACGCGTACACCATGACGTATGTGTTATTTATATGCTTTACATATATATCTAATACGTCATGGTGCACCTTTTTTTATTTTTATTTTTATTTTTATTTTTATTTTTAATTTTTTTTGGTTTTTGTGTTTAATGGTTTTTTATATTTTAATTTTTTATTT
Organism: Eristalinus aeneus; assembly: GCA_955652365.1. NCBI lineage: Eukaryota > Metazoa > Arthropoda > Insecta > Diptera > Syrphidae > Eristalinus > Eristalinus aeneus. Next base: position 28,337,527 of record OY019131.1, on the reverse strand, counting down.
TTGTATTTTTTTATTTTTTTTTTTGTATTATTTTTAAATTTTGTAAAATGCCTACAAACTATCTTAACCTATGTAAGTTGGCCTCAAGACTCAAATATCCCATTCCACCTTACGAAGCTAGCGGCATCAAAAGCTGGTTTTGGTGCAACCACCAGTAAAAATACCGTTCTTTGACTGAAACCTCTCTATCGCGGGCAGAAATCGCTCTACTGAACCGTAGGAGATCCTCGTTGCTGCGAGCGACGTCCGGCTCGTATTGGAGTTGCCTTTCTACTGTTCGGCGTGCGACGTGGAAGATGATAGGGCAGCCTTCCCTATCTTGTATCAGGCCTTTCGAATCTAAATAAAGGAATGCTTCAGGCGGGATGAAGCCGTTAAGACGTACCCTTTCATGGTACATTTGATTTGGGTAGTAAGCCCCAAAGATCAAACTGTTGTTAGAAGCCATGGCACGAGCAGTGTGACTCCGAATCAACTTAATAATAAAATTATCTATCCTTATAAGGTTTGCCTCGTTGTACAGAACCTCATTGGGGTAGAATTTCTTGTACTGAGATTCTGGTGTTCGATATAAACGAAGACAGGCACGAAGGCACCGCCTCTCGAACACCCTCATCTTTTCCATTTGGGAAGGACTCACGTTGAACCACACAGGACAACCATATACCATTATTGGCCGGATGAGGGCCATGTAGCAGATAACCTTCACTCTGGAGTCAAGTTGACTGCTGTAAAACAGTCCTCTTGCCATAGCGAAGGCATTCTTAGCCCTGGTCAGAGCTGTATCTACATGGGTACCACCATATAGAAACTGGTCCAACCAGATGCCTAGATATCTTACTACATTTTTAACGGTCAATGGCCGTCCCAGTGGGTCAGCTATGCCGAACTTGCGCCAGTTCAATTTCGTATCCCTTGAGGCTCTGGACAGCGGGGTTCTGAAAAGGATAGTTTCACACTTCTGGTAGTTGATTTTCAACTTCCAGTCGTCGCAAAATCGTTGAATCGTATCGAAGTCACTCTGCAACAAACCGTTTATTGCTTCTATCTTCGGATTTGATCTGTACGCGATTAGATCATCGGCAAACGCTATTATGTTAGGCATAGAACCTATAAGATCGCTGGTGAATATAGTGAACAAGATCGGCGAACCCACCGCCCCCTGTTGCAACCCATTTTTTATATGGAAGACATTTGCTGAAATTTCGTTGCCATTTTTCACAACAAACTTTCTGCCTGTCACCATATCATAGATCATATATAGCAATGTTTTATTAATGTTGAGCCTGACTAACTTTAGGAAGAGACCTTCTAGCCACACGGTGTCGAACGCCTTTTCCATGTCAATCAGGCAGGCTCCTGTGCACTGTGTTTTGTTTCTATTCCATTGAATGTCGGAAACCAGTTTAGACGCGGCATGAATGGTGTCGTGCCCCGCCCTGAAGCCAAATTGGTTATCCGGTATTATTTGTTTTTCCTAAACCCATTCTTTCAGAGCTTTAATGACTATCTTTTCAAACACCTTGCTTATGCAAGGAAGAAGGCTTATAGACCGGAGATTCGTGGGGATGGAGGTATCTTTGCCCCGTTTCGGAATAGGCTGTACCACAGCTGTTTTCCAATGCACCGGGTAATATGCATTACTCAGCGCATTGTTGAACAAAGTTGTGTATACGTCCACCGCCTCAGAGGGTAAATGTCGCAGGACAATATTTGGTATCCCATCGATTCCCACTGACTTCTTCTTTTTCAGTGAGTTGAGGATACCTTGGAGTTCATCTTTTGAAATAAGGATGGAGTTGTTTCCATCATCGGCGACGACATTATTAGCCAGAAAATCGTCACTGAACCTGGTGAAACCAGGGTTCTCGGATCGCCATTGACTTATTTCATTCCGAAGAGAGACATGGTTAAGCAAGGCTCTGTTCTCCAGATCATGATTCGGACATCGAGTCTCGTTGACCGTATACACTTTCTGGAAAACAGCACCAATTGCTTTTACCTTCTCTTGGGGATCCTCAACTACGAAATAGTCGTTGTCAAGCACAGCCCTATCCGGATCGATGCCAACTGAAGTAAGTAGGTTCACGTTGTCTGTTGTTCTGTCAAGTCGAACGCTCTGAATGTCATTATGGTCTTTCCTCCGAAAGATTTTATTTACTTGGGGGAACATGCTCGGGTTGTTGGATCTTACAGCCCGAATCTTATTGTCCCAATGCAAGCTTACAGCTAATCTGTAATTATGTTTTATTAACTGTTGGAGTACTTTGATCTCTGACTTTAGACAGCGAATCTCCGCATTCTGTGGATCTGTAAATCTCCTGTACAAGAGTTTAAGCCTTGACAGGAGTCTACTTTTTTGCACGTGAAGTGCATCGATGGTAGCATTCCGATAAATGTCGCCATCATCGGTATGTGCTACCTTCGGAATAGTTTTGTCCATTGTTCGTTTAATGACTTTGTCCATTTGTGTGAGGTACCCATCAACCTCTTCGTTCGTAAGGTTTCTGTTAGTAGGGGGATTGATCACATTCGAACTTATTTCTCTGGCTAAGGTTCTAGAGAAACGTGACCAGCGCGCCTTATTGTAGTTATAAGTGTGCGTTTGAACATATTCATCTAGTTCCTCCAGCTTGTTCGGGAGCTGTATTACCGCGGCGAGACCACAGTGATCACTGTCATACTCGACAGTAGTTAAACAGTTCCTCGTATGTCGTTCCACGTTAAGTATTGTTAGTCGCCTGTCGATTAGCATCACATCCAGATAGGACCCGCTTCTGGGAAAAGATGGTCTATCGGTTGTCAGCAAATCTAACCTAAACTCAATATTGTTTTGTTCCATCCACTCAAAGAGAGCGTTTCCTCGCTCATTTGGAACAGCATTACCCCATTCACCGTGCTTGGCGTTTAAATCCCCAGCTACTATAAAGAAGTTTTCCTCCGAGTTTAAGCAGAGGCTGGTGAAAAGAGCCTCGAGCTCAGAGAGAAAGTTAGGATTTCGAGGTTCTGATGCGTAGGCAGCGATCACAAATAACTTCTTTCCACCTTGAAGAGAGATACGTGCGACCGCTGCTTCTAGCACACTAAATCTACGTACATCGTTGCTATATATGGCCTTATGATAAATGTTGTTTTTAATCAAAAGGGCGACCCCGCCACCTCTAGTGGATTGGGGTCGGTCTCTTCTAATTATATGGTAGTTTTTGTACCTGAGATTGCGCGTCTGGTTTAGCTTAGTTTCGCTAGCCATCAGCACATCAGGATTGTGGACTTGCAACAAGTTAGAGAGCGATAGTTTTCGTTCGATCCTTATCAGAGAATTTACATTCACTGCAAGGATCTTAAGGGTTCTTACCTCGCGTGAGCCCATTATATCTGAGCGCGCTTGTTTGCAGGCAGCTGAGAGAAGAGGAAATCTACTCTAGCCGTCTGCGTAAGGAAACTGGTCTGTAATTCGACCATCTGCTTCTGCAAGGCAATCATCTGCGCTTGCATCGACTGGATGGAAGACAGTACATCCCTTATGGAGGGCTCTGCCTCGGGTTGCTTAGCTATAGGTGTCGGGTCACCCTTTGGCACTGTCTGTTGTGCCGGTTGTCTGCCTGACACCATTTGGGCGTAGGAGATTCCGGGCGTAACAGAAGTAGCTACAGCGCGGCCTACTGGCCTGGCTTCTACTTTTTTTTTGTTCCTTACATCCTTTACTCTTTGGCGGAGCTCTTTGATTCGTGGACATCCTAAATAAGTTGCAGGATGTCCATTCCCTCCGCAGAGTACACATTTTAGGAGGGCTTTATCCTCGACTTCTTCCTTCCCTAGAGGGCATTCCCCTTTGTTGTGGCTGAAGGTGCATCGTGCGCAGCGGAACTCCATATTGCAATTCTCTGCGACGTGCCCCAGCCTTCTGCATTTCGCACATTGAAGTACGTGGTCAGTCTTGTTTAATTTTTCCCACTTTACACACAGACCACCTACGAAACGGATTTTTCGTAGGTTGTCAATTTTAGTGCCGTGGGATACCTGAACTAGGAAGAAGGGAAGTGCCTTCTTCTTCGCTTTCGCCGCCGCAGTGTTAAAAGGCTTAACCCCTACGAATTGGACCTCGTCGCCCTCAACTAGGCGCAGCTTGTTGAGGAGGACCTTCGGGTCAGTAGAGGGATTTATACCTTTGAGAAGCAAGGTCTGTGGCCTCTCTCCTCTTGGGGTGTACGTGTAAAAGTCAGCGTTCGATGCCGCTAGTTTCTCTTTTAAGAATTTAAACCCATCTATTGATAGGCAATGGACGGTGTGTATTTGGGGTGATTTGTACTTAATATAATACGTCTTATTTTCTAGGGCCAACTTACATAGTGTTTCTAGTTCGTCAGTCCCAATACCGAAGACGTTGATGGGTGGGCAGCGTATCTTGGAGTTTTGCTGCTGTTGCTGTGGTTCCTTTTTTTTCTGCTGATGTTGATTCTGTTGCTTTTGATTCCGCTGCTGTTGATTCTGCTGCTGTTGATTCGGCTGCTGTAGTGTCTTTTGCTTTTTCTGCTGTTGCTTCCTCTGCGGTAGTTGTTGTTGTTCCGCCTTCTGTTGTTTCTGTTGTTGTTGCGTCTGCTTTTGCTGCTGCAGTTTAAGCTCCAGTTGAGCTGTCTGCAACCGTTGCGCTGCCTTTGATGTGGAGGGCAGCGATTCTTCAGGTTTATGCAGGTTTTCCTTCTCCTGTCTCTTTTGCTGCCTCTTTTGTTGCAGCTTTAAGAGTTCCCTTTCCTCTTCCTTGTGTTTGGCTGCTTTCTCGGCCGCTTTCCTCGCCGTAGACTGCTCGTAGAGGAACTTGATGTGGGCGTCAAGTTTTGCCCTTTCCTCATCCAGTCTCTTTAGTTTTGTCTCCTCCTCCTTGATTGCCTCCTCCTCATCGTCGGCGTCCGATGTGGCGAGCACTTTGAAAGAGTTGTCGCTTCCCCTGTATGAGAATCGGCATTCATTCCCCTCCGATTCGCATTGGAGGGCCTCAATGTCGATTACTTGCTTGTTCTGGTTGTTTGTCTTTGGCGGTGTTTTTTTGGCCGACACCGATCCGCCTCTGTTCAGTGCGACCATCTCATCTTCTGACGTCATTGTTGTCGTCCGACGTTTTGTTTGAATAGACTGCGGCTGCAGCCTCTTCCTCCTCTTCTTCATCTCAGTAGGGTGGCTGGTGGGGCTAGCCATGCGGACACTACCGTCACTTGTAAGGTGGCCTGACGTCCCAGCCACCGGTGTCTTGAAGTCACCCGATCTACCCGATTTACTGAGCTCGGGTTGCTCGTCACTCTCCATATTCTCACTCACTAGTGTCTTTATTTAATTTAATAAAAAAAAAAGAAAAATTGTATTTTCTCCCCACGGGATTTGAACCCGGGATTATTAGTTCACTGCCTAGTGCTCTACCTTCGAGCTACCGACGCCACTTAGAATCAATGACTTTTTTCACTCTTTGAAAATACTGAGCTTATACTTCCCAGAAGCCGAAACACGTGCGTACTCCGCGGAGGTCTGTGAACGACTGCGTGCGCGCTACTGTTCTCTCACGAGTAGAAGGGACCTACAGTTTTTTGCCGACTCCGAACGGCGAAATTTAAGAAGCTTTGTTAGACAGTTATTACTTTTTGAGTGTTGTCAGCAGCTCGAAAGAGGTGGTGCCGTGAAATATTAGAAAAATTGGTGTTGAACTGGGAGTCGAACCTAGACCCTTCGGCGTGTGAGCGTCGCACTCTACCCACTACGCCACGGCGACCACCGGTGGGTCAACATGGGGAACTTTATATTTTCTTGTGAAGAGGACTAGTTCTGTTTTTTGGCATTGATGCTTAGTCCATTTTTGCTCGTCCACTTTGAGAGCAGCCAAAGAGCATTTTGCATAAGGTCCCTTAGTACCAAGGGATATTTGCCAGAGAGCGCAATAGCAATATCATCCGCATAAGTTATCACCTTGCATCCCTCACCTTCCAGCAGTAGTAACAGTTCGTTGACTACTATGTTCCATAGAAGTGGGGCTCACCTCCCTGATACAAAAGCTACTCGTTGACAGGAGTATCACATCAATTGGGGTCCACCACTACTTCCAGATACGTTAGCAGAGGCACTCCCTAAGGTAAAGTCCAATTGATGTGATACGCCTGCTAACGAGTAGCTTTTGTATCAGGGAGGTGAGCCCCACGTCCACGTCTAAATCTGTCAGTGCATTAGATATCGAATGCGGAAAGACATTGTTAAAAGCGCCTTCTATATCCATGAAGGCTACTAAGGAGCAGTCCTTGTGGAAGAGAGATTTCTCAATATGATGCACAAGTGAGTGTAGGGCTGTATCCACGGACTTGCCCTTACAGTATGCATGTTGGGAGGTTGCCAGCCTGTGCGCAGGCACTGTGCAACGGATGTGAAGGTCACTTATCCTCTCTAATAGCTTGAGAAGGAATGAGGATAAGCTAATGGGGCGGAGATCATTAGGTTGGACATGAGAGCTTCGTCCCGCTTTGGGTATGAATACCACCTTAACTTCTCTCCAGCTAGTTGGTATGTGTGAAAAGCGGAGAAAACCGTTCAAAATGACCTCAAGCCATTGGAGAATTAACTCTAAGGACTGCAGGAGTTTCGCAGCTGTAATACCATCGGGTCCAGGTGACTTGAAACTTTCTAAGTTGACAAAAGGAAATATTTCATCCCATGAACTAGAAGGATGTGATCGGATAAGAAGCCCCTTGATTTTTTCGACTGAAAAGTTTTAATCACTCGTTTTCGTCCAAATCAAGTTGAAGGCGTTTTATGGAAAGCATTCATTGATGAACTACAGGCATGTATGGCCTCATGCACTTGGTCAAGTACACATACAGCATCTTGACTAATCCATTGCAACCATAAACCGCAGAACACCTGTCAATCTCTTGAAATCTCTTGAAATAGTTTGACAAACGTGCTGGCGTCCAATGAATGCACGGCCAGATCTTCAGCTATTTGTCATCTCAATAGCCTCTCATTCAGCCTAAAATTACATCAACAATCTAACTCAAGCCCCCTCCGCAAGGGGGATGACTTTTTCATAAAAAAGAACATCATTATAAGCGCCACATACTTCTCCTTTCACTTTTGTAGGAATATACTTTGCCTTTGATGCACATCCAGATCCTTGCAACAATGCCATCTTCTTCCACCTCACACCATAAACGAACTGCATGCCCTCATAACCAACCTAGGCCGTCCGTCAAGCAGCTGTGAAAGAAATTTCTTCAACGCTTGCAAAGGTTTTGCCAGCTTTTTCCCTGCCAAACAAATGACTCAGTCGGGCGCTCATTCGTTCACTTCCCTCGAAAACAACGAGCACGCGACGAAACAGTTTCATTTAATTACGCCGCCATATGCTCAAAAACTGAAGCAATTAAACAAAGCGCGCTCAACGGCATCCTCGCAGGGGAGGGAGTGCGGCTTGGAGGAAGTTCATTCCGATTTGCAGTCTTCCTTCTTTCGAAAATTTATCGCGGCATCGCGCTGCGGAGTGAAATGATTTCATTCATTTCACAGGGTGCTTGTGATTTACGGTCAGGGGATCTCTCCGTTTGAGATGAATTAAGTTTCTGCTGGTAGAACGGGGTGATGGGATGCTGGACGAGAAGATGGCGGATGACATTTAAACAGGGATCTGAATTTGCACTCAAGTGCATCTCAGATAGACAAAGAGTGAGGGGATAGCTTTGTGGCTGCCGTTTGTTTGAAGACTTTTCGATGACGGCAAATGTGGGTATGTCCTGATTTGCATTCTTTACTTTCTAACGTACTTTTGTAACGTTAGTACACTGTTACTCATATATACTGATAATTGAGGACAGACATGAGTCTGGTTTTACTACTGTAACCGATTTTAGGTGCTGCCGAGATAATAATAATAATTGGATGGCGCGCCAGTTCATAGGGGGACCAGGGCCTAGCATGCTCATCAACTACTCATGTTGTGCGCACTACTGTTCTCTCACGAGTAGAAGGGACCTACAGTTTTTTGCCGACTCCGTATGGCGAACTTTGAGAAGCGTTTTCTTAGACAGTTATTACTCCTTAAGCGTTGTCAGCAGCTCGAAAGAGGTGGTGCCGTGGAAAATTTGGGGTGTTCAGCCGGGAATCGAACCTAGACCTTCAGTGTGTGAGCGTCGCACTCTACCCACTACGCCATGGCGGCCACTTCTTTTTAATTTCCTTCACCGAATTATGCAAAGTGGAGGCCTATGATGTGGCGTTGATGGTTCCACCTCTTTTTTGTACTCAATGGGCAGGATTTCCTTTGAGTCCCAACACACTGTGGCCATGACCTTCCCGGCAGACGGAGTGACTTTGAACATCTTCGGGAGGTCTGTTACTTTTTCATGCCACGGCGTGGACTCAGGGTCATAGTGGGGAACCTATATTTCGTCCCCAGTAACGGTTCGATCCATAACATCGTCCGCGTTCTCACTACACATCTCCAAAAGCGATTCTCACTTTTTTCTGAGGCGCTGTGAGCATTCGTGGCACTCACTTTGCAATAACCTTTGAAAGGTGGTCATGAAAAATGGTGTGAATGGTACCAGTTGAAAGATTGGTGATCTCTGCCATCATTTTCGCCTTTATTCGGGCATCCTCAAGAACAAGTTTTTCGACTCCTTTGATGCTTTCTTCCATACAAGCAGTAACCGGGGCGCTGAAGCGGGGGTCGTCTTCAATGCTCTTTCTGTCTCTCTTGAACTCACATGACCACTTTTGCACAGATGATAATGAAGGTGCGGGACCCTGGTAAACAGCCACCATCTCTTCATGAATAGTTTTTTGGGTTCCTCCTTGCTTAGTGAGAAATTTAATTACAGCGCGATGCTCAATTTTCACCATCATCGTCTCAGTAGTCATTATGATTCTGTTTAACAAGATATGAAACGCGAATTAACAATCACATTTTAAGAAATTTTACATGAATGCACTAAAATAACAGTATTGATTGATAAATAAGTCAATTCATATATATATAACAACAACTTCATATCGATACCGAGAGTACATTGAACGCTCGTCGTATGCCCAACTCTGGTCACAGAGTACAACCTGACACTCTTGTCTATCACTATTTGCCGGAACACCACATGGTCTGCAAAATCAAACAGTTACATCTTCCTATGGAATCGTGTGCCAGCGTAATGCAGGGTGTCCACGTGGATATGTTGCTGTGCTGTTTCAATCAATGAAACTCTCTCCCTCTCTTGGTCTTTCTCCTTTGTGTCTAATGGAGAGAATTTGAAGACACTCTCTTATGCTCTGCTGGACCAACATATGTTGGTCATGCGCTTGGAGCATGATCAGTATCAGGGTAAGAAGATTATGTATAGATGCTAAGCCAAAATCCCTTTTACTTTCAGCGAACAACAGGCAACGAGTTGAACAAAGGTTAGTTTTAGGGCATTAGTCGGTCTGTACTCCAGAGTAATGATTAAAAGTCTAAGAAAAGTTAAAAAGCGAATTTGTGAAAATTAAGAAAGTAAGAAAAAAGTAAAATAATAAAGGAAACAAAAACTATTTCATTAAAAATTATAAAAAGTGTTTCAATAAAAAGGAAGAAAAAAGGAAAAGGAAGAGTTCTCCTGCCGAATAAGTTCAAATCTAAACCATTCCTAAATGACGATGACGGCCTTGGGGCCGCTGTTAAACAAAATGTTCCACTCGATTTGGACGATAATAGGCAAGAATACCGTCCCCCCGACTTAGACGAGGTGAAGACAGCAATATCGAAGCTGAAGTTGTACAAAGCTGTTGGAGCTGACGGACTGTCCGCAGAACTATTTAAAGCAGCTGGAGATGACCTGGTTGGGCGCATGCACCAGCTCATCTGTAAGATATGGTCGGAGGAAATCATGTCTGATGAATGGAATCTCAGCGCCATTTGCCCGGTCCACAAGAAAGGAGACCCCTTTCACATACAAGATCTTCTCTGCCGTATTTTGTGAGCATCTGTTTGTCCATGACCTGATTAGTGTGGTTTCATACCAAGGAAGTCCCCAATAGACCAGACCTTCACATTAAGGCAGATCCTGGATAAGACTTGAGAAGTACAAATCAACACCCACCACCTATTCGTCGACTTTAAGGTCACATGTGACAGCGTGCATAGAGACGAGCTATACAGCGCCATGTCTAGTTTTGACATTTCTACAAAACTCGTCAGATTGTGTAGGATAACGATGGAGAACTCTCGCTGCTTCATTAAGTTCGGTAACCAGCTCAACAAAACCATTAATGTCACAAAAGCTTTCAGACATGGCGACGCACTGTCATGTGACTTGTAGGGGCCTCAATCGAAGGAGATAAGCGGATGAGCGGAAAATAAAAAGGCCAACGCTCTGTTGGTATTTCGACTTCAACTATTAAAAGGGCCGAACTGTACATTCTCTCATTCATGCTGTTAGCTGACTTGGAGACATTTAGGGTAAATCGTACGATCAAATGGCCAAAGAATAGATCGATGGTGCGAGCAACTACATACAGTCTGGCTAACAAGTAAAGTATTTAAAAAAAGATTTTATTTTCGACTACAGACTTCTTTAACATCATCCTCGAGAAGGTCGTGCGTTACTCACAAGTCAACACCAGAGGCGCGATCTTCCAGAAGTCAGTTCAATTGCAAGCTTACGCTGATGACATTGATGTGATTGGACAAACACAGCTAGCCGTCAATGAGGCGTTTGCTGGCATTGAAGCGGAAGCGGCTAAAATGGGTGTAGCTTTAAATGAGGGCAAAACTAAGTACATGCTGTCATCGAGGAAGGACACACAACGTCTCGGACAGAGCATCACACTAGGAAGTAGAAACTTCGAGGTAGTCAAGGACTTCGTCTATCTCGGCTCCGCGGTCACAGGGACAACAACATCAGTGTCGAAATCAAACGCAGAATCACTCTTGCCAATCGCTGTTTCTTTGGGCTCAAGAGGCAGTTGAGTAATGAAGCTCTTTCTCGAAGGACTAAGCTCGCTTTATATAACAGCTTGGTCATCCACGCCCTACCCTACGGCGCGAAAACGTGGACATTACCAAAGGCGGATGAAGGAGCCTTTAGTCCTTTTGGGAGAAAAGTTTTGCGTGAGATTTTTGGTCCTGTTTGCGTTGATGGTATCTTGAGGAGAAGATACAATGATGAGCTCTATGGGGTCTACAGCCACATGCGCCTGGTCAAGCGTCTTGGGATACAACACTTAAGAGGACTAAGTCATATAGAGCGTATGGACACCACTACCCCGGCCCGTAAAGTTTTCGAATCTGAGCTATTGGGATAACGCAACAGAGGACGACCTAGGCTAAGGTGGCGCACACAAGTGGAGAAGGACCTCAACCAACTTAGAGTGCGGCACTGGAGGCAGCTGGCGAAAGATCGTGCTGGCTGGAGAGGCATGTTGGTTGAGGTCCAGGTCCACCCCGGACTGTAGCGCATCAAGATGAAGAAAATGAAGAGAACCACTAAGTTTGGTTAGCATATTTTCCTCTCCTTCATTCTCTCTATAAGCTTCTCAGTGTGATTTAAGTTTTTTTTTACTCATTTTGCTCATTATGTTTATCAACCGAGGGCAACATGTCAGCAGGATTCAGTCGCTCCCCTCCGCCCAAAGTTAATTAATTCAATTTATGTCCTGTGGCTGATACAGTGTGACGCTCGGGCGCGGGTGAATGAGATGTGTGCATGCGGCTGTCGGTATTTCTTGTGGCATTGAGCTCGTGGTGGTGATCCCGTTTGTATGCGACAGAGGGTGCAATTACAATTTGTGGCTGAAATGAACACAGTGACTGAGTTCCTGAGGCCTGGGTGAGCTGAGTTTCGAAGGCATGTCTCTGCTTGGCAATTTCAGGTGAAATGTCAACGCTTGGCTTGTCGTTGTGCTGGGAACAAATGAGAATTCTGAGGGGGTATTTTGCTTGAGGAGTGATTATTTCCTGGTTAATGGGCGCAAATTAGGAACAAAGGCAGAACGTTAGAGCTCCGAAATGACTGATTATGTCCTGAGCTGGAATGGCTTTGTCTCTTATGGAGTGTCTGTTGGTTGCGGGCGGGTTTGGGGGAAGCATAGTGATTTGTTTTCGGCTTAATGACCTGTGTAAAATTAAATTGCTTCTGGCTGATGAATTTTCAGGCGATGACTGCAGGAGTGGACCACAATTTTTGTTTGAATTTGTTGGGAATTCCCAGCGGCGGCAATCAGCCCGCAAATGAATTCCTGTCACGTGGGAGTCATCTGCAGTCGCCACGCGACTCCACGCGCATTTATCATCCGTGCCTCTCGTTTGCCCTAATCGCCAATAAATTGCGCTTCGGTTGGCACGGGAGCTTTCCCGCCCTAATTAATATCTCCTCGAATTTGCATTCCGGCTACCCAAATAAATCATACTCCCGACGCCTCCGCCGACGAAAGCGGCCTGCGGCAAAGCTTTAATTAGCTTCGCGTGACTTATGAAGACACACGGCCGTCGTTCGCGGTGCGTGCTGCTTGCGCGACTCAACCTGGACCGGTATTTAATGACACAGAGAGCCCTCTCCCCACACTGTCGGAGCCGCAGCCGCCATGAAATGGCTTTTTAATACTGAGACGTTTTACGCCTCGTAGTCACCAACAATCGACGGAGGAGCGAAGTCCCAATGGAGACGTAAAACGCCCTCCATTCCACGGCTGCTCTGCTCTGCTCTGAATGAATTACGCTGTGTCTGGGATATATTGCCGCCCCTCCCCAAACTCGCTTCCTGCGTCGCACTTCTTGGAAGTGTCGTCGTTGCTGTCGCCTGAATTATTCACCGCCGGAGTATCACTATCTGTTTGTGCGCAGTCCTTGAATAAATTTCAATAGGGTCCCTGTTCGGGCGATAGACGGAGTGCTTTAAAATTCAATTTTTTACCATGTGGCTGCATCCATCCGGCGTCGTCGTGTGTGAGGTGTCCACCCTCTTTTCAATTTGTGTCGCCTTGCATCCCTTGGAGGTCGGGGTGGTTGTTGGGCTGTGTGTGTGTTATAATAACGGCAGTGAAGCAGAAAAACAAAATACAACCGAGTGCAGTTTGTTTTAAAGAGTTATTGCTCCTATCTGCGTTTGATGTCGCCTATCCCTTCCCGACCAGGCTCTGTTTGCTCTCCGACGATCGAGTGGAATGCTGTTAACCTTGTTTAAGCCGTGTTGTTTTTGCTTTGTTTGTTTTCTTGATTTTTTCCTTGCTTTAGGTTTATGTAAGCAATCATGCTTTGGTTAAGTTGTTTGCTTTGTTGCTTAGCACATCCTTCACAATCCTTTCGCTGGCTGATGGACGCTAAAAAGAAACGCTTTTCGATGTCGGTGTCAGCCATTTGAGGTCCACCTTACTTTGCATTCAATTTGAAGCGGGTTGGAACTATGTTGGTTTTTGATCGGGCGCCACTTTGTCCTTCTCATTAAGAGATTGAATAATGTCACGGCTAGCTAGCGAGGTAAGTCCTCCGCAAGCTGATCGGATTTCTGCCTAATTCATCCATCAATTTAGTGTGTTTATGGGATGCTTACCCGCGCCAAGAATCCTCGTAAATCCAGCTCGATAATTGGAAATCATATTCCTTACCCCGGCGTTTGCGAATACATTAAAATCGAACACACAAGCCTCCACTCAGCATTAGCATTATTTAACGCAAATCTTCCCTCCATCCATGGGTAAGCGGAGTGATCCACAATCACTGACCGTGCGGAGGGAAAGCTAATTTATTGTGTTTTCCCATTGTTTGTCGAGGGAGAGATAAGAAAAGTTTCAGTCTCAATGGCACTAAGTAGAAATCGATGAAAAGGATACAAAAGAGGCCCCAGACCGTGCCGGGAAGCGAATTGGATGAGACATTTATTCATCTTTTATTACCCTTCCCGTAGTCGGAGCGCGGCTCGCATTATCCACAGTTTTGTTCTGTTCGAAAAAAGGACAGATGTCGATTCAATGATATTTAGTTGTCCTTTATGGTTGGTTGCTGGAATGTCAATGACCGCAACGCAGCTTTCGACCAGCCTTCGTTGTCTATTCAAGGCAGTTTGTGACCTCGAAACAATTCCCTGGCACTCACACTACAATGCAATACAATGCCTGATTGAGGACAGCCACAAATTTGTATCAATTTTCGAGGCATTCTCTCTTACCCCGTCTTTTTCTTGGCACTGGAATCATTGCATTCATTTTTCTGGCGGAAATCTTTTCATCTCGTGCAAGGACTGCAGAATGGTAGACACCATGGCGGGAATGTATTCCTCATGGAGTCACACAAAAACACGGCAATTGGATGAAGTTTATGTTTTCAATTTCAGTCGGAAGATCTATTGGCAAATCGATTGAAAGAGATGAAAGACCGGTCCAAGTTCAAGTTTCCCTTAGATAATGTATTGGACCTGCGCCAAAAGAAAAGAGTTTGAGAAGAGTTTTTAGTCTTTAAAAGTGATGGAAGGTATCTGCAATTTCATGTGATGAATGTTTTTTAATGGTTTTGGAGGGATCTTATGAGGAAAGAAGGATGTCATTCTCATTTTGAGCTGAAGAATGCGAAGTGAAATGTCCATTCATCTGAATGTTTATGATTATTTCAGTGAGTTGCCTTTTTCAGTGTTATGTCTGGCATGTCCTCTGTGCTCGTGCTGCCAACCCTTCTTCATCGAGTTTGGTACAAATTGTGCCTTTCACATGGAGATACCTTCGATTATTATTGGAAGTTACCGAGGCTTTGCAGCAATAAGCGCAAAAAACATTTTCATTTCTGTCGATTGCCAAATTTACAACCTTATGGTTGGATCAGTAATCACTCTGTCTTGGGCAAACCTACGAGTAGAATGGTCTCTAAATCCCAGCTTCCAAGTCCTCTTTTTGCCCAAAAGCCCTGAAAAAAACCCAAAAACCTGGTTGACAGTTCTGCAAGAAATCATTTTCTTCCGTTCGGCTTCTTCTTCTTCTTCTTGTGGCGCTACAGTCCGGGGTGGACCTGGGCCTCAACCAACATGCCTCTCCAGCCAGCACGATCTTTCGCAAGCTGTCTCCAGTTGCGCACTCCAAGTTGGTTAAGGTCCTTCTCCACTTGTGTGCGCCACTTTAGTCTAGGTCGTCCTCTGTTGCGTTGTCCCAATGGCTCGGATTCAAGGACTTTTCGGGCCGGAGCAGTGGTTTCCATACGCTCTACATGGCCTAGCCATCTTAAGCGTTGTATCCGTAGACGTTTGACCAGGCGCATGTAGCTGTATAGCCCATAGAGTTCGTCATTAAATCTTCTCTTCCAGATGCCATTAACGCAAACAGGACCAAAAATCGCACGCAAAACTTTTCTCTTGAAAAGACTAAGGGCTTCCTCATCCGCCTTTGCTAACGTCCAAGATTCTGCGCCATAAAGTAGGACGGAGATGATCAAGTTATATAAAGCGAGCTTCGTCTTTCTAGAGAGGGCTTTATTACTCAATTGCCTCTTGAGCCCAAAGAAACAGCGATTGGCAAGAGTGAATCTACGTTTGATTTCGGTACTGATGTTGTTGTCCCTGTTTACCGCGGAGCCGAGGTAGACCAAGTCCTTAACTACCTCGAAGTATCTGCTGCCTAGTGTGACGCTCCGTCCGAGACGTCGATGTTGTGTGTCCTTCCTTGATGACAGCCTGTACTTGGTTTTGCCCTCATTTACCACTAGACCCATTTTAGCCGCTTCCGCTTCAATGCCAGCAAACGCCGCATTGACGGCTCGCTGTGTTCGTCCAATCACGTCAATGTCATCAGCGTAAGCTAGAATTGAACTGACTTCTGGAAGATCGTGCCTCTGGTGTTGACTTGTGAGTTACGCACGATCTTCTCGAGGGTGATGTTAAAGAAATCACATGACAGTGCGTCGCCTTGTCTTAAACCTTTTTTGACATTGAAGGTCTCGGTGAGTTCGGTACCGACCTTGACGAAGCAGCGATAGTTCTCCACCATCATCCTACACAATCTGACGAGTTTGGTAGGAGTGGCAAAACTAGACATGGCACTGTATAGCTTGTCTCTATGCACACTGTCATATGCAGCCTTGAAATCGACGAATAGGTGGTGAGTGTCAATTTGCGTTTCTTGGGTCTTTTTCAGGATCTGCCGTAATGTGAAGATCTGGTCTATTGTGGACTTCCCTGGTGTGAAACCACACTGTTAGGGACCTATCAGGTCATGGACAAACGGTTTCAGACGCTCACACAATACGGCAGAGAGGATCTTGTATGCAATGTTCAGGAGACTAATCCCTCTGTAGTTGGCGCAGTCCAAGGGGTCTCCTTTCTTGTGAACCGGGCAAACGACGCTGAGATTCCACTCATCGGGCATGCTTTTCTCCGACCATATCTTACAATTGAGCTGGTGCATGCGCCCAACCAGGTCATCTCCAGCTGCTTTAAATAGTTCTGCAGACAGTCCGTCCGCTTCAGCAGTTTTGTTCGACTTCTGCTTGGATATTGCTATCTTCACCTCCTCCAAGTTCGGGGGACAGAATGCTTGTCTATCATCGTCCAAATTGAGTAGAACATTCTGCCTAACAGCGGGATTCGGGTCGTCATAGCCATTAAAGAGTCCGCAGAAATGATCCTTCCAGATTCTCAGCACAGACTGCGACTCTACTACGAGTTGTCCATTTTGGTCTTGGCAGGCCTTGGTCCGAATCTTGTATCCTCCGGATAGCTGTTTTACCTTTCGGTAAATCGTTCGGACTTTATTCCTGCCAAAGCACCTTTCCATTTCCTCGACCGCGCGCTTCTCATGCTCATACAAGCAGGTGCTTCTCCCTTTTTCTCTGTTCGTAGAGTTCACGAACAGCCTGCGTTGTTCGATGCAGCGTCGCCTTATAGGCGTCTTGTTTAGCTGCGTGCGCTTGCCTGCACTCGTCGTCAAACCATGGGTTCCTTCTGGGTGGTGACGTGAAACCCAGCACGTCAGTGGCAGCTTCTTTGATGGCTTATTGACAGCGTTATCAGTCTTCTTCTATGTTTTGTGCAGGCAGCCTCGAACTCTGAGCGAGTTTCCGGGAGACTCGGTCGGCAAAGTTCCCAGCAATCAGCTGCGATTGTAGTTTTTCGACGTCAAACCGTTTTGGTCTTTCTCGACTCCGCTGCTCCCTCGATATCCGGGTTCTTACCTTGGCTACAACAAGGTGATGATCCTAGTCAATGTTTGCACCTCGGAAGGTTCGGACATTGAGAATATTTGAGAAGTGTCTGACGTCGATCCCAGTGTGATCAATCTGGTTGACGGTTGTATGATCGGGAGATCGCCAGATCCCTTTGTGAATGTACAGGTTTGGGAACCGCGTGCTAGGCACAGAGAGGTTTCGCCCCGAGGCGAAGTCCAACAGCCTGAGTCCGTTTCCGGATGTGTTATCGTGCAGGCTGTGCACTTCCTGGATGGCGGTTATGTCAGCTTTGTAGCTGTCAAGGGCCTCCGCAAATTGTTCGGCTGCACGTGGCCTGTTAAGGGACCTCACATTCCACGTGCAAAATCGAAAATCGTTGTCCTTTAAACGTTTGCTGGGGTCGTCAACAGTTAATCCGTCCTTATCCGAGGCATATCGGGTTTTCTGAACTATATTATATTTACGTGGTGAGGAAGTTACCCTCACGCACAACCCACAAACTGGTAGGCCAGGACCATTATATAAATCCTCGGGCAGAGGGGTACGCTGCATACATTAGTTCACCATACAACGGGTGTTGTGATCGCTATCCAGGGGGCGCCGCGTGGACGCTGTATGTCAACTTGACCTGTGCACTAACGAGGATTGCCTTGGCAGCTCGCCATGTTGAGCGCAATCAGCGACGTTACCTCGCGTGCATAGGCCCATGCCCCCCAGACGATTAAACGAAATTAATAAGCGGTGGGAAACTGCCTGCAATTGTTGTGTGATGTGAATGTGGTGTTCTTGAGCCAATCATTCCTTTTTTGGTGGATCTTGGGGACATCATACTACTCCGTTGTTGACTGTGTGTTTTCAAAGCCGGTAACCGGGAACTTTAATGTCAGGCAGATAACTGACTCAACCCATTCTGGGGGCCATATGGTATTCATAGGACTCTACCATTAAACATGTTCTTTAGAAGGACAGACATCGTCCACATTTCCGACAATAACCCTGGAATTGCCTTGGACTTGTATTCTGCCTGGCAGCCGATAAGGATAGAAGGAATAAACCTAACAAGATGAAGGACTCCCATAGCACACAGCCTTCTATCACACAATCCCACCATTTTGCCTGTTTTTATAATAAAAATGCACCAACAGTGCTAAAAGGCCAGACTCCATGTGTGATCTTAAGTCCTACTTGCGATCGTGCAATTTAAAGGAAACGATGCAACAATGTTCTCTATGTGCTGAGTGATTGCTTGCATCCAGACATAGCTTATGGACGTAGGGGCACAGTCCCACAGAGTAGCCCCAACCATCTACACTTGACAACCACCGTTTAGTTGGCGAATTCCTTTCAATCCCTGACACTCTCATTTCAATTTTTCGCACTGGTTTTCGAGGTTTTTATAAATTTCCGAACATCTGTTAGCTTTGCGATGTTCAATCTCACTTCAGGGAGTTCCGCTCAAAGGAGTCAATCAACCAGAAACCAACCACCCGCTTATAATCCAAACAACATCAATATCCTCAGTCATTTGTTAACAAGGAAGCCACAACAACAATAAATATTCATGAAACCAAGCAAACAGCGTGCAACCATCAAAGACTTCCCAAAAATGTCGTTCTCTGTTCGCTTCCCTGATCCTGTCTATCCCGGCCGCATGGCCTTTCAATTAATTCCCCCCAAAGGCCCAAAGTATGGCGGCTCCCATGCATATCGATTTCGTTTTACTGCCATAGACCGAGGGCATCGTCCTGCCCCTCGCAGAGTGGACAAGTTTATTGCTTCCTCGTCAACTGCGACATGTGTGGCAGCGGCCTTACCTCTGCGGAGTCACCTTTGCCGCTTACGTAAAAAGCTTTTAGGCTTATTGACTTGTTTATTGGGTAACAAATTGCAAGTAGAACCACTGCGGACGACTCGGAAATGTAATTACTTGTTGACCCCAACAATGGCTGCGTTTAGGGCTGTCCTCAATTCGCATCCGGTGTGGGCGTGATGCTGGCTGGGGATGCGGAGCACCGATTCGGGACCGTAATTCGGTCATCACATGATGCAGCTTTTCCTGCAGCCGTCGGTCCTACGAATGCAGGGACACTTCTTCCCTCAGGAAAGTCCCCAAATCTCCTAAAATGTAATCGTCCTGTGATTGAGGGAACAAACTGCTCAGCAACCGCAAACGAGGACTTGTTATTTACGTTCCATTCATCCTGCCGGCAGTTATGCGGCCTCGCACGCTTCACTGTGTTCCACCTCGTAAATCTTCAGGCAAATGCTCAGCAGAGGTGTGCCAAGAGGGGGTGCAAAGAATCTTCGGACCACTGTTTTATCGGGGAACAGACAATTTTTTGTTTGCCTCACGAAAGTGCAGCGAAATGCAGTCAGCGTGCTGGAGATGTGTGATGCGAAGGGGAACTGCAACACGCGGAGTGCAACAAAGGACTTCAACTACAGGCGACACAACCGGGCAAAGAAAACAAATGAACGCCTAGTCTAATGCGCGTTACACGCAATTAAGCAAAAGGCAAACGCCAAAGTCCAAGCTCTGACGCAGCGACAGGGAAGGAAGAGATAGAAATACCAAGTAATGCAAGACGCGTCATCGCAGTGAAATATTGCCGAAGTTGCAGGGTGATGCATAAAATGCTAATTTAAATTGCACGCGGTCCACTGAATGTTAAGGTCCTTCGTAGGCAGAGTGGTGGGCGTCGCGTTGTGTTGCGTGACCAGAAGGAAAACACGATTCAAGGGAAAAATCACATCTCGCTGCTGCACGAACACGGTTCATTCGGATGTGCTGACAACTTCGTTAAAAATTTAAATAGTTTACTGAGGAAGCGCGGAGGGGGAGTAGAAGTTTGCACAACGATAACACTGTTTGTAGGCGCTGCGGTTGCCTTCCGCCGAGGACGGATGGACAGCGAGTTGCCATAAACTTGGGTTTCTGGTTTTTACATGCATAAATTGAAAAATTCACTTATTAAAGCGACAACATGCAGAGTTTACTTTTGAGCAACTGAGATGGAAGTGAGGAAAGGGACAAGTCCCTTTCCTGGAGCGGTGAGCCCTGTATCAGTCCAAACTGAGTCACTGTCATTTGGACATTGGCAAAGGTAGATAAAGAAGCTTTCGAAAGACTATGTGTGATTTTAGATCGACGGCATGTTGAGGATCAGCGACTAGTTTTATTGGTTGTACGGCGGCTTTGGCCTAGTCAAGCGTCTTTGGATACAGCGCTCACGATCTAGGTTATGTTACATCTCCGACTTAAAAAGTTTTCGAATCTGGGACAAATTAAAAGCGGACGGCGGATGAAAGATCACACACAAGGGGGAAACTGTAACAGATCACTCCTTGAACATATAGAAAGCTCCACTAACAAAAAATCCACAGTCGAGTAAGGACTTATTGAGGGATGTGTTAATTCAAGGCAGGTGGCGAGAGACCGTGCTGACTGAAGAGGCTTTTGGTTGATGCCCAGATCCAACTCAGCCTCTTTTTTTGTTCAGAATATAAGTTTTAATTGAAATTTCCAGGGCTATGTACATTAAATTATGGACTTTTTTTATTTTTCATTTTGGAACACCATACACCGCCGCAGTGGCGTAGTGTGCCACGCTCACACGCTGAAGGATCTAGGTTCGATTCCCGACTGACCACCTCACATATTTCACGGCACCACCTCTTTCGAGCTGTTGACAACACTCAAAGAGTAATAACTGTCTAAGAAAGCTTCTAAAACTTCGCCGTTCGGAGTCGGGAAAAAAACTGTAGATCCCTTGTACTCGTGAGAGAACAGTAGTGCGCACAACAAGAGTAGTTGATGAGCAAGCTAGGCACTGGTCCCTCTGTGGACTGTCGCGCCAACAATTATTATTACACCGTACACCATGCTATGCAAAAGAAGAAGAAGTACTGTAATTATCATATCATACGAATAAGACAATTTAACTGCTGCTTTCACTCAGCACTCAAATAGACTAGGAATTGCTAAAAAAAATACATTTTAGGGTCCCTCCGGTTGAAGTATATTTTAATATTTGATTTCAATGATTTTTGGTGCAATAGGTGTATGGGGTCACTGATTTCTATGATTTCCATGTCTTCAGCGACACCTGGAAAATACTCTGCAATTTTGTTTTTTTTCGGGGGTATAGAGCTTTAAAATTTATTTCATGGCATTCGGTTTTTTCAAACTAGCCTAAAATTTAATTTATTCAAAGGACGTTCAATACAGTATCGATATCGATATGAAGGAAAATGCGAATTCAATTTAAATTGTTTTTATTTTTCAATATAATCTCCCCTAACATCAAAGCGTTTGCTACATCTTGAGATCAGCTTTTTAAAACCCTCAAAAATATTAATTTCCTCTTTCTCTGCAAAATTTTATTTATTGCCGACTTGAGTTCTTCATCAGCCGAAAACCATTTTCCACGAAGACATTTTTTTAATTCGGAAACAGGAACTAATCACTAGGAGCAAAGTCCGGACTTTAGGGTGGGTGTTGGATTTCTTCGAAACTACAATCTCGAGCAGCAGTCTTGGAAACTCGCACCGTGTGTACGAGGGTTTCCTTTTATATTTCGAGATTCTCTTCTTCTTCTTGTGGCGCTACAGTCCGGGGTGGACCTGGGCCTCAACCAACATGCCTCTCCAGCCAGCACGATCTTTCGCCAGCTGTCGCCAGTTGCGCACTCCAAGTTGGTTGAGGTCCTTCTCCACTTGTGTACGCCACTTTAGTCTAGGTCGTCCTCTGTTGCGTTGTCCCAATGGCTCGGATTCAAAGACGATTTAGAGATTAGAGAACAAAAACAAATGTTAATCATCGAAAATAGCTTTATTGTTTTTCAAAATATTCCCCATTAAGATCTATACACTTTTGCATGCGTTTGAACCATTTGTCGAAGCACTTTTGCCACTCTGATTGAGGTATCTCCAGAACATGCATTCTGAACGCATCAACCGCTTCTTCAGGTGTCGAAAAACGTTGGCCTCTCATTTTATTTTTTACGTACGGGGATAAAAAGAAGTCATTCGGTGCTAAGTCAGGACTATATGGCGGATGACTCATCAAATCGATGTTTTGAATGCTCAAAAATTCAGTTGTTTGAGCTGATGTGTGAGAGCTCGCATTGTCGTGGTGAAGAGTGATCCGTCTTTGGCGGTTTGTTTTCCTGATTTCTTGAAAGACAACTGGCAAACAAATGGCTGTGTACCACTCGGAATTGATTATTCTGCGTTGTTCTAGTGGTACGGTTGCGACGTGTCCAGTTTTTCCGAAGAAGCAGGCAACCATTTCCTTGGAAGTGCTTCGTGCGCAAGCAACTTTTGTTGGATTTGTCTAAATTTGAAGCACCCATACAGTCGACTGCTGTTTACTTTTGGCCTCATACGCATAAATCAAACTTTCACCACCTGTCACGATGCCATAGACGTGCTTCGAAGCACCTCGATCGTATTTTTAGATCATTTCTTTCGACCAATCCACCTGAGCTTTTTTTGAGCGATTGCCAAATTGTGTGGGATCCAACGCGAACAAATTTTTTTGACGGTCAAATGTACATGCAATATTGAATGTATGCTGGGTCCACTAATGCCTAAGGTTGTCTCAATCTCACGATAGGTCACATGCAATATCAGTTGTCGCACAGCATCAATGGTTTCCGGAACAACAACTGATTTTGGACGACCTTCACGAAATTCGTCTTGGAGTGAACTACGACCTCGGTTGAATTCACCATACCATCGATAAGTACTGGTCCATGATGGAGCATCATCGCCAAAAATTGAATTAAGTTCATCGATGCACTGTTGTTGAGTTAATCCACGTCGAAAGTTGTAAAAAGTAATGGTACGAAAATTTTCACGATTTAATTCCATATTTTGGGCAAGAGGAATCTCTTAAGTTATTGTAAACAACAGAAATAACACTCGTATGTCAAAACGTTCTGAGTACGTATAACCTCAACAACTTTTTTTAAATAAATAAACTTTGAAATAGAGCTGGCTGTGGCCAGATTGCAACACTAAGGCTGCCCAATCCCGAAATATAAAAGGCAACCTTCGTGTTTGAATATTAAGAAAGAAATAGTGAAATGTAGTCAGTTCCGAAGTCAGTTTTAAATTAAACCGATCTTTTGAACACAAAAAGCGGACTGAATCCCAGTATTCTAACAATTGGCCAATGAAAGATGTGCTCATAAAAGGAAGTGAACGTCATATAACTAGAATTTCAGTTCTGTAAATTGGGTTCAACTTCTCGTACTTTTGTGGACCACCCGTGCGGTCGTGCGAAAGTATCACAACTTTATACGTATCTTGCACTAATTGTTCTTATAATTCATGACACATAGGGGGCCCCAAAAACAAAAAATTTAAATTTCTTTGGTGGTACGGTGGGTGCGGAAGCAATTCAAAGCCCAATTGCCTAAGGTTGCCAACGACTTGTGACACGGGGCATTGCCTTCTTCTTCTTTTTCGGATGGCGCTACAGTCCGGGGTGGACCTGGGCCTCAACCAACATGCCTCTCTAGCTAGCACGATCTCTTGCCAGCTGTCTCCAATTGCGCACTCCAAGATGGTTGAGGTCCTTTTCCACTTGTGTGCGCCATCTCAATCTAGGACGTCCTCTGTTGCGTTGTCCCTGTGGTTCGGATTCGAAAACTCTTCGGGCCGGAGCAGTGCTGTCCATGCGCTCTACATGGCCTAGCCACCTTAGGCGTTGTATCCGTAGACGCTTGACTAGGCTCATGCCGCCGTACAGCCCATACAGTTCGTGGTTGAATCTTCTCCTCCAGATGCCATCAACGCAAACAGGACCAAAAATCGCACGCAGAACTTTTCTCTCGAAGAGACTAAGGGCTTCCTCATCCGCCTTTGCTAACGTCCAAGATTCTGCGCCATAAAGCAGGACGGGGATGATCAAGTTATATAAAGCGAGCTTCGTCTTTCGAGAGAGGGCTTTATTACTCAATTGTCTCTTGAGCCCAAAGAAACAGCGATTGGCAAGAGTGATTCTGCGCTTGATTTCGGTACTGATGTTGTTGTCCCTATTCACCGCGGAGCCGAGATAGACGAAGTCCTTCACTACCTCGAAGTGTCTGCTGCCCATAGTGACACTCTGTTCGAAACGTCGATGTTCTGCGTCCTTCTTCGATGACAGCATATACTTCGTTTTGCCCTCGTTTACCACCAGTCCCACTTTAGCCGCTTCCGTTTCAATGCTAGCAAACGCCTCATTGACGGCTCGCTGAGTACGGCCGATCACGTCAATGTCATCCGCATAAGCTAGCAATTGAACGGACTTGTGGAAGATCGTGCCTCTGGTGTTGACGTGTGAGTTCCGCACGATCCCCTCAAGGATGATGTTAAAGAAGTCGCATGACAGTGCGTCGCCTTGTCTAAATCCTTTTTTGACATCGAAGGTCTCGGTGAGTTCGCTACAGACCTTGACGGAGCAGCGAGAGTTCTCCATCGTCATCCTACACAATCTGACGAGTTTGGTAGGAATGCCAAAACTAGACATGGCACTGTATAGCTCGTCTCTATGCACACTGTCATATGCAGCCTTGAAATCGACAAATAGATGGTGGGTGTCGATTTGTACTTCTTGGGACTTCTCCAGGATCTGCCGCAGTGTGAAGATCTGGTCGATTGTGGACTTCCCTGGCCTGAAACCACACTGATAAGGACCTATCAGGTTGTTGACGAACGGTTTCAGGTGCTAACACAGTACGGCAGAGAAAATCTTATATGCAATGTTAAGAAGACTGATCCCTCGGTAGTTGGCGCAGTCGAAGGGGTCTCCTTTCTTGTGGACCGGACAAACGATGCTGAGATTCCACTCGTCGGGCATGCTTTCCTCCGACCATATCTCACAGATGAGCTGGTGCACGCACCCAACCAGCTCATCCCCAGCCGCTTTGAACAGCTCTGCGGATAGTCCGTCCGCGCCAGCAGCTATGTTCGATTTCAGTCTCGATATTGCTATCTTGACCTCGTCGAAGTCGGGGGGACGGAATTCTTGTCCATCGTCGTCCAAATTGAGTGGGACATTCTGCCTAACAGCGGAATTTGCGACGTCATCGCCGTTTAGGAGTCTGCAGAAATGATCCTTCCAGATTCTCAGCACCGACCGCGACTCTACCACTAGTTGTCCATTTTGATCCCGGCAGGCTTCTGTCCGAGCCTTATAACCACCGGATAACTGTTTTATCTTGTGGTAAAAATTTCGGACATCATTCCTGCCATAGCACTTCTCCATTTCCTCGACCGCGCGCTTCTCGTGCTCTTTCTTTTTCATTCTGTAAAGCCGGTTCTCTTCCCTTCTTCTCTGTTTGTAGAGCTCACAAACAGCTCTCGTCGTTCGATGCAGCGTTGCCTTGTACGCTTCTTGTTTGGCTGCATGCGCCTGCCTACACTCGTCGTCAAACCATGGGTTCCTCTTAGGTGGTGGCGTAAAATCCAGCACATCAGTGGCGGCCTCTTTGATGGCTTCTTGACAACGTTTCCACTTGTCTTCTATTGTTTGTGCAGGCAGCGTCGAACTTTGAGATAGTTTCAGGGAGAATCGATCGGCAAAGGCTCTAGCGATCGGTTGCGATTGTAGCTTTGCGACATCAAACCGTCTTGGCTTGTCTCGACTCCGTTGCTCTCTCGATATCCGGGTTCTTACCTTGGCTACAACAAGGTGATGATCCGAGTCGATGTTTGCACCTCGGAAGGTTCGGACATCGAGAATATTGGAGGAGTGTCTGAAGTCGATCGCAACGTGATCAATCTGGTTGACGGTTGATTGATCAGGTGATCGCCAGGTACCTTTATGAATGTTGAGGTGTGGGAACCGCGTGCTGACCACAGAGAGATTTCGCCCCGAGGCGAAGTCAACTAGCCTGAGTCCGTTTCCGGAGTTGGCGTGCAGGCTGTGTCTTCCGATGACTTTAGCAAAGACTTCTTCTCTTCCCAGCATTGGGCATTGCCTTGGTCAAAGAGAAATTAATTTCTTCGAATGGGACCGTTTTTTGGCTATTTCCTTCTTCAAATTTTTTCAATTTTCAATTTTTCTTTATTGAACAAAAATATTTACAATTTCAAATTTTTAAGCTTAAGACTACAGTGAATATATATATATATGTCGGCTCAACAATAGGGGCCCGTCGGATGAACGACTGTCTTACATAGTTTGAGTGTGTACAAGTGAATTATTTACAATATAACGATGTCCTGTCTTAACATCGAGGTGTTCAGATCCGTGTGTCGATGATGTTCCTTTGTGGGGGTGGGGAGGGGGGGTTGTTTTCCGGGTCAACCTCGATGGTAAGTTGTATCACTGCTGGAGAAGAAGTAATACGGCTCGCATGCAGAAGATGTCGGGGGAAATCTCTTCGTTTAATATGTTGTGTGCGTTGAGAAATCGTTGTCCAGGGACTGAGCTCCTTAAGTTCCTGACGATTGGGTTAGGATGAATTTCCGTTTCGCATAACTGCTTCTTGGAAAGTTGCACCAAGAACTGTTGCAGGGGGATGATGCGCGATTTTTCGTAGACCTTCTTGTTGCTATGATGTTTCATCCGGTCCTTGTCAAAGGTGAGACCGGTGCAGATTCGTAGTATCTTCCTTTCGAAGACCGAAAGTTTCTCCATGCTGGTCTTGGAGATGCTATACCATACAGGAAAGCTATACGCTATAATGGGTCGTATGAGTTGCTTGTACAGTAACAGCTTCGTCTTCTCGGCAAGTCCGTTCTCACGTCGCATCAATGGGTAGATGCGATGGAAAGCGAAACTGGCCTTTTGAAGGGTCACTTTGGAGTGAGTGATTGAACTTCAATCTCTCAGTGAAGTTCACTCCAAGATACTTCGCCTTGTCCGTTGTCGTTAGTGCTGTCCCGTTGGGTAGCACTACCTTAATGCTCCGGCATTTTCCGGCTGTTCGGGAACCTCGTTGTGTTGGTCTCCGCAGACACATGAGGACCGATTTATTGGTATTGATGCGGATGCCCCACTTCTGATAGTGGAAGTAGAGGATCTCCAATTGTTGTTCGATTCTCCGCGCTGCTATCTGCGGTGACGGCGATGTTGAGTATGTTAACGAGTCGTCCGCGAACAGGCAACAGTTAACAGATGGCGATAATGGTGGTTGGTATGCGGTGTAGATGTTAAACAGTATAGGTCCCACTCGCAATCCCTGTGCAACGGCTGCCTGGATGTTCCTTGTTCTTGATTTGGTTCCTTCTATTTCCACATAGAATCTGCTGGCTTGAAGAAAACTGTGGATGATTGCGATGAGGTTAGAGGGAAATCTCATTAATTTGAGTTTAAAGATGAGACCCCCTATCCAAACCGTGTCGAAGGGCTTCTCAATGTCCAAGAAACATGCCACGGTGACTTGGTGATTGTTCAAACCAGCCACGACATCGTGATGAAACTTCATTAAAGGATGTAGAGTCGAGTGTTTTTCCCGGAATCCGAATTGGATGTCTGGGATGATGTTCGACTTCGTGCAGTGTTGCTTAATTTTCTGCACTAACAACCTTTCCAGGATGCACCCATAACGAAATGTTGTTTTCGCTGTTGATCCTTTTGCCTTTCTCAAAATAGTCGATAAAGTATATTCCGTGCGCATCCCAAAATACGGATGCCATAACTTTGCCAGCTGACATTTTTGACGCTTTGGGCGTAGTTCACCGGCTGCTGCCTACTCCGCCGACTGTCGATTTGACTCTGGAGTGTAGTGGTGGATCCATGTTTTATTCCTTGTGACATACCGATGCAAAAAGTTCTGTTCATTTAGGTGAAAATCTCCAAACAACTCTCAGTCTCCTGAATACGTTGTTGTTTGTGGTCCACTTTCAGCAAGTGACGCATCCACTTTGAAACAGCTTTCTCATAGACAAATGTTCGTGCGAAAGAGTGTACATACTGCCTTCTGATGTCTTGAAGGTGTCACCTATTTCACGCAATTTCATTTTGCAAAAATTTTGGAAACCGATTTTGTGTACTTTTTGACGTTTTCAGGTGTAGCCTCCTCAATTGTCTTTCCAAAGCCTTCAGCACCGTTTGTGGCTGTACGGCCACATTTATAGTCAGCGTACCACCGACAAATAGTTCCTTTTGATGGAGAAGGGTTCCTGTAGTACTTTTCAAGCCATTATTGAACTTGCAGGGCATTTCCTCCCGTCAAAAATCAGTGTATAGTAAGCACACGAAATGTTCTTTTTTCCGTTGTTTTAAAAGTCGCAAAATTTGTGTCACTTGAAGCACTGTATCTTGTTATCTAGTAATTAGTTTGTCATGAATATTTGACAAGTGTCATTTAAGTGTTTGAACTTCCTAAAAATAATATAGAATTTTTATTTGTGGCACCCACTAAATATCAGTCCCGGGACTTATTGAGTGATGTGTTACAAGATCTTGCAGGCGGTATTTAAAAGAATTCGATACTCCTCGCACAAATTTCTGTTAACTTGGTCATACATGACTTTAGCCACTGAGAAGGCCAAACGAGTATTCAATTTTAGACAAATTTTATGGGCAAGCATCGATTCCTTTGGGTTTGCCTCCATACGGTCTTTATTTAGGACGTCCAAAGACAAGACGTTTCTGGATTTTAGTTCGACGCCTCACCTGGGATCTGCCGAACCGAGGTTCATTGACTCTTAAGCCCTTACGCCGCGACAAGGCATCCAGAAAGGGAAGGGCACACCGCGTCTCCTATGATACTACTCTCATGGACATGCCGTCTGATGCCAGACGGGCTGTGGCCAGAAACTGAACCGGGAAAGGAATGTAGTCGGATTTTCACGGACGGCTCCAAGACAACGGAGGGTTCTGGAGCTGGAGCCTTCGGGAAAAACGACTACATTAGACTTCAAGCCTCCTTAGGAAACTTCGCGTCGGTCTTCCAGGCGGAAGCCTTCGCGACCCTAATGGCCACCAACTACATTGTGAAGAATAGGTGGAGGGGAAGAAGTATCTGCGTCTGCAGCGACAGTCAAGCTGTGCTCAAGGCCTTACTCAACCCTTTAACCACTTCCAAGATAGTTCAGCAATGCAAGACTTCCCCCAATTCGGTCGGCAGGCTTAGTTCGCTAAGACTTGTCTGGGTCCCTGGTCACGGGATCCTGGGAAACGAAACTGCCGATGAACTAGTTAGGCTAGGTTCAGCAGACGCATTCGTAGGACCCGAACCCGCCTTGGCATTACCCGCGTCCCTGGTCAGGGCCTTCGTCGATGGTTGGGTATCCCTACAGCACAACCAGAGATGGCGTGACTCTCCAGGATGCAGGGTGACCAAGAGTATGCTCCCAAACGTCTGCAAGAAATCCGCTTCTTTTCTGCTATCCCTAGACAGAAACGAGTGCAGAAGACTTGTTGGCGTATTAACGGGACACTTTACCTGCGCTAAGCACCTGAGTCGGCTTGGGCTTAGTGATGTCACTCTCTGCGACGCCTGTGGAGAAGGTGAAGACACTTCAGAGCACTTTCTCTGTCAGTGTCCTGCTTTCGCTCGTATCAGGTGGAGCCTATTTGGCGCTGTATGGTGGAAACTGATAACCTAAGTTCTATGTCACAGAAGCTCATCTTGGTTTTTCTTCGGAAAACCAAGAAATTACATTAAATGGAGGTTACTGCCTGGTAGTACAATGGACCAGTATTTGAGTCTGAGTGCTCCAGTGTAGTTGATCCCAACCTACAACAAAAAAAAAATCGATTCCTTCGATGGACCTCCCTTGGAGTCAAAGCTAAAACCCCCAGTTCTTCAAAATTCCCTCTCAGACTACGTGTGCGTTTCTGTCATTATTCACTCTGAATTGCGCACAAATAAATTTGCCGTTACCCCACAAAATACGTTCCCCGTCTTCACTTGGAATGCGTACGTGTGCAAGTAAAGTGTGGGCGAGAGCTCTACTAACTGAGAGTGTCAACGTAAGAGGTAAACGACTCTCGCCTACATATTTGGACCAACAAGCGTCTCTTTCGAAGATACGCATAGCTTCGCCCTTGACGGGAATCGATGGATTATCGGCGACTTCTCCATTTGTATTTCCCCCCTCGGTTTCAATTAAATGAATTAGTTTGGCGCGGAACGCCGTCATCGCCTTGAAATAAATCCATCTCAGAACGACATCCGTGTGATCAGGTCTGACGGTGGTTGAGTGATTATAATGAATTGGCGCTGAAGCGGTTGGTTTGGCGGTCGTCCACAGGAGATGAGTAAAGGACACCTTCAAGGACAGAATTTTAATCAGGTCTCATTTGGGCAGAGCGGATTTTTCTTCCTCCAAAGAATCCAAATAGTTCTTGACATTCTTATTCAGACACAACCGCAAATCCACTCAAAAGCAAATTTCTTCAACGTCTCTTCGCGAGGATAAACTTTCGGGAATGTCCACTGCCTCCACCATTCCTTCGCTTGTCTTGAGAATGAACGGCAAAAGTTGTTGCAGTGGAATGTGCGCACAGAACTCGCAGACAAAGAGCTGCATTGAAATTGAATTTCGCGTATGACAGGACAATGGTGTTGCGGCCCGCCCCCCATTATCGGTGGCAATAAATTTCACTGAGCGACGAATAAGAGAACATTAACGAATGCCACCCCAAACTTCGGAGGACTCATAATAACTGCAGCCGGGAAAGAGGTCGCGCCTGAGACTGGCGTGTCGTGTCGGTGGTAAGTGGGTACTTGGCAGAGAATTATTCGAAGGATGCGAGGGATAATCCCAGATTTGTGTCAATTCCTTTTAAACTATCCGGAGATTAATGATTGCCTGCAGTCAGAGGACATATTGGGGAATGCACACAGATCCGCACTCGCGGCGAACAAATCAGTTCTAATGGAGATTTATTGCCAGTCATTTGCTGCTGCTTAAAGGAGATGACTCCTGCTGGTGGCGTTGCTGCTGGATGCGGCTGAGTGAGTGGCAGTTCTGACATGGCCCTTGGTAAAGTGTTGCAAAGTGACGACGTGGCTGGGGGACGGTATCAGGAAAGCATGAATATGGCGAAAGTTTTCCTCAGTGACTCGCAGGTTGAATCGAAAACAGTTGAGAGGATAATGAGCCGATAAGGCGGCGGGAAAAGTCTTAAGCGCTTGCGGGTCAATGGCCTTCTGTGTCATTTTAGGGAGTCAGGGACGTGGGATGTGGAGTGGTGTAAAATTTGAACTGTTTTCCAAGATCAAGGACCTCTAAGACGAGTTTATCTTTAACTTTCACGTCAATGAACTTGGCAACTTCAACTGATGAATGTGCAAGTACTCTTCCACATCGAGGGGGTCTGTGTTTGCTTACAAATTAAGCGTGCAGAGTCAGAACTTACTTGTCAAATGGCGACGACACTTTTTTTGTGGACAAATGGTATCGTTGTTGACGGTTACCGTTCTTGCCCAAGTTGATGATGTAGTTTCTTGGCATCAAATTACAAATGAATATACAAACGTCAGATCCTCTACAAGACTGACTTGTGTGCAGGGATTTTAGAGTCGGGGTGCGAAAGTCCACAGGCGGAACTTAGTTTTTGTTGGAGATTTGGAAATACACACATAGAACTTTCGGATTTAAGAACTGGTCCATTATCCCATTAGGCAGTTATGCCATTTAATGTAAAAATAATAATTTTTGTTTGTTGGCGCGACAGTCCACAGGAGGACCAGGACCCAGCTGGCTCATCAACTACTCGTGTAGTGCGCACTATTGTTCTCTCACGAGTCGAAGGGACTTACAGTTTTTTCCCGACTCCGAACGGCGAAGTTTGACAAGCTTTCTTAGACAGTTATTACTCTTTGAGTGTTGTCAGCAGCCCGAAAGAGGCGGTGCTGTGAAAATTTCGAGGTGT
The DNA here is from genome assembly GCA_955652365.1 of Eristalinus aeneus. Taxonomy (NCBI): domain Eukaryota; kingdom Metazoa; phylum Arthropoda; class Insecta; order Diptera; family Syrphidae; genus Eristalinus; species Eristalinus aeneus. Next base: position 28,305,563 of record OY019131.1, on the reverse strand, counting down.
TCAGCCGGGAATCGAACCTAGACACTTCGGCGTCTGAGCGTCGCACTCTACCCACTACGCCAAGGCGGCCACATTTATTGTAACTTCTTGAAATTTCGAGCCAATGCCAGCAAGGATTTCTTTCACTCCCGCTTTCACCCATATTAGCACCATACAGCCGTCACCGTGCTACAATTCATTGCCCGGGCCTGTCTTGTTGACTTGGAAAAGACATTCGACACCGTCTGATTAGAAAGCCTCTTCCTTAAGTTATCTAAGTTAAGTCTTAAGTTAAGTCTAGGTTGAACTGTTTCACATGATTTACAATATGGTGACAGTTGGAAAGTTTGTTGTTAGGAGTGACATCAAGGTTTCTACTAATTTCGTTTGCATTAAAAATGGACTTCAGCAGGGCGCGGTGAACTCACCAATTCTTTTCACTGTCTTCACCAGTGAATTCATTGGCTCCATGTAGAACCTGGTCTTGTACGCTGACGATTTGATCCCGTACACGACAGCGCCGAAGATTGAGGTCATTAATATCATCTTGCACCGTGACTTCGAGAAAATCCAGCAATTTCGCGAAGACTGGAAGTTGAAAATCAGCTACCAGTAGTGTGAAACCATCCTGTTCTGAACTCCGTTGTACAAGTCTTCAAGGGATACGAACACTCATAAAAACTGGCCTAAGTTCGGCATATTGGGCTCACATGAGCGGCTATTATCAGTGAAGAGTGTGGTGTGATGTTTGGACATTATGATGGATCAGTTTCTGTATGGTAATATCCATTCAGCAAACGGGTCTGGCAAAAGCTAGAAAAGCCTTCGCTATGGCAAGCAGGATGTTTTACGGCATCCAACTTGATTTCAGAGTGAAGATTTATCTGCTGCTTGTCCACCCAATCAGGGTGTATGGCTGTGCAGTCTGGTCCTTCCTAGATGGAAAAGATGAGGATTTTCGAGAAGCAAAGTGTTCTGGCTTTAGTCAGTATGTGCATCGAACTTACACGATCTTGTCCTCCTTCTCCAGCCAACGCGCTATAGTTCAATTTCCCAAACACGTCCCATTCCTCCGAGAGTCATCAACATTTACTCCCCACAGCTTATAGGATAAGCCAGCAGCTTTACAAAATAAAGCCAACTGTCACATCAAAATGCAAAGTGCCCAATCAGCACCCCACCCGAAATTCAATCAACAGCACAGTGACATATGTCCTTTATCAGGACGTTAGCTCATTTCAGATGCAGCCCCTCCGGCCCAAATTGTACGCATTGGCAGCTTTAACTACACGCAAATGCAGCCTATTGTCCGGCACTAATCGCCGTGCTCGTCCCCAGAGCGTTTGTTGTCTTACCGACGGTTAATGACAGAACATGCATTAGCTGGCCCGGCTTTATGTGGACTTAATGACACGTAATGTGATTAACCTTTTGTGGGGATTTGGATATTTTTGTGGCGACCACACACAGCTGTCCGTTGGTGGACGACAACATAATCACTGTCCCCATCTGATAGCCGTTTGTCATTTCATTTTCATTCGATGGCTATCCATGCGAGAAATGAAACAATTGAATATTGGTTAGCGATTGCTGAGCGCAATGGAGGCTTACGTGGGGGAGCCAAAAGGAGGCAGAGAGTGTTAGCAACGAAGTGTGTGAACTACAATCTCCATTATGTGGATTGAACATTTTCAAGGCACCAAGTCAATGAGAAGTTCTATGATCGAGTGATGGAGGGTGAGAGTAGAAGGAATATCTTAAAATCAAAGAAAGTCAAAGACCTGAGGCCCTAACCATCCTTTTCAACAGCTCAGAGTGACTGGGAAAATATCAAAGTGATTTGGTTGCCGAAGCAATGGATCACTGCTCCTCGCCTCCTCATCAAGATTTTGCAGATTGAAATTATTTTTTGTCCCCATCAAAGTGGCCCAGCTCAGTTGTAATACACTTGTGCCAGGGTTTTTAAATCCCAGAAGCAGTCCTGGTCTGCACTGTTTGGTATGCAATTGAGATCTATCGGCGATTCGGTTGGTATCTCCTCAATCGTTGTAAACCGCCTTCTTTTAATTTCTTCTTCATCCTTTCTCTTCAGTCTGGGGAACAGGGAAAGGATGCAGGAGGCCAAATCTGGCGAAGACGGTGGCTGATTAATGAATGTGGCCTTTTTTTGGCCAAAAATTACGAACAAGCAATGAGGACTGAGTAGGTGAATTATCGTGATGCAAGAGCCGTGAATTATTTTTCGAAATTTGTGGACGTTTTCTTCGTATTCCTGCGCATACCTTCTTATACAGCTTATACGACTGTGTGATTAGAGCCTCTTATGGACTACACCTTTTCTAGTTTTTCTTGTGGCGCTACAGTAACGGGTGGACTTGGGCCTTAACCGACATGCCTCTCCAGCCATAACGAGTACCAGTTGTGCACCCCAAGTTGGTTGAGCTCCTTTTCGACTTGTGTGCGCCACCTTAGCCTAAGCCGTGCTCTGTTGCATTGTCACAATTGTTCAGTTTGGAACACTTTTCGGGTCGGAGCAGTGATGTCCATACACTCTTAATGGCCTACCCATCTTAATCTTTGTCCCTGAAGACGCTTGAACAGGCGCAAGTTGCTGTACAGCCTATAGAGTTGATCGTTAAATTTTCTCCTTCAAATGTCATCAACGCAAACAGGGCCACAAAACGCACGCAAACCATTTCTCTCGAAAGATTAAGTTCTTCCTCATCGGCTTTTGGTAAGGTCCATGTTTCCGCGCCATAAAGTAGGACGGGGGTGATCAAGTTATATAAAGCGAGCTTAGTCCTTCGAGAGAGGGCTTTATTACTCAATTGCCTCTTGAGCCCAAAGCAACAGCGATTGGCAATAGTGATTCTCTGTTTGATTTCGGTACTAATGTTGTTGTCTTGTGGAACCGAAGTAGACCAAGTCCTTGACTACCTCGATGTTTCTGCTGCTTAGTGTGACGCTCTATCCGAGACGTCGGATAAGGCCTCGGAAAAGGACTACACCACGGCAGTCGTAAGAAAAACACGCACTCGGCGAAAGCTTCACTTTTGATCAAACTTAGCCTGCCTTCGTTGGCCTAGGTCTCTCCTGAGTTCTTCCATTGGAACGATTGGACTTTGATTTCGATTTCATGCACTGAATTGTCACCAGTCAGGACCCGTCTAGGTAAATCAGGATCGCCGTTGGCGTCATTCAACAATTCCTAAACGATGCTCATGCGTTGTTTTTATTGGTCAAAATTCAGAAAATTTTGAACAAACTTCTCTGCCGCACGCTTCATGCCTAAAATTTCCGAAAAATGAGCATGGCATGGGTCAACCGATATGCCGACATCTTTAGCAATTTCGGGATTCGGTGATTTTCAATGACAATTTTCTTCACTTTCTCAACAGTAGCATCGGTTGTTGATGTGCTGGGACGTCCAAGGAGACCGTCGTCATTCACATCTTCCCAAACGTCTTTGAAAAACTTGTACCAGTTGTAAACATAATTTTGACTCAGTGCAGAGTGATTGTTTCCAACTGTTAACATTTCAAATGCCTTTGAAAACCTAATTCCATTTGTCACACAAATTTGAATGCCAGTCATGCATTCTTTATTTAGCCAGTAAAGTTTACAATTTTTGTCTTACATAAGTTATATACAATACAGCAAGTTCTTTGCTCCAGTTTTTTCAACAGCAGAAAATCGCTGAGACAGCTTCGTCTAGCTTTAGCCTCTCACAGATTAAATAACAATGAGTCCCGAGACAGACAAATGAAAACACATTTTCCAGACTTTATTCATCTACAGAGTTTCCTTCAAGAGTTATATAAACTGTCTAACGTCATCCTAACATTTCGATACCGTTTTCATAGAACGATTTATCCTTAGCCTTAAAATAATTTTCAGTTTCGGCGATCACCCCCTCCTTCCAGCCACGTTTAATTCGACGAGCATATTTTTGAGTTCTGAAAACAGGTAGAAGTTGCTGGGGGCCAGATACCGAGAACAAGGTGGGCGCAAAATCAATTCAGAGCGCTATTCGTGCAATTTTGTAATGGCAGCCAACGACTTGTGACACGGTGCATTGACTTGGTGGAAGAGAATATTTTTCATCTTCATTTGGGACCGTTTTTCTGCAATTTCTTCTTTCAAGTGCACCAATAATGCCATGTAGTATCCGCTGTTGATCCTTTTGCCTTTCTCAAGATAATCGATAAACAAAATTCCGTGCACGTCCAAAAATACCGATTCCGTAACATGGCCAGCCGATATTTGTGCTTTTGGACGCTTTGGGCGTGGTTTACCGGCTGACGTCCACTCCGTTAACTGCAGATTTGATTTTGGAGTGTAGTGGTGGGTCCATGTTTCATTCATTGTCACAAATCGACGCTAAAAGATCTGTTTATTTTGGCGAAACGGCACCAAAAAAAGCTCTCAGAATCATCGATAATTATAATAATAATTGTCTAGCTACAGGGTCTAGCTTGCTCATCAATTACTCGTGTTGTGCACGCTACTGTTCTCTCACGAGTAGAAGGGACTTACAGTTTTTTGCCGACTCCGAACGGCGAAATTTGAGAAGCTTTTTCATAGACAGTTATTAGTCTTTGAGTGTCGTCAGCAGCTCGAAAGAGGTGGTGCCGTGAAAAATTCGAGGTGTTCAGCGGGGAATCTAACCTAAACTCTTCGGCGTGTGGGTGTCGCACTCTACCCATTACGCTACGGCGGCCACTTAGAATCATCGATACGTTTTTATTTTTGGGCCATTGTGAGCAAACACGGCAACCATTTCAAAAACAGCTTTCTCATGGATAAATGTTCATCAAAAATCGTACACACTGCCTTCTGATATCTCTTAGGTGCCAGCTATCTCACGCAATTTCACTTTGCGGTTTTGCAAACGATTTGGTGCACCTTTTTGACGTTTTCAGGTATAACCAGCTCAATGGCCACGTTTAAAGTTCGCATAATAATAATTTTATGTCGCGACAGTCCACGGAGGAACCGGGGCCTAGCTTGTTCATCAACTACTCGTGCTGTGTACTCTGAGAGTAACACGGCAGGAGAGAGTACGGTACTACAAATGAGTACATCATTCATGCAGTTTAATCACGTGTACTGATTGAGTATGAATGTTCTCATTCAAGGTCTCAGCTTACGGTACCAACAGTAATGCGGTGCATTGAAAAGATCATCACGTGTTCTGCCTAATACCATCTTCGCATGAATGAAGAGTACTAAAATAGTATCAGAGTTGCTCTCCTCCATGCAGTCTCTCTTGGAATCTGACTATAAACCTTGGTAAATCAAAAATGATGATATTCAGAAACGCAGGGGGACGCGTCTCATCTGTCTATTGAGGCGGACGAGCCTCCTCATCTTTTAAGAAAAAAAGAAGCCTGAGTCGGTTTCCGGATGTGTTGTCGTGCAGGCTGTGTTTAACGATGACTCCAGCAAAGATGTCCTCCTTTCCCAGCTGAGCGTTGAAATCTCCTAGAACGATCTTGGTGTCATAGCTGGGGCATCGATCGTATGTTCTTTCTAGGAGATCATAGAAGTCATCCTTGATGTTGTCATCCTTCTCCTCTGTCGGGGCGTGAGCGCATATTAGGCTGATGTTGCCGAATTTAGCCTTGATGCGGATTGTCATGAGGCGTTCGCTGACTGGGTCGTAGCTCAAGACTTTTTGCCTAAGTCTGCCTCGAACAACAAATCCGCATCCGAATAAGCGCTGCCTTCTCTCTCTATTTCAATTGCTGTAGTACATATCGCAGTTCTTCATCACTTTTATGCCAGGCCCATCCCATCGCACGGCGGTTATGTCAGCTTTGTAGCTGTCAAGGGCCTCCGCAACGTATCATAGATGGAAATTTTTAATGTAAAACGTATGTATGTATTTTGTCAACCTGGTAGACGGAAATAGGCCAAACCATAAATGACACTGTAAAACATTTATTGAAAATAAAAGTCTAACGAACTAACTAACTAAAGCCTCTCTTGTTAAAAATCGGGTTGAAGCGTGGGTGAGGTGCAATGGTTGGAAAGGACAAAAATGTACAGTCAGTTCAAGGTGAACCTCAAAAGGAAGACAATCGAAATTTGTGGAAAGTAATTGGTATTTTTTTGAAATAATATAATAAAACAATTAATTGAACTAAATTTTGACCCGTGTTCATAATTCGCAGTACTGTTCTCTCACGAGTTGAAAGGATCTACAGTTTTTTCCCGGCTCAGAACCGTGAAGTTTGACAACCTTTTTTTTAGTCATTTACTACTCTTTGAGCGTTGACCGCAGCTGGAAAGAAGTGGTGCCGTGAATAATTCGAAGTGTTTAGCCGGCTATCAAACCTAGGCGTGTGAGCGTCGCACTTTATTCAGTACGCCACGCTGGCCACGAGCACCGTATGATGCCGATATTAAGCACACGTGTGGGATAGAAGCCGGACAATGAGACATGGATCTTGACAAACGAACGACGAGGAGACAACGGACCATATTCGACACGAACCGACAAGGCAAACATTCGATAAACAAGCCACAAAACATAGGCAACACACTCAACGCAAACAGCACATGCAGAACAGAATGTTAAACGAAAAGACAAAGACGCACACACACAAGACATAGCGCGAGACAGAACAAAAGCCGTGTTTTCTGCAAGAGTATGTACGCTTAAATTTTGAAGTGCACAACGCAGCACTTTGCGTTAATGATATAAGCGTCGTTGCATTTGTGTGCTTCCTTCATTTGTGAATGGGATGGTCAAAATATATTTGTGGTGTAAATGAAAGATATAGCGAAAGCAAAAAAGTTCATATTCTTGCCGTTGGCAGTATTAATGCAATAAAGTTCATTTGTAACAGTCAATGATTTCATAATTCAAAATTAAATAAAAGTTGGTTTGAAAAAAGGAATATTTTGGGATTTATAATAATGGATAATACTTCTAAGAATCAGGTAATGCATTTTATGCAAATTTTTAATTAAGTGTATTAATACATGTCTTGTTATAGATATTGAATTAATTACAGGATAAGTCGAGTAATCGTAGTGAAAGGGATGTGGCCGAAATTGAGAACATATTTTCAGTGATAAGTTGCGCCAGTTCAAGTCCTAGTTCTGAGGAATCGGAATATGAACAGGAGCATCACGTAAAATGTGCCAATTTCATAGACATAATCGACTCATACAGCGATGACGATTTTGAATCACATTTGAAATTGAAGAGACAGTGGAACACCTAACAAGTGAGTATATTTACATAAGAATAAAAAAATAAACTGTTTAGTTTAGTTCAAATTTTCTTTTTTCAGGAAAATATTCCCAGTCCAACATTCTGCCAGTTTCATCGCATGTCAGAAGAGAAAGAATGGGACCTAGGAAGATGGTGTTCATACATATTTGGTATATAAGAAACATTGTCACATTAAGCAACTTGGGAATCTGTTCGGAGTCGCGAAGTCATCTGCATGGACAGCTGTTCCACGTGTCAGCACTTGGCTAATTTCAGTTGGCTATGAATATATAAAATGGCCTCAAGGAGCTGCCGCTGAGGAGACACAACGAAAATTTGAGGAGAAAAAACGTATACTGGGCGTCATTGGAGCCATAGCCTGTACCCACATTAAAATCAAAGCCCCAACTGGTGGAAAGAAAAAATTATTACGAAGGTTGCCTTTTATATTTCGGGATTGGGCAACCCTAGTGTTGCAATCTGGCAACTGCCAGCTCTATCGTAAAGTTTGAAATTTTTGCGGTTATACGTACTCAGAACATTTTGACATACGAGCGCTATTTGTGTTGTTTACACTAACTTAAACGATTCACCTCCCCCAAAAAATGGAATTAAATCGTGAAAATTTTCGTTCGATTATTTCTTACAACTTACGACGTGGATTAATGCATGATGAACTTAATTCAATTTTTTGGCGATGAAGCTCCATCAAGGACCTGTACTTATCGATGGTATGGTGAATTCAAACGAGGTTACAGTTCACTCCAAGACGAATTTCGTAAAAGTCGTCCAAAATCATTTGTTGTTCCCGAAACCATTGATACCGTGCGCCAACTGATATTGCAAGATCGTCATGTGACTTATCGTGAGATTGAGACAACATTAGGCATTAGTGGGACCAGCATACATTCAATACTGCATGAACATTTGATCATTAAAAATTTTTTTTTTTGCGTTGGATCTCACACAATTTGTCACTCTCCCAAAATAAGGCTCGAGTCGATTTTTCGAAAAAAATGCTTCAAAAATACGATCACGATGCTTCGAAATACGTCTTTGATATCGTGACAGGTGATAAATCGTGGATTTACGCGTATGAGCCCGAAAGTAAACAGCAGTCGACTGTATGGGTGTTTCAAATTGAGCCAAATCCAATTAACGTTGCTCGCGCAAGTTCCTGCGTCCAAGTTCTGCTTTTACTAATAAAACATTTTTTGTTCCAAAAATTATTTTTGCTACTTCTACTACTTTTCTTTTCTGTCTAAACGGTGAGCACGCTAGCAGGCTAGGGGCTCCCTCGAACGATTTTTGCAGAAGCTGCAGGGATGAGGAAGAATCAGTAACTCTCCTACACCTGTTATGCACATGCCCGGGGCTTTCGCGCCTCAGACACAAGCACTTTGGCAGCTGTTTCCTCAATGGCCTACATGACTTCCAAAAAATCCCTCCCGAAGACGTTTTAAACTTTATTATCGGCTCCAGCTGGGTGTAGGTTCTTCCCACATGGTGTAATAGCACAATGGTCCTGTATACAACTAGTGCATTCATTAGCCACCTTAACCTACCTACCTACGATTTTTCTTCGACAGCCATTCGTCTTCTTTTTAGTTTTGATTTCTTCTTTCATTTGTCAGATGAATGAATTTAAAGGTAAATTTTTTGACACATCGATAACACATGGAAACTTCTGATTGTAAGTTTTGTTTTTATCTAAGATTAGATATCTGGGTTAACTTGAGCTGATATCGGTTTTATTTATCATGCAAACTGAAATTTAAGCGTATATACGCTTTCAAAAAAACACACCTAAAGACGACATGCGAAGGGACACGACACTTGAATATCAGCCACCAGTGGTTAAGATCGTTCACGGATAAGATCGTTCACGGCCAACAAACTTCTCTGCTCTCTTATCCTCCTCCACAGAAGTGTGCTTTGAAAAATGCACATTAAGGCCAATATTAAAACATTCAGGTCTAAGGATCTGTTCTTCAGTGGATTAGAATTTACCTTTCGAAACGTTCAATGCAAATTGTATTGGATGGCTTCATATCCATTTGCTGTAGTTCCCCAGGGCTTCGTTTTGTTTCCTATACTCTTCCTCATTTTCCTGTCTGTCACTTCTAATCCAATTTGCTTCTTCGCTGATGATAGTACCCTCAGCTTTCTACATTCGTTCTTTTGCTCACTGCACTCCCCTTCGTTCATGAACTTGGAACGGTAGCGTATGTTAAGTTCACTCCTTTCCCTCTCTTCTCTTTGCCTCTCAACCTTCGGCGCTTGCTACGATGGGTACAAAATAATCCATTTAACGCCAATTAAAGGGAAAATGTTCATCACGTGCAGCATTTGGCTGAACAGGCTAGCTTTCGAACACAAGGATCGATTAGCATCGTCCTATCTCTTAATGTGCAGACTTGTTCTTGACCAAATGCACCCAAGATAACCCCACGAATCTGGTGCTGTTGAAATATTCACATATATCTCAATATATTCTGCGATTGTTGCAGATAAGGTTCGGTTCGCATCAGGCAAAAATCTTCCACCCTTGGGACTATAGACAGTTAAGGGAAGAGTTAATCAAAAGCTCAAAAAATTTGGTAGCTGCGAACTCTGTCTCCCGTGTCCCCTTGTACAATCCACGGTGACTCTGTTGGTTTGTCCTCCGAATAGATTGACATAATCTAATCATCTTGTGACTTTCCCATTTCGAATGCACATGGCGGTCTACAGCGGTACCGCGGTTTCAGTTTATCCCAACCGCCACACGTGTTTTTCTTTTCGCGACATTTTCCACTGCTTGTGCCCCACAAAACCTTGCAAAACAGTCCTGCCACGTGAAAGACCCGATATGCAGCCGCAATCAATTTGAATCGCTGTCGCGGTGTTCAGCTGAAGATAGCCGCCCCATCTCCCCATCCGGCTCAGGAACCATCTAAAAAATGTTTTCTTTTCCCACACACCCACTGACCTTGGTCTTCATCAGCAAATAATCCAGCTTTGCTTGCATGTTCCACGAAGCTGGGAACAGAAACGGAATGAACTGGGGATTTACGAGTTACAGTTTTCGCTGCATTCGTAGCTGGCGCTTTGGCGATTTTCGTGCTCCGCACGACTGTAAGCACATGTCGGAGGACGAGAGAGCGATTTCGGCTAAGCCAATATAAAATATGGTCACACACTGTGTGCAGGTCAGGCTGCTGGGTGTGTTGTTTAAAACGCTATTTTATTTGCTCCTCGACATGGTTTGTGTTGAAATTTATGTAAAGCGGATTTAGCTGGGACCGGAGCGCGATTGCGTCCAGTCTGGTGAGCCTCTGCTTTGATTGCGCTTTGTTTCAGATGCTTATTAAGGTCAAGCCGGCCGTAACAGTTGAACAACTGGACAGTTGGATGTAAGGTAATTCTTTTGGGTGTCAGGATGTGTGTTTGTTTGCTGTGAAAGAGATTAATCAGATTTAAGACATTTAAGTCGAAGGGAATGCTTTTGCAATAAATTTAAATTAAGCCGCTTCGCGAAATCGTAGCATTTATCATCATTACGACATCGATATGGCTCTAGGCGAGAGCTGGGAAATTTTCTGGTGAAGTTTGCAGTTTGAAGGAGCCCGGCGGGAAAGGGGGATTAATTTCGGCTGTCAGCAATGTCCGAAGGGAGGATTTTATAAATTTTCAATTTTCAAGAACTTATTATTATTACATGCTTCAAACTTCACTCCAACCACCCGAGGGTTGTCTTCGCAATTAAATCTGCCCAGCATGATAGAAGTCACACTCAATAAATGCTGAGACTGACATAAAGAGGGCGCCGCTGACAAGCAATTTGTAGCTCGTTGCCACAAGTATGTCCTACTTGGAGTTAATTAAAAGGCGAGGAGTCGATTTATGTATACAATATTTTATTTAGATAAGTTATCATCAGCGATTTCAATGTAAGTATTGTATACATAAATCGACTCCTCGCCTTTTAATTAACTCCAAGTAGGACATACTTGTGGCAACGAGCTACAAATTGGTGACCCCGACGTGATTTCAGAAACGATCTGAAGTTTCGTTATTGACGAAATCGTGTTTGTAAATATCCTACGAGTTACGGAGTAAACGGAAGCTAGTGTTCGAATCTGACGTTGAAAGTGATCGCGAAACAATGACCACAGACGAAGTCAACACGGAGTTGATAAAACAACTTCGCGATCAGCTTCAGGCGGCAAATGAAGCAATCGAGTCGCTCAAGCTTGACTTCAAAGCGCAATCTTCGTCCGGTTCTGGAGCAACCGTACAACATCCAGCTCCGTTACTACCAAACAGTCAACCGTCGCAGCATAGTCTCCAACGTGCGAACTTGCCGAAATTCAACCCGGAGTATCCTCAGCTGTGGCTGACTCAAGTGGAATTGGCGTTCAAACTTGGAGGTGTGGTAAACGACGACGAACGGTACGCCAATTTGCTAGTTGGTCTTGAAGGCGACGCCTTAAGAGCCGTAGAAGACCTAGCAAACAAACCATCAGCGAGAGGTACGTGTGGCCCAGCATGAACAAGGACATTATTTCATGGGCCAGGTCCTGCATCCAATGTCAACGAAGCAAAATCAGCAGACATGTGAAGAACATCCCACAACGTATCCCGATGCCTAGTTCCAGATTTCAGCATGTCCACATCGACATTGTCATAATGCCGCCGGTAAATGGGTATCGATATTTACTGACGATGATCGACCGCTTCACGAGATGGCCAGAAGCAATTCCACTGAAGGACATCACTGCTGAAACGGTTGTCAACGCATTCTATGCATGCTGGATCTGCAGATTTGGTTCACCCGTGACTATTACCACCGACAGAGGATCCCAGTTCGAATCAGCGTTGTTCGAAGCTCTAACTAAACTAGTTGGAAGTGCGCATATCCGGACAACAGCATATCACCCGTCCTCAAATGGTATGATCGAACGATGGCACAGATCACTTAAATCTGCCATCAAGTGTCACGAGTCGACAGACTGGGGAAGCGTCCTTCCAACAGTTTTATTGGGGCTGCGAACTAGCTTCAAGGAGGACATCAAAGCAACTGCAGCAGAACTTGTCCTCGGAACCACACTGAGACTACCTGGCGAATTTTTCACACACGAAGAAGTTTCGCCAGACCCTCAAATCTTTGTGGAAAAGTTCCGAGAGCACATGCGACAAGTCAAATCAACACCTTCAGCACATCATCACAGACGACGACCATTTGTGCACAAAACACTGTACAACTGCACACATGTCTTCGTCAGGGTCGACTTCGTCAAGAAGCCCTGTGAGCAGCCGTATAATGGGCCATACGAAGTGCTGGAGCGCTTGTCGGACTATGTTTTTAAAGTCAACGTCGATGGAACACCAACAACACTGTCAACAGAAAGACTTAAACCAGCTTTCTTTGAAAATATCCCAGATAACATCACATCACCATCATCCACTACAATTGAAGAAGATCGACAGCATCCACGCAGCAATAGCCCATCCAGCCTACCACAACCATCCACATCAACATCATCATCAACATCCACTGCAACCAATACCAGAAGCGAAGCGCTTAGAACGTATTCTAGGGCATCAAGGAAACAAGTGCGCTTCCAACTAAATCCGTGACGCAGTCACTGGAGGGGGAGTACTTGTGGCAGACAACCACACCAACGGTCCGGCCAACCAGTGCAGCTGAGCATACTGAACGGACTACGCAACGGCACACTCAGCAGCACATCGCAGTACGTGAACTAACCCAACGGCACATAACCCACGCGAGGATATCCTTCCACGCAAAATAACATCTGCGATCGCGGTCCGTACGTCGTTGGGTAAACAACCCAACGAACCCAACGGTGCCCGCGACGCACAAGAGGATATCCTTCGCATCCCACCAACGCCGAGGGATGCAACGTGGGCATGTGCCTACGGAGCAATAAAAGGAATGGGTTGGATCACACAAAAGACACTCGCAATTAGAAAGTCACATGGATCATAACTAGCAGTGGGATAGTGACACTGATCAATACTTATCTAAGTAAAATGTTGTATACACAAATCGACTCCTCGCCTTTTAATTAACTCCAAGTAGGACATTCTTGTGGCAACGAGCTACAAATTCATATTATTTGTAGGAAGTACAGACCTGTTAAATTTTCATGACAATCTGATTATTAGGTTACAAGTTACAATGATTCAAGGGACGCTACACTTGCAATTTTTAGAACAATTGAAGAAAACAGAATTACGTGTGTTGATTAAACACTTTTTTGAAAGGAGAAAATGCTGTGCATGCTCAGCAATGGCTTGAAAAGTGTTTCAGGGACTCTGCTCCATCAAAAGCAACTATTTGTCGGTGGTATGCTGACTTTAAGTGGCTGCCGTGCCGTTTTAATTGGATTGCAACGCTCACACGGAAAAAGTCCAAGTTCGACTGCCGGCTGAACACCTCGAATTTTTCATGGCACCACGTCTTTCGAGCTGCTGACAGCATTCAAAGAGTAACAACTGCCTAAGAAAACGCTTCTCATACTTCGCCGTTCGGATTCGGCAAAAAACTGTAGGTCGATTCTACTCGCGAGAGTACTACTCGTGAGTAGCGCACAGCCAGATAGGCCCCGGTTCTTCTGTGAACTGTCGCGCAAATCAATTATTATTGTTATTACACATTAGATTCAAAATGAACCCCGGAAGCTTCTGACAGGCAGCGCTTCCGCAGTGAGAGGTGGTTATCTAATGGCATCTCATCACTGAAAGGTGAAAACAACCTTTGTAGACAATCAGATCCTTACGCTTGACATTTGGATGGCACTCCATCAGTTTCTTGCCGAAAATGAGTGGCGACTGTATCGATGACTACCTTTTTTATGGATTAGAATATATCAGCTCACTCAAGCAAAGAGTGTTTCCAACTTTCCGGTGCTATATATATTCCGGTATAAAGTGAGCGCCAAGATACAAAAGTCTCGATAGGGAACATTTGTTGTGAACGAGCCCTTATTTTTTTTTGTTTGTTTGCTATGACATATGTCAAAAACATTTAGTGTACATCAAGTCATTGAACAGACAACATCATATTTTGTCATCGTGTTAAAAATATCGAATTTTGTACCAGAAAGTGATGATTTGCGGAAAGCATTAATTTTTTGCTTTCATTTGAAGAAACGTGCTGCAGAGTCGCATCGAATCCTTGTCGAGGCATATGGCTATCATGCTCTATCAGAAGCAACATGTAAAAGATGGTTTCAACGGTTCAGAAATAATGATTTTGATGTGAGAAATGAAGAACGTGGAAGACCACCAAAAAAGTTTGAAGACGTCGAATTGCAAACCATACTGGATGGAGATGACATTTTGAGTGAAAAGACACTTTCAGTCAAAAGACACTTTGATTCAAAAGCAAATGGCAGCAATGTTAAATGTTGCACAAAAAACAATTTCTTACCGTTTAAAAGCTATGGGAAAGATCCAAAAGTGTGGAAAATGGGTGCCACATGAATTGAATGAAAGACAGATGGAAAACCGAAAAAAACACTTGTGAAATTTTGCTTCAAAGACACGAAAGAAAATCGGTTTTATCTCGGACTGCTACTGGCGATGAAAAATGGATTTATTTTAAGAATCCTAAACGGAAATAAATCATGGGTTAATCTGAGGCAACCATCAACATCGACTGCAAAACCAGATCGATTCGGCAAGAAGACAATGCTGTGTGTTTGGTGGGACCAGAAAGGTGTGCTGTACCACGAGCTCCTAAAACCCGGTGAAACCGTTAATACTGATCGCTACCGAGAACAAATGATCAATTTGAACCATGCATTGATCGAGAAACGACCAGAATGGGCCAAAAGACACGGCCCCACTCCATGACAATGCACCTGCACACAAAGCAAAACCGGTTCAGGGTACAATCAAAGCACTTGGCTGGGAGCAGCTACCCCACCCGCCGTATTCACCAGACTTGACTCCTTCCGACCTCCATTTGTTTTCATCGATGGGACACGCATTGGCTGAGCAGCACTTTGATTAATACGAGGAGGTCAAAAATTGGGTGTCTGATTGGTTTGCTTTAAAAGACGAAAAATTGTACTGGCGTGGTATTCACAAATTGCCAGAAAGGTGGGCAAAATGTGAAGAAAACAATGGTCAATACTTTAAACAAAATGTTTTTACTTTCCATAGTTACTTTCTAATTAGTGTTTTATTTTCAAAAAAAAAAAAAAACTTTCGGTATACCTGGTAACTAAGTATCTATATGTCTGGACTGAGCAACGGTAGGTCGTGTCGAGCTGCCACTCTCCATTTTCCGCGTCCTTCTTGAGTGGTACAAATAGTTTTGTCTTGCCGGTACACTCATCTAGTCCTCTCATGGTGTCAACTACATTTCTCGCGCTGTATGTTGTTCTAGATCATATACTCGCCCTTGGTCTAGTTCGCTGCTGTAATGCTTATGGCATGATATACGCTGATACGACAGGCTGCAGTGAGTGGCAGACCAAAACAGACACTCACTGAAATTAATTCAAAAATTATTTCCCACGTCTGTGGCGGAGGCATATCATAGCACAAAAACAGCCAGACGGACACACCAACGCTTGGGTGGTTGCATTTATGAAACGAAACCATAACAATCCAAATTGGACGAACTGAAGGATTGCCCAGACATTCCTCAACTTAATCTCAAATTGTTGAATTCCACTCACCAAATATCTGAAAATAGAAACAAAGAATTCTCATATTGTGTAAATAGAACACAGAGAATTGTGCAGTATTTGGGGCACCGTTTACGTTCGGTCGTTCAATGACACTCAAGCCGCAGGGGTTACCTTTCATTCCCCATGCAAATATGTGCCAGGAACAATACCCAGTGCAGGAGAGGACCAACCAAACAAAAGGAATCATCAAAACAATGAGCGGAAAACACTTAAGGCAAACCATATGATACGAACCTCCCCGCCCAGGACGAACGCTTCACTGGTAGGGTAAATTTCCCAAAAGTAATCTCGTCAAAAGTTTTGCACTCCCCTCCCCCACCACAGACTGTGTGAGACACAAAACAATTTACCACATGTGGCGAGCATTCAACACACACACACCCATGTCTGCGAACATCCGTTTTCGTGCGTATTTAATGAGAGAAGTTGTGTGTGGTGCACGTCGGAAATCGATATCTGTTCCTGTCACCACGGGCTGACGACAACAAATCGAAGATGGCCTACGAGTCGGGCCAAGGCGGGCCTGTGTTGTTTGCTAGCTGCTGGATCAAATATCAAAATTAATCAATCGAAGTAAATATTTGGTTTCTTTCGAGCCTCCATTTGATTGATTGTATCATTAGAGATACACGGAATGGATTAGTGCCGTCGTCGTGCGGTGTGGGGTGGTGGTGTGAATAGAATACGGAGGCGTATGCGTAACCTTTTTTGTCTTCTGTGGACTTTCCTCTTTTTATGCACTCATATCGCCACAGTTCAGGGATGTTACCCGATGACATAAAGGATGTATACGGGTGCAAGCAGGTCCATTAGCGCCTTCCCCAGTGTAGGCGGTGCACTGCCATTAAAGGCGTCGCCTCCATCGAGGCAGGAATTTCATTAACCTCAGGCCTCTGGTTGCCCGGCAGTGCACACAAAACTCCATTGGGTGTCAGGCGCAACCAAATACGTGTCGTTCCTGTGGAAAATCAGAAAAACTAGAGAAGAGAGGAAACGACAACGGACACCCACTCTGCGTCGTACTTTCTAATTAATGTGCCATTGGAGATGCCAGAGAAGCCAGATAGTTTAATGCTTACACCCTCGAATCCACAAACACATTCCACCCACCGCACCCAGTCGCAGGCACAAAGCCAGCATGAATTAGAGCCGGACTCAAGTTTGTTCCGGCCTGCAGGAGCGTATCCACTCGGCGGTAAGACTGAAATGAAAATTGCACTTGAACATGAAACGATTCCGTTCGTGAATGCCGCCAAGGTCAATGCCAAGTGGGACGCTCCAGCCTGCCAAGGCTCCACCTCCTTCTCTGGATTTCGCAATTATTTACTTCGGGCACACACAAATCACAGGCCCTCCTCATTGAATCAGCATCCTTTGTCTGTGTCTGTGTACACAGGGTAAACTTCTTATGATACTGAAAGGAGTTTTTGTTGAGTTTTAAGAAAGCAATGGAAGCTGCTTATGCCCGTCAAATTAGGCTTGACTTTGTTTATGACTTTTGTTCGTCAAGCACAGGCACTCTGTCGTGAGCTGCCTTGAGATGACTTCCAGTGTAAACTAATTAAGGCGCGCTCATATGTGCCTCCTCGAGGGTGCGACGTCTTCAACTTTGCAGAGTGAAAAACTTTACAAGGCTCGAGTGTTAAATTCGTCCACACGGGCTTATTAAAATCAGTTTCCGGATTAAGTAGAAAAGTTTCTCGTTGTGAAAGTGATAGGGGGAAAAACAAATTAAGAAACTTTGACATTTTCGTCCGGTTTTCGAGAGCGCCACAGTGAATGGGGTGGGTCAGGGTTGCTACCGAAGTGCGGATAAGGGACCTCAAAAGACAGACGATGGAACAAAAATCCCATTCATGCACGTCACAGACAAATTTCAGAGTGAATTGCAATCCAATCGC
Organism: Eristalinus aeneus; assembly: GCA_955652365.1. NCBI lineage: Eukaryota > Metazoa > Arthropoda > Insecta > Diptera > Syrphidae > Eristalinus > Eristalinus aeneus. The sequence goes on along the minus strand of OY019131.1, from coordinate 28,287,747 downwards.
CTTTCCGAAAATCAACTTCAAATCAATTAGCGACTTACGAGGAATACAAACATCTCTAAAGTCCCCAGTCCCCTACGGAGTCCTTGCAGTGGCTATAAATAAAATAATTTCTTATGCTTCCACCCACCACTTCGAGGACTCAGTCATTTTTACAAAATTAAACGAAAATATTGAGCGCTCACTTTGCTCCGTGCAAGGACTACCTTCTGTTCTTTGTGTAACTTCATCGACGGCGAAACTTATATTGACGTTCATACCCACCGAGGGAGCAGCAACGTCCTTTGAGGGGGAACTGAGCGAAGTGCTTAAAATTAATTATTAAGGATATTGACTTGTTAAGGAGCAGTGTATTGTCGTTGGCGTGCAGTGTTGGAAATTACATTGACGAATGGCGACAGAGCGCAGACGGAGGAATACTTATGCTGTCATTCTTTAATTTTTTCCTGAGTTTGTTCTTGAAATTTTGTATTTATTAGAGGAGAGGGTGGAGGCAATTTCGTGGAATCGCGGAAGATCTTTGTTTGCCTTGCTTTGGGAAGGACAGACACAGAAGTTCCAATTTGTGGTATAAAATCGTACAAAGTTGATTTTCCTTTGCGTATGACAATTGCCAGGCTGCTCCGTCATGCTTGCTTATGTAGTCTGAAGAAGTTGCAAGTGGTGGGTGTTCTTTTTAAAAACATAGAACTTTGAAATGAAATAGAGCAAACACAGATTTTCTAAATTGGCATACAATTTACTTTGTTTGAAAGATAATCATCTGGCATTATAATTTTAACATGAGATTTGACAACTACGTTCTGTCGGACGTAGTTTAATACAGAGGTCCAAATTTTGGAAATTTTTTTCTAACATTTATGGCAATAACGCGACGAATGTTGCCTGTCAAATATTTAATCGCTAATAGCTGGCATAGGCCACCAACTCCGCCTATCTCTATAACAAAACAGCCACTTGGGTGTCAATTCAAGTGTCTGTTGCGGGAAACTGTGCGGTTAACAAGTGATTTCTTTAAAAATCATTTGTGGCACGAGCTGTGTGACACGTTCGGCAGTCTAGTTGAAACCACAGCTTTTGCACATTATGGTTGTCGAACCAATTACAGAAAAAGTCAGTAATCACGGTCTTATAGTGGTCATATATCATATAACGGTGTAAGGATCGAGATGGATCGATCAATTATTCCACCGGCTCGAATATCACACCAAACAGTCAGCTTCTGTGGACATAACGATATCTCAACCTGCACTTAAGGACTATCACTTTTCCAAATACTACACTTTTGGTTATCGAAGTATCCATTCAACCACAAATGATTTGAAACGTTAACAAAATTTGCTTATGAAAATCGATATTAACGGCAACGGACGCAGTCAAACAATTTAGTTTATCTCAATAAGACACATTTCCATTTTAAATTTTAATAAATACCTTTAATGTGCGAAATTTTAGCTTAGTATTGATTTGTTTTTTAATATGATTTTATTTATAGGAATACATATTCATAGGAATACAATAGACTGAAGACTGAAGACTGAAGACTGAAGACTGAAGACTGAAGACTGAAGACTGAAGACTGAAGACTGAAGACTGAAGACTGAAGACTGAAGACTGAAGACTGAAGACTGAAGACTGAAGACTGAAGACTGAAGACTGAAGACTGAAGACTGAAGACTGAAGACTGAAGACTGAAGACTGAAGACTGAAGACTGAAGACTGAAGACTGAAGACTGAAGACTCAATACTGAAGACTGAAGACTGAAGACTGAAGACTGAAGACTGAAGACTGAAGACTGAAGACTGAAGACTGAAGACTGAAGACTGAAGACTGAAGACTGAAGACTGAAGACTGAAGACTGAAGACTGAAGACTGAAGACTGAAGACTGAAGACTGAAGACTGAAGACTGAAGACTGAAGACTGAAGACTGAAGACTGAAGACTGAAGACTGAAGACTGAAGACTGAAGACTGAAGACTGAAGACTGAAGACTGAAGACTGAAGACTGAAGACTGAAGACTGAAGACTAAAGACTGAGGACTGAAGACTGAAGACTGAAGACTGAAGACTGAATACTGAATACTGAAGACTGAAGACTGAAGACTGAAGACTGAAGACTGAAGACTGAAGACTCAATACTGAAGACTGAAGACTGAAGACTGAAGACTGAAGACTGAAGACTGAAGACTGAAGACTGAAGACTGAAGACTGAAGACTGAAGACTGAAGACTGAAGACTGAAGACTGAAGACTGAAGACTGAAGACTGAAGACTGAAGACTGAAGACTGAAGACTGAAGACTGAAGACTGAAGACTGAAGACTGAAGACTGAAGACTGAAGACTGAAGACTGAAGACTCAATACTGAAGACTGAAGACTGAAGACTGAAGACTGAAGACTGAAGACTGAAGACTGGAGACTGAAGACTGAAGACTGAAGACTGAAGACTGAAGACTGAAGACTGAAGACTGAAGACTGAAGACTGAAGACTGAAGACTGAAGACTGAAGACTGAAGACTGAAGACTGAAGACTGAAGACTGAAGACTGAAGACTGAAGACTGAAGACTGAAGACTGAAGACTGAAGACTGAAGACTGAAGACTGAAGACTAAAGACTGAGGACTGAAGACTGAAGACTGAAGACTGAATACTGAAGACTGAAGACTGAAGACTGAAGACTGAAGACTGAAGACTGAAGACTGAAGACTGAAGACTGAAGACTGAAGACTGAAGACTGAAGACTGAAGACTGAAGACTGAAGACTGAAGACTGAAGACTGAAGACTGAAGACTGAAGACTGAAGACTGAAGACTGAAGACTGAAGACTGAAGACTGAAGACTGAAGACTGAAGACTGAAGACTGAAGACTGAAGACTGAAGACTGAAGACTCAATACTGAAGACTGAAGACTGAAGACTGAAGACTGAAGACTGAAGACTGAAGACTGAAGACTGAAGACTGAAGACTGAAGACTGAAGACTGGAGACTGAAGACTGAAGACTGAAGACTGAAGACTGAAGACTGAAGACTGAAGACTGAAGACTGAAGACTGAAGACTGAAGACTGAAGACTGAAGACTGAAGACTGAAGACTGAAGACTGAAGACTGAAGACTGAAGACTGAAGACTGAAGACTGAAGACTGAAGACTGAAGACTGAAGACTAAAGACTGAGGACTGAAGACTGAAGACTGAAGACTGAATACTGAAGACTGAAGACTGAAGACTGAAGACTGAAGACTGAAGACTGAAGACTGAAGACTGAAGACTCAATACTGAAGACTGAAGACTTAAGACTGAAGACTGAAGACTGAAGACTGAAGACTGAAGACTGAAGACTGAAGACTGAAGACTGAAGACTGAAGACTGAAGACTGAAGACTGAAGACTGAATACTGAAGACTGAAGACTGAAGACTGAAGACTGAAGACTGAAGACTGAAGACTGAAGACTGAAGACTGAAGACTGAAGACTGAAGACTGAAGACTGAAGACTGAAGAGTGAAGACTAAGGACTGAAGACTGAAGACTGAAGACTGAAGACTGAAGACTGAAGACTGAAGACTGAAGACTGAAGACTGAAGACTGTAGACTGAAGACTGAAGACTGAAGACTGAAGACTGAAGACTGAAGACTGAAGACTGAAGACTGAAGACTGAAGACTGAAAATGTACATCACAAAAATGCTTTATCGAAACTTCATCAGCCTATAAAAACAACGTTTGATAAAACACATATGGTATAGAATATCATATTTTTTAGTTATCATGACGCCGCAGAGACACAAGGACAAATTTTCATGCCAAATAGTGTAAATACTGCCTTCTGATATCCTGAAGGTTTTAGCAACGCACCCAATTTCAATATGCGGTTTTCTAAAACGATTTTGTGTACTTTTTTAACGTATGCTGGCTGCCTTTTATATTTCAGGGATAGAGAACAAAAACAAATATTAATAATCGAAAATAGCTTTATTGTTTTTCAAAATATTCCCCATTAAGATCTATACACTTTTGCATGCGTGTGAACCAATTTTCGAAGCCCTTGCCACTCTGATTGAGGTATCTCCAAAACATGCATTCTGAACGCATCAACCGCTTCTTCAGGTGTCGTCAAACGTTGGCCTCTCATTTTATTTTTTACTTACGGGAATAAAAAGAAGTCAGTCGGTGAAAAGCCAGGACTATAACTCATCAAATCTATGTTTTGAGTGCTCAAAAATGCAGTTGTTTGAGCCGATGTGTGAGAGCTCGCATTGTCGTGGTGAAGAGTGATCCGTCTTCGGCGGTTAGTTTTCCTGATTTCGTAAAAGACAACTGGTAAATAAATGGTTGTGTTCCACTCAAAATTGACTGTTCTGCGATGTTCTGGTGGTACGGTTGCGATATATCCAGTTTTTCCCGAAAAAACAGGCGACCGTTTGCTTGGAAGTGCTTCGTGCGCTAGCAACTTTTGTTGGATTTGGCTCAATTTGAAACACCTATACAGTCGACTGCTGTTTACTTTCGGGCTCATACGCGTAAATCCACAATTCATGGCTGTCACGATGTCATAGACGTATTTCGAAGCACCGCGATCGTATTTTTGGAGCGTTTCTTTTGACCAATCGACACGAGCTTTTTTTTGAGCGATTGACAAATTGTGTGGGGTCCAAGGGGAACAAATTTTTTTGACGGTCAAATTTTCATGCAATATTGAACGTATGCTGGTCCCACTAATGCCTTAGTTTGTCTCAGTCTCACGATAGGTCACATGACGATCTTGCAATATCAGTTGGCGCACGGCATCAATGGTTTCCGGAACAACAACTGAATTTGATTTCAGCATACCACCGACAAATAGTTGTTTCTAATGGAGTAGTGTTCCTGTGAATTTTTTTTAAAGACATTGCTGAGCTTGCACGGTATTTCTTCCCATCCAAAATCGGTGTTTAAACACTTGATCCTGATTTTTCATTGCTTGAAAAATCGAAAAAGTACCGTCACTGGAAGCACTGTAACTTGTAACCTTATAATTAGATTAACATGAAAATGAATGTTTGTACTTCCTAAATATTGTATGGATTCTTACTGAGTCGTGCCCTTTTTGTCTCAGTCCCGGGACTTATTGAGTGATGTGTTGTATACATTTCCCCGAATGTTTAAATTTTCTTCAATGTTCAACAACAAAATTTTAGCTTATGAGGCATCCCCTTGCCATCCATTGTAAGTAAAACTGCTTTCTCCTTTCTATCTCCAAGAAGCGTGTCATCAAAGGAAGTGTGTAGAATGCAACGCTCACAAGCTGAAGGTCTAGGTTCGATTCCCGGCTCGAGACCTCGAATTTTTAACGGCACCACCTCTTTCGATCTGCTTACAACACTCAAAAGGAAAAAACCGTAAAAACCGTCCCTCCTACTCGTGAGGGAACAGTAGCGCGCACAATATGGGTAGTTGGTGAGCAAGCAAGGCTCTGGTCCTCCTGTTGACTGTCGTGCCACACTGTTTCGATAAACTGTAACTTAAACTTAATATGAAACACCAGATAAACATAATTTCAAATCTTCACTGGCATTTCACTTAAAAACTGCCTATAATCCTCGTTGGTGGGTTTGTTACAAACTGTCGTCGTGTAGAGAACATGACTACAAACATTAGAAGAACCAAAAATATGTTTCGTATACGCACTGTCAATAAGTCATCTCTCTAGTACCAATTATTGAACCGTGGATTTTGCTAAGTTTCTTCCACGGCGTGTCTGACTCTGAAAATTTAAATTTATTTTCAATTCAATTCGAATAACGTTCGAATAAGGGCACGAGCGACATCTTTACCATTTAGTGTTGTGGGTTTGCTTAGCCCTTGAGGCTCAAACTGCGACAGACTGTCAGCACCGCCTTTTTCCTGACATCACTTACAATCGTCGACTTTAGTCAAGGATGGTACCTCTCAGTCAGCAAGGCCACGGGACACCAGACATTGGCCCAAATCTTTGTTGAAAGTCCGGATTCCCATGGGCGCTCTTGATTGTAATGGCCTCGTCGGCGCTAAAACGGAATGCCTTTGGATGAACAACAGTGGGCAGCAATGTGGCAACATAAAAGTTTCATCCGTAGGAGACTTGAAATAAATAAAGAACTGCACACTAACTTGCTAGTCCCGCTTGCTTACCCTCGGCATTTTTCAATCTTTAATTCAAATTCGAAATTCACAGAGTTCGCTCTCGCACGAAATCATATTTTCATATCGCCACCTAACGCCACGCCACCCACTCACTCGCTTAGTACCTACAAATGTAACTCGGCAAATTGAATGATTAAAAATGTAAACGTCCTTGTTAGCACCGACCGCATAACTTTAACTAGCCCCACCGAGCCACTTGAACGCCCATCGATCCCCGGTGAGCGCTTTCAAAACCACATCATTAATTCATAAGTCCCGAGATGTCCCGCTCAGTCAGCTGCAATCGAATTATTTCCCCCGGTCTGAGGTCCTTCTTTATCCGCAAATGCCCTCAAGGTTGACAATAAAAAATTCGATTCCACAAGAAAGCTGTATCCACTCCGCAGCATCACATATTTTTTGCTCAATTAACCTCGGAAATGGTCTTTCGAGGAAATATAATTTAATGGCGGCGTTCTCGTGTTTCTGGCCCCAACCCATCCGCACTTGGAATTGAAATGTGTCCGCTAGGAATAAAGTAATTTTAGATGGACGAATTAAGGACACACCATTTCTGGGATATGAATTACGGCAGCCGTATCTCGTTGCGTATCCCAGCCAGCGTCTTGTGGATGTGCTGCCGACGTTTGTTTGGATTGACGATGCTTTCGATAGAGCTGGGGCCATGTGCTGCGGCAGGTGAGGGGCGTGTTTCGTAACGAAGATCGCTCTGGCTAAACGACAATTGGAATACGTTAATATTGTGTCATTTGACAGCCTAGGAAGGTGTACGGGTTTCTGAGGAATTGAACAAAGATGACAGAAGTGGAGTGGGATTGCGTCCACTTTGAGTTGCCTTCATATGTATTGTGTGTTTTTTTCCACAGTTTTACAAGATGATGACTGGAACTCTATCTTTTTCTTTTGATAAATTGTATTATTGGAAAAGATATCAATTTTCTAATTGAATCGCTTTTACCGCAAAAAAGGGAGGAAGCTTAAAGAGAGAATCGCACGCTGCAGGCGTGTAGTCTTGTGGTATTTTTAAAATGTTTATTTCATGGTGCTTTGTTTGCTTATGAAGGGCAAACATTTGGAATTTTAAGACATCACTTAATACGTCCCGGGACTAACCAACAAAAACACATTTTCCAGATAAAATTAAACTTTATTAATCAACAAAGTTTCCATCAAGAGTGATACAAACAGTCTAGGACCGCGCCAATATTTCGATACCTTTTTTTAAAGAACAATTTATTTAAGGGCTCAAAATAGGCTTCAGTTTCGGCGATCACCTCCACACTCGTTCGATATTCTTATCCGGTGACCACTTTTTGAGGTCAGAAAAGTCGCTGAGAATTAGATCTGAAGATTACGGAGGGTGCGGAAGCACTAATCTGACAGGTATCATTGCAATGTAAATAATGATAATAATTGTTGGCGTTACTATCCAAAGGGATACCAGGGCCTGGCTTGCTCATCAACCATTCGTGTTGTGCGCGCTACTGTTCTCTCTGTACTGTATATGTAGAAAGGACCTAAAGTTTTTTGCCGACTCCGAACGACGAAATTTTCTTATACAGTTATTACTCTTTGAGTGCTGTCAGCAGCTTGAAAGAGATGGTGCCGTGAAAAATTCTGAAAACTGTTAATCGAACCTAAATCCTTCGGCGTGTGAGTGTCGCACTCTACCCACTTCGCCACGGCGTCTACATAGAATGTTTGTACTTCTTAAAAATAATATTGATTTTTTGATAGTGGCGCTCTCTATATGTCAATCCTGAGACTAATTGTGTGATGTATTAGTTGTAACCTTGGAATTGGAAAAAAAATATGACAGTGTGCACAGAGACGTGTTACACAGTGAAAGGTTTAGTTTCAGCATTCCTACCAAATTCGTCAGATTGTGTAGGATGACGAGGGAGAACTTTCGCTGCTCCGTCAAGGTCGGTATCGAACTCACCGAGGCTTTCAATATCAAAAAAGGTTTTTGGACAAGGAGAAGCGCTGTCTTGAGAACATCATACGTAACTCACAAGTCAGCATCAGAGGCACGATCTTCCAGAAGTCAGTTCAACAAGCCGTCAATGAGGCGTTTGCTGGCATTGAAGCGGAAGCGGCTAAAATGGGTCTGGCGGTAAATGAGGGCAGAACAAAGTACTTGCTGTCATCAAGGAAGGACACACAACATCGACGTCTCGGACACAGCTTCGCACTAGGCAGCAGAAACTTCGAGGTAGTCAAGGACTTCGTCTATCTCGGCTCAAGAGGCAATTGAGTAATAAAGCCCTCTCTCGAAGGACTACGTTCGCTTTATATAGCAGCCTGATCATCCCCGTTCTAGTTTATGGCTCGGAAATGTGGGCGTTGTGGACGACGGATGCAGAAGCCCTTTGTCTTTTCGAGAAAAAAGTTTTGAGTGCGATATTAGATCCTGTTTGCGTTTATGGAATCTGGAGGAAAAGATTCAACGACGAACTCTATGGGCTGTACAGCGACATGCGCCTGGTCAATCGTCTTCGGATACAACACTTAAGATTGGTAGGCCATGCATGGCGTATGGACACCACTGCTTCGGCTGAAAAAGTCTTCGAATCAGAGCCATTGGGACAACGTAACAGAGGACGGCATAAGCAAAGATGGCGCACACAAGTGGAGAGTGACCTCAACCAACTTAGTGTGCGCAATTGGAGGCAGCGAGCGAAAGGTCGTTCTGGGTGGAGAGAAGAAGAAGAAGAAGAAGAAGAAGAAGAAGAAGAAGAAGAAGAAGAAGAAGAAGAAGAAGAAGAAGAAGAAGAAGAAGAAGAAGAAGAAGAATAAGAAGAAGAAGAAGACAAAGAAGAAGAAGAAGAAGAAGAATAAGAAGAAGAAGAAGACAAAGAAGAAGAAGAAGAAGAAGACAAAGAAGAAGAAGATAAAGAAGAAGAGGAAGAAGAAGAAGAAGACAAAGAACAAGAAGAAGAAGAAGCAGAAGAGGAGGAAGAAGAAGAAGAAAAAGAAGAAGAAGAAGAAGAAGACAAAGAAGAAGAAGACAAAGAAGAAGAAGAAGAAGAAGTAGAAGAAGAAGAAGAAGTAGAAGAAGAAAAAGAAGAAGACAAAGAAGAAGAAGAAAAAGAAGACAAAGAAGAAGAGGAAATGATTGCGGTAAATTTGCAAACTATTATTTCGGAGAAATAATGTGTGGAACATTTTTTTCAACCACTATGTGAAATGGTGCCGCTATAGGGCCATGCACATTCTTATTTTTTTTTAGTACGAGAGTTGCCTGATATATTTCGAGATTAGAGAATAAAATAGAAAAATGTTAATCATCGAAAATAGCTTAATTGTTCTTCAAAATATTCCGCATTAAGATCTATACACTTTTGCATGCGTTTGAACCAATTGTCGAAGCACTGTTGCCACTCTGATTGAGGTATCTCCAAAACATGCATTCTGAACGCATCAACCGCTTCTTCAGGTGGCGAAAAACGTTGACCTCTCATTTTAGTTTTTACGTACGGAAATAAAAACAAAGTCATTCGGTGTCAAGTCAGGACTATACGGCGGATGACTCATCAAATCGATGTTTTGAGTGCTCAAAAATACAGTTGTTTGAGCCGATGTGTCAGAGTTCGCATTGTCGTGGTGAAGAGCGATCCGTCTTCGGCGATTGGTTTTCCTGATTTCAACTGGCAAAGAAATGGTTGTGTATCACTCAGACTTCACCGTTCTGCGTTGTTCTAGTGGTACGGTTGGGACATGTCCAGTTTTTCCAAAACAAAAAAAAAACAGGCGACCATTTTCTTGGAAGTGCTTCGTTCGCGAGCAACTTTTGTTGGATTTGGCTCAATTTGAAACACCCATACAGTCGACTGCTGTTTAATTTTTGGGGTCATACGCATAATTCCACGATTCATTACCTGTCACGATGTCATAGACGTGTTTTGAAGCACCGCGATCGTATTTTTGGAGCATCTCCTTTGACCAATCGACACGAGCTTTTTTTTGAGACAGTGACAAATTATGTGGGATCCAAGGGGAACAAATTTTTTTGACGGTCAAATGTTCATGCAATATTGAATGTATGCTGGTCCCACTTATGCCTATGATTGTCTCAATCTCACGATAGGTCACATGACGAACTTGCAATATCAGTTGGCGCACGGCACCAATGCTTTCCGGAACAACAAAGACGGTGAAGAATGGCAAGGATTTGATATCGCTTGGACTAAGAATAGGATCCTATTCGTCTGAGAGTTGTCTGTAAAATTTAATTCGGCGCAAAATATTTGTTTCAAAATGGCGAAGCTCCAGTCTTTTTTGTGTGAAGTCTGTCTTCTGTTCTTTGACCTAAAGTATTTCGCTTCTCATTTATAAGGTTGTCAAATATCTCCCATTCGCTTCTACTCTTCATTCAATGTTTCATAAAAAGTGCTACAGTGATCGGATTTAGTTATAGTGATCGGAACATGCGCTCTTTTGTTCCATAATCTGTTTTCATCTAGACGGCAACTTTATTATACTAACCTCATAGAAGCCCCCCTCCTTATTTGCGAAGAACTCGGAGAGCCAATTTTCATAATCCTCTTTTGAGTTCAACTTCACACCACCAGGAGCGTTCACCATGGACAGGGACAGGTGGTAATCACTTGGCCATATGTCCGGGCTTTATGGTGGATGCGATAAAACCTCCCATCCGAACTCCCGTGGCTTCTGACGAGTCATCAACGAAGTGTGTGTTCTGGCGTTGTCCTGGTGGAACACTACACCCTTCTTGTTGGCCAATTCTGGAAGCTCTTTAAATGACATAGCTTTCGCCTTTCTTTCTACTTTTCAATGCGACACTCCTCCTTAGCTCATCAAATGTGTCTGGCTATGTGTGAGGTATATAGCTGTGCTCTGTATTGGCAAGCCATGTTCAGAAAAGAACCACAAAGCATTTTGCACAAACTGAACTCATTGGCTGTTTTGTACATTTCATCCTTTGCACCCACGTCCTCACCTTCCAGTATCAACCTCGGTGAATGTAGACCTGTGTGCTGAAACAAAATATTTTCTACACATCCTACACCGTCAGCGTCAAAACTTAAACTGAATACTGAGAGCAGTGCTGTCGTGGTTGACTTCCGAAGTGTTGCAACATGTTGCACCAAATTATTTGCAGCATGCTGCAGAAAGCCAAGTGTCCACAGAGCTTTTGCTTATGCTACTGCGGCTAATTCAGATTCCCCCTTTTTTAGTACAGCGACCTTGAACATGAATACCACAAGCTTTCCACTGTAGGGGTAGATTGCGTTTATTCGTTCGATTCTCTTTCGAATAAAGAGAGGGTTCTTTTGGCGATTTTTGGATTTATAGGTTTCTAAGACCATTCTACGTCGTTATGGAAAGGAAATGCATTCGAAGGAATTTTAAGGCAAATTGATGGAATTAGTGTTAAGTGGAGTAAAGTGCATACTTAGAGGAATCATGTAAGTGGTGGGCGATTAATGTGAGTCAGTGGAAGTCGGCAGCATGAAGAGCGAAAGATTACCGAGTTTTATTCAACTCTAACATGCTGTTTCTTGAATTTTATTCTGGAGAATAGAATTTACAATGCCGACGCTGATTATTCATTTTTCAGTTGTCACTTTAAGTTTACGGAAAATCACGGAATTTCCTTTTTAGTAACTGCATTCCCGTCTATATATTTAAGTCTATTATTTTCCTAGAAGAAAACTTACACTAAAGTTTGCTAAAAGGATATGCGATGCGTATTGTGAGAAAGAATTAAGAGAAAGATTGTGTCAGAATCAGTTTGGCGAATTCTTCTCAGGTAACTTTCCACGCCACGTTTGGGCTGACCTAGTGCAGTTGAGTCAAGTCATATTACTGTGAGTGAGATTGAGGGAAAGTTAAATTTATTCAAAACAATAGTCGGAAGTTATATAACGCGTTTTGGACTCATTAAAAAGCTTCAAATTAAGGTAACACATGAATTAGAAGAATTTCGTTTAACAGACCGGATCAACGCTTCTGATTCGCTTCCTAAACGCTATCAGATCGGAAAGTCTTTGGTGAAAAATGGATTTTCTTACAATAATGTTAATCGAAAACGATCAAGGCAAAAGGGCGGTAAGGTGGTATCACTTAAAAAAAAAATGTAAGACTGCACACTGGTCCCTCAAAGTGAGAAAAGTTCGCAGGGAAATTTCAATAAGTCCACCATATAACCCCGACATTGTACCATCAGACTTCCGTTCTGGAATAGATCTGATCTCATTAAAAAAGTAAGGCTTTAGTATCGCGCATTTTCTGACTTGCACTTAACAGAATGTTCGGGCTTTTGGTGGACTCATTAGTCCCGTGTCACAATAAATCAACAACAGTCATTTCTTGGGTCCAGTAAGAGTTGACGAGCAAGGAGTTTGGTAGTGACTCAGAAAAGTAAAGGATCGAGAGCTTATTATATATTCCATTTGTTTCCTCTTAAGTGTTAAAATGTGAATGGATTGTGCTGCAGTTCGTGGCCATGAATTCGTCAACAAAAAATCGTTTGTGACATGCACATATTTGTCTGCAAAAAGCGAATGGGGAATTTAACAAATGAGCTTGCGACTATTATGCTCTTCAATACTTGGAGCTGTTTTCCAACACACGTTAAACTAAAAAATTCGTACTGATAAAAGCCTACACTCAGTGAAACTATACTGTAAATGCTCAGTGTCATTTACCAACGTGAGGATAATTATTTTCCTAAATACGTAGGTAGAGTGCGACGCTCACATGCCGAAGGGTCTAGGTTTTTCACGGCACCACCTCTATCGAGCTGCTGACAACACTCAAAGACTAATAACTGTCTAAGAAAGCTTCTCAAACCTCGCCGTTCAGAGTCGGTAAAAAACTGTAGGTCTCTTCTACTCGTGAGAGAACAGTCGCGCGCACAACACGAGTAGTTGCTGAGCAGACTAGGCCCTGGTCCCTCTGTAAACTGCAGCGCCAACAATTATTATTATGTTATAAATAAACATCTGTGGTAGAGGATAATCAACCCAAGGGGTCACACACCACCAACGAATCGCAATCGAATATTCTTGGCATGCCATCGACGCCGTGGGATACGTCATTGAAGTCTGCACTTGCAGTATAATAAGTACAAAAGCAAGCTTGTTCATGCATAGGGTCACTCGTTTTTCAGGAAAAATACGCAAATGATCGACGCTAAGGCAGTTTCACGCACAAACGAAGGTTGCCTTTTATATTTCGGGATTGGGCAACCCTAGTGTTGCAAACTAGCAACTGCCAGCTCTGTCGTAAAGTTTGACATTTTTGCGGTTATACGTACATAGAACGTTTTATCATACGAGCGCTGTTTGTGTTATCTACAGTAACTTAAACGACTCATCTCGCCCAAAAATGGATTTAAATCGTGAAAATGATCGTCAGATTATTTTTTACAACTTTCGACTTGGAGTAATCCATAATGAACTTAATTCAATTTTTGGCGATGAAGCTCCATCCAGGACCAGTGCTTATCGATGGTATGGTGAATTCAACCGAGATCGTATTTCACCTAAGACGAATTTCGTGAAATCGTCCAAAATCAGTTGTTCTTCCGGAAACCATTGATGCCGTGCGCCAATTGATATTGCAAGATCGTCTTATAACCTATCAACTGATATTGCGAGATCCTCATGTGATCTATCGTGAGATTAAGGCAACCTTAGGCATAAGTGGGAGCAGCATACATTCAATATTGCATGAACATTTGACCGTCAAAAAAATTTGTTCGCTTTGGATCCCACACAATTTGTCAATCGCTCAAAAAAAGGCTCCTGTCGATTGGTCGAAAGAAATGCTCCAAAAATACGATCGCGGTGCTTCGAAACACGTCTATGATATCATGACAGCCGGTGAATCGTGGACTTACGCGTATGAGCCCAAAACTAAACAGCTGTCGACTGTATGGGTGTTTTAAAGTGAGCCAAATCCAAAAAAGTTGCTCGCGCACGAAGCGGACTGGACATGTCTCAACCGTACCATTAGAACAACGCCGAAACGTCAATTCTGAGTGGTACACAACCATTTGTTTGCCAGTTGTCTTCCAAGAAATCAGGAAAACCAACCGCCGAAGACGGATCACTCTTCACCTCGACAATGCGAGCTCTCACACATCGGCACAAACAACTGCAGTTTTGAGCACTCAAAACATCGATTTGATGAGTCATTCGCCGTATAGTCCTGGTTTGGCACCGAATGACTTCTTTTCATTCCCGTACGTAGAAACTCAAATGAGAGGTCAACATTTTTCGACCTGAAGAAGCGGTTGATGCGTTCAGAATGCATGTTTTGGAGATACCTCAATCAGAGTGGCAAAAGTGATTCGACAATTGGTTCAAAAGCATGCAAAAGTTTAAAGATCTTAATGGGTGAAAATGTCTATTGAAAGAAAGAATCTAAACTTTTCTGTTCCTGAATATTTTCCTACTAAGCTAAGCAAAACAGTGGTTAACAAGAGCAAGTCTTTGCTGAGCACATTCACTATAGTCATACAGTATTATTAGGGTACGAATGTTATATTTCGTCGAAGCAAATAGTGGCCGCCGTTGCGCAGGAGGTAGTGTACGACTTGCACATGCCGAAGGTCTAGGTTCTATTCCCAGCTAAAAACGAATTGTTTGAATTTTTCACGACATCTCCGAGCGATAAGAAAGAAAATCGGTTTTACATCGAATTGTTACTGGCGATGAAAAATGGATTTATTTTAAGAATCATAAATGGAAAAAATCATGAATTAATCTGGGACAACCATCAACATCGACTGCAAAACCAAATCGATTCGGCAAGAAGATAATGCTGTGTGTTTAGTGGGACCAGAAAGGTGTGCTGTACCAGGAGCTACGAATATTAACATGGTGAAACCGTTAATATTGATCGCTACCGACAACAAATGATCAATGTGAACCATGCATCGATTGCGAAACGACAAGAATGGGCCAGAAGACACGGTAAGGTAATTTTGCTCCATGACAATGCACCTGCACACAAAGCAAAACCGGTTCAGGATACAATCAAAACACTTGGCTGGGAGCAGCTACCCCACCCGCCGTGTTCACCAGACTTGGCTCCTTCCGACTGTCATTTGTTTTCATCGATTGGACACGCATTCGCTAAGCAGCACTTTGATTCCTACGAGAAGGTCGAAAATTGAGTGTTTGATTGGTTTGCTTTAAAAGACGAAAAATTTTATTGGCGTGGTATTCACAAGTTGCCAGAAAAGGTGGTAAAAATGTGAAGAAAACAATGGCCAATATTTTAAATAAAATGTTTTTACTTTCCCATTAATAATTATTTTTTTCAGAAAAACCTGGATATCTTCAAACTAAAGTTGGGAACAAGCGCTGAGGTTCTGGCTATTTTAAGCCCACACATAGCGCACATAACGATCGTCTGCGGTTCTTATACAAGGCTCCAAACCTGCTAAAAATTCCATCACAATCCCAGTTTTTTTTTGCAAAATCATATAAGAAAAGTTTTATTATTAAAATAATATTCATTCATACTATTTTATGTGTATATAACAGTAAAAAGGCTACATGTCAAGTGAATTAAACAATTATATATAAAAAATAAATAAAAGCAAGAAAAATTTCGAAAAAAGAATCAAGCCTGAAAGGGAGTTAGTATTCAGTTTACTTGTAGACCCAAAAATGCGAAAAAGGAAACAAAAATGCAACGATTCTGAGAGCCATTGATAGCAGTGTACTTACGGAAAAGTAAAACCTAAGGCTTAATTGGGACGACCATCGAAGCGTAAAAAATAATTGTTGGCGCTACAGTCCAAAGGGGGACCAGGGCCTAGCTTGCTCATCAACTACTCGTGTTGTGCGCGCTACTGTTCTCTCACGAGTAGAAGGGACCTACAGTTTTTTGCCGACTCCGAACGGCGAAATTAAAGAATCTTTCTTAGACAGTTATTACTCTTTGAGTGTTGTCCGCAGCTCGAAAGAGGTGGTGCCGTGAAAAATTGGAAAAAATTTGTTTTGAATCGAACCAAGACCCTTCGGCGTGTGAGGGTCGCAGCCTACCCACTACGCCACGGCGACCACGTATGGTGGAACAAAATCATTTCGAAGCAGCTAGAAAGATCAGATCAGAACTAGAAACCCAGGACAAAACGGAAGTGTACCCAGAATGTGTTCGATCAATTGGGAATCTCTAAGATCATATTAAGGCGTTTTTTGCGTATTGGTCTTGGTTTACACTAGTCAAAGAGCAAGCTGACTCAAAAATTTAAGTCGATGAACCATCCTACGACTGGATTCTGGAGAAAATGCGCCAAGAAGATGAATTGTATTGCAAAATCGTCTTCAGTGACTAAACTCATTTTGGTCAACAAACAAAAATGTTTTATAAGTCTGCATGAATCACTTCTCTATCCACGTACGGTTTTCATGCCAACGGCATTATTGTACCCTATTCTTCCGCCAACAGCGTTAAGTTACTGTCACCGAATTAAGCACTTGGACGACATGTAGTTTAAACAGAATAATGCCACAAGTCACATAGAAAACTTTACAATTGATTTGTCGTAGAGTCTGTTTGGTTAAGTTGTAGTCTCCAGAAATGGGCAAGTCCATAGGCAATCATGATAAGCAAAAGGTAAACAAAATCAACTCGCAGAAGACGCTTCGTTCGCTTCCGAGTGTCTATATAAGTCTCCTTAACTTTGGCGAAACCCGATTTTGTCAAACGAGGCAAAACGCAACGATTTTATGCCTGAGATTGTGGGTAACACAAAATATTGTGTTCGAATCCAATTTTACAGAGAAGACTGTAAGGCATGGTGGTTTTATGGTGTGGGCTAGTATGGGCTCTGCAGGGGTAGCTAGACACGATTAAAGGAAGTACTATTTGATTTATGTACATTGTTATCTTTAAGCTAAACTTGGGAACAAGTGCTGACGTACTGGGTACTCCACATGACATCTATTTCCAGGAGGATAACAGCCTTAAGCTCATCTGTGGTTCTAATACAAAATCCCATACTAATTGAGAGTTTGAAAACAAACCCAGATCATTATTTTAAAAATATTTTAAAGAAGTTTTAAGATTAAAATGAAATGCGACCAAATTTTTGTTCTAAAAGAAAGCAAGTACAATCTATTTTCATGCCATTCTTATATATACTAATTTTTCTCATCTTGAATTTGTTTTTTAATTTTTCCTCTAGGTGTACGGCAACTTTTGTTGAGCACTATACGTCTGAACTTCAGAGTCATCCCAAGACTACAAAACGGTTTGGTTCTAACTCGACCCTTAACAGAAAATTGTGTATTATGCTAGAAAGTTGTGAACGGAAAATTAATGTACTCTCTGGTCAACTGGCTCTTGAATTATCTCTTAAGACGACGATGTCTATTGAGTCATAATCCCAAACCACACAGGCGTGCACATTTCCAACATTGCTGTGAGTACCGTTGACAGAGATTCTTGTAGAAGTTCTCAGATTGAGTTTCCAACTCTCCCCACAGATGAAACTGTAAAAAAACAGAAAAAAATCAAGCCCACGACCTAACACAACCGTTTTCAGCTTCCTCTCCCTTCATCCTTAATTCAAATTGATTGCCTCCTTATCAGCAACCATATGCGTATCCGTCGTTAAGTTCCGCCAGATTGTCTGTGCCATCTCCACAGTTCGCATAACTCACCCAAATGAATAACATCACGAATCTTTCCTTTTCCTTCCTTTCCACACATGCATCACCGTCCACGCGCACGAGTTGAATGAAGAATCAGTCTGCCCCCTGGCGGACTTCGCTTTTTTCATTGCCAGCGAGCAGTTCCTTTCTGCGGTCTTGCGTCCCCGAACATTTTTTTCTTAATTCTCCAACAGTCCCGACATTAAGCAGCTAATAACATTTCGAAATACACATGTGCGCCGAGCACATGAATGTCGTCCGTCGGACGCCTGCAGCCTGGGCGATGCCTTCGTTTCTGAATTTGTATGCAGACAGCGTAGGGTCCTTACGAGCGTATCTAGAATTTGGGATTATCCCTCGTTGAAATGATTGCCTGGACTGTTCGCACATGCACACGCCGCCAGAAAGCGAATAAAGAAATTCGCACGTAGACACAGCCGCTCCAATAACATTCATTTCAATGTCAACAATCAACGCAGAGTCTGTCACTCAGTTAAGGTAATGATTCGCAAATAGGCTCACTCCCGGACGCCTCCGGGGTGGTCTAATGAACTTCTGTTTGCTTTCGGGGGACTGTCTGTGTGGAATGGTGAAACAGATTGCTGCTTCACAGCGATGCATAATTTTGGACGCACATGTAGGATCAGGCAGGAGCGAACGGTATCCTCAGACAGACTAGTCGTAAAATCTAACGATTCGCATTAGTAACCCTTGAAGAGGTGGCAGTTCTTATTTGCTTTCGATGGCTGCGAGGAGCAATCATGCGTGAACGTATCGGAGTGATGAAGGTGCTTGAAGCAGAGACAGACACGCTTCACAGATCGAGGCCACGATGCAGGAGGAAGACAATGAACTTTGTTAGACCTTGAGTTCAATTTCTTGTGGCAATGTTAAAGGTTTCAGAAAACCATGAATTTGTTTTGAAACACTATCCCGAGCAATAAGTCCGTGATGTTAGGAATAGTTCTGCATTTGAAAAGAATGTTTTGGTTGTTTTCGAGTAGATTTAAAAATGAAACAATGTGAGCCTGTGGATGTCTGAGGCGTTGAACGCAATTATAGGAGTGAACTTAATGAGAAAATTTAGATTCTGAGGAGAGTTTTAAAATTGAGAATTAGAGCCCCCTTCACCCACGTATAGAAAATCCTTTAAAAGCCACAAGACGTCTTTTTGAATTATTTTTCTTAAGCTTGCTATACAATTTGTTGGTGGCCAGTTCCACCTAAATGATTGCGCTGATGATTTACGGAAAGTAAGTTAAAAGGCCCTTAAAGGTTCACAAATGTGCCCCATCCCCCCAAATAAACCAAAATTAGCACTCTATAAGATAGTTTGTTTATATTTACGGTACTTATTGCTTTTTGAATGTAAAATTTTTAGCATAATTGTGGCATAACGATAATGAATTTAACAATTTGCTTTCTTAAAATCCTCAGCCACAGTCATAAAGTCCATCAATGAGACATTTAAAGAAACTTTATGTTAAAAATGGAAGCCGTGACGTAGTGGGTAGGGGGGATCTTTAATTTCTCACGGCACCATCTCTTTCGAGATGCTGACAACACTCAAAGAGCAAGAATGATAGAAAAAGAGATTACGCAATAGAGTGTTCAATTTTCTTTCGTTCTGCGCAGCTTACGTCACGCGAGACTTCTGGTTTGACAGCTCTTTGTTTTTGCTTAATATCTTCATACAAATTGAAGCAGGAAAATTGCATGTTTTATTTCCAAAAGAGTAATGTAACAACCAAGTTATTGAAATAAAAGACTAGATTTAAATTTTGAACTAGTGGACAATTTTATTATATTTTCTTTTTTTCTGAATTGAAACTCTGTAATTTCTTTGTTTAGTTTCCTTATCCTAAAATACATTCGTGCTCTAAAATAAAGTTTTTTTTTATTTTCTCGAAATGTGTTATTTTATTCCAAATGTGTCTTAAGATATTCGGGGAATATAAAGAGGTCATCCCCATTCACACTTTCGAAAATTTCTTCGAGTTGCTTCATGTGGACCATTAGTGCAAACGTGGGTTTATCCAGGTCTTCTTCGTTGAGATGGTTAACCCACGTAAAAGTCGTGTTCTTGTTTTGAAGAACACGTATGTCGGGAATTTCATCCCCCAACTTATGGGAAATGTTCTAAGACAAATTTTCAAGCCCATCGTGAGCTAAAGATTCCAATTCATTGTCCACCTGGCTGTAGACATCAGTGCTCGGAGGGTTTATAGTTATACTCATAACATATTTAACGTATTTATATATTTCAGATATGTATGTAGATAAAACATTACTTGTGCGAGTACATTTGGAAACTAAATCAGGCGTGTCATCCGAAGCAACTGTTTGGTCACCTAAATGACCTAAGCTGGCGGCTCTTGTTATTGTCTGAGCTATAGTGTGAGAAAAAAGTTTTCTAGCCATTTTTACTTTCTGTCTTTTTGCTCCAATAACAGTTATCCTTTCTCCTGCATAAGTGAATCCACTGCTTCCGTAAGACGGTGTGTTTTGGAACCGAATAAAACCGTACATTCGGTTTACACTTGTTGTAGTTTGCATTGCCGCCAAACACAGCACACCTCATTTTCAAAAATGTCACTTTATTTAATTGTTAATAAATTACAAAATATTTTTCTTTTAATTTTTTTCGAATAAACGCGCGGAAATTGCAGTCAAACCTGACATCCGTATATAAAAAGTAAACATCCGTTGTCTCAGCCTACGTCATCAAAAATTGACAGAAGGTGAAAGACATGCGCAATGCGTAATCTGCATTTCTATCATTCTTGCTCAAAGAGTAAGATCTGTCTAAGAAAGCTCCTCAAACTTCGCCGTTCAGAGTTGGCAAAAAATTGTAGGTCCCCACTCCTCGTGAAAGAATAGAATACAAGAGTAAGCCTGGTCCCCCTGTGGACTGCCGCGCCATACAATTATTATATAAATATATAAATTTCGTTATGCAATTTTTGGTCCTGTTACCTTGATGGCAATAGGAGGATAAAATTCAACACTACACTCCAGCATACAGAGTATTCATATCCCCCTCACACCGGTACCCCAAAATCTGACGTATCAATCGACGGATCTCCAGATCAGAAAGATATTTAAATTCAATTGATAGCTTTGTCCTTTGAGAGTGTCGCTACTAAAGTAGAAAAGCTGAAAATGCGGCTTAGAAAGCTTTAGAGAATAATGAGAATTGAAAACCTTTAAGTACAAAATGCCAAAATGCACTCATTCTTGGGTGCGTGTATGGAAATGATTTTTCAAAAGAAGCGGCATCGACATACTCAAGAGGAAGAAGTTGTATGGGCTCGGAATTTTAAGAAAACTTTACTTTAAACTTTTTGTTTTGTCTTTTTGATTAGCCTCTACCATAAATCTATATCGAATCAAAGAATAGATCATTGTTTGGATCGATGGCAGAAAGAATTATTTTGATTAATTTGATTAATAGAATTTTATATTTCGGGATTAGAGAACAAAAACAAATATTAATCATCGAAAATAGCTTTATTTTTTTCAAAATATTCCCTATTAAGATCTATACACTTTTGCATGCGTTTGAACCAATTGTCGAAGCACTTTTGACACTCTGATAGAGGTATCTCCAAAACATGCATTCTGAACATATCAACCGCTTCTGCAGGTGTCGATAAACGTTGGCCTCTCATTTTATTTTTCACGTACGCGGATAAAAAGAAGTCATTCGGTGCCAAGTCGGGACTATACGGCGGATGACGCATCAAATCGATGTTTTGAGTTTCGAGTGAAAAAAAATGAAGTTGTTTGAGCCATTGTCGTGGTGAAAAGTGATCCGTCTTCGGCGGTTGGATTTCCTGATTTCTTGGAAGACAACTGGCAAACAAATGTTTGTGTACCACTCAGAGTTGACTGTACTGCGTTGTTCTAGTGGTACGGATGCGACATTTCCAGTTTTTCCGAAGAAGCAGGCAACCATTTCCTTGGATGTGCTTCGTGCGCGAGCAACTTTTGTTGGACTTAGCTCAAACACTCATACAGTCGACTGCTGTTTACTTTCGGGCTCATACGAGTAAATCCAGAATTCATGGGCTGTCACGATGTCATAGACGTGTTTCGAACCACCGCTATCGTATTTTTGAGGCATTTCCTCCAAAAATACGATAGCGGTTGTTTCGGAAAAACAACTGATTTTGGACGATCTTCACGAAATTCGTCTTGGAGTGAATTACGACCTCGGTTGAATTCACCATGGAATCGATAAACACTAGTCCTTGATGGAGATTCATCGCCAAAAATTGAATTAAGTTCATCGATGCACTGTTGTTGAGTTAATCTACGTCGAAAGTTGTAAAAAAAATAATCGCACGAAAATTTTCACGATTAAGTTCCATTTTTCGGACGAGATGAATTTTTGAAGTTACTGTAGACAACATATATGGCCGCCATGGCGTAGTTGGTAGAGTGCGACGCTCACACGCCGAAGGGTCTAGGTTCGATTCCCGGCTGAACAGCTCGAATTTTTCACGGCACCACTTCTTTCGAGCTGCTGACAACACTCAAAGAGTAATAACTGTCTAATAAAAAGCTTCTGTCAAACTTCGCCCCAGATGATGTGACTGGTTTATGAATTACATGATTTAAAATCACATCTGTATCACTATTTATAGTGTCAACGGAATCACTGATGGAGAAAAGACCATCTGTGGCGGGATGGCGACTAACAGACCCAGGCTTTGAGGGAACCTGACTGGTAGTGACAGCTTGACCAGAGGCTATATTCTGGTGCCACGGGAGGTCAGGAGCTCCTCGAACTTCGGTTCCAGCCTGACCGTGCAGTAGGCCCCCTTGTGGGAGTTTCTTGAGCTGTGGTTTACCACCTAACACCGCGGGTAGCGTCGAGGAGAGTGAGAGTGTTTAAGCAGAACTAGGCAAGTCGGTTAGGGGACTATCCCTTCTCAGTGTGGAGTTGCATTCTCAACCGGGCGCTGCGACCCAAAAAGCGGAAGAGGTTTTAGAAAGGCTTCGCATCAAACAAAGGTGGGGTGATTGCCCCTCAAGCATGATCTCAGTTTGGTACTTGGGTAACTTAGGCGTTTAGTCTTGCGTTACTTACGACTCTTGGGAAAAACGTGCCCCGTGATATAAGCCGTTAAGATAGGTGATCACGTAAAACCAAATTTCACATTTGTTAAACATCGCCGTGCGGATTCGGCAAAAAACTGTGGGTCCCTTCTACTCGTGAGAGAAATAGACTAGCAGAGAGTAAATTGATGAGCAAGCTAGGCCCTGCTCCCCCTTTGGGCTGTAGAGCCAACAATTATTATTATTTTAACCACCAGATCCTGGGTAACAAACTTTGATAGAATATCAACTGAATCAGTTAGTTGACATAATAAAGCACATCAAAGCAACTTAAACATTCGCCCAAGAAACAAAATTGTTCAAAGACCGGTGTTAGCCGGATCGAAGACATTACAAGGGTTCTTGGGCCCGAGTGAGTAAATTTCTTAGCGCAAGGAGTCGTATTTCCCAACCTCTCCTTTCACAACGTAAGCTTGGCTTGCTAATGTAACAGGTTTGAATAAACAGTGACTGCGCCGGAGCAAAAAATTTTCCTTAACATTCCAAAGATTTCTGAAACGAACTGAGCTGCTTGTGGGTTTAGGTAGAAAATGATCTTTGTCTCCTTTTTGTTTTTAGGGAAAACTTCTAAACTGTAATGTGTAACCAGAATTTGAGTATCTTACACAAGAAGTCCTGATTGATATAAGGCTTGGTCAATTTCACTATTAAAGGGGGTCAGCCTAGTTATCTCTTTTTAGGAAATTGGTTATCTAATTCACGGGCACAGGACATCGCTCCTTAAAATACAATGTTCTCTTCGCTGAATATACAAATAGATTAAGAAGTATAAGGTTGTCCGCCTTTTTGGTCTTTTGAATTTTCCGGCTATGTACAAAGGGCTACAGAGCTCGTATCTGGCAATACTATACATCATTTGAAAGGTCTTGACTTAACCTACGACGATACGCATGATAAGTTTGGATATTGCGTTCAACAGTTATGCCGTGTAAACATGGAGTTCACAAACGCCGAAATTAGCGCTTCTTTAAAGTTTTCCTTCGTTAAATGCAAATCCGCTAGACTGAACTGAAATGTTCCGTGAGATTAATAGTGTTCTGTGGGATGGTATTCTATCACTTCATATCAGGGAGGGGCGGGTGGTACTCTTTCACGTCGAACCGCGGAGGAATGGTTTCGACGATTCAGAGCCAGTGAAAACGACACCATGGATAAGCCAGCCGGCGGAATGCCTGTGACAACGACTACCGATCGATTCATGGAAATCTTCGAGTAAGACCGGCATGTGGCATCTCGTGTCATCGTCAAGGAGATGGAAGTTAGTCACCAAACCATTTCATACCATCTGCAGAAGGCTGGATACAAAAGAAGAAGCTTGATGTTTTGGGTGCCGCATGATTTGACGCATGATTGATTTGGACCGAATCAACGCCTGTGATAGTCTACTGAAACGGAACGAACTTGACCTATTTGTGAAGCGGATGGTGGCTGGCAACGAAAAATGGATCACATATCCATCACAATATCAAGCGAGAACGGTCATAGTTGAAGGCCGGTGAATCGTCCTAAACAATGACCAAGTCGGGATTGATGGCCAGGAAGGTTTTGCTGTGTGTTTGTTGGGATTGGAAGGGAATCATCCACTATGAGCTGCTCCCATATAGCCAAACGCTTAATTTTACCATCCACTGCGAACAACTGGACCGCTTGAAGCAGGCGATCAACCAGAAGCGAATTGGCCAACAGGATGGTGTAGTGTTCCACCAGGACAACGCCAGAACACACAATTCCTTGATGACTCGTCAGAAGCTACGGACGCTTAAATGGGAGGTTTAATCACAGCCACCATATAGCCAGGACATATGACCAAGTGATTGGCACCTGTTCTTGTCGATGGCTACCGGCCTTGGTGGTGTGAAGTTGAACTCAAAAGAGGCTTGTGAGAAGTGGCTGTCCGAGTTCTTCGCAAATAAGGATGGTGGTTTCCACGAGGGGGAAATTATGAAGTTGCCGTCTAGGCAGAAACAGATTGTCGAACAAAACGGCGCATATTTGAACTAAATCCGATCACTGTAACACTTTTTATAAAGCATTGAATGAAGAGCAAAAAAGCGGATGGGAGATATTTGACAACCTTATATTTACAAAAGAGCAGTATAAGGATCAGAAATCGTATCCACTTGCAATGAAACTTTTAAAAATGACGAAATAAAAATCACTCAACCTTTTGGCAACACGAGTCTCATACAACCTCTTGCATGTGCAGCAGTTTTCGTACATTGTAAGCATATAAACGGAAAAGTCACAGCGATAAAACGAGAAAAACTGCCACATTCCACCCGCAAGCGGTGTGCAAACACCTCAAATGGATTCCTTTCCAAAACATCTCTGCCCAAATGTCCTTTACAGCGCATGGAAAAGGAATCTCATGTTTCTCGAGAAAAGAGAAAACACAAAAAAAAATTCACATAAATGTGAGACTTCTCTTCACGAAATGTTCTCACTGTCAATGCAAAATTCTTCTGGAAAATTCTCACAAAATGACACCGTCTTCCTTCCATTTGCATTCCATTCTAACTGTCCTCTCGTTTACGTTCAAGGCACCCGACCATTATCCGGTCGTTTGGTGGGGACTTTTGTCCGAGACAGGTGACATTTATGTGCGCAAGTGACCCTTTGGCGATCTGACGGAACTCACTTGAATACGGAAATGGGGCCAAAAGTTCATATCTTTACGAACGTGAGGGGTTATGCGTCCATCTGATGAGAATCGTTTTTGTTGATTAATCGACGAGGAGCGTGTCAGTGTTGGAGGGTGGTCCGCGAATGATTCAAGGACTCGCAAATGTTTACGAGATAAAATTGTGCTTACGGGGAAGATGTAGTCTATTTCAAGCAACAGGACACGTGCTCCGACCGTCATCCCCCGAAAACGTGACCCAAAAAGATAAACTGTCACAGACACTGGTGTGACTGCTCCCTCATAAACAACTGAACTGAGAGCGGATTTGCGTGCCTGGGAGGGAGTTAATGAATATTGACAAGATTAATTTGCTTAACTGGAGCTCAATAAATCTTCTCAATGGGCAGAGATTCAGTAGAGGCGCGAGGAGGCGCTTTTGTTCCTCCTCCAAATGAAGATGTAAAATGAAGCCTTACTCCTGCAGCAAGCCATATAAATCCTTCCGATGTTTAAAGCTTTTGATATAAAGAAACACATCATCAACTCCCACTCGATTAATCCCCGCCGAGTAGAAGTCCTTCGAATGATTGCGCTACCAGCACATCGGACATGTAAATAATTTCCTGCAAGTCTCAGATACGAGTCCCTCAAGTACACTCCACACCGATAGCGTGCCATGAAAGCCCGCTTTCCTGCTCCACAAAAATCAATTATAATTAACGCAACCCCACGGGAACAACAGTCGTAACCGGAAAATAAAGAAACAATTGATCCCAGGGGCAACATCGTTGATTGGGAGAGTGTAAAGTACACGCAGCCACATTGACAGAACGCCCACATCCCCAGACCACTGCAGATGGTATGCTCGCCACTGAAGTGAGTCTGCCATTCGAATTGATTTGATTTTTCGCACTCCGGCGGGGCCAATTTGGATGATTGTTCTGCTGTTCAGAAGGCTTCTGCAAACATCCTGCGAGCTCTGAGCAGCCAAATGACCAGGAACATGTACGAATACGTGGAGGACTATGTTCTGTTGACTTCATCTGTAGAAGGATAATTGTTTTTAGGGAAAATTGCTTAAAGGATATAAATGGCAGCTTTCAAGTTGAACTAAAGAATCATATTTAAGTGTGGTCAGTGGTTTTAGTCAAAGTGATTAATCGATTGAGCCTTCAGTTCTCTAGTCGCCAGTCTTCAGTCTTCAGTCTTCAGTCTTCAGTCTTCAGTCTTCAGTCTTCAGTCTTCAGTCTTCAGTCTTTAGTCTTCAGTCTTCAGTCTTCAGTCTTCAGTCTTCAGTCTTCAGTCTTCAGTCTTCAGTCTTCAGTCTTCAGTCTTCAGTCTTCAGTCTTCAGTCTTCAGTCTTCAGTCTTCAGTCTTCAGTCTTCAGTCTTCAGTCTTCAGTCTTCAGTCTTCAGTCTTCAGTCTTCAGTCTTCAGTCTTCAGTCTTCAGTCTTCAGTCTTCAGTCTTCAGTCTTCAGTCTTCAGTCTTTAGTCTTCAGTCTTCAGTCTTCAGTCTTCAGTCTTCAGTCTTCAGTCTTCAGTCTTCAGTCTTCAGTCTTCAGTCTTCAGTCTTCAGTCTTCAGTCTGCAGTCTACAGTCTTCAGTCTTCAGTCTTCAGTCTTCAGTCTTCAGTCATCAGTCTTCAGTCTTCAGTCTTCAGTCTTCAGTCTTCAGTCTTCAGTCTTCAGTCTTCAGTCTTCAGTCTTCAGTCTTCAGTCTTCAGTCTTCAGTCTTCAGTCTTCAGTATTCAGTCTTCAGTCTTCAGTCTTCAGTCTTCAGTCTTCAGTCTTCAGTCTTCAGTCTTCAGTCTTCAGTCTTCAGTCTTCAGTCTTCAGTCTTCAGTCTTCAGTCTTCAGTCTTCAGTCTTCAGTCTTCAGTCTTCAGTCTTCAGTCTTCAGTCTTCAGTCTTCAGTCTTCAGTCTTCAGTCTTCAGTCTTCAGTCTTCAGTCTTCAGTCTTCAGTCTTCAGTCTTCAGTCTTCAGTCTTCAATCTTTAGTCTACACTTTTCCTTGATTCCCGTTTAAGTCCCCGAAGTTTTTGGCTTCAAAACATTCAGCATCCTTCACTACTTTAATATCCTCAACCTTTTTTTCCTTCCTTAACTTCCTTGTGCCAGGCTACAGACAAAATCGCCCATGTCATTACTCCGATAATGGAACGAATTCTCATTCGACTGCCATCAGTGTTGTTGTCACCAGGACCCGCTGGTAATGACCGCTTGATTACTTCTAGCCCACAACCGGTCCGCTCGCCTAATGCGGAAACTTTGGAACATTATTCGATGATGATGATGTCGATCCCCGACAGCTGAACCTTATTAATTTCCAATTTATTTGCAATATCAGTGGCCATTGCGGGTATTATCCAAATCTCTCTCGAACTACTTTACCTGCCGAAGAACACGTGTCCCACCGTCTGATGCGGGAAAGAGTTTATTTTAAGGGTGCGACGGCACGCACACATCGCTTCATTATGACACCTCATAATTACAAGGGAATTATTCGTCAGGGCAGAGGACTTCTCGGAAATGGAGTTGTCTCAAGCAAGAGGGGAATTGCAAAGGAGGAGTGGGGACATTGTACGGCTGTGTGTTCTGATATGCCGTGTTTGCCGCTAGTTGGAGGTTTTGCGATTAAGAAAAGGAGTCTGTTTCTCTGAATTGCCAATGGTGGAGACTTAGTTTTGTCGCGTTTCTTTCATGTGTCTTATTAAGGCTTTTAGTTTTTAAGTCCCAGCGTCATGCTTGTTTATTTGAAGGAGTCTTAAGAATATTGTTCAGCTGGCAACAGTTTGTTGATCTATTTTATTTCAAGTGTGGAATCGGTGTGAGGAAGGATATTACCCAACCCCAGACAGAGCCCAATTTACCAGCCCGTCGCTAAGCTTTCTTTTGTTTTAAAACTGTTTTGAGTAGATCAATTACGAAACCATGCCATTTACTTGGGAATCGACTTTTTTCCAAGACGAAAATCAACCACGAGCCTCTCAAATCTTTCCTGCGATGTTGATGTCAGGCTGATGTTTTGTCTATAGATTTTGGCAACGCCTTTGACAAAGTCCCTTTAAAAGCTTATTCATTTCAAACTTCTGTGAATGAGGAATTGTGGGAAATGTTCAAGAACATAACATCCTTAAAGAATTTCAAGCTGGATTTAGAAAAAGTTATTCTACAATCGACCAGATATTCTGCTTAACAAACATTGTCAAAACATATAAGAGAAAGAAAAAAAAGTTGTACGCCTTTTTCGTAGATTTTCAAGCAGCGTTTGATTCAATATGGACGGGGAAGAAATTGAGGTAGTATCCAGATACAAATACCTAGGTTTCCTAATATCGTCCTCTTTAAACTTGAAACCTCACTTTGAGGAAAAATTAGCTGTCGCTAAAAGAGCTATCTGTTCGATTTGGGAACGTTGCTTCAAAAATAAATATGTATCGAAAAGTGCAAAACAAACTTTATTCCACTCAACTGCAGCTTCAATAATGCTCTACGGAGCTCAGGTATGGGGCTACAAAGGCTATGATGGTGTGGAAAAATTCCTTCGCTACTTTTAGAAGATCTTTCGGTTACCAAAAAATACCCCCAACTATATGTTACATATTGAAACGGGAACTCCTCCGTTGCTCTTGTATACCATCAAAATGCACTTCAACTATATTTTAAAAATACTACAGATGAGCGAATGCCCATTACCAAATGTAGTTTTAAGAAGTATAATTAGAACAAACGGATACATTTACGAGGAATGCAAAAAAAAACATCTTCCGAATGCGGTTTAAATCTGTCTATTGAGGCGGACGAGCCTCCTCATCTTTTAAGAAAAAAATTTAGGTCAGTTTTGGAGGGTTTTGGTAGACACACATATGACAAATATGTCGAAGAAGCTGAATCTCCACCGTTTGAGAACTACTACAGCAAACTAAACCATTTTTTAAATGAAAAAACATATTTCCTTGACAGTCACTCAATTTTTAAACTGAGAGGAGAACTCGTTCAGTTAAGCTTTATCCCCCACAGACCAGATTTATCAATTCTTTGTAACCTATGTAACATGAGGAAGAGAGAAGACATCTTACATTTTATTGGTGTTTGTCCGATTCTAAAAGAATTTCGACTAACAATTTTCGAAAGACTTGTTTTAGACGAATATGAAGTAACGTGCATCTTAAATGGAGAAAAGGGATGGAAGGCCTTATACGATTATTCAGTAGCAGCACGTTGTTATAGAAAACGTATCATAGATGGAGATTTTTAAAGTAAAACGTATGTATGTATTTTGTCAATCTGGTAGACGGCCATAGGCCAAACCATAAATGACTTAGGTTAAACTTTACATTGTAAAACATTTATTGAGAATAAAAGTCAAACGAACTAACTAACTAAATTGTGGGAAATGTTGAGAACTGTTTATCACCCGCTGAGGTTCCCCAAAGTAACTTAAAGTCAGTATCTTAGTCCTTTACTTATAATTTTGTTGACTATCGGCAATGGTTGCTTTTAGATACCTGTCTACACTGAGAGGAAGTTTGATTAGCGTGTAATAATAATAATTATCAACATGATTTGATGGCTTCTATTAAACAGTTGTAACAGGATTTCACGATTTCAAAAAAAAATCGTGCTGCTTACTTTACGCCTGCTCTTAATTCATGCACGTACTGTACACCTAATGTAAATAAGTCACCGTTTGGGTTCATAAACCCTGTTCGCTAAGCTCTCTCGCGTATCCACGACATTCCGGTGCTCAATAAAAAACAGATAACACACAAAGTAAAGTCTTCGTTTTTTTTCCTGTCATTCTGCAACACACTTTCTCTGGATAATGTCTTCAAAACTAATGTGCGCTTGTGCCGATTAAATAAATGTTTCCATTTCTCCACAGCAATTTGATAGAAGCGCAAATTGCGTGCACTTGTGGCCGAATCCATTACTATCTGGCTATGAGCTGTCTTTTCTGAGTGTTTTTTGCGACCTAAGCACTATTAGTATTGCACTCGAAGACGCTTAACAAAGCGCAACCAATATACACTCAAAAGATGTCACACGCCGTAGGCAAGACAAAAATTGGAAGTAGGGCGCTCCTTTCGAAGAAACTCAAGTTTCCTCCCTAGCCTAAGTCCGCGAAAGATCTGGTGAATGGTCCTTACCATTATATTGCCCCCCCCCTTTTAAAAGCTCCGATGGTAAGCCATCTAAGCTTGCGGCTTTGTTGTTCTTCAGCCTTTTAATGGCAGTACCGACTTTTTCAAGGCTAGGTGGGAGTACTTCTTCCTCCACTGTTGGGATTTCCTGGTTCCCTATCACTCTCTATTGGTCAGGCCCGCTAAGCAGCTGCTGGAAATGTTGCTTAAACACATCCATTATTCCCTGTGGGTCCGTAACTAGATTACCCTCGCAATTTCGAAGACCATGCGTGCCTTTCCCAAAAGCCTGTGGCCAAGCTTTTGGCTTTTTGTAAAAGGCCCGTATTTTTCGTTTGTCCCTAGACTCTTCGATATCCTTGAGCAGGGAGGTTGCGAGAGACATTTTCTTCAGGCGTAGTACTTTTTTCTCCTAACGTCTTCTAGCTCGGTTCTCCTCTTGCACTGGTCTTGGTTTCCGCTGCAGCGCTTTTTGGTATGCCTCGTCGGTTGCAAGTTTTTTCTGCTCACACTCGCCATCATACCACGGGTTTCTTGTCGGGGGTGGTAGGTAGGCTAAGGTAGTTTTCCCTACCTCCTTGATGGCCGAACGGCAATGCAACCACATCTCGTTGGCATTTGACGTGGGCATACCGGAGAGTCTATCACTTAATTGCTTTTCGTAGACTCTGGTAATCTCCGGGGTGCTAAGGCGCTAGATGTCGAAAGTTCTCTTTGTCGGCTGGTGCAGCTTTCTGACATTGGACAGTCGAGCTCTGAAGTTTGCTGCAACGAGATAATGGTTACGTAAACGTTTGCCCTCCTGAATGTTCGCACATCCAGGATATTTGACGCGTGTCTTCCGTCAATAAGCACATGGTCGATTTGGTTGGCTATCCGACAATACGGGGCTCGCCAGGTTGCTGTGTGGATTTTTTTGCGAGGGAACCTTGTGCTACATGTTACGTGCTGTCGTGAAGTCTGTGAGTTGGAAGCCTTTATCTGTTGTCGTGTCGTGTTCTTTCCGATCACTCCGCCAAAATTGTTTTCCTTACCAACTTTAGCATTGAAGTCTCCAAGTACGATTTTGACTTCGTACTCAATGCAGGCTCCGTAGGTGCTGCCCAAGAGGTCGTAAGATTTTAAGATGTATTAAATATTTCCTTATAGATAAAGATAAAAGCTATTTACATAACAATTCATTAGTGACACAGTTAATAATATTATAAGAAAATATTAGTGGCACTCTGTATTTAAGAATGAATATAAATAGAGTCGAGTGACACTTCAATTACTTAACAAACTAATAAAAAATGAAGGGGTGGGTTAGCAATTCAACTAAAAATCAAACTATAGAGAATTAGTGTAAATTAATAAGCGGTAACAATTCAAGAAAGGAAAGTGAAAACACAATTTTTTTTACTAAGTGGATATAGAGCAAGTTAATCCAGAATATTATAAAGAAGACATTCGAGACTTTCAATATCAAGGGTGAAGAACCACAACTTAACGCTTTTGGTAAATATTCCAGATAATGTTAATTATCGTATAGCCTGCGGTAATATATTAAGTAAACGATATGATAAAACAGAATAAAAATTTCGGTAAGCAGTTGTGCGGAAAGTTGGTACTGACATGATATTTAAATGGTCACTACGAAAGTTGTAACGTGAAATTAGACGAGAAGTACGGTTACCAGACATTAAAAAAAACAATTTTAACACTTTAAAGCAATACAAATGACGAACAGGAAGAATTTTCAGTAAAAAAGATGCCATAATAAAATGTCTTTAAAAAATTGGTGGAACAAACTTTACTCAGATAATAAAAATGTGATTTGTTAAACTGAGTTTAGAATCAATTATTATACCCAAATATTAAAATTCAGAAACTCTTCTTCTTCTTCTTGTGGCGCTACAGTCCGGGGTGCACCTGGGCCTCAACCAACATGCCTCTCCAGCCAGCACGATCTTTCGCCAGCTGTCTCCAGTTGCGCACTCCAAGTTGGTTGAGGTCCTTCTCCACTTGTGTGCGCCACTTCAGTCTAGGCCGTCCTCTGTTGCGTTGTCCCAATGGCTCGGATTCAAAGACTTTTCGGGCCGGAGCAGTGGTGTCCATACGCTCTACATAGCCTAGCCATCTTAAGCGTTGTATCCGTAGACGCTTAACCAGGCGCATGTCGCTGTACAGCCTATAGAGTTCGTCATTAAATCTTCTCCTCCAGATGCCATCAACGCAAACAGGACCAAAAATCGCACGCAAAACTTTTCTCTCGAAAAGACTAAGGGCTTCCTCATCCGCCTTTGCTAACGTCCAAGATTCTGCGCCATATAGTAGGAAACAGAAACTCTCTCAATTAAAAAACATTTAGCACTACAGACTATATTATGACAATAGGAGAGAGACAAGGATCTAGATAAACAAATTCAGTTTTGAATGGAAATTAAAATTAGCATCAGACAGATAAGAGGATGATATGCTGAAGAACATTATTTTAGTTTTAGTAATAATCCTCTTTGATAGAGTCTTCCGCTTCGTCGGTAGGGGCGTGTGCACATATGAGGCTGATGTTGCAGAATCTACCTTGGATGCGAATCACAGCCAGGCGATCGCTTATCGTTCTAAAGTCGATGACCTTCGAATTTAGCCGTTTTCCCACCACGAATCCACATACAGATATGTGCATCCTTAAGCCACAGCTATAATATATGTCGCACTCTTTCTTTTTCATTATTCCTTGTCCTATCCAGCGTATATCCTGGATTGCAGTAATATCAGTTTTATATTGCGTGAGGTTATTTTCCAGTTTTTGAGAGGCCCGTGGAGTGTTCTTACATTCCAGGAGCACACTCGCAAATCGTTGTCCTTTTCCGTGTCGTGTCGTCGTTGAGTATCCGTCCGTTCTTCCGATGCTGCTTGCTCTTCCGTAACAAGTGTTTTTTTTTCTGTTAGTGGGTGTTTAGCCTTCTGCACAACCGGTGGGGAAGCGTTGCATGCACTGGTTCACTCCACAACGGGTGTTGTGAGACCTATCCGGGGGGTGCTTCAACTTACAGACTACGCAAAGACGCAGGGAATTAATGTGATCGCGCGATAGAAAGTTGTTGTCTATTGTTACTCCAAGATACCTAAATCGATGAACTCCTTCGACTTCGTTATTGGTGGCGGAAAGTGGTCAACAGTCATTTCTGTCGTAAAATGTGGATTGGTTCGGTTTTATTGGATGAAGTCCGTATAAGCATCACTTTTGGTTTTGCAGCAGGTGAAGACACTTCAGAGCACTCTCTCTGTCAGTGTCCTGCTTTCGCTCGTATCAGGTGGCGCCTATTTGGCGCTGTATGGGGGAAACTGAAAACCAAAGTTCCATATCGCAGAAGCGCATC
Source organism: Eristalinus aeneus (assembly GCA_955652365.1). Lineage (NCBI taxonomy): Eukaryota > Metazoa > Arthropoda > Insecta > Diptera > Syrphidae > Eristalinus > Eristalinus aeneus. Next base: position 28,253,700 of record OY019131.1, on the reverse strand, counting down.
TTGGTTTTTCCAACCAAGAAATTACATTAAATGAAGGTTACTGCCTGGTAGTACAATGGACCAGTATTTGAGTCTGAACGCTCCATTGTAGTTTATCCTAACTTCCAACAGAAAAAAATAACATATACATATATTTGCTAGTTGCGATCATAAACTCAGCATACCACCGACAAAGAGTTGTCTTTGATGAAGCAGCTCCCTGTAACAGTTTTTAAGCCATTGCTGTGCTTGCACGGTATTTCTTCCCACTAAATAGCAGTGTTTAATCAATACACGAAATTCTGTCTTTTTCCATTGCTTTAAAATTCGTAGCGTCACTGGAAGCACTTTAGCTTGCAGAAGATTGTCACGATTTGACGAGCATCATTGAACGTTTGTACTTCCTTATAATAATATGTTCCGCCCCCTACATATCAGCCACGGGACATTTTGAGTGATGTGTTATTATGGAAAATGACCTCTGCAGACGATAAAGATTATCATTTTGGTAGCACCTTAAGAACACCATTCTTTGAATTCCACAACGCGTGAGCTACATGGACTATATGAAAAGGAGAAAGGGGCGAATGGGCTTCACAATACTGATCTACTTGACATCTCCGACCACGAATTGAGCGAAAAATGATCTGAAGTCACGGGGAAAGTACAATAATGCAACGACTCATGCCGCTGACAATACATTCACAGTGAAATTTATCAAATTTACGTTTAACGTGGTCGCCGTGGCGTAGTGGGTAGAGTGCGATGCTCACACACGGAAGGGTTTAGGTTCAATTCCCAGCTCAACACCAAATTTTCGAATTTTTCACGGCACCACCTCTTTCGAGCTGCTGACAACACTCAAAGAGTAATAACTGTCTAAGAGAGCTTCTCAAATTTCGCCGTTCGGAGTCGGCAAAAAACTGTAGGTCCCTTCTACTCGTGAGAGAACAGTAGGGCGCACAACACGAGTAGTTGATGAGCAAACTAGGCCGTGGTTCCCCTTTGGACTGTAGCGCCAACAATTATTATTATTATACGTTTAACTAATGTCCCAACACAAAAGGGGATCACTTGGCGGACAGATACCTTATTCGAGTGGAGGGGCTAAGAACCCCACGGTAGTCTTTTATTGCGAACGGTCAGAATATATACCTTACACATGGGCTATGCAAATCAGAGCACGATTCGTTTAACTTGAAAGACGACTTCATTTGGGAAGAAATGTAGTAGAATAATTTCACAGAAGAAGAGAAACGAGAATCGAAGAGAGAATAGGAGTACAGATCATGACAGAAGAGATGACTACCGGTTAGGTCAGGCAATATTATTGTAAGAGACACAGTCGATAGAGGAGCGTTGGAATATTCGGATCAACAACAAAGTGTATAAAGAAAAAGTAAAAATACGTGTTCCCTTTTTATATAATAACCCCTTAAAGGAAGTTCTTTCTTTTCAAAGTTTCTGTAAATTTGGTTTATTCTTTCTACTTTTCGGAATGCCGTCGCATTCGTTCATTCTTTCACCTTGGAATATAAATTCAGTACAACCACTCAAGAACGAGGTGGTGTCCTGCCTGAAGGACAATTGAAATTTGAAACAGGCTACGGCAACGGCTGCAATCTCCATACTAGAGAGAACATTACGGCCGCACAATATTCAGAAGTTCAGTGAACCCGTAACGAGGCTAATGCCAAAAACACTCAGATGAGTACCAGAGAAAAGTGTTCGTCATTTTGGGGGCAGATGTAAGAAAAGCTGGTACGTGGGAAGTAACCGGAATGCACCTCATTTCCGTCCGTATTTGTGACCTCGGTGACCCCTCTCAATAAATATTCCATTCTGGAGGATTACATTGAATTTGAACGATCGTAGAAATTGGAGCACATTTTTACAACCCTGTCATAAACCGCAAACCCCCCCCCCAGGACGTTCATTTCTTCCCCTACTTGGCCCTATCGCAGTTGTTTGGATTATTGAAGAAGTCATCAAAGCAGAAATTGTCTTCTGTGGCTAAAATAAAAAGTTATCCTGAAAGTCCTTAAAATTAGCTGTTCATCACTATCTCAGTCTTACCTCGTAAGCAGCTCGTAATTGGCAATAAATTCGTCTCCTCCCACAAACTTGCCAGGACGCAGCCCCTCTGCAAAGAATGAACAAAATCAAGGACAAACATTTCGAATGAAGAACGAAACGACATTCCCAAAAATTAGATCCACAATACCGATGTAGTTCCCCCTTCCGTCACTCCATTCACCCGCTGGTGCTTCCGCCAAGGATACTCGGGAGATAAAAACTACAGCAGGGAATTCTTAACAAAACCAATTGAAGTTGCAAGGTATACCGAGTACACAACTGCTCAGCGTTCGGTTTATTACATTGTTAGCAGAAAGTTTCTTTTTCTCCTCGAAGGATAATAGAGCATCCGAGGTTGGCTGGGAGGAGGACACGAAAAGGCTGTACGAGCGATAAATTCGATTAGGTGCACCGCAATTCAGAGTGTATGTTTTAATAAAGTCGGAATTAAAGTTCTCCTGAGGTTGCCACTAGGAGCCGCCCAGGTTGGGTGGGTGAAATGTGTTTAATCGAAAATCCCCACTCCCTAGCGCTCTCCACTGGAATGCGGTGAAACTTTTGTCGTTGCCGTGCAAAGAAGTCTAGCAGGGGAGATGGTTGTTTAAACTGGTCTCAGTTTCAGTCTTAATTGTCGCAGACGGCAGCGGAAAAAGTTTAAGCAGTCAGTGATTCAACTTCTTGAAGCGGATTCCTCAGCGGGGCCACCTAGACTGTGGCGAACTCCAGGCAATTAAAAACAAACAGACAAAACTCACCGGAGACTACGAGACACTGGAAACTCAGGTCGTCACTGAAGGGAGCACCATCACCTTGTGCAAATTGTCACTTCTTCTCAGTGACAAGAAAAATTTTCACAAGTAAAAAATCAAGTAAGGACCTCACACAAGCTGAATCGTTGCAAGCTGCAACGTCCTTCAGATGCATGTCAAAAACTCGTCACGGAGGCGGGCAGACGTGCATCGCACTCCCTTATTCACAACACAAAAGGACACTTCGTCCTAAATGATTGAATAATTCTCAACATTTACAGAGGCGAAACTACAAGCGTGCTTCGTGCGTCCTGCAGGCAGGGAGTGAAAAGACGTCAAGCACAGTTGACGGTGTTTACCGTGAATAAGGACACAACAAGCTGAGAGACTTACGAGTGTTCGGGGAACTATCAACTATGACATTTGCATGTGAACGTTGTACCGGGCAAACAAGAAGATGTCATCGTTGCACCCATGTGTGCATGACGACGTGTGCTGAGACTCACTGTGATTGCCCATGCAGTGGGGGCATGGCAGACGCTCGAACTTGAGAGATATCTTTTGTTGTAGAAAGTTTTGTGTGCAGTTCTGCACCCACTATGGCTACCTATTGAGAGTAACTTTGACGGATGTGGCAGCATTTGTGTAGTGAACTGTTTATTGATGTTCTCGTTGTCACTTTGCAGGAGTTGTTTGTTTGTGAACTTTTCTGTAATAAACTGACTTTGTTTACTGTGGATATAAAACTGCTCTGTACTAATAGCAAATAAGAACTACGCTGATTGTCGATGAGTGTCTTGTAGAAAGCAAAGATGGCAGCAGTACATTACAAACATTGTAGACAAATAAAAAATGTTAAATTCAGGCAAATTAAAAAATCAATGCTAATGCATTTACATTGCACTAGAAAGGGTCAAGGTCACCACAAGCACTCAGAAGATGTCTTTAAATTTGCACGAGGATAGAAAAGTAAGCCTCTTTGGCCTTTTTTGTACTTTAAGTATATTTGGACATTACTCAATTTTTGTTCATTAGTGCGTATTTTTCAGACAAAAGAAAGGAAGAGAAATGTGCAAGGAGTATGCGTTACACTGTCTTTCGAACTAAACCCAATATGTTCGAAAATGTTGATCAGAAAGAAATGGAAAATAATTTAGCTTTGAATGGATGAGTTTAATTATTATTGGGAAACTAATGTATTGACACTGAATAATTAATTACTAGACCATTGAAGACATGTTGGCATTTACAGCTCACGCTTTGCATTGACAACAATTTTATTAATGCGAGTAAAAAAACACTATAAAGCGTGCGTTTCGCTAGGGCTTTGACATTGCGTCAAACTACGAATTACCTTAGGTTTATCTTAAATTTGTACACATTTTGTGCAATGCATAAATTGAAAAAACTGTTTGAATTGAAAACTTAGAAGCTTCTCAAGGCAGTTGAGAGGGTAATAGAGATGGTTGTGAAATTTCTTGGACAAACAAAGTAAAAATAGAAACATTGCCCAAAACAAGACCGTAATTTTTAATTTTAAGTGTGTCTGCTATTTTTATAAGAAATTTCTTTACAATTCTTTACATTCCTCTACCAAAGTATCAGGCAGTTTGTCAAATCACTTTTAAAAGAAGTTTCGTAATGTCGCAAAAGACCGACAAATTCCAAGGCATTTACTTTATTCTTATTTCGCTGCATGTCTCACAAGGATATTTTTGCTAAAAACTATTTACTTTGGTTTCCATTTCCATTTAAGAATGCAATATGACATAACATGTTGGGGTGGAACTTTTGTGAATAAAATACATCCCTTATTACTTGTACAAAAAAGGTGAAAAAAAGGTGAAGGTGAAAGAATTCACCTGCAATACACGCCTCGCTAGGAATGCCCGTTAATTCTCCCTCAAGCCCTCTTTGCGGCGTACAGTCAAATTCAGAGACTCGTTCTTTAGCCGCACTAAACGAACCTGGAATGCTCTTCCCAGCTCGATTTTTCCTCCTCATTACAATCCACAGGCATTTAAAACCAATGTGCATCGGTACCTCCTCTCCCTCTCTTCCTCTATACCTTCGGACCGTGCTGTGACTTGATCCGGTCACTTAAGGGTACTCGCAACCCCTTTTGCACGCGTCAATTATAAAAAAATATTGCAATATGAAAGGCGGATATTGTGGGCAATTTCTTGAAGGGGAGGAATGCAGCTGGCCAACTCATTGTTGAAATAGCGGTAGTGATAAACACGCAACATTTCATTGATGTTCTAGCGAGTCGATTAACCTCGCAGCATTATTATTACCAATATGATTAATCACTCTCTGTTGGATTCTATATAGTAGGTGCAAAGAGGTCTTAGGAGCACCAGACCAGATAGGAGCGTTATACTCGGGCTTTGGGCGGATGTACGTCGTATATATTGTTGCCAGGTTAAGAGGAGTGAAATATTTCTTGCATCGCTTTTAGAATCCTACACATTTCGCTGCATTTTTTTGCGATTGCGATTATGTGATCGTTCCAACGTTGAGTTGATACACGTTCCAAGGATTGAAAGTCGTTCAGTTTCAACAATGCAAGAAGCATTAATAGATAATGACAGGTTGTTTTGAGATCGCTTGAGTGGCAGACGACAGCACTGGGTTTTGGAAGCATTAAATTCCATTCTATTCTTTTCACTCCAATCAATTATGCTTTCAAGATCAGAATTTAATGAGCTTAATATACGCTGCCGTTTTAAGTCTATGGCTGGGTCGAGAGCCGAGGGACGAATAGGAAAAGCTGAAAGTACCGTCATCAGCGAAGGAGTGAATTGGATAAGACAGTGACAATCATAACTGTAATTTTTTGTTTCATTTTAAAAAAATTACTTAAACAAACAAATGATAACATTTCACTAACTAACATTGATATATTCCACCACAAAATGTTTTTTTTTAATTTTTTTTTTTCAAACGAAATCTGCGATCAGTGCTTTATTTCTACCGCCGCGCAAAAGTGTTATTAACCGTTATCATTTGTGTGCCATATATATAGAAAACAGTTGGTTGACAATAATAAAAGTCAGTAGGGGCTAGAAATATTTGCTCTTTCGTTAATTTAAAAAAAAAGCTAAAATGAAACTTGTCCCCTTGATGCTATTTTTTACCGCCACTGTAGGTGTGTTCCAGTACTTTCTGTGCTACACTCTGCAGTCTGTCATTTGTTAAGGAGTGGAGATAAATCTCTCTCAGGAGCTTGAAAATTTTTTAACAAAAGCCATCATCATCCATGTTATTAGACATCTTTATTGTTTTGAAGTATTAAAAGTGTTTTTCGCGAGATCAGGTCACCGCAATTTGAGAATGATTTCAAACTTTGGACTACGTTCGAATACTTCTTTTGTTGTACCTGTTCCAAAATACCGAACCACTGCCTTTCATAATTTTTATTTGGTATCATCATGCCGCATGTTTAATAAACTTCCAGTTTTTATAAGATCTTTAGCTGACTCTCGAAGTTTTGAAAAGCATTTAAGAAATTGGCTATTAAATTTAAATTACTCTGACTTAGAACGGTTTTTCTCTGGCATTCTGATGTAAGGTAACGAAAAAGTAAAATATTATGAATGTATTAGTTCTCTTGTCTTTCGCGCTTCTTCTGTAAATTTAAACCTTTTAAATTTTGTTTTTTCTTTGTCAAGCTATGCATGGGACACTCCACCCTAATTTATTAGTTTTTGTATCTCAGCCTAAGATGTGACATTTAACACTATTTGTATTACCTACTGTATAAAAAGATCAAATGTCATAAGCACTATTTCAATTGTAAATACTCTATTTATGCATATTTTAGACTATATTTAAATAATTATGTGAATTGTTTTATGAAATAATGAAAATAAATAATAATAATAATAATAATAATAATAATAATAATAATAATAATAATAATAATAATAATAATAATAATAATAATAATAATAATAATAATAATAATAATAATAATATTACAGAAGCAAGAGTTCAATATGTGATTTTAAATTGCTACGATAATAAAACGACTTTACACCTTTTCAGGTTACTTCGCATCGGTCTTCTAAGCTCAAAACGTAGCGACCATAACGGCCACTAACTACGCGGGGCCTTCAATATATTCGGGGAAACGGGGTGAAGCTCTGGTTATATATATAAATTGACTTATTTATCAAGTAGTATTATTATTTTAGAGCATTCATGTAAAATTTCAAATAAATGTGATTATTAGATCGCGTTTTATCTCTAGTTAAACAGAATCATAATGACAATTGAGACGATGATGGGGAAAATTGAGCATCGAGTTGTAATTAAATTTCTCACTAAGCAAGGAAAAAGTCAGAAAACTATTCATGAAGAGATGGTGGCTGTTTACCAGGGTTCCGCACCTTTGTTATCAACTGTGCAAAAGTGGTCAAGTGAGTTCAAGAGAGGCAGATAGAGCATTGAACTCCGCTCTGACGCCCAAGCTACTGGTCATACGGGAGAAAGCATCAAAGAAGTCGAAAAAATTGTTCCTGAGGATGCCTGAATAAAGGTGAAAATGATTGCAGAGATCACCAAGCTTTCAACTGGTACCATTCACACCATTCATCATGACCATATTAATCTTTCAAAGGTCAGTGCAAGATGGATGCCACAAATTCTCACAGCGCCTCAAAGTCATAATCGCATGGTGTAGAATGCTTTTGGAGTATGTAGTGAGAACGCGGACGATGTTATGGATCGAATTGTTATTGGGGACGAAACATGGGTTGACCACTATAACCCTGAAAGCAAACAAGGGTCCATGCAGTAGCATCAAAAAAGAACAGACCTCCCGAAATCCAAAGTCACATCGAATTGTTACTGGGGATATGGGTTCACCACTTTGACCCTGAAAGCAAACAAGAGTCCATGCAATGGCATAAAAAAAGAACAGACCCCCCGAAGAAGCTCAAAGTCAATCCGTCTACCGGGAAGCTCATAGCCACAGTTTTTTGGGACTCAAAAGGAATCTTGCTCATTGAGTACAAGAAAAAAAAGGTGAAACAATCAACGCCACATCCTACGCTTACACTTTGCATAATTTGCGGGATTAAATCAAAAAGAAACAAAGGGCTAAACTCGCAGCGGGTGAGTTGATTTTTCAGGACAATGCTCATGTTCACACGGCGCGAGTTTCCATGGCTGCTGCGCGAGATTGTGGTTTCGAAGAAATCCAACACCCACCCTATAGTCCAGACCTTGCCCCTAGTGATTATTTCCTGTTTCCGGATTTGAACAAATGTCTTCGTGGAAAAAGATTTTCGGATGATGAAGAACTCAAGTCGGCAATAAATGGGTATTTCGCAGAGAAGGAGAAAGAAGAAGGATTTATTTTTATGAGGGTTTAAAAGAGCTCATCCCAAGATTTAAAAAACGTATCGATGTAAGGGGAGATTATATTGAAAAATAAAAACAATTGAAATTGGATTCGCACTTTCCTTCATATCAATACCATGAATATATTGAACGTCCCTCGTATCTAACTTTTCCATTTACTTTTGCGCGTCTTTATTTTTTCGAGTCTTCTTTAGAAAATGAGGTCGGCCGTGCAGTTACTGTAAATGGTGTTTGCTGACACGAGATGTCAACGTACACCTTTAAGGCAGAAATTAAGAACATGAATCTGAACGATGAGTGCTTTCAAAATCATGTAGCTTTTTGCTACAAACTTAACGAAGCAGGGATTGCTTTGCTCTAGATGACATACCCATTGAGTATTATTTCACGTTGTGGCGATGTTAATTGGCCACCGAGATCATTTTATTTGTCATTTAACTTTGTTGGACCTTTAAAAGAAAAGTGTGTGTCAATAGGAGTATAAGAAAAGAAAAGAAGCTTTATTAAAAACTGTTGGCTAACCAAAGCGAACGTCTAGGCGTCGGATCGGGTCTAGTACCTCTTCGGGCAGGGGTTAGAATATGCCCCAGGTAGGCATGTCTGTCGTAAGAGGCGACTAAAATCCACCCTCCATTCCGTTCGTTGAAGACGGGTAAGTTTATGACAACAGAACTTATTTCATTGAAAATTGAGTATATTGACGACAGTGAATATCAGCTATGTTTCAGATTCAATGACTATATGCACAGATTTCAACTTACCAATGAAGCCGTGGCGAACGTTTGACATTCGACTTTGCACGCAATTCTCATCAACTTTTTCATAACGAAGAAATTATTGAAAAAACCCGTAAAAACTTTTTGTTTTACTTACAATCATCGTTGATTCCTTAAAACACCCTTTAAATTTAACTGATCGCATTCAAGTATAGACTTTTGTGCACGCAATCCGGAATATTAAAGATGTGTTCGTGTTCTCTGGATTTTGCTCTGGTGACACTAGTTTTTGTGTTTTTCAAAGAAATATGGGGGGTTCAAATAAATTCGGTTAATTTTCAAAAGATGGCACCACTTTTAAGTTGTTGCTGATCTTGGAAATTTTACTTCCTTGCTGTTGTTTGAAGAGCAACATTGTAAAATGCCGCAGCCGTGGCGTATTGGGTAGGGTGCCATGCTCAAACACCGAAAGTGTAGGTTTGATTCCCGGCTCAATACCTCGATTTTTTTCTTTCGAGCTGCTGACAACACTCAAAGAGTAATAACTGTCTAAGAAAGCTTCTCAAAGTTCGCCGTTCGGAGTCGCCAAAAAACTGTAGGTCCCTTCGACTCGTGAGAGAATAATAGCGCGCTCAACCCGAGTGATTACTGAGCAAGCTAGGCCCTGGTCCTCTCTCTCTCGCGCCATACAATTATGATTATTATTGTAATGTAGAGTATGCCACTAGAAAATGTTCGGTCCAACCGAAAAATCATGCAGAGGGTGGTTTCGATGGTTTAAATGTGCTGATTGTAGCGTCGAAATCGAAGACAAATGCCAAACGGTTTGAAGATGAGCATGTGGAGGCTTTACTGGATTAATTTCCATGAGCAAAGTTAACTCGCAGAATTGTTGTTAGTTTCCTCTGGGTTACAGAAACGTAAGTTTAATGGAAAGGAAGGAGATGGAGAGTCATACGAGTTGAAGGCGAAAGATTTTTTTTATAATTGACGCCTGCAAAAGGGGTTTTGAGTACCCTTAAGTGACCGGATCAAGTCACAGCACGGGCCGAAGGTATAGAGGAAGAGAGGGAGAGGAGGTACCGATGCACATTGGTTTTAAATGCCTGTGGATGAGGAGGAAAAATCGAGCTGGTATGTCGAAAGACTACTTTCCAACTTGGAACTGCTTTTGAAGGACATTAAAAGAAGGGCCTTATTCACTAGATCATGGCTGGACATGAAATGTGGATTTAGAACGATAACCTTAAGAAGCAAAAATACTATCCAAAGCCTCACGAACACGTTCCATTATCGTCTATATCGACAATAGAAAAAAAACATCGACGGCTCAAGGTTCATGTTTTGCATATGGTGCGAGTACACGAAACCGTAAAAATTAATAAAGGATTATGGACTTCAACGTTTGAGCCGTGCATTGCCAGAAACAACCGAAAGCCACTATAAGGTGATCTTGCAACATAACAACGCTCGGCCCGATGTGGTTGAAGCGGTCGAAAACTAACTGGAAACATTGAAGTGAGAGGTCTTACCTCACTCGCTGAATTCTTCAGACCTAGCTCTTTCGAACCACTGACTTTTTCGATGGACACTGATGTGGGGTCAACGATTCAGGTCCTTTAAAGAAATCGAAAAATGACTCAATGATTGGATCGATATCAAGAACCAGCCGAAAGCCACGATAAGGTGATTTTGCAACATAATATTACTCGGCCTGATGTGGTTGAAGCGGTCGAAAACTACCTAACACTGAAGTGAGAGATCTAACCTCACTCGCTGAATTCTTCAGACCTTGCTCTTACGAATCACTGACTTTTTCGATGGACACGGATGAGGGGTCAACAATTCAAGTCCTTTAAGGAAATTGAAAAATGCTTCAATGATTGGATCAATACCAAGAAGGACTCATTTTCCGAGAAAAGACGAATAAGCTACCAGAGCAATGGGGAAGGAAGTCGCTTTCTAATAATAATAATTGCATTTTGTATAGCAGTCCACAGAGGGACCAGGGCCTAGCTCGCTCATCAAATCGCTTTCTATTTACAATAATTCATGCAAGGTGTTATACAAAGCGAGCTATGTCCTTCGTCTTTTCTACATTTTTCTGTAAGAAAAATTAGGCCTAATTTAATAATCTGTTCAAAATTTCTTTAGAGTCGCTGCATACAGTGGAATGTAGCGTTTCTGGGTGTACAGGTATCCCTAGAATATAGTTACGTCATTTAAAGGTATGAAGACATAAACGAAAGTGACACTGCAACTAGGGAAATTCAAGATCTCTTCGCTACGATGAAGGTGTCCCTTTTGTCCCTGTCCTCTTCTCCTTCTCTACTACTACTACTTCTGGCGCTACAGTCTGAGGTGAATCTTGTCCTCAACCAGCATGCCTCACTTAACAGCTCGGTCTTTCGTTAGTTGCCTCCAGTTTCGCACTCCAATTTGGTTGAGGTCCTTCCCCACTATTGTACACCATCTTAGCCTAGGCCGTCCCCTGTTGCATTGTCCCAACGGCTCAGATTCGAAGACCCCTTTCCTCACTTTTCAAAAATATAAGTAAGAAAGTAATTGCCATCATCACTCAGCAATTCACATTCATTCAAAACCAATCAAAGAAATAAAATACTGTTCCTCTGCCTCAATCAGGTCCCGCGGCATTTATGAAATTTTCAATAAATTCACATTGACGCGCCCTCATTTAAGTACAGACATCTCAATCCATGGCTTATTATAAATTTAATTAAAACCCGAACGCAATCGCGGATTACTGCCCAGCACTTTATGCCACACAGATTCACTTAAGCGCCCAACGCCCTTTCCCCACGTTCGCCGTGCAATATTTTCCCATTCAATGGCTTCATGCGCGACATCGATTTTCATCAACCAAATGGGTGCTCCATTCGAAATCAGCTCTCTGTGCGGCGCTTACGGTTTCTCAATCGGTCGCGGGCATTAAGTGAAGTTTGGCCGAATTCAAATTTAATTGAACTACATTCTGAGCTGAGCTGCCAGTGAATGGTATTCTCGAACCGGGGCTTCAGTTCGTCTTATGCGGGACAATGTTGATGGACATGGCTGTGGGGTGGATGCAGAGGCAGTTGACAAGTAAATGAATTCGGCAAAGGCCTACATTTTGAGGAATTTTGAAAACTTGTGTGTGATCCTGTGGTCTTCTCTGTGTGAATTCCCTCTGGGGTTGAAAACTTTTGTAGGATGCCCCAAATTTATCATCATTCAACCTCCGATGAGGTTGGAGGTGCAGGAACCTCTTGAAAATGTTTTCAGATGAATGTGTCCCTTGAGACAAGTCCGTATGATGGAAACATTTAGATCCCCAAAGAGCTTCAAATGATTCAATCTCTCTTTCTCTGTTAACTTTAATTTTAAGAATTCCCCAAAAGGTCCCTCTCCCAGGTGCATTTACCTCCGCATCCGTGTAAGTCCGACCAAATGTGAACCAAAGTGACCGAATGTGTGCTCATAAATTTCGCCCATGAACTGTGTAACAAATGACCCTGCTTCACAGGGATACACGTTTGAGGGCGCAAAAAAGTAAGGGGGCTCCTACATCCCGACGTGGTGTGTCTGTGCGCTCGCATTAAAGCACTGTCCGTATCCGTTCGTTCCTTTCATTGATTTCGTGCAGTTTCCACCAGCAGCGCTTGGTCAGCATGGGACGCAAGTGTTTAAAGTGAAAAATCACATAAAAGGACTTGTCTATGTCCGCGTGGGTATGTGTGGGTGGATTGGTGCGCAGGGGACGAGGGCTCTATTTTTAGACTGTGGACATGGCAGAGATTAATGTGGGAGCATATTGAAGTGGCATTTAGCCGGGAATTACTGGTGAAATCAGTTTTAATGGAGATTTATTGGGCAACATGTAGCAGTGTGATACTTCGAACAGTGAACAACAGACACATCCTCTTTGCGACAGATGTGAGGGTGGAGATGCGGAAGTGCAGATGTGGTTCTTCGAAATCGACACTGTCTGTTGCAGGCAGTCCTGCTTGAAGGACTTGTTCAGATGATGTCGCGAATTCGTGAAGCGAGACAAATCAACATTTAGCTTCGACCTACAACCCGTATGAACCTTGTTCCCCCATGGATCCACAGGCCACAACGCCCCCTCTTCATCTACCCTATTCCTCTGCCTCTTAAAGCTACATACCTGCTCCAACCACGCAATGTTTTAAAATTAATTGAATCTCAAAATTCACCTTAAGACAATGTCGTTGAATTTTTATTAAATCAAGAACGAGGTCCTTGCCATTTCACCATCCTATAAACAAAGTCATCAAGAAAAGCGATTCATTAAAATTGTCTGGCAACTCCCTCCACTCCAAGTGAAATTGAAAAACTCGAAAATATGTCAATCACCGGATTAGAGTCCATAATGCTCATCAAACAGTGTAACAGAGTAGCCACTGGATACAAACAAACGCCCCACCTCCGTTTCTTCCGTCAAGGACACACCAGGCAGCGGATGGAGGAAGAGGGGATGTCGCTTTTATCAGTCCCCCAGATTTCCCTTCATTCCACTTGAAATGAAATTAATTTATTTTATGACTGCTGGTCGTTACGACCGTTCGAAAGTCCTTGCTTGCGCCTCCCAACGAGGACTGACTGACGCAAGCAAACGGTCACGCGCACACACAGTCGTGTAGCGTCTCTCCGAAATGCTCATAAATATAACTTGATTCCGGGAGGAATTTGAAATTCCATGAGCTGTCCAATATTAGTTAATCCAACAAGGAGTTGCCAATGATGATGCGGCAGTGGGAGGCCTGTGACTGCGGGGCTATGGAGTAGGCAGATGATTTCGCGGACATTTCGGACGTGTTCCGCGGGCAAACGGATGCGATAAAATCGAGATAAGATGCAAATTGCTGTAATCCATGGGATTAACTCTATTTTTCGGGCGGAATATTCATTTAGCCGACCGCAGGCCGATGTCCTTTTTTGGGAGGACGCTTCAATTATTTTCAAATTGAGCATGGGTCTTTGTTGCGGTTTTCATTTGTTTTGTGGAAGATGTGCCTGGTTGTGTGGTTGCCTTGAGATTTGCTCTGAACGTGGAAGTAATTTGATTATACGCAGGATATCAAAGAAGTGAGTTCAACGATACTGAAGTAAGTTCTATGTTAATATAGAAAGCTCGACTGTGGAGGGATGACATGAAACAAAGCAGCCTTGCTTTGAAATTTTTCCACGATGCTAGGAAAATAGGCAGAGGTCCTGACATAAAATCAGGCTTTACATCAAAAATCTTCGATGGCGTGAAGTAGGTAACAATGTTGTCAAACTAAGTAGCAGTGATGTGGCATCAACGCCTTAAAATAAAAAACATAAAGTGGACCTGCAAATGAGTTAGGCGTTACGTAAAAGTAGCCTTCGTTAGTGTGGTCCCATTAATGTCAAACTAAGCTGCGGTGATGTGAAATTTGGCAACAACGTCGGGAAGCAGGAAACAGGCAGTGGTCCACTTAGTAAGTCAAGAGTCACGTAAGATAAGCCTTTGTTAGCGAGGAGTGGGTCCCGGTGATGTGAAAGTAAGCAGCGGTGATGTGAAATTTGGCAACAACGTCGTGAAGTAGGAAACAGGCAGAGGTCCTGTAAACAAGTCAGACGTCATGTAAAATGAGATATCATATAAAAGTAGGCCAAATTGATATTAAACAAAGCTGCGGCGATTTGAAATTTGGCAACAACCCTGTGAAAAAAGAAATAAGAAGGGGGTCCACATAAAATGAGCCTCTGTTGCCGCCTAGTATGGAAGATATGGTGTGAAACCAAGCAGTGATCTAGTGAAATTCAGCAACAACGCCTTAAAATAAAACACACACAGTGGCCCTGCAAGTGAGCCAAGCTTCACGTTTAATTAGCCTTCGTTGGCGTGGAGTAGGTCCCGGTAATGTAAATGTAAGTGGCGATGAAGTAAAATTTGGCAACGACAAAGTGAAGTAAGGAAACAGAAGAGGTCCTCTAAGTAAGTCAGACATCACGTAAAATTAGCCTCCGTTGGCGTGGAGTAGGTCCCGGTAATGTAAAAGTAAGTAGCGGTGCCGTAAAATTTGGCAACGACAAAGTGAAGTAAGGAAACAGCAGAGGTCCTCTAAGTAAGTCAGGCGTCACGTAAAATTAGCCTCCGTTGGCGTGAAGTGATGTGAAATTTGGCAACAACGCCTTAAAATAAAAACACACAATGGCCCTGCAAGTGAGTCATGCGTCACGTATAATAAGCAACGGTTTGCGTGGAGAAGGTCCCAGTGATGTGAAAGTAAGTAGCGGTGCTGTGAAATTTGGCAACAATGCCATGAACCGATAAAAAAGACAGAGGTCCTGAAAGTGACTCAGGCATCACTTTAAACAAGCCTTCGTTGCAGTAGTAAGTAACGATGATGTCAAACTAAGCGGCGATGATGTGAAATTCGGCAACAACGCCGAGAAATAAGAAAACAGGCAGAGGTCCTGCAAATGTGTAAGGCGTCACGTAATATAAACCTCTGTTATCGTGGAATAGTAACAATGGGGTGAAACTAAGAAGAGGTATTGTGAAATTTGGTAACAAAGTAGTGAAGTAAGAAAACAAACAGAGGTCATGAACGGTTCAATCAGGGGCTATAGAGAACTATTTAGAAGTGTTGTAAAACAAGCAAGCGAGGCTATGCATTACCTTTGCATAAAATAAACTCGACGTCTCTTTAAAACTGCATTCAAACAAAGGAAGCACTCTAACGCCTTTTAAGTCACTTTATACTTTTTGTCAAGTTTTTGTCACTATTTGAAAGTATCTGTTACCTGACGTTCTAGAGACAAATAACAAAAATCACTATACCATCCTGCCTCCTGCATTCTGATTTTAAAAACAGCTCTTCTCCACGTTGTCACGACAGGATAACATCAACAACCTCGCCCGTCCTGACAAGACGCACTTCACCTGATACGAAAAGACTTCAAAACATAAAGCATCGTTTTCAACATGGCTTCATTTCCATTGCTCCTGCTGCTACGTGCAGCAGTTCACGTACAGATCTAAACTCCGTACGTGACAGCCGAACTTTATAACGTTCATCAAATGAAATTTTCGCAAAAATATCATCATCCTGGAGTATTGAATCAGTGAATCCATTATTGCCAGACGCTCCGAGTGCACACGCTCGTAACCTTTCCCCCACCCACCACTTCATCCACCCGCGTTCTTTGGTCTCAAAGGAATGCTAGTGGGGAAGGGAGCAGCGAGAGGAACACATAAACTAGGATATATTATTTCAATTGTGATTAAATAAAAGACGAAACGAAACAATTGAGTTAAGCACAGCGCTTCACATGAAAAAGAAAAATGTGCACAGAGCGGGACTGATATAAATTGTAAACATGTTTCCGTGACTATTTGCATACAAATGGGTATGTGGATTCGCCCTCGAGCGCACTGCGTTTGGAATACAAATTGTGCGGCGCTCCGCTCTGGTACGTATGCAAGGAAGCAAACTATGAATGCGCTTGGGGGAGTAAATTGAAAGCGATGGCTTGGTCCTTTCGACAAGCTGAATTTTAAACATGTTACACGAGTGTAAGGACCCTAAAAGAGTGAGAGAGTGAGGGTCGATTGTTCTGTGTAGCTAGGAGTGATTTTCGGAATTGCTAGAGAGAAGATGCGTTGCATTTCGTTTGTCGGTCGTGCCAGCAAACGTTCACTTTTGACTTGGGTTTCAAATGAAACATTTGATTGTTGGTTGTCTTGGAGTATGGTATATGCCACGTCCTGTAGTTTGTAGTTTTTTATTCGTTAGGAGAAACTGTCGGCAACGAGAAACCTTATAACTTTCGAGAAGAAGCTGAATAGACAATCGATCGCGTGTTTTATTTCCAGCTTTGATGGTGTAGTATGCATCATCTGTGACAAAGAAACAAGTTTGAAAGTGCAAAAACTGGACATTGCTCATAGAGCTCTTTTGTTAATATATTGGTACCGTGAGCATTTTTCTTTTGTTGTTGCTTTTTGAATTTTGAAAATTTTCTTAAGATCCATGGAAGGTTTTCAAGGCGTAGTTTGGCTACAAATCTTATCACCCGTCTCAGAAGTGCATAAAGAACGACAAGGTAGGTAGGTTAAGGTGGCTGATGAATGCACTTAGTCCCATACAGGACCATAGTGCTGCCACACCATGTGGGAAGAACCTAAAACCAGCTGGAGCCGATTAGAAAGTTTAAAATGTCGGCAAGAGGGGTTTTATTGAGGTCATGTAGGTCGTTGAGAAAGTAGCTTCCAAAGTGCTTGTATCTGAAGCGCGAGAGCGCCGGGCATGTGCATAACGGGTGTAGGAGAGTTTCTAATTCTTCCTCATCCCTGCAGCTTCTGCAAAAATCATTTGAGGGAGCCTCTAGCTTGCTAGCATGCTCACCGATTAGACAGTGCTCGGTTATGGCTCCCATGACCAGGCTTATGTCTGATCTTTTGAGCGGTAGTAGCAGCCTGGAGCGTTTGGGTTCAAGAGAGGGCCATACCTTTTTGGAGAAACGACAAAGTTTATGGTTAGATCACCTTTGATTGGTCTGATGGATGGCGTTTAAGTGCAGTTCTGACTTGCATGTGGCGGGAGGGATACCGAGGTGTTCGTGTTCCTGAAGGAGTGGTTGCATTGTGGCAAGCCTGGCCAATTCGTCTGCTTTACAGCTACCCGGAATGTCTCTGTGACTTGGAACCCAGCATATTGAACTGCTCAGTCATCTCATCTAAGGATGTGCGGAAGTTGATGACCGTCTTAGAGTTTGATGAGACGGTTTTTTTTTTGCAAATTTGTTTTAATGAACATTCAGGTCTATACTTATATACGGAGTGCTGCCTGACTATCCGTAAGAATAAGGATATGAGCTGAGGATATTCTATTTCTGTTCAGCCAGGACAGTGCTTCGCGAATGGCCATTACTTCAGCTTGGAACACGCTACAGTGATTGGGAAGTCTGAGTTTTAGACTAAAGTTAAGATCCTCAGAGTGGACTCCGCAACCAACGTCTTCGTTTGTAAAGAATGACAAACAAAGCTCTAAATGCGTTTTGAAAAAGTGTCTCATCTCCTGTTCTAAAAGTCTCCTTTTTGTATATTCGGGAAACGATGCTGAAGATTCATTCAACTGGTGGCCACAGTAGTTCAGTGCATAAGTGTAGCACTCACGCCCAATATAAGCTCTAATTGTCTGTGAAACAAATTCTTAGATTAATCCGCTCGGATAGGGCAAAATTCAATATGTCCCTTCTAATCTTGAGAAAACAATATCGCCCACTGCACGAGTGATTGCTTACAAAGATAGGCTCCGATCCTCTAGAGGACTGTTGCCTAATCGAATGTATGTTCATCCGAGAAGCTCAAGTTTCTTTAAAAAACAGCCGAAAGCACAGATAAACAATCTTTAGCTAATCTCGTGATGCATTTATAGCTTCAACTACATTGGCTGAAGGTGTTCGAAAGTTTTCGTGGCCCTGTAGTACTGTTGTAGAGCAGCTCTTTAGTGTTTCCTTTACTTGAATTGAATTGCCAAACCATCTGACCAGACATGAGCGGTAATCGATGGCCGTATAAGAAGTTAGGTAAAATGATCTTGACCACCCCTGGAAAATACTTTTAACTCTAACTTGGATGAAAACCTTTCATCGAACACACTGCAATTACAGAGTCTGCATGTTACAAAATAGGCAGGCTTGTTACAAAACCTAAGGGCCAATTCACGAATCCCCATTTTTTCATTTTCATTTTTATTACATTTTTATTTCAAATTCATGACAAACTTACGTACTAGGCAAAAATGCTTAAAACTAGTTGGGAGTACATTTTTTTTCCTACAATCTAACTTACCGGCCTTCTACGGGCGCTCTAAGCTAACTTATCCCATGTCTTTCGACCTAACCTTACATTTCATATTTTTATCGACTTCATTGTCATTATGTGTACTACTTATTGTTAAGAAATATTAAAAGAAACGTAATAACTGAACGATATGTCTTATACGAGGGTTGCCTTTTAGATTTCGGGATTAGAAAACAAAAACAAATATTAATCATCGAAAATAGCTTTATTGTTCTTCAAAATATTCCCCAGTGAGATCTACACACTTTTGCACGCGTTTGAACCAATTGTCGAAGCACGTTTGCCACTCTGATTGAGGTATCTCCAAAATATGCATTTTGAGCGCATCAACCGCTCTTTCAGGTCGAAAAACGTTGACCTCTCATCCTGTTTTTACGTACGGGAATAAAAACAAAGTCATTTGGTGCCAAGTTAGGACTACACGGCAGATGACTCATCAAATCGATGTTTTGAGTGCTCAAAAATGCAGTTGTTTGAGCCGATGTGTGAGGGCTCGCTTTGTCGTGGTGAAGAGTGATCTGTCTTCGGCGGTTGGTTTTCTTGATTTTTTGGAAGACAACTGGCAAACAAATGGTTGTGTACCACTCAGTATTGACTGTACTGCGTTGTTCTAGTAGTACGGTTGCGACATGTCCAGTTTTTCCGAAGAAGCAGGCAACCTTTCTTGGATGTGCTTCGTGCGCCAGTAACTTTTGTTGGACTTAGCTCAAACACCCATACAGTCGACTGCTGTTTACTTTCGGGCTCATACGCGTTAATCCACAATTCATCGGCTGTCACGATGTTATAGACGTGTTTCGAACCACTGCGATCGTATTTTTGGAGCATTTCCTGCGACTAATCAACACGAGCCTTTTTTTGAGCGAAATTGTGTGTGTGTGTTCACGTGAATATGTGACAAATTTTTATGCAATATTGAATGTAGTCTGGTCCCATTAATGCCTAAGGTTGTCTCAATCTCACGATAGTTCACATGACGGGTTTGCAATATCAGTTGGCGCACAGCATCAATGGTTTCTGGAACAAAAACTGAGTTTGGACGACCTTCACGAAATTCGTCTTGGAGTGAACTACGACCTCGGTTGAATTCGCCATACCATCGACAAACACTGGTCCTTGATGGAGCTTCATCGCCATTGAAATTAAGAAATTGAATTAAGTTCATCGACGCACTATTGTTGAGTTAACCCACGCCAATAGTTGTAAAAAATAATCGCACGAAAATGTTCACGATTTAATTCCATTTTTTGGGCGAGATGAATCTTTTAAGTTACTTAAACAACAGAAATGGCCGCCGTGGCGTACTTGGTAGAGTGCAACGCTCACACGCCGAAAGGTCTAGATTCGATTATCGGCTGAAAACCTCGAGGTACCACCTCTTTCGAGCTGCTGACAACACACAAGGAGTACTAACTGTCTAAGAAAGCTTCTCAAACTTCGCCGTTCGGAGTCGGCATAAAACTGTAGGTTCCTTCCACTCATGAGAGAACAGTAGCGCTCACAACAAGAGTACTGGATGAGCAACCTAGGCCCTGCTGCCCCTGTGGACTGTCGCGCCTATTATAAACAACACAAATAGTGCTCGTATGACAAAACGTTCTTAGTACGTATAACCTCAAAAATGTCAAACTCTACGATAGAGCTGGTAGTTGCCAGATTGCAACACTAAGGCTGCCCAATCCCGAATTATAAATGGCAACCTTCGTAACCACAACCAAGAACAGCCCTTTAATTAATTGTAACTCATTACTATGACTTTCACCAAGACTGTCTGTGGTTCAAAATGCCCTTTCTGTCTCCCCCACTACCATTCCCATTGGTTTTATTTCACTTTCATCCTTCCGATTTCCGAATTTATTGCCCTCGAAGTCAAGCCAAGGATAAGTGCGCTTAATGCATGTGGGTTGCGTGGAATGGCACGAACGCCCCAGCGTTTATCGCATTCTCTACACAAGTTTGTTTCGGCTGCAGAAAGCGAACGGAAAAAGAGCAAACGCAGAACACTCAACCAATGGTTCCTTTATCGTCGTAAAAGTGGTTTATCTCAGTTGTAAACCGTTTTAATGACGCCCAACTTTTATTTGAGCTGTAAATTCACATCGTGAAAATAAGTCACTTCGTCGGCCTATAAAGTGTTTTCTTTCTCTTCCGCGTGTTTTGTTTTTCTGCAAAAATTTGCATCGAAATGAGTGGATAGTAAGAAGAGTCCGTGACGTAATCTACTCTGGAGAGTCACTTAATCTGGAGACGGGCTTCATCATTGTGACACAAAGAGGTGGACGTCTCACTAATGTCTTATGCCGTAGTATGGTTACTTGAGTTTATGACATCGTTAATGAACTCCTAAGTGAAAGGACACCTCTTGAGGTGATGGTGGTTCATTCGCTTTGACACTTGCAAGAGATGAGTCTGTTGTGTGGAAAGAGGGGAAGGATGGCCGAGTCGTGGATGGAATTCAACAAGAGGATTGTTGGATTGTCTGCCATTCGCGATCTTCAGTGGAGATTGAATTGTACTTTGGAACTTTTGATTGAATTCCTCTTTTATGGGAATCCACATTCTTTGAAGATTTCTGATGTGGAGGCAGACCTTACTCGGGCATTGTCTGTTTCGCTTTAAATGATTCGGCTTCCACTGATTCGTCTAACGAAGCAAAGCCTCTAAATTGAAAAGGAGGGAATCGGTTCCCTTCTTAAGTCAACCTGTGAGGCGTTGAAGAAGAAAAGGGATTTCTTTTATCTAACACGGAGGCAGAGTGTGGCCGCCGTGGCGTAGTGGGTGGAGTGCGAAGCTCGCACGCCGAAGATAAAGGTTCGATTCCCAGTTGAACGCATTTCTCATAGCACCACCCCTTTCGAGCTACTGACAATACTCAAAGATTAATAACTGTCTAAGAAAGAGCTTTTCCATTTTCGCTGTTCGGGTTGGCAAAAAACTGTGGGTCCCTTCTATTCGTGAGAAAACAATATACAATATACAATACAGTACGTAATACTCGTACGAGTATTTGATGAGCAAGCTAGGCTCTGGTCACTATGTGGACTGTCCTGCCATCAAATTATTATAAATTATTTAAGAACAAAATAGAACAGAACAGTAATATCTACATATGTGACTCCAGGCTTGTAAGCATGCAGGTACTTCGCTAAGCAGTTTCTTCAGATCACAGAATTTAGCAAAGATTTGCATAGTCTCTTTTATATCGTAGGGAAGGTGTTCTCTTATGGCATATGCGGCAGTTTGGCAGTGTTCGCTATATTTGGAATGGATCTTGAATGAAAGACGTACAAACCAACATAACTATCTGACTGGCAGTGAACCCTTAACTTTTCCTTCTTAGTAAGTTACAATTCGGGGTGATCTAAAGCCTCAACCAACAAGCTCCTTAAATAAAAACGATCTTAAGCTCCTGCCTGCTCCTGTTCTATCACCTATGCCCAGGCTTATGCAGACGATGTAGCCGTATTGGTTACCGGACCATGCCTTGCGGCCGTCAGCGCACGCGGGCAGGCGGCTCTTGACATGACCGATAGCTGGTGTACCAGGAATGGGCTTTCAGGCAACCCTCTCAAAACTGAGGTTGTTCTCTTTACGAGAAGGAGGAATATGACTGGTTTGACTCAACTGGTACTTAAAGGCGTCAATATCCCACTTTCCAATGAAGCCAAACATCTAGCTGTTATACTGGACAGTAAACTTCTCTGGAAAAGACACATTGAGACAAAAACCTCCAATGCGCTGTCAGTCTTCTCGCAATGCAAGGGAGTTTTTGGCAAAACCTGGGGTCTTTTACCCAAAAGATTCGTATGGATCTATACAGCAATGATAAGACCACTTCTCTCTTATGCATCAGTCGTTTGGTGGAACAAGCTTTCGCGCAAATACGCGACTGCCGCTTTAACCAAGTTTCAAAGAACAGTTTGTCTCGGCTGCACAGGGGCTTTCCCCAACACGCCTGGCTCTGCTCTTGATGCTCTGATTAATCTACGAAAAACCAAGAAATTACATTAAATGAAGGTTACTGCCTGGTAGTACAATAGACCAGTATTTGAGTCGGAGCGCTCCAGTGTAGTTCATCCCAACCTCCAACAAAAAAAAAAAAAAAAGCTCCTGCTTCCGATTTTAGCCGTCAAGTTCGTTGAGGTAATTTTTCACTTATTTGTGACATCGAGTTGATGGGTGTCCTCTATTAC
Source organism: Eristalinus aeneus (assembly GCA_955652365.1). Lineage (NCBI taxonomy): Eukaryota > Metazoa > Arthropoda > Insecta > Diptera > Syrphidae > Eristalinus > Eristalinus aeneus. Next base: position 28,230,758 of record OY019131.1, on the reverse strand, counting down.
GTTACCCCACTGACACGAAGTTTAAGACTCTACGGAGTGGGGCAGTGTTTTCAATGCGATCTACACGGACTAACCTTTTCAGGCGTCGAACAGTGGTCCTTTGTATGGGGAATGCGGAAAAATATCTGTAACTTTTTGATGAATATAGTATCAGTGCCAAAAGATCCTCCTGCTGTCAAAAAGTTTTCAATTTAGCATGAAGGATAACTGAGTAATCTTCAGTGATGCTATTGGAAACACGTACTTGTTTGTTTAATTGCATAAAAAATATTTCGTACTACTAACGGTACATTTGGTCTCAAAACAAAGCTGGAATTCATAACTACTGTAAAGTGAGTAAACAAATATTTTATTACTGTATAAAGATGAAAATTGGATCAAAAGAGAGACCAAAAAAATTAACATAAAGAGAAACAATGACATTTCGTTTTGGAAAAACATTTTATTTAGTAGCAAATTCGATTCGAAATTTTTAAGAGCCATATGAAAAAAAAAAATTTGGAGAGCCAAAAATGAAGAATTTACTGAAAAAAATATTAGGCCGGTCGTGAAACATGGGGGAGGTTCAGTGATGGTGTGAGGTGTGTAGCAGCATTTGGGGTCGATAATCTTGTCTTCATTGATACATTGTACTATCAATGAAGACAAGATTACCAGGAAAGAAGATTATCTAAATATTCTCAGGACCAACTTGCAACCGAGCGTAGACAAATTATGTTTAGCTAGGAATTGGATCTTTCAGCAAGACAATGATCCTAAGCATACCTCACGTCTTGTAAAGGAACTGTTGCTTTATAGGATCCCAAAACAGCTTGATCATCCCCCGCAGTCACCGGACCTTAACCCAATAGAACACTTATGGGAGCAATTGGCTAGAAGAATTCGACAGAGTACTATTGACAACAAGGAAGACCTGAAAAAAACTATACCAGAAGAATGGTCAAAAATTTCCCTCTATGTTGCCAATAAACTGGTAATGTCTATGCCACGTGGACTCAAGGAAGTAATTAAGTTTAAAGGAGGACCAACTAAGTATTAAATTTAATTTTTTAAGCAATAAATAAGTAAATTTGTTTATAGAAATGTGTACTGTTTACTCACTTTTGACTCGTAATATATGAAGTAGTTGTAATTTTTATTAAAAAAATGTATTTTTTTTGTTTTTACCGAACTTTATTTTTTGAATACTTAATCACATTGAATAAAGCTGTTTTTGTGTATCAATGGAATTTGAGTTTTGTTTTTGTTTTGACCAAATTTTCATCTTTATACAGTAATTCGATATTTGTTAACTTACTTTTGACGCTCACAGTATATAAAAAAATTACATTACACACTATTTACTAACACACTTTCGTTGTAAAGATTTGTAAATCTGAACTTAGCTCAGCAATTATTGTGATTCATTACTTAGTGGTTCATGCCCGTGATATTTGCGCAATACAAACATTAGAAGTGAAATCGTAGGAAAATTTGAAAAAAGTGCCGAAAAATGACCAAGATTGCTCCACTTTAACGACTCGTTCTCCCAAAGTGCAAAAAAGTGAATTTCTATTTTCGCACCATCGACAGAGACGTGGTGCCCGAGTGGTAAGAAATAAATGAAATGAAATTTCCGAAAATGAAAATTTTATTTGTAAGTAAATCTTATGTCATATTTTTTAAAACAAATCATCTTGCAACATGATTTTGTATTCATTTGAAAGGGCACACATTTATCCTTCAAACTGCATCAACAGGTTTTTCATTTTTCCCACCGGTTTTCTAAGGCAGGCTTTTGGTTAAGGCCACCTTTAGCGGGAGGTACCATACTTCCATGTATAATGGAGCATAACAAAGGGCTCCAACGGGAAACTACATTTTTCTGAAAGTTTGAAATATTCTCTATAGATGTTGCAAAAACAAAAATTCACTTTTTTGCACTTAAGGATAACAAGTCGTTTAAGTGGAGCAATCTCGGACATTTTTTGGAACATTTTTCGAATTTTCCTTCAATTTCCCTTCTAATGCTTGTATTGCGAAAAGATCATGGGAATGAACCACTAAGTAGTGAACGGCAAGCCTTACTAAGCTAAGTTAAAATTTACAATTCTTTACAACGAAAGTGTATTAGCATAACAGTCTCATGACACTGGCTTGATAGGCGCTTGATAGTCGCATGACAGTCGCATCACAGTCGCATGACAGTCGCATGACAGTTGGATGACAGTCGCATGACAGTTGTATAACAGACTCATGACACTCGCATGACAGTCGCATTACCGTTTCATAACAATCACATAACATTCTCACAACAATCGCATGAAAGTCGCATGAGAGTCCCATGACAGTTGTATAACAGACTCATGAAACTCGCGTGACAGTCGCATTACAGTTTCATAACAATCGCATAACTTTCTCAAAACTATCGCATGACAGTCGCATGACAGTTGCATAACAGACTCATGACACTCGCATGACAGTCGCATTACCGTTTCATCGCAATCACATAACATTCTCACGACAATCGCATGAAAGTCGCATGAGAGTCCCATGACAGTTGTATAACAGACTCATGACACTCGCGTGACAGTCGCATTGCAGTTTCATCACAATCGCATAACATTCTCAAAACTATCGCATGACAGTTACATGATAGTCTTTATATATAAGACCTCATTTGACATTGAATGTCTCTGTGGGTTCGTTAAAGACCTTGGTGGAGCAGGGAGAGCTCTTCATTGTCATCCTACACAATCTAACGAGCTTGGTAGGAATGCTAAAACTAGACAAAATACTTTACAGCACCGCCCGCTGTCATATGCGGCCTTAAATTCGACGAAAATGTGGTGAACATCGGTCTGCATCTTTGAACCCATTCCAAGACCTGTCGTAGTGTAAAATTTTGTGAGATGTTGGACATCCGTGGTCCGAAATCGCCCTGAATAAGACTAATTACACTCACAAATGGCAGGGAGGAACATTTTGTATCAAAGCCCCACCCAAATCCCTATCAATCGTTAAAAATATTTCAATTCATATTAAAGAGAAATAAATCCGAATATTCTCTGCGATGGTATTCACATTCACAGTAAATTCCATTCAGTGCCTGGCAACGCCACCAATGGCCCATTAATAACATTCCATCGCAACGTAATTGTTTTCGAAGTGAAATCAAATCACACGCCGCCGAAATCAGCGCCCTCCGACCGCTCCGTGCGAATTTAAATAAATTCCTCGTAAAACGAGGCCAAATGCCAACCACTTCGCACCCCATATTCGGATCGTCGAACCCCGTTTGTCGTACCCGCCGGCACCCAGCCGCGTTGACGTGCAATTTACGATCTTCCACGAGGGATTAAACAATAACAATAAATGTGTAAGTGCTTAGAAAATTGCGATATATGAGAAATAATCGTTTTATTGCCTGCCAGGGAATCACACGAGAGTTCGCACGAGAAACAAGACAATTAGGCTCCATTTGGCGTAATTACGCCGCCGTCGCCCACTTACACCTTATCGAAGGAGCATTAATTATTCGAACAGACATCTCCCGGATCCTTTATTGCCCCACAATAAATTCGCACTCTTGTCAGGACCAATGGACTGGCAGTGAGCAGGCGAGCAATTACCTGCGATACACCAGGCGAGGGCCAATAACTTTCATGAAACGAGCAAGTTTTCTCGCTTTTCTCGAGTTATCCTGTGCGCTGGCGTATTTATTATTTTTATGTTTTCATTTGGCATCGACTGGGCATACATTGAATGGGTTAAGTGGATGGGGGCCTGGTGCTCCGGCAACGTTTCAATCAACTCCAGTGGCCCGGTCGGAGTTCATTCGTATTCCATACTTTCCCATACCCACAAACTGGGGTGGGACGTGCGTGTGAGATGGGGTGTGTGGAAGCGATTGGGAATAGGTGGGTGTGCTTAGATTCACGGCGTAGATTGTTTTCAATTGAAGCAGGTTACGTATACAAAGGAACAGATTACCATACATTATCGCACCCGTTTGAAGAAAGGATACTCGAGATAAGAGGCGCGCCTAATTTGAATAATTGACTGGAAATGAGCAATCTCTGGCCGTAAGGCTCTAGGGGATTGACTTCGAATCAACGGCATGAGGCATAAAGGGCAAGATGTGGGTGAAGTGTGGAAAATGGCCACTATCAACGCTTTTGGGAAAGCAGTCTTAAGCGGGGTCCTACTTATGATGGAAAGGGATATAGTCTAGCTGGTTTCATATAATTTCAAAATTCAATTTTAAACTAAAACTGGAGTGAAATTGGAAGCTCAACATTCAAGACCAGCCTTAATAAAGGTAATTAAATGCAAGTGTAGGATCCTTTGTAGGTACGTCCTTTAAGTTTTTTAGGACATCGAATATTTCAGCTTGAATCCCTCTGACTGAAATTTTTGTCCTTGCTTGAGACTACAATAAGTAAGCAAATAGTTCTGAGTTACGGGGATGCGTTTGCACAACCTCTTGATGCCAGAGTGCTGGGCTGGAGGTTCCTTGTTGTTTTTCTCCAGGATGTCCTTTCCAACACCTGAAGGAAAACTCTGTGTAAGGCGTGGAAGTTATAAGGTTGTCAAATATACCCCGCCTTTTTGTCTTTTGAATTTTCCGGCTTTGTACAATGCGGTACAGACCTCGTATCTGGCAATACTATACATCATTTGAAAGGTCTTGACATAACCTATAAAACGACGGTATACACAATTAGTATGGATATTGCGTTCAACAGTTATAGATGTATAAACATAGAGTTCACTAACGCCGAAATTCGCGCTATTTTAAAGTTTTCCTTCGTTAAAAGCAAATTCGCTAGAGAAACATTCCGGGAGACTAATGGTGTTTTGGGGAATGGTACTCTATCACTTCGAACCGCGGAGGAATGGTTTCGACGATTCAGAGCCGGGGAAAATGACACCATGGATAAGCCAGCCGGCGGAATGCCTGTGACAACGACTACCGATCGAATCATGGAAATCTTCGAGTTAGACCGGCATGTGGCATCTCGTGACATCGTCAAGGAGATGGAAGTTAGTCACGAAACTATTTTAAACCATCTGCTGGATATAAAAAGAAGCGGAAGGTGACTAGCGACGAACAATGGATCACATACAACAATACAAGGGAAAACAATTGTGGTTGAAGGCCGGTGAATCGTCCCAAACAGTGAACAAGCCGGGATTGATGGCCAAGAAAGTTTTGCTGTACGTTTGGTGGGATTGAAAGGAAATCATCCACTATGAGCTGCTCCCATATAGCCAGACGCTTAATTTTACCATCCACTGCGAACAACTGGACCGCTTAAAGCAGGCGATCAACCAGAAGCGAATTGGCCAACAGGATAGTGTAGTGTTCCACCAGGACAACGCCAGAACACACACTTCCTTGATGACTCGTCAGAAGCTACGGACGCTTAAATGGGAGGTTTAATCACAGCCACCATATAGCCAGGACATATGTCCAAGTGATTAGCACCTGTTCTTGTCCATGGCGAACGCCCTTGGTGGTGTGAAGTTGAACTCAAAAGAGGCTTGTGAGAAGTGGCTGTCCGAGTTCTTCGCAAATAAGGATGTTGGTTTCCACGAGGGGGAAATTATGAAGTTGCCGTCTAGGCAGAAACAGATTATCGAACAAAACGGCGCATATTTGAACTAAATCCGATCACTGTAACACTTTTTATGAAGCATTGAATGAAGGAAAAAAGCGGAAGGGAGATATTTGACGTTATATATAGGAATGTCAAAGTCTTAGCCAAAGCTCGTTAAATAATATCTATCCAAGAAGTTCTTGCACTCACAGCTTGATCGCATGCCTACTGAAAAGGTGCTTAACAGTCCCTCAATAAGTCCCTGGATATGTAGGGGGCGCCACTAACGAAAATTATTAATGTAATATTTTTTTTTTTAGTGGCGCCCCCTATATGTCCCGGGACTTATTAAGTGATGTGTTACAGTGGTCTGGAGTAATAATAATTGTTGGCGCTACAGTCCAAAGGGGGACCGCCGCTTGGCCTACAAACTACCCAAGTGCACATTCATTTCGTGGCGCCCTTTCCTTGCGAAATTTTGATTTCTGATCACCCACCTCTGTATATGGCTATCAATCTGGCTACCTATAGAAAACTACAGTTCAGCGGAATTTCAACAGGAGCACTCTATACCCGTGGCGTAGTGGGGAGAGTGCGACGTTCACACGCCGAAGGGTGTAGGTTCGATTCAAAGCTCAACACCAATTTTTCGAATTTTTGTATTTCCAGTGCTATGTCTTTCGAGCTGCTGACAACATTCAAAGGAGTAATAACTGTCTAAGAAAGCTTTCCAACTTTCGCCGTTCGGAGTCGGCAAAAAACTGTAGGTCCCTTCTACTCGTGAGAGTACAGTAACGCGCACAACACGAACAGTTGATGAGCAAGCTAGGCAATGGTCCCCTTTGGACCAACAACTATTATTATTTTACAGTTGTGTCCGGAAGTTGAGCTAAATGGAGCACCCTTGCATTGAACCAAAAAATGAACGAATTTCCTGAAATGGAAAGGGTTAAAAGGAACTTTCAATTTTTAGCTCACATGTTCTTCCATGAAATGACTTGGCAGGGTGCACAGAGGATGAAAGAACAGTCAGTGGTTTAAACTTATCGTGAAGCTTGGTCTTCAAAAGATAGTTTCGCGTGATTCTTATTAAATTGTTTTTTAGATAGTATTTAGCACTATTTAGCAATTCATCGTGGAGAGACTACTACTCAAACAGTTGAATAACTAAAATCAGCATTCTGTGAGATTGTTCTTCGTGTGTCTATTCGGCCTGCATAAACATGAATTGCCAGTGCTACATCCTGGCAACATACCAAATGCCACCAACCAAACAGCTCACATCTTCTTCTTGCGACGCTACAGTCCGGGGTGGACCTGGGCCTCGACCAACATCAACCTACAGAAAGCACACTCTTTCACTAATAATAATAATAATAATTGTTGGCGCTACAGTCCAAAGGGGGACCAGGGCCTAGCTTGCTCGTAAACTACTTGTGTTGTGCGCGCTTCTGTTCTCTCACGAGTAGAAGGGACATACAGTTTTTTGCCGACTCCGAACGGCGAAATTTGAGAAGCTTTCTTAGACAGTTATTACTCTTTGAGTGTTGTCAACAGCTCGAAAGAGGTGGTGCCGTGAAATATTAGAAAAATTGGTGTTGAGCTGGGAGTCGAACCTAGACCCTTCGGCTTGTGAGCGTCGCACTCTACCCACTACGCCACGGCGACCACACTCTTTCACTAGCTGCCTCCAATTGCGAACTCCAAGTTGTTTGAGGTCCTTCTGCACTCGTGTGCGCCACATTAGTCTAGACCGTTGCGTTGTCCCAATGGCTCTGATTCAACATTTCGGGCCGGAGTAGTGGCGTCCATACGTTCTTCATGGCCTAGCCAACTTAAGCGTTGTATTCGAAGACGCATGTTGCTGTACAGCCCATACAGTTCGTCGTCCAGATGCCATCAACGCAAATAGGAAAATCGACGCAAACAGTAAACTCGCACTCAAAACTTTTCTCTCGAAAAGACTAAGGGCTTCCTCATCCGCCTTTGCTAACGTCCAGGTTTCCGCGCCATAAAGTCGGACTGGGATAATTAAGCTGTTATATAAAGCGATGTTAGCCTTTGAGAGAGGACTTTATTTCTCAACCTCCTCTTGATCCCAAAGAAACAGCGATTGGCAAGAGTGATTTTGCGTTTGATTTCGGTACGGATGTTGTGGTCCCTATTCACTGCGGAATCGAGATAGACGAAGTCCTTAACTACCTCGAAGTTTCTGCTGCCTAGTGTGAAGCTCTGTCCGAGACGTCGATGTTGTGTGTCCTTTCTTGATGACAGCCTGTACTTAGTTTTGCCCTCGTTTACCGACAGACCCATTTTAGCCGCTTCCACTTCAATGCCAACAAACGCGTTATTGACGGCTCGCTGTATTCGTTCAATCAAGCAATAAGCAAACAATTGAACTGACTTTTTGAAGATCGTGCCTCTGGTGTTGACTTGTGAGTTACGCACGATCTTCTCGAGGATGATGTTAAGGAAGTCACATGACACTGCCTTGCCTTGTCTAAAACCTTTTTTGAGATTGAAGGTCTCTGTGAGTTCGTTACCGACCTTGACGGAGCCGCGAAAGTTCTCCATCGTCCTCCTACACAATCTGACGAGTTTTTGTAGGAATGCCAAAAATATATATGGCACTGTATAACCCGTCTCTATGCACACTGCCATATGCAGCCTTGAAATCTACGAATAGGTGGTGAGTGTCAATTTGCATTTCTTGGGTCTTTTCCAGGATCTACCCTAAAGTGTTCTATCATGGACTTCCTAGACCTGAAACCACACTGATAGAGACCTACCAGGTTGTAGACAAATAGTTTCAGAAGCTCACACAATACGGCAAAGGAAATGTTATAGGCGATGTTAAGAAGGCGGATCCCTGCATAATTGGCGCAGTCAAAAGGGTCTCCTATCTTGTGAACCGGACAAATGACCCTGAGATTCCACTCAGCGGACACGCGTTCCTCCGACCATATTTTACACATGACCTGGTTCATGCACCCAACGAGATCATCTCCAGTTGCCTTAAATAAATCTGTGTGCACTCAGTATAATTCAGAAAACCGGACATGGCCCGATTAAGAACAGGGTGTACATAAATTATCTAAAATTCTCAACTGTAATCGCTCCGTATCCAAGCAGGGCTACGCATAAATGAATCGACTCGAAATTAGAGCCTCTGACAAGGCAGTGGTTGCATAAAGTTCATCTGATTTATTAATTCTACTCGCATGTGTGTTAAAGCTCAACCATACTACAGCTATACCGAATAACTTCCGACCAACAAAGCGCATGTCGCATTCCGAATTCATTGTCCTGCCAATGAATACGACAAAATCCAATTTGTCCCTCCACTCCGCCTCATTCAATAACAACAATCCAGAGAACAAAGGCTGAACGAAGCCTCTTTATCGACTCCCAGAGCGAGCAGCCCACACTCGCCCGCAGATGATCAATTCTTTTAAGTTTCCGCATATTATTCTTCATCCCGGCATTCCTTCGGGAATTTCCTCTATGAGAACCAAATTATGTGGAAAACTTCGGAGAGCCCGACCAACAGAAGCAAACTTTTCCATGTTTGTTGTTGATTTCTTTTTTTTTTTTTTTGTGTGCGCTAGCATTTTTGTTGGTTAGCGGTTTGTTCATTTCCGCTTTTCAACAAGCGACGCTGCCGAAAAGAGGCCAATTAAAATCTGAAATGAACTGGAAATTCACTTTGCACTGTCAACGGATACACAGAGTTGCTCACACAAAAGAATAAAGTTTTGGGGTTTGTCTCTGGTTCAGAGTTGTTGTGGCAGAGTGGTTTTCGGAACTGTTTACCAGGGGGCCAGTGATTTCAATGGTTCACCAGTTGGCGTTGGGAGGAGGCCTGTTTTTTCATGAGAAAGAAAAAACCGACAGGAACTGTATTTTAGGGACACACCACCGTTTTAAGTTTTTTATCCGTCCTTTCAAAGGATGTACAAGACTCAAAGTGGCTCCTTTTAGTGTTTATCCAGATTTGCTTAAAGTTCGCCTTCTGCGCCTTTCGTCTCAAGCGGTTATCAATTGTTAAATCGATTAATTGGGAATAAGCACAGCAGATGGTCATCCGGACGCTTCCCATAAGCCCGCCAAAGTGCTTACTAAGCCCCTCGCTTCCACTGCAATCGTGCCCAGGTGTAAACCATAAATTTCCCACAACATCCGACCCCCAAATTCATCCCGCCAAAAACCTCAGTCCAAACAAATTGAAGTAATAAATTCAAATTAATTCTGGGAAGTTGTAAAGGAAATGAAGGCATTCGTCATTATTACGCTCATTAAGGGCTCCGGACAAATTGAAAAGTTACCAACATCCTAATGAGGCACGCTGCAGTAGGGTGAGACGAGGAGTGGCCTCTCGGAAGTACCCAAGATCCGGGGAATCTTTGGCTGATTTATTGACATGATACGCTGTGGAAAAACAATATTCCTCCGCTGGTTGGCGGTGAGTCTCGGTGGGGGGCAGAGATAAGAACTAAGCAAGTGCCCTCGAGACACTGCGATGCAAGGAGCGAGATTAAACGAACTCTTGGCCTTTGATTCTTCGTCTAGTGGTGTCGTTTTATTCATGAGCAGCTCAGACGCTTTTGTTTCTTGCTGGGAAGCTGGCAGCGATGACAGGCAGACTAATTAACAGCGTTGCGGCGTCAGTCGCTGTACGCGGGGAGGAATGAGATGATTTACACCGCGCCGGTTGGGTGGGGGAGTGAAAGTTGAGCCAAACAAAGATGTTGATTTGTTACTCGGCCAGGATGGGTGGGCATTGACGGATTATTGCGATTTCTGGTAGCATTTCTATTTAAATTGATGTTTGAGTTAAAAGGAGCAATTGGACTTGTTTGTACATGGCCCAGAAATGAGAGATTGCTGCTTTGGCGGATGTCTACTCAAACAAACGACTTTGGAAATTTGGTGCGTTGCTTGCTCGTGTTTATACACCTCATCAGAAAACTGTTCCGCAGATTGGAAGTCATACTTTAGTTTGTTTCAACTTAGTGTACGCGGGGAATGAGAAGCAATTTTTTATCTGTTTACTTTATGGCCAGGATAATCTTCGATGAACTGCACAACAGAGAAAGCTGAGCCACTTTGTATTCTTTGCAATAGATCCTTGTCTACGAATGGGATTGTGCCGAAATTTACAAAACTAGCTTAAGCCGCTTACAAAGCTGTATTGTAGTCATGCGCGTGAACCTTTAAGGGTTGACAAAGATTTTGTAATAACTTCTTTCTGTAAAAAAAAAAAAATAATTTCTTCTCCATTGGCGTGAAACCTGGCAATTGCCAATGGAGAAGTAACAAACCTCTGTCCTGAAAGCTGAGTCATTTGTCATATTTGTCCTGTCCGATGCAAAAACGTGAATATTTTCAAAAATGGATGTGTAGGCCCCTATTTTTTGCGTAGAACGTTCTGTGTGCGATTTGTGGCTCTGTTTGGGTTAAGAGAAGAAGATTCTGTTACGTACATAGCGCAAAAGATGTGCCGCTTAGCTTCAGTAGAGTCTTTAAGTTCGCAACAACAGTGACGTAACAGAGTGTGTCCCCTTTAAAGTGAGCGAGCTTTAAAGGGGACACACTTTCACTCACACTCAAACGTAGAAAGAATTCAGTGAAGTTGATGCGTGAACTTGGAATTAGCCACCAAAAGGAAAGTAAATTTTTTGAGCCTTAAAGTGAAGCGCTAATATAAAATGCATGGAGAGCAATGTTAGGTTAGGTTAGGTGTATCTGAATTGTTTTAAGTTTTGTATTCATGACCTTTTCTAAGACTGAGACCGATATGAAAGGAAAAGCCTTAAAAAAAGGATAAGCAACAGAAGTCCTCTTAGGCGGGAAAACTTGCTAATACTGTTAAGACATTCACTCTAAAATATATTGTTTTCCATCACTGCGTCCGTTGTGCACTTGTACTCACTGAGCTGATTCCTTCATTTCTCTGTTCGCTTTCTAGGCGGACACTACATTGTGCGGAGAAGGATTCAATAGATGTGTTCCCGAACTCGAAACAAACAAAACTAAACAGTGCAAAACAACACAAATCAACACAATGTCCGTTCCTGAATACAGAAAAATTGGGTTTTACGTCAAATGAGCTCTCCCTCAAGAGAGTAAAATATGTCCCCACCCTGCCTCTTTTAACACAAGAAAATTATGTGCGTACAGAGATAAGTGAGCAGAGATAAGTGTTCACTTTTCTTTCGTTCTGCGCAGCTTACGTCACGCGAGACTTCTGATTTGACAGCTCTTTGTTATTGTTTAATATCTTCATACAAATTGAAGCAGGAAAAGTTATTAGTTGATTTTTTTTCTAATATTATTCATGTTTTAAGAACTTTTTAACATAAAATAAGTTTTAAGTGTATATCCAATTGAGTTAATTTGACTATCCAATTACTTTCCGAACTATTAAGTCAAGCATTTTGCATGCAGAGTGGAAAAAACTTTCACAGAGTTTCGTAAAGCAATAATCATAATTATGTTAAGTTTTAGAATTGCCATTAATAAATCAATTTAAGTAAATTTTATTATTGCATGTCTTATTTCCAAAAGAGTTATGTAACAACCAAGTTATTGAAATAAAAGACGAGATTTAAATTTTGAACAAGTGGACAATTTTATTATATTTTCTTTTTTTCTGAATTGAAACTCTGTAGTTTCTTTGTTTAGTTTCCTTATCCTAAAATACATTCGTGCTCTAAAATAAAGTTTTTTTTTATTTTCTCCCCACATTTCACATTTTCGGTCAATTCCAAATGTGCCTCAAGATATTCGAGGAAAATCAAGAGGTCATCCCCATTCACACTTTCGAAAATTTCTTCAAGTTGCTTCATGTGAACCATTAGTGCAGATGTGAGTTTATCCAGGCCTCCTTCGTTGAGATGGTTAACCCACGTAAAAGTCGTGTCCTTATTTTGAAGAACACGTATGTCGGGAATTTCATCCCCCAACTTATGGCATATGTACTCAGCCAAGTTTTCAAGCCCATCGTGAGCTAAAGATTCCAATTCATTGTCCACCTGGCTGTAGACATTATTGCTCGGAAAATTTGTAGTTATACTCTTAAGTATCGTACCTCAAAGTAAAAAGAATATTAACATATTTATATAATTCAGATATTTATGTAGACAAAACATTACTTGTAAGAGTACATTCGGAAACTAAGTCAGGCGTGTCATCCGAAGCAACTGTTTGGTCACCTAAATGAGAGAGATGTGGGAAAAAAGTTTTGTAGCCATTTTAACTTTCTGTCTTTCAGTTCCAATAACGTTTAAATGGCCTGGGTGACTGACGTTCAGACGCTGTGCACGCTAGTAGCGTAAGGATTGTTTTTTTTACTTCCTTTCCATTTATTTTAAGCCCTTGGTCAATAAAATGATTCCGAAGGAGTTTAATCAAATGTCAATGCCACTGGTTTCTCCGCTAGTAGCTCTGCAATCATTTCATGTATTGCCTTTAATTGCATTCTGATGTCGCGGGATGGAGGAGCGACTATTGCTCTCAGTTGGATTGTTGGAATTGTTCCCGCCTTCAACTTATATCCATTATTTTTGCAAAGGCCTATTATAAAATTGTGACTTAATATATAAGTAAATAAACAAATCATCTTGCCCATTTCAAATTGTAAGTTTCTTTCAAAACTATCCGCAGTAAAATGTGCACCAATCCTTTCTCCTTCATAAGTGAATCCACTGCTTCCGCAGAGTGTTGTGTTTGGAACCGAATAAAACCGAAAATTCGGTTTTCCCTTGTTGTTGTTTGCATTGCAGCACACCTCATTTTCAAAAATTTCTCTTTATTTAATTGTTAATAAATTACAAAATATTTTTCTTTTAATTTTTTTCAAATAAACGCGCGGAAATCGCAGTCAAACCTAACATCCGTATATAAAAAGTAAACATCCGTTGTCTCAGCCTACGTCATCAAAAATTTACAGAAGGTGACAGATATGCGCAATGCGTAATCTGTATTTCTATCATTCTTGAACCCATTATCTCTTCGTTTGTGTTGTTTTCTGTAGTGGATTTGAAATTTTTTAATGACATTTTATCAAAGCGATTTCAAAAGAATAAAATACAAACTGCTGCTATATATTTATTTTTTTCATTCTCGAGAATCTCGTCGAGATCCTGACGCTAACGAGTAAGGTCATAAGAAGTGTTCTTATGACCTTACTCGTTAGCGCCAGGATCTCGACGACCCTTGTTTCGATTGTTTCTCCCTTTTCGTCCTCTTTTTGGTCTGCTACAACATCCATTACACATTTGGTTTAAATGCGTTCCCGTACTTTGCCTCTTTCTGAGAGAAATATACCCCCACTTCTTAACAAATGACAGACTTCAGAATTTGGTACAGAAGATACGGGAACACACCTAATGTCTGACTGTGTCTGTTGAAACGATTGTCATTGTTGCTTTCAGAGCCTGCATTCGACAACACAAAAAACAAAATTAAATATCTCTAAATCTACATCCGTGCCGACACGATGCCGTAATGGGCATCGCCGAAGGTCCCAGATTCGATTCTCAGACATAGCAGCTCTAATTTTTCAAGGCACTACCTCTTTGGAGCTACCGACAACACTCAAAGATTATGTCTACCTTATGTCCATGTCTCTGAGTCAATGAAAAAACGTTTCAAATTTCGCCCTTCGGATTCGGCAACAAGCAGTAGCACGCACAACAGGAGCAGTTGATGAGGGCCTGGTTCCCTTGTTAACTGCTGTGCAATACATATAAATATACGCCCACCTCTGTCTTGAGCAGACAAATCATTAAGGACTAGTCGAGGGGCTTACAGAATTCTTCTTCTTCTTCGGATGGCGCTACAGTCCCGGGTGGACCTGGGCCTCAACCAACATGCCCCTCCAGCTATCACGATCATTGCCAGCTGTCTCCAATTGCGCACTCCAAGTTGGTTGAGGTCCTTTTCCACTTGTGTGCGCCATCTCAGTCTAGGACGTCCTCTGTTGCTGTGCCTGTGGTTCGGATTCGAAAACTCTTCGGGCCGGAGCAGTGCTGTCCATGCGCTCTACATGGCCTAGCCACCTTAAGCGTTGTATCCGTAGACGCTTGACTAGGCTCATGTCGCCGTACAGCCCATACAGTTCGTGGTTGAATCTTCTCCTCCAGATGCCATCAACGCAAACAGGACCAAAAATCGCACGCAGAACTTTTCTCTCGAAGAGACCAATGGCTTCCTCATCCGCTTTTAGTAGCGTCCAGGTTTCTGCGCCGTAAAGCAGGACGGGGATGATCAAGGTGTTGTACAAAGTCACTTTGGTCGTTCGGGAGAGGGCTTTATTACTCAATTGCCTCTTGAGCCCAAAAAAACAGCGATTGGCAAGAGTGATTCTGCGTTTGATTTCGGTACTGATGTTGTTGTCCCTATTCACCGCGGAGCCGAGATAGACGAAGTCCTTCACTACCTCGAAGTGTCTGCTGCCCATAGTGACGCTCTGTTCGAGACGTCGATGTTCTACGTCCTTACAGAATTACAACTTTTTTATTCGATCTAACAAGAAGTTACGCCAACGCCCAACTTTGGCATAACTTTAAAAAAAATTGGAACAGAGAGTACTTTTACTCATGTTATTAACCAATGTGAAGTGATGCTACTGAAGTGCGGAATGGATCTCTTATTCAATATGAATGTGCTCGATTTAGAGCTAATAGTTTCAAATAGAGATTTTTTCCATAGTTTTCCTCCAAACGTTACTTAAATCGCTAATTTAGAAATTGTTAAATAGAACACGATTGTTTTTTCAGTAGTAAGGTATTTTTCACCATGTCTCTGAGCAAGCTAGAGCACAAAGAGTATTGCGAAAACACTGTAAAAAAATATCCATCCAGAGCTAATCGTTTTAGCAACGAAAGTGAAGGTGCATTTTGATTTCTTTTGCTCTACCAAAGTCGTAGTCCACATTCAGTGCGCAGTATGCGCACCAAAAGCTGGATTAGTCTTCTCCACCATAGATATTTTCGACACCAAAGAAAAACGTGCAAGATTCAAGGGTCATGCTTTGCATAAAGTGGGACCAGAAGGCTGTGGTGCACTATAAGCTGCTTAAAACACGCAAAACCTGTAATGGGAAACGTTATGCGCTTGAGTTGTGAATTTGCGTAAAAATAGGAAGAAACGGCAGAAAGGGATGACAAGGTTATTTGATGGTATATACCAGGTGTACCGGTATGAAATGAGCTTTTTTTTGAAAATTAAACACTAATTATTAATGGGAAAGTTAAAACATTTTATTCAAAGTATTGGCCATTGTTTTCAACACATTTTGGCATTTTGTGGATATCACGCCAATAAAATTGTTCGTCTTTTAAAGCAAACCAATCAGACACGAAATTTTCGACCTCCTCATAGGAACCAAAGTGCTGCTCAACCAATGCTCGTCCCATCGATGAAAACAAATGACAGTCGGAAGGAGCCAAGTCTGGTGAACACGGCGGGTGGGGTAGCTGCTCCCAGCCAAGGGTTTGATTGTATCCTGAACCGGTTTTGCTTTGTGTGCAGGTGCATTGTCATGGGACAAAATTACCTTGGCTTGTCTTCTGGCCCATTCTGGTCGTTTCTCGATCAATGCATGGTTCAAATTGATCACTTGTTGTCGGTAGCGATCAGTATTAACGGTTTCACCAGGTTTTAGGAGCTCGTGGTACAGCACACCATTCTGGTCCCACCAAACACACAGCATTGTCTTCTTGCCGAATCGATCTGGTTTTGCAGTCGATGTTGAAGGTTGTCCCAGATTAACCCATGATTTTTTCCGTTTAGGATTCTTAAAATAAATCCACTTTCCATCGCCAGGAACAATCCGATGTAAAACCGATTTTCTTTCGTGTCTTTGAAGCAAAATTTCACAAGTGTTTTTTCGGTTTTCCATCTGTCTTTCATTCAATTCCTGTGGCACCCATTTTGCACACTTTTGGATCTTTCCCATAGCTTTTAACCGGTCAGAAATTGTTTGTTGTGCAACATTTAACATTGCTGCCATTTGCTTTTGACTCAAAGTGTCATCTGCATCCAATATCGTCTGCAATTCGGCGTGTTCAAACTTTTATGGTGGTCTTCCACGTTCTTCATTTCTCACATCAAAATCATTATTTCTGAACCGTTGAAACCATCTTTTGTATGTTGCTTTTGATAGAGCATGATCACCATATTCCTCGACAAGTATTCGATGCGGCTCTGCAGCACTTTTCTTCAAATGAAAACAAAAAATTAATTCCCTCCGCAAATCATTACTTTCTGGTATAAAATTCGACATTTTTAACACGATGAAAAAATAAGATTTTTTTTTCACTTGATGTATACTAAATATTTTTCACAGATGTCATAGCAAACAAACAAAAACAAAATAAGGGCTCGTTCACAACAAATGTTCCCTATCGAGACATTTGTATCTTGACGCTCACTTCATACGGGTATACCTAGTATTTATAATCTTTCGCTATTCGTAATTTAAATGACATATAAGTCTTAATATCGTTCTATCGGTATTGTGTAAAAAATCGTTAAATTTCGCGGCGATAATCAAAAATTGTTGGGCACTACTGTTTCAGAATTCAACGTGAAGGAGCGATCACACAATTGTTTCCCTTCTAAAATTTCGTGCTTTACTTTTTGGACCTTAATTTTTTTTTAACTTCTCCTGACTTGACTTCGGAGGAATTAAGTTATTCAAGGTTGAAACCTGTTGCCGCCGTGGCGTAGTGTGTAGAGTGCGACGCTCACACGCCGAAGGGTCTAGGTTCGATTCCTGGCTGATTACCTAGAATTTTACACGGCACCACCTCTTTCCAGCTGCTGACAACACCCAAAGAACAATAACTGTCTAAGAAAGCTTCTCAAACTTCGCCGTTCGGAGTCGGCAAAAAGCTGTAGGTCCCTTCTAGTCGTGAGGGCGCACAACACGAGTTGTTGATGAGCAAGCGAGGCCCTGGTTCCTCTGTGGACTGTAGCGCATTATTATTAAGTTTGAAACTGTAAGAAGTTAATAATTCCTTAAGCTGAACAAGACTGAATGTAGTAAAATGGCTGTGCACATCTTCCAACATCGAGCTTCTCGTACAGAGAGGTAGGGTTTACTAAAACCAAATGCATCCGCTTCTTTATTGTCAGAGAATCTAAGGAGGATTTTGTTTGAGGTCGAATTCGAAATCTACGTTTGTGCACCATCGCTGTGACCATACAGAAAGAATTTCTTGCTCTGGATGTGATGGAATTTCGTTTTCAATAATTTACAGCGATTAAAAGGCTTAAACAAAATTTACATGCGGAACAAAAAACAAACGCATTTTGATATGTTGCCAATTTCCAATCGCAAAACTGTGTCACCGTGTTATCGAATCAGTCTGTTCGAACTGCACTTCGTTAGAAATCCCGATAAACTTGGCAATCAGTTTGGAATGCGTCGCCGTCTATTTCGTCGTCGGTCAGCAGTCGGTGCGATGAAAGTGAAGTGCTGGTATTTCTGTCGCAGCATTTCGCATTATTTTTAGCCTCCGCTGCAGATGTGTGCGTTACAACTGATAATTGGTTTGACGACGGAAGCAGTGCAGACTCTTGAGATGTGAATGGGATCAATGATCTAATTCATGTTCCCTTTTGATGGGGAGACGACGCTCTTTTTTGTGTCGTCGTGAAAGTCATAATTTACATTTATTTGAAGGAGAATTCTTCTTGTTGACAGCGAGTTGGTGAGTGTTTAGGGTGTTTAGGGTGTTTTTATTAAAGATATAGAACTTTCAAATGAAATAAAAGAGAAATATTTTCTTTCGAATGACATAAAGACAACTTTATTCAATAGAAATTTTTTTGCCATTGTTACATAAGTTTGATTTTGGTATATGAGTGTCATGGCTAGCTCAGGCGTAGTCTAGAATGGAGGATCAATTTTCGATGAGATTTTTCAACATTTGTGGCTGTGTATCGAAACAACGCAGCGAATGATGTAACAATGCCAGACTTTGCGATGTCAAATAGCGACTTAACATATTTCTCTAAAAAGCGGTGAAGCGACGTCAAATCGCACGACCTTGGAGGTTAATTCAAACGTTCATAATGTAAAACTTAGTGGCTACTAAACACTATTTCGTTTTGGACCCATTCAAAGACTCTACGCACTGTTTGCCTTGTTTTTTAATTCTTCTTCTTCTTCTTGTGGCACTACAGTCCGGGGTGGACCTGGGTCTCAACCAGCATGCCTCTCCAGCCAGCACGATCTTTCGCCAGCTGTCTCCAGTTGCGCACTCCAAGTTGGTTGAGGTCCTTTTCCACTTCTGTGCGCCATCTCAGTCTAGGTCGTCCTCTGTTGCGTTGTCCCAATGGCACGGACTCAAAGACTTTTCGGGCCGGAGCATTTGTGTCCATACGCTCTACATGGCCTAGTCATCTTAAGCGTTGTATCCGTAGACGCTTGACCAGGCGCATGTCGCTGTACAGCCCATAGAGTTCGTCATTCAATCTTCTCCTTTAGATGCCATC
Organism: Eristalinus aeneus; assembly: GCA_955652365.1. Classification (NCBI taxonomy): domain Eukaryota; kingdom Metazoa; phylum Arthropoda; class Insecta; order Diptera; family Syrphidae; genus Eristalinus; species Eristalinus aeneus. The sequence continues at coordinate 28,211,667 of OY019131.1, read as the reverse complement.
AACGCAAACAGGACCAAAAATCGCACGCAGAACTTTTCTCTCGAAGAGACTAAGGGCTTCCTCAACCGAGTTTACTAATGTCCAATATTCCGCGCCATATAGTAGGACGGGGATGATCAAGCTGTTATATAAAGCAAGCTTCGTCTTTCGAGAGAGGGCTTTATTACTCAATTGCCTCTTGAGCCCAAAGAAACAGCGATTGGCAAGAGTGATTCTGCGTTTGATTTCTGTACTGGTGTTGTTGTCCCTATTTACCGCGGAGCCGAGGTAAACGAAATCCTTGACTACCTCGAAGTTTCTGCTGCCTAGTGTGACGCTCCGTACGAGACGTCGATGTTGTGTGTCCTTCTTTGATGACAGCATGTACTTAGTTTTGCCCTCCTTGTTTTTTAATAATGCCAAGCAAAATTAAAGGAGCAATAAATTAAAATTTAAAATTTTAAACTAGTTCTCCCAACACAAAGTTCTATATGTTTGAAAGAAACACGCTTTATTTATGGACTTAAAATGGCGTGCAGCAGTCACACACTTCCTGTCGCGCCCACTTTTATCCCTGTAACACATTCAACAAAGACACCTCCGACTTTTCCGACTTCTCCGACTTCTCCGACTTCTCCGACCTTTTTTACTGCTCCACATCCAACAAACTTCTCAATAAACCCTTCACCCCGTTAAAAGGATGATTTGCTTTGACACCAAACAAACCTCCTAACAATCACATGAATCACTCAATTTGCATCAACCAGCCCGGCATTTCTGTTCGCAGCCATCCCAAAAACGTTCGCATGTATCCTCACTGTTGATGGCCTTCCATAAATTCCCCATAAGTTCTTCCACCAACCCCACAACCGCCGTCGCCGGGCCCACTACTTTTATTCGCACGTCATACCCACGCGCAATGGCTGGCAGCTTCCGTTCTGTTCCTTCTTTCATAACGCTCCACAGCGCCACATCCTGCCGACTTTCATCTGTCTTCCTCAAATGGTATCCGTTTAAGGATAGATTTACGAATTTTATCTCCCACAGCTCCGGGGTTCGCATTAGTTTGTTCTCGTTTTAATTTTATTGCGAGAACCGTGTCCCCTTCACCTTGGAACTGGTTCTCCTTTGGGAACACTTACCCCTCTCCGGCCGTCGACTGTACACACGTCGATTATACATTATCGTCGTAAGGGAATTGAATGTGGCCTCGTAAAACGTGCATTTATGAGAGCCATAAAGAAGAGATTTCCACAGCAGTAGTTTCAGCGGGCGACCGGAGACCGGTGGCCCACCTAAGGGTACGGACGAAGGATTATCGTAAGAGCTCGTCTCCGTTGGGGAGACTGAAGGGTTGCGCCGTAAAGGCTGCAGACATTTAATCGAAAGGAGTTTTGCTTTTTGCCAGTGAGTAGGAGGAATTCAGCTTACAGTCGTCCTTGACGGCACCGACGGTGGCCATCGGATCAATTAATTCACGACCCACTAAACAAGTGGACGGCTTTAATTAAATTCTATTTCGTTGGCAATTGCAAATGTGAGGGGCGATACACTTGAGGCATGAAACTGGCTTCCGATGGTGTCGCGTGCAACTGGCACTAGCAGGTGTCGCCGATTGTGCACTTAAAATGGAAACTAATGCAAAGGTTGAGGCTTTTAGGATAAATTTAAGGCAGCAGCGCTGGTCCTCCTCGCTATAATATTGTGCGCATTATGCGACGGAGTTGGAAAACTATTTCTGAAGGTTTTTGAAGAACAAGTGTTATAGACAGCATTTCATTTCAGGGGCTTTTCTTACAGCCGATCAGAAATGCACTTACCACCGGCTTTCAGTCCCTCGAAAGGCACTTTAAGTTTTTGTAATTGCTTCGAGAATTTTTTTTCCAAAAATCAAACGAAAGGAGTGAGAGGAAAATAGCTATTTTCTGCCATTCGTGCCATTGCACAGCCCTTTACGAAGGTTGCTTTTTATATTTCGGGATTGGGCAACCCTAGTGTTGCAATCTGGCAACTGCCAGCGCTCTCGTAAAGTTTGACATTTTTGAGGTTATACGTACTCAGAACGTTTTAACATACGGGCGCGTTGTTGTTAACAGTAACTTAAAGGATTCATCAAATGGATTTAAATCGTGAAAATTTTCGTGCGATTATTTTTTACAACTTTCGACGTGGATTAACTCACCAAAAGTGCATTGATGAACTTAATTCAATTTTTGGCGATGAAGCTCCATCAAGGACCAGTGTTTATCGATGGTATGGTGAATTCAACCGAGGTCACAGTTCACTCCAAGACGAATTTCGTGAAAGTCGTCCAAAATCAGTTGTTGTTCCGGAAATCATTGCTGCTGTGCGCCAACTGATATTGTAAGATCGTCATGTGACCTATCGTGAGATTGAGACAAACTTAGACATTAGTGGGACTAGCACACATTCAATATTGCATGGACATTTGACCGTCAAAATAATTTGTTCGTGTTGGATCCCACACAATTTGTCAATCGCTCAAAAAAGGTCTCGTGTCGATTGGTCGAAAGAAATGCTCCAAAAATACGATGGCGGTGATTCCAAACACGTCTATGACATCGTGACAGCTGATGAATCGTGGATTTTCGCGTATGAGCTTGAAAGTTAACAGCAGTCGACTGTATGGGTGTTTCAAATTGAGCCAAATCCAACAAAAGTTGCTCGCGCACGAAGCACTTCCAAGCAAATGGTCGCCTGTTTTTTCGGAAAGGCTGGACATGTCGCTACCGTAACACCAGAGCAACGCAAAACAGTCAATTCTGAGTGGTACACAAACATTAGCTTGCCAGTTGTCTTCCAAGAAATCAGGAAAACCAACCGCCGAAGACGGATCACTTTGCACCACGACAATGCGAGCTCTCACACCTCGGCTCAAACAACTGCATTTTTGAGCACTCAAAACATCGATTTGATGAGTCATCTACCGTATAGTCCTGATTTGGCACCGAAAGACTTCGTTTTATTCCTGTACGGACAAAATAAAATGAGAGGTCAACGTTTTTCGACACCTGAAGAAGCAGTTGATGCGTTCAGAATGCATTTTTTGGAGATACCTCTATCAGAGTGGCAAACGTGCTTCGACAATTGGTTCAAAAGCATGCAAAAGTGTATAGATCTAAATGGGGAATATTTTCAAAACCAATAAAACTATTTTCGGTGATTAATGTTTGTTTTTGTTCTCTAATCCCGAAATATAAAAGGCAACTATCGTATCTTCCTTAAACCGTGGTGATGATAAATTAATGTTCCCTTAGGACTAGGAGCGTGAAACACAAGCTCTAATCACGTCTTCGCCAAAAATCTGCTCAAATAAGTCAGATTTTTGGACTAAGACCATAGAAAGGGCAATTGTAGAACTGCATTTGTCAAGGTCTTGTGAGCGACATGTCACAGGCCTTAGGCGCGTATTTAATTGGGGATGAGGTAATTTAAATTTTGTTCGCTGTCAGGTCCTCTTAAATTTACAGGGTTGCAGCGTCAGTGGCTGTAGAAGGAGAGGAATGACATGATTTATACCGCGCCGTACCATACCAACATACCAAGAATACAGAGGTCTTTTGGCAGACGGAAGACGGCATGCGCATGGTTTGCCTGCATTCTGAAGATCAAAGATATAGGATCCGGACCCTAATTTGTTACCTCCGACAAAGTTAGAAGTTCAGAGCTTGAATCTTTAGGTCTTGCCTGCCAAATTCTTTACTTATCGCGAGATGACGCGAATCTCAAACAAGTTATTTGTGCTCGTAAGTAAGAACACGCAAGATCTAAATTTTGCGCCTTTTGAATTGTCATTGTTTGACATTTGAACAATTATTATTGTTTGTTAGTAGAAGGTATAATGTTAATAAAAATGGAGCGCTACACGAATGAACGACGCATTCTTATTGCAAATTGTTTTACCAATATACCAGATATACCGGTACGAAGCGAAGTTTTTTTGAAAATGAAACACAAATTATTAATAAATAATAATAATAATAATTGTTGGCGCTACAGTCCAAAGGGGGACCAGGGCCTAGTTTGCTCATCAGCTATTCGTGTTGTACACGCTACTGTTCTCTCACGAGTAGAAGGGACCTACAGTTTTTTTGCCGACTCCGAACGGCGAAATTTGAGAAGCTTTCTTAGACAGTTATTATTCTTTGAGTGTTGTCAGCAGCTCGAAAGAGGTGGTGCCGTGAAATATTAGAAAAATTGGTGTTGAACTGGGAGTCGAACCTAGACCCTTCGGCGTGTGAGCGTCGCACTCTACCCACTACGTCAAGGCGACCACACTTATTATTAATGGGAAAGTAAAAACATTTTATTCAAAGTATTGGCCATTGTTTTCTTCACAATTTTATCACCTTTTTGGCAATTTGTGAATACCACGCCAATAAAATTGTTCGTCTTTTAAAGCAAACCAATCAGACACTCAATGTTCGACCTCCTCGTAGGAATCAAAGTGCTGCTCAGCCAATGCGTGTTCCATCGATGAAAACAAATGGTAGTCGGAAGGAGCCAAGTCTGGTGAATACGGCGGGTGGGGTAGCTGCTCCCAGCCAAATGTTTTGATTGTATCCTGAATCAGTTTTGCTTTGTGTGCAGGTGCATTGTCATGGAGCAAAATTACCTTGGCTTGTCTTCTGGCCCATTCTGGTCGTTTCTCGATCAATGCATGGTTCAAATGGATCACTTGTTGTTGGTAGCTATGAGTATTAACGGTTTCACCAGGTTTTAGGAGCTCGTGGTACAGCACACCTTTCTGGTCGCACCAACCACACACCATTGTCTTCTTGCCGAATCGATCTGGTTTTGCAGTCAATGTTGATGGTTGTCCCAGATTAACCCATGATTTTTTCCGTTTAGGATTCTTAAAATAAATCCGCTTTCCATAGCCAGGAACAATCCGATGCAAAACCGATTTTCTTTCGTTTCTTTGAAGCAAAATTCCACAAGTGTTTTTTCTGTTTTCCATCTATCTTTCATTCAATTCATGTGGCACCCATTTTCCACACTTCTGGATCTTTCCCATAGCTTTTAAACGGTCAGAAATTGTTTGTTGTGCAACATTTAACATTACTGCCATTTGCTTTTGACTCAAAGCGTCATCTCCATCCAATATCGTTTGCAATTCGGCGTTTTCAAATTTTTTTCGTGGTCTTCCACGTTCTTCATTTCTCACATCAAAATCATTATTTCTGAGCTGTTGAAATCATCTTTGGCATATTGCTTTTGATAGAGCATGATCACCATATGCCTCGACAAGCATTCGATGGGATTCTGCAGCAAAGCTTTGCGGCTACAGTTCGCAAATTGCGATCAATTTGTGGTTACAATAATGTTCCAAAAGGGTCAACTGTAAAGCGATTAATGGAAAAATTTGCTGAAACTGAGTCGGTAACTGATGTGAAGACAGCAACGCGCCTTCGATCGATCGACCGAAATTATCGCAGCAATACTTGATGATGTCACTCAAACTTCATCCACCTCAAATCGACACCGAGCTCAGCAAATTTGTGTTTCCAAGTCCACTATGCAGCGAGTTTTGATGAAAGATTTGGATCTTCATGCATACAAACTTCAACTGACTCAGGATCTAAAGCCAGCTGATCATGCGCAGTGAATGGAATTCGTTAATTGGGTATTTGAGCGACAACATGAAAATGCTGATTATACCGATAAAATCATCTTTAGTGACGAGGCCCATTTCCATCTTGATGGCTTCGTCAATAAGCAGAATTCGCATTGGGGGTGAGGAAAATCCTCTAGCGATTCACGAGAAGCAAAAGCATCCTCAACGTGTCACTGTGTGATTTGGATTTTGGGCTGGAGGAATCATTGGACCTTTTTTTATGAAAATGAGTCAGGTCAAGCGTAAACACTCAATGGTGTCCGGTATCGTGAAAGAATAACCAACTGTTTCGTGCCTAGAATTGAAGAAATGAATGTGGAGGCAATGTGGTTTCAACAAGCCGGCGCCACATCTCATACAGCCAGAGAAACAATTCAATTGCTGCATCAGTCATTTCCCAGTCGTGTTATTTCGCGTTTTGGGGACCTGAATTGGTCGCCTAGATCGTGCGATTTAACACCATTGGACTTTTTTCTTTGGAGTTTTTTGAAGTTTGAAGTGGCCGCCGTGGCGTAGTGGGTAGAGTGCAACGCTCACACGCCGAAAGGTGTAGGTTCAATTCCAGGCTCAACACCAATTTTTAGAAATTTTTACTGCACCACAGCTGCTACAGCTGCTGACAACCCTCAAAGAGTAATAACTGTCTATGAAAAAGCTTCTCAAATTTCGCCTTGAGGCGAAGTCCAACAGCTTGGGTCCGTTTTCGGATGAGTTGTCGTGATGGCTGTGTTTACCGATGACTCCAGCAAATATGTCCTCTTTTCCCAGCTGAGTGTTGAAGTCCCCTAAAACGATCTTGGTGTCGTAGCTGGGGCATCGATCGTATGTTCTTTTTAAGAGATCACAGTCATCCTTGGTGTTGTCATTCTTGGTGATGTCATCCTTGGTGTTGTCATCCTTGGTGTTGTCATCCTTGGTGTTGTCATCCTTGGTGATGTCATCCTTCTACTCTATCGGGACGTGGGCGCATATTAGGCTGATGTTCTCGAATTTAGTCTCGATGCGGATTATCATGAGGCGTGCGCTGACAGGGTTGTAGCTCAAGGCCCTGTGCATAAGTCTGCCTCGAACAACAAAGCGGCACCCGAATAAGTGCTGCCTTCTCTCTCTGTAGCAATCGCTGAAGTATGTGTTGAGGTTTTTCATCGTTTTCTTGCCGGGCTCATCTCAGCGCACTTCCTGGATGGCGGTGATGTCAGCCTTGTAGCAGTTAAGGACCTCCGCAAGTTGTTCAGTTACACATGGTCTGTTAACGGACCTCAAATTCCACATGCAAAACCAAACATCGTTGTCCTCGAAACCTTTGCCGGGGTCGTCAACAGTTAATCCGTCATTATCCGAGACATAATAAGGTAAGATAAGAACTGGTGTTGTTTTACGTGGTGAGGAAGTTAATAATAAATGATGGCGCTACAGTCCAAAGGGGGACCAGGGCCTAGCTTGCTTATCAACTACTCGTGTTGTGCGCGCTACTGTTTTCTCACGAGTAGAAGGGACCTACAGTTTTTTGCCGACTCCGAACGGCGAAGTTTGAGAAGGTTTCTTAGACAGTTATTTTTCTTTGAGTGTTGTCAGCAGCTCGAAAGAGGTGGTGCAGTGAAAAATTCGAATAATCGGTGTTGAGCTGGGAGTTGAACCTAGACTCTTCGGCGTGTGAGCGTTGCACTCTACCCACTACGCCACGGCGACCACGGTGAGGAAGTTACCCTCACGCATAACCCACAGATTAATAGGCCAGGCTGACTATTTAAAACCTCGGGCAGAGGGGATTGCTGGATATATTGGTTCACCATGCAACGGGTGTTATGATGGCTATCCAGGGGACGCTGCGAGGAGGCAATATGTCAACTTGATCTGTGCACTAGCGAGGATAGTCTTGGTAGCTCGCCCTATTAAGCTCGATCAACAACGCTTCCTACGCCTTCCTCCCTTCCAAAGAACACATGCACACCCAATTAAAATGTTTCCAGGTTTTTTCATGTTTGTGCAAAATTGGCGCGCACGTTTGATTATGAGATCCAACAGCTCGGCTACTGATAGGTAAACCTCTCCATTCTCTGAAACGACCGGAACTCCATCTGCCAGCTGACACAGAAAACAACCAAGCACCCTCAGAGACAAAAAAGTTACTGCTCTGCATCCGAATCAAATTAGAACCTTCCAGCGCTGAAATGAGATCAGCATCGCTGTCATAAAACCCCGCATTGCCCGACTCAGTTTCCCATCTTCCCACGTGGAATGAGTTGCCGTCCCCTAACCCATCCTCCGCCCCACATGAATGTCTCGAAAATAATTGCAATTCATTTCTTCAATCATAATTCCCCACAGAACACCCCCCACCTCTCGCCGGCCGTAAATATGCGAGGCAATAAAAAGTCCCGAATTACATATCGCGACTCCTAGGTGACGGCGCAGTTGTTGGCATCAAGCCGTCATCACCCGGCCGACATTGTCGTTCTCAAGCAATTTCTATGCAGATACCCCCGGATCGGGACACTCTTGGATGAGGCAATAAATCACAGCCAATATGTTAACATCTCCATGAGATTGTTTCCAGATACGGGCACCGCCTATATGGTGGCACATAAAAAAGCCCTTAAAACACGTTTAACGACTGCTCGTCTTCTCCTCGTGCAAATCGGCACTGCTTCCCTATGACTGTAGCAATAAAGTCTCTGATTGAATGCACGGCAAGGATGCTGCGGCGGTGCCCGGAAAGTATCTCCGAGCATTAGTTTTAATTCGAAACCGGTTAACGCGTCAGCGAATAATGATTCGATTCATTGGTTTATTGCCCGTGTCCTATGAGGAGCTCAGACCAATTAACTTCGGCGATCCAAGGCGATAAATCCACACTCGTTCCTAGGTGCGTAGTGGTGGCACTTACGTCTCCTGGGATGTGCCGCCAGGCTGGAAGATAAATCGCCGAATGACACTTGCAACTCTGAATCACATTCATTGTGGAACTTTCTTCGTCCGTGAACTCTATTTAGTTGGTCAGAGGGAAGGGGTGTTCCAACAAATTAAATGTCACGATAAACAACCTGTGTGAAAGTCCTCACTTTCGCCGAAGCCAAGGACGGTCTCCCTGCGCGTCCAAGCAGTCCGCCAGCCATCGCCCAAGTTTGAGGATTCATTCTGAGGCAGTTATGCGGAGGAAAACTTTGAGGAAGCGCACTCGTCTGTGAGACATAAACCAACCGCTCAACCATGGATGGAGATAATCTCCATTCTCACTATGCGGCGGCCTCTTCTCGTCTTCGCCTTTGCCGCGTGCGAGGTTCTCAAGAAGTTATCTCCAGCGAGGTGTGGTGAAACCCCGCTCAAGGACTGCCGCAGGAGGAATGAAGAACACGCTTAATGAGAGTATATATGCGAGTTCTCAGAACTCTTTGCAGAGGTGCCAACTACATAGCGAAAGTTACTCACACTCATTTGCCTCGCTTCCGTCCCAGGGCATGCGGCAAGATCTCCGTATCAGATTCGACGGATTAATACCGCCTGCTGGAGGTGGAGGGGAGAACTCTGTGTCATCCTTCTTGATGGGCTTGTTGAGAGGAATATCTTGCCATTCTGTATTGCTGGGGGTATGTGGAGGTTGACAGGCGGAAGCACGGATTTGATGTGCTGATTGCAGTTTGCAGTGGAAGCAGCGAGGGGGGATTTAATTGATTAAATGCACGCTGATTGGTGCGAGGTGCAGAATACCTAAGGTAGGACAAGCGCCGTGAAGGTGAAGGACATGAAAAGTCTGTAATGTTTATGTCTCGTTTTTTTCAACGATTTTGTTTTGGTTTCTGATATAGGCCACTCTAAGGCCTAAGGTAAATGGACCGCGCGATGTAAGCCGTTTAGGTAAGTGATCACGTAAAACCAAATCCCACATCTGTACTCATTCGTAACACATCTCTCAACAACTCCCGGGACATATAGGGGGCGCCACAAAAGAAACAAAATTATTATTAAGTTAAAAATGTTTGATAGTGGTGCCTCCTATATGTCCCAGAACCTATTGAGTGATGTGCTATGTATGAGTACAGATGTGGGATTTGATTTTACGCGATCACCTAGAGATGTTAAGTGCACCACAGATCAAGCCGATTGTCGACTGAACCCAAATATCAGAAATAGTTGGTGGCTCCTTGCTAATATGCGATAGATCAAAATGTTGTCGTCAGTGCTTAAAGTCAGTAAATTGGGTGGATCTGCAGTTCACCACGCATAGGATCTATCTTCATCAAGTGATTTTGTTGCTTGTGCTGCTGTTTCCTTTGGAGTCAAGGGAACCCGCAGTTTACTTCCGATGCTTTAGCTCTCTCTTGGCGATATAAGAAATAATCACAGAACTCAAAAGTCAAAAGACCTGCCAGTCACGAAAGCCGCTCCTCAATCCCCGAAATTTGAAACTTCCAAAGGTAAGACGTAATCTAAAAAAATAAATCTTATGCGAACTTTTGATGTCCTCCTCCTTGTTGACACTGCTGTACAGAATCATACGCCTCTCGAACGTAACATCGCACTCTCTAAATACGACCTACCTTTGATAACGTCAATTTTAAAGGTCTAAACTATTTTGGGCAGTCGTGGCGTAGTGGGTAGAGTGCGACGCTCACACACCGAAGGGTCTAGGTTCGATTCCCAGTTCAAGACCAATTTTTCGAATTTTTCACGGCACCACCTCTTTCGAGCTGCTGACAACACTCAATGAGTAATAACTGTCTACGAAAGCTTTTCAAACTTCGCCGTTCGAGTCAACAAACAGCTGTAAGTGCCTTCTACTCGGGAGAGAAGATTAGCGCACACAACACGAGTAGTTGACGAGCAAGCGAGGCCCTGGTCCCCCTGTGGACTGTCGCGCCAACAATTATAATTATTAAACTATTTTTAGGACTTGGAATTTCCTGATAACGAAAATGCAAGTGAAAGATGTCTAAAATGTGATTTGTAAAGACAACTTTGGGCCAAGTGACGACATTTGCTTTACCACAATTCAGAATCCCTAAGTGCTTCAAATCAGATTTGAACTGTTTTTTAGCCTAAAGCTACCTCCACCTTTTAGGCTAAGACACACATCCCGCCATCCCTTTCAGAAGCAACATGCCAAAGATGGTTTCAAAGGTTCAGAAATAATGGTTTTGATGTGAGAAATGAAGAACGTGGAAGGCCACCAAAAAATTTGAAAACGCCGAATCGCAAACGATATTGGATGCAGATGACACTTTGAGTCAAAAGCAAATGGCAGCAATGTTAAATGCTGCACAACCATCAATTTCTGGCCGTTTAAGAGCTATGGGAAAGATCCAAAAGTGTGGAAAATGGGTGCCACATGAACTGAATGAAAGTCAGATGAAAAACCGAAAAAATACTTGTGAAATTTTGCTTCAAAGATACGAAAGAAAATCGGTTTGTAATTGGATTGTTACTGGCGATGAAAAATGGATTTATTTTAAGAATCCTAAACGGAAAAATCATGAGTTAATCTGGGACAACCATAAACATCGACTGCAAAACCAGATCGATTCGGCAAGAAGACAATGCTGTGTGTTTGGTGGGACCAGAAAGGTGTGCTGTACCACGAGCTCCTAAAACCTGGTGAAACCGTTAATACTCATAGCTACCAACAACAAGTGATCCATTCGAACCATGCATTCATCGAGAAATGGCCAGAATAGGCCAGAAGACACGGCAAGGTAGTTCTGCTCCATGACAATGCACCTGCACACAAAGCAAACCCGGTTCAGGATACAATCAAACCCTTGGCTGGGAGCAGCTACCCCACCCGCCGTGTTCCCCAGACTTGGCTCCTTCCGACTGCCATTTGTTTTCATCGATGGAACACGCATTGGCTGAGCAGTACTTTGGTTCCTACGAGGAAGTCGAAAATTGGGTGTCTGATTGGTTTGCTTTAAAAGACGAACAATTTTATTGGCGTGGTATTCACAAATTGCCAGAAAGGTGGTCAAAATGTGTAGAAAACAATGGCCAATACCTTGCGTAAAATGTTTTTACTTTTCCGTTAATAGTTAGTGTTTTATTTAAAAAAAAAAAAAAAATCATTTCATACCGGTATACCTGGTAAATGGAGAAGAGACACTTTCATCAGAAATAAGTACGCAATAAGAAACTGAACTCTTCCTTTCGGTCACAGCTCGAACTTCGAACACTGACAGCCGTGACAATAGAACTGGAAGAGTTGAAGTCTTTGATCCCCATTACCATGGAACGTGATAATGAAATAAGCTGCAGTAAGGATAAGTTTGATTTAGATTACTCAACGAGTAAATTACAGACGATCACAGACCGCTTGACGATAAACAGAACTCGAGCAATGGTGATGATAATGATAAAGTAATCGGTGTGAGAAGGAGAACCATTTTGTGAATAAGCATAGCTCAGAAAAATATTATCAACTTTTAGTTCTAATAAACTTTGCAAAATGGAAGCATGGATTAGCGGCTATGAATCGGGATTCCGGCTAAAGGCAGGGGAATCTGGCGAATTCAAGTACAGCAGCGTGTTTCGTTATTAATTTGGAAAATTAGTGAACGACGCCAGGTTGCTGCGAAGAAGATAGAAATCATGTTCTCTGGTGTGAAGTATTACACATTAGCCTATCTCCACTCTAAAGATCAATGCCAGACCAGACCAGAGCAAGGGGGAATCACTAGATCACTTAAACTGGTCTTCAGAGCTGACATGCAGGTAGTCCATCTCACTTCCAACCACCCCAGTTCACTGGGCAGTAAATTAAAGTCAAGTCCAGTCTAGATCAAAATATTCCACCACTCTCATTATTGACATGCCATGCAGACGCGACCGCCTGGTGCAGTTCATGCGAAGTCTGCTCTTCGTCGGCCGTCGCCCGTCCCTTCACAAACAGCTTCCGCAACAAGGCTGATATTAGAATTGCAAAATTTCCCGCCACGCAACGCTGACCGCACTGAGTGCGCTCTTCTACAGCCACTGTTGCATATTTCACAAAATTTTCGCACAATTAGTCCGAATTCCCTCGCGAAACCCCAAACAAATTTCTTCCACCTTTCCCCCTCAAATTTGAATAAAATTAAAATAAGGTCACGCATGATGTGCACCGGAAACGCGGGATAACACGTCGTAATCGGTCAGTCTGGCACACATTTCTCCAAAACAGCGCACAAGCAATTGCACCACGAACCCTCCGGCCAGGAGATAACCTGCAGAAACGCAACCGCATTAATCACAAGCACAGTCCCTCACATGCACCCCTTTTCGGTGTCTGCTGTGCCTCATTTGAGGTTTTTTCGTTTTAATTGGTTTGTTCGTTAATTTACACCAATCCCTTTTGTGCGAGGGGGTGTAGCGCTCTCGACATGTGGCAGCGGGAACGCAGACAATGGTGACATTAATCCGTGACATGAAGGGAGCGAAAGACCTTTGTTCTTTTTGAGCGCAAATGCCAATTGGAGTCTTTTCAACCCCTGGCGATGGGGGAAGTTTGAAATGCGCTGGAGACGAGTGCACCTGCTGGATGGTTTTTTTCCTTGTCCGTTGGACAAATTCAAACGGAGATGGCACTTGTTGTGTTCGTTTTGTGCGGGTGAGTTCCTTGTGAAGTTGGGTGCGGTTGTTGGTTTGTTACACAGGGTGATCCATTGTGGTTGTCTCCCCTTTCTCTATAAAAATGACTTTCATTTGAAACTTGACGTCATATGGAGACTGAATATGTGGAGAAGCATTTTTTCTATTTTGGGTGACAAGGTGAAAAATTCTGCTCATAAAAGTTGGTCAGAATAGATCACTAGCGATTTGGAGATTCGACTTAAAACCACTTAAGTCCATACATTACTTTCGAATTTGTGTTGAAAATCGCATTCGTCATTCAGGAGAAATTCATTGTAAATGACACAACATTTTGAGTGCCAGCTTGTCAGCTTGGTATATAAGGTTGCCCAATATCTCCTTTCTGCCTTTTGCTCGTATCTGGCAATCATCATTTGAAAGGTCTTGACATAACCTACAAAAAAACGCTATACATGATTAGTTTGGATATTGCGTTCAGCAGTTATAGACGTGTAAGCATGGAGTTCCTAACGCCGAAATTCACGCTATTTTAAAGTTTTCCTTCGTTAAAGGCAAATCGGCTAGAGAAAAGGTCCGTGAGATTAATGGTGTTTTGGGGTGCCGCATGATTTGACGCAAAATAAAACCTTCTGGACCGAATCAACGCCTACTGCTGATATGCTGCTGAAACGGAACGAACATATGACAATATCAAGTGAAAACGGTCATGGTTGAGGGACGGTGAATCATCCCAAACTGTGCCCAAGCTGGCATTGACGGCCAAGAAGGTTTTACTGTGTTTTGGTGGGATTGGAAGAGAATCATCCACTATGAGCTGCTCCCATATGGCCAGACGCTTAATTGTTTCATCTTCTACGAACAACTGGACCGCTTGAAACAGGCGATTGACCAAAAGCGCCCAGAATTGGCCAACAGGAAGGGTGTAGTGTTCCACCAGGACAACGCCAGATCACACACCTCGTTGATGATTCGTCAGAAACTACGGAAGCTCGGATGGGATGTTTTATCGCATCCACCATATAGCCGGGACATAGCGCCAAGTGATAACCACCTGTTCCTGTCCATGGCGAACGTCCTTGGTAGCGTGAAGTTGAACTCAAAAGTGGCTTGTGAAAAGTGGCTGTCCGAGTTCTTCGCAAATGTAGAGGGGGTCTTCTACGAGGATGGAATTATGAAGTTGCCATCTAAAAACAGTGTTACAGTGATCGGATTTGAACTAAATCCGATCGCTGTAACACTTTTTATGAAGCATTGAATGAGGAACAAAAAAGCGGAATGGAGATATTTGACAAACTTTTATTTGGAATGGAAAATCTCCGGTTGCATGCATTTGATGCATGATCTTGCGCTGATAGTATAACGTGATCTTGCGCTGATAGTAGTGTTAGATCACTAAATTCAACAGACGCCGTCAAGTCAATGGGCCTTTTTTTGTGCAAAGTGTAGTTTAACCCCAATCACACGAATGAATCTGTGGCGATCTAAAAATTTGCAACGGGTATTTGGGCGTCCAAAAGTCGTAAAATTCAGAAATGCTTCGAATTTAGAATTTGAGGACACTAAGAGTGGCCAATCCGACTTCTAGAAGTTTCTTTTAAATTTCTTACCTTACAGTGAAAGAGAGAAATATCAGCTCTGACGAATTCAAGTAGAGCGGTGTGGTCAAGACTCCTGAGTGGATATAGGGAAGAAATGTTCGTAAAAGACGCTCCTACATTGTTTAAAAATTAAGGCCATGAGGAACGTAATTCGACCTTATTATTCGAATAAACCCAGAGGATGATGAAAGAAATGTCAACATTTTTTAATTGCATTTGTTGGAGCATATTTATCACGCATTCTAACTTCAGGCTTATTTCTTTACGAGCGAGTGGATAGTGTTCCAATTTTTTATTCATTTTTAAAAGGGAATGACTCTAATGCTCTATTTCGACATAATGAAGCCTAATTTGTCGAAAATATGTTGTTAACGTGTATTAAAGTCAACATTTAAATTTTCAGATAAATGAGCAAGAGCATAGTATTTTGAAAACGATTTGATACTCAATATTCCTACCTCCTTAACCGTAGTTTCTGGTTAAGTTCTGTAGCTCACACACCTTTCGTCACATATTTTTAGGGCCCAAACTGTATCGAAAAAAAAACAATTCGGAGTATGCAAGAAACTGAAAGTACTCTCCATTCCTAGCTGCTACTAGTAATTACATAAGTAGTAAAGAAAAACGTAGACCCGTGTAGCCTGTCAGTAACAGCGCCTCTCATATATTCTTGTCAACCGTGCTTTACTGCCTTCACATCTTTGTTTTGAACATACATTTTACAGCAGGGAAGAACGTCTTACTATATTCCAGCAGCAATGCTGCACCAAAGTTTCTTCAATCTCCAACAGTTTACCAATCTAGGATTTAATCGACACTTTATCACTCAAAACTACTCCTTACCTCAGTTTCGATTTTCCGTATTCCATATTTTAACATTCTCTTGTTAAACGCAAGAAATCTGAACTCAACCGCATATTCAATCAAATTAAAAAAAAACTGCGTTTCACCTACGCTCAGCATCACCCTGTGCCGTCACAAGGTACTCCCTCACTCAATCGGTCTCTCTTCCACCAACACCGGCAACCTGACACAGCTGTCATTTCGCATTTGTTTACCTCTCGCCCTTAACGCCGGTCGCCGGCTGTGTGTTGGCCAACACATTCTTGCACCTTTCAGTTTCATTTCATCGGAAAACGAAAAAGCGTCCAACTTGATCCCTGTGACATGTCAATCGGTCGAAACTGCGCCACAAATTGAGTGCAAGTGTCGTGTGGTGTCACCTCAGGCAGCAGGAGCTTCGCTTCGCTTCTAATCAGCCAAAGTGCGCCGCCAAGGGTTGGTTTCGAGTGAAGTCCATTAAAATATCGGAATTTCCTCAACTCCAGTGAATGAAACAATTACAGCCGACACTTAATCCTGAAACGGCATGAGCCACGGTCATTATTCTTGGTCACTTCTCGGGGAACAGCCGGCGATAGGGGTTCGCCTTCTGCAAGCGTAATGCTCCAGTGCGTTCATTTTTCCGTTGCTGTCTCTCTTGCATTTCAGTTCGCCGCCTCCGCCGCCTGTGCACGAGTGTATCGTATTTTTGAAGTGAATCGCATTTGCTTGGCAGCCGCCAACGAACAGTGTCTAATCTAATTGGAGTCGGAGAAGGTGGTTCGCCCTGTGTGCTGTGTGTGCTGCGCCGCTACTGCCGCTGCCTTGCCTAGTGGCTTCCGTGTTCTTTTGTGTGTCCGTGTCCGCGTCCGTGTCCGTGTCCGTTCTATATATAGCGAACGGGGAAAGCAAGAACGTCTGATGAATATGTTTTGTTCTTCGTGCCGACTTACGCAATTTTGAATTGTAATTTGATGGACTGTTCTCGTTAGACGAACTCACTGTTTAATGCGTGTTTTCCTCTCGAAATATAGTGAACACCAACCGCCTCGTCAGTACATCACACAATACATCATCCCCGGCGCGAACGCGAGGACGTGCCGTTTGGTGATGAGCGCTAGTCGCTGCCGCTAGGAATATCTCGGTTGAACGTACTTTTGAGTGGCAAGTTGGCACTTGGTGGCGACACACTTGACCGGTAAAACTAAATCGCAATTCAAATCAGTAAGCCGGCAACAACGGCTTTGACGGGTATTAGTGGTTCATTCACTTTCGGTGTGTTCTTCATTTTCTCGCCCGTCGTCCAGTGGTTGATGCACTCTAATGCGGGATTAAGTGTTGATTTGAAAAACTCTTCGATTGTCCGTATCGAAAATCGATGCAAAGTGATTTCGTGTGTGTCCCGTGGAAACAGAGCAAACCCAGTTGGAGTCGAAGTAAGTCATCATCATCATCCCCTAAGTGTCAGAGTGTTGTTTTTATGTCGTTGAGGGGCAAATTGCATGCGTGCGTGATGTTGTTACACACGTTCGCGACGTTAAAATAATAAATAATCCTTCAAGTCCTTGAGGAGATAATCGAAACGCGTTTCGATGTTCCGCCTGCATGCTATCGGGTATCTTATTTGTCAATTACAGTCCTGAGGACTGATGAAGACTTCCGTTGTGCCGAGAGCGGTAGTTGCGGGTGGTGTTGCGTAACAAACGCGGACCCCGCGACATGCCTTTTGGTCGTTGTTGTGCCAGAAATTAGTTCCTCGTGATTCCTTCATCAGATGGGACCTTATTGCTCGGCGACACGGAATGGTTGGAATTGGCGTGGGAGAATCGGGAGCTTATTTATTTTTCCGATAATTTGTCAACTGTTTGAAAGGCTTATCATCACATGACCGTTTGACCTTTAGATCCAGGGTGAGCAGACATCCTCTTTTCATTTCCCAGGTAGCAACTTGCATCTAAACGTCATACGGAAATGTTTATTTGAGGAATGTTTTTAAGAAAAGCTTCTGTAAACATCTCGCACAGGGTCTGAGAAAAACTAACCTTCCAAGAAAAAAGAAACCACCTCAGAACCGTTGTGATTCATTTCTCAATATAATGGCTTGCTTTGAGAATGCACGTTTGCCGGGCATGTTTTTGCAGGTCTGGGGAGTCCTCCTTTATTTCGAAGGATGTTAAATATCTGTCCGGTAAGCGATTTTTTCAAATTTTGGGAGTTCCCTACCGTATATTTCTGGACAGAACAACTCGCCTATTTTCGCGTTACAGCTAGCGCCAAGTTCCTGACAATACTCAAGGAGTACAATTTGTCAATGAAGAAGGTCTCAACCTAGGCGGTTCGGGGTCTGTAGGTTCCTTTTACGCGGTAGGGAATAAAAGCTCGAGCATTTGCTGCAGAAGCAGGACCTAATACCCTCGTGCTTCATACAATACATACAA
This sequence comes from Eristalinus aeneus, assembly GCA_955652365.1. NCBI lineage: Eukaryota > Metazoa > Arthropoda > Insecta > Diptera > Syrphidae > Eristalinus > Eristalinus aeneus. Next base: position 28,193,632 of record OY019131.1, on the reverse strand, counting down.
AGTTTTGAACAAAACGGAGGGCAGTTAAATCCATACGGAGCCGAAATTAAAAAATTCAACCCAGAGTGCTGCCGGAAGTGATCACTACCAGTCAGGTATCCTCAAAGCCTGTGTCTGTTAGCCGCCATCCCGCCACAGATGGTCTTTTCTCCATCAGTGTTTCCGTTGTCAATATAAATAGTGATACCGGTGTGATTTTTGAATCATGTGATTCATAAATCCAGTCACATCGTCTGGAGTGTATGCTGTCACAGTGATCTTGCTCTATTTGAATAAATGGTCGGCAAATACGAGATCGAGACCGCCGTTTCGTAGTGGGTAGAGTGCGACGCTTACACGCCGAAGGGTCTAGGTTCGATTATGGCTGAACACCTCGAATTTTTCACGGCACCACCTCTTTCGAGCTGCTGACAGCACTCAAAGAGTAATAACTGTCCAAAAAAAGCTTATAAAATTTCGCCGTTCGGAGTTGGCAAAAAACTGTAGGTCCCTTCTACTCGTGAGAGAACAGTAGCACGCACAACACGAATAGCTGATGAGCAAGCTAGGCCCTGGTCCCCCTGTGGACTGTCGCGCCAATCAACGTATCCATGCCCCCACCGTACGTAATAAACTATTAAATAAGTCCCGTGACATACAGTTCACGCCACAAGCAAAAGTTATTAATTTAATATTGTTATTTATTTGTAGCTCGTTGCCACAAGTATGTCCTACTTGGAGTTAATTCAAAGGCGAGGAGTCGATTTAGGTATACAATATTTTATTTAGATAAGTTATCGTCGGCGATTTCTATGTAAGTATGATCCGTGTGACTTTCTAATTGCGAGTGTCTTTTGTGTGACCCAACCCATTCCTTTTATTGCTCCGTAGGCACATGCCCACGTTGCATCCCTCGGCGTTGGTGGGATGCGAAGGATATCCTCTTGTGCGTCGCGGGCACCGTTGGGTTCGTTGGGTTGTTTACCCAACGACGTACGGACCGCGATCGCAGATGTTATTTTGCGTGGAAGGATATCCTCGCGTGGGTTAGGTCACGTACTGCGATGTGCTGCTGAGTGTGACGTTGCGTAGTCCGTTCAGTATGCTCAGCTGCACTGGTTGGCTGGACCGTTGGTGTGGTTGTCCGCCACATATTTTTTGGTAGTGGCGCCATCTATATGTCCAGGAACTGAGTGATGTGTACGTATATGAGCGCTTTCTGAATTTGCTGCTCGAGACTCTCCATAACCTTTAAATTTAACTATAGACCAGTATTTAAGCAACATTGGGTTTTTGGCAATTCCCATTAAACCAAAGTAACTGAAGTATTGTTAAGCTCTTTGGCTAATGGAGCGAAGAGGCCATGTACGCGACAGCCTACCCACGTATACCCCTGAACTGTAAGCATTGTAACTTCAGCTTCATAATACAGCCAATGTTGACATAGGTTCTACAGACATGACAGAATTTTACGCGCTCAAGCTCTAGGTCGACACATTGCTACTTAGTGACCGGCTTGTTAATAACAGACTACAGTTTGAAATTACAGAAATGAAATATTGCGAGATATTGTCTTGTCTTGTCTTGACTTTAATCATGTCTTTCCGATGCTGTCAAAAGACAAAAAGTTGGAAGGGGGATATTTGACAACCTTATATTTGCTTATCAAAGCTCATTCGATAATCTCTGGCTTTTCATTCAACTCATACTGTCGTTTTGCGGACCCTTTGAGTCAGTCAAAGAAGTTCATAGTCCAATGGCTTCAGTTCTTGTGGAATTTCTTTCTGTACAAATACGGGCAAAAATGTTTTCGAAAAAATTGCTGCACAGTGACACAGGGATGTACAGCAAATTCGTGGACTCAATAATTTTTCATTAGACGTTGAATAAAACGAATGAATGTAGGAGGTAAACGTTGTACAAACGTGTTCCTCTTCTTGATGATTTGTCAGCTAATCATAAGCGTTAAAAAATTAACAAAAATCAGTTTACGTGGATTCACGTTTGTTTGGAAAGAAAAATGAAATAAAACTTTTAAGGGCCTTTAAAATCAGAATATTTAGAAAAAAAAAATTTAACCTTTATCGGAATCGCAATTATCTTTCGTATTCTTCTCCTCCTGCTTCTTCTCTTCTTCTTCTTTTTCTTCTTCTTCTTCTTCATCATTTTCTTCTTCTCCTCCTTCTTGTTCTTTCCTTCTTCTCCTTCTCTTTCATCTTCTCCTCCCCCTCTTTCTTCTTCTTCTTCCTTTTCTTCTTCTTCTCTTACTTCTCCTACTCCTCATTTTTTTCTTCTTCTGTTTCTTCTTCTTTTTCTTGTTATTCTTCTTCTTCTTCTTTTTCTTCTTCTTCTTCTTCTCCTTCTTCTTCTTCTTCTCCTTCTTCTTCTTCTTTTTTTCATCCTCCTCCTCCTCATTTTTTCTTCGTTCTCCTCCTTCTTCTCTTTCTTCTCCTTCTTCTTCCTTTTCTTCTTCTTCTCTTACTCCTCCTACTCCTCATTTTTGTCTTCTTTTTTTCTTCTTCTGTTTCTTCTTCTTTTTCTTGTTGTTGTTCTTCTTCTTCTTCTTTTTCTTCTCATCCTCCTCCTCCTCATTTTTTCTTCTTTTACTTCTTCTTCTTCTTCCTCTTCTCCTCCTCCTCCCTCTTCTTTTCCTTCTCCTTCTTTTTCGGGTTGCGCTACAGTCCGGAGTGCTCCTACGCTTTGACCAATACGATTCTCCAGCCTGCACGATTTCTCGCAAGCTCCCTCCAATTACTCATTCCAAGTTGGTTGACTTTCTCCTCCACTTGTGTGCCTCACCTCAGTCTAGTTCGTCCTCTGTCGCATTGTGAGGAGAACGTTGTCTCCCTACGCTTTATTTGGCCTTTTCATCTTTGTTGTATCCGAAGACGCTTGAGCAGACATGGCACTATTCAGCTCATAATGTTCGTCGTTAAATCTTCTCCTCCAAACGCCGTCAACTCAAAAGCAACTAAAATCGAAATATGCTCCTGCGGTTTAGTATGTTATATCCTGGGATACCTTCATATATTTGGTTGGTATCCATCTCTAAGCCAAGTTATAGATCACTCAATACATTCCGGTATATATAGGGGGCGCCACTAACAGAAATTATTGATTAAATAATTATTTGTTTGTTAGTGGCGCCCCCTATATATTCCGTCACTTGGTTTGGAAATGGATGCCATTCGGGACTTATTGAGTCATGTACTACAAACCCACGGAGCAATCTGGGTTCCATAGGCCACATGTTCATCGCTTTTGTACTTTAACGATGAGCGGATGCCGCTGATGTTTCCTTTAAATGTTTTGCCCCTAAAATTGGATCATACAGCAAAAATGTCTCCCAAGGGCTCCTTTCGTTATTTAGAAAAAGGTCTTACTTTCTAGAAACGACATCGATAGGAGGGTGCCGACTAATCGGTGGATAGATACAACTCCTTAGGAGGATTGTCGGTTTCTGCGAATCATATTCGGTAGATGCCGACATCCTTCTTACCACTTCTCAGAGATTGGAATCCGTCATCGCAGATTTTTCTAATTATTGTACGGCGCGACAGTCCACAGGGGACCAGGGCCTAGTTTGCTTACTCCTACTCGTGTTTTCCACTCGTGTGCACAACACGTGTAGGAGATGAGCAAGCTAGGCCCTGGTCCCCTGTGGACTGTCGCTGCTGTTCTTCTCACGAGCAGGTCCGATTTTTATAAAAACTTAGCACGATGCTACAAGATGGTATCCAGCGTCATGGAAATACCTTTTCAAGAGGCATCTTAGTCCTTCTTGGCTGAAGGACGGTTTATCCATGTTAGATGGGGCTAGAGATTTGGAAAGGTGCCAAACTTGACCCGCTTTGATCAGCAATGCATCCAATAGAGTCAAACAGTATGAACATGTCTCTTGCAAGTGACTCAAGAGGAACTCTCACATCAGGTCTCTCTTTGAAGTGAAACCACTGGAGCTCTGTGTGTTTTCTTTGCAAAATTTCACATTGTTCCACAAACATCGCTGAGTGTTCAAGAACTCTCCAAAATGCAATTGACAATGAGTAGCAAAGGACACAGAGACTTGTCCTCTCAGCACAGAAGTTGTTATTGGCATTCGTCCCACTAGAGTTCGTGGAGGCTTGCTAGATAAGGACGCAAGCCTCCACGAACTCTAGTCAGAAGGAAGACATTTATCAACTTTCCCATGTGGGTACAAATTTGAGCAACTAGCGCGTCAACTCATTGTACCTAACTGAATGCCTAAAAGGGAGAAATTCTGTACAATTTCGGACATCGGTACTTCACAGCATAACTCCGGCAGACTATAATCCAAGCAATAGTTGATATCCTCGTCCGAGGTGCCAAAAGTCCCGAGCCACCTTGTTATGCGCAATAGGGGACAACTCGGCAAAGTGTCGGACAAAAGGGTTTGCTGGTTGCCGACTAGATCCAAGACAGCGACATGCTTTGGAAATTTGACCTTCGTTTCAGAATTAAATTTTGGTTATGCCCGACGGTATCCCCAAAGGCCTGTGACTTCACTGGGGACTCTGCAAATAAAGAAGAAATGCGTTTCTTGTGAGTAATGTCAAGAAAAGAATGCCTTCTGACGGGATTGCATACTTTCCTGCTGTCTTACGCCTGACAAAGGGCCGCAGTCACAGAGGTTCAACTTGAACCGTCAAGCGAGGAGTTCGGCAGCCTGTGAGAGAGTAGAAAAGAGTTTCTTCATTTAAAGACTGCCTAAGATGCATCAATTTTTCAAGTCTCTGAAAATCTGTGAATGTTTTCCAAGTTCACGTAACACCAGTGTTTCCTTCGAAGAAAAACGTTCTTCTTATCCAGAGGAATACTCACCACAAGGAAGTAACCATTTCTTTGAAGTGTTACATTTCGAGTGCCACCCCCAGTCCCGTAAAAATCCCTGTCATAACTTCAACTGCTTCCAATGAGTCGTTTCCTTTCACAGCCGCGCTCTTATGCCCCACACTCAATGAATCCCTCATTTGAGGGGGACTTCCCCCCGTGGACTCGTTCAAAAATAAGTCTCAGCTTCCTCCACACAAAAGACGCAAAAGCCATCGAGAGTCATTGACAAGTTGCGGACCAATTAGGTCGAACAAACGGGAACCTTGAAGCAGCCAATTAACGATTTAGACCGCTCGCCGGTGACAGCATAGCACGGCGGCGACAGCGGCGGCCATGTGAGAAGTGCAAAGCACAAACAAAGCTGATTGTGAATCGAATCCGCCACCTCTAGACCTCGTATCGCGTCACCCGCACCATGCACAAGTGTCGCCTGCTAATTACCTCGCCGCCGTCCAATAATCCAGTTCGCCGGCTATGATTGATCCGCTCAGCGACGAGCGAAAGCCCCTCGACTGCCGTCGGCGTCTACGAAGCGGATTGTCTGCTTCGCTCCGGCTCGGTTCACTTTGTTTATCCATCGGTCCGGCTGTGGAAGCACACTTGATGGGAACCCTCACTTTTGCTGATGAGGATCTCGAGTGGAATATTGACCGCCCGCTGGGTGGGAATCTTTAATTGTTTGTAAACAAGGATCCGGCTTTTATGCGTTTCCTCTCAGTCAGTTCGTTAAATTCTTTGGGTGGCGGTCGTTGTTTACTCATGCTTTTTTCGGCATTCCAAAAATAGACAACAAATGACTGCAGTGAGTGGTTACCTAACGGCGACACGTGACGCGGGACTCTGCCGTGCGCAAAAGGATTCGCTGAAGGCCTGTGAGTCAGCGGTGAGACCATCTGTCCGGGGCGGCACACTTTTGTCGTTTCCCAATTCATCAAGTCTTATTGCCCGTGCAGCGCTCGGTGCGAGACTGCCGATGGCGCCAGGCGTATTTAGTGTCCATTAGAGTCTGCCCGATCCGATATCCGATGCCATTCCGTGTCAGCATGAAACGCATGAAATTTCTGCTTAAAAATACGCGCAAGTGAACGTGTACGCGTTGGCGGGCGGGGTGAGGAAGCTGCGTGAGGCTGCCCGGAGTGATGGACATGCGTGTGATTGAATGGCTTTCCGGTGATGACATTTTGGGGCGACGCTTGGTTGGAGACGCAGTGAAAGGGGGCGTGATGGGGGTTGGGATGAATGTGACCGCTTTAGCGAGAAGCTCTTCGTCTAATTTTCGGCGATTGTGAAGAACACGAACTAGTCCAGCAGAACGGGTGGTCGGGGCGATTGTTTACCAGTTTGGGAGGAGTTCGGTTTGTGCTCGCGTGACGTGCAATAGGTGTGCGTTTGGCTGAAACGACACATCAAATTCGTTTTATTGACATTTCGGGTCACTAGAGTTACGACTTGACGGGGAGGAGGTGAACGGTTGCGCAACTCATTCCTGAAGTAGAGTGGAGGTCTCGAATTTAATTTCTACTCGAATAGTGAGGAAATTTTTGGGGAACTCTTGAGCTCATCGACTGTGTTGTCCGCTGGACAGTTGCATTCAAAGTTTCATGTAAAATAAGTCTCCATAGGCTTAGCTCTTGTCAATCAAAGCCTCATTCTTTTCTGAGGTCGGTTTCCGGAATTCAGTTATAATAGCTGACGCTACCCTTCAGTCAAATGAAATAATAATAATAATTGTTGGCGCGACAATCCGCAGGGGGACCAGGGCCTAGCTTGCTCATCAACTTCTCGTGTTGTGCGCGCTACTGTTCTCCCACGAGTAGAAGGGACCTACAGTTTTTTGCCGACTCCGAACGGCGAAGTTTGAGAAGCTTTCTTAGACGATTATTACTTTTTGACTGTGGTCAGCAGCTCAAAAGAGGTAGTCGAGGTGTTCAGCAGGGAATCGGACCTAGATCCTTTGGCATTAGAGTTTTGTACTCCACCTACTAAGCCACGGCGGCCACAGTCCAATGAAAACCTCGGAAAAATCCGTGCCCCCCTCCACGCACTGAGATCCCACTTTGAAAATATTTGTAAACACCTGCAACAGAGTATGCTATGTGAGGTTCATCACACCACTTGAAATCATCAACAATATCAACCGCAGAGAGCTCCGCCCTCCGTCCATTCGGTCTATCGCCACGTACCGGATTTATTTGTAAACAGATTACCCGAGAACATACAACGGGTTGCAAAGGAGAAAGAAACGAAAGCAAACGAGCAGTCAATCCAATTTGTAGACACCGGCAAAGCAGCAGCCTCTCGGCGAGTCGATAAATCATTTCGGTTGAAGTGGATTAATGGAAGTTGGTGTAATCAACGAGAGACACCCTGGGCGAGGGATCTATTTCGATTCACTTTCTTAATTAGACAAAGGGCACTTGTCGCGTTTGCAAGACTTTAAGCTTTCCTGAACGTTTGTTATACAGAAACCTCTATTTACTCTATTTGTAAGTAAGCTTAGTATTTTTTTTTTTATTAAAATAATTTGAAATTTACGATTCAAGTAATCAAGCATTTTCTAAAAAAAATCGCACAATAACTGACATTCTGCCGTTTGGCAACAATTTTGCAGTAAGTCTCGTATACGCAATGCATCTTGAATTAACATCAAAAAAATTCTCCATGTAGAACGTTTTAAATTAGCCACAAAATTGGAAAAATGATTCAAAGCCCGCTTTGCTTAATAAATTTGAGGAGTTAAGAAGAATAAAATACAAAGCTGCTGGAGCGGATGGACTGTTCGCAGAACTATTTAAAGCAGTTGGAGATGAGTTGGTTGGGCGCATGCAGCAACTCATCTGTAAAATCTGGTGGGAGGAAAGCAGGCCCGATGAGTGGAATCTCAGCGTCGTTTGCCCGGTTCACAAGAAAGGAGACCCCTTTGACTGCGCCAACTACAGAGGGATTTGTCTCCTGAACATCGCATACAAGATCCTCTCTGCCGTCCTTGTCTGAGCGTCTGAAACCATTTGTCCATGACCTGATAGGTCCCTATCAGTGTGGTTTCAGGCCAGGGAAGTCCACTACAGACCAGATCTTCACATTACGGCAGATCCTGGAAAAGACCCAAGAAATGCAAATTGACAATCACCACCTATTCGTCGATTTAAAGGCTGCATGTGACAGTGTGCATAGAGACGAGCTATACAGTGCCATGTCTAGTTTTGGCATTCCTACCAAACTCGTCAGATTGTGTAGGATGACGATGGAGAGTTCTCGCTACTCAATCAAGGTCGGTATCGAACTCACCGAGACTTTCAATGTCAAAAAAGATTTTAGACCAGGCGACGCATTGTCATGTGACTTCTTTAACCTCATCCTCCAGCAGATCGTGCGTAACTCACAAGTCAACACCAAAGGCACGATTTTCCAGAAATCAGTTCAATTGCTAGCTTCCGCTGATGACATTGTCGTAATTGGACGAACACAGCGAGCTGTCACTGAGGCGTTTGTTGCCATTGAAGCGTAAGCGGCTAAAATGGGTCTAGAGGTTAATGAGGTCAAAACTCAGTACATGCTGTCAACAAGAAAGGACACACAACATCGACGTCTCGGACAGAGCGTCACACTAGGCAGCAGAAACTTCGAGGTAATCAAGGACTTCGTCTACCTCGGCTCCGCAGTAAGCAGGGACAAAAACATCAGCAACGAAATCAAACGCAGAATCACTCTTGCCACTCTTGACGCAGAATCACTCGCTGTTTCTTTGGGCCCAAGGGGCAATTGAGTTATAAAGCTCTCTCTTGACGGACTAAGCTCGTTTTATATAATAGCTTGATCATCCCAGTCCTACTTTATGGCACTGAAACCTGGACATTGCCAAAGGCGGATGACTAAGCGCTTAGTCTTTTCGAGAGAAAAGTTTTGCGTGCGATTTTTGGTCCGGTTTGCGTTGATGGCATTTCGAGAAGAAGATTTAACGACGAACTCTATGGGCTGTACAGCGACATGCGCTTGGTTAAGCGTCTACTGATACAACGGTTAAGATGGCTAAGCCATGTAGAGCGTATGGCAACCACTGCTCCGGCTCGAAAAGTCTTCGAATCCGAACCATTGGGACAACGCAAAAGAGGACGGCCTAGGCAAAGGTGACGCCCTCAAGTGGAGAAGGACCTCAACCAACTTGAAGTGAGCAACTGGAAGCAGCTGACGAAAGATCGTTCTGTCTGAAGAGACATGTTGGTTTAGGCCCAGGTCCACTCCGGACTGAAGCGCCACACCAAGAAGAAGAAAAAGAATAAAGGTACAGATAACCAGGAGTTTGTGTACGTTGTTAACCCCGGAATTGTCTCTCAAAGACCCTCTACCCTCTTAGCATAATTCGTGCACAAATTGAAAACGCCCCTCGAGCATGAAAATAGTTTCGTTATAAAGCACACTCAAATTTTGTGTTTTATTGCCCATCACGCAAGGATTAAAAATCAATCGACTTTTTTTTGTTTTAAGCCGCCACGAAACTGCGACACTAAATCATGCTTGACTTTTGACGAACAGAATTCGGATGGCTCATTAATCAAGTGATACACTCCTTTTTGGTGACGACCCCCGGGACACTAAATTTCAGTCCTTTATCACTCCAGGCAAGACGTTTCCAAATCTGAACGCACGACAGGGTCTCCCCGTCTTCAATTCCTCCAATTTTTGATTTTATTTCAGACGAAATTTGTTTCATTGCTTGCGTGCTTGTGAGAGATTAGCTTTTTCAGGGGATGTGTGGAGAGTGTTCAACTTTTCATTTCTCTCTACGGGAAGTAACTTTTTAAATTTTACGATTCTCTGCTCCTTTGGAATGCAGGCTAAAACTGATGTCTTCTAAACTCTTCTGACCTTATCGCCGCTTGCTGTAGTGGATATCGATTCTGCATTAAAATTTGCACACCTTCACACTGAGAATTGAATGTGAGCGTTCGACGATACGCGTGTTCCACAAGACTGCAACTTTGCCCAGTCTTGGAGTACGTCCCCACAATGTATACAAAAGTGTTTCTCAAGCAAAACGGGGAGTTACATGCAAAGATGCGGCTAGACAACGACGTTTTCAAATTTCGATTCTGTGCGTCAAACTCAACCCTTTTTTGTTTCTTTTAACATTACAGATCAAATCAGAACAACCATGCACACCCTGTGTCCATTCATGCTCCTCGTACTCCTGCACAGCTCACTGCTAGCAAGTGCAGAGCTCCCAGTGGCGATAACACCGATCACAGACAAGACCTTCGAGCGCAGTTTTCTGGACTCGAACAGTCTCCAGTACACTGTCAGAAGCGCAGCGCAAGACGAAGAGCGGTCTGGTAAAACGCTCTATAAGACAGAAAGCCACAATGATATCGACAGCCTGAGCAAGATAGCCTCCAATGACGTCAAACTCCACAAGTTCGCCTACCAGACAACCACGAAGCTGCGCGACAACATCTTCTCGAAGCAGTGCACGCACTTTATCGTCGCATCCAAGATAGTGCGCCCCGGAATCATATACAAGGTGTCGGTGACGATCCTCGAGGCGAAGTATCCGATTACTGTCCACGCCAGCGTCTCCCACGATGGCGTAGAGATTTCGGGCGACTCCAGGGAGGTCAAGGAAGGTATGCCGGAGACGCTTTTGATGCGAATTCCAGCGAACAGTGTCGCCGGGCGGTACAAGCTGCGCGTGAAGGGCTTCTACGCCAGCGTCCATCCGTCGGAGAACCTGGCGTTCCTGAACGAAACCGATCTGCTGTTCTCGCAGAAGTCACTCACGATCTTCGTGGAGACCGACAAGCCCTTCTACAGGCAGGGGGACACGGTGCGACTGAGGACCATACCCATCACCACCGAGCTCAAGGGCTACGACAAGGCCATCGACGTTTTCATGCTGGACCCCAACAAGCACATTCTCCGCCGATGGCTCTCGCGACTCTCGTACCTGGGCAGCGTGAGTCTTGAGTACAAGCTGTCCGACCAGCCGGTGTTCGGCGAATGGACCATACAGGTGGTGGCGCAGGGCCAAGTGGAGGAGGCCACCTTCACCGTCGAGGAGTACTACCAGACGCGGTTCGAGGTGAACATCACGATGCCGGAGAGCTTCCTCACCAGTCGGCCGTTTATCACCGGCAAGGTGATGGCGAACTTTACAAGTGGAGCTCCGGTAGCTGGAAACCTGACAATGAGGGGGATACTGGCACCCATTGGCTCGATAGACTGTCAGGCTCTCAACGAAAACTATCGGATTGGACGCACTGGCAGGAGCATCTTCAACGCAGACTCTGCCGAAATCAAGGAGCACAAGTTCAGCTTCAACGAACGTTGGCCCTTCTGGATAAGCAAGCCTGACGGAGACGACGGACGACTTCCGTTTCTGCGATATTTCAACGGCACCTACGAATTCCAGCTGCCAATGGCCGAGGTGCAGCAGATGTCTTCGAACCTCTCCGGCATGGAGCTGCTCGTCATTGCCACTGTGGGCGAGAGATTCTATGACGAGGTCATCTCGGGCTACACTCTGACGCGGCTGTACAGCCCTGCGCTGAAGGCCAGCTTCCTTGGCGACAAGATTCAGGTGTTCAAGCCTTCCATGCCGTTCAGTGTGCACATTGTGGTCGAGCACGAGAACGGCACTCCACTGAGCACCGAGTACCTCGACAATACTGAGATGATCGTAACCGGAACCATTCAAAGTAAAAGCGGGGCGCAGGAGTACCCGCTGCAAAAGCTGCAGATGTCCACGAGCCACGTCGGCATGTGGGAGTTGAAAATCGATTTGTTGACGGACCTCGACCTGGAAAAGGAGTTTCTCGCTGGGGTGCTGACAATGAAGCTGCAGGCAAGCTACCGTGACGCCAGGGCGGAGCTCCTGCTGATCACCCACCAGTCCCCGAGGAACCAGTTCATTGGGGTAACGACCAGCACAGAGGAACCAGTGGTGGGAGAGTACATCGTTTTTCACATCCGGACGAACTTCTTCGTGGAGTCCTTCAACTACCTGATCATGTCCAAAGGCGTGGTGATCATCAGCGATATGGAGACCATCAAGGAAGGCAGCCACACCATGGCTGTGACTCTGAGCGCTGAAATGGCCCCTATAGCGACGATTGTCGTGTGGAAGGTAAGTCGGTTAGTTCCTGCTCATCCCAGCATCTCACGTTCCTTTTCCTTTCCAGGTCACCCAGCAGGGCCAGGTCGTGGCGGACTCCCTTAGCTTTCCCGTATACGGACTGTCCAGGAACAACTTCTCGTTCTACATCAACAACCGAAAGTCGCGTACCGGCGAGAAGGTCGAGGTAGCGGTTTTCGGGGAGCCAGGCTCATTCGTTGGCCTGTCGGCGATAGATAACTCTTTCAAGAGCTCCCTGACTAAGACGACGATCCTGGAGAAGATGTCCCAATTCGACGAGAGAGCCAACACCGTCCACAAGCACACTTTCCACGGCCTTGCCGAAGAGTTTGTCACCTTCCCAGCCCCCTCTTTCGGTATTGACCCAAACAGGACGTTCGATCTCTGCGACCTGGTTGTCTTCACGGACGCTGAGGTGCACAGAAAGTGGGATCCGTCTCGCTTCCCGTCTGATCACCCAGAGGAACACAAATTCAACGAGACCGATCTGCAGCTCTTTAGGAAGTACCGCTTTAACCGCGTTCAGCGGCACTACGACAACGTCTGGCTGTGGCGAGACATAAACATCGGACCCCACGGACGCTACATACTCAGCGTTAGCGTGCCTGATGGGCCAGCCATTTGGCAGGTGTCTGCATTCAGTGTCAGCCCCTCGAAGGGATTCGGAATGATCTCCACGCCTGTGGAGTACGAGGGCATTCAGCCGTTTTACATCAACGTCGAGATGCCGACGGAGAGCCGGCAGGGTGAGCAGGTCGGCATTCGGGTGACGGTCTTCAACTACAGATGCAGCGCCACCGAGGCCACTGTGGTCCTGCACGACTCCTTGGACTACATGTTCGTCCACGTGGAGGAGGACGGCGTGGTGTCCGCGTACAACCCGCGGACCTCGTTCAAGGAGCAGCAGTTCTTGGTGTACCTCGAGGCGCAGAGCACCAACGTGGTGTACGTTCCAATCGTTCCCACCCGCTTGGGGGTGATTTCGGTGACAGTTCACGCGGCAACCTTGCTGGGCACCGATCAGGTGACCCGAACAATCAACGTCGTGGCCGACGGGCTGCCCCAGTACCGCCACCAGTCGGTTCTACTGGACCTGAGCAGCCGCGCCTACGTCTTTCAGTACATGCACGTGAACATCACGGAGACTCCAATCATCCCCTACGAAGTGGACCGCTACTTCGTCTACGGATCTAACCGCGCCACCATCTCGGTCGTGGGAGACGTGGTGGGGCCCATCTTCCCCACCATGCCGGTCAACGCCACTTCCCTGCTTAACTTGCCGATGGAGTGTGCCGAGCAGAACGCCTTCAGCTTCGCCGTCAACCTCTACACGGTGATGTACATGCGGCTGATCAACCAGCGCAACAAGACGATCGAAAAGAACGCCTTCCATCACCTGAACCTGGCCTACCAGCGGCAGCTTAGCTTCATGCGCGAGGACGGCTCCTTTTCGCTGTTCCGCACGGATTGGAATAATTCCGAGTCTTCGGTCTGGCTGACGGCGTACTGTGTCCGCACGTTCCAGGAGGCAGCTTTCTACGAGTGGGAGAACTTCATATACGTCGACCCAACAGTCATCGAGAAGGGGATCCGCTGGCTCCTGCAACACCAGAGCCCCGAGGGGGCGTTCTTCGAAATCACCTGGCTGCCAGACCGTAAAATGAATCATTCCAACACCGGCAACCGCAACATATCCATGACCGCCCACGTCCTCATAACTCTGGCCACGGTCAAGGATCTGTCGGGGACCTTGGGCGCCCGGGTGGCTTTAGCCCAGCAGCGCGCCCTTGGCTGGATCGAGAGGAACATGCAGCTGCTGCAGGAAACCGAGGAGGCGTACGACGTCGCCATCACCGCCTACGCCCTGCTGCTGTGCAAAGCCCCCACCGCCGAGCACGCGTTCGCAATCCTCCGGACGCACGTCAAGACGATCGGCGAGTACATGTACTGGGGCCGCGATGAGTTGTCCCAGCCACTGAGCAAGATCGAGAACCAGAAGTACTTCTCGTTACCCCGACTGCCGTACGAGTATGACGCGATAAACATTGAAACTACGGCCTACGCGTTGCTGGTGTACGTCCAGCGGAGGGAGGTCGTCGTGGACCCCATTGTAAGGTGGCTCAATGCGCAGAGACTCACTGACGGAGGATGGGCTTCAACTCAGGTGAGGTTTTGATGCCGTGGAGAGGGGTGTTCTTTGACTCACTCACTTCTCTTACAGGACACTGGGATAGCTCTTAAAGCCTTGATCGAGTATACAGTCTACTCCCGCCTACGGGACGTCTCTGCGCTCTCGATATCCGTGGAGGCAACGTCGATGAAAGACCAAACCCAGCTCCTGCGCATCGACGACAGCAACTTGGCACGGCTTCAAACCATTGAGGTGAAGACTGCGTTTTGGCTTTTTCCTCAGCTAAAGTCAACCTTCTGTTTCAGATCCCGAATGCCTGGGGGACTGTGAAGGTGCAAGCGAAGGGCACCGGCTATGCTATCCTGCAAATGCATGTACAGTACAATGTGGACACCGAAAGATTCCAGACCAAGCCGCCGGTGCCGGCGTTCAGTCTGGAAGCGAACGCCCTGTTCCATGGACGCAATCATTCACACATCTCATTTGTCAGCTGTCAGAGGTTTGTTGTTTATGGAAAAATACGGAAAATTGCATTTCCTCATACTTTTAAAATCCTTTGAGCGCTTAGTATTTTGATTTGCATGCAGTCTGTTTTTAATTAAACCCGTTTCTGACTTACATTTAGTGGTTTCTAAGGAAATTTACCCTGAACGTATTAAAAGTCGGCTACAATCCATTCAATTTCAGTCTCGTTCTTTACAGACCCCGAGCATTGATCAACTGCCTGTTTTGTTATTTAAAGTTTTTCAGTTTCAGTTACAGCTTCAATTTGTAATGCCGTGCAACTGTTTTACACCTGCCTCACAGTGCAGCTTTTGAAATACTCTCCGGTTCACAAAAAATTCTCAAAAATTGTTCTATTCTTCGAATTCTTATCGAAGGAAATTTCAGAACACCCGTTTGTGACATACTTGACATATTTGTGAAAGTTGCACTGTCTTCGTCTGTTTGGATATTACGAAAGAATGTAATTCATGCGTTTTCGAACTTGTTTTTATAAATTTTTAAGGAACCGCCTTTTCTAATAGAAGTAACATTTTTTCAGTTTTTTTTTGTGGCCAAATTTTGGTTTGATTGTAAAACCCTTAAAAGTCACTAAACGTATACTTTTCTCTCGGGTTACATCAAATAGCTGTCATCGATCCGAAAATTGGGCATCTCATCGATTTCTTTAAAAGACCCGAACCGCTGATCCCACAAAGCGGACCCAACCATTGACCCCCGTAAAAGGCAGTTGTCGGTAAGGGAAAGATTTGGAAAATACAGCAGGTGGGATAAAACTTCCCATTTCAGATGTTTTTGGGCCGAGCGCTATAATAATAATAGCACTAGTTGGGTGACAGTCCACATTGGGGCCAGAGCGTAGCGTGCTTATAAACTACTCGTGTTGTGCGTGCTACTCTTCTCTCACGAGTAGAAGGGACCTACAGTTTTTTGCCGACTCCGAACGTCGAAGTTTGAGAAGCTTTTTGTTTAGACAGTAATTACTCTTTGATTGTTGTCATCGAGCCGAGCACTATGCTGTTGCAAAGTCATCTTATCCTGCATTTCGGTGGTTTCTGGCTCTATTTCACGCAATGCACAGCTCAAATGCATTAGTTGTACTCGATAACGCTTTCCAACAATAGTTTAACCAGGCATTCGCAGCTCACTTTCTTCCTGTTTTGCCAAGCATTAAACTTGGCATATGAATTTTGGATATCGTTCTTTGGTGTCGATCTATACGATGATAAAAGGGGTTGAACAAGGCTGCAATCACGGAACTTTTCAAACAACTGTCGTCCTGATGATACACCAAAACGATATCGTCGATAATTTGTATCATATAACCCAACCACTATCGTCTCGTCTACGGTCTATTTTATACACAGTTTGAGCGCTACTGACTGTAACTATCTCTTGTCATAATAGTACACACACAACAAAACAATGAATGACGACTGCCTTATTGGTTTGTTTTGTGTGTTCACCTTACGAATGAGCGAACGGCTGTGCGAGAGGAGCTCATAAAATGTATGAAGTTTGATTTCAGGAAATATTTTTTTAAATAATTTTGAATGTACATTCATATTTTCCTAAGCTGAGGATTATATCCAAAATATTTTGTAATTACTGATTACATTTTTTTTTTCTTAATTTTTCTTCAAATTTTCACCACTTTCATGCCAGCCCAAAGCAAAATGATAGTGAAATAGATATCGCATCAGGACGATAGGCAGTTTTGAGAGTACATGAAGCAACCAAAATGATATCGTTTTGTCGATATCGTTTTTCTTTCAAGGTAAAAATTCGCCTTTCGACATCTTTCGGTTATAAATCGAAAGGCACCGAATTTCCTTGCTTTTTGAATCAATCTTAATTCTTTGTTAAACCACTCCCAACGATTCTTCTAATTCACTCTGCGTCTGGCACGTATGTCATTAAGAAATGTCTGGCACGGAAATTGATCCATTGAAACCTCCAATTCCTTTTATGGCCACACAAGAAGCTCTTTTTCTAGGATACTAACATTACCAATTTTGAAGTATTGAAACTACGTCCCGCCTGATGTGTCGCCCGAAATAGATTCGCCAAAACCTTCTACATGCGTTCAATGGGCACCAGCTGCGCTTTTCCTTCAAATAATAATAATAATAATTGTTGGCGCTACAGTCCAAAGGCGGACCAGGGCCTTGCTTGCTCATCAACTACTCGTGTTGTGCGCGCTACTGTTCTCGCACGAGTAGAAGGGACCTACAGTTTTTTGCCGACTCCGAACGGCGAAATTTGAGAAGCTTTCTTAAACAGTTATTACTCTTTGAGTGTTGTCAGCAGCTCGAAAAATTGGTGTTGAGCTGGGAGTCGAACCTAGACCCTTCGGCGTGTGAGCGTCGCACTTTACCCACTACGCCACGGCGACCACTTATCGATGGTATGGTGAATTTAACCGAGGTCGTAGTTCCTTCAAATAGAAAAAAAATCAAAGCTTCTCTCAAATTCTGTTTATCTGAGACTAATCCGATTATTTTCGAGGAGGCCAAAAGCAATGTTTATTTTCTAAAACACTTCTCATTGCTGACAAATGTCACACTTTTCCAACGAAATAAAACATCACTCAATAGGTGTGTTCCAGTACTTTTTGTGCTAAATTCTGAAGTCTGTCATTTGTTAAGGAGTGGGGTAAATTTTTATCAGAAAGGGGCAAAGTACGGCAAACATGTAAAACAAATGTGTAAAGGATGTCATTATAAAATGTCAAACTTACTTTTTCGATGCAGAAAACAAAACCAACAACAAAATTTGAGACACATACACAAATAATGGGTCAGTGCTCATTTATCTCTGTACGCGCACCAATTTATTTGAGAGAAAACCAACAACCTCCCCACATCAATTTCTTTTGTTAGAATGAGCAGAGTGGGGAAACATTTTACTTTCTCGAGAGAGCGCGCATTTGACATAAAACCGATTTTTGCGGAATACGGGAAAACGGTTTGTGTTTATCTGTACTGTGTGGTGTTTGTTTCAGGTACCGGACCAAACCTTATAAGTCCCGGGAGTGGCATATATCAGTCACCACTAAAAAAAGGTTAATTTTATTTTTATGAAGTACATTCAAATGACACCTGTCAAATTTTCATGACAATCTGCCTATTAGGTAACAAGTTACAGTGCTTCAAGTGCCGTTACTTTTGCGATTTTTAAAACAATGAAAAAAAACTGAATTTCTTGTGTTGATTAAACACTGCTTTTTGATAGGAAAAATACCATGCCAGCTCAGCAATGGGTTGGAAAGTGTTATAGGGACTTTACGGGATAACGGTTTCTGTTTTTTAGTACTTTGTGTTGTTTGTTTCAGGTACCGGAACAAACCTTATAAGTCCCGGGAGTGGCATATATCGGTCACCACTAAAAAAGGGTTAATTTTATTTTTATGAAGTACATTCAAATGACACCTGTCAAATTTTCATGACAATCTGCCTATTAGGTAACAAGTTACAGTGCTTCAAGTGCCGTTACTTTTGCAATTTTTAAAACAATGAAAAAAAAACTGAATTTCTTGTGTTAATTAAACACTGCTTTTTGATAGGAAAAATACCGTGCAAGATCAGCAATGGCTTGAAAAGTGTTATAGGGACTCTTTTACATCAAATAAATCTGTGGTATGCTGACTCCAAACATAGCCGTACAGACACCAATGATACTGAACGCTCTGTAAGGCCGATTGATATGGTTACACTTAAAAACGTCAAAAAGTATACAAAGTAGATTTGAAAAGCCGCAATTGTATGAGATAGTTGAAATTGCATGAGATAGCTGAGACCTTAAATATATCAGAAGGCAGTGTGCATTCTATTTTGCATGAACATTTATCCATGAGAAAGCTGTTATCGAAATGGATGCCGCGTTTGCTCACAATGGACCAAAATCAACTACGTATCGATTATTCTGAGAAATGTTTGGAGATGTTTCGCCAGAATTAATAGGACTTTCTGCGTCGGAATGTCATAATGCATAATGCGGACTTTCTGCGTCGGAATGTCATAATGAATGAAACATGGATCCACCACTACACGCCAGAGTCAAATCGGTAGTCAGCGGAGTGGACAGCAGCCGGTGAACCACTCCCAAATCGTGCAACAACACAAAAGTCGGCTGGCATGGTTATGGCATCCGTATTTTGGGATGCAAATGGACTCTCACTTATTGACTATCTTGAGAAAGGCAAACGAATCAACAGCGAACCCTCTATGGCATTATAGGTGCATTTGAAGGAAGAAATTGCAAAAAACCGGTCCCATATGAAGAAGAAAAAAATCTCTTCCACCAGACAATGCGCCGCGTCACAAGTCGTTGGCTACCATGGCCGAATCGCACGAATTTGGCTTTGAATTGCTGCCGCACCCACCGTATTCTCCGTATATTGGCCCTAGCGACGTTTACCTCTTTCGTTTACCTCAAAACGATGCTCGAAGAAAATAAATTTGGCTTGAATGACGAGGTGGTCACCGAAACTGAAGCTTATTTTGAGGCCAAAGGTAAATAGTTTTATAAAAAATGTGTCCAAATGTGAGATTGTGATGAAAATTTGACAAGTATCATTTGAATGTTTGTTCTTCTTAAAAATATTATGTTCTTTATTAGTGGCGCCCTCTGTATGTTAGTCCCGGGACTGATTGAATGATGTGTCAGGTAATTTCTTCCAAGTTCAGCCACAATTTGCAGGTGACGCCATCTTTTGAAAACGGACCGACATTTTGTGCCCTTCCAATAAATTACCCCCTTGGCTTGGTGTGCATTTTTTCCTCAGCTTGACCCGAAATTCATGCACTTCCGATTTGGTTTTTAAGACTCATCCGAAAAAATACTGTACTCCTTCCTGATACCAGGGTAAACCTTTAATGAATTCTAACAGAATTGCCTTGTATTCCTGCTTTCCTTTCCTCAGATCCATAAGTTCCCCATTTCGGTCTACAACAAGATAAATTATCTATTTCGTATAATTTCCAACCACCTTCTTTCAAGTTTCCATTTTAAAATTCCTTTTAAGTTCTGATAAAGTCGTCAAAAGTTCGCTTTTTTAAATTCCCCCATTTTTTCAAACTCTCACTTTTTAAATAATTCGCTTAGCATTTCAAAATGTTCTCTCTTTTCAGTTGGATCCACGAGAAAGAATCGGAGCGATCGGGCATGGCAGTCCTGGATGTCGCAATACCCACAGGATACTTTATCCAGCAACAGAAACTGGATTCCTACGTCCTAAGCAACAGCGTACGAAACCTGCGCCGCGCCAAGTTTATGGACAAGAAAATCATTTTCTACTTTGACTACGTAAGCACTTGCAGTATCCCATTCAGTTCCAATAATCAAGTTTTATTCTCTGTTCCAGTTGGACAAGACAGACATCTGCGTGAACTTCACCGTTGAACGGTGGTATCCAGTCGCCAATATGTCACGCTACCTTCCCATCCGTGTCTATGATTACTACGCCCCTGGTGAGACTTATTTTGCAGTCAACAGAGAAATTTCTTGATATACTTGTGTCCTTCTTCCAGAGCGCTTCAATGAAACAATTTTCGATGCCTTACCCACGTACCTTCTGAACATATGCGAAGTATGCGGCAGCTCACAGTGTCCTTATTGTATTATATACAACGGTTCGACGAGAACCTCCGTCGCCGTACCAATGATCATCATTAGCATCTCATTTATTTACGTTTTGACTCGAAGCTTGCTGACGAATTTAAACTATTTATTCTTAGACTAAGACGTACTTTTGAGTATTGTTACCAAAAAGTAGCTTTTAAGAGACTTGCAGTAAGTAGTCGGTAGGATTTTTTTTCGTTTTCTGTTTGACCAGGGATGAGAATTTCTGATTTCTTTTCGCCTTTTTTTTTTCGTAAAGTCTTCTATCCACATGCAGGGCGTATTATACAAGGACATTGAGAACGAGTTTGTTAAATGCTTAATGGTCTTGGCGATTTTAGTTATTTTTTAATGCGAAGAATAATCTGCAGGTCTCCTGCAGAACTCCTGTCAGATCACTCATCTTCCGTTCTTCACAAACTTCGAAGCTTGATGAAGAACAAAAACAAGTCAAACTCATAACAAGCCTGACTCTTGGGAAACCTAACTCATTGCAAGCCTAACTCATTACAAGCCTAACTCGAGAATGGGATAAAATGCTTTTGATAGCGACTGCAAAACGTGACCAATTTTAAAGGAAATAGCACGGTTAATGGAACAATGAATACGTGGTCTCTTCAAAAAGTAAATCGCATTCAGATTTCGCGGGCTACGTACATTATTAATTTTTTTATTTGGTTATGTTAGTACAAGTGGCCGCCGTGGCGTAGTGAGTAGAGTGCGACGCTCACACGCCGAAGAATCTATGTTCGATTCCCTGCTGAACACCTCGACTTTTTCAGAGGACCACCTCTTTCGATCTGCTGACAACACTCAAAGAGTAATAACTGTCTAAAAAAGCTTCTCAAATTTCGCCGTTAAGAGTCGGCAAAAAACTGTAGATCCCTTCTACTCGTGAGAGAACAATAGCGCGCACAACACGAGTAGTTAATGAGCAAGCTAGGCCCTGGTCTCCTGTGGACTGTCGCGAAAATAATTAAAATTATTTAGTTGGTACACGTGGCCGTCGTGGTGTGCATAGAGTGCGACACTCACACGGATCCATTCCCGGATGAGCCCTTCGAATACTTCATGGCACGACCTCTTTCGAGTGGAAGACAACACTCAAGGAGAAATAACTGTTTAGGAAAGCTTCTCAAACTTCGCCGTTCGGAGTCAACAAAAAACTGTAGGTCCCTTCGCTCGTGAGAGAACAGCAGCGCGCACAACACGAGTAGTTGATGAGCAAACTAGGCCTTGGTCCCCTGTGGAATGTCGCACCATTCAATTATTATTATTGTCATGTTGGTACACGTGGCCGGAACATATGTTCAGTTTCAACTATACACGGAAAACACGTTTAGCTCTTATGATTCTTACATATAATTTAAATATGCTGTGGAGCTAAAATTGGAAACATATATTCGAGACACGTGTACCAACATAAGAAAATAAAAAATCGATAATCGAGTGTACATAACCTGCGAAATTTGAATGTGACTTAATTTTCTGAACAGATCTCGTATATTTTGTCTAGTTGAAACCAAAAAAACAAAAAAGCGGTTGCGGACTTTAAAAAGAACTTCTGAACTTCTTCCTTTTCTGCTTCTTCATGTGGCGCTACAGGTCGGTTTGACCGCAACCATGAATCCTCTTCTGCTTTCACAATCTTTAGGTAGATGTCTGGCACACCAAGTTCATCCTTTGGTCTTCTCTATTCACTGTCGGGTCCATAGTGGTCCTCTATTGCGTAGCCTCACTGGTAGTTCATAGTTGAAGACTCTTTGGTCTGGCGCAGTTTCTAATATGAGATCTTACCATCTCGCTAGACTCACATCGCTGCACACCTCATACAGATCATTCTTCTTCTCCACTGCAGGCTGACCAAGGAATAAATGCAAAACTCTTCTTTGAAAAAGGCCATAGGCTTTTCATTTGCTTTCGAGATGAACCAGTCTTCTGCGCCATAGAGGAAGCCAGAGATGATGTCAACTTGTTTCTTCGACAAAGGGCTTAAGTCCTCAACTGGCTCGTGAACTCAAAGAAACAGGTTTTGGCAGGAAAAGTTCTCCCTATAATTTCGGTTTTTCGGTTGATCGTTTTTAATGTATTTGGTGTACCGACGCAGACAAATGCCTTACATCTGCCTATAGTCACGTGCTGGTCATGACGTCGGTGTTGCACGTTCTTCTTACCTCGACTTGACCTCCTGTTCCCCAAAAATCCGATTTTTTGCCATGTCCGCTTCAATACGAGTAGAATAAGTAAAATTACACCAAAACCGAAAGCAAAGGGGCTAGGCTTGTGCCTACACAAAGTATGCAGAAAGTGGCGGCCTGTACAAGTTAAGGCCTTCAACGCCACGCAGGTCAAGAGTACTAATATCAGCGATACGACTCAAATCTGTGTCCTATAACAGTTCTCGATGTTGGATGAAACAGTTTTCTGCTGGCTGTACAACTCAGTTGTCCCTTGGGCTCAAACAACGACAACGACTGACAAGAGCAATGAACTTGGTTTCCAGGTTTTCTGAATATTCGATCTTGAGCACTGAACGCTTCACTTTTGGAATTGTACGCCTCCGGAGTCGTTCATTGTTAGTGTCCTTGAATAAATCCATTTTGGCATACAAGTCTGAAGAGGATGTATGTCCAAATGAATATCCGAAGTTTTGGTTGTCTCCATCTCGCATGTTGTTGGCCGCAGTCCCATCTTTGTGCCCAACGAACAAACAAGTTCACGTCATTCTTGTAAATTTTCTTGAATGTGGAATAGCGTCGTTGGCCGAGATGTCATCTTCAAATGATGATTACGTACGAACTAGCTCACATCGTTCTTGTACATTCTCCTGCATGTGGAATAGCCTTCTCTCTTCTTCAAACGCAGAAACTAAACCTATGCTTAATGCTTGCTAGTCATTTGCTAAAAAGGAATCAAATTTCTTTGAAGCAAGTCAGGGAACACCGCTTCTTGTCCTCAAACCCATTCTACGCCCTCGCTGCAGACACACTCTTTTTCCAGCCAAACTCACACTGAACTGATTTTATTCTAATTTATTTTATTTCGTTCTAAAGACAAAACATATCTCCAAAGAACTCCTTAGTCATACCTGTTCTACATAAGCCCTATAACTTTGTATACAAACATAATCTCTAGTTTTAAATATTTTATAGACACAAACGAAGCCTGTAAACTTAAAAAGTGTTAAATATTTTGTACCACAGAAGTTTTTATACTCACCAAAGTAGTTTTGTAAGAAGTTGCATGCCTTATGAGAGATTATTATGTGTATCGACCGCTAGAGCCTTGTGTCAAGGAGTGCATTGCACACACCGTTCACAGAGACTTGAGTGAATTTGCCTTCAGATGCATTCTGCATTATATACCTCAATTGTTAAGCAATCTTATGAAATCAATCGAACAGAACAGTACACACTCGTGCAGGGTTTTGTATTCTTTTACACTGGCTCCACCGGAGGGAGATCTGTTTGAAACGAAACGAGCTAAATGTAATCCGTCCTTTTTGTACTCGAAAATGTAGCGTTTCTGATTAAAAATAAAAAATAAAATTCATATATTTAGAATTCTGTTGTTTTATTAAATTTCTTAAACTTGAGTGTTGGTAATGATCCGTGCACCAAATGTCAGAAGCTGCTTGCAAGATGTTCTTAAAAGTCGTGGTTTTGGCAAAGAGGGCCGCGGGAAGAATGATAATCCCCGCGAACTACAGAGTGGCATCGAGCGAGTTTTACCATTTGAGACACAGATGACAAAAGCTTTTGAGACTGATGGATTGTAACTGATCTACAAGAAAAAATTGTCGATTTTGAGAAGAACACCTTCCAGTTCGAAACAAAAATTTGAACAATCTTGCATTTGGATTGGCTTCAACCCATGACCGCATTTTAGGTGTGTTCCGGTACTTTATGCACCAAATTGTGAAATCTGTCATTTGTTAAGGAGTGGGGTTAAGAGGAGGGACAAAATACGGTAACGCATATGACCCAAATTTGTAAAGTATTTCATTAAGAAGTGTCAAATTTTCTTTTTCGCTATAGAAAACAAAAACAACAACAAACATTTATCATTTACCTCTTTACGCACATTAATTAATTTGACAGAAACCCAACAATGTACCCACTAAGCATTTCTCTCGGGAGAGTAATCATTTGATGTAAAATCCATTTTTGGAATACGATAATGGACTTTGGGTTAGCTTTTGTTGTTTTGTACCGTTTTGCGTTGCTCGAACAAGAGTTTGTGTTGTTAATTTCCAAACGCAATCTGTCATTAACCGTCAAACTTCGGTATAATTTCAAAGCTGAACTTTTTCTTTCTGATGAAGAACGCGGACGAACCGAAGTCTGCAAATACAAGGGTTTCTTTTTATATTTCGGGATTGGCAACCCTAGTGTTGCAATCTGGCAACTGCCAGCTGTATCGTAAAGTTTGACATTTTTGAGGTTATACGAACTCAGAACATTTTAACATACGGGCGCGTTGTTGTTTACAGTAACTTAAAAGATTCATCAAAAGCAATTAAATCGTGAACATTTTCGTGCGATTATTTTTTACAACTTTCGACGTGAAGTAACTCAACAACAATGCATCGATGAACCTAATTCAATTTTTGGCGATGGAGCTCCATCAAGGACCAGTGTTTATCGATGGTATGGTGAACTCAACCGAGGTCGTAGTTCATTCCAAGACGAATTTCGTGAAGGTCGTCCAAAATCAATTGTTATTCCGAAAACCATTGATACTATGCGCCAACTGATATTGCAAGATCGTCATGTGATCTTAAGATTGAGACTACGTTAGGCATTAGTGGGACCAGCATACATTCAATATGTATTCGCGTTGGATCCCACACAATTTTTCAATCGCTCAAAAAAACGCTCTTGTCGATTGGTCGAACGAGATGCTCCAAAAGTACGATCGCGGTGCTTCGAAACACGTCTATGACATCGTGACAGGTGATGAATCCTGGATTTACGCGTATGAGCTCGAAAGTAAACAGCAGTCGGCTGTGTGGGTGTTTCAAATTGAGCCAAATACAACAAAAGTTGCACGCGCACGAAGCACTTCCAAGCAAATGGTGACCTGTACCGTACCAGTAGAACAACGCAGAACAGTCAATTCTGAGTAGTATTCATACACAACCATTTGCTTGTCAGTTGTTTTCCAAGAAACTAACCGCCGAAGACGGATCACTCTTCACCACGCCTAAGCGAGCTCTCACACATCGGCTCAAACAACTCGGTACTCAAAACATCGATATGATAAGTCATGCGCCGTATAGTTCTGGCTTGGCACCGAATGACCTCTTTTTTTCCCGTACGTAAAAAATAAGATGAGAAGTCAACGTTTTTCGACACCTGAAGAAGCGGTTAATGCGTTCAGAATGCATGTTTTGCAGATACCTCAATCAGAGTGACAAAAGTGCTTCGACAATTGGTTCAAACGCATGCAATGTGTATAGATTTCAATGGGAAATATTTTGAAAAACAATAGGGCTTTTTTCTATGATTAATATTTGTTTTTGTTCTCTAATCCCGAAATATAAAACGCAACCCTCGTAATAACAACTTTTTATTGAAAATCGGAATCAGTGACCGATATCTAAAGCGCCTTCACTCCGATTTTCAGTCGTAATTCTCGCTTAAGTTTAAGGAAAAGTTTTAATAATGCTTCGGGTAGATCGAAGTGCCGCAAATATCGCTGCCGTTAAGGCGTGCGTTCGAAACGATCAAAAGCGGCCATTCCAAGACGTTTTTAAGAATTGGGCATCGCTCAGTCTTCACTTAGGCAAATTTTTAATTTTTGTAAGGGTCTAGGTTTACATCCAAAAAGATTAAGTTGACTTAAGAATTGATGCCTATGAATAATTTGAAGCCCATGGGTTCCAAAGAACATACGCCAAAATGATGAATTTCAATACAAAATCTTCTTCAGTGACGAAGGTCAATAATTATGTCTATAAGCGAAATATGCGTCATTTATCATTCTTCATTCCTTAACATTTTCCTTACTTTAAGGCTTAAAATCGTAACGGGTATATGTAAGGAAGTTTTAGTAACAATGCAGTCCTTCCAAACTACAACCCTGTGCTAAAAATATCGAAAATTTTCAATAGCTGGGACCAACACTCAATTAATAAGTCGTAACTCGACTTCATCACGTCAGAGACCCAATCCATCGTATTTGTCCTCTGTTGCGCTGTCCCAATGGATCGGCTTTGCAAACTTTTCCAACCGAAGCGGTGGTTTCCATGGTGGTATCCATAGTGGTGTCTACATAGCTTAGCCATCTTAAGTGTCGTTTCCTAAGAAGCTTGACCAGGTGCACGCCGTGGTACAACCATTAACGCAAACAAGATCGAGCATTCCTCATCCTTCCTCATCCTAAACACTATCTAAAGCGGATGAGGGATGATCCTCATGTTTTGTGATGTTTCACACCGCAAAATATGAGGATGAACAATCTGCACAAA
The DNA here is from genome assembly GCA_955652365.1 of Eristalinus aeneus. Taxonomy (NCBI): domain Eukaryota; kingdom Metazoa; phylum Arthropoda; class Insecta; order Diptera; family Syrphidae; genus Eristalinus; species Eristalinus aeneus. The sequence continues at coordinate 28,166,941 of OY019131.1, read as the reverse complement.
CCGGAATTAGTCTTTCGAGGGAGGGGACCGGTACTGAATTGACTTTTTGTCCAAAGAAACAGCAAATGGCAAGAAGAATGTTGCGTTTGATGTCGGTACTGCAACTGTTGTTACTAATTGCCACGAAGGCGAGGTATACGGAAGCCTTGACTATCCCCCAGTTCCTGCGGCTTGTATTATGCTCTATTCGAAATCTCTGTGTTTTGTGTGTGTCTGTCTTTCACGACAACTTGTACTTCATTTTGCCCTCATTTGCCGCCAGACCCATTTCAGCCGCTTCCGCTTCAATGCCAGCAAACGCCTCATTGACAGCTCACTGTGTTGGTCCCATCACTTCAATGTCATGCGTGTTAACTATCAATATAGCTCAATTTTGTGAGTTGAGATGTGACTAATGCATGATATTCTTAAGGATGATGTTACACGAGTAACATAACGCTGGTTTGTCTAAGGCCTTTTTCAACATTCAAGGTCACGTTGAGTTCATTTCCGAACTTAACGGAGCAGCGAGGGTTTCCAATCGTCATGCTAAACAATCAGATAAATTTGGTAGCAATGCCAAAACTAGACATGACACGGTATAGCTCGTTCCTATTCACACTGTCATATGCGGCGGTAAAATCGATGAATAGGTGATGAAGGCAATCATTGCCGCTTGTAACGAGTCGATAAAAAATGTTGTTGTCATTCCTTCGGTTCTACTAGGTCTACCGGTTTTTTTGAAAATAAAACACTAATTATCAATGGGAAAGTAAAAACATTTTATTCAAAATATTGGCCATTGTTTTCTACACATTTTCACTACCTTTCTGGCAATTTGTGAATAATACGCCAATAAAATTGTTCGTCTTTTAAAGCAAACGAATCAGACACCCAATTTTCGACCTTCTCGTAGGACCCAAAGTGCTGCTCAGCCAATGCGTGTCCCATCGATGAAAAAAAATGGTAGTAGGAAGGAGCCACGTCTGGTGAACACGGCGGGTGGGGTAGCTGCTCCCAGCCAAATGTTCTGATTATATCCTGTACCGGTTTTGCTTTGTGTGCAGGCGTCATTGCATTTGCATTTGCATATCATGGAGCAAAAATACCTTGCGTGTCTTCTGGCCCATTTTGGTCGTTTCTCGATCAATTCATGGTTCAAATTGATCATTTGTTGTCGGTAGCGATCAGTATTAACGGTTTTACCAGGTTTTAGGAGCTCGTGATACAGCACACCTTTCTGGTCCCACCAAACACACAGCATTGTCTTCTTGCCGAATCGATCTGGTTTTGCAGTCGATTTTGATGGTTGTCCCAGATTAACCCATGATTTTTTTCGTTTAGGATTCTTAAAATAAATCCACTTTTCATCGCTAGTAACAATCCGATGCAAAACCGATTTTCTTTCGAGTCTTTGAAGCAACATTTCACAAGTGTTTATTCGGTTTTCCATCTTTCTTTCATTCAATTCATGTGGCACCCATTTTCCACACTTTTGGATCTTTCCCATAGCTTTTGAACGGTCAGAAATTGTTTGTTGTGCAACATTTAACATTGCTGCCATTTGCTTTTGACTCAAAGTGTCTTTTGACTCAAAATGTCATCTCCATCCAATATCGTTTGCAATTCGGCGTCTTCAAATTTTTTTCTTTGTCTTCCACGTTCTTCATTTCTCACATCAAAATCATTATTTCTGAGCTGTTGAAACCATCTTTTGCATGTTGCTTCTGATAGAGCATGATCACCATATGCCTCGACAAGCGTTCGATGCGACTCTGCAGCACCTTTCTTCAAATGAAAACAAAAAATGAACGCTTTTCGCAAATCATCTCTTTCTGGTACAAAGTTCGACATTTTTAACACGATGAAAAAATATGATGTTGTCTGTTCAATGACTTGATGTATACTAAATAATTTTCACAGATGTCATAGCAAACAAACAAAAACAAAATAAGAGCTCCTTCACAACAAATGTTCCCTATTGAGGCATTTGTATCTTGATGCTCCCTTCATACCGGTATACCTGGTATGTTTTGTGCAATAATTTACTATGATCTGTCAAAAAATGTGTCCCTACATCCATTCCGTGGCCGCCGTGGCGTAGTGGGTAGAGTGCGACGAGCACACGCCGAAGGGTCTAGGTTCGATTCCCGGTTGAACACTTCGAATTTTTCACGGCACCACCTCTTTCGAGCTGCTGAAAACACTTAAAGCGTAGTAACTGTCTAAGAAAGTTTCTAAAACTTCGCCGTTCGGAGTCGGCAAAAAATGTAGGTCCCTTCTGCTCGTGAGAGTACAGTAGCGCGCACAACACGAGTAATTGAGGAGCAAGCGAGGCCTTAGTCCCCCTGTGGACCGTCGCGCCAACAATTATTATTACATCCATTCGTCTCACACATACAAACATTTCAAAAGTGAATAGCATAGGAAACGATAGAAGCTAAAAAACCATGAGTTACAAAAGGTCTGCTCCAGTTCATTTGTGTACAGAAATTCGTAGTTGAGTAGTTCGCGTAAAAATCTCTATTTTAGAGAGTAACTCTGCCGAAACTTGTGAACCGAAGTTTCGTAGAAATTTGCACAATTAAATGTGAACAGCTATCAGATATTTGAAATGTCAAAGGTTTTTTATATTCACTTTGACAGTCGTCGGCTGCCCACAGATTTCTTTTCGGCAGAAATTCGTATGGAGGAGAAATATTTTACTTTCTCATGAGCTCTCACTTCTTCGAAAAAATCAGCAAATGGAACGCCTTTTGGTAGTTTTTCGTTGAAATTCGTAGGCATTCGTAGCGATTCAGAGCAATTGGAATAGACCCTAAATTTAATTTAATTCAATTTTAAAATAGCTGACTGTTATAAATGTCACAAATGCAACTGTCCTACGGCACTGCCAAGGCCGCCATATTAATTGATGATCGCGGTGATTGTTTTTTGAACATTTACAATTAAAGCATTAGCATCGCTATTCGTCTGATTTTCCGTAAGATTCAAACCAAATAATCAAGACTCACTAAACAAATAAAAAACAAAAACAATAATTTCAATAATAAATGTATGATTTATTTGCACATTTCCACTTTTCATTTTTTTGTCTGTTATTTTCTCAAAATATTGATATAATACACAAGTAATTGTTAGTTAATTTTTACTTTTTTGTTGCTTCCGGTTTCCGGCAAATAAACATTTCTATAACTCAAAGACACCCAACACATTCTTATTGAACCACAACTAAGCCACTGTGTGACAGTTGGAAATCCTAACAACTGGGATGAACTTAAGAAAAAAATCGTATGTACACTGGGAACAGAAATTTCAAAATCATTTCACACAACGGGCAGTAAATAAAGAATGTTTTAAACTTTAAACAACATCACATCACAAATTTTATATATTCCTTTTTTTGCATTCTATTTAAATTTTACTATAATTTAAGAAGACTAACGTAATTAGGTACTTTTACACATTCAGATTTGATTTCTTTTTTTTTGCGTTTTTTTTTCTTTCATTGAAACGTTAACGAATTTTTTATTTTTCTGTTATATATATAATAATTAAATTTCTTATAGAAATATTTGTTTTTTGTTTTTTCCTGTGTATTTGTTTTTTAAATAAGCATAAAATGGTAAAATTTTTATTTGAATTGATTTCTGTTTTCTTCTTTTTGATTTTTTTTTCGGTTTTTGTTTTTAATTAACCTCCGTAAATTTTCTTATTATAATACATTCTATCTAAATAGTTTCACTTATGCTTAGAGAATTAATTAGTTGGTGTTATTCCTTTGTTTTAGCTTAGGACTAAATATATATATGTATATAATTTTATTAAAACTATTTATAACTTTAATATATATGTTTCAATGGGAAATTAAATAAAACACAAGTAAATGAATAAATTAAAAGAATTCGTCACAAAAAAAAAAACAAACTTTTACAGAATTTACAGAACAACTGTGGTTGCATCAAACTCGTTTAAAGAGAACATCATCGTCTCCACCAGTCTCATGTTTTGCTCATGACGAATATTAGTTGAGTCAAGTCTTGTCAATGATGGCTGGGTGTTGTGGGAACAGGGTAGGCACTGATTGGTATCAACCTGGCGATGCCCAGCTGCTGTAACTGTCTTCCACACACCAATTGTGCTTATTCTACCTCCACGTTGGTAGCCATCGGGTACTGGTTGTTTGTTCACCCGAACTCAACCTGCTAAACCTATAAGTGCGACCTCCGCCCAAGAGGTATAAAAAAGGAGTGCGCAATTGGAGACAGCTGGCAAGAGATCGTGCTAGCTGGAGAGGCATGTTGTTTGAGGCCCAGGTAAACCCCGGACTATAGCGCCATCCGAAGAAGAAGAAGAAGAAGAAGTCTTGTCAATTAGGCTTGCTTCAACGTCTAATTGAATGCTGCTATCAATAGGTCATCAAATGAATGTTAGTTTGCGGAAAAATTTGTACCTTTAAGGCTTCACATACATGGGTCTCTTTCTAAATAGGGAGTTTTCCAAAAGAGACTTTTTTTTTCTTAAATTAAATTTTTATCATTTGCAGAAAATTTCTTGACAATTTACTTTACCATGAAACTGTTGCGCTTATTGAGCAAATTGACTGTAACAGGCTGATTAGTAGTAGTCTGCCATCAAAATTCTAAGTATACAAATTAAATTCAAAGCTGTTAAGCTCACATTGGAATACCTCTTAAATTGGAAGACGCAACATTCCACAAGGGTTACGTTTTTTAAAACACTACTGTTTGTTCGCGTGTTGTTGTTCTCTAACTAGTGTGATCTATAGTTTCTTGCCAACTGCGAAAAGGGAAGATTGAGAAGCTTTTTCAAAGGCACTAAGAACTTGTTGAGTGTTGTCAGGAGCTTGTACGAGGCGTTGCTGTGAAGAACTGAGAATGTAGAAACTTTGGCCGTTGAGTTACGCACTAACTATTCATTTGAAAGCATTTTTTGTGAAATGATAGACGTTCTTTTTCTATTATTAGTGCTTCCTTAAGGGATAATTTGGTACCTCTAAGTGACCTGAATGAAGTCATGGCAAGGCCCAAAGGTATAGAAGAAGAGAGAAAAATTACCTGCCGATGCATATTGGTTTTAAATGCCTGTGGATTGTAATGGGAGGGGCGAAAGTTGGGCTGGGAAAGGCATTCCATATTCATGTGGTGCGGCTGAACGAGTCTGGTGGTTAAGAACGAGTCTCTAAACTCAACTATACGTCTGAAGGTAGGCTTAAGGGTGAACGGCTGAGCATTCCTAGCGAGGCGGGTACTGCGGGTGAGTTCATAAATCGAAGGAATATAGCTATCTAACTCATTAGAGCATTTTTTGTTAAAATAGCGATAAAATAGTGATAGAGACGCAAAATTTCGGCGATGTTTTAGTGAGTCGATTGACTTCGCAGCATTGTTGGCAGCAAAAAGTTTTATCTCTCGCTGTTGGCCGATGCAGAGAGGTTTTAGGAGCTCCAAGATGGTTGTACTCAAGCTTTGGGCGGATATACGCATTATAATGGGTGTTCCAACAAGAACTCAAGCTTTAAATTTGGCGCCATTCGAATTGTCATTGTTTGATATTCGAACAATTATTATTGTTTGTTGGTAGAAGGTATAAGGTTAATAAAAATGAAGCGGTACACGAATGAACAACGCGTTCTCATTGTGAACATGAAAATGCTGATTTTGCCAATAAAATCATCTTTAGTGACGAGGCCCATTTTCATTTTGATGGCTTCGTCAATAGGCAGAATTCTCGCGATTGGGGCAAGGAAAAGCCTCGAGTGACTCACGAAAAGCAAATACATCCTCTGTCACTATGTGGTCTGTATTTTGGGCTGGGGGAATCATTGAACTTTTGTTTTTATGAAAATGAGTCAGGTCAAGCGCAAACAATCAATGGTATTGAGGTTAAGCGCAAACAGTCAATGGTGTTCGGTATCATGAAACGATAACAAATTTTTTCGTGCCTAGAATTGAAGAAATGTATGTCGAGGAGATGTGGGTTCAACAAGACGGGGCCACATCTCACACAGCCAGAGAAACAATTTAATTGCTTCATCAGTCCTTTAAGTCTTGCGTTCTTGTTGGGACACCCTTTATATTGTAGCCAGATCAAAAGGAGTGAAAATTGTTTACATCGCTTTGAGAAACATAACTTTAACTTTGCGACATTTTTGTCACTTCGGATATATGATCGTTCTAACTTAGTGTTAAGTTGATATCGAGGTTGGAAAGTTGCTTCGCTTGAGCAACGCCTGAGCTTTTCAAAGATAATATTTAGTTATTTTGAAATCCCTTGAGTGACAGTAGACATTACTGATCACTGGTTTCGGAAGCACTAAATTTCCCTCGATTCTTTTTACTGCAATCAATTATGCTGTCAAAATCGGAATTAAGCTACCAAAGAGGAGGGTCGAGAGCCAAGGAACGAATATGAAAAGCTGAGAGTTGAGCCAGTACTGTCAAGAGCCAGGGACTGAATTGGATTTGAAGTCTAATGAAAGAAGGAAGGTTTTAATTTTTGGATTTTTAACTGAGTTGAGACTATGGGAGACTGTCCAAAAATTGAGCCCATCGAAGCATAGAAATTCATTTAGTGACTTTTGGAAAGAATATCGATTCCATCGATCCGTTGCTTATCTACCCTATTTTCGAATTAATTGCCTGTAACCCTTATGCGAACACATAAAACCATTTTAGAAAGGAGGTCCTACATTTAAATCAATAACTGAGTCATCTTCTCATTTCACGGCACCACAGTTTCTTATTGCTCACAGATCTCAGAAAGTTAAAAATGTTCCCATTCAGCATCGACAATGAACTGTAAGTCTCATCTCCTCATGAAACAAATAATAGCTCCCACACCAAGTCTTGTAGAAGATGCGCCGAACTTTAAAATAATTGTTGGCGCGACAGTCCACAGGGGGACTAGGGTCTAGCTTTTTCATCAACTATTCGTGCTGTGCGGCCTACTGTTCTCTCACGAGTAGAAGGGACCTACAGTTTTTTGTCGATTCCGAACGACGAAGTTTGAGAAGTTTTTTCTTAGACAGTTATTACTTTTTGAGTGTTGTCAGACGTTCGAAAAGGGGTGGTACATGAACAATTCGAGGTGTTCAACCGGGAATCGAACCTAGACCCCTTGGCATGTGAGTGGCGCACTCTAGTCACTACGCCACGACGCCAAACTTTATTTATGTAAATTACTAGTTTAATAATATATATTGTGTTATGTTGTTATAAAGGGGGTTACCAGTAAATTTTTCGTGTTGCCAATAACACTTTCACTTCAGCCAAAATTAAAAAAAATTGACAAAGTTATAGATACATAAACAGTCGCGAAGAAGTTGGACAAGGTCAAATAGCCACGAATTCAAGGATACAAAGCTATGCACGCGGTCATTCATCCGGGATCTTAAACTAAAAATAGTGCATGCGTCAAGTTAAATTTTTAAATTACAATATACGAGATCTGTTGTGAGATTAAAATTTTGTGGCCTACGTACATTTGATTTGATCGATTTCTTTTTTTACTTTGTTCTGTCGGTACAGTTGCATGTATGCCTTGGAGCTACAAGGCCTAGTTTCCTTATCAACTCGTGTTGAGCGCGCTAATATTCTCTCACATGGAAGAAGTTTTTTGCCGACTCAGAATTGCGAAGTTCTAGAAGCTTATTTACAGACATTCATTCCTCGTTGAGTTTTGTTAGCAACTGGAAAAATGTGGTGTCATGAGAAGTTCGAGGTGTTCAGTCAGGATCAACGACATGTGAGTATTTCACTCTACCTACTACACCACGGTGCCACCTTCAGAATACAATACTAATAATAATAGCGTGGCGCTACAGTCCACAAGGGGGGCCAAGGCCTAGCTTGCTCATCAACTACTCGTGTTGTGCCCGCTACTATTCTCTCACAAGTAGAAGGGACCTATAGTTTTTTTCCGACTCCGAACGGCGAAGTCTCAGAGGCTTTTTTTTGAAACAGTTATTACTCTTTGAGTGTTGTGAGCAGCTCGAAAGAGGTGTTGCCGTGAAAAATTCGTGGTGTGCAGCCGGGAATCGAACCTGGACCGCGGCGTAAATGTAGCATTCTACCCATTACGCCACGGCGGCTAGAGAATACAATACAAGTGCGAATTAACAGGCAATAATAAACTTCACAAAAATTTAAGTTCAACGCAATAGGACACACCAATATGCGAAGTGGATGTGCAAGGACATGTTAACTGAACGGTCAAAACCCACGGGTTCGATGTGACTTTGAACATTTGGTAAGATATTGGTGTTGACAGAAAAAGCTGCTCAGAATCAAAAGCTCCCCGATCTGAACTAAACAGAAAGAGAATCAAAAGAAAATGTAAAAGCCTGTTTCTTGTAGACGAATAAACAACCCATGTTTTTAAAACAAAGTTCAAACTAAAATTCAACAAAGAAATATGTAAAAACGAAACTATTTTTATATTTACCAAACACAGAATATAATTTTCGTGAAACTCAACAACAAATAAATAAATTAAAACGTTAACAATCCCATTGCGAGACATATGTATGTACACATATTTTCTTTTCTTCATTTTAAAATTTACTTATCTAGATTTGTATTTTATCTTAGTATTTTTTTCTTTTCTTTTTCAATGTTTTACTTAGCTATCAAGGCATAATTTGATTGATAAATATTATTTCCTAAGAACAGTTATATAACATTATCTTGCCGTCGTGGATTTTACAAACTTTCTCAATTTGTAAGTCACTTAAGTCACCTTAAGTTTATGAATTGAGTTACTTGCGTTCTTCTCTGTCTTATTTGTTGTGTACATGTCTATCCTAATAGGTTGAGTTTTCCTTTCTATCCTGTCAAATTAATGTGTATGCGATTTGAATGAATGTTTTCTTTAAAATACAATATTATTTTCTTTTCATTCATCTATGTGTATATACTGCGGAAGATTGTTTTACGGTTTATTGTATCGCGAATCTATATTGCAAAATTTGTGTTTTAATTGATTTTGATTTTTGTTATCTGAATTTTGATTATTCTTGTTTCAACTCAACAGAAAACACATTTTTTTCTCAAAGAAAATAACAAATAAAAACAACTTTGTGTTTCTTCATAATTGAATTATGCCGTGAGTGTATATAATTTTTTGCTTTTTAAACCTACATTATTTTTTGTTTTAATCCTAAGCTCTAATTGCGAATTTCACAACCATTTGGCTATCTGATTTCATTTTTTTTTTTGCTTTGTTTTGAATTTTTCTCCTCTTCTTGTGATGTAAACTAGTCTATGCTTCATTCTATTTAACGATTTTCTTGTCCTACCCAAAATAAACAACACGAAAACATTTTTTATTTAACATTAACATTTTCTCAAGGTTATACACAAAAATCAAAATTCCTGTATCAATACATATATACCCATGTATGCATGTATACTTATTTAATTCCTTTGATGAGATTTTGCTAAGTAATTGTATATACAGATTTTGCATTTGTTTCCTTTATAAATGCGTTAAAATATTTATTTTTTAATTTCGAAGACTTCCGGTTTAATTTACATAATTTAGATTTCTTTTTTGACTTTATCTACAAATTTTGTTTTAAGCTTAGAGTTGGGTTTGGCTTTAAATAATAGTGGTATGTACAATAGTTTAGATAGTTGAAGAACTAGAAAGTCCTCATAATTCAAGGGCTTGCAGATATATACGTGTCTAGGTTTGAGGCTTACTTTAGTTGATTGTTAGCGATAGTTTCAGTTTATGTTTTATTTGATTTGAAAGCACTTAGATTATATATTTAGCATTTAATTCGATTTATGCTGTAAGGCCTAGCTTGAAGCAACAACAATGTGCAAAAGCAATGGAGATGTGAAACTAAAAACCTGAATTTGAAGATGTTCAGTATGCAGTGGGTTACTTTTCTTTTCGATTAAGAAACAGCTTTAAATCAATCAAAAGCGAGTAGATTGGAAAAGGTTAGAGCTGGTGGTTGACCCTCACATAAACCAATGATTATACTGCGATCACAGTCTTCACCGACGTTTAATTGTGTTTGGAGAAAGGGTATCTTTGACTACCTCAACGTCTTTGAAAGAATCAGACTACAATCAAATACTAAGTGGCGGATCAAACCAGAAAAAACAAATTGCCATAGCTGCCAAAAATGTTTAGATTCTTTTTTTTGACACCGAACTCGAACAAGCATGTCTTTCTGTCTCTATTGCACAAAATATCCCTTTTTTTACTTTCGTCGCCAAAGAGTCTGTTGATACTAGTCACACATTTTCATCTTTGTATAAATTGAGATAGGAGTCTTCCTTCCAATCTGAATAAACTGTAAGCAGAAAGCCAAGATTACTTTCAAGTCGAGAACAATTTTCTGCAGTTATGTGAAGATTGTAAATATTTCCATAGTTTCCAATTATGTGCATGAGGGCAACGGAACTCTTTTCAAATGTGAAGTTTTTGTTATACGAGAATTTCCGAAAAGTACGTCTTTGAAGGGAAGTATAATCTCACAATCTGTTGGAGTCCTGAACTTAATATTGATAAGAATTGGGTGACGCGACCGTCTACAGGGGAACCAGAGCCTAGCTTGCTCACCAACTACTCGTTTTGTGCGCGCTACTGTTCTCTCACGAGTCTAGACTGAGATGGAGCACACAAGTGGAAAAGGACCTCAACCAACTTGGAGTGCGAAATTGGAGGCAGCTGGCAAGAGATCGTGCTAGCTGGAGAGGCATGTTGATTGAGGCCCAGGTCCACCCCGGACTGTAGCGCCATCCGAAGAAGAAGAATATGTCATCATTCCAGCTTAGTGTTCAGTTGATACAGAAGAACCTGCAGTTTTTTGTTGACTCCGAACAGCGAAGTTTGAGCAGTTTTATTAGACAGTTATTACTCTTTTGCCGACTCCGAACAGCGAAGTTTGAGCAGCTTTATTAAACAGTTATTACGCTTTGAGTGTTGTTAGCAGCTCGAAAGAGATGGTGCCGTGAAAAATTCGAGGTGTTCAGCCGGCGTGAGAGCGTTGTTTTCTACCCACGACGCCACGCCTACCCTGAACTTAAACTGATAAATTTCTCTAAATAGAAATTTCTTAACAAAGTTGCTGCAGCTGCTCATCCATTGATGTACTCAATCTGAGAAGAGGTCCTTCTCCGTTGTGTCGTTCCAGTGACTGGGATTCAAAGATTTTCCGACACGGAATTATCCTTTCTACACAGGCATCTATGTGCATAAGGAGATTTTTTTACTGGCAGATACGACGAAGCTAATTTTGGCATGAAATTGGTTGCAAAAATTTTCATTAGGAAAGCGAGGACAGCCTTTCTAAAAAAAATGTTGAAATAGGCATATTTTGTCTTTTACCTGTTTTTTTGTAACTAAATGGTATTTTAAAGGCGGCATTTGGCAAAGGTACGCTTAATTTCGGTACTAATTTTTTTCCAGCGAGATGATTGACTACTACCGAGCATACTACAAGTTCAGGCTTAGATTTTGATATAGTTTGTAAGAAATTTTGTATAGCCGTTTGTCGACCACAGAGAGCGTTCGTGGAAAGGCGACAAAAAAAGGACTAACGGCACTGACAAACAAATTTAATGCTTTCTGACCACTCTCCTCGCATTTTCGTTTGTGACCTACTTTGAGTGTGGAATGAAAAAGAGCGATAGATATATTTATTGGCTGCATAGTGTAAAAATATTTTAACAAAGCTTGCTCTAGCTTGCACAGAGATACGATTTTATAGACACGTTACCACTGAAAATATAATTGTTTTACAAGTAGGATATGCAATTCGGTAAGTTGAATCTATGTTGGAGGAAAAACTATGGAAAAAATCTCCATTTAAGGGATGGAATGAAAAACAACTTAAGTTTAAGCTCAAAAGTTGAAAGTCAAAAGTATGCTTTACACAGCCTCTCTCAGGCTGAATATTTAAAGTCCCTCCGTTGGCAATGAACCTAAAAAGCACCTCTGTGTGACACTAATTCGCTGATGTTCGAATGAGACTGGAAGAAATGCATACCTTCAAGGTGGTTGCTATTTGCATTTTGCAATAATCTCACGAAGTGATCTGAACAGAGGGAGTCAATCTGTTTTCGTCGTCGCGGGGTACACTTCGTAACTTAAAATGGATTAATTCGTGTCCCTACAAAAGAAGAAGAATTGGTGGTCACCGTGGCGTAGTGGGTAGAGTGCGACGCTCACAGGTCGAAGGGTCTAGGTTCGTCTCCCAGTTCAACACCAATTTTTCTAATATTTCACGGCACCACCTCTTTCGAGCTGCTGACAACACTCAAAGAGTAATAACTGTCTAAGAAAGCTTCTCAAATTTCGCCGTTTGAAATTGGCAAAAAACTGTAGGTCCCTTCTACTCGTGAGAGAACAGTAGCGCGCACAACACGAGTGGTTGATGAGCAAGCTAGGCCCTGGTCCCCCTTTGGACTGTAGTGCCAACAATTATTATTATATACAAAAGAATTGATTGTAAAATTTTGTTAGTGAAAATTTCTCTCACTTCCAGTGTAACATAAAGAACGCTGTTTGTGACAAATGTAATGGAAATGCTTTTCATTGCAGTAATGGTGCGGTCTTTAGACGCCCTTCATTGCGTGATCCAACATCATTGATACCGAAGAAGCACAGCAATAGTAGAAAGTTTTATACCGAGGGTTTCCACATCCTACCTACGTGTGGTAAACCATCAACGGCTGATGTAAACAACGAGAGCCACTGCACAGATTATTTACGAAATAATTCGAAAGCCACTTTCTCCGTAAATTGACGGAATACAGAAACCGATAAGTTCAGGTCAAACGTCGATCATTTGAAGAGTAAGCAAATTAAGCACTGACAGGATCTTTTCAGTCACTCAATGGATGATGTTGACTTGTTTTATGAACCCCTGAAAAAAACGAAATAACAAGAATGTCAGCTTGCGTATAGGGAACGCTGTATGCGCAGCGGCATATTGAACAAAAGGTCCAGGTAAATTTATTTCACCCTCACAAAATCGTTTTTCCTGCACTTCTCATCCAGAAGAAATTTTACATCCTCCTCGGACTGTTCGCCTTGGGTATGCGACCATAATCATTATGACTACATTCATCGGTAATGGGGAAAAATGTACCATCTGTTGCAATTTATATCAGTACTTAAACCCAACAAACTTAAAACCCACCTACTTTTGCATAACCTGGATTTCATTTTAGATGCACTCGGAAGTGGCATTTATAAGCAACAGAATCAAAGCGTGGGTTCAGAAAGTTTAACGCGAAGTCAACTTCTTGCCAAATGGGAATAATAATTGTTTGGCGCGACAGTCCACAGGGGACCAGGGCGTAGCTCGCTCATCAAATACTCGTTTTGTGCGCGCTGCTGTTTTCTCACGAATAGAAGAGACCTACAGTTTCTGTGCGACTCCGAACGGCGAAATGTGAAAGCTTTCTTTGACAGTTTTTACTCTTTGAATGTTGTCTCGAAAGAGGTGGTTCCGTGAAAAATTCAAAGTGTTCAGCTGGGAATCGAACCTAGACCTTTTGCGTGTGAGTGTCGCCCTCTACCCACTACGCCACGGCGGTCACCTCTTGCCAAAACTGCATAAAAAAACGTTCTGACCAGAGTGTGTCGGCGCTTCATCTGTTGAAGGAATGAATGCATATGACTGGAATAAAAATTATTTGGAAAATATTCAAAGAATAATGGAGAACTGCAATGTTGTCTGAATTTAAATTTACTCTAATTCGACCATGACAAGTTGAGAGTGCAAACGGTACCGCAGTACAGACCGAACTGTGTACGTGTACAAAGTTTGACAAATATGCGAATGAGCCATTTCCCAACTCACTTTTCGGGTCGAGAGGCCTTCAAAAAACACGCTGAACACATTCCCTTGGTTTGTATATTTTTTTCAGTGGTTAGTGTTTTGTGACTTATTCCATGCTCGAGCTTGAAAGATTGACTCAAACACTCCCGAAACGCTAAAGCTGGTGAACAAGGTTTATTCATAAGGAAAACTTAAGCCGCTTGAATCAAGTGTTGGGCTATCAACTTACTTTTCGGGTCGAGATGCCTTCAAAAAAGACGCTGAAGACGTTCCCTTGGTTTGTATATTTTTTTCAGTGGTAAGCGTTTTGTGACTTATTCCATGCTCGAGCTTGAAAGATTGACTCAAACACTCCCGAAATGCTAAAGCTGGTGAACAAGGTTTATTCATAAGGAAAACTTAAACCGCTTGAATCAAGTGTTGGGCTATCTTATCTGACACTAGGCTCTTATGGAATCTTCCTTCTTTCTTCTTCTTCTTCCTCTTGTGGCGCTACAGTCCGGGGTGGACCTGGGCCTCGAAAAATATGCCTCTCCAGCCAGCAAGATCTTTCGCCAGCTGTCTCCAGTTGCGCACTCCAAGTTGGTTGAGGTCCTTTTCCACTTGTATGGGCCACTTTAGTCTTTAGACTTTAGTCTAGGTAGTCCTCTATTGCGTTGTCCCAATGACTCGGATTCAAAGATCGTATTTCCTTGCAATATGAAAAAGAAACGAAGACAACCAAATGTATAGAAGCCTAACGCAATTCTCACAGAACATCGACGATAGAACGACGATCACAAAGTGGGACTTTCGATCACAAAGAGGGACTGTCTAAAGAAGCTTATAGTTATCAGACAATCAGAAAGTGGAATTACATAAAGTGGAATTGTCTAAAGAAACTTGTAGTTCAGGGTATTTTACGGAAGGATGTGCGTTTAAAAAGAATGCCTGTTGAATTCATACACCGGCTGCTTTATATGTTTGCCTATATTTGATCAGAAGTGGTAGGGTAATTTTGCGTTCTTCTTTTTTATCCTCTTGGTTCTACTTTTGCATTTTTCTTTATATTTTTCTTTGAAAGAGAAGAAAGACGACAGAACTTGTGCAATGATAGAGTTCCGAAATACTGTTTGGCAAAGCTCAAACTGAAAAAAAAAAATTGAATGAAAAGGCTTATCCTAGCTTAGGAGAGAGAAATAAACATTCATTTTTTAGGTGGCGCAACAGTCTCCAAGGACACCAGGGCCAAGCTTCCTTAACACTTCGTATTGAGTGTGTTATTGTTTTATCACGTGTAGGAGGGGCCTGTGGTCGTCGTGGCGTAGTGGGTAGAGTGTGACGCTCACACACCGAAGGGTCTGGGTTCGACTCCCAGCTCAACACCAATTTTTCGAATTTTTCACGGCACCACCTCTTTCGAACTGCTGACAAGACTCAAAGAGTAATAACTGTCTAGAAAGCTTCTCAAATCTCGACGTTCGGAGTCGGCAAAAAACTATAGGTACCTTCTACTCGTGAGGGAACAGTAGCGCGCACAACACGAGTAGTTGATGAGCAAGCTAGCCCCTGGTCCCCCTTTGGACTGTAGCGCCAACAATTATTATTAGGAGGGGCCTACAGGAGTATGCCGAATTCGAATGGCGGCGTTTGAGAAGCTATTTTTTGTTTTTTTTATAATTGACGCGTTCAAAAGGGGTTGCGGTTCATAGAAATTTACTGCTACTGAGTGCTGACAGCAGCTTGAAAAGGTAGCGTCGTGAAAAGTGCCAGGTGTTCAGTCCAGGAATCGAACCTGTGCCCTGCGGCCTGAGAGTTTCGCACTTTACCCGCTATGCCACTGCGCCCACACGGAAAATATGAACGTTAAAAATTAATAAAAAGTTCGGTTACTGCTTGTTACCCCTGCGTATTGTAGGCTGAACAAACTTTTAATATGTCCTTGGATATCTGCAATTTGTAAAACTCTTTATTCACGAAAACTTTCATCAACGTTTCCTTTCGTTAAACGCTAAAGTGATATTAAACAACTAAAATGTTGAAAAAGAAGTGTAAAAAGGGACCTAGTCATCTTCAT
Organism: Eristalinus aeneus; assembly: GCA_955652365.1. Classification (NCBI taxonomy): domain Eukaryota; kingdom Metazoa; phylum Arthropoda; class Insecta; order Diptera; family Syrphidae; genus Eristalinus; species Eristalinus aeneus. The sequence goes on along the minus strand of OY019131.1, from coordinate 28,151,078 downwards.
ATTCCGATAGAAGACAACTTTAAATCCAAACACAAGGCAGTTTAAATAAAGAGAAATTGTAAAATTGAATAACTTTCACATCAAGTTGAAGAAAAACTCACGAAAAATGAAGCAATCACTCTGCTAGTCGATGTAAGCGTTTAGATAGACTTCGATGCATGATAAATCTAATGTATTAGACGATTACAACATGAATTGCTGCTCGTTGCAGTAGTCCTGACATAAGCTAAGCTATACTCTAGAATAGTGAGATGTTAGTTAATGATATGTTGAATGTACAAAATGTTTATTATCGAGTATAAATAAGTTTGTGTTGTTATTGACTTTTGTGTCCTTACTCTAGAAGGAGTTTTTTCTTAAATATTTATTTTTGAAGTGAAGATAATATCCCATCAAACAGAGGACTGGAAGTGGGGGAGGAAGCATTAGATGTTAAAGAGTTCGTTTCCGTGATTCGTTACAATTGCTTAATTGAATTAGTTAATAGTAAATGTCTTAGCGAAGTAGAAGAGCGGGATTCTTATGTTTTCCCGATTTTAAATTGTCTAATTCGATTTATTTATTATGTATTTAATGCACTTGCTGTTAACATTCCAATTGGAAAACAAGGATAACTTTACAAAATGGCAAACAAATCAGAGAACGAATGAGTTGCTTACGTAAGTGTCTTGTCTTTTTAAAATTGATCTACGAAACGAAATTTACAAATGTCCTTAAAAACTTTGTACACGGGTACACTTGAGTAAGTGAATAGATTAATGATTACATTAACTATTATTCTGGCGGCACTGTCTTCTCTTCGGTTGGCTTCGTGTCGTCTGGGTCCAGACTGAGACAGTCGGAGAAGTAGTTCTCCATCGACGAGTAGACGTGCTCGAGGACACCGTTCAGCTCGTGACCTTCATCTGCGTAGGTCTGCGAGGGATCGAGACATTTATTTCGATTTGAGGTTTGAACATGGCTTTAGCTTACCTGATAGCGATAGAGGACACCGGCGTCGGTAAGGGATTTCGCCAGCTGCACTCCATGCACATAGGGTGCCGTGGAATCCGCCAGGCCGTGGATTAGGAAGAACGAATGCGACTTTATGTGTCGGGCACGTTGTGTTGCGTCGGCCTCTACGTAGCCTTTGTAGTTCTCTGCTGGCAGACCGAGAATACGTTCGGTGAAGGCGGAATCTAGAAGGAAATGAGAAAATTATGTTTTTGTTGACAAAGTGAGATTTTCGGCTTCACTCACTGTAAAATAACCAATCAGCTATCGGCGATATGGATATTCCACATTTGAATACTTCCTGCTGCGAACCGAGGACCATGGATGTGACGTAGCCGCCGTAGCCCCAGCCCCATATGCCAACGCGAGTTTCGTCCAGAAAGCTCAGCGTTTCTAGCAAGTACCTGAAATGGTTTGTGGAGTTGCTTTATCGAACGGCCAGTAGATGTAGCTCTTGGAGGAAATGAAAAGCTTTTAGGGGAAATTTTGATGGAGAAGCTTATGCCAGAGATGCTTTGTGGGAATTTTGTTTGTTTGGATGGGGTGCCATGCACAATGAGTACTTTGGCCGCATGGACAAAAGCCACACTCAAGTCGATACTAAAACTAGTTCAGGTTATATATTTTTCATTATTTCTGTTCTATGATGCAGTTACTCGGTAGTTGCAGTAATTTTTGCGACTTATAATCAGAACCTTTTAACTGAAACGTAAAGGAGTGGTTTTCTTGTCCTGTGGCTCTAAGGAATCTAAAGGATGGCAGATTGAATTCTCTAAAAACAAGCCAACAAGACTTGCAAACGTTCGTAACAGAGGTAATTTCTTTTGTGTAACGTGTGATTCGTGGCGTGAAGCGCAACTCAGTTTCAAAATAAAGAAGTTTCCTCTAGCAATTTGAAGAATTCTGATGTAAACATCGATGAGGTCACAATCGGTTTCCGTAGCTGTTTAAAATCACGGTCCTTACAAAAATTGTAAGAAAAGGCAAGTGAAGTCGGAAGGCCACCATAAATTTCGAAGCACCGGCTATCGCATAATTAATTTCGGCGAAGTTGCAGTGATTTGATAACAAATAAACGAATGCATTAAGGAAAAGCCAAAAATTTCGAAAAATGTTTGGACAAACGCTTAGACTTGTATTTATTCGACATTGGGACGTGTGGAAATAGAACCTAGAACTTTAAACTGATGCCTAAGGTAAGATGAAATTAAGAAGAAGCGTGGCAAGAAGAGGCAAATTTTAAATTGCCTTTGGGCATAGTTAAATAATTTTTTTAATATAATAATATAAGATTGTCAAATATCTTCCTTCCGCTTTTTTGCTCTTAATTCAATGCTTCATAAAAAGTGTTGCAGTGATCGGCTTTAGTTCGAATATGCGCCGTTTTCTAAAATCCTTTTCCATCTAGACGGCAACTTCAGGATACCCCCCTCGGTTCATGAACGGATATAAAAGCAGACAAAAATTTAGAGCGCCAAAGTAAATGTTTGCGAAAACTACAATAATATAATAATTGTTGGCCCTACAGTCCAAAGGGGGACCAGGGCCTAGCTTGCTCATCAACTACTCGTGTTGTACACGCCACTGTTCTCTCAAGAGAAGAAGGGACCTACAGTTTTTTGCCGACTCCGAACGGCGATATTTGAGAAGCTTTCTTAGAATGATATTATTTTTGAGTGTTGTCAGCAGTCCGAAAGAGGTGGTGTCGTGAAAAATTCGAAAAATTTATGTTGAGCTGGGAGTCGAACGTAGACCCTTCGGCGTGTGAGCGTCGCACTCTACCCACTACGCTACGGCGACCACCACAAAACCAAACCAAACTGAAAACTCGAAAACAAGGTTCAGCTAGGAATGTAACGCACTTATACTACTGACTGTGGCCGAAAACAGTCCCATGGCTGAGTTCAATTTAAGAACTCGGACTGATCTTAAGCTATGAGCTTAAGATAAGTTCTTAGTAGCAGTATTTTTATCTCCGAGGAGGCCCGACATAAAGTTAATACTTTGGGTTTATTAGGTCGTTGTTGCATCATGTACCAGCATACCGCTGTGAAGTGAGCGTCATGATACAAATATCTCGATAGGGAACATCTGTTGTGAACGAGCCCTTATTTTTTTTTTGTTTGTTTGCTATGACATCTGTGAAAAATATTTAGTATACATCAAGTCATTGAACAGACAACATCATATTTTTTCATCGTTCTAAAAATGTCGAACTTTGTACCAGAAAGAGATGATTTGCGAAAAGCGTTCATTTTTTGTTTTCATTTGAAGAAAGGTGCTGCAGAGTCGCATCGAATGCTTGTCGACGCATATGGTGATCATGCTCTATCAGAAGCAACATGCAAAAGATGGTTTCAACGGTTCAGAAATAATGATTTTGATATGAGAAATGAAAACGTGGAAGACCACCAAAACAGTTTGAAGACGCCGAATTGCAAACGATATTGGATGGAGATGACACTTTGAGTCAAAAGCAAATGGCAGCAATGTTAAATGTAGCATAACAAATAATTTCTGACCATTTAAAAGCTATGAGAAAGATCCAAAAGTGTGGAAAATGGGTGACACATGAATTAAATGAAAGAATGATGGAAAACCGAAAATACATTTGTGGAATTTTGCTTGAAAGACACGAAAGAAAGTCAGTTTTGTATCGGATTATTACTGGCGATGAAAAATGGATTTATTTTAAGAATCCTAAACGGAAAAAGTCATGGGTTAATCTGGAACAACCATCAACATCGATGTTGTGTGTTTGGTGAAAGCAGAAAGGTTTGCTGTACCACGAGCTCCTAAAACCCGGTGAAACCGTTTATACTGATCGCTACCGACAACAAATGATCAACTTGAACCATGCATTGATCGAGAAACGACCAGAATGGGCCAGAAGACACGGTAAGTTAATTTTGCTCCATGACAATGCACACAAAACACTTGGCTGGGAGCAGCTACCCCACCCGCCGTATTCACCAGACTTGGCTCCTTTCGACTACCATTTGGTTTCATCGATGGGACACGCATTGGCTGAGCAGCACTTTGATTCCTACGAGGAGGTCGAAAATTGGGTGTCTGATTGGTTTGCTTTAAAAGACGAACAATTTTATTGGCGTGGTATTCACAAATTCTAAGAAACGTGGTAAGAGTATGTAGAAAACAATGTCTAATACTTTGAATAAAATATTTTTAATTTCCCATTAATAATCAGTGTTTTATTTTCAAAAACAAACGCTCAATTCGTTCAATGCTCATATGCCGACGTCAAAGTTCAGCCGTTCTATTTCGGGAAAGAACATTTTATTTTTACTACATCGCGTTTGCTGAGAACCTACAATATTAACGAAGGAAAGATTGTTAAATTTAGACAACAAAATGATCGTTTCTGGTTCTTTCTGAGCTATTTCTCTTGTTCATTATTCTTTGTCCACTGGAAACTTTCTTTGACACCTCTTGAGTAAACTATTTGTACTCACTTTTGGCCTTGTCAGCTTTTTTTTCTGTTCGCCCAGACTAAAGTTCAGTAGCAGCTTCATATATGCAAAATCTTGTCGTTGGCTACAAGTCTTAAATAAAACCAAGAAACTCCCACAGAAATTTTTAGGGTGAAGATGAAAGCTGTTGTTGATAATTGTTAAAAATATATATTATTCATTTCCACGTATTATATTGTTACACACAATATTTTGTATTGAAGTACATTTTTAAGCGCTATTTGCTTTATTGTGCTTTTCATGCCTTTAATAAAGTATGTTGGAATTGCTTTGAAATGCTACGAATGCCAATGAAATTCGCCGAAAATCTATCAAAAGGCGATCCATATGCTGATTTTTTCATAAAAGAGAAAGTTCATGAGAGAGTAAAATATTTCCCTTCCCTATGAATTTCTGCTGAAGAAACATCTGTGGACAGAATATGATTGTCAAAGTGAAATTAAAAAAACCTCTGACATATCATGTATCTAATAGCATGACATACAATTTTGTTGACAGTTTGTTAATTCCGCAAATTTTTTACATAAAGTCGTTTCACAACTTTCAACAGAGTTAAGGCTCTGACACATGTTATACTTTACATGAGTAGTGGCAAATTATCTGTTGACCGTAAAGTGCCTGAAGGAAGGGGATGACACAATGAATACGTCAGCTGTTTTCATCTGACAGTAGCTTTAAATTCAATTTATTTTGGTTATACTTTAAAGTTCTCTGATATTTATTTTGCAATAATGCCTACAGACGAGTTACTGGATTGACTAATGTGCTTAATGATAATGCTCAAACTTAAAGAAAATATTAATACCAAAAAAAGGAACTGCCGATTTTTGGTTCAGACTTTATACATAAATCGAGATGTGCATAGGTTTTTGCGTTAACCTTTGAAAAACTATAAAATGACGATCCGGAATAATTTTGTATGGCTTTGAGAATAAAACTATTCAATAATCAATCGGCCAAGTCTACAAATGTTAATTTAAAATTCAAAAAAATTCTCTTGAAATGTCACAATGTGTCGATTGTCAACGCTGACGGAGAAATAAAGTTAAAAGTTGACCTACTACACCTAACATAAGAATACGAAGCTTTCCTTTTATATTTCGGGATTGGGTAACCCTAGTGTCGCAATCTGGCAACGGCCAGATCTATCGTAAAGTTTGACATTTTTTAGGTTATACGTACTCAGAATGTTTCTACATACGAGCGCTATTTGTGTTGTTTACAGTAACTTAAAAGATTTATCAAATGGAATTAAACCGTGAAAATTTTCGTGCGATTATTTTTCACAACTTTCGACGTGGATTAACTCAACAGCAGTGCATCGATGGACTTAATTAAAATTTGGCGATGAGCCTCCATCAAGGACCAGTGTTTATCGATGGTATGGTGAATTCAACCGAGGTCGTAGTTAACTCCAAGACATTCGTCTTCGTGAAGGTCCTCCAAAATCAGTTGTTGTTCCGGAAACCATTGATGCTGTGCGCCAACTGATATTGCAAGATCTTCATGTGATCGTAATATTGAGACAACCTTAGGCATTAGTGGGACCAGCATACATTCAAAATTGCATGAACATTTGACCGTCAAAAAGATTTGTTCGCCTTGGATTCAAAAAAAAAAATCGTCAATCGCTCATAATAAAGGCTCGTGTCGATTGGTCGAAAGAAATGCTCCAAAAATTCGATCGCGGAGCTCCGATACACGTCAATGACATGGTGATGGGTGACGAATCGTGGATTTACGCGTATGAGCCCGAAAGTAAACAGCAGTCGACTGTATGGGTGTATCAAATTCAGCCAAATACAACAAACGTTGCTCGCGCACTAAGCACTTCCAAGCAAATGGTCGCCTGTTCCGTACCACTAAAACAACGCAGAACAGTCAGTTCTGAGTGGTATTCGCATACAACCATTTGTTTACCAGTTGTCTTCCAAGAAATCAGGAAAACCAACCGCCGAAGACGGATCACTCTTCACCATGACAATGCGAGCTCTCACACATCGGTTCAAACAACTACATTTTTGAGCACTCAAAACATCGATTTGATGAGTCATCCGCCGTATAGTCCTGAATTGGCACCGAATGACTTCTTTTTTTTTTAAATGGGAGGTCAACGTTTTTCGACACCTGAAGAAGTGGTTGATGCGTTCAGAATGCATGTTTTGGAGATATTTCAATCAGAGTGGAAAAAGTGCTTCGACAATTGGTTCAAAAGCATGCAAAAGTGTATAGATCTTAATGGGGAATATTTTGATAAACAATAAAGCTATTTTCGATGATTAATATTTGTTTTTGTTCTCTAATCCCTTAATATAAAGGGCAACCCTCGCATCAAATGAATGATTGTACTTCTTAAAAATAATATAGATTTGTAGCTCGTTGCCACAAGTATGTCCTACTTGGAGTTAATTCAAAGGCGAGGAGTCGATTTAGGTATACAATATTTTATTTAGATAAGTTATCGTCGGCGATTTCTATGTAAGTATGATCCGTGTGACTTTCTAATTGCGAGTGTCCTTTGTGTGACCCAACCCATTCCTTTTATTGCTCCGTAGGCACATGCCCACGTTGCATCCCTCGGCGTTGGTGGGATGCGAAGGATATCCTCCTGTGCGTCGCGGGCACCGTTGGGTTCGTTGGGTTGTTTACCCAACGACGTACGGACCGCGATCGCAGATGTTATTTTGCGTGGAAGGTTATCCTCGCGTGGGTTATGTGCCGTTGGGTTAGGTCACGTACCGCGATGTGCTGCTGAGTGTGCCGTTGCGTAGTCCGTTTAGTATGCTCAGCTGCACTGGTTGGCCGGACCGTTGGTGTGGTTGTCCGCCACAGATTTTTTGTTAGTGGCGCCATCTATTTGTCAGTACCAGGACTTATTGAGTGATGTGTTATTTTTTCGACTAAAGGTCCACAGCAATGGTGCATACGCTGTACAATATCAGTAACTTTAGCTTTAGCTCTCTTCACATTTTCTCACAATTTCACCAGTCGATTGAATTTTAGATCGATTATGTCGACGGAGTGCGTAAAAATTGGCCGTGCGGAAACCAACTCTCTGAACTGTGCCACTTCAAGTCAAGTCAAGTCAAGTGTCAAGTGCGACAGAAATCAAACGGAAATGTTATCAATTTGACGACGATGAAATGATTGACCTCGTAGTAGATGAAAATCAACGAAGTACCAACGAAGGACTTCTTTAAAGTTTCGTACAAATTAAACAAATTTTAGGCACTTCTGAATTTTTGTTCGGATCCCACGTAGAATGATGTAAACTGGAACTCTTAGGATAGAGACTGTTGTTGATAACTGATTTGAAGCACCTTTAGCATGTTACATAATGCCGGAAAGGTTACTTTCAGTTGATTCGGTGGAAGAACAAGCCTCCAGTGTTGGACAGGATTATTCTCTAGGAGGAAGGGTGCAATGTCTTGTTCCCATAATGGTTCAACTTCTGCATTATATAAGATGGCGTACATAAAACAGGAGCCACCTGCACTTAATTTTGTTATCTTCATCACTTAGTCCACCATTAACCATTAACTGGAACACACAAAGTCTTCTTGACATTACATTACAACTTTATTTTTGAATTTGTCCTAGGCATCCTCGGACATTTCATTAGTTTGCCTTTCATCATCCCCATCGTCTAAAAGAGTATTTTTTGTTACAAGGACATCAGCAGAGATTCTGTCCTGACCGGGAACTGCCATCAGATAATTAATGTTTCATTATTTTCGAAAACCCCACAATTTAGCGACCCAAACCAGCCGAAGGCCCCAAAACGCAACTCGACACTCACTCTCCGTCAAAGCGTGGTATTCTCTTGAAAATTCGATCCTCCCACCGAAGGTCACTTTTCGCATGCGACACAGCCACAAAAAAGCAACCTACCTTAGAACGGAAATTTGATCCTGCACCTCGACTCCACCCAAGTGTCGGTACAGTGATTTTTTACTCTGTCCCTTGGCGCCTCTCACATCCAGCCGAATATATATTACATCGTTTCGCGAGGACATGTACGTCCCCCAGTCTATTCGAAATTTCTCCGAAACAGATTCGGAGCCCGGTCGTCCGTTCCTGTGAAGGGGGGGAAAAAGCATCATCATCAACAATGGGGTCACGTGTTGCGCGCCCAGCATACGTACACTTCGACGAGCACCGGAAATGCAGCGTCCCTAAGCTCCTCACGCCAACTGGGCGGCAGCAGGAGTTGCACTTGTGCTCGACTGCCATGCGGCAGGGGGATCTCGAAGGAGCGTTGCGTTGGCAGCGCCAACGCTTGCAGACGTTCCGTGTAGTACGGTCGCGTATCGAACAGGATTTTCAGCAGGCTGTGCGTCTTTGCAGAATGCACACCCGACACTGGCAGACCCGGTCCCAGGCACTCGAGGATATAAAAATCGACACCAAACTCTGTTGCTATGGAAGACTTTGGAGTTAGGAAGGCATCAAAATGGGAACAGTTAACATAGTAGTAGCGGCTACTCCAGAGCGCTTCGCCTAAATCGCACGTAATGCACTGTGGTTCGCTTCTGAAAAAGTAAAATGAAAGGAAGAGAGAGAACGAGATACAGGTAAAAGGGGATGAAGAACAAAAGCGGATGTTTCATACTTACTTTCGACTATCGTCGCTTACCGGATCCTTGACGACATACAAATGCCTCTGGCCGGGTTTTTTATCCTGAGTTCCTAGATAGTAGACGAGGTGATTCGCCGTGTCCCAACAGAGAATCTTGAGGACCTGTCGTATTCAAAATGAATTTCGAAGAAAAGAGAAACGAAATGATTAGAAGGTGAACGGTCACCGAACTGAGATTAGTTTGAGGCATTCGAAGGACACGCATTGCCCTTGTAAGCAGGATATTCACAGTCATTTAAGCGATTCGATTAAGGTTTCGGTTATAAAGCTTAGGTTCGAGAGTTAGTAGAAAAAGTATATAAGAAGGAAAACGTAAAACAAAAGTAAACAAAGTTTATAAAAAAAAACAAACCAATTTTGATAAAAAAATGTGATGAGTTGATATCCTTATTTCTTACAGTTATATTACATTTTATATTTTACAGAGAAAGCTAAGTTTATTTTACAAATGAGTCCGTGTCCATCTCGAGTGAAGGACGGTGTATTTTAAAATTATGTAAGTTTAGTGAAAAATTTATTAAGCGGTTTAAATTAAGTTGGCAAGAAGTGCAGTATAAAAAATATTCGTATTCGTGTTGACAACTATTTTGGATTTTCGACTTTTTGATTTATTTGTAAGCACTGGTGTAGAAGGGAAGTAGATATGGGAAGGCGAGGAGTAGGAAGAATGTCTTGACTCTGAAAAATCTTTACTCTGTTAAAAGACTTCAGAACAGTTTTCTACCAATTCTTAAATCGATTTCAATTTAGCTGTCAATTGTACTTTTGGGCGATGCAATTTTCAGTTTTTTTCCAAATTCAGATCTCATTATGACCCAAAATTAAATTTCCATAAGAAGACATCAATCGTTAGTTTTAATTGAAACCACAACCAGGCCTGAAATCTGATACGTTTATGAAGCATGACAAGTGTTGCAGATAAGACAGATGCACGACAAAAGAGGTTTACACCGAATTTAAGGATGTAAAGACTTTGTAAAAATAATACAAATTTAGAAAAGAGGATTCGATCTTTAAGACAATGTAAGTAAAGTTGCCTGTGGTTTTCAAACGTTCCTCAGGAACTGGGCAGACAAATCGAAATTGACGTGAATTGAAACGGCATGTACTTTTTGTAGAAAGTATTTTATCAAGCTTTGGTTGTTCTTTCTAAATGACACAAATACGAATCAAGGCATCAGAAATAAATAATAACATGTTCAAGTGGCATTTATGTATGAAACTCAATTTTATTTGCTTAACCTCCGCGGATACGCCCAAATAGGCCCAATCTTTTTTTATTTGCTCATCTTTCGTTGACGGTTTTTCTACTTCCCGTAGGTCCAATGGAAGCAGTCTAAAGCCGTTAAGTCGTATGAAAGAAGTGGCTTTGTGACGAGCCCAATTTTTGAAGTCCACCCTTATTAATTTTCCTTGTATGGCTTCTGCAAATTTTTCAAGAACTATAGCCCCTGAAATGTCGCTTCTTTTATGAGCTTACAGTTCGAGTTGTTCCAATGGAAACAGTCTACAAGCATCTAAAGTCGTATAAAAGAAGTGGCCTTGTGACGAGCCCATTTATTGAAGTCCAGACTTGTTAATCTCCTTTGAGTGGCCACAGAAAGTTTTTCAAGAACTGCAGCCCCCGAAAGGTTGCCTCTTTCATGTGCTTACAGTTCGGGTTGGACATTAGCGGTTTTTCTACTTCCCGTAGGTCCAATGGAAACAGTCTTAAAGCATCTAAAATCGTATGAAAGAAGTGGCCTTGTGACGAGACCATTTGTTGAAGTCCATACTTATTATTATTCTTTTTCAAAAAATGCAGCCCTCGAAAGGCTTTCCAGCCACCATGATGTCTCGAAAGCTGCTTCCAGTTGCGAACTTCAAGTTGTCTGAGATCAACCTCAGCATAGGCCGTTTTCTTTTGCGTTGTCTCAATGGCTCGTAATTAAAGAAGGTGGCAATATGCCTTACATGGCCCAGTCATTTTAAGCGTTGTATCCAAAGACCGTCAACCAGACACAAGTGCTCTTCCAGCTTATAAGTTCGTCGTTAAATCTTTTCCTCTAAAGACCATCAACGCAAAACGAATAAAAATTTGCACGCGGAATCTTTCTCTCGACAGATTTTAAACCTTCCTCAGCCACTCTCAGTAGCGTCCACGCTTCCGCACATTAAACCATGACAGAGATGATAAAGATGGCAAGGAATTTGCACGAAGCCAACTTAGTCTTTCGAAAGTGGACTCTGTACGAGGGTTGCCTTTTATATTTCGGGATTAGAATACAAAAACAAGTATTTATCATCGAAAATAGCTTTATTGCTTTTAAAAATATTTTCCATTAAGATCTATACATTTTGCATGCGTTTGAACCAATTGTCGAAGCACTTTCTGATTGAGGTATCTCCACAACATACATTCTGAACGCATCAACCGCATCTTCAGGTGTCGAAAAACGTTGACCTCTCATTTTATTTTTTACGTACGGGAATAAAAAGAAGTCATTCGGTGCCAAGCCAGGACTACACGGCGGATGACTCATCAAATCGATGTTTTGAGTGCTCAAAAATGCAGTTGTTTGAGCCGATGTGTGAGAGCTCGTATTGTCGTGGTGAACCGTCTTCGGCGGTTGGTTTTCTTGATTTCTTGGAACAACAAGCAAACAAAAGGTTGTGTACCACTCAGTATAGACTGTTCTGCGTTGTTCTAGTAGTACGGTTGCAACATGTGCAGTCTTTCCGAAAAAACAGGCGACCATTTGTTTGGAAGTGCTTCGTGCGCGAGTAACTTTTGTTGGAATTGACTCAATTTGAAACACCCATACCGTCGACTGCTGTTTACTTTCGGGCTAATACGCGTAAATCCAGGATTCATCACCTCTCACGATGTCATAGACGTGTTTCGAAGCACCGCGATCGTATTTTCGGAGCATTTCTTTCGACCAATCGACACGAGCCGTTTTTGAGCGATTGACAAATTGTATGGGATACGAGGCCCACAAATTATTTTGACGGCCATGCAAAACTGAAAGTATGTTGGTCCCACTAATGCCTAAGGTTGTCTCAATCTCACGATATGATACATGACGTTTTTGTCATACCAACACTTGGAACAACAACTGATTTTGGAGGACATTCACGAAATTTGTCTTGGAGTGAACTACGACCTCGGTTGAATTCACCATACCATCGATAAACACTGGTCCTTGATGGATCTTCTTCGTCAAATTATTGAATTAAGTTCATCGATGCACTCTTGTTGAGTTAATCCACGTGGAAATATGAAAAAATATTATCGCACGAAAATTTTCACGATTTAATTCCATTTTTTGGGCGAGATGAATCTTTTAAGTTACTGTAAAAGACACAAATAGCGCTCGTATGTCAAAACGTTCTGAGTAAGTATAACCTCATAAATGTCAAACTTTACGATAGAGCTGGTAGGCAGCACTATGGTTGTCGAATCTCGAAATATAAAATACAACGTTTGTAAGAAAAGCATCTAAATACGTTATTTTTCCCTTCGCCGTGCTTAACAGTCTTGATAGTACACACCGGTTGAAACTCTGGGTTTTTTTTTGCCACCAATGTCCTGGTCCTGGTAGTACCAAATAATACCTTCTATAATATAAGGTTGCCAAAAATCTCCCGTTTTTTGCTCTTCATTCAATGCTTCATAAAAAGTGTTGCAGTGATCGGATTTAGTTCAAGTATACGCCGTTTTGTTCGATATTCTGTTTCCATCTAGACGGCAAATGCATAATACCCCCCATAGAAGCCCTCCTTCTTATTTGCGAAGAACTCGGACAGCCATTTTTCACAAGCCGCTTTTAAGTTCAACTTCACACCACCAAGGGAGTTCGCCATGGACAGGAATAGGTGGTACTCACTTGGCGCTTTTTCAAGACCTTTCAAATGATGTATAATATTGCCAGATACGTGCTCTATAGCGCTTCGTACATAGCCGGAAAGTTCAAAAAACAAAAAGGCAGAAGAGGGATATTTATCAACCTTGTATATAGCGCCATTTAGAGGGTTTCCAATTCATGTGTTCTTTTGCAAATTTAGTTCGTTTTTAGTAGATTGACTTTTGACAGTAATAGTTCTTTTCTGGGACTTCTGGGAGGTGAATTCTTCTTTACCAGGCTTCTTCTTATTGCTGATGTCGCCATAAACGGGTTGCGTTGGACTAATCTTGCTATTTGTCGTTTATCGGTGGGTGTTAGTATCGCTTTCATTCCTCTTTTGTCTGCCTTTTGAACGTATTTTTTGATATGTGCGATCATTTTATTTGAACACCCAACAATTTCACTTATCAATTTCTAAGTTTTCCCCGCAGAAAGCAATTTTGTATTAAGGCATGCTAACAACGCTGCACTAGTAACTACAATAATATGTGTAGATATCGTTTAAACCCAAAAAAAGAAATTGAAACACTGGTAAGCACTTTTGGTACACGAGGGGCCTGTACTATATTCTCGGTATCGGGGTGAAGCTGTGTTTATATATATAAATTGACTTATTTATCAAGTAGTACCATTATTTTAGAGCATTCATGTAAAATTTCATATAAATGTGATTATTAATTCGCGTTTTATCTCAGAATCATAATGGCAACTGAGATGGTGATGGTGAAAACTGAGCATCGCGCTGTAATTAAATTTCGTGCTACGCAAAGAAAAAGTCAAAACATTATTCATGAAGCGATGGTGGCTGTTCACCAGGGTTCCGCACCTTCAGTATCGACTGTGCAAAAGTGGTCAAGTGAGCTCAAGAGAGACAGAGAGAGCATTGGCTACTGCTTATACGGGAGAAAACATCATAGAAGTCGAAAAACTTATTCTTGAGGATGCCCGAATAAAAGTGATATTGATGGCTGTGATCACCAAGCTTTCAAATTTCAACCATTCACACCATTCTTCGCGACCATCTTTACCTTTCAGAGATCAGTGCAAGGTGGGTGCCACGAATAGATTCATAGCGCCACAGCAAAAAGTGAGAATCGCATGCTGAAGAGAGCTTTTGGAGATGTGTATTGAGAACGCGGATGGTGTTATGAATCGAACTGTTACTGGAGACGAAACATGGGTTCACCACTATGACCCTGACAGCAAACAAGAATCCATGCAGTGGCATAAAAAAGAAACAGACCCCCCGAAGAAGTTCAAAGTCACTCCGTCTGCCGGAAAGCTCATGATCACAGTTTTTTGAGACTCAAAGGGAATCTTGCTCATCGAGCACAGAAAAAAAGGTGAAACCACCAACGCCGCATCCTACGTTTCCACTCTGCATAATTTGCGGGAGGAAATTAAATAGAAAAGATGGGGTAAACTCGCAGCGGGTGTGCTGCTGCTTCATGACAACGCTCCTGTTCACACGGCCCGGGTTTCCAAGGCTTCTGCGCGATATTGTGGTTTCGAAGAAATCCAACACCCACCCCATAGTCCAGACCTTGCCCCTAGTGGTTATTTCCTGTTTTCGGATTTGAAAAAATGTCTTCGTGGAAAAAGATTTTCGGATGATGAAGAACTCAAGTCGACTCAGAGAAAGAGGAAATGTATTTTTTTTAAGGGTTTGAGGAAGCTGATCTCAAGATGTAACAAACGCATTGATGTTAGGGGAGATTATATTGAAAAATAAAAAACAATTTAAATTGAATTCGCATTTTCCTTCATATCGATACCGAGAGTATATTGAACGCCCCTCGTACACTTCGAAAACGCTATTCAGAATGACGTGTTGCTATTAATTTAATAATTGTTGGCACTACAGTCCATAGGGGGACCAGGTCCTAGCTAGCTCATCAACTACTCGTGTTGTGCGCGCTACTGTTCTCTCAGGAGTAGAAGAAACCTACAGTTTTTTGCCGACTCCGAACGGCGAAATTTGAGAAGCTTTCTTAGACAGTTAGTACTCTTTGAGTGTTGTCAGCAGCTCGATAGAGGTGGTTCCGTGAAAAATTCGAAAAATTGGTGTTGAGCTAGGAATCGAACCTAGAACCTTCAGCGTGTGAGCGTCGCACTCTACCCACTACGCCACGGCGACCACACCTAATTGTGCTATTAATTTGCACAATTGAAATTCGGTTGCATTTTCTTTTTTAATGACAAGATGCATTTTGTTAATATCTTGCCTATCGGTTTTATGATTGATTTAATAAGGATGTTGTGCAATAAATATGAGGGGCCTGGCTGGTCATAGGAGAAAGTAATTAGCATAATGGTGACACAGACGAATATGTTGCTATTATTTTGCATAGTGCTGTATATAGAGGCGAATGATAAAGAAGGACTTTGCAGACGAGACGCAGACGTGTTTGACTTCTTTCGACAGACGACGTCTTAACAAACATAACAAACTTCATTTTCCGAGCTGAATTTGCAACTTTACAAAAAGAACCTCCAAGAAGGAGTTGTACCAAAAGACTAGGAATCAATTTCCTGAAGAATGAACTAGAGACACTTTCACGCGATGGCGTTATTGACTCCCTATGCCACCCGATGAACACTTTTTACTACATCTTTCGAAGGAAATTGTGTTAAAAATCGCAACAAACTACATTTTCCGAGTTCTCTTAAAGTTACAATTTTACAGAAAGGTGTGAAATAAAATTTGCAACGCCATGGGTTTACACGTGCTGATATATCACAATGGCATTAAGTTGCAATGAAAAATTAACAAAAATAGCTCTGCGACAACTGACATTCCGACTCCAATAACAGTCACAACAGCTTTCACCCTTCTCGCCCGACAACTGATTTACCTGCTTAACAATATTTCAATTAGGGAGCGTAAATATTTACATAGCACGCAATTGTAATTGACTTCTACACAAAAGCGTTGACAAAAACAAAATAAAACTGTAATTAATTTATCCATATGTACACAACCAAGTATCGATTAAATGCTTAGGTACAATATCCATGCGGTTAGTTTGAATAAAACAAAAATTGCCAATTGTTGTTCTTTTTAAGAGGGAAAAAAAAATTCACTCATTGTTCACAAGAAAACAAAACAAATTTATTTCTTTTTTTCACTTGTTGGTTATTTTTGCAGATTGTGAATGTTTTTATTTTTGGTTGAAATCTCACCTGATTTCTGTCATGTGTTATAACGGCAACTTGCTATACTTATGGGCATTTGTTTTATTTTTTTTTTTCAAATTCATATAAAGATGGAGAGAGATTTTGTAAATTTTGGTGGTGTGAGTGGTTTTTTTTTATTTTTGTCGAATTGTTGAAGGAATTTTGAATTTGATTTTTGTTTGTAGTTACAGCGTACATTCAGAGGAGATTGCAGTTTTGATTGGGTGACAGAGACGTGCGTTTGATGATCGTAAACAAAGTCAAGAAAATAAACGATAGTATTAATCACAAATGAATTTAGCGGCACAGATTTATTTGGTAGTTTTGTCATTTTTCAAATGTACGTGAAATTTGAGAAGAAAGAAAATAAAAATATAATCAAGAATAAATAAATAATGCAGAAGTAAAATAAAAAAAGGGAAAAAATTAAATTAACTGAGAAATTTGACTGCCCGTCGCACATTAACGGATATTTTGTGGCTCTGTTTTCACAACGGAAAAAATTATACATTTACGAGTAATGTGAATGTGTCCACGTGTTCGGATGGCCGTGCTTACAGTGTCTGCCTGGTGGCGCAACGTTAACTGAATGCAGATTGCTTAATTTATTGGAAATAATTTCCATCGTATTCGGTTCATTTAAATTGGAATTATCCTGAAACGATTATAATGAGGGTTCGTTCGTGTGTTTTTTTTTCGGGGTAAGCAGTGACATGCAAGTCGGTTATGGGATCGTAACCAAGATTCCTCATTTTAGTCCAGAGCTCAACCACTTACCCAGAGACAATGCTTACCATCCACTATTGAGTAAGGTTTTGAGCAAACAACTTGACGAGTATTGTGTCCATGGTTCATTGTCCATGCTAAAAGGTTTTCGCGAATGTTTAATACTTGTTAGCGTAAAATGTCGGGGAAATATAGAGACCCGTTTTTAGAGACGTATACAACTTAGAAATAGAAAAACACAGAAATGTTTTATTGTAATTGGCACAGAATCTACTTTATTTAAAAGACAACCTCCTGGCAAATTACTTAAAATCGATTTCTGGCATATAACAGTCATGGTTGCCTTGGACACGGTTCAATGGGAAGGTCTGTACTTTACCTTCAGACTTTTTTTGCCTTCAGGTTTTCTGGGACAAGGTTTTCCGTTTGAATCAAGATGAAATTTTGAATAGTATAGAAATGGAGCCCACTAGGTGACCAGAATCTAGCTTCTTCAGCAACTATTCTTGTTGCGTGAGCTGTTGTCCTCGAACGAATTGAACGAACCCACAGTCTTGCACAGACAGCCTGTTAACAGACAACCCGAGAGGGATGGAGTCCTAGAGAGATGCAAGGTGTTCAGGTCCGAAATCGACCCCGATACCTTATGATCATGAGAGGCTTCTTCTTTGGGGCGCTATAGCCCTGGCCGACCCGGGCTTCAACCAACATGCGCACTATAACTTGATTGAGGCCCTTCTCAACCTTTGTGTGGCATCTCAATTTAGGCCGCTCTATGTGGCGTTGTAACAATGACTTGGACTCAAAGAGTTTTCGGGTAGAAGCAGTGGTACGCTCTACACGGCCTAGCCGTGTATCGGAAGACGCTTGTCCAGGCCGCCGTACAGCCCGAAGAAGTTTGTCGTTGAATCTTTTCTCCAAACACTATCAACGCAAAGAGGACCAAGAATGGAACGCAGAACTGTTCTCTTTGGTAACGAATTAGGTTGAGGACAAACGATCTCAGACGCTCACACAATACGGAAGAGAGGATGGTCTAGGCCATGTTGGAGGAGGCTGATCTCCCGACAGATGGCGCAGTAAAAGATGTGGACCAGACAAACGACACTCGTGTGTGTCGTGCCATCTCGAGTCGCTCATCATTATTTTATGCCCATCGAAGGTATGCAGACACGGGCATCTCTTTAAAAAGAAACCTCTGCATGGAGTGAATTACTTCCACTTTTCAACCTGCACTCAGTTGTCGCCTGCCCACCGGAGCGCGCAATATAATTTTTCGCGAGTAAATCTCATCCAAGTTCGATTAAATAAATTTACCTCATAACGTCCGTGTGAGATCACAGATATTCGCTGCTGTGTTATCGTCACATGTTTGATATGGGTGAAGTGTTCAGTTCCAGACTCCTGGATGCTGGCTAATATAAGAAAACTATCACCGTCTGGTGAGAAGACCGGATGCGGTAGGATGTCGAGCCATTCGTCTTCGGGTGCACGTTCGGAATGCGTCTGAAATAGAAACGAAACAATCATAAGTACGAACAGTGAATGGAGTAGTTCTTGAACTTACATCGATGCATGTCCAATTTGGTGCGAAACACGTTGCCACGATGCTGTAGTTCTGTGACCTCATCATATACACCGTCGAGATTTGATGATTCCCCGTTGACACCCAACCGGCCGAGGTTAGATAGAAGTCTCTGCAATGAACGAGAATCATGTTTCATGTTTGGGTAGAGGATGGTTGCAGGATGCAGGTGGAGAGTAGTTCCATGAAATCTTTGACCCGGCGAAAGGAACTGGATACGTCTTAGTTGATTTGAGTTAAAGTTAAAAGACTGTTGAGGAACCAGGTTGGGAATATCCCCATACCCTGGCCTTATTCTACTCCAAGCTATGCGACGGTTTTTAAGCTCTCCGCGAAATAGCAAAATCTTCTTAGAAGTCAAAGAACAAGATGGTCTATAGGAAGCCGGCGTTTATGAGGGACTTCTGTCAAGGCGGACGATGCCAAGCTGCCTTACCCCCGCATGTATTCTCTGTTTATCCACTCAATTCTAAAAACCACCCCACTCGTTTCCATCTTCCAGTCGCCTGGTGGAAGAGCTTCATTTTGATTTCCTCCGAAAACCTGTAGAACTCGATTCAAAAAACAAGTCATCGTCCATCGGCGCGCACATCATTTGTTACGTCGCCCAAGCAGAACAATTTGATCAACGACACCACTCCCCCGAATAGGCGCAGGACTTCATCATCAGTCACCTCATGTAAATCAAAGCCCCAAATGCAGACAGAGCGTCCACCCGCCAGCGCCAATTCATTTCTCAGCCAACAGACGATGTTTATATCCATCAAAGCGCCATTACCGCCGTTAGTCGAGTGATTAATGACCCGTTTAATAACCTTAACTTCGACTCAATTATTCAGTGGACAGAGTCGCGCCGCTTAGGTCCATTACCATTGTGCAGGTACACTCTACACTCCACGCCCAACGGGCAACCTAATCGACCATTCGGACTGCAATGGCACTCGGGGCTCCTCGTTCTCAATGGACCAATAAATTTCAAACCACCCTTCCAGTTGCACAGACAATGGCTACCTCTACATTGCAAGCTGTAATTGAAAGTGTGTAACCCATTCCGGGAGCATATCATCATCACGCCCAGTGACAGCTGTCTTCTACTCTCACTCGACCAAAGGCACGCAGCCTCCACTTCCCTCCGCCAGCACGTCGCCATCGCTGTCAATGATCCTGTCAGCAGTTTGAATAACTCAATGTGTTATCCAATTGGCATCGCTTCATGGGTCATAATTGGATTTCAGTCAACGACGGAACTGCCCTCTCACCTGGTCCTGGCCCCGCTATCTGTGGATTCATTAACTCAAACCCGCCCCCTCGAAAAAGAGCATATCTGTGGCCGCGTGTGTGTTTGAGTGTAGGCACAACACAAGAATACCTACTGTCCGTCCAGTGATGGCGGTGGCTTAACATAACTCCGCTGTATATCCGTCAGGTTGCTTATGTCCACTATCCACAGATGAACCTCTGGATTTGCGGTGCCCGGCGTTGGGTAGCGAACATTCCTTGTTTCCGGAAACGAGCTGCCCGAACTCATTCCAGCTCCGGCAGCAATAATCGCCCCCGACGCCAGCCACGGATAGGTCATCATTCCGACGTTTGTGTCATTGAATGAGGCGTACATGAATTGGCTGCCGTCCGGCGACGACCATATCGCCTCGGGCTGTGAAAAGATTTCCTCTGGACGTTGTAAACAAACAGCGGGGAAAAAAGAGAAAAGAGAACACACACAAATGAAACAGACAGACATATGAAAAATAGCGTAAAGTTTTGTGAGCGTGTCGCCGCGTCGGCGTCGATTATGAAAGCGAATAAATATCCGATCACCGCCGGTGGGGGGACAATGCAAACAAAGTGGTTCAGGATGGGAGGACAAACAAGGGACGAATCACACAAACACACAGATTTTAAATTAAAACAGC
The DNA here is from genome assembly GCA_955652365.1 of Eristalinus aeneus. Classification (NCBI taxonomy): domain Eukaryota; kingdom Metazoa; phylum Arthropoda; class Insecta; order Diptera; family Syrphidae; genus Eristalinus; species Eristalinus aeneus. Next base: position 28,130,667 of record OY019131.1, on the reverse strand, counting down.
AAAAAGGAAATAATGTCCTGCAGGCTGAACGCAAACAAACAAACGAGCCAAACACTGACCGATGCACGTGAGGCCGATTACATTGTTCCGCAGCAACTCGTGTGGCTGCGATGGTTGCAGTCTGGCTGGCACACGGGATTAGAGTTGGCCTAGTTTGGGCTATTCGCAAATTTGAACTGGACGCCACCGACGGTGGAGGATTAGGAACGAGTGCCAATATTTGACTCTCGCAGAGCAGCCTTGATTATGCATGACGCTGTAATCAGGCATGAATTTGAGATGAACATTCTATAATGAGAAATGACGCCATGCTCCGTTTCAGCCACGTGGGTGACAGATTTTTGAAGAAGCAAACGATATTTTGCAAGCGAGGGCTTGCGTTTTAGGGTTTCGTTTTGAAGAACGGAAACTTTTAAGTTTCAATGTGGGCCCCTGTTAATCAAGTCTGCGTCGAAACTTGAAGCGAATTTTGACAAATAGTAAAGAGATTGTTAAGACAGCCGAATTTTGAATGCGCGACTTTATCCAGTCAGAAACTAGTCCATTTTGCAAGTTCACCTAGCTTAAAAAATTACGGCCTCTTCCCATAAATACAATCTAAAAGAATAAAAAGTGGGAAAACGGCGAATTCGAAACTCAATGAGAAACATCGATGCCGCTTGCGTAAGAAGCTGACTGAAAGCTTTCCGAATTGATACAAAGATGGCGTCAACATATGTGGATCTACGGCAATCAGTTTGTCTCCAGCTTCTAGCTGTTGCGGTAAGACCGTTTTTGCATTTAATTCCCGTGTAAGCATCGCGGTAAGACCGTTTTTGCATTCAATTCCCGTGTGAGCATAGCGGTAAGACCGATTTTGCATTTAATCCCCGTGTGAGCTTCGCGGTAAGACCGTTTTTGCATTTAATTCCCGTGTGAGCATCGCGATAAGAACGTTTTTGCATTTAATTCCCGTGTGAGCATCGCGGTAAGACCGTTTTTGCATTTAATTCCCGTGTGAGCATAGCGGTAAGACCGATTTTGCATTTAATTCCCGTGTGAGCATCGCGGTAAGACCGTTTTTGCATTTAATTCCCGTGTGAGCATCGCCTTCAATTCTCTATTTTTTTTTTTTTACCAGACAAGTTCATTCCAGCCTGGTGCTACTAAGACCTCTCTGTACCTACTAGATAGAATCCAACAGCCAATGATAAACCTTGCTGGTGAGAATAATGCTGCGAAGTCAATCGACTCGCTTGAACATCAACGAAATGTTGCGTCTTTCTTACTATTTGATCGCTATTTCAACAAAAAATGCTCTAACGAGATAGCCAGCTGCATTCTTTCCCTCCAACAATTCACCCGCAATAACCGTCTCGGTAGGAATGCACGACCGTTCAACTTTAAGCCCACCTTTGGAAGTACTGTTTAGAGATTCGTTCTTTAGGCGCACTACATGAATATGGAATGCTTATCCCAGCCCAATTTTTCCCCCTCATTACGATCCGTAGGCTTTTAAAACCATAGTGCATCGGTACCTCCTTTCCTTCTCTTCATCTTTGTTTTCGGCCCGTGCTGTGACTAAATTCTGGTCACTTAAGAGTGATATGGAAATGTAGCCACCCAACACCTTGACATCTGATCTATAGCGAACAAATTACTGTGCGTTACGTAGGTTGACTTTTATATTTCGGGATTGGGCAACCCTAGCGTAGCAATCTGGCAGCTGCCAGCTCTATCGTATAGTTTGATATTTTTGAGGTTAAACGTTCTCAGAGCGTTTTGACATACGAGCTATTTGTGTTGTTTAATAATAATAATTATTGGCGCGACAGTCCACAGGGGGACCAGGGCGTAGCTTGCTCATCAACTATTCGTGTTGTGCGCGCTACTGTTCTCTCACGAGTAAAAGGGACCTACAGTTTTTTGCCGACTCCGAACGGCGAAATTTATGAAGCTTTTTGTTATTACTCTTTGAGTGTTGTCAGCAGCTCGAAAGAGGTGATGCCGTGAAATATTAGAAAAATTGGTGTTGAACTGGGAGTCGAACCTAGACCCTTCGGCGTGTGAGCGTCGCACTCTTCCCACTACGCCACGGCGACCACTTATCGATGGTATGGTGAATGCAACCGAGGTCGTAGTTCACTCCAAGACGAATTTCGTGAAGGTCGTCCAAAATCAGTTGTTGTTCCGGAAACCATTGATGCTGTGCGTCAACTGATATTGCAAGATCGTCACGTGATCGTGATATTGGGACAACCTTAGGCATTAGTGGGACCAGCATACATTCAATATTGCATGATGATTTTACCGTCAAAAAGATTTTTTCGCGTTGGATCTCACAATCGCTCAAAAAAAGTATCGTGTCGATTGGTCGAAAGAAATGCTCAAAAGATGCGATTGCGGTGTTTCGAAACACGTCTGTGACATTGTGATGGGTGGCGAATCGTGAACTTACGCGTATGAGCCCGAAGGTAAACAGCAGTCGACTGTAGGGGTGTTTCAAACTGAGCCAAATCAAACAAAAGTTACTCGCGCACTAAGCACTTCCAAGCAAATGGTCGCCTGTTTCTTCAGAAAAACTGGACACGTCGCTATCGTACCACTAGAGCAACGCAGAACAGTTAATTTTGAGTGGTCCACAAACATTTCTTTTCCAGTTGTCTCCCAAGAAATCAAGAAAACCAATCGCCGAAGACGGATCACTCTTCACCATGACAATGCGAGCTCTCATACATCGGCTCAAACAACTGCATTTTTGAGCACTCAAAATATCGATTGATGAGTCATCCGCCGTATAGTCCTGACTTGGCACCGAATGACTTCGTTTTATTCCCGTACGTAAAAAATCAAATGAGAGGTCAACGTTTTTTGACGCATGAAGAAGCGGTCGATGCGTTCAGAATGCAGGTTTGGGAGATACCTCAATCAGAGTGGCAAAAGTGCATCGACAATTGGTTCAAACGGATGCAAAAGTGCAAGGCCTTAATGGAGTTTTTTTTGAAAAACAATAAAGCTATTTTCGATGATTAATATTTGTTTTTCTTTTCTAATCCCGAAATATAAAAGGAAACCCTCGTATGTGCATTGAATGTCCTGAGTTAGGCACCAAAAGCAGCCCAACAGATCACTTTCTATTTGGAAGACGAAACAACAATCTCTGACCTGAAAGTTAGGAAAACCTAAAGTCTTGTTAATTTTTTGAAAAAAATCTGCCCTATCCAAATTTGGAACATAATTCAAAAAATAAGATGACGCAAAGTGCTCGTCTGTGATAGTCAATGTGGCATGTAATCTCTTTAATGTTTATTTCGCTTTTCAGTATTTTGACTTTACGCGATAACACTTCTCGCACACTGACTAGAACTTTTAGTCGTTTTTGAAATTTTCTGAATTTTGGAATTTTAATGCACTGCTGAATTTTAGCTTTTGACAACATTTTTGGCTATAGGGCATCGGAAGGTTCGTCTGGGTTTCAGGGACTTGAAGATTTTTGACATTTTGTGAAGCCATTTTGAAATTTGGAAATTTTAGGTAATGGTATGAAATGTTTTCATTTTATAATTTTTCATATGCCGGCATTTAAGGTATGCAGCACGTCGAATGAAAATCGCCGAACTATAGGAACTATTCGTAACTTATTAGGTATATAATTTTTTTATGTGTAACCCAATTTCTTTGCTTTTATACAGTACCTCACAGAATTGAGCATACACCTATCATTACTTCACATTCGTGCTGTTTTAAGGCCGACCACTTTTTTGTTTTATTTTTTTGGTATACAATCATAACTGAATACATATCTTAAACAAGAGTATTACCAAATTCACAGACAGGCGACTTCCTACCGGTGCTTTTCGCATGAAAAAGAAACAGCGCCTGAAATCGACACACAATTTAGCATACAGATGTCATGGGAGCGCTATACACAAGCTTCGCAGAATCGATACATGCAAATTTGTTCAGGAATGCAACAAATGTCCCTGATGATCATTTCTGCACGCGCTTTTGAACTTATAATAATAATAATAATAATAATAATTGATGGCGCTACAGTCCAGAGGAGGACCAGGGCCTAGCTAGCTCATCAACTACTCGTGTTGTGCGCGCTACTGTTCTCTCAGGAGTAGAAGGGACCTACAGTTTTTTGCCGACTCCGAACTTCGAAATTTGAGAAGCTTTCTTAGACAGTTTTTACTCTTTGAGTGTTGCCAGCAGCTCGAAAGAGGTGGTGCCATGAAAAATTCGAAAAATTGGTGTCGAGCTGGGAATCGAACCTAGACCCTTAGGTGTGTGAGCGTCGCACTCTACCCACTACGCCACGGCGGCGACACTTTTAAACTTAAAAGACCGATATTCTCTTCTTTGTGCGAAAATATGAAAAACTTGAGAAAACAGACTACTTTGTCAACGAGAATGCGAGGGGAAGTCGATGCGACAAATAGGAGAAACTGTAGGACGATCGCATGCAACGGTACAAAAAATAATAAACAATTAAAGATATGAAGGGACACTAAAAAACAGACCTGAAAAGGGAAGAAAAAAATTGCTCTCAGAACAAAACGAGCGGTATATTGTTTGGACAATCAAGTCCAATCCAAAATCTAGCGTTCCAAAGTTGACGGCTGAGGTGTCATCCGTAATTAATAAGCCTCTTTCAGAGGAAACCGTTCGCAGAGTCTTGAGGAAGAATAATTTAAATGGTAGGATCGCCCGAAGAAAGCCGTACATTTCCCTAGTTAATAAGAAGAAAAGATTGGAGTTTGCTAGACAATATGTGAACCACCCGGAAAGCTTTTGGGAAGGTGTTTTGTTTTCAAATGAAACAAAAATAAATTTATTTGGCTCTGATGACAAACCAAATGTTTGGAGTTAACCAAATACAGCTCGCAAAGCTAAGAATATAAAGTCAACCATAAAACACGTGGGAGGATCTGCATTCAGCAACAAATGATTCGGAGAATGTATAGGATGCTTCTTTATTTTTCAAACGGATTGATGGGAGGGAACAAATGAATGCAGTGCTCGTCAAAGTCAAAGGGGGAGAAGGCAATGAGAATACAAGTAGGAAATATTCGATTCATGAGCAAAGTCAGAATGTCGTCAAATCTTGTACTGGGATTAGTGCGATTTTGCAGCACAGGATCTCCCAGCCTTCCAATAGTTATCTAGATCGGTATCAATATTGACTGGGGATTATGGTGAAGCAGCATCCATAGACGTCAAATGAAAGGAAAAGAATTCTGCACAAGATAGATGTCCAGAAAGTACTTTTCCTAGAAAAAAGGAAAAATGTTGGTAAAGTTACTAATTTTTCCTCGCAAACTTGTTCGTAAGAAAAAATAGCACATAAAGAATAGGCCAAGTGCGAGTTACAGTTATGTGCAAAGGGTTTCGTTGTTGTTTTCCAACAATGTCTTGTAAGTCTATTAAATATTCTAACGCCACAAAGACTTTCAACTTATGAGAGTCACATTGATACATACGGAATGAATGACTTAAATTCAAAGTTTTCCAAATGCTTTACTTATTGTATAGTTTGATAAATTCTATTGTTCAAGGCAAATATGGGGTATGTAACTTCGTGCAGTTCTTTTTTTTCCGTGGACCGCAATTTTCTCGCTTTTGAAGATATCCAGCTACTTTTTAACGCTTTGAAATGACTGCTTGAGTGACACCCAAAGGTTCTGCGAGCTCTCCTTGTGTCTGGCAATATTCTCCATACAGTAATGCTTTCAGTTTTTTGCCTTTAAATTTATTTTACTGCCCAGGACGTTTATCGTCTTTCAGACCCAAACCACAACTTCTAAGTTGTGCAAACCGATTTTGGCCTCCGTCACGTAGTGGGTAAAGTGCGACGCTCACATGTCGAAAGTCCAGATTAAATTCCCAGCTGAATACCTCGAATTTTTCGCGGCACCGCATCTGTTGAGCTGCTGACAACACTCAAAGAGTGATAACTGTCTAAGAAAAAGCTTCTCAAACTTCGCCGTTCAGTGTCGGCAAAAACTGTAGGCCCCTTTTACTCGATAGAAAACAGAAACAGAAGCGCCCACGGTACGAATAGTTGATGAGCAAGTTAGCCTTTGATCCCCTGTGGACTGTTGCGCCGTACAATTATTATAAAACCACTTCTGACATTATCGCTCAGCCGGCGAGTATTCACAATAAACTTCCCCCAAAATACAATGACTTTCGGCAGCAGCTTTCTTTATATTTAAATAATAAAGAAGAACTCCCCGCAAAAACACTTTTTAGGCACTAAAAAAATAATGGTTGTTCAAGATTAAAATGACTGACATATACTGAAATGACGTACAATGCCAGTAGCTTTCCAACACATGTTCCAATGGAATAATACAAGTTACGCCATCTCTAGCAAACCGCACGAATTAAGTTACAGACCCAATATTTATTTTCACATTTAGTGGTTTTTCACGTTCCAAAACTTTTTGCTATCTGAACATTCTGGGAACTTTTGAAATTTTGTGCATATGTGAATTCTGGGTTTCTGACATCTTGACATCTGATATTAGATTTTCGGGGTCTTAACTATTTTAAACACTTTTAAAGTCTGATTCTTTGTAGTTCTTCAGAAGCAGGCGATGATGATATCGATCACGAATAACGAACCATTAGGTCAAACTGATAAGCGATCGTGTGTATTAAAATTTGCGTCACTGTACAGTTTTTAATTTGTTCTAGTTAAATGTGGCCGCCGTGGCGTAGTGGGTAGATTCCGACGCTTACACGTGGAAGGGTCTAAGTTCGATTCCCGGCTGAAGACCTGGAATTTTTCACGGCACCGCCTCTTTCGAACTGCTGACAACACTCAAAGAGTACTAACTGTCTTAGAAACCTTCTCAAACTTCGACGTTTGGAGTCGGCAAAAAAATGTAGGTCCATTCTACTCGTTAGAGAACAGTGGCTCGCACAATACGAGTAGTTGATGAGCAAGCTAGATCCTGGTCCCCCTGTAAACTGTCACTCCAACAATTGTGTTTATTATTATTAGTTTAATGTTCAAATTTGAGATCACGTACATTCATTGTTTATAGGTCTTCTTCTTTTTCTCATGGCGCTACAGTCCGGGGTGGACCTTTGCCTCAACTGTTTCTAAGTCTAAGTAGGAAAAAACAAAAGTCTGTGTTTTCCTTTACATTTCCATGAAACCGTCAATTCGGATGATTAAAACTACTAACCGGTTGCGATTGAAGAAGACCTTGTGATCAAGTATGTTTTAAAAAGTAAAGGGCTTAGCAGATATGGAACCTGGCAACAGTGATTCAAAAACATGATAACTTCTATCAAAGCCACGCGACTTAAGTCAGTAAGAATTTTTCCTGTGCCACTTTAGTTCCAGTGTGGAAAAGTCACTACCCGCAGCGACTTTCTATGTTACCCCGGTATTTTTATATGCGAATTGAATGACGTGAGAGTTCACAAGGCGATCAGGACCTAACTTCCTTACCAGGTGCTCGTGCTGTGAGCAGAAGGGACCTACAGTGATTTGCCGATTCCGAAGGCCGAAGTTTCAGAGGGTAATTACTCTCAGCAGCTCGAAAGAGGTGGTGGCATGAAAAATGTGAGGTGTTCAATCCGGGAATCGAATCCGGGTCCTTCGGTGTGTAAATGTCTAAACTTTACCCACTCCGTTACAGCGGCCACGTTTCTGATCTTTATCATTGATCAGATTTTGTCAGATTTCTGGACCAAATTAGTGGAAATTTGACACTTTAGACACTCACCAATCAAAAATCTCTCTGCATACATTTAGGCGAAGTGGCAATTTATTCATGTCGAAGCCGAATCGTTTCTTCTGCTTGGATTGACTGTACAGCCATGTACGAATCTAGACGCCAACTCTATTTTGAACATTCACACATTAGCCGTTCCCCGCTTATTAGCGCCTGGCGAACATCTTCTGTTTCGAAGGTGTGATTAAGAGTTTGTGCGTTGTTCATAATCTTCACATGGTCAAGATCTTCACCTTAAGTGCTGCGTCCGTGAATTGGAACATGTTATCATATAAACCCATGCCTTCTGACTTTGAACGTACTTTTACAGAAAAGAAAAACACAAAATATTGCACAGCATAGGAAGAGAACAAAACCTTTCTCAGCCACTTTTAACGACATCCGTGTCTACGTGCTCTATAGACAGACTTGGATGGTCAATGTCTTAGCTAACTCTCTTTCATATTTACTCTATTGACAAATGAGTGCACACAAGAAAACAGTAGAGGTACACGAAAATATTCACTTTCCACAAATCAAATTCAAAATTTTGGCTTCACAAGTGTACATCAAGACACATCATCAAGAACGACAAAAAAAAAAAGGAAAATGGAAAATAACCAAAGAGAAATTCATTAAGAAACAAAGCACACACTCGGGAAAAACAAGCAAGATTAAAAGCAAAATTCATGGAGAGGAAACAAATTCAAAATCATTATACCCTGATACAACCAGTCCGGTACACCGTTATAGATGACATTCTGATATCCCGTGCTGGTTATTCGAATGTCCTCCTCCTCCGCCGGTGATTGTCTTAAATATATATCGTTGTCAGCTACAATAATTAAGGATGTCGTGTTGCCCAGCCATGCGGCGTACTGTAGACGAGTTCTTTGTACTTTCGGTGAGTCCTTCAGCTTCACTGGCATGTGATGGTCGTTTTCAACATCGTATATCGTATAGAATGCTGTAAAGGACCGTTGAAAAATCTGCAAGGGACAAAAGAAGAAGAAAAAAACACATCAAATTCGTTTTGAAATTGTATCGAGAGCCCATCGCTTGCCCGGATGGAAATTTAATTAGGAAATGAGATCGAATTAGAGTTGCCACACAGGGGGAATAGGAGTCGATTGGTTTCAGATGTCGAATTGGACTAATCAAAGTGCCGCCTCGAGATGTTTTCAATTAGCGAACATATTGAATGAGACTTTTGGTGACTGTGTGGGAATGTCCTTTCATATTTTGGAGACATGGTGCAGCTGCAGCATGAGAGAGAGGGGATTGGAATTTGACCATTGAAATGGAAAAGCTTGAAACTGTCGCCAAAAATATATGCACCAAACAAAAAAACATCGATTAAGCAGCAAAAAACAATTGTTTCGTTCACTGTAGCGAACAAGTGATAAAAACGGTTTTGTTTGCTTTTTCCCATTGTCCAATACGACAATGCCCATTCGGTCGTAAGCAGGGTGGAAATGGTAGAGTTTACAAACGCTCTTGGCTGTTGGGTGGATTTTCATTCGAATCGTTTCAACGAAACGGCATGACAAGCAAATATTCAAAAGTTGCTGCAAAAAATATTCGTTGTTATGCACTTTAATTGAATTTGCCTCACAAAATGGGTTCGCGCTTTAAAATGGCACCAACCCATTTTGTGCACTCTGTTGAAGATCCCACAGCAGATGTGGAATGTGGATGTTGAGTGTCTTGAAAGCATTGTACCAAGAGATCCACTTTCCCAAGACACACGAGGCAAGACACCTCAACTACCTAAATACCAAATTGAGTCCATGCTTTAGTCAGAATATGATAGACACCTCCGTCGTCCGACAGGTCACAGTACTCAGTTGCTGGTGAACAAGTAGAACTCTGAGTCAGCAAGTTGAATAAAACTGGTTTAGGCCTTGGCTCTGATTCTAATTTGGGGTACAAACCCACCACGTTACTTCGACAAAGGGACTCTCTGCATTACCAGTCAGGTACCACATCAGGATGGTAGCCCTTATGGCCTTCTGCCTAGATTCCATCAGTGGTTCCGTGGTAACTTGTTATAGTGATATGGATGCAAATCATAAATCTAGTCACATAAATCGGCTTCAGAAGGCATTGAAGCTGTACTTCAGAAATACGGTCACATATCAAAGTTTGCTGTTGGGTAATTCAGAGACTAAAAGTCGCTGAAAACGACAGAAATCAAACTTCAATACTATTCCTGGCATTGTCATTAGGAAAAAATAAATCAACTTATCGATGGATTCTGGGCAGCAATAAAGACTGTGTCCGAAGTACAACTTTAATGCCTCGGAAGCAAAATTTTCATTACCAAAGCCCCCAATAGTTGAAATCATTCCAAACTCGCCGTGTTAATTTCGCACTCAATTGCTAGAAATACGAGAAAAATCAAAAAAATCACTGCGCACCAGATAAGTGATTCCCTCTTGACACAGTCTTAATAGCTTCCCAAGTCCTCTCGAAGTTCTCTCGCTCCTCCGAGTTCCCGACTGCAAATGACGCATAATTCCACCTCAACTCAAGCCAACTGAAGCAGGTCTCATTCTCTTCCGTTAAGAAAATTTATCCTCATCGTCTTGGTGAAATCAATTTCCCCTCCCCCTCCCCCAGCCATTCATTTGTGCCCCCTACTCGTCCTGCAATTACACTCGAATCACACCCACAAGACAGGCAACACACTACTCGCGCCCAAAAGTAAACATCATTCAAGCCTCTCCATCGTCGCCGCCACCGCCGCTTTCACTGCTCGAAAGCACTTACCCATCCATTCACCCGCACCCGCCGAGAAAGGGCGAAATCTATTATTGCCACGCCCATCGATTTGCCGTCATCCCCATCTCCGCCGCCGCCGCCGTTCCATCATAATTATCTCGACATCCTGGAACATATTTTTTCCCTTCGTGCACAACGACGCTATTCCTGCTCCTCCTTGATGACGTTTTCATGAGGATGCCAAGAGTCTCATCAGAGTGGAGTGCCTCACACCGGGATGGGAATCACTTATATCGGGGGAGAATTTTTTACACGTTTCCGTTGCGAGGGTTTATGAGCGCACATCCGGCGGATCTTCACGGGTGTGTGCGTGCGCCACAAACGAGTGCCGTCCAATCAACTCGGCAGATATGAGTGATTCTCGCCGGCTGACTGATGAGGTAGTCATCTATTTCGGTCAGCACTGGACGTGGGGACGACTGGCTGTTTGTTTTTGCACTCCGAAAGTGATGCGCGAGAATTACTTCTGCAGCCGATATGATGCCTCACACCACTGCATCCCCCATTCCAACTGATTACTGAGCGCAAAGTGATTCCTTTGATATTTCATTTTGCGTTGCCCACTCGTGTTCCTCGTCTCCGTGAAGGAAACAAGCTTTGGCTTCAATAAATCCAAAGTAGGAAATTTATTGACCCTAAATGATGGGCGCACAAAACGAACGAGGACGCCGAAGAAAAAAACAGCAAAGAAGAGGGAGGAAAAATAGCTCAAAGGACAAGAATGAGGAAGGATACGACGACAAGTATCTCTGCGGCTGTTGCTGCTGCTGCTGCGGGTCAATGCCGGTATTGCTCTATTTATAGAAATATAACGGCGAAAGGCAGAAAATTGACTCGCCATGGTTGGCCATTACAGTGATGAGATCAAAACTGATTCTCTTAAGGGCATAAGGACATCATGGGCTTCGATTTGCCGTTTTGGAGGCAGAAGGGGCTTCACGCGGCTCTTGTATGTGCAACTCTGTTCGACGGTCGGGCCCGTTCAGACTAATTCATCGGGCTGCGACTTTACATTAATTAATTCCCTTTAACTTTGATGCTGATGACAAATACAGACGACGGGGCATAAATAATTCATTTAGGCGAAACGTGAAGGGGCCTCAATGTAATTGCCGGCTAATTTGATGATTTACTGTGGGCCGTGAACGGTTGGCTGTTGGGTGCCGGCCTCCTGGGGGTTGCTAATGGGGATGCGTCCGGATTTTTGTGTGTACCTTGCGAACGGGTGAAGCTGAATGGGGCTGAGATCTTAATTCAAGAGGTCGCTTAAGAGCACCTTAACTGGGCCCGGAAGAAAAAGATTTCGACTTAAGGAGGAGCCTTGTAAAAGGGTGCGCTTTTTTACGGAGTTGGAGGTGGGGGATGAAGAATGCTTGAAAGAAATTATTGCTAGAGGCTTTAATGGCGGAAACAACTCTTGTGCAAGCAAAATTTGAGTAACGCGAAGGAATTAAAGGAGAGAGGATTCTTATCCCTCCATCTGCGCCTATGTGATGTACTTTAAGAAAGAACGATATGCCTAGGATGTTGCTCTCTTGTCACGGAGTCTTCTCTGTTAATCTGACAGCGTCCCTTAAAATAACGGCAACAAATTCGGTAGAAAGTTCTTTACGGCTGTTATTAAGCCATCACACGTTTCCATCATAAACGGTAACTCTTTAAAGTTCCGCATTAAACCGTTTCAACTAAATTTTCGAATGACGATGATTACTTTCTTATCCAAGAACTCAATTCAATTTAATTTCAAATGCTTCTTCACGTTCTTGTTCAAATTTTTGTCCCAGTTTTTGTCCGAATTCTTGTACCAGTTCTTGTCCAAGTTCTTGTCCAAGTTCTTGCCCAGGTTCTTGTCCAAGTTCTTTTCCAAGTTCTTGTCCAAATTCTTGTTCAAGTTCTTGTCCAAATTCTTGTTCAAGTTCTTGTCCAAGTTCTTGTCCAAGTTCTTGTCCAAGTTCTTGTCCAAGGTCTTTTCCAAATACATGTCCAAGATCTTGTCCAAATTCTTGTCTCAGTAATTGTCCAAGTTCTTGTTCAAGTTCCTGCTCAAGTTATTTTCCAAGTTCTTCTCCAAATTCTTGTTGAAGTTCTTGTTCAAAGTCTTGTCCAAATACTTGTCCAAGATCTTGTCCAAATTTTTGTGCCAGTAATTTTCCAAGTTCTTTTACAAGCTCTGTCCAAGTTCTCGTCCAAGTTCTTGTCCAAGTTATTGTCCAACTTTTGTCCAAGTTCTTGTCCAAGTTCTTGCCACAGGTTCTTGTCTAAGTTCCTGTCCCAGTTCTTGTTCAAAATCTTGTCCAAGTTCTTGTCCAAGATCTTGTCCAAGTTCTTGTTCAAGTTCTTGTCTAAGTTCTTGTCCAAGTTCTTGCCCCAGGTTCTTGTCCAAGTTCTTGTCCAAGTTCTTTTCCCAGGTTCTTGTCCAAGTTCTTGTCCAAGTTCTTGTCCAAATTCTTCTAGTTCTTGTCCAAGTTCTTGTCCAACTTTTGTCCAAGTTCTTGTCCAAGTTCTTGCCACAGGTTCTTGTCCAAGTTCTTGTCCAAATTTTTGTACAAGGTCCTATCCAAGTTCTTGTCTAAGTTCCTGTCCCAGTTCTTGTTCAAAATCTTGTCCAAATTCTTGTCCAAGATCTTGTCAAAGTTCTTGTCCAAGATCTTGTCCAAGTTCTTGTCCAAGTTCTTGTCCAAGTTCTTGCCCCAGGTTCTTGTCCAAGTTCTTGCCCAAGTTCTTGTCTTAATTCGTGTACAAGTTCTTGTCCAAGTTCTTGTCTTAGTTCCTGTCCCAGTTCTTGTTTAAAATCTTGTTCATGTTCTTGTCCAAGATCTTGTCCAAATTCTTGTCCAAGTTCTTGCCCCAGGTTCTTGTCCAAGTTCTTGTCCAACTTCTTGTCCCAGGTTCTTGTCCAAGTTCTTGTCCAAGTTCTTGTCCAAGTTCTTGTCCAAGTTCTTCTCCAAGTTCTTGTTCAAGTTCTTGCCACAGGTTCTTGTCCAAGTTCTTGTTCAAATTCTCGCCCAGGTTCTTGTATGTTCTTGTCCAAGTTATTGTCCAAGTTCTTGTCCCAGGTTCTTGTCCAAATTCTTGTCCAAGTTCTTGGTATATTCAGACTGCTTTCATAACACTCATCGAAATTCCTTTAGTTCAACTAGTAAACAGAGCCCATAATAACCGAACAACAAGCCTGCAATGAAATCTCGAAGTTTAAGTCAATGAACCGAAGTTTGAGGGTAATGAGTGCTCTAGAGGTCAGTAATCGCAAGCCAAAAGCTTATTTTACATTCCCCCTGAAAAGGATTAACTCTCGAGCAGTGGGCGCAAGTCCTGCCATTCGATTGTTATATAAACCCGCGGCTCGTTAAGTTACATAAGCTAAATGGCCGCCTTTGTGCAGGGATTACAGAGGACCCAGTCAATTCTACGCAAATTCCGTCTAATTGGTCGTAATCCTCTGCGAGAACATCCTTCAATTTTTCCCCATCCGACTGCATAAACACCAGGCAGCGGCAGAGCACCCTTGCTGGACCCAACGATAAGGCGAAGAGGGAAAAATTTAAAAGATTCAATTATCCTTCAAATTATGATGAAAAACTTAATTTAATTAACTAACTCTCGCCCGGCGGTTCCCACATTGACGGCCACCGTTGTTCCGCCATCGGCCTCCTTTCCCTCGGATTATTTCATCTCTCTACCTCTGAAAAGCATGCCCCTTCCGTCGTTAACGGAACGATAAATCCCTCAGATGGACAAGTGCAAGGGGAAATAAACTTGCGCCCCACTCGCCCGGCGTTTAATTAGCAAAAATCGGTGTCCTTTTCGTGCAGATGCATCAGCAGTGGATGGTCTTTTTCGGGCTGCTTAGGTTGCCCTTGTGCTGCTGAGAATGTAAAATTCAACAGATGGAAGAGCGCACACACTGCAGGAAGAACCACAAACAATAACCTGTGACGGTCACACAGAGAGAAACCCGCTGAACTCCGTAAATTCGGAAAACATAAGAAGCACGGGGCAGGGGCGGACGGTAACAAGACATCCAGGAGACGGTCGACACACAATCGCATCACGTTAAACCGGTTACGTGCAGGAGTCCTTTCACCAGCAGCGGTTGCGGCGATTTGAGGAGTTTTCACTTGAAAAACCGATGAGTTCAGGGATTCTCGAGAGTTCCTTCCTTGCACCGTGCTGCTTTTGTTGCTGATGCCGTCCCCTCTTCGGGATGTAATCGGTGGGTGCAGTTCTATTCCTTTTTTTCGCTCGGCTGCATAATCAGCATTTACGACATCAATGGGGGGAAATAAGTGAGTCATGTGAGATGGTGATGAATGAAGACAATTTCCATTCAGTGATTCCGAAGAAGGATTCGTTCCGAGTTCAAAAGAGAGATGTGTCCTTGTGCTGGATGGAGGACAAAAGCATCTAGTGCAAAACGAAACCTTGTACAATGGACTTATTTCATTTGTTTCGACTTCATTTTGTTTTGTATTGAATGAACCGTGAGGGGGATGGTGAGACACAACACAGAAAGAACTCGTTCTATTTGCGTTTGAATGGGAGTGGGGTGGCGCAGCGTTTATGAAATTTTCTCTTTGCCCCCTTCTCGAACACAAGAGGGAGAAAATGGAAAATGACCTGCTTCCTGATGAGTCCTTGCACTCGGCTGTAGCTCGTTCCTCTTCGGAGCGTTTTAGTTCTACACAATCTTAGGAGTTTCATAAATTCAAGGTTTTTTGCCTTTTGAATGCAAAGTTGTTGCTAAGTTGCCGGCCACTGGAAGTGTGCGGCGAAGCGATGGCAAAGGGATGCCGTAATTGAATTTTATTGTCATTCGAAATGGAAGTGGTTCTTATTAATCATTCGAGAGTGCACTGCAATGCACCTTAATAACTTTGAGTGGTTTCAGCCTGTCTACCCGCACTTAAATCAGTGCCGCAGTTGTGGTCGAAGGCGGAACGAAAAGTCGTCGCCTGTCTTTTCAGTCATAATTTTAGATCCTCTTTGAAATTTATCTGGATTGTGGGTTTTTCTCCGGAATTTGTGAACTAACCGTGACCAGATGGCATGATAAACATCGTGTTCTAGACTCACTGACAAATCAATGCACGCTTCCGCAGCACAGATCTTTAACACACCTTCGGTCTGCGTCAGATATTGCTGCGGATGGTCCTGGCATGATTGCTTCCGACCTTTAAGTTGGAGACAATGCTGCTGCTGCAGACAATGTTATGTTGTGGTTTCGTTGTCAAGAACACTTCATCACCTCATTGCTTCGTCCATCTTCTGTTTGTGTTTAATTCTGCACATTATTTCTTTTTTGGCAGAATTTCGTTGTCGGTGTCTTTTTACTTCGATACAAGTTTCTTCCGAAGCTGTTTTGAACATTCAATTGTGCGACAGTCTACAAGGGGATCAGTACCTAGTTTCATTTGCTTGTACAGTGCACGCTATTGTTCTCTCACAAGTATAAGGGCCTACAGTCTTTTACTCACCCTGAACGGCGAACTTTGAGAAGTTTTTTCTTGTCAGCAGCTTAGAAGATGTATTTCTGTGAAAAGTGCGAAGCCTGGTAAGATCGGTCTGGTACGAGTAAACGAACCTGGACCTCTGTCCTGTAAGTTTTACCCTATATCCTGTACCCACTTCGCTAAGTCGACCAGAAATTGTCGGTCTGCCGATTGGATGTCGTACATCAAAAGGAGAGGAATAAAGAATGCGAAAATGTTTGAGGGAAGACAAAAGAAAATGGCATGCATCTGAGGTTCCAACCTACAAAACAAGAAGTACTTGCGGAGTTAGTTTATCTCAAGACCTTTAAAATAATCTATAAATCTCGTCCCCCAAGATGAGGGTTACGTTAACATTATTCTTGAAAACATCTTGCGTAACTCACAAGTCAACACCGGAGGCACGATCTTCCAAAAGTCCAAAAGTTCAATTGCTAGCTTGAGCTGATGACATGATGATTGGATGAACACAGCGAGCAATCAATGAGGCGTTTGTTGGCATTGAAGCAGAAGCGGCTAAAATGGGTCTGGCGGTAAGTGGGGGAAAAACTAAGTACATGCTGTCATCAAGGAAGGGCACACAACATCGACGTCTCGGACAGAGCGTCACACTAGGCAGCAGAAAGTTTGAGGTAGTCAAGGAATTCGTATACCTCGGCTCCGAGGTAAACAGGGACAACAACATCAGTACCGAAATCAAACGCAGAATCACTCTTGCCAATCACTGTTTCTTTGGGCTCAAGAGGCAAATGAGTAATAAAGCACTCTCTCGAAGGACTGAGCCCGCTTTATATAACAGCTTGATCGTCCTAGTCCTACTCTTTAGCGTGGAAACCTGGACGTTACCATCGGCGGATAAAAAAGCCCTTAGTCTTTCCGAGAGAAAAGTTTTGCGTGCGAATTTTGGTCCTGTTTGCGTTGATGGCATTTGAAGGAGAAGATCAAGCCATGAACTCTATGGACAAAACAGCGACATGCGCCTGGTCAGGCGTCTTCGGTTATAAGGCTTAAGATGGCTAAACCATGTAGAGCGTATGAACCCCACTGCTCCGGGCTGGAAAGTCTTCGAATTGAAGTCATTGGGACAACACAACAGAGGAAGACCTAGACTAAGGTGGCGGACACAATGGGGGAAGGACCTTAACCAACTTGGAGTGCGCAACTGGAAGCAGCTGGCGAAAGATCATGCTGGCTGGAGAGGCATACTGGGTGAGGCCCAGGTCAATTCCGGACTGAAGTGCCATAAGAAGAAAATGAAAAAGAAAAATGAGGGAAGTCACAAAACAATTAATTAAATTTTGTAAAGTACGTACGCATCGACAGGAGACAGGGACATCTACATATATAAAGTCAATAATAATTGTTGGCGCGACAGTCCACAGGGGGACCAGGGCCTAGCTTGCTCATCAACTTACTCGTGTTTTGCGCGCTACTGTTCTCTAACGAGTAGAAGGGACCTACAGTTTTTTGCCGACTCCGAACGGCGAGATTTGAGAAGCTTTCTAGACAGTTATTAGTCTTTGAGTGTTGTCAGCAGCTCGAAGGAGGTGGTGCCGTGAAAAATTCGAGAAATTGGTGTTGAGCTGGGAGTCGAACCTAGACCCTCCGGCGTGTGAGCGTCGCACTCTACCCACTACGCCACGGCGACCAAACATATATAAAATCACTCATATTAATATTCGGGCAGAGAGTCTTAGAACATATATTTCGCTATAAACACAATAATAAAGATCATACATACTCAAATTTTATTCAGTAAACGTAAAACTATGTAAGGAACATAAGTTGTATAAAAACACAAAAATAATTCGCTTAAAAGTAACAAAAAAAATACATTTATATAGGACATCACATAAATTGAAGTCACAAAAATATTCGGGCAAATAATGCATTTAGCAAAAAAAAAAAAATAAAAAAAAAATAATATTTTGTGGGTATTCCTTTCTGTGCAATGACACTCTTTAATCTTCGCGGCATTGAGGACACCAATTTTTTTGTAGCTGCTTCTCCTATTTTGTGCCATTCATCTTGAAGAATAGTTTTAAGTTGGGTTTTATTGGTGATGTCATGTTTTCGAACCCGTAGTTCCAACTGACACCAGAGATTGCCTATGGAGTTCATGTCTGGCGATTGGGGTGGAGTATAAAGCACTTTTGGACAATGATATAGTAGCCATGGTTTGACAATAACAACGGTGTGTTTTGGATCATTGTCTTGGTGAAATTTAAAATGATCTCGAATTCCCAAGCTTTGTGAACTTTCCTTCAAATGATTTTTTTTAAATTGACAAGCAAATATATATTGTCAAACACCAGATCCTCCACTCCTTTCGACGACATGCTTCCCCTAACCATGACCGAACCAACACCATGCTTAACTGTACCCCGCAAATTTTCATTACTTAATTCTTGGGTTTTCTTCATTTCCAACGAAAATTATTTATGCTATTTCTTGCAAGCTTATTTTAGCTCATTTTATATATTTTTTCATTCTCAATTATCCAATAAATACATTGTAAATATATTTTTTTGATCATAATTCTGACCTTCTAGATTATAAAGGCTGTCCCAACAAGAACGCAAGATTTAAATTTGGCGCCATTCGAATTGTCATTGTTTGACATTTGAACAATTTTGACTATTTATTTTTTAGAAGGTATAAAGTTAGTAAAAATGGAGCGCTACACGAATGAACAACGCATTCTCATTGTGAAATTGTTTTACCACAATGGTGAACGTTTAGCGGCTACAGTTCATATTTAGTGACATTTGGGGCGAAGATAATCCTCGAGTGATTTACGAGAAGGAAATGCATCCTCAACGTGTCACTGTATGGTGTGGATTTTGGGCTGGAGGAATCATTGCATCGTTTTTTTTATGAAAATGAGTCAGGTTAAGCGCAAACTGTAAATGGTGTTCGGTATCGTGATATGATAATCAATTTCTTCTTGCCTAGAGTTGAAGAAATATATGTGGAGGCGGTGTGGTTTCAACATGACGGTGCCACATCTCATACAGCCAGAGAAACAATTCGATTGCTGCATCAGTCATTTCATTTGAAGATCAGAATTGGCCGCCTAGAACACCATTGGACTTTATTGTTTGGGGTTTTTTGAAGCCGATGGTTTATGTGAATAAACTGATGACGTCTCAAGCCTTAAAAAAGGAAATTGGACGCTGCAATACTTAATATAAAAAAGAAATACCGCAACATTTATGCAAACCGGTCATTGATAATTTCATTTAAAAATCGGGTATGTGCCAGCAAAGCCGCGGCGGCCATTTGGCCGGTGTGTCATTCCACACATAGCCTCATCCTGTCTACTTTACGATATAATAAAGAATTCACGAATTTTTATAAATATCTGCGTTTTATTTAAAATTTAAATCTTGCGTTCTTATTGGGACACTTTTTATAAAACGTAGTTCTCCATGCTGTTTAATAATAATAATAATAATTGTTGGCGCGACAGTCCACAGGGGGACCAGGGCCCAGCTTGCTCATCAACTTACTCGTGTTGTGCGCGCTGCTGTTCTCTCACGAGTAGAAGGGACCTACAGTTTTTTGCCGACTCCGAACGGCAAAATTTGAGAAGCTTTCTTAGGCAGTTATTACTCTTTGAGTGTTGTCAGCAGCTCGAAAGAGGTGGTGCCGTGAAAAATGCGAGGTGTTCAGCCGGGGATCAAAGCTAGACCCTTCAGCGTGTGAGCGTAGCACTCTATCCACTACGCCACGGCGACCACCATGCTGTTTTCCCGAAAATTAAAGTGACTGACTGTACATGTATCTCCGGTAAGCGCTTTATCGACTGTCTGTCTTGATTGTTGCAGTCTTTGACGTTAAAATGTAGCAAAATGTACAGCTTCAAAAGTTCTTTGTTCAATCTATGCTTTCTGTTGTTGACAATCATCAATCTCAACCATGAGACTTTCCTTCGGGAAGCCCTTCAACTCAATACGTAAACCATAAAGTGTTTTTCAAAAAAAATTAAAATTTAAACTTAAGTTGTGGACGTATACTTTCACTGTCACTGTGGATTTATTTCTTTAGCTCACTTTTCATTGGTACCCCAACAAGCAGCATCGAAAAATTATAAAAATTTAATTTTAAAAAAGTCAAGTCCTTATGAGACAAACCTTTAGCTTCTTCTTGTTTTAAAGCGAGTGAAGGCAGTGTCGAGCTTCAGAAGACTTTAAGGGAGACGATTGTAGCTTCCGACACCAAATCGGGCTGTCTTATCGCGATTCCAGCAAAGCAACCGCTGAAGCAAAGCAAAACCAATGTTGGCAACATCAAATAATTCTCCTCTACCCAGCTGTGCTCTTGTAATGATATTGGCGCCCTGGCTGCGTTATTGTTCGTGTTTTTTTTTTTTTTTCAACATAATAATTGTTGGCGCTACAGTCCAAAGGGGGACCAGGGCCTAGCTTGCTTATCAACTTACTCGTGTTGTGCGCGCTACTGTTCTCTCACGAGTAGTAGGGACCTACAGTTTTTTGCTGACTCCGAACGGCGAAATTTGAGAAGCTTTCTTAGACAGTTATTACTCTTTGAGTGTTGTCAGCAGCTCGAAAGAGGTGGTGCCGTGAAATATTAGAAAAATTGGTGCTGAACTCTGAGTCGAACCTAGACCCTTCGGCGTGTGAGCGTCGCACTCTACCCACTACGCCACGGCGACCACTTTTTTTTTTTTTCTACAGTCTGCTATAAAAATAGTAATTCTTCACATCAATCGCGAAATCTTAATTCAGCTTGATATGTATTGTCTTGGATGGAATTACCTAGCTTTTCCTCTTAGAATTACAAATATATATGCAACTAAGCGCCATATTTACTCTTTTAGGCAAAAGGTGTTATCGATGTTTCAAGGTTTTTAAACCCTTATTTAGATTTAAACCCTTTCTGGCTTGAGCCTAAGTACGATTGAATGGCATTGTTGGGGAACTGCGCATTGCAGGAACAGAACCGAAGTCATTGTTCTTTGTTGGATTGGAGGAGTCGTCAACTGCAGGTCCATGTGTATCCGAGGAATAAAGTCTTCTAAGTTATGGCTGTTTTTTGTGGTGAAGGAGTTAAACTAAAAATTCTCTCTAAGACGTTGGAAAAAAATATACTGGAACAATTTGACTCGATAAATGGCCCATTGTACTTTCCTAAACAAAATGGATATACTTGGTCTTCCGTAGGAATACCAGCAAGCACTTGTTTCACATTAAACTCCAACCACATCTGCACCAAACATCCGTTTCCTGATCCGAACAAGGGCGGGACAATGGCAGAGGAAGTGTTCTGCAGCGTCTCCACGTTTTCCACAGGCTTCGCAGAGTGTTTCATCAATTAGCCCAAGCACACTTAAGTGCTTAGAGAGGATGATGTGTCCCTTTAGTACGTCAACAAGATGACTGTCTTTTCTGCATAAAGATTACAGAAATGCCGAGGATTTCTTGCTGATGTTTAGGAGCAAAGGCTTGCATCCTGGAAAATTATCATCTCTAATTATGTCGTGATGGACACAGCTGTCGATGGACTCCCTGGCCAACGACGTTAGCAGTCCTAGGGTTTATGGGTCTTTTTTGATGCTTGCTCAGCTTACATAGCAAGTTCATCGGTAATCTCGTTTCTCATAATTCCGTGGTGTTCCGTGGTGCCAAACCTCACACCCTACACTGTGCACATTGCTTTGCCTTACAACAGGCGTTTCGTTGTTTTCCAGGTGGCACCCTATATCAAATAAACATGTACTTTGTTGCCGAATAACACATCGCTTAATAAGTCCCGGGACTAACATATAGCGGACACAACTAACAAAAAATATTAGATGTGTTCCCGTACCCAAAAAAACAACAGAATGTCCGTTCCGGTATTCTGAAGAAAATGTTTTTTTCGTCAAATGAGCGCATTCTCGAAAGAGTAAAATATTCCCCCACCCTGCCCAACTTAACAGAAGAAATTATTGTGCGCAGGTTGTTGCTTTTCTGTCAAATTAAATGGTGTACGGACAGAGATAAGTGAACACTGTATCGAAAAAGTGAATTTGACAATTTTTAATGACATACTGTAAACATTTGGTTTTGATGCATTCCCGTACTTTGCCTCTTTCTGAGATACTTTTATTATTTGGAAGTGGCTGCCGTGGCATTGTGGGTACAGTACGACGCTCACGTGCCGAAGGGTCTAGGTTCGATTCCTGGCTGAACACCTCGACTTTATCACGGCACCACCTCCTTCGAGCTGCTGACAACACTCAAAGAGTAAAAACTGACTAAGAAAGCTTTTCAAAATTCGCCGTTCGGAATCGGCAAAAAATGTAGGTCCCTTCTACTCGTGAGAGAGCAGTAGCGCGCACAACACGAGTAGTTGATAAAGCAACCTAGGCCTGGTCCCCCCGTGGACTGTCGCGCCAACAATTATTATTACTAAATGATACCTGTCAAATGTTCATGACAATCTGATTATTAGGTTACAAGTTACAGTGCCAAGGTGACGCTATTTTTGAGATTTTTAAAACAATGGAATGGCTTTTGATCTGTGTAAGCTCAGCAATGGCTTGAAAAGTATTACAGGATCTCTGCTCAATCAAAAATCTGTCGGTGGTATGCTGACTCCAAGCGTGATACCGAACGCTCTGGAAGGCCAATTGAGGTGGTTACACCTAAAAACCTCTAAAAAGTGTAAAAAATCTTTTTGGAAAACTGATAGCTAAATTGAGTGAGTTAGCTTACACCTTAACGGCAGTGTGTACACTATTTTGTATGAACAATCGTTCATGAGAAAGCTGTTTTGGAAACGGGTGCCGCGTTTGCTCACATTGGTCCAAAAACAACAAAGTATCGATGATTCTGAGAGCTCTTTTGGAGCTGTTTCGCCGGAATAGACAGGACTTTTTGCATCGGTGTGACACAGTGAATGAAAATTGGATCCACCGCTGCACTCCAAAGTCAAATCGGCAGTCAGCGAAGTGGACAGCAGCCGGTGAACCACTCCCAAAGCGTGCAAAAACACAAAGGTTGGCTGGCAAGACTATGGCATCCGTATTTTGGTATGCGCACAGAATTTTATTCATCAACTATATTCAAAAAGGATCAATAGAGAATATTACACGGCATTATTGGTGCATTTTAAGGAAAAAATCACAAGAAATATGGTCCCATATGAAGAACAAAAATTCTCTTCCACTAAGACAATGCCCCGTGTCGCAAATCGTTGGCTACCACGGCCAAATTTACGGATTGGGCCTTGAATTGCTTCCGCACCCACCGTATTCTCCAGATATGACCCCCATCGAAATCAACCTATTTTCAGACTTCAAACCGATACTCGCCGGAAAAAATATGGCTCGAATGAGGAGGCGCTCACCGAAACTGAAGCATATTTTGAGGAAAAAGAAAAATCGTTCTATAAAAAAGGAATAGAAAGGTTATAATAATAATAAATGTTGGCGCTACAGTCCAAAGGGGGACCAGGGCCTAGCTTGCTCATCAACTACTAGTATTGTACGCGCTTCTGATCTCTCACGAGTGGAAGGGACCTACAGTTTTTTGCCGACTCCGAACGGCGAAATTTGAGAAGCTTTCTTAGACAGTTATTACTCTTTGAGTGTTGTCAGCAGCTCGAAAGAGGTGGTGCCGAAGTCGAGGTGTTCATCCGGGAATCGAACCTAGACCCTTCGGCGTGTGAGCGTCGCACTCTACCTACTACACCACGGCGGCCACAATAGAAATATTAGATTGTCATTTTACAGGTACGAAGGGCATTCAATATATTCTCGGTATCGATATGAAGGAAAATGCGAATTGAAATTAAATCGTTTTTATTTTTCAATAGAATCCCCCAACATCAATGCATTTGTTACATCTTGAGTTAAGCCTTTTAAGCTCTCAAAAAAATAAATGTCCTCTTTCTCTGCAAAATACCCATTTACTGTCGACTTGAGTTCTTCATCACCCGAAAAACTTTTGCCACGAAGAATTTTTTTTTAAATCCGGAAACAGGAAATAATCTGAACTATAGGGTGGGTGTTGGATTTCTTCGAAACCACAATATCGCGTAGCAGCCTTGGAAACTCGCACCGTGTGAACAGGGGCGTTGTCATGAAGAAGCAACACACCCGCTGGGGGTTTACCTCGTCTTTTCTTTTTAATTTCCTCCCGCAAATTATCAAAGTGGAAACGAAGGATGTGGCGTTGATGGTTTCACCTATTTTTGTGCTCAATGAACAAGATTCTCTTTGAGTCCCACAACACTGTGGCCATGAGCTTCCCGGCAGACGGATTGACTTTGAGCTTCTTCGGGGGGTCTGTTCTTTTTTTATGCCACTGCATGGACTCTTGTTTGCTTTCAGGGTCAAAGTGGTGAACCCATATCCCCAGTAACAATTCGATCAAAACACCGTCCGCGTTCACACTACACATCTCCAAAAGCTCTCTACAGCATGCGATTCTCAATTTTTTCTGAAGCGCTGCGAGCATTCGTAGCACACACATTGCACTGACCTTTGGAAGGTTAAGATGGTCATGAAGAATGGTGTGAGTGGTGCTAGTTAAAAGCTTGGTGATCCCTGTCACCATTTTCACCTTTATTCGGGCATCCTTAATACAAGTTTTTCGACTTTCTGCTGCTTTCTCTCGTACGGCGCACCGGAGCGGTGGTCGTCTTCAATGATCTCTCTGCCTCACTTGAACTCACTTGACCACTTTTGCACAGTTGATAGTGAAGGTACAGAACCCTGGCAAAAAGCCACCATCTCTTCATGAATAGTTTTTTGACTTTTTCCTTGCTTAGCACGAAATTTAATTACAGCGCGCTCAATTTTCACCATCATCGTCTCAGTTGCCATTATGGTTCTGTTTAACTGGAGATAAAACCCGAATTAATAATCGCATTTATATGAAATTTTGCTTGAATTCACTAAAACAATAGTATTACTTGATAAATAAGTCGATTTGTATATAATCACAGCTTCACTTCAGCTTCTTCTCGGTATCGGGTACCGAGGATAAGTTGAACGACCCTCGTATCAGTTGAATGATTGTTCTTAATGAAAATAAATTGAATCTTTTGTTAGTAGCGCCCTCTATATGTCTGTTCGGGGACTTATTGAGTAACTTATTACAAACATCGCGTAAGCAGTGCCACTACTGTCGTCCATTCGGTGGCTTTCCATTTAATGAAGTTCTTCACCAAGGTGCCAAAAAATGCATTTAACGGAGTTAAGGATGACAACTCTAGCTTCAGTTTGATTGACATTTACAAATTAGTAAGCTCAAAAAATTACTGTTATTTTCAAGCAGTTGTTAGCAACACTGCTAATTATATGTATATACCTGTCTGAAAAGAAGGTTGAAAGAAATTAAAATGCTGTCCAAATGGTCCCCTCAGGACTTTGTTACAAAATCGAAGGCAGTCTGACTGAACGAAGATCTTTCACCACTACCATCGCCCCCGCGACGTGCTTCATGGATTCAATTCGCTCCGCGTCGTATCTTCATCTTCCGCCCCTTAAAAACCATCCAACAACATGAACTAATAATGCGATTGCATTTCCGATCTCGACCTCCCACCCAGACCATCGTCACCCGCACCGACTGCATATTGCATGCGACGCTGCAACGCCGACATGAAATATGCAATGCAACGTCCTCGGCATAAAATTATATTAATCGGCATCCCTGCCAATGTCACATCGTTTCGTGGACGAAATTTTAATATCCTCCGCGAGAGTAAATAAATTCCGGCAGCTCCAGCAGCTGACCACGTCCTTCATTAAAATGCAACTGAGTACCGGACGAGAGTCTGCACCTTTGACGAGACCCAGTGTCGTCCACGACGACGTCAAAGTAACAAAATTTCGCCACAAAATGATACTTTATCCGGGCGAAGAACAAAAAAAACGAAAAACGACAAATTCCGACGCGAAGCGCATCTCTCAACAAATTTTCCACAGATCCAACTTTGGCGATCTGTCATTTGGAGCGATGCCAATCGATTTCGGGTGGATTACTGCGAACCAGTTCCCCGGTCTGGTTTTTCTCTCTCTCCACGTCGGAGTCGGCCAAGCATCATGTATGGCTATTACACAGACTCGCTTTGTCTTACATTCGGGGCCATCCACAGCGAAAAACTTCGCCCTTGCTCATGCACCGTCAAAGCAGTTTAAGATACAAAGATACTCGGGAGAAAAAGCCCGACCCCGAACTCGTAACGGAAAATTTGTTGCATAATGATAATCGCAAAGTTATGTCTGAGGGTGCGGAGGGAACCCGAAGAAAGACCGAAAACACACACAAAACTTGGCCGGCTCCCCGTCCAGTACACATCGCAGGATAAATGTATTTCGCCGCGGCCGCAATGGGTGCAGGAGCGGGGACCGAGAACGAAAAGAGTTTGATAGAGGAAGCAGACTTATGGGCGTCACAACAAGAAGGAAAAAGAACAGGAGTGAAACTCCCACCCCACCCCACCCCAGGGGCCCATATTCCCTCTGAAAGGAAACAAATTTCATTCGTTTTTCTCCTTCACAGCCAGGTAATGGGAATGAGGTGTAAA
The DNA here is from genome assembly GCA_955652365.1 of Eristalinus aeneus. NCBI lineage: Eukaryota > Metazoa > Arthropoda > Insecta > Diptera > Syrphidae > Eristalinus > Eristalinus aeneus. Next base: position 28,104,134 of record OY019131.1, on the reverse strand, counting down.
CTTTTATGAAAAGTTGTTTGCCTCTTTGTTTACTCGCCGCCACCGTCCTCGTCGTTCTAGTCGTCGCCCATCGCCCATCGCCCGCTTCACATCTTGTGCCTCCCCGGGCAGTCGTGTTGCCGCGTCTCGTCCCTTTTGAAAAATGTTTTGGGGCGCATTTGATGTTTGCACAGAGTTCTGTGCCGTACCCCTTTCAGAGGGGGCTGAGTACGTGGTGGGTCTGCCTTTGTGATTTCATAATTGGATACCTGGACGTAATGGGATAATTGATGAAGCCTCCTAAAAGTTTGCCCAGCTGCAGCGCGAGTGTGTGCGAAAGAGGACGTGTTTTCAGAAATGACTGTTTGCTTGGCGCTTGGTGCCTCGGTCGACAGTCAAGATTGGGTTTTAATTGGCCGGAGCGTGCGGGGAGATTTATGAGAGTCACAGATAAAATTTGAAATTGATGAGTGCATGCTTTGATGGGAATTTAATTGGTCACACACAGTTTGAACGCGGAATCGGTGCAGGCGACACAGAGCGGGAGTGGAGAAATGTCGCCTGCATGTCGGTTAGGAAGACGATGTTCTTGGCCGGAGTTGGGATTTGTTTTGAAAAGACGTTTCCTTTTCTGCAGTGACAAGGTTTTGACACTCAAAGGATGCTTAGTGCTGGATGGCGGCCAAGGTGATTGGGAATTGATAGACGGAACACCATGGGACTGTCACATTTTCGCCACTTGCCAAGGATGAATGTCCTGCAAAAGGGGCAATTGGCACGCAGTGGAGTGTGCAAAGGAACGCTGAATGAATGAAAATGCGCTGAAATGTTATGGAGTTCAATAAATTAGGAGACAGAGTCAGCTTTTGTTGTGTTTCGTTGGTTGAGCGTCGAATCAGAATGATGAAACTTTAAAGCCTCTCCTCAGACGATGGTCTATTCAAAGCAAACTGCGTATAATTGGTATGTTTTTTGTTCGGGAGAGGTGAGCAAACGTGAATTCATCACGACTGACACATTGAAAGGAAGACTTATTCAACGAGGCCCACTGCCAAGAGTTTTGCCCGTTGGAGTGGGATGTGATGCTGATACTCACAACGAAAAGTAAAAACTCTTGAGAATGTTAAGCGAGGCAGTGCTGTGTTGAAATGACACAGAGAATCGTAGGAGTTAAACTTGTGGGGGATAATTTGGAAGCAAGAGTGTAACAGGTTTAATTGATCCCGTAATTGGTGAAAGGCAATATATGCTTACAATGTTCAAACCTTGAACGGTTTTGACTGTCAAACCACAGTCATGTGGAGGTTTCGTCAAAATCAGTTGGCTACTGCCTCTCCTTTTATTCCTTATCGAACCAAATGTAATTACAGAGGAGCTCGAAAGCTTCGGGTTGCTTGGCAATTTGTCTGCACATTTAACCCATCAAGGCAACGAAATAGAAAGTGTCGCGATTGGGATAATGCTCACCCAATGTCATGGCACGCAGATAGCTTCCATACTATGTTCTTCAACCATTGATGGCAGGTTAATAAACGTTATCATCGCTGAATCCAGTAAGATAACCAAAACAGTGTGTTTTTCATTTTGCTGCTAGAGATTGACAATCGATGAGAAACGGACTTTGGTTCTTCGTCCTCTCTGCACCATCTATAGAAGTCGTTATGAGTGAAGCCGATCCTACAGGAACTGCGTCCTTTATGGAGCTTGTCTCACGACAAGAGCGTTTGAATTTGAACTCGTCCCCATATCGTTAGTTGTGAGCCAAGAAGCGCTTTCTGACATGCCCGTTGATTTGATCGTTTCGTTTATTAAATATGCCACTTTCACATCTCAAAGCAATCAGCTTTACCATTTTCCTGGATCTCATTGTGTCCCAGCAGCCAAGTCAAGGGATTTTTAAATTGTCTCTTGTTGAGAGGCAGACTTGGAAGAGGAGTTCGAATTAGAGTTGATTGCAGATTGTCTGCCAGATCAGATGGTTATGCTCGCATTGTATATAGAATTGTTCCTTAGTAACAACAAGATGCTTGATACAAGTAATCTGCACCTGCCTGAGTCCGGCGGAGATCAGGGTGAAAAACTATATCAGAATCCTATTTTTATAATATACTAATAATAATAATTGTTGGCGCTACAGTCCACAGGGGGACCAGGGCCTAGCTTGCTCATTAACTACTCGTGTTTTGCGCGCTACTGTTCTCTCACGAGTAGAAGGGACCTACAGTTTTTTGCCGACTCCGAACGGCGAAATTTGAGAAGCTTTCTTAGGCAGTTATCACTCTTTGAGTGTTGTCAGCAGCTCGAAAGGGGTGGTGCCGTGAAAAATTCGGAAAATTGGTGTTGAGGTGGGAATCGAACCTAGACCCTTTGGCGTGTGAGCGTCGCACTGTACCCACTACGCCACGGTGGCCACCCTATTTTTATAAACTCTAATATATTTCTAAAAATTTGATCTCTTCGAAGTTTTCTTTCCATTTATATGACAACGAGCACGAGAAACGCGCGGTTGAAGAATTGGAAAGGTGTTATGGCAGGAATGAAGTTCGTTAGTTTTACCGAATGGAGCGGACGGACACCTGGCGGCACCAAAAAGAACAACTGATAGCAGAACTGTGAAGAAGGGAACAGCACCGTCTTCTCAAAAGGAAAAAGAAGGAGCATGAGAAGCGCGCGGTCGAGGAAATGGAAAGGTGCTTTGGCAGGAATGAAGTCCGAAAGTTTTACCGAAAGGAAAAACAGATATCCGGAGGATACAAGGTTCGGACCAAGGCCTGCCGGGACCAAAATGGACAACTCGTAGTAGAGTCGCAGTCTGTGATGAGAATCTAAAAGGATTGTTTCTGTAGACTACTCAACGGCGTTGACAACACAAATTCCTCTCTTGAGCAGATGTGTTCCACACAAATTGGACGGTGATGAGACTAGAATTCCGTTAACCCGACCTAGAGGAAGACAAGTTAGTTACGTCGAGACTGAAGTTAAATAAAGCTGCTGGAGCAGACGCAAAATCCGAAGAACTTTTTAAAGCAGCTGGAGATGACCTTGTTCGGCAGCTCACCTGTAAAATATGATCGGAGAAACGCTTGCCCGATGAATGGAATCTCAGTGTCGTTTGTCCTGTCAACCAGGAAGGAGACTCCTTTGACTGCGCTAACTATTGAGAGATCAGCCTCCTCAACATCGTCTACAAGATTCTCTCTGCAGTACTGTGTAAACGTCTGAAACCGTTTGTCCACAATCTTATAGGTCTGTATTATAGTGGTTCGAGGCCAGGGAAGTCCACAATACACCAGATCTGCACATTATGGTAAATCCTGGAAAATACTTTAGAGGTACAGATCCACACGCACGAACTTTTCGTTGATTTTAAGGTCGTATAGTGGCCACCGTGGTGTAGTAGTTAAGTGGGATGCCAACACGCAGAAGGTCTAGGCTCGATTCTCGGCTTGTTTTCATTTGAAGAAAAGTGCTGCAGAGTCCCATCGAATGCTTGTCGCGGCATATGATGGTCATGCTCTATCAGAAGCAACATGCAAAAGATGGTTTTAACGGTTCAGAAATAATGATTTTGATGTGAGAAATGAAGAACGTGGAAGACCACCAAACAGTTTGAAGACGCCGAATCACAAACGGTATTGGATTGAGATGACACTTTGAGTCAAAAGCAAATGCCAGCAATGTTAAATGTTGCACAACAAACAATTTCTGACCGTTCAAAAGCTATGGGGAAGATCCAAAAGTGTGGAAAATGGGTGCCTCATGAATTGAATGAAAGACAGATGGAAAACCGAAAAAAACACTTGTGAAATTTTGCTTCAAAGACACGAAAGAAAATCGGTTTTGCATCGGATTGTTACTGGCGTTGAAAAATGGATTTATTTTAAGAAAAATAAAAAAATCATGGGTTAATCTGGGACAACCATCAAAATCGACTGCAAAACCAGATCGATTCGGCAAGAAGACAATGCTGTGTGTTTGGTGGGACCAGCAAGGTGTGCTGTACCACGAGCTCCTAAAATCTGGTGAAACCGTTAATACTGATCGCTACAGACAACAAATGATCAGTTTGAACCATGCATTGATCGAGAAACGACCAGAATGGGCCAGAAGACATGACAAGGTAATTTTGCTCCATGACAATGCACCTGCATACAAAGCAAAACCGGTACAGGATACAATCAAAACACTTGGCTGGGAGCAGCTACCCCACCCGCCGTATTCACCGGACTCCTTCCGACTACCAATTGTTTTCATCGATGGGACACGCATTGGCTGAGCAGCACTTTGATTCCTACGAGGAGGTCGAAAATTGGGTGTCTGATTGGTTTGCTTTAAAAGACGAACAATTTTATTGGTGTGGTATTCACAAATTGCCAGAAAGGTGGTCAAAATGTGTAGAAAACAATGGCCAATACTTTGAATGAAATCGTCTTACTTTCCCATTAACAATTAGTATTTTATTTTCAAAACAACGCTCATTTCATACTAGTATACTCAAAGAGAACAGTACCGCGCACAACACGAGCAATTGATGAGCAAGCTAGGCACTCGTCACTCTGTGGACTGTCGCGTCATACGATTAATTATTATGACAGTCTGCATAGGAGCGAGCTATACAGTACCATGTCTAGTTATGGCATTCCTAACAAACTGGTCAGATTGTGTAAGGTGACAATTGAGGACACTCACTGCTCCATTAAGGTCGGTAACTAGCTCACCGAGACCTTCAATGTCAAAAAAGACAAGGCGACGCGCTGTCATGTGACTTCCTTTATATCAATCTCGAGAAGATCGTGTATAAATCACAAGTTAACATCAGAGGCACGATCTTCCAAAAGTCTGTTCAATTACTAACTTACGCTGATGACATTGACGTGATTAGACGAACACAGTGAGCCGTCAGTGTTGCGTTTGCCGGCATTGAAGCAGAAGCGGCTAAAATTGGTCTGGCGGTAAATGAGGGCAAAACTAAGAACATGCTGTCATCAAGGAAGGACACACAACATCGATGTCTCGGACGGAGCGTTATACTAGGCAGCAGAAACTTCGAGGTAGTCAAGCGCTTCCTCTACCTCGGATCCGCGGCAAACAGGGACAACAATATCAGTACCGAAATCAAACGCAGAACCACTCTTGCCAATCGCTATTTCTTCGGGCTCAAGAGGCAATTGACCAGGTTCCTTCTGGGTGGTGAGGTGAAACCCAGCACATCAGTGGCAGCATCGTTGATGGCTTCTTGACAACGTTTCCATTCTTCTTCTCTCGAACTCTAAGCGAGTTTCAGGAAGACTCGGTCGGCAAATTTACCAGCAATCAGCTGAGATTGTAGATTTTCGACGTCAAACTGTTTTGGTCTTTTTGACTCCGTTGCTCTCTCGAAATCCGGGTTCTTACCTTGACTACAACAAGGTGATGATCCGAGTAAATGTTTGCACCTCGGTAAGTTCGGACATCAAGAATACTGGAGGAGTGTCTGACGTCGATCGCAACGTGATCAATCTGGTTGATGGTTGATTGATCAGGAGATCGCCAGGTCCCTTTGTAAATGTCCAGGTGTGGGAACTGCGTGCTAGCCACAGAGAGGTTCCACCCCGAGGCGAAGTCCAACAGCCTGTGTCCGTTTCCGGATGTGTTGTAGTGCAGGCTGCGTTTACCGATGGCTCCAGCAAAGATGTCCTCCTTTCCCAGCTGAGCGTTGAAATCTCCTAGAACGATCTTGGTGTCAAAGCTGGGGCATCGATCGTATGTTCTTTCTAGGAGATCATAGAAGTCATCCTTGATGTTGTCATCCTTCTCCTCTGTCGGGGCGTGAGCGCATATTAGGCTGATGTTCCCGAATTTAGCCTGAATGCGGATTGTCATGAGGCGTTCGCTGACTGGGTCGTAGCTCAAGACTTTTTGCCTAAGTCTGCCTCGATCAACAAATCCGCATCCGAATGAGCGCTGCCTTCTCTCTTTATAGCAATTGCTGTAGTAGATATCGCAGTTCTTCATCGCTTTTATGCCAAGCCCATCCCATCGCACTTTCTGGATGGCGGTTATGTCAGCTTTGTAGCTGTCAAGGGCCTCCGCAAGTTGCTCGGCTGCACGTGGTCTGTTAAGGGATCTCACATTCTACGTGCAAAACCGAAAATCATTATCCTTAAAACGTTTGCTGGGGTCGTCAACAGTTGATCATTCATTATCCGAGGCGTATTCCTGTCTCTGAACTATCGTTAGTTTTACGTGGTGAGGAAGTTACCCTCACGCACAACCCACAGACTGGTAGGCCAGGCCCATTATTTAAATCCTCGGGCAGAGGGGGTCGCTGCATACATTAGTTCACCATACAACGGGTGTTGTGATGGCTATCCAACGCTAGATCATGTAAAGCGAATTGATATCACTGCTCCGACCCAAAATGTCTTCTATAACTAAAGCAGCAGATGACTTCTCAGGCTAAGGTGGCTGCCACAAGTGGAGAAGGACCTTAACGAGCTCGGAGTGTAGCAGTATTAAGTAGAGTTTCAGGTCCACCCCGGACTTTAGCGTCATACAAAGTTTTCTAAGAATATCAAAATGGCAGAATTTTCAAAGAATTGTTTGTTGAAGAAAATCATCCTTCTTTAAGTCCGCTTCATCCTATCAACTCTATGACCATTTTAAGCATGCATGCATGGTACTCCTTCAATGGATGAAGTGCCGCAAGGTGGCGTGAGTGGCCTTGTTCCCGTTAGAGGCGTTTTTCTCACAGTTTTTGACATCTAATTTCTGCTAAAAATATGTATTGAGGACTGGGAATTTAAACAGAATACAAGTTTTGACTGAAGGATGTTGGGATATGGAAGCTAGCAAAAGACGTGCTTTTATGTTAAACAATCATATTCTTTGATAGCTTTCCACCTCAATGTTGTCTCTGCACATTCTGAGTAACTTGCTCGAGGAGATTAACTAAACTGCTACATAACTCATCCTCAACCAGCGGTTTTTATCATGTATATCCCTTATCCCAAAGACTCGGCCGACCTCCAGAACTATCACAGTCCCAATTAAGCACACACCATTTACACACACACAACTTGCAGCCCCTAGCTTGGCTCTAATTAGAGTGAATTTCAAACATTCGGTGAGAAACCACGCATCAATGCTGAATTCACTCCCAGTCTCAACAATCGAGTAGGAGTACCTATGGCGACCTCCCATTCACCATTCAGTTCCGATTTCCTTTCGGAGGGCACTCGTTCGTAGCTGTCATCTGCTTTCACCACCAAAAACGTATCCCATTACCACGGCAGCGCAACCGCGCTTCAGTGTGTGTAACGGGTGTTGGACGGAAAACAAGGTCAGGAATTATTGCAAGTTCACATTCCATCAGCGTGCGGGACACACGCTCCCCCTTCTGTCGCCCACCAAGTCTAATTTTTGGCAAGTGTGTACACGAACCTCAATGTCGGTCTAAATTATGGACTTCCTCCTGGGTAATTCGCGGTTGGCACGCGACAGCAGCGCGTCTATTGACCAAAGGTGTGCGCAGAGCAAATATATCAGGACGTGTCGTGCCAGAGCTACAGCCGGAAGTCATTAATCGTCGCCGCTGCTGTCAGTGACGGTGCGGCGCGCGTCGGCCACGTCACACGTGAACCAGATTGCGTGGGCCAATTTCAAACAAATGTGGAACTTACCTTCTTTACATTATGCCTAAATAGAACGTATCGCAGATCGTATGAACAGTGGTATCCTCGGACGTTCAGCTGTCTGAGTGTGTGATTTGTGACGAGGGTTTGAACGGTGTTCGTGGCAGTGTCCAGTACGGCAAGTCCTCCGTCGTCCGACTGAAAGACGTACTTTCGTGTTGTTACCCAGGCTGGTTGCAGCCGGTTTGGCGTAAGATCGCCTTGCAGGTACTCATCGAGTATCATACGACGACCCGACCAATAGAGGAGTTCATCGACGTACCTGAAAGCAAACAGACACAGAGATCAGTTCCGGAAAGCGGGCGCCGCACGTCATCAACCACACTCACCCCAAGAGGTAGATCGCTGTGATGATACCGGCAATTACAAAACTTATAACTAGTAGTGAAAAGATTATGCTACGCCAGTTGTGTCCTTCGTCGTAGTCTAAGTCTTCGTTTTTTTGCTTTGGATCTTGCACTTGCAGGGTCTCATCGGGTGGTAAACGCCATGATCCGCCACCGCCACCACGATCCGAATGCACATTCGCGTGCATTTCAGTTTCGAGAGGAGCTGCTTGTCCGCGTTTTCGAAAAAGTCGTCCTTTGCAGTCGGCTACTGTAGAGAAGTGGGAGAGGCTGAGGAGCCACCGCAGGGAGGATGATCAAGAGGTCAGAGTACAGATTTTGAAGTGTGTCTTCTTTTGTTTCCTTGCTTGTTGCTCGGGTTTTCTTTGCGTTGCTTTTAAGATAACGTAGTAAGTGATTAGGGTGGTGGTGGTGGTACTTTGTGTTATTTATGAGGAGGACCCTCATCAACTGCCCTTAATGGGCCACCACCACCACTTGGTTGATTTTCGCCCGCCACGCTTGCAATTTTCCGCTGATGCTGTCTGCAAGACTCATCGATGCCGGTTAGGATGGCTGAAATGAAAGAGAGGCCAATTGCAAACATTAGTCAAGAAGACAAAGGAACTTGTTGAAAATAAACTAAACAAATTCTGGCCAACTTATTTTAACGGACTGCTTCGGAATAAATTGGTTTCCTGGGTACAAGCTAATACCCGGTATTTAAACAGGAATTTGAACAAGAACTTGGTAAAGAGCTTGGACAAGAACTTGGACAGAAACTTGGATAAGAACTTAGGCGAGAACTTGGGTGAGAAGTTGAACAGGAACTTGGACCAGAACATGGACCAGAACTTGGAAAAAACTCGAAGAAGATCTTGAACAAAGACTTGGACAAGAACTTGGACAAGAATTTGGACAGGAAATTGAAAAAGAACTTGGACAAGAATTTGGAGAAGAACTCGGACAAGAACTTCGACAAGAACTTGGCCAAGAACTTGGACAAGATCTTGGACAAGAATTTGGACAAAATCTTGAACATAAACTTGGACAGGAACTTGGATAAAAACTTGTGCATGAATATGTACAAGAAGTTGAACAAGAACTTGGACAAGAACTTGGACAAGAAGTTGGACAAGAATTTTGACAAGAACTTGATCACGAACTTGAACAAAAATTTGGACAAGAAATTGGACAAGAACTTGGACAAGAACTTGGACAAGAACTTGGACAAGAACTTGGACAAGAAATTGGACAAGAACTTGGACAAGAACTTGGAGAATTACTGGGACAAGAACTTTGACAAGAACTTGGACAGGAACATGGACGATTACTGCGACAAGAAGTTGGACAAGAATTTGAACAAGAAATACTACCTACCCCGCTCTCCATCTACTGCCTTTCACAAGAATCCTGAAAGAGTCAGAAAATTAATTCTACATAGTACGCAGTTACTAATTTTAATCCAGGTCTCAAAGCAAACTCAATCCCACGAACTTATCAATCAAAGTCATTTAAGCGCCTCCCTGCCTTTTTGGGGATGTTTATGCAACGATAACTGCAAGGCATGATTGAAGGAGTCATCATCCACTGCGGCAACTGAGGTAGAATGAGTTTCAACCAGCCGAAACATACCGCCACTGACTTTACTCAAAGCTCGCATTCAGTTCACACTACCCGCACTGTAGTCCTTACGACTTCATGCATTGCAGGCATGCCAAAACACACACCTCACACATAACTACGCCCTGCCATTGCATGACGAGCAAACTGAACTCAACCATCGCGTGTGAGTGGTTCCGCACTTGAACTTGAATCCTTGCACGCGGCCCCATACACGCTCTGTCTTCATGCACGCCAAGCGAGCATGTGTTTCCGGTGAATAAATGTGATTAGGAAACGCGCAAGAAGAACACGTAAATGACTTGAACTCTGACAGCGCAGCCCGTAGCCCACACCTCACTACCCTTAAATTGGAGTATCCTTCACTGAGCAAGCGAGTTAGAGACACCGCGCCTGCATCACATTACCCCCGTCGCCAAAATCAATTCTGAATGTTGGTCGCTGACAGCTATGGGGGACTGGGGAACGAGAGCGTTCACAGCCGCGATTAGAGCGATAGTGCATAACTTTCATTCCCTCGGGCCGCGGGCCGTTCACTGAAACGAGCACACGTGATTATTACCGACAGGAATTGTTATCTCGGCGGCGACAAATGAACACCGCTATCAATGGATCCAAGGGCCTCGAGTGTCTTGCTACATCGCCAAGCTCGACAAGCAGCACAACGAGCAGCAGATGCGGATGCATGCGATCGACGTGTGCGCCTGAATGGATTTTGTATTCGTCGTCCTGTCTGTTCATTTCGTCGAGAACGATTATAAGAGCGTATGCTGGTGCAGACCCGCTGACAGGTGCATGCAGCGCGGAGGGAAATCATTTTGTGATTTTCGATACGGAGTCCTTGTCTCCAATGCCTGTGGGGGCGAAGCTATGCGCCAATAGAGTGCTTCCTTCGTGAGAAAGTGGTGCAGCCGCAAAATGTTCTCCCTTGTGGACTGGTGGGGGTGCGGGAAATCGGGCCTAACAGCGGATGAGTATGATAGGTGTGAGCAATTCATTGGAGGAAGTGCACTCTATGGAAGGAATGACAGGGCATTGTGGTCGTGTTCAAAGCCTGCAAGGGAATGTCATAGTAGGTGGAGCAGGAGAAACAAAGGGAGACACGATGGCCAATTATTGGCCACTGTCGATGATGACGGCAATTTGTGAAGATTTAAGGGCTGCAGGGAATAGAACTAACCCGTCATACTGGTAGAATGAATGAATTCTCGTTCTAATGATGTGACGGGCAACTACACACATCAAAGATCGACACAAGCTAAAAGAAGGAAACATTGTCTGAATGCATATGGTTCTTATAACGTAACAACCGATCATGCTTTGGTTTGGATTAAAACGGTGGCGCCAAAGTGTGTTTCGGTAAAATCTCCTTACTCGTATTTTTTCACTTTCTTTCAATTGCCCAGGAACCCAGAAATGATAAGAGCGTATGCTGGTGCATACCCGCTGACAGATGCATGTAGCATGGAGAGAAACCATTTTGTGATTTGCGATACGATGTCCTTGTCTCCGATCCCCGTGGGGGCGAAGCTATGCGCCAATAGATCAGAACAACCTCAATAGTTAAACTCAAATTGGCGCCAAAAACCCTTGTCAACCTCAATTCCATTTCCGAATCATTGCTGCGATTGACAACAGATGACCAGAAATTAGAACTCCAGTCTGCCAACCTTCAAGCATTAACCAGTCAATCGAAATGTAATCAACTCCCGATCCACGCTCTTTAACCGAACAAAACATGGCGTAGGCGTTTTTCTCCCAAAATAAATCACCCCATTAAGTCCTGCTTTGACAAGTGAAAATCTACGCGACCTGTTGTCCCTAAATTGCATTCAATTCTGTCGAAATTTGCAAATCCCCACGCCTTTTCATTTCTTTTCATCGCTTCGCAAAATTTAGTTCTCCTAATTCCCCTGGTTCACATTTTAATTATGAGCCAGAAATGTGTGTATAGTTAATTTGTGGACGCCTTCCTCTCATTTGTTTCCAAGAGGGCGGCATCGGCATAGAGGAACACCGTCCACAGTGGAGGCATCACTCGTAATCAACCATAAACCGACCAAAATAGCATTTATGACCGAAACCACCGCAAAGGGGAGTTGAAAAGGGGCGGGGAGGAAGAGAGCGAAGCAAATGGAGGTGGTGGCAGAGCGCGAAAGGCATTTGCATGTCAGGAGCTAATTATGCAGTCCAGAAACACTTGTTGTGGGCTACGACGCAACAGTGGCGGTAGCGTTTCGGTGACTTAACTTTATGTCCTGAGTTTATGTTTAACTGCAAAGGCCTGGTTGTTGTGGAAAAGAGGATGTGGTGAAACAAGTCGTCATAATTTGTCCAATTAGTTGGTCATGGCTGTGACTGGAAATTGTGGTCAATGGGCTGTCCACAAGTATTGGATGTGGGGGTGCACGTCTGTAACACGAGTTGAGCTTTGTTGCTCTTTCGCTTATGACAGTGCACTCAGCTTTTCATATTCGCTCCTCTGCTCTCGTCCCTCCTCTTCGGCCATTGACTTGGAACGGCAGCGTATGTTAAGCTCATTATATTCCAATATTGACAGCATAATTGATTGGGGTAAAAAGAATAGAGTGGAATTCAATGCTTCCAAAACTCAGTGTTATCTTCTGTCACTCAAGCGCTCTCGAAAGAACCTGCCATTATCTTCGAAAGGCTTCTGCATTGTTGAAATTGAACCATTTTCCATCCTCGGTCCGTGTATCAATTCAATATTAAGTTGGAAAAAATGCAGCGAAATGTGTACGTTTCTTAAAGCGAGGCAAGAAATATTTCACCCCTTCTGACCAGGCAACAATATATAAGGCGTACATCCGTCCTCCGAGTTTACGAGGGCTGCCTTCAATATTTCGGGATTAGAGAACAAAAACAAATGTTATTCATCGAAAATAGCTCTATTATTTTCAAAATATTTCCCACTAAGATCTATACACTTTTGCATGCGTTTGAACCAATTGTCGAAGAACTTTGTCACTCTGATTATCTCCAAAACATGCATTCTGAACGCATCAACCGCTTCTTCAAGGGTCGTAAGACGTTGACCTCTCATTTTATGTTTTACGTACGGGAATAAAAAGAAGTCATTCGGTGCCAAGTCAGGACTATACGGCACATGACTTATCAAATCGATGTTTTGAGTGCTCAAAAATGCAGTTGTTTGAGCCGATGTGTCAGAGTTCACATTGTTGTGGTGAAGAATGATCCATCTTCGGCGGTTGGTTTTCCTGATTTTTTGGAAAACAACTGGCGAACAAATAGTTGTGTAGAATTGATTGTTCTGCGTTGGTCTTGTGGTACGGTAGCGACATGGCCAGTCTTTCCGAAAAAACTGGCGACCATTTGCTTGGAAGTGCTTCGTGTGCGAGCACCTTTTGTTGGATTGGGTTCAACTTGAAACCCCCATACAGTCGACTGCTGTTTACTTTCGGGCTCATACGCGTAAATCCACGATTCACCATCTGTCACGATGTCTAATACGTGTTTCGAAGCACCGCGATCGTATTTTTGAAGCATTTCTGTCGACCAATCGACACGAGCCTTTTTTTGAGCGATTGGCAAATTATGTGGGATCCAACGCGAACAAATTTTTTTGGCGGTCAAATGTTCATTCAATATTGAATGTATGCAGGTCCCACTAATGCCTGAGGTTGTCTCAATCTCACGATAGGTCACATGACGATCTTGCAATATCATTCGGCGCACAGCATCAATGGATTTTGGGAAGAACAACTGATTTTGGATGACCTTCACGAAATTCGTCTTGAATTGAACTACTACCTCGGTTGAATTCACCATACCATCGATAAACACTGGTCCTTGATGAAGCTTCATCGCCAAAAATTGAATTAAGCTCATCGATGCACTGTTGTTGAGTTAATCCATGTCGAATGTTGTAAAAAATAATCGCACGAAAATTGTTACGATTTAATTCCATTTTTTGGGCGAAATGATTGTTGCTGTAAACAACAAAAATAGCGCTCGTATGTCAAAACGTTCTGAGTACATACAACCTCAAAAAGGTCAAATTTTAAGAGAGATTTTGCGATTTCTTTCGTAGAAGTTCTGTCAAGCGCAGTTTTTTTGTCAACTGAAACTACTGTCGAACGTTATTTTGCTTCAAAGAAAACTTCTGTAAAGCGTAGTTTCCCTTAAATTTTTATTGATGAAGCTATAAGTAAGCCTAAGATGGTTGTGGTGTGCTTTAAACTAAGCCTGAGGTGGTTCTGATGAAACTCGGCCTTTAGTAAGACTACTGAACACGATTTTATTTAAACTGGAGTGTGCTGCTGGACAATTTTTTGTTGAGTGAAGTTTCGAGCAGAAGTTCTGTTCGAATAATCCTGAAATATAAAAAGCAAACTGCGTAATGCTCCAATCTGATCTGGTGCATCCAAGACCGCTCTCCACCTACTAGATAGAATCCAACAGCCAACGATAAATCTTATTAGTGATAATAATGCTGCGAAGTCAATAGATTCGCTTGAACATCGATGCAATGCTACGTCTCTATCAGTATTTCATCGCTATTTGTAACTTAGTTCCAGTCATTTATAAGTATAAAGAAATAACATAAAAATTAAAATAAAATGATTTCTAGGCAGGACTAAGATTATCAACTAGTTGAAAGTGAAAAACATTTGACTATTGGTTTGTATAAAAACACTGAAAAATTAGTAAGTTCGGCTTATTTGGATAATTTTTCCTTAAGTGTGTTAACGACTAAACGGCAATTGAAGAGCACGCTGAAATTTGCAATATGCAATATAAACCAGGATTCTATATGTTGAATATGAGTTCTAGAAGTAAACAAACAGGCAGTACTGAAGCTTCGTTGAATCACATATAATCAACATTCACCGTGTTCAGAACGTTTTATTTTGGTTAAACTCTCCAAGGGAAATCAATTTGAAGGATCGTCGTTTTTTAAGCAGCTTTGATTATTTTCGTTAAGTTTCGTTAAGTTTCGTTAAGTGGTCTAAATTGAGGTAATTTTTCTTTCTATACTGCCTTCGATAAGAATCAAAGTTACAAAAAGTATTTACGGTTACTATTAACGTCGTAACGTCATTAAATGGGTATAGAAAGTAATATCCATAGTAAACAGTTTGTAATGAATTACACAGTCGGATGATATAAAATTTAACTGCAACTTTACTGATTTGACGTCGATCAATCAACCGTGTTGTTAAATTTGTACAACAATTAAAGACCTTTTGTCTTATTTTTGTGCATAAAGTATCAAAAACAACACTTTTCGTCAGAGAAGTAAGAGATTTAAAAATATTTACATGACTTTCGTTGAATTTCGTTTAGCAAGCGTAAAGAGGAGCAACGTTCCCTATGTTCATTTTGACATAAAATTTACTTTTATATTTCGTTAAGTAGCTGTGGTTTCAACTCGGGTTGTTTCGTTGTTAAAAATGTTCAAAGATGCTCTTCTAAAAGTCGTGGCTTAAAAGTTGAAGGATTAAATAAGCTCTTGCCGCCTAAACTTTTTCAAGTTTCTCCAAGCTTTATACATAGTACTAAATTGTATTTTTAACTTTATTAGAACTGAAAAGCATAAAAATTAAGACGATCATCACTAATGCTGAAGCTTCGTTAAGTTTCATAAACATTCGTTAAGTTTTACGAAATGAATTCATTCATCGTTATTAAAATCAATAATTTTTTTTGGTACACAACTGCCAAAATTGCCTTAAACCTCTAACTTCTCCCGGCGTTAGGCTGGATTCTCATGGCATTTGAAGGCAAATTAGGGCTAAGTGTCTTCCAGTACATCAGCAGACTAATTTTGACCCTCGTTATTGTCGTTAAGCAGATACAGTATCAACTGACATTCCGCTGTTTCAAAACAATGCACTTAAGATTGAAAAAGATATTTGTTTAAGCACGAAACTTCTTGCTTCTTCAGTCAAAAAATGCACCCCAAAGCAATCCTCCCTCATATTCATTGCAACAACTGGCCAACATCAACCGCCCCATCCGAAAGTGTCATTCTTCGGGTCTCGTAAATCTTAATTCCATCTCTCAACTATCCCCCACAGGAACGGCGACTACACCTTTCGCTCCAAAGTTTTAACTGCAAATTATGTTTTGACACTTTTACTGCCCTACACCACCGTGGATTTATCACTCCTACAAGCACTTTCGGCTAAGAGTGACACGAATGCCACAATAAAACCCGAATCGTTTTATTTTTTCTCTTCGTCGTTGTGGTGAGGGCGGGGGAAAACTATGACGGCCTCCATCGTCTCTAAGACTGCATCTAGCCACCGCGCTAAACTCGTAAAAGCCAAAGGAGGGGAAGAAAAATCAATTCTAGATTACACAACGGTAAGTAGCACGTCAAGCGGGCAACTTGTCCGCCCCAAGGACACAAGACATTTCACAACATCACATCGTCGTCGCCGTCGTCGTCGTTGAGGCTAACTTTCCTCATGACCATAACCCAGGATTGATTAAATCGGAATTTACAACCGGAATGTGGAGCAGCCACGCCGATACAAATACAGTCTCCGCACTGCCGCACCCTCGACCCCGTTGGCGAGCGGGTGCGCCAATGGCCTACGGCTTGGGATGGGCCCTCGAGAATCTGCAATCTAAGCATGTTTCACTGACGAATCTGTTTTTTTTTCCTCTTTTCCCGGGTCTTCTTCACCTCTAACTCCTCTCTGGGGTTTTTCGTATTGAATCAATCAGACCTGCGAGGAAAAGGACTCTTTCAAGTGCAGCTCCACTTGGCGTGGCATGAATAATTTCTATCATCTTCGAGCGCCGTTGGAATTTGAAGACATCCCGGGGTTCGCGGTGACACACGCTCCTACATCTGGGATCACATTCGTGCGAGGATAGCGAACGCTTACGAGCTTCAATCGATACTTTTCAAAGATTGAATGGGGAGATTACGTGACAGCTGCAAGCATGGCACACATTCCTGCTGCTCGCCAATGCGGAATTCGAATGGAATGCAGCAACATTGGGCGTCCGCTTGGTGGTCGTGCTTTGATCGGAGTGCCACAGCAATTAGATTGGTTTCTCCGTCTGAAGGTGGGTGACGGTGGGGTAAACACCTGTCGACGTAATGGCGTCCATCAGCGGTTCGGTAAATCTGAGGGGTGTGTAAATAACGAAATTGCTGTTTGGTCTGCGGTTCTGATGAAGTAGTGGGAGCAAGAGGGAGGCGCATCAAATCGACACCGGATCGCAAAGTGTGGTGGAGGAAGCTGGGAGGAAATTCTTGTGGTTTGGAATCCCGAAATGACAAATAACGAAAACATGAGAAATTCAGTTAATTTTGCAGGGTTGCTAGTATGGGGTGCACATGCCTCCTCTGTGGTGGAAAACATAACCGATGCGACACTTGAACGGTGGAGCGTAAGGTCCAAACTCTGGCACTGTGTGATGGATATCCTGTGACCCGAAGGCGTGGAGGGGACCCGAATCGCGGTGGTGGCACGTCAGCCAAGAAACCTTTGATCTTCAAAGTGTATATCGCCGAACCATCTCTTAAATTTTAGAATTCAATTAAATTTCATCATAGCTTCAACTACATCCCCCTACATCCAACCACCGGCAGACAGACTTATGTTTCAACATTTGCAACAAGCAGAATTTTCCGCACAAAACTTCTAAAGTGGAAATAATCAGAGATCCAGCTGACTCTTGGTGTCGCTCGAACTTCATCTTGGTGCGTACACCCGTTCCCGCGCGCAATGACTCAAATCCAACGCGAACTTCCTGATTAAAGTTGAAACTTGAACTTCTTGAGCACAAAAGTTCGCCATTCTCATCACTCGTAACTCCTCCAGGATGTCCCCTCTCTAAGTTGGAGTGCAAAACTATTTCAAACCACTCACCGGCTGGCGACCACTCACTCACCACTTCCCACCGACACAAAGCGCAAAGAAAAAAGAAAGAAGAAAATTATTTCATCTACCGCCCCTGCCCACCGGGAACTGAAATAGACTCCCACAAGAGGAGCGGGGAAGGGACACAAATCAATATCTGAAGTTATCGATGCAGAAGATTGAATTCCATCAAGCGGACGCCACCGCCGCAGTTCTCGTTCAACGCGCTCCACTGCTCGAAATCATTCCAAATATGGATTTGCATAAAAATCTTAAGTCCCACCCCCGACTTGCACCATCAGCAGACTGCGGTGCAGGTGATGTCCTCTCAAGCCACAATGCCAAACGTATTGATTTCAATTTGGTGAATACCATCCACTCGTGCCCTGTGGTGGAAAGCCACTCATTCAGCGAAATCCTTTTAAATAGAAAGCCTTGATAGGTAGGCACACTACATGTCACCAATCAGGGAGCGTCTTCAAATCGCACGCGGCGGGACTGGAGGGCGCACCACTAACCTCCAGTGGCAGTCACTCAAGGGTTGCTTTAGTGGTGAAAATCCCATAATAGCACTTTTAAGTCTGCCCATTGAAACAATCTTCATGAGCATGAGGGGAGGAATGGGGCTTTCCTCATGCTTCCTCGTGTTTTTTTTTTTTGCACGTCTAGCTAATGGGATCCAACCCCCTCATCATCATACTGTCGCCAGCGTCGTTCTCGTCATCATACTGCCTTCGTCGCCTTCATTGTCATCAGATGTATGTGTGTGGACGCCTAGAGGTACGCTGAGGCTCCTTGGTCGTCCTTGTTTGCGGAAACTCTTAAGGATTCCATCCACGCGATGAAGAGGCGACCGATGTGGTAACAGTCGGTGGGAAGAGGGGCCGACAGAGGGGACGACAGAGGGGAGACATCTGAATGCAGGCAATGAAATTACCTAAGCGATTTTTGAAATTAAACCACCGCCACTTCAAAAGGACTAATTGAAAGTGAATTAACTCGTAAGCACTGTGGAGGCAATCGGGGAAAATGGGAAATCATTAGATATGGTTCGTTGGCTTTTGGCAGATAGTCGATTGACTTGATGGAGTCTGGGTGTTAGTTTTTAAAGAATTAAAAGAAGAAGACGTTTAAGCAGAAGAATCAGAATGTTTCGATATTTTTTGCAGTTGGCTTGGCGAGGTTTTGTCACTGCACTGTGAAACAGTGGCCGCCGTGGCGTAGTGGGTACAGTGCTACGCTCACACGCCGAAGGTCTAAGTTCGATAATCAGCTCAACACGAATTTTTTCGAATTTTGCACGGCATCACCTCTTTCGAGCTACTGACAACACTCAAAGAGCTATAACTCTCTAAGAAAAAGCTTCTCAAATTTCGCCGTTCGGAGTTGGCAAAAATTGTAGGTTCCTTCTACTTGTGAGAGAATAATAGCGCGCACAACACGAGTAGTTGATGAGCAAGCTAGGCCCTGGTTCCCCTGTGAACTATCCCGCCAAAAATTATTATTATTAACGTGAAACATTCGGAGTTCGGATTGCAGGACATCCTTTCACGAGATGGGTCAGCACTTTAATCCGATCATATTAACATTCTAGATCAGGATCACGAATACAACAACGCTTTCCAGACTTCAATAGCTCGAACTTCATATGACACCTCTTGCCAAATACAACTCGAAGCAACACCTAGAAACGGTGCACTGGAACAACGGGGTGTTCCAGTCATGTTTTAGAGACTCGTGGCCACCGACTATAAGCGCTCCAGAATACTCCTTTCGGCCCAAGGAGCATTCTGGAGCGCTTATATGACGGAAACCTGGCTTTTGGAGTATTAATCAATCATTGCCTAACACTAACAAACTAGATGCTCGACTGACTTCTTTCGAAACTGAAGACACAGCAACTGGCCTGCATTTATTCTCCACTTGCCATGCACAGCGAGCCTCAGGCATCTTTGGCAATACCTCCTAGCTTCAACAACACTTTCTCGGTTTCAATAATTGAAAGTAGTCCATCCACTCCGAGACTGTATTAACAACACAATGGTTATCCTCGCAACTATGTGAACACACCAAGTTCCTCGGACAAAGGTATGCATTAGATCTGGATCGACACAAATAGATGGCGCCACCTGCAGTCTTTGGCTGATCTTGGAAGCGATCAGCTCCTTCATTGGAAAGCTGTATCATATGTCAGCAGTGATCAGTGTGCACCAGCGTTAGTTTAAGGCAAGAACATTGCTTTTTTCCCCTTCGAAAATGTCCAATTTTGTTTTAGCCCAACATCATCTACGAAAATAAATAAGAAGTTAAAGATATGTCATGCAGAGAAAATTGCTGTTTTAAGCGTCAAAACCAAGAGCGTCTCGGTCAAACCAAAAAAGTTTGGAATTGGACGCTGTACTGGATTAAGATCCGCACCAAACACAAAGTGAACGCGAAGGATCACAAAACAATATCCGTTCTGAATGAAATTTGAATTAATTCGAGAGAAAGAAAATTGGGTTGCGAACAAGTGGAAACATGGCGATTACCATATTAAACTAGGAAACGACTTTAGTGATTGACATTAAAGAAAGGGATTTTTGCATCGAAAGGTGACTGAAGATGAAAATTGAATATACTTCGACGGAGAGCTTGGTGTACCCGTTCCATCATCGTCCACATCGACATAAGAAAAAACATCCTCGACGTCAAATATCCTCCGTTCAAAGGTGGTGAAACCAGTGTGATGTACTAAGAAACGCAGAACAGCCGAAATCATTGTTTCGACTACAAATAATGCGTTTGAGTCGTGCATTCATTGAGAAACGGGCAGAAACGACCGAAAGACATGAAAATGTAATTTTACAACATGAAAACTCTAAAATAGGTGGGTTTCCCCACACGCCAGTCTCCAGTCCTAACACCTTTTGCCAATCAGCTTTTTCGTCGAATTAAAAACGATTTGAAAATTCAATTCAAAATTGAGTTCAGATTTTGTTAATACTGAAAACTAAATAATGGCAAAAATTGCATGGATGCCAGAGAGGTCTCATTTCCAAGAGAATGTTTTCGTAAATGATTGCACGATGTATGTCATAACGTTCTGAGTACTAAGGTCGCCTTTTATATACCGGGATTCGGCAACTCTAGTGTTGTAATTTGGCAACTAAAAACTCTATCGTAAAGTTTAACATTTTTGAGGTTAAACGTATTCAGAACGTTTTGACATGCAAGCGCTATTTGTGTTGTTTACAGCAACTAAAGAGATTCATCTCGCCCAAAAAATGGAATTAAATCGTGAAATTTTTCGTGCGATTATTTTTTACAACTTTCGACGTGAAGTAACTCAACAACAGTGCATCGATGAGCTCAATTCAATTTTTGGCGATGAAGCTTCATCAAGGACCAGTGTTTATTGATGGTAGTTCCCGAAGTCGTTTGAAGTTTTCGAATCCGAACCACAGGGACAACGCAACAGAGGACGTCCTAGACTGAGATGGCGCACACAAGTGGAAAAGGACCTCAACCATCTTGGAGTGCGCAATTGGAGACAGCTGGCAAGAGATCGTGCTAGCTGGAGAGGCATGTTGGTTGAGGCCCAGGTCCACCCCGGACTGTAGCGCCATCCGAAGAAGAAGAAGAAGAAGAAGTTCCCGAAGTCGTAGTTCCCACCAAGACGAATTTCGTGAAGGTCATCCAAAATCAGTTGTTCTTCCCAAAATCCATTGATGCTGTGCGCCGAATGATATTGGAAGATCGTCATGTGACCTATTGTGAGATTGAGACAAGCTTAGGCATTAGTGGGACCTGCGTACATTCAATATTGAATGAACATTTGACCGTCAAAAAAATGTGTTCGCGTTGGATTACACACAATTTGTCAATTGTTCATAAAAAGGCTCGTGTTGATTGATCAAAAGAAATGCTCCGAAAATACGACCGCGGTGCTTCGAAACACGTATTAGACATCGTGAAAGGTGGTAAATCGTGGATTTACGCGTATGAGCCCTAAAATAAACAGCAGTCGACTGTATGGGTATTTCACATTGAGTGAAATTTAACAAAAGTTGCTCGCGCACGAAGCACTTCCAAGGAAATGGCCGCCTGTTTTTTCGAAAAAACTAGACGTGTCGCAACCGTACCACTAAAACAGCTCAGAACAGTCAATTCAAAATAGTACACAACGATTTGTTTGCCAGTTGTCTTCCAAGAAATCAGGAAAACCAATCGCCGAAGACGGATCACTCTTCACCACGACAATGCGAGCTCTCATACATCGGCTCAAAGAACTGCGTTTTTGAGCACTCAAAACATCGATTTGATGAGTCATCGACCGTATAGTCCCGACTTGGCACCGAATGACTTCTTTTTATTCCCGTACATATAAAATAAAATGAGAGGTCAACGTTTTTCGACATCTGAAGAAGAGGTTGAGGCGTTCAGAATGCATGTTTTGGTGATACCTCAGAGTGGCCTCAGGTGCTTCGACAATTGGATCGAACGCATGCAAAAGTGTATAGATCTTAATGGGGAATATTTAAAAAACAATAAAGCTATTTTCGGTGATTAATATTTGTTTTTGTTCTCTAATCCCGAAATATAAAAGGTAACCCCCGTACGTATAACCTCAAAAATCTCAAACTTTACGATAGAGGCGGCAGTTGCTAAATTACAACACTTTTTTTTTTTTTTTTATTTGGCATCATTTTAACAATTTCTATAATTTACGAAATTTGTTTGGAGAGATATGGTTATTGTACCTTACTACTACAAAATTCATAAAATTGGTTACAATTATATCACAGATCTTTTGATACATTTTGTAAGAAAAAGCCGTTATAAAAAACCTTCACTAAAACATAGATTACAACACTAGGGTTGCACAATCCCGAAATGTAAAAAGCAACCTTCGTACCAGAGAGATGGGAAAAAGTTAATTAAGTGCTGTGTTTTGTTTATTTTCTAACACAAACAACTTATTTGTACAAAACTCGAAACGTTTCATTTGGCAAACCAATGCAAACTCATTTTCAAGATTTTCGTTTGATTATAATTTAGTCCGTGTAAAGTTTAAGCAACCGTTCAATTAATATCTGCTGGGTTGTCACACACTGGTGAAGAATATATTTCTAAAATGATTGTTTTAATTTTTTGTGAGGAATGGTCATTTTTTCTTCTCAATCTAGCTTCTGTAGAAGGCGGTATGAAGGACGCCAAGTCAAGAGACTGCATGCAAGTGCACTTCGTTCATATTGACACCACTGAGTGAGCATTTGAAAACAAGCTGTGGTCAGATTGATTTTCTTTCAGTACAAATGGTGCTTTCAGGGCATCTTTTATTTGGTATTCTGATTGTGAGGGTTTTTAGGAGAACTTTCCTCCAAGATTGGCAAAAGCATACGCCTCGCTTTCGATAAATTAATTGACTGCCGCCACGGTCAACAATGATACTAGGGTCTAACTACTTCAACAACTTATAGTGTTGTGCCTGCTTCTACTTCCTCACGAACTGAAGTGACTTACAGTCTCTTGATGACTTCGGAATACGAAATATAAGAAACAGAAGGAGGTAGAACTGACGACGAATGAAATACGAAACCTGCGATTCTGCACCTGCCTACTTTACCGTGACGCAATAATAATAATAAGAACAATAATAAAAATAATAATAAAAATAAATAAAAAAAAATAAAAATAATAAAAAAAAAAAATAATAATAATAATAATAATAATAATAATAATTGTTAGCGCGACAGTCCACAGGGGGACCAGGGCCTAACTTGCTCATCAACTTACTCGTGTTGTGCGCGCTACTATCTTCTCACGAGTAGAAAGGACCTACAGTATTTTGCCGACGCCGAACGACGGAGTTTAAGAAGCTTTCTTAGACAGTTCTCACTCTTTGAGTGTTGTCAGCAGCTCGAAAGACGTGGTGCCGTGATAAAGTGAAAGTTCTTACACTTTGAGTGTTCAGCTCGAAAGACGTCAGCAGCTCGAAAGACGCGGTGCCGTGAAAATTCGAGGTGTTCAGCCGAGAATCGAACACAGACCCTTCGGCGTGTAAGCGTCGCACTTTACCCACTACGACACGGCGGTCGTGACGCAATATATCTACGAAAATATATTCTGAAAACAACATTTTTCTACTTCTTCAAAATTGCCCACAATAAAATAAAAAAAAATCGAAAAGAAAATTTTAGATATCAGAACTTTAAGCCAAGAAACCGATTCATAAGTCAATACAAAATGTGTCTTAAGTATAACAGAAAGGCTATCAACATTTTGATAGTGACGTAAGGTTTCGTGGGAATGTTATTTTTATTTCAATGCACTCGTTTTCTACAAGGCTTAGGACGAAAAAGCTCCAATCCGTGCCCAGACATTGTGTGGTAACTTTGCTTGGCATTGCCTCACAGGACTAGTATTCAAATGACAACGCTACTTGTTGCTGGTCACCTTGGACTATACTAATCACAACTGCACGCGCGTTCTCTGAAGTTCTGAATTTTCGTAAAGATGTTAGGAAAGTGCCGTGTAAGTGTCAATGCCGGGCAAAATTCCAGAGATCCATGATGAAGCGACTTTTAAGCTGTAATCTTTGTACGCACGATTAAAACGTAGAACACAGGCTTCCGTTGTTAGGTTTGAACTTCACTCATTTGTGGGATTCACCACTGAAAATGTTGGTTCTGCAAATGTATACGAATATCGAAATCAAACTTTATTTTGGATTGAAATCGACCACAAGCTTTTAGCGAAGCAATTGAGACTTAAGCCTCTTAGCTTCACAAGCACCAGAATGGATTCAACTTTCTTATCAAACTGAGTTCTTTAGCAACACCTAACCAAGATTAGGAACCTCAACGACACCCAAGGTTAGCATATTTCATAATCAAGGATCAATATTTTTTTAAATCGCGACTCATGTTGTCTCATTTTGTTCGACCCTCTTCCGTGTCGTATCACCTTATTTAGACCGTCAAAGGATGCTTCTTTGGTCATAAAAGATCTCAGCGTGTTCGTTCACTGATGAACGATCTGCCAATACTTAGTGAGTAAACGCAGCACTTATTTCCCAGTCTGGCAGTGATAACAGAGAGACATTTCCCATAGATTAGCGCGTTTACCGATGTGTCCTTCACATTCTCTCATACATTCCCGACAAAGCAACCCTCAAACTACTCGCGTTCATTCCTCAACATAACCTACAAGTCGATTGTCCCGTAGTTGCGTTATTTTAATTCAAGCACGAAAACCAGTCCATCACCACACACCGCAAAAGCAGATCTCTGCGCACAGCACATTGCTCATAAAACCAAAACCCTCAGCACGTGACAGAGTGTAGCAATTACTCAGGGAGATGCACATGATATGTCTGCGCTCCCAAATAAATCATCCGTCCACCGAATGAATTAAATTTGACCCCCATTCGGGGCTGTACACCCCACCGTTGCGGCTTCACAGAACCTCTGAACTCGCCAGATTTGAGGGCGCCACTCCTCGTTGTGGACTGGTCGTTCGTCTGTGCTGCTCCTCGAATCATTCTGGGTCATTTGTTAAAGTCAATCCGTCCGCATCGAGTGGTGTTGCCTTCGATTTCTGAAAGCCGCCTTGTGTGTGTGTGTGTGTGTGTGTGTGTATGTCATCTCCAGTGTCCCCCGCCCACAACCGGACACAGAGTGAATCTAATCTTGACCTTTAGTCTCTCCTCACCCAAACTGCTCACTCTGTACCTTTGCAGCTGCAAATGGGTCAGGCGAGGGGGAGGGACTGGAATTGGTCTAGTATCCCCTTCTGGTCGCACATTCCCCCGAGCCAATAAACTACGTAAATGAATGGAAGATGATCTCTGCCTTTGAATCCCAGTCACGTAGTTACCAATTCATTACACACTGTTGCTGTTGTTGTTTGTTGTTGTTCGGTGCTCCGCTTGTTTTTCTCCCTTTCTCTCTCTCGATGTGTGCGCCGTGCTCTAATATATTTATTAGATTGCTTCTCGAGGTCGATCCCCGCGTTTGGGATAGATATTGGAGCGAATGAGCGCTGGCTCCAGGGGGACAAATTTCGTTCAATGATGTGCCAGGACACAGAGAACCGCCGCCAACAACCACCTGAGCAAATGGCAGCAAATGAAAACAAGTCACTGCCGGCTGCGGCATCAGCCAGAATACAGGATTAGGACAGAAACCGAATTAGGATTCTTAGATGGTGCAGATATTTATAGTTCATGTGGTGTCATTTATTGTTGCGCCATAGATGGGGTCTGGGGGATGACTGCTTCATCGTTCTCCAAAATAACAAATCGGTTAAGCAGATATGTTGGCGGGAATACATGGGGAACGGGACGCATTTGAATTTTATTGCTTTTCGATGGGTCGCCGACGCCTTGGGGGCGGGAGGGGGAGTGGAGCAGAAATTTATGACGGCCAATGGAAGCAGTGTAATCTTCAATAATTGTGATGTTTGTAGACGACGGGTGCGGATGGAGTTCATGGATTGTATGTGTGTCTGGGATTTGTGACGGAAAGTTTCACTTGAAATTGCAGATTAAGTCGATTGTCTGACGGGGAGCGACTTTAACTGAAATCAGAGTTGGGGGTGGCTGGGTAGCTGGGTAGCTGCCGACTCAGCATCATGGTGGAACGTCTTAATGGCATTGTTTGTTCGGCCTAAATACACAAACTTTGGGGTTTCGTAAAAATTCTAGACATCTTCGTTGTCCTTGTGTGCGCTCACACTCGATTTGGGGATGGATGGGCAAGCGAGTGAGGACCGGTCTTGAACTGGTGCAAACAAGGGCAGCAGAGTTTGGAGACGTTGTATATTTTGCAGCAAATGTGACTTTCTGGCTATCAGCTGGATTAAATTCACAGTTTGTCTAGGACAAGCGCTCAATCCGTTTGGAAATCAGGGGGAAGGAGAGGTCTCAAAGTCTGAGAAGAGACGAAAATGAAAATGTCGGCGAGACAGAATTGAACGCATTTCTTCGTCAATTAGAAAAAAAAAACAGAGTAGCTGCCTCCAGAGCGGTCCTTTGGATGGTTGTTCTTACAGATAGTCCTTGACTCATGCCGAGACATTGATCTGTCGCGCCCCCACTAACCCCCCTAAAGTGAGATCTGGTCAAGGGTATAATGGCGACATCAGCCCTCGGAACCCTCAGAATCACCGTACGCCAAAGCTCGATTTGAAAGCACCGCTAATACAGCCCAACGGACACTTAATCTAATTAAAAATGTTCAAATTGAAACGCTAAGCTACCCAGCTCGGAGGGAGATTAATTTCAGCCGCCGTCGACGCCGCCGGCCCATGAGTTATTTACGCAGAGGAAATTACACATCCTTTTTTGCCCCATGATTCAGAGCATCACATGCTGTCGCTGAATGAGTCGCTGCTGCTGCTGCTGCTGTGGCTGCAAGCAGGAAACCCCTGACACACTTTGTCCGTTGAAATAGCATTCCAACGGCTTGTGCATGACCCTTAAGTGTGTCGGTCTGTGCTTAGCTACGCTCCATAATTTTTGTCGCAGCCGGAGAATTTCCATACCGCCACACACGGCTCACACTCTCGCGGGGAGCTCTCACATGATGTATTATTTGGAGGACTCGCTGTGGGCCGGCTGGGAGACCACCGCCGGCAGCGAGGGGGATCCGCCTTTTAGCTTGGGAAATAGTTTTGGAGACAGTCCCGCTGCGGAGGGAATGTTATTTCTGCATTCCTTTGTGTTGCCCCTTTTCGGGGTCCTGCACTGGAAAAATATGATTTCCTCTTTCCTTCTGTCTCCGGGCAAGTGGAGTCGGGACATGTATGAGTGCGGAGCCCGACTGACTCTGGTAATTGATTTGAAATCATGGAAGCTGAATTCACTGAGTCACCCTGTCGGAGTGAAGTAAGATGGATTTCGGGGCGAGTTAGTTGTACATTTACGCTTCCCGTGTGGATTTTTGAGAATGTTGCTTATGTTGATTCAGAAGAGGGTAAGAAATGGGTAATGGTAAAAGTTTTTGAAGATCTCCGTGCCTGGCACTAGTTTGGCCAACAGACGGGTGATGCATGAGGGCATCTTCTTGAAATGAAAATTTATAATGTGTGCTCTTCTGTGAGCTCTCCTGACATATACCCTGTCCCTGAAAGTCGATCTTGTGTTGCAGGCTTAGTTTTTTTAATGAGTCAGTGGCATAAGTCGCAGAGGTGACGTATTGGATTGTTGTTCATTTTATAGAAGTCATTTTTGGCTTTACTAGGAGCACGTTGCGTTTGTGAATGCACAAGAGTTGCAGGCGGAGAGTCAGAGTGGGCCGAAGAAGCTTGCAAATTAGATAGTTGTCTAGGAAGAACTAAGAACGGTCAACTGAGGCACGTACTGCACCGATTTCTACCGAAAGGGGAAGATATCGTCTAAATAAGCGTTTAGTGCTTAAGGTAGTCATAAGAAGAATGTCGTTTGGTAGAGTCCAATTCTGGGACAAAATATATTTAAGCAAACTTTTGGAACATAGGCTTACTCGCGCCCAGCAACACGAAAGAACTTTGAATCCATGCCATTAAGACAACACAACAGACGACGACCTAGACTAAGATGGCGAACAAAAGTGGAGAAGGACCTCAACCAACTTGGAGTGCGCAACTGGAGACAGCTGTCGGAAGATCATGCTGGCTGGAGAGGCATTTTTGGTTGAGGCCCAGGTCCACCCCGGACTGTAGCGCCACAACAAAAAGGAGAAGAAGAAGAATTACAAAAGAACGGACGCTGAATGTCTCATTTACGCCACCAGCAATGTTGTAAAGAATTTGAGCACAGATTTGGAAAAGGACAGGGACAAATAGTCCCATCGACAACAGGTAGCCTGCACAGCAAGCCATCCAAGATCTGGTTCAGGCTGGGAAACTCCACCTCGCTGTGGAACGAACATTTATAATCAGTACACCTCAACATAAGAGACGTTATTTTCAACGGCGCAAAATCACAGTAACACCTGACACTGCTCAAGAATTCTGAGATTAAGTCCAAATTGGAAGAAAATATTTGACGTCGAAAGGTAAAAGATCCTGCGCGGGATTCTTATCCCTCTTTAGGGACAAAATACAAGGATGCAATGAGATTTTAGTGTCGGCATTTAAATTAATTTTCTAAGACATCACCGTACTTTCAAAGCAGGGCCATGGTCAGTACTTCACTTCCTAATTTTGTCTGTGAAGGATGGGGTGTTCTGGGGTCACTCTGTGACGTAGTAAGCTGTAACGCCGTTTTGAGGGTTTCTAGACAGCTTACAAGCAACATGGGAAGCCAGTTCTGCTAAAACCGTGAAATTGCAAAAACAAAGTCTTGAATTTAACTTAATATTTAGAACAAAGGATATTTTTCAAAATTCCTTACTCTTGTTTGATGTTATACTTTGACTGCCAACATTGAAATTTTTTTATATCAAATTGTTAAAGTTTTCTTACAATACACTGCACCCTTCTGCCTTAAAATTAGAAGTTTTTCAATATCATTGAAATTTTAACACATTTTACGCGTTACTTGCTTCTGTGAGACGTTGGGCACTAAATAAAAACTGCTCCTTTGAGGCAACTCACAGAAAAACTTACGACAGTAGTTTCTTCATGTTATCTCGTGTTATTCCCTGTGGTTGTTGTCTCCTCTTAGTAAGTGTTATACAAGTGAGTGCGCCATGGGATAATAATATTTTCGCTCAGTTACAGGTTTCGGACAAATATGCTTTTGAAATGGAAAGACACAATTTGAGTGGAAATATATTGGAACGGGAACCAGAAATAGAAGAAAGTGATGAAAATTTTTGAAGAGACGATTTTGGACTTTGATAATATTCGGCGCCAACATAATAATAATAATAATTGTTGGCGCGACAGTCCACTGGGGAACCAGGGCCTAGCTTGCTCATCAACTACTCGTTTTGTCCGCGCTACTGTTCTCCCACGAGTAGAAGGGACCTACAGTTTTTTGCCGACTCCGAACGGCGATATTTGAGAAGCTTTCTTAGACAGTTATTACTCTTTGAGTGTTGTCAGCAGCTCGAAAAAGGTGGTCCCGTGAAATATTAGAAAAATTGGTGTTGAACTGGGAGTCGAACCTAGACCCTTCGGCGTGTGAGCGTCGCACTCACCCACTACGCCACGGCGACCATTCGGCGCCAACATGTTGATCGTAAATTAGATTTCGACCCAGAACATTAAGATTTTAACACGTTCGATGTGGAAGTTTCGCCGTGGCGTAGTGGGTAGAGTGCGACGCTCACACGCCAAAGGGTCTAGGTTCGATTCCCGGCTGAACACCTCGAATTTTTCACGGCACCACCTCTTTGGAGTTGCTGACAACACTCAAAGAGTAATAACTGTCTAAGAAAGCTTCTCAAATTTCGCCGTTCGGAGTCGGCAAAAAACAGCAGGTCCCTTCTACTATTGAGAGAACAGTAGCGCGTACAAAACGAGTAGTTGATGAGCAAGCTAGGCCCTGGTCCCCCAGTTGACTGTCGCGCCAACAATTATTATTGTTATTATGTGGAATTTTTTACAAAAGATGAAATTAAGATATGTTAAGTCGTTGAAGCAAACATTTGGATGGAGATTTTTCTTGCCAGAAAAATAATTCCTTTCACTGGAATACCCGACACTCTAACGAATTTTCAACTATA
The DNA here is from genome assembly GCA_955652365.1 of Eristalinus aeneus. Lineage (NCBI taxonomy): Eukaryota > Metazoa > Arthropoda > Insecta > Diptera > Syrphidae > Eristalinus > Eristalinus aeneus. The sequence continues at coordinate 28,074,030 of OY019131.1, read as the reverse complement.
AGCTGTCCTAAGGCCTCTTACTTTCTTGTTTATGAGGATGTTCTACAGCTCAAAGTTTTAAAAGCAGAAAGGTTTAAAGAGCAGGAAATACATTGCGTTCTAATCATGCTTGCTTCATAAAATGAATGGGCTCCCTAAAATGTCACAGAGATTTCTCAGACTTTAGCTGTGGGTGGGCCTTGCAAAGTAGGAAACTATTTTTGGCGTTTTTACGTCAGAAAAGCATTTTGCACTTTTGCTGAATTCATGTATAATGCTGCCACCATCTCCTTGCTGACTTCCTTGACTGCTTTAATCTTCAGACTGTTCAGACAGTAAGCACAAGCTTTGGATAAGAATTCATAGGCTGAACTTAAACATATACCAGGTATACCGGTATGAAATTTTTGAAAATAAAACACTTATTTTTAATGGGAAAGTAAAAATAGTTAATTCAAAGTATTGGCCATTATTTTCTACACATTTTCACCACCTTTCTGGCAATTTATGAATACCAGGCCAATAAAATTGTTCGCCTTTTACTGCAAGCCAATCCGGCACCCAATTTTCGACATCCTCGTAAGAATCAAAGTGCTGCTCAGCCAATGCCTGTCCCATCGATGAAAACAAATGGTAGTCGGAAGGAACCAAGTCTGGTGATTACGGTGGGTGGGGTAGCTGCTCCCAGCCAAATGTTTTGATTGTATCCTGAACTGGTTTTGCTTTGTGTGCAGGTGCATTGTCATGGAGCAAAATTACCTTGCCGTGTCTTCTGGCCCATTCTGGTCGTTTCTCGATCAATGCATGGTTCAAATTGATCATTTGTTGTCGGTAACGATCAGTATTAATGGTTTCACCAGGTTTTAGGAGCTCGTGGTACAGCACTCCTTTCTGATCCCACCAAACACACAGCATTGTCTCCTTTCCGAATCGATCTGGTCTTGCAGTTGATGTTGATGGTTATTCCAGATTAACCCATGTTTTTTTTTCATTTAGTATTCTTAAAATAAATCCATTTTTCATCGCCAGTAACAATCCGATGTAAAACTGATTTTCATTCGTGTCTTTGAAGTAAAATTTCACAAGAGTTTTTTCGGTTTTCCATCTGTCTTTCATTCAATTCATGCGGCACCCATTTTCCACACTTTTGGATCCTTCCCACAGCTTTAAAATTGTCAGAAATTGTTTGTTGTGCAACATTTAACATTGCTGCCATTTGCTTTTGACTCAAAGTGTCATCTTCATTCAGTATCGTTTGCAATGCGGCGTCTTCAAACTTTTTTGGTGGCCTTCCACGTTCTTCATTTCTCACATCAAAATCATTATTTCTGAACCATTGAACCCATCTTTTGCATGTTGCTTCTGATAGAGCATGATCACCATATGCCTCGACAAGCATTCGATGGGACTTTGCAGCATTTTTCTTCAAATGAAAACAAAAAATTGATGCTTTCCGCAAATCACCATTTTCTGGTACAAAATTCAACATTTTTAACACGATCAAAAATTATGATTTTGTCTGTTCAATGACTTGTTGTATACCAAATATTTTTCACAGATGTCATGGCAAACAAACAAAAGAAATTAGGGCTCGTTCACAACAAATGTTCCCTATCGAGACATTTGTGCCTTGACGCTCATTTCATACCGGTATACGTGGTAAATGGATTCGAAGGGGAAGATGTTTTCGAGACAATATTTGGAATGGAGAAGTCAAGAGAAACATTAATTCTCTTATCGATTGTGGACTTCCGATGAAATTTAAATTTCCACATCATCCCAGGAATATTCGATGCGCAGTGGGTATTAACACATATTGAAAGTTCTGAATTCGATTGTAGGTCCAGGAGCATTTTTTAATTCTTTCACAGTTTTGTGTTGAAAGTCGGAAAGAAACTTTAGGTCCCTTCCACTTGTGATTGAGCAGCAACATGTACAACACGAATAGTTGCTGTAGAAGCTAAGTCCTAGCCCAGTGTGGATTTCTTTGTCATTAAAATATTGAATTGCAGTGCGTCTTTGTGGAGATGTAACCATAAACCAGAGTGAGGCCAGCAGAAAGGCAGATAGGCAGGCGCACTAGTAAGCACACTTTCCTTTAAATGAATTGTTCTGTTTACTGTGTGTTTACATCTGCCACTGACCGAGTTACGCTACCATTTCCAAATTTGTTGTTATTATGGCATAACACCTTACCATCAAAAACCCCAAACTAGTGCAGCAGACCCTCCTTCAGTCTTGTCTTCCCAATTAAATGCTTGATGGAGTCCAAACCTGAACTATCTCAGGAAGGCTGAGACACAGGATGGCAACCCAGTCAAAGTCTCTCAATCTTTCGTGCCCATTTCGGGACTTAATGAGTCTCCCTCACGACATTATAATCTTCAGTCCAGCGAATCTGGGATCCCTGCAGTCGTTGGTTTCAGCACAGATTGTAGCCCTGTTGACGGAGAATCAGAGCTCCTTAAAAAGTTTTGTTAAGTAAAATGTTGCAGCTACCTGAATGCAAGTTCTTTAGTACAATAGCTGCTGCTTCTCCTCGGGGTGACATATTTACGAACCCCCTCTCCATTGTCCTATGCAACATTTTCTGATTTGCATAGCAGCCCCTCGATCAAATTTCACCCTAACTGAAGGATTGTCTCAATTTGTCAGAAGTACCGTGGCGACGCCTTATCTCGAGGAACCCTCCGAGAAGTAAAGTGTCATGTTACAACCGCCAGCATGCCAAAGTTACCTTGATAAATAAATTACTGTCGCATTTTCAGATGCACCACTCCCCGTTCAGATATCTTCGAACCAGCAGCGATAACTCATTACATTAAGTCGCAATGTTTAGCTACTGCTTATCCACGCGTGCAATATCCACCCTACCCTTAACCTTCGCCCGCTTTCCCTTTGCAACAAGCACACCATTGTGACACGGAATACTATGCAAACAAGAGCCGCATCGCTCTAGGATATGGAAACTTTGTCGTTTATCTTGCATCCCCTCAATATCCTGCTTCAGCGTGCAGCCGTGCAACTCCGCCAGTCCCGGAGCTGGCAGTAAGACAAACTTCGGGCGCTCATTCTTGGGACCGACGTCTCCTTGTTTACGCGCGCAAAACAAATTCCATTCACTCGCGCGGGACTTCTGTGGAAAACACCCACTCCACCGCCAGGGGGGAGGACAATTGAAAACTTTTAGCCCAGGCTTTAATTATATAAATTACTTGGGCAAACGTGTGTGGGAAGGAGCGGACCACCAGCGGTGGGAGTCTGCAGGCCCCCTTCCCCAAGTGCAGCCGGCACAGCCCCGATGGGTCCACGGAAGGAATCAAAGGATTGATGACGCAAAAAGTTTCCTCATCGGTTGATTGCCAAGTAATTATGTGGGAAATTTATTGCTGCGAAAGTTTGTCATGTTTTGAGCGGCATTCACAGTTAATGGCTTTTTAATGGCTGCGCGAAATGAACAACGGTTATCGGCGGACGAATTGACACTTAACACTTTGTAAGGGATGCATATCGCGGCGGTGCTCCGCCGAGGTTTATTTGTCAACTTACTGCCCCTTGCGGGCTAATCAAGCGCTGTCTGTAAACTGAGTTTGATCACGTTTTATGTGATGCTTGCGGTTTGAAAATATTCTATGTGGTGAATGACGGGAAGGGATTTTGTTGGAAGGTTTGAATGCGGGCCATGACGTGTGAAGAACTGGTCGTAGGAGAACACATATTTGAGAATCTTAGCCCTTGAACGAAGCTTCACTCCAAGCATTGTCGCTTCAGATGTTCCCACCTGTAACCACACATAAAATCTACTCAAAGCTGATTCTAAGCCTGAGACATGGTTTTCTACAAAATAGGATGTCCCTTGTGGAGACAGCTGCACTGTCTGCAGCTTAGGCACAGAGACTCCAGAGTGCTGTGCTAAAGAAGGTTTTCAAAATTTCTAATTCCGATATTTGATGAAACAAACGGAAAAAAGTATGGATGGCATCAACATCCATTTCTGGATCATCCGGAATGTGTCGAAGCGAGAAAGATGACAGTCTCAGTTGAAAGTATGGACCCATCTTGGCATTCAAATCACCAATGGCAGGGAGGTGTTGAGCTTGCCACACCGATTACTCATAGAACGATGTCACAGTTGTGGTCAGATGTGGGATTTGGTTTTACGTGATCACCTGCCTTAACGGCTTATATCACGGGAAACCTTTTTCCCAAGAGTCGTAAGTAACGCAAGACTAAACGCCTTAGTTACCCAAGTACCAAACTGAGTTCATGCTTGAGGGGCAATCACCCCATTTTGGTTTGATGCGAAGCCTTTCTCAAACCTCTTCCGCTCTTTGGGTCGCAGCGCCCGGTTGAGAATGCAACTCCACACTGAGAAGGGATAGTCCCCTAACCGACTTGCCTAGTTTTGCTTAAACAATGAACTAGACAAGGCAGCACAGTACACTATCCTCGACTCTACCCGCGATGTTAGGTGGTAAACCACTGCCACGACGATACTCCCACAAGAGAGCCTACCGCACGGTCAGGCTGGAATCGAAGTTCCAGGGGCTCCTGACCTTCCGTGGCACCAGAATATAGCCTCTGGTCAAGCTGTCACTACCAGTCAGGTTCCCTCAAAGCCTGGGTTTGTTAGCCGCCATCCCGCCACAGATGGTCTTTTCTTCATCAGTGTTTCCGTTGTCACTATAAATAGTAATACGGATGTGATTTTGAATCATGTGATTCATAAATCCAGTCACATCATCTGGACAGTTGTGGTCAGTGGTCAGTTCAGTCAGACATTAAGAAAGGATTTTGGAAAGGATTTCTTGCTCTTGTCTCAGTTTGTAAAGAAAGACTTTCATAAGAGACGAGAAACCGTGATTCGATCAGTGGATCTACGTCTCGAGATTTCATGGAGGATATATCCTGCCCTTCCTAGAGAAAATATGCCACGCTGCAAATCTACACTTTTGAACACTGGCCTAGTTTACAATAAATTGCTCAATCATTGTGACTTTTAAGAATCCTGTATAAAAAACTTCCTTGGAAAAACGCAGTGAGGCAAAAACCTTTAAGTCGCTGTTAGTCCTCTGGCAGTGATAGGGAGCTTTTGGCAAAACCTGGGGTCTATCACCAAAAACATCCATATAGGTCTACACGGCAATGGTAAGACCACTTCTCTCATATGCATCAGTCGTTTGTTGTTACAATTTTTCGCGCCAATACGTGATTGATGTTTAACCAAGCTTCAAAGAACAGTTGTTCTTTGTTGAGGGCCTCCCTCAACACGCCTGCCTCTGCTCTCGATGCACTGATCAATCTCCCTCCCTTTGACCTCCACATCATGGGATGAACACTCAAGGCCATCTCTCGACTATAAATGAATTTTTTTTAGTTCAACTCGCACTGGAGCTTTGTTAACCTCGCACGCCGTATCTCCGCATAAGCATGCCGTCTGATGCGAGGTCACCTAGATTACAGCTGCGACGCTTATACAAAGTCGACTTTCCCCTTGTCCTGGGCTGGCACTGACCAGAAACTGAACCGGGAAAGATCCTGTATATGATATCATTCTCTTACGAGCAGAAGAGACCTACAGTTTTCGGCGGCGGCGAGCGGCGTTTGAATAGACAATTTGGAGTTGTTAGGAAGTGCACCGTGAAGTGATACCGCTGAAAAATGCCAGTTCAGGAATCGGACTTGGAATGTTCGGCATCTGAGTGTTGCATTACACTGCAGTTGCATTACGTATTCACTTGGAAAGAGAAACAGACATCTGTATTTGGTGGCTTCCGTCTTATTGCCTTCGCTAAGTTTCTTCTAACGAACGATTTTTTGATACGCGAAACTGCATTCCCATCCTTTTCCCATGATGGGCTCTCTAAATGAAAGAAATGGAATTCAGACACATTTAAATCAAAATGAAGAAGATTTTGGCAAAAACACATATGTAAGTTATTTCTCATTTCTGTTCGTCTTAATTTTCCAAGGCAAGCATTTTATTTGTTGCCTTTGTTCATTTGTTTATTCACGCGTTGATTTGCATATTCGTGCGTTATTCACGCGTTGGTTTGTATTCTTCAGCTGGTTTTGCCAGTGAAGCTAAAATCTTCTCCTACCTAAACCTGTGGACTGTATTCAACGCTATTGCGGACACAAACCATATTGCGATCCGAGACATTCGAACACACTTCAGAAGGTTTCTGTGTATTTTTGGAGAGATTTAGCTCATGGGGGATTTTTTCATGTGCCCAACAAATTCCAGACTAAGCAGAGTCGAATCCCAAACACTGAATTGAGATTGACGATGCACCAGATTTGATGCTTCCCCACCCAGTCAGGTTATCGAATTTTTCAAATGACTGTGACCTCAAACTGCAGCATTCTCTACTTCCTGACTGCTTGTCAAACCTAAAACCGAGTGCACAGATACATCAAGCTCTGCCATGTCGCCCAAAAGCTGCACACTGACAGTGACACGCCGGGCGGTTACATCCCCAAGCCAAATCATGCCCAAGCCCATTTGTTCGAGTTACACAATCCAGTGGGTAAAACAATTTTACTCAACCCCATGTACACGTCCATCCCTCTTCTTTTCATTCACTAGTTCACCCCTTCCCACCCCGCTATCCAGTCGAACTCAATTTGCGTCCTCTTTTATTGTTTCGTTCGAGGCTGACGGTATCTGCGGCAATCATCGTGGCGTCCGATTGGGTGTGCACCGTTATAAGTTGATTTCCTTTCAGTTTACCAAATGACCCGAAATCCATTCCCTCCTCGTTCACCGCATGCAAAGAAACAGAACCACCGACGCCGCGCCGCCCCAGAAACGCAGAAGACCCTTGAAAACACATGTCGCCACTAATTTATGGCGACACTGGATGTGAGATCCTCGCATAATCCTGGTGGGTCGTTTCGCCCTATCTGGAAATCAAATTTCCTTACATTTTCCGAGGCGAGAAGTCCTGTAAGTGCGTTTTTACAAACTTCCGCCCGAGAGCTATTTGGGAATAAAGTGCTTTAGCATAGTTCTCGACACACACGAGACTCGACGCAGAGAGGTGGTTGTTGTGGGCGGGTCCGCTCTTGTAGATTGAGAGGCGTTGATAACGTCTGCATGTTAAGTGATTTATACGAGGGAGGACGCCTGCAAGTGGAAGGACACAAGTCCTCCTACGGCTGACGTGTGAAATTTGCATCGTTGTGCAGGAGACTGTTGGAACGACGGAAGCTGGTTTGGGGACGAGAGGTGAGCGACAAGTGTTTTTTTAAGTTTTCTGTGTGCAAGGAGGACACAGTTTATTTCTAAACAGGTGACTCAATTTGGAAGTGACTGACGTTGTGCGGTATGCAAATATTTTGTGAACAACTCAAGGAACAACACGAGGGCACGAGGACAGCCAGGCAGTAGTGGGGGTCGAAAATGCGGTCATGGAGAAACTTTTTGTTGCACGTGTGCAGTCGGGCTGATTGCCACAATGCTCGAGCATCGCTTCGCAGTCATCCAGTCACCAGCCGCACAGCTTTACACTCCGCACTCAGCACTAAAATTCAGTCATTTCAGGAAACCATTCATAAATCCTCATAAAATTATCAAGGAACCAACACCCACGCACCCATTCCCATGCGACCGTCACCGTGTCCAGCGAAGATATGAGGCACTCTCCAGTTTATGGCCGTTCGTTTTATTTGCGACATTAAAAAGCGAATCGCACATCGCGTGCCACATTTAAATCCATTCCCTGATCATCCGTCAAATAAGAACGCCGTCACGCATGGCAAAACGAGATAACCTCAGTCCCGTCGCCGATGTGTTGATGCGAGATGTCCTTGAGAATTGTCGTCACTTAAATAAACGTCCATTTTTATTGCGGCAACTCAAGCGATGTTGAGAAGATGCAAGAAACATTCCCGCAGGCCAAGGCACACCGGGAGGCGGGGGAATCCAAATCACCATGCACAAAAGCCAGTACAGACAACCGAGGACTTCAATTGACAAATAGAGTCTCGAAGCTGCCCGAGGAATCCGATTGGGCCTGAATCAATATGTAATCCCTCAGAAGATAAATCCTTTTGTAGTTTCCTCTATCCTGTGCTTGAATTGTTTACTCCGCCCCAGCTATTATCGATATTAAAGGGGTGCTGCAGTAGAGCCCAGGGAAGGCAATATTGCCGTACGGCAGGAGAGGGATTCGGAATTGTGCCGTCATCTGCTTGCAACGGGATTACAGATTTCTATTCGTGCCCGTTCTTTTGAAATGAAGTGGATTACATGCTTTTGAGCATAACGTGGAGCACAAAAGACAAGGAATTTTGTGCAAGGTGGGCGGCATAGACCTCAGGCTAGGCCTGAAGGTATTGAAACAATTCGAAGCAGTTTCGAAGGATTTTAGATTACGAATGATTGGGAGAGTGGACAGCATGCTTCTTAATTTTTCAGACGGACTTATGGGGGGAACAAATGAATGCAGTGTTCGTCATAATCAAAGGGCTTGAAAGGAATGAGAACACAACTGGATAAAAGATTCCATTCATGAGCAAAGTTAGAATATCGTCATGGCTCGTATGAGGATTAGTGCGCTTTTACAACACAGGATCTTCCAGACTTTCAATAGGCGTCTAGCATGGTATATGTATGAACTGGGAATTATGGGGATACAGCATCCATATACATCAAATGAAAGGAAAAGAATTCTGCACAAGATAGGTATCCAGTAAGTAAAAGATTGTCAAATATCTCCATTCCGCGGTTTTGCTCTTCATTCAATGCTTTCTGAAAAGTGTTGCACTGAGTGGATTTAGTTCAAATATGCGCCGTTATGTTCGATAATCTCTTTCCATCTAGATGACAACTTCATAATATCCGCTCCCTCCACATTCGCGAAGAACTCGGACAGTCACTTTTCACAAGCCTCTTTTGAGTTCAACTTCATATCACCAAGGGCGTTCGCCATGGACAGGAACAGGTGGTAATCACTTGGCGCTATGTCCGGGCTATATGGTGGATGCGATAAAACCTCCCATCCGAGCTCCCGTAGCTTCTGACGAGTCATCAACGAAGTGTGTGGTCTGGCGTTGTCCTGGTGGAACATTACACCCTTCCTGTTGGCCCATTCTGGACGCTTCTCGTTGATCTCCTGCTTCAAGCGGTCCAGTTGTTCGCATTAGATGGTAGAACAGTACAGTGTTCGCAGTAGATGGCCAGACGCTTGCCCATATGGAAGCAGCTCATAGTGGATGATTCCTTTCAAATCACACTAAACACACAGCAAAACCCTCCAGGGCGTCAATCCCGGCTGGGTCACTGTGTGAGAAGATTCACCTTACTTCAACCACAACCGTTTTCGCTTGATATTGTCGTATGTGATCCATTTTTCGTCGCCAGTCACCATCTGCTACAAAGATGGGTCGAGTACGTACCGTTTCAGCAGCACATCACAGGCGTTGATTCGGTCCAAAAGGTTTTTTTGCGCCAAATCATGCGGCACCCAAACATCAAGCTTTTTTTTTGTATCCAGCCTTCTGCAGATGGTTTAAAATGGTTTGAGAAGAACCTCAACTTGGAGTGCGCAACAGGAGGGCGACAAATCGTGCCGGCTGGACAGGGATGTTGGTTGAGGCCCAGGTTCACCCTAGACTCTAGCGCCACAACTAGAAGAAAAGACTAACTCTCATCTCCTGGACAATGTCACGAGATGCCACATGCCGGTCTAGCTCGATGATTTCCATGATTCGAGCGGTATTCGTCGTCACAGGTCTTCCGCCGGCTGGCTTATCCATGGTGTCGTTTTCTCCAGTCCTGAATCGTCGAATTAATTCCTCCACGATTCGAAATGATAGAGTACCATCCCCCAAAACACCATTAATTTCAAGGAATGTTTCTCTAGAGGATTTGAATTTAACGAAAGAAAACGCGAATTTCGGCGTTAGTGAACTCCATGTTTACACGTCTATAACTGTTGAACGCAATATCCAAACTAATCATGTATAGCGTTATTTTGTAGGTTATGTCAAGACCTTTCATTTGACCACCTTATACTTATCCTAGGCAAAAAGGGAAAATGTTGGTAAAGTTGCGAATTCTTCCCAAATTTGTCTCTTTGTTCTATCACCATCTTTAGTAACTCGTGTTCAAGAACAAATCTGGGAGCGAAGCATAGTAATAGTAATGATAATTGGGGGCGCTACAGCCCATAGAGGTACCAGGACCTAGCTTACTCATCAACTACTCGTGCTGTGCGGGCTACTGTTCTACCACGAGTAGGAGGGTTTTTTGCCGACGTTCAACGGCGATGTTTGAGAAGCTTTTTCTTAGACAGTTATTACTCTTTGAGTGTTGTCCGCAGCTCGAAAGAGGTAGGTCTAGAGGTGTCGTAAAAAATTCGAGGTGATCAGCCGTGAATCGAACCTGGACCTTCGGCATGTGTGTCGCACTCTACCCATTACACCACGGCGTCAGGGACGAAGAATAGGGTAGAATTAATGTAAGCAAATTTGTTTCTAAGAAGCACATAACGAATAGGCCAATTGCGAGTTACAGTCGCTTGCAATGGGTTTCGTTATTGTTTTCCAACAATGTATTATTCGTCTAATATATATTCCAACGACTCATAGGCTTTCAATTTACGAGAATAGCACAAACACACAGGTTGGATGACTCAAACTCCAAATTTTTCACATACTTTACTTATTGTATTTTTAGATAAATTCCATTGTCCAAAGCAAATATTGGGTACGTAACTTCGTGCAGTTTTTTTTTCACGTGGAACTCAATTTTCTTGCATTTGAATATATCCAGCTGTAGAAGCCATCCTTTTTAGAACATAATAAACTTTTGTAAACTGAAGTGAATTATATAATCTACGATATAAGGTATAGGATACTTGAGTTATGATAATAATAATTGTTGGCGCGACAGTCCACCGGGGCCCAGGGCCTAGCTTGCTCATCAACTACTCGTGTTGTACGCACTACTGCTATCTCACGAATAGAAGGGATTTACAGTTTTTTGCCGAACGACGAAATTTGAAAAGCTTGTAGGAGACCAGTAAAGAGATAAAAGTGATGCTTGTCTCTATGTGCATTTATTTACAACAACTCATTTCTTGTGACTTATTCGCATGCATTTATAGTGGGTTGGCTGGGAGTATTTCATATGAGTGGAGAGTTTCGTTTAGATCATACGATTTTGGTAAACGGATTATGTTACGGATTGTACAATACCACAGTGGTTAACAAAAGTAAATCAATTTTTATTTATATGTTAATTTTTTTTTTAAATTGATTGCCTACACTTTCTTAGACAGCGAACAATACACTTCTAAGCAAAAAGTCTTTCAACCCCGGCTTGTCAAGCTTGATGAGAACCTTCCATTTACTTCAAGCGAACAAAGCGATTCTAAGAGAAAAGCCTTTCAATCCTGGCTTGTCGTGCTTGATGAGAGACATTAAAAGAAAGCCTTTCCACCCCGGCTTGGCAAGCTTGATGAAAGGTTTTCCAATTACTACATATAAACGACCAAAGCGTTTCTAAAAGGAAGTCTTTCAAACCTGGCTTTTCAAGCTTGATGAAAGGCCTTTCAACTACTGTAAGCGAACAAAGCGCTTTCAAGAGGAAAGACTTTCAACCCTGGCTCGGTAAACTGGATGAAGGGCCATCTTACTACAAAAGCGAACAAAACGCTTCTATGAGGAAAACCTTTCAACCCTGGCTTGACAGGCTTGATGAAAGACCTTCTGCCTACTACAAGCGAACAGGATGTCATCTATAACATTGTGAGAGGTGGTGCCTAAAGAATTCGAGGTGTTCAGCCGGGAATTGAGCCTAGACTCTTCGGAGTGTGAGCGCCGCACTCTACCCTCTACGCCACCGCGACCACAGGATACTTGAATTGCCACAGGTTTACTATTTATTATCTTTATACGTTATTAGATTAAGTACATATTATGTAAAAACAAATTTAAAATGTGCTACACGAATGTACCGTGCTGCTTATTCATACGCACAGTTGAATGTCGTGGAAGGAACTGAAAAACAAAGAAAATGAAGAAAACTAAAGCACAAACCATTACAATTGTGCATAAATAAGGGCACCACGATTGACAGATTATTCGCAGTCTGACTGAGTAGTAGCTAGGCCACCAGCAGAGTGTATCGAGTGGACAAATTGAAAGAGCCATCGGTCTTTGGCCCTCCGTAATTTTGAATATTCTTGCGGATCTAAATTTTTTAGAGTAAATAAAGCATTTGTTTTTGTAAAGAAATCAGTTATTTTTTCCTTTCCGCCACACAGCTGCTTTGAAGTGCTTTGAAATGAATGCCTGAGTGACACCCAAAGATTCTGTGAGCTCTTCTTGTGTTTGGCAACAAAATTCATAGAGTAATATTTCCAAATCTTCATCTTCAAACTTTTTTGGCTGCAATGAATGTTCATCGTCCTCCAAGCCAAAATCTCTACTACTTTGGACTCGTTCGCTCAGCTGCCGCATATTCACCATAAACTTCCAATACGTTGACTTTCGGCAGCAATTTTCTTCATATTATAGTAACTAGGAAAAAAATTTCACAAAAACACCTTTTCAGGCACAAAATTCAACATAATAATAATTGTTGGCGCTACAGTCCAAAGGGGGACCAGGGTCTAGCTTACTCATCAACTACTCGTGTGTTGCGCTCTACTGTTCTCTCACGAGTAGAAGGGACCTACAGTTTTTTGCCGACTCCGAACGGCGAAATTTGAGAAGCTTTCTTAGACAGTTATTACTCTTTGACTGTTGTCAGCAGCTCGAAACAGGCGGTGCCGTGAAAAATTCGAAAAATTGGTGTTGGGCTGGGAGTCGAACCTACACCCTTCGGCGTGTGAGCGTCGCACTCTACCCACTACGCCACGGCGACCACACAAAGTTCAACATATTTGAGTGAAAAAAATAATTATTCTTAACGCCTTGAATAAATGACATATATTGAACTGACGTACAGATGTGGGATTTGGTTTTAGGTGATCACCTGCCTTAACGGCTTATATCACGGGAAACCTTTTTCCCAAGAGTCGTAAGTAACGCAAGACTAAACGCCTTAGTTACCCAAGTACCAAACTGAGATCATGCTTGAGGGGCAATCACCCCACCTTGGTTTGATGCGAAGCCTTTCTGAAACCTCTTCCGCTTTTTGGGTCACAGCGCCCGGTTGAGAATGCAACTCCACACTGAGAAGGAATAGTCCCCTAACCAACTTGCCTAGTTCTGCTTAAACAATGAACTAGACAAGTCAGCACAGTACACTATTCTCGACTCTACCCGCGATGTTAGGTGGTAAACCACAGCCACCACGAAACTCCCACAAGGGGGCCTACTTCACGGTCAGGCTGGAACCGAAGTTCCAGGGGCTCCTGACCTCCCGTGGCACCAGAATATAGCCTCTGGTGAAGCTGTCACTACCAGTCAGGTTCCCTTAAGGCCTAGGTCTGTTAGCCGCCATCCCGCCACAGATGGTCTTTTCTCTATCAGTGTTTCCGTTGTCACTATTAATAGTGATACGGATGTGATTTTGAATCATGTGATTCATAAATCCAGTCACATCATCTGGTGAACTGACGTACAGTGACAGCAGCTTTCCAATGCATCCAGTGGTATAATAACAGTGGAATAATACAAGTTACGCCATCTCTTGGCACTAATCTCTAGCGCGAATAATGCTCTTTAGCCGATCAGAAAAGCACCGCACGCTGCAAGTAAGTTCAGGTGGTGGTTTACATTTTTTATTGTTCTAGTACCAACCTTCGCCTTTATGATACCCCAGAAAGTGAAATGTAACGGCCTTGCATTCGGAGAATTCGCAATCCATTGTGTTATCAAATGTGCGGTATCCACTGTGTTATCATATGTGCGGAGAAATGTCTTTTTTTTAAGCAATCTTCGTTGCCACACGTTTTGTGAGATGTCCACCGTTTTTGACCAAATTTTTTGTTTGCCTAAGCTTTCAGCACTGTATCTAAGATACTTTCACTGTAGAAAATCGCAACAGCACAAGCGAAGAGTGTCCATCGGCGGTTTTGGCAGCATAAACTCTCACCGTCGGTGCCGCCTGCTTTCTGTTGGCAGTCCCAAGGTGCAAGACTTCAAAGGACACATCTGGGATGTAAGATCTGCCATTTTGTCTTTTTACATATTGCGTGAAAGTCAATAGGAACTTACGGCCAAATAAACATATTCAGCAACTTGCTTTGGAGGAAACCACTCAACGACAAACTTTATGGGCTGTACGGCGGCATGTGTCAAGTCCAGCGTCTGAGGTTACATAGCTTAAGATGGATTGGACAAGTAGGGTGAATGGACACCACTGCTTAGGTCCGAAAAGGCGTCCAATGCGGAATATTGGTAAAACTCAACATTAAGATAGCACGAAGAAGTAGAGAAGGACCTCTACTTGGAGTCCACAACTGGAGGCATATGGCGTATGGTCGTTTCAGTTGGAGAGGCATATTGTTTAAGGCTCAGAGCCACCCTAGGCCATGTAGAGCGTATGTATAGCACTGCTCCGGCCCGAAGAGTATTCGACTCCGAACCACAGGGACAACGCAACAGAGGACGTCCTAGACTGAGATGGCGCACACAAGTGGAAAAAGATCTCAACCAACTTGGAGTTCGCAATTGGGGGCAGCTGGCAAGAGATCGTGCTAGCTGGAGAGGCATGTTGGTTGAGGCTCAGGTCCACCCCGGACTGTAGCGCCATCCGAAGAAGAAGAAGAAGAATAGCGCAAGTCGTTGAAGAAGCATTTGCGGTTATTGAAGAGCAAGCGAAACGAGCTGATCTAAGAGTAAACGAGGATAAAACAAAATATATGCTATCGACAAGGAATCTATCCTTCGACCAACACTTCGGTGGAAATGGAAAAATTGACACTTAAAATTTTGAGGTTAAAGGAGGTTGTCTACCTCGACCCAAACGTGAACTCTACGAACGACACCTTAGCAGAGATTCGGCGCAGAATCACCCTTGGTAACAGGTGTTGTTTCGGTGTGCCAATACATCTATTGTTGAAACTCCTGACTCGAAGGATTAAGATAATGCTCTTCAAGACGCTAATTTTATCCGCACTCATATACTATCCGCCGAGTGCTTAACGATAAACAGACCCGAAGAGCAGATTATTGATTCCTTTGAAAGAAAAATTCTGCGACGAGTATATGGTCCTGTTTGCGAGGAAAATGAATGGAGGAGAGGAAATAGTCGCGATCTCCATGTGCTGTACCAAGATATGGATATGGTTCAAAAGACAAAAGTCCTTTCGAACTACATCCACATTCAGAATCCACTACAGTGACTCGGGCACATCGAGTGAATGGCTAACAACGCTCCAGCTTAGAGGGTCTTCGAATTACGGCCTCTGGGTTCGAGAAGATGAGGAAAGTTGAACCTCCATTACAAACACCAAGTGATTGCGGACGCTTGAGAGTTTGGTGTTGACAACTTTAGGCAGTGTGGCCGGGACGGCCAAGAATAGAAGGCAGATATATCTCAGACTCAGACCCTTCATGGTTGGCAGGCCTGACAAGCAAATAGACCAAGAAGCAAACCATGATCAGAGCTCATAGCCTGCGGATCAAGTCGTAAGATTTGTTTTGTCAAAGCAAAGGGTGTATATACGACGGACAGATACGCCGCAAGTCAGAAGGATATCTCCTCTGATAAGTCCGCAACAAGGTGGGCTGTTCTTTTAGAAAGACATACTCCTTTACATTCAAACCATCTTCGGACGCCAATAGCCATTTTATTCCGCAAGTGCTCAATTTGACAATACTTTCGTGATTAAAGGGAATAGAGGCGCGAAGATACTTGGCTTCATTTCTAAACTTTTTTAAAAATATCCCTCGAATCCTCGAGATATGACGAAATCACTACCCGCCAGAGTTTCCATTAATTTCCCCTCCGAGAGTAATGGTCCGTTGAAGGCCGAGTAGATACCTCATGCGTCAACAAGTCCCCTTCGCCGACGAAAAAGATTTAAAGTCCTCCCTCCGCAATCGAAACTCATACCTTCCGATGCGAAAAAAGCAATTAAAGTCATTTACTTCGGCTCCGGCCGGCTAGGCGCGGTCGTGTACCAGAAGGCACCTCTGCCGCCAAGGACGCGCCGAAAAACACATAAATCCAGGCGATAAAAAATTCCATTTCCTCGGATTTTAATGAATGCGGAAAAGGGATGAAATAAATCATTCCCCCTGGGATGATGCCTACCCTTGGCAACGCCATCTCCGTGCGCATCTCCTCCTCCAAACTTTCCCACGCTTCGGGTGTCATTAAACTGACCCCGTATGTGGCAGGTGAATAGCCTCTTCTCAGGTGCTCGGACACACATATATACCCGCACATCGGACACTGTGACATGAATGTATAATGGCGCCTGTACACGCAACCAGGGGGCACGTGGGCACGGACACTCGATGGCACGTCGTACTTGTCACAACGGTGCGTGCAGCGTTCCGTCAATTTTATCTGTCTGCAAGAACGCATACATATTAATGAGCACATGAAGTATGCGCATCCTTGAGGCTCCCCGCCCGCCCCCAACGGAACCGACACGACCATGGCAGATTGTTGATGGTGGACTATCCACCAGCTTCCGACACAGAAATACGTCAAAGAACGACGACCAATGGATAAAACCTCATAAGCGACAGCATCTAGTGTCCGCACATCCCTCCCCCACGCCGCAAAAACCGAAACCGCATACTGGGCTGTGCACTGCGCAATGAATTTAATAAGAGGACAGAGCCCAGAACTTTAAACTAATTGCAGGATGTTTCTGCTGCTGGTGTTGTCTTCTGACGTGCTGCTGGGGCTCTGTGGATTTCTTATGAGTCGTCGAGGCCATGGCGAAAAATTGTACACCACGGGAAAATTGTTAGCTATTCTGCTCCTTCCCGTTTCCGTGTCCCGGATGCTGCATCAATGCCGGGATCAAGTGCAGCAGACGTGGGGCCGGGAAATAATAACGTTGGCATGAATTTGGAAGCACAATGGGCGCACGGATGCTTGCCCACGGAGGAGGATGATGTTTCGGAATTTTCACAGCGATAAGAAACACAATTGTTATACACTTCTCTGGGAGACTTCCGAGACGACAGTACATGAAGCCAAAGCTGCTGTGGGATAGAGTCTTCATTAGGTGCTATTATCGGGTGTGACAGTGGTGGCAAAGTGATGAGCAATCATCTCGGGACCAGAGTGGATGCGACGGAAACGATAGCAATTTCGCCTTCGCTAAGGAAGCATTTAGATCAAAATTTCAATGACAACGCCCACAAAATCGTCCGACTGTAGATAATCAAATGAGCTGATTATGCGCTTATAACGAGTCGTCATGCAACCAGGTAAAAGTCTTCCGTCCTCAGTCTTCAGTCTTGAGTCTTGAGTCCTTAGCCTTCAGTCTGAAGTCTGAAGTCTTGAGATTTCAGTCTTCAGTCTTCAGTCTTCAGTGTTTAGTCTTCAATCTTTAGTCTTGAGTCTTCAGTCTTCAGTCTTCAGTCTTCAGTCTTCAGTCTTCAGTCTTCAGTCTTCAGTCTTCTGTCTTCAGTCTTCAGTCTTCGGTCTTCTGTCTTCTGTCTTCTGTCTTCTGTCTTCAGTCTTCTGTCTTCAGTCTTCAGTCTTCTGTCTTCGGTCTTCTGTCTTCGGTCTTCTGCCTTCTGTCTTCAGTCTTCAGTCTTCTGTCTTCGGTCTTCAGTCTTCTGTCTTCAGTCTTCAGTCTTCAGTCTTCTGTCTTCAGTCTTCAGTCTTCAGTCTTCAGTCTTCGGTCTTCTGTCTTCAGTCTTCTGTCTTCAGTCTTCAGTCTTCAGTCTTCGGTCTTCTGTCTTCAGTCTTCTGTCTTCAGTCTTCAGTCTTCTGTCTTCGGTCTTCTGTCTTCTGTCTTCTGTCTTCAGTCTTCGGTCTTCTGTCTTCTGTCTTCTGTCTTCAGTCTTCTGTCTTCAGTCTTCAGTCTTCTGTCTTCGGTCTTCTGTCTTCGGTCTTCTGCCTTCTGTCTTCAGTCTTCAGTCTTCAGTCTTCTGTCTTCGGTCTTCTGTCTTCTGTCTTCTGTCTTCAGTCTTCGGTCTTCTGTCTTCTGTCTTCTGTCTTCAGTCTTCTGTCTTCAGTCTTCAGTCTTCTGTCTTCGGTCTTCTGTCTTCGGTCTTCAGTCTTCTGTCTTCAGTCTTCAGTCTTCTGTCTTCGGTCTTCTGTCTGCAGTCTTCAGTCTTCAGTCTTTAGTCTTCAGTCTTCTGTCTTCAGTCTTCAGTCTTCACTCTTCAGTCTTCAGTCTTCAGTCTTCAGTCTTCAGTCTTCAGTCTTCAGTCTTTAGTCTTCAGTCTTCAGTTTTCAGTCTTCAGTCTTCAGTCTTCAGTCTTCAGTCTTCAGTCTTCACTCATCAGTATTCAATATCGAACCTACCGTTTCCTCATTTGCTTTCAACTGAATGAGGTCTGCATCGAATTTCACAGCCAAACACTCAATCATCTACTCCACCTCTTGCCGCCCAAAATTCAATTAAAACCCCTACCGAAAGTGACTGCAGAAAAATTGGCATTCAACCGAATTTAATTTAAAATGCCTTCCGCCAACTGTCACGGACAAAGAGACACGGCTACCACGCCGTGCCGCGAAACGCCAAGAGATCTTGATATTTGTTCCCTGGAATATTTTTATTAAGTGCTTCGCACCACTGCAAGTCGTGCGACAGCAATCTCTCCACTAATGTGATGTCCTTCGTTAAAATGTAAATTAACGGTGGAATTAATTCCTCGTCCGGCCTGTCACGAGACAACCATGGAGTGTCCGTGCATCGGTGATCCGCTGCTTTGGGGCGCGTGCATCTCCTGCAGCGTAATGCGGCGACAAAAACGCCAGTAAGTGAGCATGTTAATTGTCAGATGTTGGAGTGATTACCAGAAATTCGTACACACTCCTCCCAGGAACTGCAACGTCATCGTTCCCGTCACGAGCACGTGTTGAGACGTGAATGACAAGTGTTTGAACGGGACAGGGACACGTCTGTCGATTTGTGTTTGAATATTCGATTGGGGGATTCATCTATTGGATACTTCGGGGATTTGTGTAGTTCTTTCGTATTCGTTGTTGTTGGGCGGTGATGGGGTAGTGTTTGTCACGACTTTGTGCGTGGTGATGGAGGGCACAACGATAGTGCTCGTTATTCATTGATTGTGTGTGTGAATGTGAGAAGTTATGCATAAATTTGCTGACGGTGGAGACCGAAAAGTTGCAGATTGTTGAAAAGTTCTCGGCTATTCCCCAGGAGTGGGGGCTGTCACATACTTTTGTCTGACGTGGAAGTGCTTTTGGGAATTGATTGCGTGACGGGACGCAAAGTTGTTCGATCCTTGAATGTGGTCAAGTTGTTTATGAGTTAATTTTAAGCAATCTGTCTTTGGAGGATCTGTGTTTGGAGGCGTTATAGATGAAAATAAGGTGCGAATGGGGATTAAAAGGGACTCAGCGATGACCTCGGCACGACGGACAAATCCATTTAATTTGGAATTAGACACGTTGATCACCCCTTCCAGGATCCGGTCGATCGTCATTTAGAGGACTCATCATTTCCGATTAAAAACGATATCCCTAAGCTGCACCAACTGCAAACACATCTGCCCTCGTCCTTAAAAAAATTCACCCCACTTGAGCTTCAATAAGAATCTCTAATGCGGTCACGTGGGGGTTGTCATAAAACGTTTCATTAAATTCAAAAAAACGACTTTATTGGCAAGCCATCCGGAAAGCCATCCCATTCCTGTCCAACAGAAGACCGCTGCAAGCCTTGCTCCACACCAGCTGCTCCCACTCAACCGCCCGCCATCTGCAACCCCAGTCCTAACTAATAAAGGACTGATTTATTGCACCACTTGCTGCCGCCATATTTCATTATGTCCTCACCAAAATCAGCAAACATTCTCCAAGTGTTCGATTTTACGACTCTAACCACACGACCAATTGATTTCGGTAGGGCATTACCGTTCGACGGCCAGATTTCATGCTCATAGACTTTTACGACGCCACCAGTGGAAAAGGGGGAGCGGCGAGGCGGCGAGGCGACACAACCATCACAGCTGCCAAAAAAGCTCCCATGAATCTCGCTCCCCCGACCTCTCAAGCCTCCTGTCAAACGGCCCTTCGAACAACTGTCAAGCTGACAGTACCTGTGGCCAGAGCAACAGGCCCTGACCCTGCTCTCACTCTGATTTACAGTGCTGCCCGTCAGAAAAATGTTTGCCACGGCCTTCCCAAGACGAGGAGGAGTTCCGCAAACTGTCCATCGATTGAGTAATGGACTTCTGCCGTCTGTTTCACTTTTATTGACCTCAAGTCTTGTACGTCCAGAGAGATATCCTCTTTCTCCGAATTGTAATTCATTTCCTCCACTATCTGGGAAATACAATTAGAAACCGATCTCAATCTGCACTTCCCCTCGGCAGTCAGCACTGCGAGGACTGCTTGAGAAATGTCCACAACCAGTGCAGCATATAAACAACAAATCGCAGGACATCCATCGTTGATGCTGGTCCCGAGATTCGACAAACTAACCAAGTGACACATAAACCCGAACATCGACTACATTACGTCCCATTCCCAGCAGGCGGCAAGTAATGGCAGAGGCGACAGCGAATCCCGTTTTGCAATGAAGAAAAGTTGTGCACGCTCCCGGGAAAAACAGCAAAACTTAAAGTGAAATGAATATGGCGGTGGGCGGGATGAAGTTTGCTGTGTTATTATTTATCTGACCATGAGGAAAGTTTCTCAAGACGAAGTCAACCGTTTCGACAAAAAGCACAAGAATGGCGAAGGATGGTGACGGATGGTGGAATGAAGGTTTACTCAAGCACGCATTTGTCATAAAACGGGACAACTGTCGCCGGTCAAAGGGTCATGAATTATACAGAAAGACGGCGCTGAGTGCGCCAAACTTTGCTTGATGGAGTTAAAAGAAGGGGACAAAAACAATTTGGTGTACACTCAAATGCACAGTACACTGAAATGTTAATTGCTTCAAACTTGAGCAAAGGGACTAGGGGCATCTCAATGCATGTGAAAATCTTTATCGGTCGTTGAAGTTTGTAAGCATGGTATGGGTTATAAGAAGTGGCAGCTGTTTTAGTTAAAAAGTTGAAAAAGTTCTTTGAATCAATGCAAATGGCTGATTCAGCATTAAAGTAGTAGGAGATTTTCAATGAAGAACGGTCATGTGAGGGGATATTGAATTCAATAGACATAAAATTGTTGCTTAATACCTGTGTGGTTTAAAATTGAAAAGAATTTGAGAATTTAAAAGCGTTTGCTTAATTTTGTAAGCGTAATACTTGCAGTGGTGAATTGATGAATTTTGATTCAAAAAGTTGAAAAAATATGTTAAAATAAAGCAAATGATTAGTTCAGCACAAACATCATTCAGAAATTTCAATAAAAAGCAGTCATGTGAAGATATACTTGATTCAATACACACAAAATGACTGCTGAATATGTCTATCACGAATCAGAACAGATTTCAAAAGTGTTCATTTAATTTTGAAAGCGTACTGTGGGTAGTAATATTTTAAATAGTTTTAAACCAGGAAGCAGAAAAATTTAATTAAAATAAAGTAAATGACTAATTCAGCACAAAAGTCATTTATAAATTTCATTAAATAACAGTCATGTGAAGATATACTTGATTCAATACACACAAAACGACTGCTGAATATGTCTAAGGCTACCAAACGAAGAGAAAAGATTTCGAAAGTGTTCATTTAATGTTGCAAGCGTAATGTGGGTAAAAATATTTTAATAAGTTTTAGACCAAGAAGTCGAAAAAATTTGTTAAAATAAAGCAAATGACTAATTCAGCAAAAAAATCATTTAGAAATTTTAATAAAAAACAGTCATGTGGATATATAATGGATTCAATACACACAAAATGATTGCTGAATACGTCTTAGGCTACCAAACGAAGGGAAACAAATTTCGAATGTATTCATTTAATTTTGTAAGCGTAATGTGGGTAGTAATATTTTAATAAGTTTTAGACCAAGAAGTAGAAAAAATTCGTTAAAATAAAGCAAATGACGAATTCAGCACAAAAATCATTTAGAATTTTCAATAAAAAACATATATTGGATTCAATTCACACAAAATGATTACTCAATACGTCTAAAACGTTCATTTAATTTTGTAAGCATTATGTGGGTAGTAATATATTAATGAGTCTTAAGTCTACAAGCTAAGAAGATTTCTTTAATTATATAACGAATTCAGCACAAGAATATTTTAAATTCTTTAATAAAAATAACCCAAACCGAGAGATATTGAATTCAGTACAAACAAAATGTTCGCTAAATACTTGCAAAACTTCCAAAAGGAGGGAAAGTGAAAAAAAAAACTTAAAAGCCTACCTTTAAATATTTAAGAACGATTTAGGTAGTAATATATTATTCAGTTTCAAGTAAAACATATCAAAAGGTTCTTTAAAATAAAGGAAACAACTAACTCAGCGCTTTAAAGTTCGAGAATTTTTAAAACAGCCTATTATCGAAAAACTGCACTAAGCCGAGATTAAATGTTTGCTGAATACGCGCAGAGCCAATAGAAAAGGAAGAAGTGGGCAAATTTTAAAAGTGTTAATTTAGCTTTGTTAGCATAGCTTAGACTGTAAAAAAGAGTTCTCTGAACATGTTATCACAAATTATTTCCAGAATCAAAACCTTTAAGTAATTTAGCAAAAATGTGGGTTTGATTTTTTCAAATATTCCTCGAGCTCAATTTTCTATAAGATCAGTATACAAGTCTCTGGCTGAATAACGAAATCTGCAGAGACAAGAACAAAATGATGTCATTCCTTTCCAAGGGAATACTTGCTTAGAAAATATAAGAGGACTACATTCAATTGCCTTTTTAATTCAGCAAAATACATTTAGCAGAATCGATTCAGCAAACAAAAATTTTTTGCTGAATTGCCCAAGGATTACTTGTCAAAAAGTGCTTAACAAATTAATTATATTTCTTATTAGCTGAATTGACTGCGAAATTGTTAAAAACGAAAAGATTTGATTCGCCGTTAGGCCAAAGAGCTTTCAGAGAAATATGTGGCGCTCTGCACCTTCATTGAGCAGTTATCGTCTATGGTATGCGCCTCAAATTGAATAAAACAATGAGATCAAGCTGCTTTGTGCCGTCCATAATTTCACACTCTTCGCAGAGGATGCTGGGATTCCGATTGAATTTGCCTTCTTCGTTCGACAGCCATCAAATTATCCAGCTTCTATTAATTGCAACGTGAACAACATCACTAGTCGAGAGCACATTTCTTACTTTGAACCGTCTGCATTCACTCAGTCTTCACAGTCAGAGCTGTGAGACATCCTTGCGTTTGTCCAACAATTCACTCCCCATCAGTTTCTGCATTCCTTATTCCGAATCCAGATCCCCATCCATCTGCAGAACCCTCACAACAATGTCTGACATTTCAACAGCTCTCTCTCTTTCTCCCTCAGCCTTCTGGGAAATTCCCTGACGATAGGTCATAATTGATTCCATGAAAACGGCCAAATTTGCTTGGCCAGACCGCTCGTACATGCCTCAACTTGGCATATTCGGGCAAGTAGCCAACTCGACGCAATTCTTGCTGCAGGTGGCGCAACTCATGGTTCTTTGAAATTCCCCCATCACATGCCGGAAGTAGTCTGGTCGAGCAGGTCGAAGGAGACCAAAACAAATGCACTTCCTGTAGATAGTCTTACGACAACCACCATAGGCGGCGCTCCCACACCCCCACCCAGCAGAGTTGTATGCTTGCACTTTTGTGTTGAGGCCCTCGTTGGGCGCCACGTGAATTATGCACTTCCTTCGGTGGCGTGTCTGTGAGTGTGGGAATTCATTTTTGAAACAGCGCACAGGTGATGTGTAGTTTTGGCAGCAGGACAATGCAAACGATTTCGCTGAACAAAGGCAACAATTTTCAGCCGACGGGGTCTGCTGGAGACTTATTGCAGTTCTCACCGGGCTCTGACTAATTTCCACTGGTGTTCACAATACAAATGAGGCAGGAATGGTATATGGTCGGTAAGGGGAATCCGAATGTCACATAACCGAAACAATTTGCCGAAGTTTTGCGCACTCCCTGCCCGCATGCCGTCTCTCCGCTAGCGGCTACAATTCCAAAACAAAACTTGTGTGGCACTGGGAAACACTAGGCGGAACTGTGTTTGGCCGATTATGCAAGACAAGTTGGCGAGGAGTTGTGTGCGGGGCGTGACCAATCGCCTCCTCTACAAGCCACAGAACAGCTCAGCATGATGTCGTCCTCGTTGTCATGCAGAGCTCGGATACTCTCACTCGAGTGGCATCCCTTCAATGCAAATGGGTGCTTTGTTTTGATTTATCGTCACATACTTGGGCGAACGATGAATAGCGCTCTTCTCAGATGACTGGCTGATGGAGGGTGAGACACACGTGATGGATCGAAAATCTATTCAAGAATGCGGGTGCGAATGGAAATCGTCGATTGGAATTCAAGTGGATTTGGGTTCGCGTAGTTCGATAGGTTGATCAGAGGAGTTCAAGTGGCTGACTTCTATGCTTAATGATATGTTGCCTAAGCTGTGAGGGAGGTGGCACTCCTCTCCTTTTCCTCCTCTCCTTTTCTATTCAAAACTGTTTTATGCCAACTTCTGTGACGATTTTGTTCAGGTACCTGAGAGCTGATTTGATTGAAAAATGACGAAATTCAATAGAGGCTTGGAACACAAATGTGTCCCTTAAGCACATAAATGTTGCCTTTAATTCAATTCATCAAGGAACGTAAGGACTCCAACTACAAATACCGCTGAATGCAATCGGAAATTCAAAGTAAGCTTACAAAGCGCTGTTTGAAGTTGTTAGAAAAACGCGATTCGAAAAGTCACACACTCCATGCAAACAGTCTCACCACCCAAACGTATGTCTGCCAAAGGAACTACACAGTTGTGTAGATGAGAAAAGGTATCCTGTCAACATAAGCACCTTAAGTTCAATTCAACGTCCAGATTATCTACTCTTCCAATTTCGAAAATGGCGTCATTCACCCCTCAGACGACAAGCCGCAACTGGCTTGTGTCCACCACGTAATCATCATCAAACGAAATGACTACCGCCATGAAGAGCCACGGCAATGGCGCCAACATGAAACGCTAAATCTCCCACAAGAAATCGATTTTAATTAACAAAATCACTAAAATCCTTCATACCGAGCTGGGAAGAGCAAAAAACACTGAAAATCAAACTCGACCACGTCCCGGCTGGAGGCACACACGAGCAAGGACACCGATCATGTACGTGTGTGTGTGTGCGTGTGTGGAGAAAAAATCAATCTCAAACTCAAGGTTAATCCATTTGGAATTGTCCACATCAGTATCTCAACGGCAGCAACGACTGTAGATGTGGCGGAGTCAACGGCGTGACGTGGCGGCCGCATCAGCGGCGGCATGCTCAACTCAAATGCGTGAACGTGTTCCCATTGGGATAGATATCCGGAGATTCTGCTTGCAGTCACTGACTGAAAATTTAAAACTTCTCCCTCCCACTCTCTCGTTTTGCCATCAATTTGGTTGGTTGGTGTTTTTTGGTTCTTTCATGTGCGTCTTCCTCCGTCCCATGCAGGGAGCCACCTCAGTGTACGTGACTTGTGATTCAGATGCTGAATCAGTCAAAGCTGAGGGAACACAAGGAGTCCCCGCTTCCTTTCCGTTTGGGGAATTTCACTTTAGTGACGTGTCCTTTTTCACTTTTCCTCCTCAGCTTTCCTTTCATTGTTTTATTTTTACGGCCTTTGCTCGTTTGCACTATCTTCTCGTTGTGTGTTTTTTTTTCCTTCACCCTCTTCACCCAGTCCACAAATTGGGCATTCAAGTCAAGTTAGTGACTTTGTTTGTGGAAAGAGGAAACTACAGGAAGGGAGATACAACCGTTTTCCCGGCGACATGGTGAACTTAATTCGGCGTGGCCGGATGTATGCAGGATAATTGAGAAGTTTCCACACACGATTTTGGACTAGCCCGCCACCCACCCTTTCGCAGAACCTTTTGCCGCATGCTGGCGTTCAGGCGGCACATCAAACAGTCTCTTTTGCCTTTGAAGCAGTTTTGATTTGCATGCTACAGCTGCGAAGGATAACGATGAAATTCTTCGAGCGCGGCGCGAAGAAGAGGGAACGCAAGACCAAAATAAACAAAACCAAGAAGACACGCCAGAATGCTATTGTAATGCGAGCCGAGCCGCATATCGTGTCATACGGTTTGTTAGATCGAGTGGCTGTCATGCGGCACACTCTTGCTAAGATGACGCCTTTGAAATGCGAAAAGCACTGTCGACGGTGGTAGTGGGACGGATTCGCGGAAAAGATTTCATGGGCATGTCGAACACGAAATGCTTAGAACTCTGTGTGTCAAGAGAACCGCCGCGATGTTGAGTGGTTATGACTTGATTGGCAAACGAATTCACACTGACATGGGTGTGCCTTGGGGTGGAAATTCTTGTCTGTGTCGTTCGGAGCAGTTTCGTGAAATGGCTCAATGCAAAGGGAAGTCTGAAAATAGTTCTCGAATCAATGGGACTACTAAGCTAACACGAAGCTTCGCCAACGATGTCATTCTTCAAACATGCCTTTTCCCAGTTGTACCCGTATCCAAATCTGTTCTGTTTTGACGCAACTTCACACAAATCACACAAGCTATAATTTTGAACCTCCATTAGGCCGCCATTTAAGCAGTTTCTCCCAATATGATGACTTCTGAGCACGTCCGCTCATCTCCAGTAACTCGGATTTCATGCCCCTCGTCCCACATCTCTCCCGTCCACCACTTCATCACAAAGCATCACAGAAATCAAAGCTGCCCTGCATCAAAGAAACCCCTGTACACATCGATAATGCAAACAACTTCAATTACACAGGAAAATTTGAATAGGAATCCGAAGTATCCGACATCCAGGAATGCGTCATATTCCATGAATCTCATTTGGCATTCCTGTCGCTCTCTCCGCACTCTCTGCCAGTGCCCAGCAATACAGCAAGCCAACCAAACGATGAATCAACCGGCCTAAAATTTACATATTTCACTTAAGAAAGCCACTTCCGGAAGTTTCCAAAACGCTACGAACGCACACAAAGTTCCCCTCACTCCGTTCCCCGGCGGTGGCGGTGTGCCCTACGCCACCGTCATCATTCCCAAGCCCAAGGAGAAATAGAATTTTAAATAAAATCATTCGCATACGTATGCAAATTGAAAATTTTACAAAGCCTCGGTTTCGGGACCCGGTTCTTGGGCGGCCTACGCCTGGGGAGTGGAGTTCCTTCGAAACCAATTTTCGTTTACCCCCACCCTATTGCCGCAACAGCTCTTTGCGCAATCAATCATGATTGGCCGAAAGCACGGAGGAAACTTCTGCGTGGATATGGAAGGGTGTATGGTTGGGTGTGTGTGTGTGTGTGCTTTGGTGTGGAAGCAATCTCAATGAAACCGTAATTTGGTTTTCTCCCAGCCCCGAACGAACAAGGAGAATGTGTCCTACAAACATGTAAGGGTGTTCATAACATGCACAAGCTCAAGAAGTAGCATGCTTCACAGCGGAGAGGAAAATATCGACAACAAGTGGCAAACAGAGGTGAAGGCAAATGAAGGACTTTTTTCCCGCCGGTTCTAAAGTGCAGATTAAAATTCATTTTGTTCCCTAATTAAAATCCAAATTAAACTTTCTGATCAAAATTTTAGTCAAAAATCATTTTCAACTTTCAACTATTTGCAAAATATTCTAAAATTAGGTTCGACTTTTAGGAAGTTATCTAAGCCAGAATTTGAATAGCAACTTAAATCCAAATTTAAGTCCAAAAAAGTAGGTGTGTTCCTACTCCTTTCGCGACCCATATAAGACGATTAAAAAAATCTTATCGTTCTTGATGGAATTTTAATTTTAATTACTGTCAAATCTTGCATTCTAATGATGTCCAAAAATCAAACTCTACTTTCGAACCTATCCAATTAAGGCTTATATTACAAACTAACGTGGCGTAGTGGGTAGAGTGCGACGCATACACGCCGAAGAGCCAAGGTTGGATTCCCAGCTTAACACGAATTTTTGGAATTTTTCACGTCACCACATCTTTCGAGCTGCTCAAACAACACTCAAAGAGTTATAACTGTCCAAGAAAAAGCTTCTCAAATTTCGCCGTTCGGAGTCGGCAAAAACCTGCAGGTCCCTTCTACCCGTGAGAGAACAATAGCGCGCACAATACGATAATGAGCAAGCTAGGCTCTGGTCCTCCTATGGACTGTCGGGCCAAACAATTAAATTACAAACTTAAGATCAGACATCTGTTCAAATTTAAGTACAAATTGAAGTCCAAATTTATGTCCAAATTTAAGTTCAAATTCTAACCAAAATTTAGTTCTTATCCATTTAAAAATCCATTTGCCAAAACTCTAATCAAAATTTACGATGTGATTCATGTCACAAGCTAAATTCAGAAATTCCAATGCAGAATAAAATGCACATCCCAATTCAAAGTCACATTCAGCTCCAAACTCTTCCCTGAATGTAAATCCAAATTTGAGTCCAAACGGAGAAAGATAGTCCCTCGGATATGAGGGACAATTCTTCGTCTTCTTTTTGTGGCGCTACAGTCCGGGGTGGACCTGGGCCTCAACTAACATGCCTCTTCAGCCAGCACGATCTTTCGCTAGCTGTCTCCAGTTGCGCACTCCAAGTTGTTTGAGGTCCTTCTCCAAGTTTATGCACCATTTTAGTCTAGGTCGTCCTCTGTTGCGTTGTCCCAATGGCTTGGATTCATGGACTTTCGGGCCGGAGAGGGAAAATTGCAAACCTAAAAAAACATGATGACATTCATGTCAGAATTTAAGCTGTCTAAGCCAGGGTTCTAAAAAACACTCAAGGCTCAGTTTAAAGTTTTGAATTTATACAATTTAGACTTCTATTCCAAACTTAAGACCAACTTCAGTTCCAGTCAACTGTTCGAATCAAAGTCAAAATTCAGATCAAAATTTATTTCTGATCGCTTCCAAAATTCTACTCTACAAAATTTTCGACATGAATTATAATGCTATACAGATTTCGAAAATGCTTCAATGCGAATTTGGATTCAAGTCTAAATTCAACTCAAGTACAAGGTCGCATTCACGTCCAAATTCTTCTCTTAATATAAACCCACATTTATGGCAGAAATCAAATTGCAATTAAAGTTAAAATTCATATCAATAAAAAAAAACCAAAATCAGATGAAAATTTTGGACCAAAGAAAATGCAGATTCAAACAAAAGCCTAGCCTAAATTTACGAATGATTTGAAATCGACAGAGATCATCACCTTGTTATAGCCAAGGAAAAACACCTATCAGGAGGATTCAAGGCTCGGACCGAAGCCTGTCAGGACCGAAATGGACAACTCTTGGTTGAGTCGCAGTCTGTGCTGAGAATCTGGAAGGATCATTTTTGCAGACTCCTTTACGGCGATGTTAGGCAGAATTTTCTACTCGATTTGGATGATAATAGGCAAGAATTCCGTCCTCCCGACTTAGACGAGGTGAAGATAGCAATATCCAAGCTGAAGTCCAACAAAGCTGCTGGAGCGGACGGACTGCCCGCAGAACTATTTAAAGCAGCTGGAGATGACCTGGTTGGGTGCATGCACCAGCTCATCTGTAAGATATGGTCGGAGGAAAGCATGCCCGATGAGTGGAATCTCAGCGTCGTTTGCCCGGTTCACAAGAAAGGAGAACCCTTTGACTGCGCCAACTACAGAGGGATTAGTCTCCTGAACATCGCATACAAGATCCTCTCTGCCGTATTGTTTGCGCGTCTGAAACCATTTGTCCATGAACTGATAGGTCCCTATCAGTGTGGTTTCAGGCCAGGGAAGTCCACAATAGACCAGATCTTCAAGAAATGCAAATTGACACTCACCACCTATTCGTCCATTTCAAGGCCGCATATGACAGTGATCATAGAGACGAGTTATACAGTGCCATGTCTAGTTTCGGCATTCCTACCAAACTCGTCAGATTGAGTAGGATGACGATGGAGAACTCTCGCTGCTCCGTACAGGTCGGTAGCGAACTCACCGAGACGGCGCAAATAGGTCTGGCGGTAAATGAGAGCAAAACGAAGTACATGCTGTCATCAAGAAAGGACACACAACATCGACGTCTCGGACAGAGCCTCACAGTAGGCAGCAGAAACTTCGAGGTAGTCAAGGACTTCGTCTACCTCGGGCCCGCGGTAAACAGGGACAACAACATAAGTACCGAAATCAAACGCAGAATCACTCTTCCCAATCGCTGTCTCTTTGGGCTCAAGAGGCAATTGAGTAATAAAGCCCTCTCTCGAAGGACTAAGCTCGCCTTATATAACAGCTTGATCATCTCCGTTCTACTTTATGGCGCGGAGTCTTGGACGTTAGCAAAGGCGGATGAGGAAGCCCTTCGTGTATTCGAGAGAAAAGTTTTGCGTGCGATTTTTGGTCCTGTTTCCGTTGATGGCATCTGGAGGACAAGATTTAACGACGAACTCTATGCGCTGTACGGCGAAATGCACCTGTTCAAGCGTCTATGGATACAACGCTTAGGATGGCTGGGCCATGTAGAGCGTATGGACATCATTGCTCCGGCACGAAGAGTCTTCGAATCTGAGCCATTAGGACAACGCAACAGAGGACGGCCTAGGCTTAGGTGGTGCACACAAGTGGAGAAGGACCTTAACCAACTTGGAATGCTCAACTGGAGGCAGCTAGCGAAAGATCGTGCTAGTTGAAGTGACATATTGGTTGAGGACCAGGTCCACCCTGGACTATAGCGCCACAACAAGAAGAAGAAGATTTGAACTTTTAATTCAAAATTTTTTAAGAACTTTTAAAATATACATTGGATTTGATTTTGGTCCAATTTTAAATTGGAACCCAAATTCATGCCAGGTACGTATTCTCATCCAAATTTCGATCTAAATTGATATCCCAGTTCAGTTTCAAGTTTAATTCTAAATCCTAGCTCAAGTCCATTTTAAATTTAGTTCGCTTTCCAAGTCTGCATACAAACCAAAGTCCAACAGCAACTCATCATCTCCTCTATTTTGCATCATCTTCTCCCTCACATAAGCTCCCACTGCACAGCCGCCAACCCCACCGCACCACAAACCCGCGCTTTGAAAAACGATTCGAAATATTTCGCGTGGCAACACTTGAACTTTTCCCAACACTTCTCTTGATTATGCAGGGACCGCTGAACGGCAGCCACTTTGATAAATTACCAGCACACCGCTGTGCTTGTGGGACTTTTTTCGGGATAACACCTGAAGTGCAGCGTGCACATGTGCTGCTAATGGGCACACCGAGTGCTGCGCTGTTGTGTTTCGCAGTCGGTTGCACGCTGCCGTGGCTTAACCAGAAGCGATAAATCTGCTGCCACTGAGAAATATCGCTCGCAATTGTTCATCCCGGGCTTCGCAAGGGCTGTGCATATTTAAATCGTTCGTTTGTTCTCAAGGCAGGAACCGACCTTATTTCGGGGAGAACTGGCAAATAGAAAACTTGTTTTGGGAGGCAGAAGAATTGAAAAGCAATTTTACTGTGACGTGGACGTTGCTATTGCAGAGGATCTTAAGTGTCTGAGGTTATAGATCTTACAGGATGATGGTGCTCTGAGTCCTCGTTCCTTCCTCTCACTGTTAAAGAGACTGAAGCGTAAGAAAAATCACTATTATCGTCCTAAACGCCTTGAACATCTTGATATTTAAAACCATGCCTTTAATTTCTGTAAAAGAAATCTGGTTCTTCAACACATTACAAAACATTGTTCCCCGCCCCAATTTAAAAGACGGACTCCTGCTCACAGTCCATTCCAATCTGTTACCGCCTGTGACTGGTGTCTTGAAGTAATGCACAGATTTTCCAAACCCAACTTAAGTCAAGCAATTGTGTTTAGAGGAAAGAACATCAGAAGAGATACTTTTTGCCAGACATAATTGTTCAATTAAAGCAGCAACTGATCCCAAATACTAGGTCAACTGAACTATAAAGCGAATAATCTGAGGTCTGTTTGCAGAAATCCCTTTTGATTAGCTTCTGAAAAGTTAAGACGCTAATATCGTTCAAAGTTCGTGAATTAAGTCCTGCATCATCAGCCCACTTTCTTGTCTGTGCACACCGTCCGAAGACAAGAACTGTTAGTCTATTATTTCGATCATCGCTCAAGTCTCACAGATTCATATGTCCCACAAATTGAAATGCAGTAATCCTTAACACAGTACCTGCGCCAATCGCCATCAAGGAGATTTATCTCATTGACACAGAGATGGGCCAAAAACATTCCTGTACATCTGTTGCCCAGCGCAATGATGGATGCCTCTCGAAAACTCTCCAAACTATTAAACCATAAAGCGATTTACATCATCCTGAGACGGACGACGATACTGAGTTTCGGTACAAATTTAGAGCACGACACAGTTTTCAGATTAAAATAAATTTTCCAAAAAATATTGCTGGATGTCCCACCCATAGAAACAGCGTTAAGAAAAAATACATCCCCCGCTTCACTGAAAACCGACTGTCCCCAAAAAATTGTTAACTTTCAAAATGTCTTTCCAATCCACTTACGCCTCATTACATTCAAGTCTAACTTACAAGAATGGCAAAGTCATATTTGGATGAGAGACAGCAGAAAATGTCATTAAGATCATTGATGTTCTTTCCATTAGGTGTTCCGAAAGGGCAACAACTGGGTCTTTTCATCCTCTTTGCCCATCATAAGGAATATAAACACTTTCACAAGTTCTGCTGACAAGAAATATGAAGATAATTCTCAAAATCAGAATTTCATCTGTGACGTTGACAGATTCTGTGCTTTGTGCCTCTACGTAGGTTGCCTTTATATTTCGGGATTGGGTAACCCTAGAGTAGCAATTTGGTAACTGCCAGCTCTTTCGTGAAATTTGACATTTTTGAGGTTAAACGTACTCAGAACGTTTTGGCATACGAGCGCTATTTGTGTTGGTCGGTTGGTTTTCTTGATTTCTTGGAAGACAACTGGCAAATAAATGGTTGTGTGTGAATTGAGTTCTGCGTTGTTCTAGTGGTACGGTTGCGACATGTCCAGTTTTTCCAAAAAAAAAAACATTCGACCATTTGCTTGGAAGCGCTTTCTGCGCGAGCAACTTTTGTTGGATTTGGCTCAATTTGAAACAACCATACAGTCGACTGCTATTTACTTTCGGGCTCATACGCGTAAATTCACGATTCGTCACCGGTCACAATGTCATAGACGTGATTCGAAGCACCGCGATCGTATTTTTGGAGCATTTCTTTCGACCAATCGACACGGGCCTTTTTTTGAGCGATTGGCAAATTATGTGGGATCCAACGCGAACAATTTTTTGACGATCCAATTTTCTTGCAATATTGAATGTATGCTGTTCCCTCTAATGCCTGAGGTTGTCTCAATCTCACAGTAGGTCACATGACGATCTTGCAATATCAGTTGGCGCACAGCATCAATGGTTTCCGGACCAACAACTGATTTTGGACGACCTTCACTAAATTCGTCTTGGACTGAACTACTACCTCGGTTGAATTCACCATACCATCGATAAGCACTGGTCTACCTCGGTTGAATTCACCATACCATCGATAAGCACTGGTCCTTGATGGAGCTTCATCGCCAAAAACTGAATTAAGTTCAACGATGCGCTGTTATTGAGTCAATCCACGCCGAAAGTTGAAAAAAAATATTATTCTATTTTTTGGGCGAGATAAATCTTTTAAGTTATTCTTAAAAACACAAACGTGGCCGCCGTGGCGTAGTGGGTAGAGTACGACATTCACACGCCGCATTCCAGGTTCGATTCTCGCCTGAACAACTCGAATTTTTCACGGCACCATCTCTTTCGATCTGCTGACAATATTCAAAGATTAACCATTTTCTAAGAAAGCTTCTCAAATTTCGTCGTTCGAAGTCGGCAAAAAAAAAACTGTAGGTTCCTTCTACTCGTGAGAGAACAGTAGAGCGCACAACACGAGTAGTTGATGAGCAAGCTAGGCCCTGGTCCCCTGTGGACTGTCGCGCCATACAATTAAAACAACACAAATAGCGCTCGTATGTCGAAACGTTCTGAGTACGTATAACCTAAAAAATTGTCAAACCTTACGATAGAGCTGCCAGTTGCCAAATTGCTACTCTAAGGTTGCCCAATCCCGAAACATAAAAGCCAACCTTCGTACACTTCTTACATGGATCACTATAAGCGTGCGGCATATATTCTCTTATCTGAAGAGCTATTGAGATCATTTGAGATTAAGTTTCGGGTCATTGCTTTATATACGAGAAGAACGCAATTCATTCCATATGCGGCTCTCCATTTTGACGATATATTTAAAGAATCAAAACACACAAGCTGAAGCGGAAAAAGAGAAAGTTTCCTCAAGCCCGCAAAGTAAGATACCAAGATGACTCACAGAAATTATAAGCTTAAGGACTTCAATAACTTAAGGTGGTATTAAAAGGATTCGGAACGTGCTTTGGCATCCGTCAGAGGAAAAACCGGCAATACAAACTTTCTATAACTAAGAGTACTTTTGAAATGAATTCGGAAACATTGACTACCCACTCAGGCTTCTCCTCAAAAGAGAATCTCTCAAACGAGTGCCCTACCGACTGAGAGTGTTGAATGTGAAAAACACCTCCTGTGGGAGAATCGACAAAAACAGCTATTTTCAAAGGAAAAGCCAAATGAAATGCAGAGTGCTCTAAAAGTCCATGTTCATAAGGATGTTATTGGCAACGAAGTAGTAAATGCTTTTTCGACAGTTTACAGGGACTTTGAAAGCCTACCTCCAACCAATAAGTTAAGAAACTCAAAGACAAAAAGTAAGTCTTCTGCCCTCTGTGTTGTTGACAGTGACCGCATCTCGCTACAGTCAAAAATTGTTCACTGCACTTTCTATGACCCCGAAAAAACTATCAAAAACTGATGTAAAACACCCGTTCATCCTCATTTCCGATTTAACAAGAAAATTACAAAATCTCGCTTACTCTCCCATTCACCACGCAACAACCGACTTGTCTTCAAAATCCTCAACTCATCCCACTTTCAGCAGCGTTTTCCCCCACCTATCAATTTGTCAACATTCAGAATTCAGGAAGCTAAGGCCTAATCATCCCATAGCAACTTACTGACTTGTCTGACTGGTGCCGTGTTCAC
The DNA here is from genome assembly GCA_955652365.1 of Eristalinus aeneus. Lineage (NCBI taxonomy): Eukaryota > Metazoa > Arthropoda > Insecta > Diptera > Syrphidae > Eristalinus > Eristalinus aeneus. Next base: position 28,038,825 of record OY019131.1, on the reverse strand, counting down.
AACTCCACCGTGCATCGCATAGCTCAAAAGCGGATAATCCCGCCTCGGAGAAGAGGAAACCACCTCATCTCACACCAGGATCGTAGTGGAAGAGGGAAGGCAGGCGACATTTAGCAAAAAGTACCACTCATCAGCTTTCCTCCGGCGAAGTGAAATAATTTAATGCAAGGCGAACACTCATTGATTCCCCCGGGGGAGATAAGCCCAATTAAGCATCCTTCCCAGCCCCCTGCCGCCCCACTTCACCTCCTTATGCGGCACACGGTCGAGTGACATTTAAGAGATTTACATACACACACAGAGCCACACCACATCCACATGTCGGCAGTCGGAGTTTAGCTCCTGTCAATTTGGCGCCAAGCAATGTCGCCGATTTCGGTGCGGACTCCCGTATTCAATTAATAAAGACCGTTGTCAGCCAGTGCACGCATAAAGTACGGACGCACAGAGAGTAATCTCGGCTCTCATTGTTCGAGATGCTCACAGCAACAGCGCCGCACCCCAACCGCCGGAGGACGTACAGTTGGCATAGAGAGCGTCGCAGCACTCAAAGCCCGGAGTTTAATGCGAATGCTATTCGAACACATGTCGTTCCATTCATTACGAGGAATAAATGGTTGCCATTGTGCCGTCATTTGCTTAATACGCTCTCCCGCGCTAAGAACGAAGACTTGGAGTGTCTACGAATGTAGGTTTCCATTAAAATCGGAGCCATCGCATTACATGGGCTATCCGGGCATCGGCAAAACAACCTACACCCGTCCTCGGGAACAGACACACCCGTGAAGGAGTCCCTGCTTTGATATACTCTTTCCCGACTGAATTGCTCCCCATCGCTACCCACCCGTCGCGCAGTGAGATGTTTATCCCGTGGATTCGTCTCGTCGGCGGAGTGGGTTATTTCATCACTAACCTAGCGAGGGGTGGCTCCTTATGAGGTCCTTGCCATTTCCAGGGACCATTCTCCATGGTTTCGCTTTATCTTCTGCTTCGCCATTTTTTTCCACCCTCTTTTTGGTCGTAAAATATAAAACATACGGTTATGGGGTGAGCGTGTGGGGGGTTGTCGTAGCTATTCCTGTTCCCGTCTGCCTTGGAAAATATTCAAATAAACAGCAAATACAGTCGTGGGGGAGTGGAGGTCTGTGCTAAGGGCGTCGTCGACATCCAGTCGAGTCGGCATATGAATTGGCTTTTGTGTTATTGGATTTGCGGCGGCAGAGACTCGATGTGTACGTCATATGCAGATTTATCGATTCGATTTTCGTCGTCTCTGTGGTTCGGCAGTTCGGCGGGATTTTTTTTGCCATCGAATGGCAAAGGGCAAAGGCCGATAGCGATGGTCCATCTCTTTTTGCCCTGATGGCTGTATCAGGGCCGGCGGATCTTTGACGGGAGGACGGGAAGAAAATTTGATTAAACTGCTCGAAAAGTATTTAGGTCATAATCCCTGTGGCTGCTGATGCGGGGCGATGTTCAATTTTTTTTCACAAGGATTCGAGTGTGAATCATGGGAGTGTGAGGACGATCCACTTGCCCGGCAGTAGCTGCAGATTGGAGTTATAGGGGACACATCAGTCGTTGGGAGTGATGAACTTTGGACAAGTTTGGCTCTGGTTTCACTGAAGAAATAATGTCTTCGCAGGGGAAAGCTGAGAGACACTGATTTGGTGTTGGGCAGATCGTGTCTTTAAGTAATTTTGCTTATATCCAAAAGGAGGGAGGAGCGATTGTAAGTTTGCAGACACACAAACGACTGCAGTTGCAAAATATATTTGCTTTCCCTCAATGCCATACATTTTAGAAGTAATCAGATCTGTAGTTAAAGTAAAATTTCCTGTCGGCATTGTGTTAGGTAGGAATTAATCAATTCTCGCCGAATATTTACTTCTGTAGAAGTGAATATTCCAATTTCCACGTGCCTCTCCAGCTAGCACGATCTCTTGCCAGCTACCTCCAATTGCGCACTCCAAATTGGTTGAGGTCCTTTTCCACTTGTGTGCGCCATCTCAGTCTAGGACGTCCTCTGTTGCGTTGTCCCTGTGGTTCGGATTCGAAACTCTTCGGGCCGGAGCAGTGCTGTCCATACGCTCTACATGGCCTAGCCACCATAAGCGTTGTATCCGTAGACTCTTGACTAGGCTCATGCCGCCGTACAGCCCATACAGTTCGTGGTTGAATCTTCTCCTCTGGATGCCATCAACGCAAACAGGACCAAAAATCGCACGCAGAACTTTTCTCTCGAAGAGTCCAATGGCTTTCTCATCCGCTTTTAGTAGCGTCCAGGTTTCTGCGCCGTAAAGCAAGACTGGGATGATCAAGGTAGGCGATATACACAAAACCTAAAAATGTGCTACCTCCACTAACCCTAGTTTCAATTCATGCGCAACGTTTGCACGCACTATAGTTCTAAAGTAAATAAGCCGCCGTTATAAGGTTCTTGAACTCTGAAATTCTCCCGTTTACCGAATTCTATTTAAAATCGTGTAACACACATTGGAGATCAATAAAACAGATAACGCCAAAACGTAAAGTCTTTGTTTCTTTCTATCAGTCTCCTATATTTAATTGTAAAGTTTTCAGAATTTCCTGAATTATTAAGAAAATATTTCAAGAGAGGTTTCATGTTTCGAGCCTTATTTTTCTAAAAACCAAGAAAGAGCATTATGGCCGCCTTGGCATAGTGGGTAGAGAGCGACGCTCACTCGCCGAAGGTCTATTCTCGGCTAAACACCTCAAATTTTTCAGGGCACTACCGTATTCGATCTGTGACTCAGAGTCGTTATCACTTAGAGAGTAATAACTGTCTAAGAAAAGTCTTCTCAGAATTCGGCCTTCAAAGTCGGCAATAAACTGTAGGTCCCTTCTACTCACGAGAGAACAGTAGCGCGCACGACATCTGTGAAAAATATTTAGTATACCTCAAGTCATTGAACAGACAACATCATATTTTTTCATCGTGTTAAAAATGTCGAATTTTGTACCAGAAAGTGATGATATGAAGAAATCATAGATTTTTTGTTTTCATTTGAAGAAAAGTGCTGCAGAGTCGCATCGAATGCTTGTCGCGGCTTTTGGTGATCATGCTCTATCAGAACCAACATGCAAAAGATGGGTTCAATGGTTCAGAAATAATGATTTTGATGTGAGAAATGAAGAACGTGGAAGACCACCAAAAAAGTTTGAAGACGCCGAATTACAAACGATATTGGATGGAGATGACAATTTGAGTCGTAAGCAAATGGCAGCAATGTCAAATATTGCACAACAAACAATTTCTTACTGTTTAAAAATTATGCGAAAGATCCAAGAGTGTGGAAAATGGGTGCCACATGAATTGAATGAAAGACAGATGGAAAACCGAAAAAACGCTTGTGAAATTTTGTTTCAAAGACACGAAAGAAAATCGGTTTTGCATCGTATTGTTACTGGCGATGAAAAATGGATTTATTTTAAGAATCCTAAACGGAAAAAATAATGTGTTAATCTGGGACGACCTTCAACATCGACTGCAAAACCAGATCAGTTCGGCAAGAAGACAATGCGTTTGGTGGGACCAGAAAGGAGTGCTGTACCACGAGTTCCTAAAACCCGGTGAAACCTTTAATACTGATCGCTACCGAGAACAAATGATCAATTTGAACTATGCATTGATCGAGAAATGACCAGAATGGGCCAGAAGACATGGCAAGGTAATTTTGCTCCATGACAATTCACCTGCACACAAAGCAAAACCGGTTCAGGATACAATCAAACTCTTGGCTGGGAGCAGCTACCCCACCCGCCGTATTCACCAGACTTGGCTCCTTCCGACGACCATTTGTTTTCCTCGATCGGACACGCATTGGCTGAGCAGCACTTTGGTTCCTACGAGGAGGTCAAAAATTGGGTGTCTGATTGGTTTGCTTTAAAAACGAACAATTTTATTGGCGTGATATTCACAAATTGCCAGAAATGTGGTCAATATGTGTAGAAAACAATGGCAAATACTTTGAATAAAATGTTTTTACTTTCCCAGTAATGATTAGTGTTTTATTTTTAAAAAAATGCCTGGTATTTTTATTTTCTATTCTGTGTTCTCTTATATGCTAGACAAAAATACTTAAAACTAGTTTAATATCTATTCTGCTGATCTTAATTCTAACTTTCTGACTCATAACAAGTGCATGTTAACCTAGTATTAGTTTTATTTGCTTTTGGGCTTCTTAATAACTGTCGTTTATTTTTCTTCTTTTTTTTAATCGTTCTTAATTAATGTACATCCAAGAAAACTTAAAAAACCTGTGTACAATGCAGTCCTGAAGCTTCTATCGTGTTTCTTGACCATTGTGTGCAATTATTTCGAAAGTTCAAGATTATGTGCACTAATGGAATGGTGGCTGTCCCTTTAAAGTATTGCTCTGAAAAATGTTTGTCTCGTTGACCGAACTGGCACATCCCACAATAGTACCCCGATCTTTACGGACGTCCCTCGTCTCCCTTAGCAGACGAATCTCGTTTACCCCTTCCTGTGAAATGTAATTTCATCCTCCCACTCAAACACACACTAAATGCTCCCGCAGTTGCAAAAGATCTCAATTACCCAAAACTCTGTTTTGCTAAATCAATTCAAATTATTCCGCCCATCCATTCCCCCTCTAAAGAAACATTGCCCCTCTCTCAAAGGATTTAAGGCGATCACCGCTACAAGTGACCCGGTGCGGGCTTAATGCTGACTGAGCTCGAGTCAATTACCAACTAAGTTTCATAGCGGAGTTTGAGCGCTTTTCTTTTGTCCTCTTGATTTTCCCTACTCCCCTGCAAAACAGTGTACACCCACCACACCAATTGCGCGGCTGAGAGGTGTCACAAAAACTGTCGTCACCTCAGAAGGGGGTGTCTTCAATCGGCAACGACATCCAGTAGGTCCGATATGAATTGACGAGGGCCTTGATGCTATTTCCATATTTTATCCCAAGCCTAATGCAACTGACCGGCACCAGAAACCTACCCCTCCCACATCCAAGGCATACGGCCAAAAGCAGGAGCACTTGTCAGTGGTCGGTGAGAGGTGGGTAGTCGGTGCATGCTTCTTCTTGACACGAAAAGTAGGCGTTTCGGAGTTGATTCTTATTCATGAGCAGCTGCATGTAGGCCACCGGTGGTCCTCACCTTCGGAGGTCGTATGTGGTGGCAGGTGATGCGAGGGCAATGCTTGAACCTTGGTTTGATTAATGGTCGAGCGGCCTGCAATTGGGCAGGAAACCTTGTTTGAGAGTGAAATATGGGCACGGGATAGCACCACGAACGAGGATGAAGGAACTTTGGCTTTTGGTCAGTTCGAGTGGCGAAAGCGTATGCAAATGAGGGGACATCGTCGTCATGGTGTCTGAATGAACTGTACGTGTGCACGAGTTGGCGTCAATAAAGACAACATATTTGGGCTTTTTTGGTGCCTTTGCACTGTGCACAATAACAGTGAATATGGAGAAGGACATTTGTATAATTCAAGGTATCCTTCTTAATGGTCACAGCATGACATGGAGAACAAACTTTCGGAAGGAGTTCTTTATATCCAAGGTCACTCCGAAAAATGCCATTTTTACCACTTTGGGAGAACACTGAACATGTTTCCTTTTTCGTTGCGAGGTATCAGGCTGTTGTTATACAATCCTCCCAAAAGTATGCAATCATTTCAGTTCGACCAACTTTTCTTTGGTGAGAAATCCCCACATCGGAACACCTTTAAATTGATTGCGTCATGCCCCATACTCCAACGAAGAAGTACATGTTCTGCTCAACTAACAATCTCTTTGGAGAAGAATAAAAATTCTAGTCCTACTAATCAGCCCTCTGTTCCCTCAAAGTCAACATCTTCTCCTTCGCCAAATGGACAGTGCAATGTTATTGAAATCCTCTACAAATTCCAGTTCACCCTGGAAGCTTCCCAAAGAAAAGCAATCAAGTTGGCTGCATCCGCGAATTGGCCTTAATCCTGCGCCTTCTGCTTTCGTTGCAAGTCCGTGTATAAACTTCTCTCCCCATGCAACCGCAATCTGCTTCCGAAATCAGTCCAAAAAGCACTTAATGAGTTCACACCCATGATGCGACGCCATTGCCAATCCTTTGATTGCCGGAACCGCTTTGCGGGCACTGCTGGCGAAAAACTCATTTATTCGCAAGTGAAACTAAGAATTCTCCTTAACCCCGCTGTACTCGGCACAAAATTAAACCTCACACCCGATGCATAACCACAGCCACTGTCGTCGCCACCGAGTGCACTGCCCAGCCAAGTGTCGATCCATATACGGGGATTACCCGTAGAGAGGACCCTCCAACGAGCACATAATCATTAATTTCAATTAAACGCTGCCAATCTCCACCCCTGTTCGGCAGTCATGCAATGTACGCGGCGGAGATCTATATGTTGCGAGCGTCGCATGCCATGTGATGTGGTGTGTGTCCTTATTAAGCGGGGGCAAAAAGCGCGCCCGCCACCCAAACCGTGTCGAGCACCGGGAATCAGTCATTCGAATATTGCATCTCGAACGAAGCAAATCGAGTGAATCCACATGAATGCATGCATGCAGCGCCCAGCCCGCCATTGTCGCTCGATGAAAGATTAAGGATTACCGAATGCTGGAGAGAGCAGAGGCTGCTATCCTTTCCCGAGCTTCTGTTCGCCATGTTCGGTTCCGTTGATTTGCATGAATGCGGGAATTGTTGCGTGATTTCTCAATTCGGTCATTCGGACGGCAGTATGTGGAACGTGCATTCAGCTGCTGCTGCTGCCACTCAGCCAATGATGCTCCTCCTGGCCCGGTGGTGTGTCTGTTTGTGTGCGGGAGCATGCAGTCTGTGCAGTTCTATTGTAATATGGTTTTGATGTCGGTATTCAGCTGATGACACACGAAATGGAATTTATGAGTGAATTCATCTCCGAAAGGCGGTAGAGTGCAGCGGCCAAGGGGCGGGGATGGAGAATAATGATGGTGATGAGGATGACGAGGATGATGAGGATGACGAGAAATGTCGGGGACGTTGGTGAGAACGGAAGATCCTTTTCTGTGGAACATTTGAAGCGTTGTCAAGGATGTCCGAGTGACAGAATTCACAATCGCCTACAAGTGGCAGATTAGGTGGTGTCGCCGTCTAGTGCTTTTGTCTTACCGTCGGAAGCTGGAAATGGTTGTGAATGCAACAACAACTTGTTTCGTTCTATATGGCTTTGTTGGAGATGAAGGATGTTGCGCTGAAGTGAGTCGCATTGGAATCTGTGCTCAGGGTTCCACTGCTTTAGTCTAAATTACGAACACAATTCAACCCCAGTTAGCATTAAGTGTTGCCATTTCTGTTAGTCAATTGACGTCATGTAACGACCGTAATGACTTTACATTTCTTCAAAGTTTTTGAGGTTAATGGCTCAAAGAGAACTTTGTTTGATACTTAAATGGGTTGTCGGGTTTCGGATGAGTTTTCTGTTAACAAGAGGAACCATTTTCAACAGGACCAAAAGATAAAATAGGTGGGCTTATGCCTGTGTATATGAGACAAATGTTGGTGATCCCACTCAACATAGTGAGCCGCCAACATTATGACATACAGCCTCAACGCGGCGACTGTTGACGATCAAAGCAAACGATTAAAAGACAATCATTTTCGGTTTTGCACGTGGAATGTCAGGTCCCTTAACAGACCAAATGCAGCCCAAGAGCTTTCGAAGGACCTGGATTGGTTAGAAGAAGACATCATCGCCGTCCAAGAAGTGCGATGGGATGGATTAGGCAAGAGGACAATTAGGAAGTGTAATGTCGCCTGTGGTCGCCGTGGCGTAGTGGGTAGAGTTAGACGCTCACACGCCGAAGGGTCTAGGTTCGACTCCCAGTTCAACACCAATTTTTCTAATATTTCACGGCACCACCTCTTTCGAGCTGCTGAAAGCACTCAAAGAGTAATAACTGTCTAAGAAAGGTTCTCAAATTTCGCCGTTCGGAGTCGGCAAAAAACTGTAGGTCCCTTCTACTCGTGAGAGAACAGTAGCGCGCACAACACAAGTAGTTGATGAGCAAGCTAGGCCATGGTCCCCCTTTGGACTGTAGCGCTAACAATTATTATTATTATTATAATGTCAGCTGCAGCGATTGCTTCAAAGAGAGAAGGCAGTGATTACTTGAATTCTTTGTCGTTCGAGACAGGTTTATGTCAGAAGTGTTAAGCTTCGATCCCGTAAGCAAACGCCCCATAACAGTCTGTATCAAGGCTTAATTGAGGAACATAAGCCTGATTGTGGCCACCGTGGCGTAGTGGGTGGAGTACGACACTCACACGCCAAAAGTCCAAGTACGATTCCCGGCTGAACTCATCGCATTTTTCACGGCATCACCTCTTTTGAGCTGCTGACAGCACTCAAAGAGTTCCAACTTTCCATGGAAAACTTCGCCGTTCGGTGTCGGCAAAAACTGTAGGCCCCTTGTAGTCGTGAGAGAACAGAAGTACGCCCAACACGAGAAGCTGATGAGAAAGCTATGATCTGGTTCCCCTGGGGACTTTAGCGCCACCAAATTATTACTATAATAACTAAGTTTAGCATATGGGGCCCACAGAGACAGCCATTAGCTGCCAAGACGGTAGAACGATATCTTGGCATTTTGTTGAACCGCCTTGTATACCAGGTACCAGGTATACCGGTATGAAGTGAGCGTCAAGATACAAATGTCTCGATAGGGAACATTTGTTGTGAACGAGGCCTTATTTTTGTTTTTGTTTTTGTTTTTTTTTTTTTTTTGTTTGCTACGACATCTGCAAAACATATTAAGTATGCATCAAGTCATTGAACAGACAACATCATATTTTTTCATCGTGTTAAAAATGTCGAATTTTGTACCAGAAAGTGATGATTTGTGCAAAGCATTAATTTTTTGTTTTCATTTGAAGAAAATTGCTGCAGAGTCGCATAGAATGCTTGTCGCAGAATATGGTGATCATGCTCTATCATGGTTTCATGCAAAAGATGGTTTCAACAGCTCAGAAAAAATGATTTTGATGTGAGAAATGAAGAACGTGGAAGACCACGAAAAAAATTTGAAGACGCCGAATTGCAAACGATATTGGATGGAGATGACACTTTGAGTCGAAAGCAAATGGCAGCAATGTTAAATGTTGCACAACAAACAATTTCTGACCGTTTAAAACCTATGGGAAAGATCCAAAAGTGTGTGCCACATGAATTGAATGAAAGACAGATGGAAAACCGGAAAAACACTTGTGAAATTTTGCTTCAAAGACACGAAAGAAAATCGGTTTTGCATCGGATTGTTACTGGCGATGAAAAATGGATTTGTTTTAAGAATCCTAAACGGAAAAAATAATGTGTTAATCTGGGACAACCATCAACATCGACTGCAAAACCAGATCGATTCGGCAAGAAGACAATGCTGTGTGTTTGGTGGGACCAGAAAGGTGTGCTGTACCGTAAGCTACCGACATTAACCAGGTGAAACCGGTAATACTGATCGTTACCGACAACAAATGATCAATTTGAACCATGCATTGATCGAGAAACGACCAGAATGGGCCAGAAGACATGGCAAGGTAATTTTGCTCCATGACAATGCACCCGCACACAAAGCAAAACCGGTTCAGGATACAATCAGAACACTTGGCTGGGAGCAGCTACCCCACCCGCCGTATTCACCAGACTTGGCTCCTTCCGACTACCATTTGTTTTCATCGATGGGGCACGCATTGGCTCAGCAGCACTTTGATTCCTACGAGGAGGTCGAAAATTGGGTGTCTGATTGGCTTGCTTTAAAAACGAACAATTTTATTGGCGTGGTATTCACAAATTGCCAGAAATGTGGTCAAAATGTGTAGAAAACAATGGCCAATACTTTGAATAAAATGTTTTTACACTCCCATTAATAATTAGTGTTGTATTTCATACCGGTATACCTAGTACACACCTCTCCTCAACAATGCGCTGAGAAATGCATATTACCCGGCGCATTTGGAAAACAGCTGGTATACCTGGTAGTTATTTATTTTATTTAGAACAGGTCTTTCTTGTTCAAAGCATGCGTTTTTACTATCCACCTTCTTAGTGAGTTTCAATTGGCTGCTTGTTTATACGATCTCTAAGATCCCAAGCTCAACTTTTGGCGGGATCACAAATGCGGCTTCGAACACCTCTTCCGATAAAGCCGCACTCTGCTGTACTGCGTTGTTGTGACGATCGAACAGCTGTGATGTGCATGGTGTACTTTTAGAGCTTGAACCCCGGCTGAGCTGTGATGTGGTAAGAAGTTGTTATCCAACGTGTCATGTACCATACAGTGTGTACACGCGGAAGCTTAAACGTTACTTAAAGCAGATGAGAAAGCCCTTGGTCTATTCGAGACAAACGTTTTGTGTGCGATTTTTGGTCTTCTTTGCGTCGATGCCATTTGTAGGAGAAAATTCAACGACGGACGATGACTGACTTGCGGCAAGCGCCAGTTCCAGCATCTTATAACGCTTAAAATAGTGGGACCAGGTAGAGCGTATGAACATCACTGCTCCGGCACAAAACATGTTGGAATCAGAAATATAGGGACAACGGGTAAAGTCCGACAATTAAACGCCAGAAGATCAGGTTCGATTGCCGGACTGAACATCTCACATTTCTCACGGCATCACCTCTGGCAACACCGTTGGCAACACTCAAAGAATAAAAAAAATTAAATAAAAATAAAGTGAAATTAAAGGCTTGGCCACTGTTTGGGGAGATTCACCGGCTTTCAACCACGAACGTTTTTGCTTGATATTGTCGTATGTGATCCATTTTTCGTCGCCAGTCACCATCCGCTTTAAAAATGGACCGAGTTCGTTCCGTTTCAGCGGCATATCGCAGGCGTTGATTCGGTCCAGAAGGTTTTTTACCTCAAATCATGTGGCACCCAAACATTAAGCTTTTGTTTGTATCTAGCCTTCTGCAGATGATTTAAAATGGTCTGAAAAGGACCTCAACTTGGAGTGCGCAACTGGAGGCAGCTGACGACAAACCGTGCTGGCTGGACAGGCATGTTGGTTGAGGCCCAGATTCACCCCGGACTGTAGCGCCACAATAAGAAAAAGAGGACTAACTTCCATCTCCTGGACGATGTCACGAGATGCCACATGCCGGTCTAACTCAATGATTTCCATGATTCGATCGGTATTCGTCGTCACAGGTCTTCCGCCGGCTGGCTTATCCATCGTGTCGTTTTCACCGGCTCTAAATGGTCGAAACGGTTCCTCCGCGGTTCGAAATGATATAGTACCATCCCCCATAAAACCATTAAATTCAGGGAACGTTTCTCTAGCGAATTTGCCGTTGATGAAGGAAAACTTTAAAATAGCGCGAATTTCGGCGTTAGTGAGCTCCATGTTTACACGTCTATACCTGTTGAACGCAATGTCCAAACTAATCGTGCATAGCGTCGTTTTGTAGGTTATGTCAAGACCATTCACATGATGTTTATATATTGCCCTTAGCGCTTTGTACATAGCCGGAAAATTCAAAAGACCAAAAGGCGGAAGGAAGATATTTGACAACCTTATAATTGCTTATAGAAAAGTTTCTCAATCTTCGCCATTCGGAATCAGCAAAAACCTATAGGTCTTGTTCTACTGGTGATAGAACGGTAGCTCACAAAACACGAGAAGTTAATGAGGCAGCTAGGCTGTTGCCGCCTTGTGAACGGTCGCGCCATCCAGTTTATTTTTAGTCGAGTGGGCAACTGGAGGCCGGTAGGGAAGTAACTTTTTGACGAGAGATCAATGTTGGTTAAGGCTCAAGTCAACCCCGGACTATATCGCCACACAAAGATAAAGAAAAAATGTCTAAATGCAGCTTTTTTAAAAACCGGGCTTCAAGGCAATAATTTATGATACCAAACATATCAGAGGATACGGATTGTGGAAACCTTTTTTTTCCTGAAAATCTACTTTAGGACACAGTGTTCTCAAACTGCGTTTGCGGTCTTGAGAAGACCGCGTTTAAGAAAATCCGAGTTTTGGAGTGGGCCTGCCTAAAGTTTAGTTTATTGATCAGCGAACAGATTTTCGCCACTCCTTAACAAACCACTCTTTTAAATTCTTCTGAAAGGCTCACAGGATCACATCCCGTCGTGAACGCAAATTAAGCATTTCATTGGAAGCCCTACGAAAGACACTAACTCAAAATCAAGCATGCAAACGAATTCCATGAAATCAAAACCAGGACCAACCCCCAAACCGTAGTCTACATCTCGTAGGAAATGCATGGAAGCTACTCACCTAATCATGAAAGCAGAATCCCCTCACAGACGTGTGTCATGAAATTCCCCACCACCTGCGAGTTGTGGCAATTGCTGACGGTACCAGGGTCGGCCTGCACTGCTGCTCCTCCAAAAGCGGCCCTTCGTCCAATGTCCCAACAAATCAGTTCTACTCTAGGCAGACGTGCTCACCGTTGCCGCCCGTCATTCATACGTGTGCGATTGTAATGCAATTTGCAGCGAACACAACCACTCGGCACGAAACCGCGCACTTTGCTCCTGAACTCACCTCTGCACCCTTCCCCGGAGCAACAGTATAACCAGGTTAACACATTTGCACTTTATTCGCACTCAATTATAGCGCCCGGCACTGAAGTGTGTGTAATTTTTTTTCCCGCGTCCTTTGCTTTTCTGACTTCACTCCGTTCGCTTGGTGGGGAATTTATATTCAATTACCAGCACTCACTGCACCGAACAAGGGACACAACACGAAACTTCACCGCTGACGCCCGGTGACGCCCGCTGAGGGTCACGGGAGCAAAAAGCAACGGGGCCTCTCCGGAGCACTCACAGATGGCGCGCTGTGTTTGTTTTTTGGAGCACGTGCTCATTAACCAGAGAGTCGACGTGGACGTCGCCGCACACTGGCCTAGGTAGGATGCACACACACTGACAGCGACTCCGAATCCGGACAAAGTTTAACGTTAACTTTCCGCAGAGCGGAGGCTCAACTCTCTCCGTTGCTTATCTGTACGACATGACCGCAAAACACCGCCGCTACTGGCTTCGTCCGAAGACTGCGCGGGTATCCTGCAACGAAAAATAAGACAAAACATGAATGGGAGGGTATAAATTAAGTGAATGAAAGGGAGAGCAAAACACAGCTCTCCCCTGAAAGCAGTGGCGTGCTGGAAACTTGTCTGATTATAAACTTCACTCCGCAGGATTTCAATGTAATTATCCTTGAGGTTAAAGTTTTACATTTCGGCGAGGGAGCGGGGCAAGGCTTGTTTGAAGGATTCCCCATTTTTCTGCGGTGGTGTAGTGTGTGCATTTTTTGTGCTTCTCCCGGGAATAGGAGGGGATGGATCTCTGAAGCAATCATTCGGAAATTTATGGTTAAAAGTTGCCCGCACAAGGATACACAAAAGAACGAGGCCAATCGGCGGTATGAGATGTTGTATTGTTTCAAATGGAGATTTCAATGAGCTATCGGGAAAGTTGTTTCAATCTATTCGCTCAACAGCCACTGTGCGGACGAAGTAGTCAATGTCGGAGGGATGGGAGGGGCGCATTCTAGTTTTGATAGCAATGGGTGATAAGTTTTGATTACCGTTAGCAGTTGTGTGTGGCGAAAGTTTTAGTTTGAAGTGATGAGTTTGTGGGTTTGTTGGAATGGCACAGGGTCAGTGCTCCTTACGGTGGCATGCTAAATAGCTTTCGGTTGGCAGTTTGATGGGAAAAGTCTGGGTAGTTAAGAATTTAGTGGGGACCAGAGCCAAGATCTGGTCCTGATTGTGAAATGTTTACTTAAGTCGCAGGGCTGTTAGAATTCAGTTGAGTTTAAGTTATTGTTCAGTCGCCCAACGAAGGCAGGGATTACTGCATAAATCAATTTTGTCAGTTTTACTAGAGGCTGATGTTCCATTCAAATGTAACACGAATGGCGACTTGTCTTTCTTTTTGTGTACTGACTCTTTAATGACAATCAATCAATTTAGAATAACAATCCACGGATGTTGGATGTGAGCGTCGTAATCTACCCACTACGCCGCGGCGGCTACAAACACCAATCCCACTGACAGTTTTCAAGACCATTGATTGAGTCATCGAAACGTTACGGATATACTCTCAGCAGAGGCTTAAGCCAGATATGCTCCAAGGAAACGCTTTACACTAGAAAAGTCTGTAATCATTTCCGATTGTTTTTATTCATTTTTCACCATCAGTGATAATACGCTTCAAAAACGGGTCGAATCAAAAGCGTTTAAAATGCAATTCACGTGCGTTGATGTGTTTTTTTTAATGAATTTCTTTCAGCTCCTGTACCGAGCATTATTATGAATCCAAACCGCTTTATATGACAACTGACTGTCGATAAATTGAAACTTTTTCATATCTCTTGCACTGATCATCAATCATCAATAAAACTGTCCGAACGTGGCTCAACTCTGAGTGAACAGTCAGCTGTAAGGAATTTGCCAACCAATTTTTCCACTTTTCATCACATAACACTTTAGCAACCTGTGCTATGTTTTTCCTTTTTTCGTTTTTGGACTCTGTATTGCGAGGGGCGTTCAATTCGTACTTCCAAAAGGAATGAAACATAAGAGTTAAGAAAATGTTTGACCGACTTTATCTGGAAGTCAATGACAAGAGATTTCGCTGTCTAAGAGCATTTTTGAAAGAAGTCCATTTCGATCCTGGGCTAAAGAGCCAAATAAAGACGAAAATTACTAATTAGGAAACAGCTTGAAAACTACGCCAGTTCTGGAAATACCGTAGCAGTATTGAAAATACAATTTATTTTGGTCATATGCAAGAGTTGGCTGATTTGTGAAGCGATTCCTAGCTTCATTGGAAAGGTTTGACAATTGTCAGCAACCAGCGTGCATATATGTCTCCTAAAGAAAAGAACAAGGTTATTTGGCTTTTCTAAAATATTTGAACTTGTCTTAAATAAACAGCATTTTATTTTCCTTTCAGGCGAAGGAAGAAGAAAAATTCAGCTTAAGCTGTTAAGGTGTGAAGCTTAGGGTGAATCTGGTCTGACTGATAAATCAGACAGAGACAGATTTCATTACTTGAACAGTGGTGAAGCGCTGAAGGTAAAAACGTTTTGTTCAGCCCAAAAAGGATAAGGACGGGAAATTTGAGGTTGTCAAATGCAAGGTCAAGAGCGCATGGACACCACTGTTCCGCCCCGAAAAGTCTTCGAATCTGAGCCATTGGGACAACGCAACAGAGGATGACCAAGGATGAGGAGTCGCACACAAGTGGACAAGCACCTTAACCAACTTGGAGTGCACAACTGAAGACAGCTAGCGGAAGATCGTGCTGGCTGGAGAGGTATGTTGGTTGAGGCCCAGGTCCACTCCGGACTGTAACGCCACTAGAAGAAGATATGTAAAGTGTACTCAAAGAATCCTTGGGAGTGATAAAATATTTTGCAAGCTCGGTAAACTCGTTTCATCATCTTCTAAATCGACGCCCAAGAAAAACGCCCACACGTCAAAGGCTATGCTCTGCATCTGGTGGGATAAGACGTGTGTGGAGTACTACAAGCTGCTGAAACTAGGTGAAACCAATGCCGGGAAAAGTTATCGACTAGAACTTATGCGCTCGAGCCACGCATTCCGTAAAAAAACAACCAGGAATTAACGAGAGGCACAACAGGGGGATTCCGCAACACGATAACGCTCGACCGCATGTGGCTGAAACTAGCAGCGGTCGGAAACTAGCTAGAAACGTTCAAATAGGAGGTCTTAAACCATCTGCCCTATTCTTTAGACATTCTTCCTGACTATTGGCTTTTTCTATTGTTACACCGGAACGGTAGTCGACGCCATATTTTTTTAAGTTTTTTTAAACATTTTAGCTCACATTTAATAATAATAATAATTGTTGGCGCTACAGTCCAAAGGGGGACCAGGGCCTAGCTTGCTCATCAACTACGCGTGTTGTGCGCCCTACTGTTCTCTCACGAGTAGAAGGGACCTACAGTTTTCTGCCGACTCCAAACAGCGAAATTTGAGAAGCTTTCTTAGACAGTTCTAACTTTTTGCGTGTTGTCAGCAGCTCGAAAGAGGTGGTGCCGTGAAAAATTTGAAAAATTGGTGTTGAACTGGGAATCGAACCTAGACCCTTCGGCGTGTGAGCGTCGCACTCTACCCACTACGCCACGGCGGCCACTAAAGCGCGAATTAATAATCAATTTAAATGAAATTTTACAGAAATGCACTAAAATAATAGTTTTACTTGATAAATAAGTCAATTTGTATATATAACCTTAGCTTCACCCTGATACCGAGAATATATTGAGCGCCACTCGTAACATTGATGCAAAATATTGTATCTATTAGTAAAACTTAATTCGTTTTTCTTAGAGATGGCGTGACGTGTATTATTCCATTGTTATTATTCCATTGAAAAATGCATTGGAAAGCTACTGTCATTGCATTGAGTGTCCCAACAAGAACGCAAGACTTAAATTTGGCGCCATTCGAATTGTCATAGTTTGACATTTGAAGAATTATTATTGTTTGTTAGTACAAGGTATAAGATTAATAAAAATGGAGCTCAACATGAATCAACAACGCATTCTCATTGTGAAATTGTTTTACCAAAATGGTGAACGTTTTGCGGCTGATTTTGCCGATAAAATCATCTTTAGTGACGAGGCTAATTTCCACATTGATAGCTTTGTCAATAGGCAGAATTGCCGCATTTGGGGTGAGGACAATTCTCGAGTGATTTACGAAAGGCAAATGCATCCTCAACGTGTCACTGTGTGGTGTCGATTTTGTGCTGGAGAAATCATTGGACCTTTTTTATGAAAATGAGTCAGGTCAAGCGCAAATAGTCAATGGTGTTCGGTATCGTGAAAGGATAACCAATTGTTTCGTGCCTAGAATTGAAGAAATGAATGTGGAGGAAATGTGGTTTCAACAAGACGTCGCCACATCTCATACAGCCAGAGAAACAATTCAATTGCTGCATCAGTCATTTCCCGGTCGTGTTATTTCGCGTTTTGGAGACCAGAATTGGCCGCCTAGATCTTGCGATTTAACACCATTGGACTTTTTTCTTTGGCGTTTTTTGAAGTCGATTATTTATGCGAATAAACCGACGACGATTTAAGCCTTAAAAGAGGACGCTGCATTAATGAAATACCTACGGCAGCATTTATGCAAAACGGTCATTGAAAATGTCAATTAATGATTACGTATGTGCCTGCGAAGCCGCGGGAGCCATTTTGCCGATATACTATTCCACACATAACCTCATCCTGTCTACTTTACGATACAAGAAAGAATTGACGATTTTTTTAAATAAATGAATTTTATTTAAAACTTAAATATTGCGTTCTTGTTGGGACACCCTTTACATCATTTCAGTTTAAAGCGTAAACAACAATCATTTTTTTTTTCATTCAAACATGTTCAACTTTTTGCCTGAAAAAGTGATTTTGCAGGTATTTCTTTTTCATTAAAGCAACAGGAAGAACACTGCTGCCGAAAATCACTGTATTTTGGTGCAAGTTTATGGCGCACATGCGCCTTCTAAGCAACCATACCAAAAGTGATTTGAACGGTTTAAAAGTGGAGTTTTTGGTTTGAAAGACGATAAAAATCCTGTGCAATCAGAAAAGTTTGAATTTGAAAACTAGAAGCATTACTATATGAAGATTGTTGTCCAACACAGGAAGAGCTCGCAGAACGTTTGGATATCACTCAAGAAGCCATTCCAATACGTTTTAAAGCCGCTGGATATGTTCAAATCCTACTTCATGGCGCGGAAACGTAGACGTTACCAACGGCGGATGAGGATGCCCTTAGTCTTTTCGAGAGAAAAGTTGTGCGTGCGATTTGTGGTCCTGTTTACGTTAAGGGCATCTGGAGGAGAAGATTTAACGATGAACTCTATGGGCTGTACAGCGACATGCGCCTAGTCAAGCGTCAAGCTGTCTAGGCCATGTTGAGCGTATGGACACCTCTGCTCCGGCCCGCAAAGTCTTGGAATCTGATTCATTGAAACAACGCAACGGAGGACGGCCTAGTCTAAGGTGAAGCACACAAGTGGACAAGGAACTCAACCAAATTGGAGTGGGTACTTGGAGGAAGATGGTGAGGATCGTGCTAGCTGGAACTCATGTTAATTGATGCCCAGATCCAACCTGAACTGCAGCGCCACAAGAAGAAGCAGAAGGATATATTCGAAAGCAAGGAAATTGTGTTCCACATGAAAAAACCGCCCGAAGTTATACACCCAATAAACAGCTATTTACGAAGTTGTGCGACGTTTTTCTTTAAGCAGACAACTAATAATTTTCAAAAAAATGTTCAAAGTCGAAGACGACCCAATAGTTTAGTTTCTTAACTTGAGACAGTCAATTCCTTTCCCCGACGTTTTCAAGTAATTTTAAATATTTCAAGCAATGTGTCAGTAGTTGAGATTCCAGAGCAGCGTCTTCCCTCTCTTCAAATCGTACCATCATTCATTGTAGCAGAGACACCCACCACTATCAATCCATTTCTGTTTCCATCTGGTCAGCTTGATGACAACGTCACAAATCATAACTCATGTCAACAGAGCTCCCACACCCGTTCACTCACGTCAAACAACACATGAATCCACAGAAATCATTTCGATGGCGCTCCCAACCTTGTCGCTCATAATACCTTCCCTGCCGCCCCTTCCCGAGCAGTCCACCCAAGGCCAGCAAGACTTTGGCCCTCTGCCAAAAACATTCAAAACACAAAAACCACTTTATGAATAATTCGAAATTCTGTGGTGACATCCAAAAACACCCATTGCCGAGGCTAAATGCCAAAAGTTTCGCCCTGTTTTCAAATCTCACAGCCAGTGACGGTCAATCCGATCCGAATGGGCGATTTCAAAATTAAAGAAGCAGCTCGCGGATCAAGTTCGAAAATAGACGAGCGATGTTGTCGCACACGTTGCTGTGAATATTTTCGTTCGCGTGAAGGATTACGAATTGATTTCAGAATGTGTCGACCGAGGCAATTTTGTGGTGTTAACGAGCCGGGAAGTAAACAACTCTTTGGATGTGAACGCGCCTCGATTGAAGTGGGATCAACGCAACGCGTTGAATGTCGTGCCAAAGTAAGCAGGCAGAACGTTATTGTCGAGTGCGATGAATCGAAGACCATGACAGCGATCGTGAGGCGTAAAGTCTCTGGGGTTTCGCTGAAATCAATGTTTTGTTTTAATTTTCTTGATCTCTGTTGCTGTTCTTGTGAGGAAGAGGAATTTATTTCAGCTGAGACTCTGTGGTTTTAGGATCTTCGTCGAAGGTATGTTCTCTAAGTGCTGGTGGTGACTTTGAAAGACGAGGAGGTAGAGTCTATTCGCCACCTTTTTTGCAATTGTCTTAGTTTACGATCTGCGTCGTAGGAATGTTCTCTAATGACTTGGTGGTGGTGACTTTGAATGAAGAGAAGATGGAATCTGTTCGCCACCTTCTTTGCAATTGCTCAAGTCAGAAGGCGCCAAAGTAATCGCAAGAAGTTCTTCCGTAGCAAAAATAGGGCAGTATCTTCATAAATTGGCGGCACTACCCAGTTTAGGGAAGAAACAATGGCTAGCTTCAGCCGCAACTACTAGCGCTGTGTTCACTATTTTCCTGTAGCTGCAACTAACTAATTAGTGCAAACGGTGAATGTTAAGGAGCGTTTCAGGAGCGTCGAAAACTGGCAAATTGGCCAAGGAATGACATCTACCTCGTCCAGCGAGTGATTTTTTACATCAACAGAAATGACTTTATTGGTAGCACAAGCTTTGACTTCGGACTGTCGTCTGGCCTGATCATCAGCTTTGGCTCACAACCAACATTTGTTACGACAAGAAGACAAGAAGTGATTGACATAACGCTATTAAATAAATGTCTTAAGAAGATTACAGACTGGGAGGTTCATGTCGGATGACGACGTCTAAGACAGATCGCCATACTTGGCACCAGAGACCTCGAGTTGGTCAGGACTCCATCTACCCCAGCTAAGCGGTAAGGAAATGCAAGATATTAGTACCAAAATCAAACTCTTGCCAATCGCTGTTTCTTTGGACTCTATCTTAAGACATTGGCTCTGTACAACAGCCTGATGGACTCAGTTCTGATTCCCGGTGTGGAAACTTCGGCGCTTGTAAAAGCGAATGCGGAAGACCCTGAGTTCTGAGTATTCATGTTGGTCATATTTGAGCTTTATGAGCAAACCTGAGCCATTGGGACAACGGAACAGAGGACGGTCAGGACTAAGGTAGCGCACACGAGTGGAAAAGGACCTTAACCAACTTGGAGTGCGCAACTGGAGATAGCTGGCGAAAGATCGTGCTGGCTGGAGAGGGCATGTTGGTTGAGGTTAAGGTCCACCCCGGACTGTAGCGCCACAAGAATAAGAAGAAGAAGTAAAAATTCAAAGAGGTGGTTGCTTCAATTTTGTATGGTTCTCTCTGTGTTAATAATCTCGATAAATATGAATGAGTTTGACTTTCACGTAATATGTAAAAAGACAAAGTGACTAAGATGACGCACACAAATGGAGAAGGATCTCAACCAACTGGGAGTGCGCAACTGGAGACAGCTGGCGAAAAATCGTGCTGGCTGGAGAGGCATGTTGGTTGAGGCCCAGGACCACTCTAAGAAGAAGAAAAAACTTAACGTGATTTCTATCTCGATTCAAAACTCTTTACAGTAAAGCACTATAAAGGCGGTCATACGAAAACAGGAACTTTGGAAGAAATGGTTCGGAAAGTGGAGATTGGAAAATGAAGATTGGATCAATCCAAGATACTGGAAAATGAGGTAGCCACTGATATACCCAACAGCACACTATCATACACCGCGATGGAAAAATGTTAGAATCGCTATGTTTGCACGAAAATGGAGAGTTGCTTGTCCTCCTTCGTGTATCGTTGCAGTCAGGAGTGGCTCTGAGCCTTAACCAATATGCCTCTCCAACTTGAACGACCATGCGCCATATGCCTCCAGTTGCGGACTCCAAGTTGAGGTCCTTCTCTACTTCTGCGCGCCATTTTAATGTTGAAATTTACCAATGTTCCGGATTGGATGTCTTTTTGGACCTGTGTCCATTCACCCTACATGACCAATCCATCTAAAGATATGTAACCGTAGACGCTGGACTTGGCACATGCCGCCGTACAGCCCATAAAGTTCGTCGTTGAGCCGTTTCCTACAAAGCAATTTGCTGAACATGTTTATTTCCCTTAAGTTTCCACTGACTTTCACGCAATGTTTAAAAAGACAAAATGGCTAAGATGATGCACACAAATGGAGAAGGACCTCAACCAACTTCGAGTGCGCACTTGGAGGTAGCTAGTGAAAAATCTTGCTGGCTGGAGAGGCATGTTGGTTGAGGCCCAGGCCAACCCCGGACTGTAGCGCCACAAGAGGTAGAAAAAGAAGAAGAAGAAGAGCTTTAACGCTTAAGATGGCTGTGTCTTGTAAGAGGCATGGACACTGCCTCGTCCCGAATCTGAGGCAATTGGACAACACAACAGGGGGTGGCCTAAACTTAGATGGTGCACATAAATGGAAAAGGACCCCAAACCCCCCCCCCCTTGAAATGCTCAATCGGCGGCACCTGGCGAAAGACCATTCTCGTGGGGGAGGCATGTTGGTTGAGGCCCAGGTCCACTCTGAACTGTAACATCACACAAAGAAGGAGAAATTAGTACGCGGCATCACAGTAAACTTGTATGGCAGCCGTGGCGTAGTCCACACCGAAGATCCAGGTTCGATTTCCGGCTGAAGACCTTAAAATTTTTCGTTGCACCACTTTTTTCGAGCTGCTGACAACACTCAAAGAGTAATAGCTGTCTAAGAAAGCTTCTTAAACTTCGCCGTTCGGAGCCGGCTAAAACTGTAGGTCCCTTCTAGTAATAGAAGTAGCGCGCACAATACGAGTAGTTGATGAGCAAGCTAGGCCCTGGTCCTCTGTGGAATGTCGCGCCAACCAATTATTATTACAGTAAAGCTACAGTTGGCCTGCATGTGATTTTCCTTTCGGCAACCAATCGCACCTAGCCCAACTCATAACAATTCACTTAAAATCTAAATTCCACTCCACTGGACTGTATGACAATGACACAATACCGACGTACGTTCGCAAAGTGTTCCTTGCACCATGGAGCGTTTGCTGGCTCGTGTCACTCTGTTCTTGCACCTTACAACCTCATCATTTCGTTGTATCACGACTTTGCAACGTCTTCATCTCGACACAGCACCACTGCACCACATCTTCTCCTTACTTTCTTGCCACCTGGCAAACGACCACCCCAAAACTTTTTCCTTCCTACATTACAGCTCGCGGCAAACACCTCTTTGACGGCGCATAAAGCGCGTGCAAAAATTCTTTCTTCATCTTGCCAGTAGCAACTACACCTCTAAATATATCGAACAACAGAGTCGTAAGAAGAAGTTGTGGTCTTCAGAAGCAGTTTCTGTGAATAATCCTTTTTTCGGTTTTGAGCTCAGCCTGCACTCCTTAAACGTTTTATTTACTTCTTGCAGGTATAACCCTTCCACAACACTCCTCTATCACCCCATAACACACACCTCACATAAAGCTGCACACGCTTTTCCGTCATTTAACGACTCCCTATCTCCGATAATTCGTCAATCGGTTTTATCGTCTGCACATGCCTATCGTGTGCAGCACACTCCAGCCCCCCGTTCAAAGGAAATCCTCTCTCAAGGAGGAAGCGCCTCCACTCGAAGTGCTGGTTAAAAATAACTCAAACATAAATACTCCCACTGACCCCACACTCTGCCCGGTGGGAGGTCATTATTTTAATTCTTCTCCTCTGCCAAAGCACGTCACTCAGGCATTGGGACACGATAGCAAACAAAGGGCACAAATCTCGATATTTATTGCGAGCTATTTGTCAATAAACTGCGCACACACACGCGCCAAAGCGGGCGCGCGTAATCATAATCCGCAAATACAAATGGCAGTCTGTTCCCGAGGAAGTGAAGGTTTATTTTTGACTTTCGCACACAATTTGCTTGTGCACTCGCGGCAGGACTTTAAACAGGGGCTGCCTGATGCATTGCCACCGGCGTGGGAGTCTTGAGACTCTACAAAAATACACCTGCCTGCCTATTTGTGTCCCCTGCCACCTCAAGGCAATGCGAATGTATGCGAATCTCTGGCGACAGCCAACGCAAGGCGATCACGAGAAGGCTCCTCGGGTCGTTGGAAGGGAGGCAGCCATCGAAGCAATTAACAGAAGCAAGAGCAGAGCCGGAAAAAAACTCAAATTTGTCACGTCACGATGAAGCGGAAATCACGAATAGGTCTCCGCAGTAGCGAATGCGTACAATCTCCTACGGCCCGCCTCTGCGGCACATGGGGCGTACACAGCACATTTTTTTTCCATTCTTTCTGTACTCCAACATACCCTGGCCAGAGGACACTCCGGCTGCCGCTGGGCACATGCAAACGTTTAGTTTTAATTAGAGGGATGACTTGGTGAGAATGCTTTTGCAGACCGAGTGGCGAGGCTCCAGCTAAGTCGCTCTCCCCCCTGTCAGGCACATCTGCGCGGGGATATCGCTAGCGTAACGACGCAATAAATATGCCAGAGTAAGTGTCTGAAAAGCGGCTTTATGTCTGCCGCCCCGGTGGGATGCCGATGGTGTGTGGGTGTTTCGCCCCCCTCCCAGGCACGCGCCGCCGTCAAGGAGATACTTTCCAATTTGTTTATGTTAATTTGATGATCGATTAAATTTTTGTTGTTTATTTCCCCCTTCAGGGGGCATTGACGGGCGGCCCGGTTGATGGGCTTTAATTGAAATTAGGTGCCTAAGTGGATTGAATGTGCCGCTGAGTGGTTTATTGCTGAGATTCCCTGCTCGGCAGATTGACTTGACGCCGGTGGTGGGCGCTTAACGTGCTCGGTTGGATACAATCAATTCCACCCATGGTCATGGTCCGTTCTTTATTTCTGAACAAAAGTCCCTGCCACTTGACACAGGAAGCATATTTGCTGATCCAATGCAAACGGGAGATCTCTGCGATGGCTGAGCGTTGATTAAGCACGCACTCTATCGTGTGCACCCTCCAGCACATGCCCGACACGGCGCTTCAAGCGTGCCCTTTACACGAGAACTGAATCAGCGTTTGATTAATTCACCCCTTTAGCTCATTTGAATCGCATTCATATTCGCCCAGTGACCACAGTTTCAGCCACTACCGACGACCTCGGAGTCGCATTTGCAATCCAAACTGCTGACTTCGCATTAGTTTCGCCACAAATTAGTGTTTTCATAAAATTACGCCTTTCAAACTGAATTTTAATCAAAAACCCACATCCACCTCCCTGGCGGATAAATCGAAATTATTCCGCGAAACGCAATTCCGGCGAACGGCGATTTGTCACAATGCAGCCGACTTCCAATCACATTCGAACTGACCGCAGCCCAAACCACACACCCGCCCTCTTCGCGTCACCGCCAGATGGCGACGCACGTTCGCGACACTGCAGTTGACAGTGGCATTTCGATTTACGGAATTCCAATTAATGAATAACCGTTAGTTCCGGTCGTTTGTATCCCCGGGAACACAGCAATTTGTTTCAATTGAACCAGAGTGACGGTGCAGTAGGAGTGGGGGCTACCCGCACAATTTGCATCTCCAAGGAGGTTGTCACCCAGCATCCAGGAGGAAGATCCCTAAACAAGAATGTTGAAAATGAGACGCTATTTCCCATCTCAGACACGTCTGGCTGCAGCTTCCGCTAAAAAGAGGAGTGGGAGAGGGCGTCGTGGGGTGGGACATAAAAAAATTATATTCTCGTAAAGTTGACAACACAGCAGAAGGGCAGTTTGCGATGCACACACTGCGGGACATGACACCAGGAAACACTCGGAGCGGAGGACATCCAAGGGAAGTACATCGGGAAGGGAGGGCTTTCATCCCACTCTCTCCTTGGGTGTCCTGATGGCTGTACAGCGCGAAAGAAATTGTTTCATAAAACCGTCTGGCGTGTCGGGAACGTATGCACCATGACCAATTGTTTGTGAGCGGAATTCAAAAAGAAATTTAATTATAACAGGCTTGTGTGTTAAAGCGAACCTGGTGACGGTGGCAGGAATTTAGCAACGCTTCAGAGTGTCGAAGGGTTTTCAGCAGCTTTAACAGCGAAACAAGCGTCTCGTGCGCAACTTCAACTTAAACAAAAAGAAAACGAGAAGAGAAACGAGCAGAGGCAGAGCGATGGCGCCACACAAATCAAAGAACAGACACCACACGTAGTTTTCCAACTCAGTGGGTTACAGAGCTTGTGCTCTCGACTGGAAGTAACTTTTCGCATTTCTTTGGAGTTGTTGATGCGAATTCTCGGTATGAAAGACACATTCGTCGTGTTCTTGGCTGTCTTACGTCACCCGAGAATGGATATCAAAAGCGAAACCTGCGGATCTCATGAGGCGTGCCGAGAGTGAAGAACATGGCGGACGGTGAGCATTTGATGCGTGAAACCGGGCTGCAGCCACCACGTTTTTGTATATTTCGAGGAGCGGATGCTGCAAGAAATTGCGGAAAAAAACGAAACCAAGGCGAGAAGGTTCAACTTTGCGGAAGAATTTCAGTTTCAGTAAAGTCCTTGATTGTCTGGCACAATTTTAAAGACCCCAACAACTGATGTGGGTTTGAACAAAGCCGAAAGGCTTAGTCTTGGGTTTGATGCGATGTTCAACATGGTGACAGTTATAATGGGCGACACGATTTCTTCTCTGTTAAGCTGTCACTAATTTATTTGCGCTGTCCTTTCACGCGATTTGATTGGCTTAATATAGCACGTGTTCGCATACTCTGCTGATTAGGATCAGTAGGGAACACCGCCGAAGCCTGAGGTCATACGAATCCTTTGACAAGGTGATCGCGTGAAATTTTTTCGAAGACTGAAGCTGGAATGAAAAGAACTCCTGTTCTCGACTTCATAGCACGAGGCCTCAAGGCAGGCGAAGAAAAACTCGCAAAAGGTCCACAAATTGGACGAACATAGACAATGTACAATTTTAAAGCCCTTGCTCACCCTGGTCTCCTGGGCAGTCTAACATTTCTGGCTTCTATGCACCTAGAGTTAGGTCTTTGCTTAATAAAGTAACACGAAATAGAGCCATTGAGTGAAATTTGGGGTGGGGATCGATTATTTAAAGCTGATGCCAGGCGACACAATTTAAGGAAAATTATCCACATTCCCTGGGTGTTGTCAAGCTTTGTACAATACGTAAACAGTAAACTAAATCCGAAGCTCGTGGGCGTCGTGGCATAGTGTTGCACCCAACCTACAGTGCAACACTAACACGCAAAAGGTCTCAGGTTCGATTCCCGGAGTTGACACCTCGAATATTTTTCACGGCACCACTTCTTTCGTTGACAACTCTCAAAGTTAACCAATTGTCTATGAAGTAAGCTTCTCAAACTTCGCTGTTCCAAATCGGAAAAGAAATTGAAGGTCCCTTCTCCTCGTGATAGAACAAAGGCGCGAACATCACGAGTAGCTGCAGAGGAAGCTAAGCCTTTTCACCTTGTGACCTGTCGCGCCATCCAGTACGAGATCTGTTCAAGAAATAAGTTAGATTTACAAATTTCGCGACCGACGTACACTCGATTATCAACTTTTTAATTTTGTTATGTTGGTACACTCGTGACCGTCGTGACGTAGTGGGTAGAGTGCGACGCTCCCACGCAGAAGGCTGTAGGTTCGATTCCCAGCTCAACACCAATTTTTCGAATTTTTCACGACACCACCTCTTTCGAGCTGCTGACAACACTCAAAGAGTAATAACTGTCTAAGAAAGCTTCTCAAATTTCGCCGTTCGGAGTCGGCGTAGGTCCCTTCTACTGGTGCGAGAACAGTAGCGCGCACAACACGAGTAGTTGATGAGCAAGTCAGGCCCTGGTCCCCCTTTGGACTGCAGCGCCAACAATTATTATTATTAAAATTTGATAAATATGCATCAGATCTCTTAAACAATAATGAAATTCAGTTAGTTGAAACATATTGGGGAAATGTTAGCAAAATAGATGACAACAAAAAGTATGCAACAATATGTAAACTTGCAAAATATATGTTAATTTTACCAACATCTGACGCTGCTTGTGAAAGAATATTTTTAAAGGTAAAAATGTTAAAAACTAAAACTCGTAATCGTTTAAATAACGAAAATGTTGCTTCCATTTTGAAAAAAAAGCAAAAGGTTTCAGAAAGTGAAGGCTGTTACAACTTTATTCCTAAAAATAAAATGTTATCTTTCATTTTAAAATCTAATATTCTTTACAAAGCGTCACAATAATTTCATTTAATAATTTAATTTTATTTAATAACACCTAATAACACAAATGTAAAGACAGGGTTTAATTTTTCCATTCCATTAAAATATTTATTTATCAAAAATATTATGTATCTTAAGTTACCCAATATAAGAAATGTAAAGCTTTTGAAATGCAACATAAAATCCAAATATTTGCCTTAATTTATACTAAAAATAAAAAAAATAATATTTTTCAACGAAAAAACAAACGCAGTTTTTTAGCAGTTTTTAGTTTTTTTCTCTATCAGATTTTGCAGTTTTTAATCCTAGCTGTAGCAGGAATCAATAAAATCCTTGTAACGCTGATGAGTTGATATTATGGACAGTTCATGTAAAGACCGCTAAGAAAACGGACGTGTACAAATAGCAACTATAGTAATTTTATTCGCTTAAAAAAGAGAGTTATTTAAGTCTTACTCCATTTTCTTTTTTATTTAGTTCCGTACTTAAAGTTTTTTGATTGACTGTATTTAAGTCCAGTAGTAAAATGAACACACCAATGCGAAGAACAACGAATTTTCAATATTACCGGATTTATGTGGAAGAAACAAATGCGTCAAGTACATTCGCGGCGCACAGCATTGCCGACACGCTGTCTAGACCACATGACACCAACGCATTCCATCACACAGCGTCGTAATTTTAAAGCACTTATGGAAAGCATTGTCTGCCTCTCAAATGCAGGAGAAGAATTTAAAGCTAGAGAGATTTGAGAGGGCTTGAGTTTGAACAGTGTAAGGGCCAGCAAAACAAAACATATTTTTGGAGCAACATAAAATAGAATAATGTAAAGTTGCAATACATCCATACGGAAATATATCACGCAGCAAACTGTATTACGGCAAACAGAATGCAGGCATTGCTATACATGACTGACAACTGAGCTGGAGTGATACTTTTGAAAGATTCTCTGGCTCTAAAAGTGTTCCAGGTCTTAGGTGAGCAACAATTCAATAAATGCTAGCACTGAACTAATACGTAGAGCAAGTGTCCCACAAACAAGAGTGCATATGTTCGAGAGCGTTAACATGCCTGTTCAGTTCCACGCAAAGTCGCAACAAATATATTATATAAGGTTGTCACATATTCGCCTTTTTGTCTTCTGAATTTTCCGGGTATGTACAAAGCGCTGCAGACAACAGTATACATCATTTGAAATGTCTTGACGACGCTAGACAAACGACGCTATGCATGATTAGTTTGGATATTGCGTTCAATAGTTATATACGTGTAAACGTGGAGTTCGCTAACGCCGAAATTCCCCTTTTTTTTTAAGTTTTCCTTCGTTAAAGGCGGGGGCCGCGGTGGCGTAGTGGGTAGAGTGCGACGCTCACACGCCGAAGGGTCTAGGTTCGATTCACAGCTCAACACCTCGAATTTTTCACGGCACCACCTCTTTCGAGCTGCTGACAACACTCAAAGAGTACTAACTGTCTAAGAAAGCTACTCAAACATCGCCGTTCGGAGTCGGCAAAAAACTGTAGGTCCCTTCTACTCGTGAGAGAACAGTTGCGCGCACAACACGAATAGTTGATGAGGAAGTCAGGCCCTGGTCCCCCAGTGGACTGTCGCGCCAACAATTATTATTATTATTCGTTAAAGGCGAATCCGCTAGAGAAACGTTCCGTGAAATTAGTGGTGCTTTGGGGGATGGTACTCTATCACCTCGAACCGCGGAGGAATGGTTTTGACGATTCAGAGCCGGTGAAAACGACACCATAAATAAGCCAGCCGGCGGAAGACCTGTGACGACGAATACCAATCGAATCATGCAAATCATCGAGTTAGACAGGCATGTGGCATCTCGTGACATCGCCTAGGAGATGGGATTAAGTCACCAAACCATTTTAAACCACCTTTAGAAGGCTGGGTACAAAACAAAAGCTTGATGTTTGGGTGCCGCATGATTTGACGCAAAAAAAATCTTCTTGACCGAATCAGCGCCTGCGATATGCTGCTGAACAGAATGAACACAATCCATTTGTTGTGATCGTTCACAACAATAATGAAACACGACGCCAAGCGATGAAGAACAGCGCTCAAGAACGCACAACAGCGCGATTCTTTCACCTTTGTGCATTTCGTTTCCCCGCGTTTTCGCATTGTTATCGTATAGTAAGCAAATTTGTAGTATTTAAGTGAAATTATTTGTAAATAAAGGGCAGTTCATTAAAGTAACCATCACACATAGACTTCCCCCCACCAGCGTTAAGGAGTCATCATTTTTTTTTCTGTTTGACTATTAAAGCAAACACCATTTTTAAAGCGGATAGTGCGTGGCAACGAAAAATGGTTCACATACGACAATATCTAGCGAAAACGGTCGTGGTTGAAGGCCGGTGAATCGTCCCAAATAGTGGCCAAGCCGGTATTGACGGCCAGGAAGGTTTTGCTGTGTGTTTGGTGGGATTGGAAGGGAATCATCCACTATGAGCTGCTTCCATATGGCCAGATACTCAATTTTAACATCTTTTGCGAACAACTGGACCGCTTGAAGCAGGCGATCGACCAGAAGCGTCCGAAACTGGCCAACAGGAAGTGTGTTGTGTTCCCCAGGACAACGCCAAACAACACACTTCGTTGAAGACTCGTCAGAAGCTACAGGAGCTCGGATGGGAGGTTTTATCGCATCCACTATATAGCACAGACATAGTGCCAATCGATGACCACCTGTTTCTGTCCACTCGGACAGAAGAAATCCTTGATTACCTCGAAGTTTTTCTGCCTAGTGTGACGATCTGCCTGAGATTTCGATGTGTGTGCCCTTTCTTGAAGACAGCATGTACTTCGTTTTGTCCTCATTCACCCCCAGACGCATTTTAGCCGCTTCCGCTTCAATGCCAGCAAACGCCTCATTGACGGCTCGCTGTGTCTAATCCCGTCAATGTCATCAGCGTAAGCTGATTAAACTGACTTCTGGAAGATCGTGCCTCTGGTGTTGACTTGTGAGTTACGCACGATCTTCTCGAGGATGACGTTAAAAAAGTCACTCATAAGAAAACAGAAGCGCGCTCAACACGAGTAGGTTTTGGGCAAACTAGGCCCTGGTACCACTGTGGACTGTCGCGCCATCCAATTGTTCATTAATTTATTTTCGTGATCGATGTCATTCAACAATTTTTGAGCAACATTTAAACGTAAAATTTGGAAAGAACTTTTGTCCAAATTTAGCAGTGTTGGAACGAACTTGGCTGCCACACGCATCATGCCCAAAATTTCGGAACTACATAGCGCGCGAAATGTGAACATTTACGTAATTTTTTGAACGTACCTCGTACTTACACTTAACAGCGTATTGTATGAACTGACACGGTTGACAATTGAGCATTGCAAAGCTGTGCGTATCCACCTTCCACGAGCAACATCATATCGTTTGAGGAATTCCTGCAGTTCTGAGCTATCTAACATTGACCGTCGGCAACGCTATCCTTTTTCCGTGTGCAAAACCATTTGTTCCTATTTTTTAAAACCCGATAAAATATTCCACTCACGACACGGAAAAAACATTTAAGAGGCCGCGCAGTTAAAAGTTCAACAAAGCAAAGGGTGTACCCTCATCAGTATCCAAACCCCACACGCGCACACGCTAGCCAAAGAAAAACCCAAAAAAAAAACAATTCTCCAAATTAAGGAACGCAATTAAACCCCGATTACTTTATCGAGGCGAAGGCAAAATCTCAGAGCTTCTCCGAGCCGCTAAACAACACACT
The DNA here is from genome assembly GCA_955652365.1 of Eristalinus aeneus. Classification (NCBI taxonomy): domain Eukaryota; kingdom Metazoa; phylum Arthropoda; class Insecta; order Diptera; family Syrphidae; genus Eristalinus; species Eristalinus aeneus. The sequence goes on along the minus strand of OY019131.1, from coordinate 28,007,782 downwards.
CCACGAGGCAGCCATTCCAATCACGTTGAGTATATTTCATAAAACAGCCATTATCGTCACCAAGTGGAGGATCCTCCGTTCTCCGTTTGCAAGCAGCAGTAACCTGTACGTGCCTCGGATATAGACTTTCAATTGCAATGCAAATGATGGCAGGACACACTGGCACCGGGGAAGAACATTGTTTCCGGCTGCAGTTAAGGCGACTAGCAGACTCTCAAGGAGACTGCCCGCTGGAAGCCGAACAGCTGTACAGTCAACGCCGAGAAAATAAGGATATTCAATGAAAGTCTTGCCGGGTGCACACAAACGTACAGTAAGAAAAAAGTACGAAGCCACTGCAGTTTGTGCTTTGGGGATCTTGTGTCCATCGATGTACAAAGCCATTTGGTCACTCCCATGCACACACAGAAAGAGTGCCGCCTGCTTTAAGGACTCTGTCGCCACGGCAAGCAATTAACCCGAGGCTATCGTCTTTGCATAAACTTCTCATTAATGAACCCGAGCTGAGTGCCGTCGCCGTCGCCGCCGAGTAGGGGATAAGTGGGTATTGAGAGTCCTCGTCGCACAGTCAAATCCTTGCACTGCCATGATCGATTGTCTTTAAAGCTATAAATGTCAATGCTGGCGGGGCAGAGTGCGGTGTACGACGCGTGCCGACAATTGGAATTAATTTCTTCGTCGTTGCGCCAAAGTCCCCTGCTGAAGGATTTATGCTCACGAAATGATATAAAGATACAAATGGAGGAGAACTTCATTCGGACGTGGCCGAGATCCTTGCGCGATTGGAAAACAGACTCTCCTTCCTCGTTCGCAGACGGCGACGTGCTGCTGCCGCTGAATGCGAATGCAGAGACAGTGGGCGGCGGGAAACTTTTAAAGTCCAGAGGACACTTTAGTTGTCATCACACCGTGAACACAGCCATGTGACTGTGGAGCAAAGCAGACGGGGCGCGCGGAATAGGTTGGATAATGAAATTGATTTCATTTCGGGAGCTGATGACAATTTGCATGTCGTGCTTTTGCGTTATCATCGTCAGTTTGACGGGAGGGCAGCGTGAGGAGGAGAATTTGCATTTTATGAGAAACGAATTAAATTTACATCCATCTCGCTCACTGTGCTACTCTGTCTTGCTTTTTGTATTCCTCCTGCAGTGGACGTCGATTTGTTTTTAAGAAGTTCTGCTCTGACGGGACTTGTTTAATGGAAGTGGGAAAGTCTTTTTACGATTAACTCCGGAAGCAGAAGGGAATCGAACTTGAAAGGATCGTTTTGGAAACCCGGATGAGCGGGTATATTGGAAAAAGTGATTTATCGACGGAGAGACTCAATCAGATCCAGGAAACCATTTTCATGGCTGCCTTGTGCCGGGTTTTTAAAATATTTTGCTTAATCACAGCTAAGCTGTGCCTTCGATGAGTGTCTGTTGATGTAAGGGTAGTTTCAGACGAAGGACTGTATGTTTCTTTGCAGTTTCAAAATTTTTGATTGTGCGGCCCCTGCTCTGAGGGGCAAACATTCAATACAGAGATAGCTACACCGAATGGTATACAGATATAAGTGGCTCCATACAGGTGGGGTCTTAACCCCTGCCTATCAAATAAATTGGTTGGCCACTCTGTATTGTGTGGGGAGGCCCACTGAGAAAGCAAAGACAGCAGAATACAACAAAACTAAAGAGACATAATTTAGGCGAATGTAGACTTTAAGAGACCGGTTAAGTATCAGCCCAGAAGCAGAAACTGCCTTTTGGGTAGTATGCCAGTATGCCAACAGCATTGTTTGATATTTTCGTTTAAAAAGATATAGGAGATGGATGTCGACCAGAATCCGAAAGGGAACAAAATATAATAGCTTTGGTTATGCATATACAAAATAAGAAATACATTGTTCCGAAGAGACACAACAAGTACCACCGCCACTCATGAAGCCTACATAAAGAAGAGCTGTACAGCACCAGGTCAAGTCATGGAAATTCAATCGAACTTATCACATTTTATAGGATAAAGTCTATCATTAAGTTTCCCCATCAAGATCGACATCAAACACTAGTATTTCTGTAATATTTCTGTTCGGTCTCATTGTACATAATAAGATCGCTCAAACTAGCTTTAGATTCCTTAGTCACAAGAAAAGAACACTAAAGAAACGAATCAACACTAAAGAAACGAATCAACACTAAAGAAACGATTCTACAAAAGCCATGCTGACAGCAAGACTGACTTAAATAGACGAACACAGTTATCCAGGTAGAGTGCGACACTCATACACCGAAGATCCAGGTTCGATTTCCGGCTGAACACCTCGAATTTTTCACGCCACCTTAGCTCTTCTTTAAAAAGGATGGTGCGACAGTCTACAAGTGACCAGTGCCCAGCTTCCTCACCAACACCTCGAGTTGTTCACCCTACTTTTCTCTCACGTTTTACATACTGCCTCTTCTAGTCGCGAAATTGATCGATGAAAAGCCCATCAATAATCTGTGGCCCTCATTGGGGACAATTATCAACAAGACGGCCAGAAAACAATTAAAAAGTTAAGCGCCAATTTTCAAGCTGCTCCCCCACCCAATCTATCGAATTTATGACGCTTTATACAGTTGAACAAATTTACTTCTCGCATCAGCTGAATGTTGACGACAAAATTCAAATTAATCCAGGCACAGAGATGTCCAGATGTTGAGAAGGTCGTACGAGTTGACTGATTTGAGTTCACTTGAGTGGCGGCCATTTTTCCTTCTCCAGGCGCTGGTATGCGAATATTGTATACAACAAATTTGACTTCAAGTTCTTTTTTTACATAGAGCTGAATTTTCGACAACGACGTCGAAAATCTAGTCCTCATGTTCTAAAAGTTACAAATTTTTGAAAAAAAAAATTATTTTCGATGCTGTTTTTGTAAACTACTAGGGGCGTTAAAATATATTCTCGGTATCGGGGTGAAGCTGTGGTTATATACACAAATTGACTTATTTATCAAATAAAACTATTATTTTAGTGCATTTCTGTAAAATTTCATTTAAATTTGATTATTAATTCGCGCTTTATATCTAGTTAAACAGAATCATTATGGCAACTGAGACTATAATGGTGAAAATTGAGCATCGCGCTGTAATTAAATTTCTCACTAAGCAAGGGAAAAGTCAAAAAACAACTCATGAAGAGATGGTGGCTGTTCACCACGGTTCCGCACCTTTATTATCAACTGTGCAGAAGTGGTCAAGTGAGTTCAAGAGGGGCAGAGAGAGCATTGAAGACGAGCCCGCTCCGGCGCCTCGACTAATGCTTCTACGGGAGAAGGCATCAAAGAAGTCGAAAACCTAGTTCTTAAGGATGCCCGAATAAAGGTGAAAATGATGGCAGAGATCACCAATCTGTCAACACCATTCTTCATGACCGTCTTAAACTTTCAAAGTCAGTGCAAGATGGGATTGGATTCGCATTTTCCATGATATCGATACGGAGAATATATTGATCACTCCTCGTTAATTTGAGCTAAGATGTTTAAAAAAAAAAGCTTACAAAAATATGGCGTCGCCTACCGTTCCGGTGTAACAATAGAAAAAGCCAAAAGTCAGGAAGAATGTCTAAAGAATACGGCAGATGGGGTGAGACCTCCTATTTCAACGTTTCTAGCTAGTTTCCGACCGCTGCTAGTTTCAGCCACATGCGGTCAAGCGTTATCGTGTTGCAGAATCCCCCTGTTGTGCCTCTCGTTAATTCCTGGTCGTTTTTTTTTACGGAATGCACGGCTCGGCCGCATAAGTTGTAGTCGATAACTTCTCCCGGTATTGGTTTCACCTAGTTTCAGCAGCTTGTAGTACTCCACACACGTCTTGTCCCACCAGATGCAGAGCATAGCCTTTGACGTGTGGGCGTTTTTCTTGGGCGTCGATTTAGAAGATTATGAAACGAGTTTATCCAGCTAACAAAATATTTTCTGACTCCCAAGGATTCTGCGACTACACTTCACATTTCTTCTTCTAGTGGCGTTACTGTCCGGGGTGGGCCTGGACCTCAATCAACATGCCTTTTTAGCCAGCACGATCTTTCACTAGCTGACTCGAATTGTGCACTCCAAGTTGGTTAAGGTCCTTCTCAACTTGTGTGCGCCACTTTAGTCTAGGTCGTCCTCTGTTGCGTTGTCCCAATGGCTCGGATTCAAAGACTTTTCGGGCAGGAGCAGCGGTGTTCATACGCTCTACGTAGCCCAGCCATCTTAAGCTTTGCATCCGTAGACGCTTGACCAGCCGCATGTAGCTGTACAGCTCATAGAGTTCGACATGTTCAACATGTAAATGTTTTCCTCCAGATGCCATCAACGCTCAATCGCTCGCAAAACTTTTCTCTAGAAAAGTCTAAGGGCTTCCTCGTCCGCCTTTGCTAACGTCCAAGATTCCGCGCCATAAAGTAGGACGGGGATAATCAAGCTGTTATATAAAGCAAGCTTAGTCCTTCGAGGGAGAGCTTTGTTACTCAATTGCCACGTGAGCCCAAAGAAACAGCGATTGGCAAGAGTGATTCTGCGTTTGATCTCGGTACTGATGTTGTTGTCCCTGTTTACCGCGGAGCCAACATAGACGAAGTCCTTGACTACCTCGAAGTTTCTGCTGCCTAGTGTGGCGCTCTGTCCGAGACATCGATGTAGTGTGTCCTTCCTTGATGACAGCATGTACTTAGTTTTACCCTCATTTACCACCAGACCCATTTTAGCCACTTCGGCTTCAATGCCAGCAAACGCCTCATTGACGGCTCGTTGTGTTCATTCAATCACGTCAATGTCATCAGCGCAAGCTTGCAATTGAACTGACTTCAGGAAGATCGTGCCTCTGGTGTTGACTTGTGAGTTACGCACGATCTTCTCGAGAATGATGTTGAGAAAGTCACATGACAGTTTGTCGCCTTGTCTAAAACCATTAAAGGTGAGTTCGTCACCGACCTTGATTAAGTAGCGAGAGCTCTCCATCGTCATTATACTCAATCTGACGAGTTTGGTAGGGATGCTGAAATTAGACATGGCACTGTATAGCTCGTCTCTATGAACACTGTAATATGCAGCCTTGAAATGGACGAATAGGTGGTGAGTGTCAAATTGCATTTCTTGGGTCTTTTGCAGGATCGGCCATAATGTGAAAATCTGGCCTATAGTGGACTTCTCCGGTCTGAAACCACACTTATAGGGACCTATCAGGTCATGGACAAACGGTTTCAGACGCTCACACAATAAGGCAGAGAGGATCTTGTATGCGATGTTGAGGAGACTAATCCCTCGGTACTTGGCGCCGTCAAAGGAGTCTCCTTCCTTGTGAACCGGGCAAGCGACGCTGAGATTCCACTCATTGGGCATTTCTTCCTCCGACCATGTCTTACAGATGAGCTGGTGCATGCACCCAACCAGGTCATCTCCAGCTGCTTTAAATAGTTCTGCGGACAGTCCGTCCGCTCCAGCAGCTTTGTTCGACTTCAGCTTGGATATTGCTATTTTCACCTCGTCTAAGTCGGGGGAATGAATGCTTGTCTATCATCGTCCAAATTGAGTGGAACATTCTGCCTAACAGCTTTATTTGGGCCGTCATCGCCGTTAAGAAGTCTGCAGAAATGATCCTTCCAGATTCTCAGCACAGACTGCGACTCTACTACGAGTTGTCCGTTTTGGTTCCGACAGGCCTTGGTCCGAACCTTGTATCCTCCGGATAGCTGGTTTACCTTTCGGTAGAACTTTCAGACTTTCTGTCATAACACCTTTCCATTTCCTGGACAGCGCGCTTCTCATGCTCCTTCATTTTTCTTTCACCGACGCTCTCAATAAATTACATGTTCGACTCGAGCGTAAAGCTCTGTTCATTTCAAGATCTACTCATCAACAAAGGAAAGCTGACATTTCTGTTCACCGTCTGAGCGTAAGGACTCCTCACGAATTTAAATCAAATGCCAAGCTCCGTTTTTTCAGAATATGTCTGTGAATTCCGCGTTGTAGGAATTTTGCATTAAAAGTTCAAAAGGATCTTTTCTGGAACAGCAGAACACGAAGAGACTTGCAATTGAATTGTGCTCGGGTTCAAAACGTGTGGGAACTCCGAGAAGGCTGCTTTGTAGCATCTCAGAATTCACCATTGCTTTAGACATCCCGACGTGTACAATTGCGAAGGAGACTACAGAATCGTTTAAAAAACTGTTTCAGATGTGTTGCCATCTCTCCATCTCCACACAGGTATGAATACAAATCTCCAAGATATTCGATGTCACACGATGACGACGACATTGAACGAGATCCCTGAAGCAAGGCGAATGCATCCTCGCCATCTCCGCCTCGTGCTTTGTGTCGAATAAATACCCAGCTGCCAGCAACCAACCAGAACCGCTCGTATCCTCCTGCGCTTCTCTGACACGAGCGCACAAAAACACACAAAACCAACAAATTCACTGACAAAAACCCATCAAAGACGCACAGCGGCAAAAAATAAAAATAAACTCCAGCTCAATTCCAAATGGAACACCGTCCGCCCGTCCGGGGGGTGAGAGGACTCACACGGATAGATGGATGATGATGCTGTCTAAATTATGATAGATGAACTCCGACGTCCTCGGGTGGATGCCTCGGAATAAATCGATGCAATTTTTCACATTTTATTGCACAGTTTCGCAGTTTTTCTCACCCACCCTCCGAGCAGATCCCCGTGACTGGGTGGCGGTGTAATGGTTGACATCGCAAATCCTGCACCTGTTTGACGTCTGTGCCAGTCGATATCTGATGTGCCGAAGACTCCACTCGCCCCCTGCACACCTTACTGCGACATGATCGATATGAATGTGTGTTGTCGGATGAATTTTGAATTCTGCACCATCCGCGTGTCATTGATAAGGATACGGGGGATATCCGTGTGGCCTTTGCTGTAATCACATAAATCAATTTGTGAAGTTTTTCGTTGTGCTTGGCTTTCGGATCACGTGTGCGGGGGACGCGCAGGGCACCGGGGCGCCCACAAATTGCATCATTTATTGAGTTATGAACAAAGGTCCGGTGGCAATGTGCTTCTAACGATCCGCTAAATGAGCCGGTTTGAGTGGTCGGATTTAATTGGATAATTAACTGTTGGCTAACGATGAACTTTATTGGTCGCACTGCGCTCAGGGTTGAGGCGGGCGATGATTGGTGGCCGCGGTGGCTTGGGTGGGGGTTAATGCGTGTAATCAAACCTGCAAATGGATTCGTTATACGAAACCGTCGAAGTGCCACGAACAGTACTGTACTTGACGAGCGGTCGGAAAACGAAAGTTGAGAAGATTACACCGAGGAGTAAGAAGCGAGGGACGCGATAATTCGAAGCGGGTCGTTGACATGATTCCGCTGGGCGCATATCGGAGTACGCCTGGGTGCGAGATGCCAAATAAAACTCGGGAGGTGAATAGGCCACTTACCGGCCAAGCATTTATTTGATGATGGCTGAGTGTTTGTTTGATGGAGATGAATAGAAATGAGGCTCAGTTTTAGCTCTATTCGTACCAGCAAAACTCACAATTTATCTTAAGCCCATGAATTTGGGGTTACTGCGGCGTATACGTAATATTTGTCATCTCATTTGCATATGCGTATAATCCACAGCCCCAGGGATTGAAAGACTTTGGAGTGTCACAGAGGACATGTCTGCAGATCAATGCATTAGTTCGCCTTACATAAAGAATCGATACACGATGACCAGATGAGAACGATGAGAAGACAGTTTCACTGCAACAAAGTAGGGGAGGTGATCGAAATATGTAAGTCTCGGCCAAAGCCACTGTTAAAGCATTGTTTTCAAAATTGTGAAATAATTTTTTTTATAATTACAGTTTCAGACGAGGTGATGCACTGTCATGTGACTTCTTTAACATCATCCTCGAGAAGATCGTGCGTAACTCACAAGTCAACACCAGAAGCTGATGACATTGACGTTGACATTCATACTTACACAGAGAGGACTATACGAAATTGAAGGTGGTTGCTTGAATTTTTACTTCTTCTTCTTTTTCTTCTTGTGGCGCTACAGTCCAGGATGGACCTGGGCCTAAACCAACATTCCTCTCCAGCCTGCCACGACTTTTCGCCAGCTGCCTCGAATTGTGCACTCCAAGTTGGTTGAGGTCCTTCTCCACTTGTGTGCGTCACTTTAGCCTAGTCCGTCCACTGTTACATTGTCCAAATTACTCATATTCGAGGACTTTCCAGACCAGGGCAGTGGTGTTCATACGCTCTACGCCGCCTAGCCATCTTAAGCGTTATATCCGAAGACATTTGACCAAAGGTTGTGCAGCCCATAGAGTTCGTCGTTAAATCTTCTCCTCCAGATGCCATCAACGCAAACAAGACCAAAAATCTCACGCAAAACTTTTCTCTCGAAACCAAGCTTAGTCCTTCGAAAGAGGGCTTTATTATTCAATTGCCTCTTGAGCCCAAAGAAGCAGCGATTGGCAAGAGTGATTCTGCGTTTGATTTCGGTACTGATGTTGTTGTCCCTGTTTACCGCGGAGCCAACGAGATGAAGTCCTTGACTACCTCGAAGTTTCTGCTGCCTAGTGTGACATTCTGTCGATGTTGTGTGTCCTTCTTTGATGACAGCATGTACTTCGTTTTGCCCTCATTTACCACTAGACCCATTTTAGCCGCTTCTCCTTCAATGCCAGCAAACGACTCATTGACGGCTCGCTATGTTTGTCCAATCACGTCAATGTCATCAGCGTAAGCTAGCAATTGAACTGACTTCTGGAAGATCGTGCCTCTGGTGTTGACTTTTGAGTTACGCACGATCTTCTCGATGATGTTAAAGTAGTTATATGACAGTGCTTCGCCTACTCTAAACCTTTTTTTTCTTTTTTCAACATTGAAGGTCTCGGTGAGTTCGTTACCGACCTTGACGGAGCAGCGAGAGTTCTCCATCATCATCCGTCACAATTTGAAGATTTTGGTAGGAATGCCAAAACTAGACATGGCACTGTTTAGCTCGTCTCTATGATCACTGTCATATGCGGCCTTAAAATCGACGAAAATATGGTGAGTGTCGATTTGCACTTCTTGGGTCTTTTCAAGGATCGGCCTTAATATGAAGGTCTGGTCTATCGTGGACGTCCCTGGCCTGAAACCACACTGACTATAGATATGGTTATGGACAAGCGGTTGCAATTAAAGCAACTAAATTTGTGTTTTCGGTATCGAATGTAGTGAATGAAACCATCTCTGTGTAAGTGTTACTTACACTTGGGATACTTAATTGTTTACTTGGGTCCATTTTCACACCTAAGAGAGATTCCTAAGATTCTAAAATGGTGGTGAATGTATGTAATGGACGCAAATCGACTTGTATTCCCAAGCAAGTCGGTCTGCGTCAGTTATGGTAAACTCATAATTTCGCAAACGTATAAGAGAGAAACGAACGTCGGCGGTATATGGCGTGGCAAACTATTATCAACGTTGCTACTTGTATTCTGGTGGTCCATAGGTGTGCATTTTTAGGGAAGCTCACTTCCTAGTAAACTTGGTGATTTTGTCTGTTGACAGGTTGTTAGATAACAAATGGAGATCCATTGGAAAAAGGAAAAAAAAAGTTAGCAACTCACCACTTTCTGACAAGTATGGCACCTCCTTCGTTCTTTTGATTTTAACTTTACTCTCCAGATGTTGTGATTAGATTTTGCGAATCGCGTGATTCAAAAATCACATCCGTATCACTATTTGTAGTGACAACGGAAACACTGATGGAGAAAAGACCATCTTGTGGCGGTATGGTGGCTAACCGACCCAGGTTTTGAGGGAGCGTAACTGGTAGTGACAGCTTGACCAGATCCTATATTCTGGTGCCACGGGAGGTCAGGAGTCCCTGGAACTTCGGTTCCAGTCTGGCCGAGCAGTAGATCCTCTTGTGGAAGTATTGTGGTGGTTGTGGTTTACCCCCTTACATCGTGGATAGAGTCGAGGATAGTGTACTGTGCTGACTTGTCTAGTTATTTGTTAACCCATGGCTAGGCAAGGCTGTTAGGGAACTATCCCGGCTCAGTGTGGAATAACATTCTCAACCGGACGCTACGACCCAAAGAGTGAAAGAGGTTTTAGGAAAACCTCGCATCAAACCAAGGTGTGGTGATTGTCCCTCAAGCATGATCTCAGTTTGGTACGAATACTTGGATAACCAAAGCGTTTAGGCTTGCATTCTCTTCGACTTTAGGGAAAAGGAACCCGATGATATACGCCGTCAAGGCAGGTAAAACCAAATCCCACATCTTACTTTACTCTGTTGCGGAGTAAGATCGTTTGGTTTTTAGAAACATCAATGGCCTGAGCCTAATTTCATTTCTCAGCATGTGTTGCATTCGTTTCAAGAAAGCGTTTAGGTCTTGAGCCATTTTTCCTCCACCTCGAAGCGGATTTCGCTTAATTCAAGTTTTCACTTTTCAAATTTTTCTGCCGATGTTATTGGTTTTCTATGATCACCTTCGCGGCGTTTTGAAACGATGCTTTAGCACAGTAAAGATCTTTTTTTTCAAGACAGAAATGATTTAGAATCTTGAGAGCTCTCATGTGGTTTTCATCGATTTCTATTCGAGGATAATAGGATGAACATTTTTTAAAAAAAACTGGGACACAAACCTTTTAACGGCTTAATAATAACAATAATTGAATAGCGCGACAGTCCGCAGAGGGCCCAATGCCTAGCTTGCTCATCAACTACTTGTGTTCAGGGCGCTAAAGTGTTCACACGAGTAGAAGGGACCTACAGTTTATTGCCGACTCCGAACGGCGAAATTGAAGAAGCCTTTTTCTTAGACAATTAACGCTCTTTCATTGTTGTTCAAAAGACCCTTTTTCTTCTTCTTGTGGCGCTACAGCCTGAAGTGGACTTGGGCCTCAACCAACATGCCTTTCCAGCAAGCACTATCTAGCTGCCTCCAGTTGCGCACTCCAAGTTGCGTTAGGGTTGAGGTCCTTTTCCACTTGTGTGAGCTATTGAATAAGAAACTCACAATGTGAATCTGAACACGATATGTGTGAAGGATCACGCAGTACACATGTGTGTGTGTGTACAGAAAAGATGTGTACAGACTTTGGCAAGGATCTACACAGTCTATTTCCAAGTGTAGAGAGAGTAAGTCGCAAGAAGCGCAGTGTATAATTACTTTGAATAAATTGTTTTTTTTTTTTGTTTGAGCAAGCTAGGCCCTGGTCCCCCTTTGGACTGTAGCGCCAACAATTATTAAATTGTTTTTTTACTGATAAGTCGCTAACAGAACTGTTTCATTACTTTTACTTTGTTCTCAAGGACTAAGGAAAATATGTGGGTTATACTACTCATATATTTTTTCCATCATGCCTAGGCCGTCCTCTGTTGCGTTTTCCCAATGGCTCAGATTCGAAGACTTTTCGGGCTGGAGCAGTAGTTTCCATACGCTCTACATGACCTATCCGTCTTAAGCGGCTAGACAGAAAGAGTCTTATAAACCGCAAAATTGTCTGCCATCTGTCAACGTTAGAGTTCACTGCCATGAACGATTTGGAAATTAGAGCTCTCTGAAATTGGTTGCTGTTGGAGTTAGTAAGGGTATAACACTGGCCGATGGGCTGCTCATCACTAGAGAAGTTTTTCTTGTTTCTTTTGTTGTAGGTTGGGATATACTGCACTGAAGCGCTCAGACTCGAATACTGGTTCATTGTACTACCAGGCAGTAATCTTCATTTAATGTAATTTCTTGGTTTTATGAAGAAGAACCAGGAAGGAAGGAAAAGTAAGTTCTATATAACGCTTCTGTTATACAGAACTTAGGTTTCCAGTTCCCATCACATCAGCGCCAAACAGCCGCCACCTGATACGAACAAAGGCGAGACACTGACAGAGAAAGTGCTCTGAGGTGTCTTCACATGCGTCGCATTGGAGCAGTTACTGAGGACCTAAACATTTTGATAATTTTCCGCCAATTTTTATTTCAATGATTTGTGACAGAAAAACTAAGCTTTGACTTAGAAAGCAAATAACAAGGCATTAAAATTGCAAATGAGCAGTCAGACTCTGTCAAACTTTCTTCTGGGGACTTAAACTGGTGACGAAAGGTGGGTTCTGCGGGTATGACTAAAGACGCGCATTAAAGAACGATGTTACACTACAGTTAAAGAAATGAGAACTCTATCAAAAGAAGGACTTATCAGAAAAGAATGGAAATCCTTAAAAAACAATGAAATAATTTAAAAAAAATAAAAAAGGTACCTCGGCACATTGTGCTTCTGAGGTCATATGTCTGTTTTATCATTCATAAGAAAGGGGTTCCTCATGTGAATGAAACAATTTTTCTGACCATCGAATATTGTGAAAGCCGTACGCTTTGATTCTCCCCTTTGCCTTTACACAAAACGTGACCCAAATAACACACAAAATTACATGCTTCACAAACCGCGCATCGACACCGCAACATGTTTTAAAACTGATCAAAATTCTTCTCAGAATTAAAAATGTATCTCATTCGCAACGGAAAACGTGAAAATAAACACTTTCCGGAGCAAATTAACAGAATTTTATCTTTTTTTAACGCACCATTACGGAACTCAAGGAAATTGTTTATAAATAACGTCTCGAATATTCCATGAAAAAAATCGTGTTTCTGTGGAGGGGAAAACTTGCACTTTAGCCAGTGTCTCACGTGTGGGTCGGTGGGATGTTGAATAAACATTTATGAAAAGAATACACACGGCATCGGCAGACAGCAGAGAGAGTGTGAATGGGGTGGTGTGAGGGTGTTGTAATTAAATGCCTCCGAGTTCACTTTGAAGTCGATTTATTTTGTGTTCGATGAGGTTGCGGGCGGGTGTCAGTTCGTGATAATCGTGTTCATTGCGATCATGAAATGATTTTGAAGTGCGACCTTGGGAAAGCTTGCGCTATTCTTTTTCTATTTTTGTGTGGACATTTTCAAGAGGATGTTGTTTCTTCACTTTACGTGCGCAAAGTTCTGAGCGTGGAGGATAAACAGTTGCATGTGGAAGACAGTTTCAGGAGCAAGCCATACTTTCCCATCGTCAGGTCCTTTCACTGAATAAATCTCTGATGGCAGGCAGCAAATGTAACAAAGTCTTCCCAAATTCGCAACTCGAATTTTAATCGAAAACAAACTCTCTACAACACCCATCGTCACGTCCTTTATTCCCCTCTCTCACCCCTCCTTCACAATCCTTTCAGCCAATCTCAACCACTGCCACAGTCTTCGCTTCTATTTACTCACATCAATTGGCAGCAGCTCACCCGTCGTCCGGTTAGCGTCCACCCACCCCGGACTCCAGCATCGCACTGAGTACACAGCACAGCAACAAAAAAACTACAATTTCACTGGTAAATGATTATTTGATTGAATATCGGTTCATAAACTTTTCAAATTTACTAGCCAAAGCTACAGCATCGAATCGACCTAATGGAGCATAATTAATTCTAGCCCGCTCGTTTGAGTTCCATCAGATCGATGGGATACATCGAATTACAGCCTCCTTCCCCCTCTCTCTCATCAAACATAAACACCCGCACGGAGAGACGCAGCCTTACGCGGAGTATCCCTGTGCAAGCACTTTCTACTTCACTCTTGTGCGGTCATTGTGATAACTTTTCAAATTTATTTTCGTAGAAAATTCATTTTCATCGTTGATGTTGTTGGCCTGGGCGAATGGGGGATCGGTGAGGAGTTAGATGCTTCAGAGCAATACCCTGAAATGATTGAGCATTGAATCGGGCAGCAGCATCCAGATTAAAGGTGTACACAGAGAGCGGCACGGAAGATTCTTTGGATTGAATGGGGTAAAGGAGTTAAGAAGATTCGATGCAGAGTGTTGGAAAGCAAACTGGTCATGTTCGATTTGCCAACAGTTTTTGCTGACTTCCTGTAGACGTAGATTAAGTTTTGTTCTACTTCTATGCTCCGTAAAAGGCGTTCGTTTTTACATTGGCTTAGTGACCCCAAGACGAAGGGGAAAAAGCATTAAAAAAAATAATTTCGAAATTGAAGAAATGTTAAAAAATGTTTAAAAAATAAATATCCCAGCCCAGTGCTGAATGCCATTTGCAAGTCTATAATGCCATCTATCGGAGCTTTGCTTATTTAATAATTGGATGACACAGCAGTCCACAGAGGACCAGGGCTTAGCTCGTCCATCAACTTTTTTTTTTATTGAAAATTTGATGAAAATTAGGGTTATACTTATATGCTAGACAAGTTTTCTTAAACTAGCTTAACATATTCTTTTCTTACATCTATCTTACTGACCCTATGCGGATGCTCTAAGTTAATCTAAACATATTTGATCTTACTGCCTTTCGGCATCTTTTTTTTTCTTAATTTTAATCCAAACTTAAATTATGCTAATAAAAGTATTAAAAACTTAGCTGCACTTCGTTTTTTTTTATTGTTTCTTACATACTAATACTTAATATACTATACCTTAACTATGTCCGGCGTAAGGACGCGTGCACCAGGGCGAATAAGTTATTTATATGCCTAACATATAGAGACTATACGCCGTGGTGCACCTTTTTTTATTTTGGTTTTTTTTTGTGTTTTGTTTTATATATCAAACCTAAGACGAAACCTAACTTAAAAACTAACTAGTAACTACTTAAAACTAAAGCTAAAAAGCTGACCACAGACTGCCCAGCTGACCAATATCCGTACACATAAAAAAAGAAAAACTCTTAAAGAACTCTTAACGGTGGCAGGGGTCGGCCTTAACACAGCCACCAGTACAGGTGACGTTCTTTCCCAGACTCCCTCCTGTCTCGGGCGGAGATCGCTCTACTGAACCGAAGCAGATCCTCGCGGTTGCGAGCGACGTTCGGTTCATAAAGGAGTCGCCGGTCCACTGTTCGGCGTGCGACATGGAACATTATAGGGCATCCCTCCCTGTCCTGAACTAAACCCATCATGTCTGAATAAAGAAATGCCTCCGGTGGAATAAAGCCATTCTGCCGTACCTTTTCGTTCATCAACTCCCCCTTTTTGTGTGCGCTACTGTTCTCTCACGAGTTGGACGGACCTACAAGTTTTCGTTGACTCCGAACTGCGAAGTTTGACTGTCAACAGCAGCTCGAATGAGGTAGTGCCGTGAAAAATGTGGTGTTAAGCCGATAATCAAACCTGGACCTTCAGCGTGTGAGTGTCGCACTCTACCCACTACGCCACGGCGCCCACTTTGCCTTAGCTAGTTAGTTTTTTTCTAATTTTTAGCTGTCAACATTTGCTGCTGTGGCCGCATTAGCGTAGTGGGTAGAGTGAGACACTCACACGCCAAAGGGTCTAGGTTCGATTCCCAGCTGACCACCTCGAATTTTTCACCGCACAACCTCTTTCGAGTTGCTGACAACACTCAAAGAGTAATAACTGTCTAAGAAAGCTTCTCAAACTTCGCCGTTCGGAGTCGGCAAAAAACTGTAGATCCCTTCCACTGGTGAGAGAACAGTAGCGCGCACAACACGAGTAGTTGATGAACAAGCCAGGCCCTGTCTCCCTGTGGACTGTCGCGCCAACAATTACAATTATTAACATTTTCGGCTTTTCGAAAATTAAGAAAATTTAATTATTAGTTAGAATTTCAATTCCTCCATTTTGAATGTTTGAAACTGAAATTTTTAGATTTTTCGTTCAAAGTTTTTGTTTTTGTTTTTTTTTTTTGTTTTTTTTTGTCAAATCCCAATTTTTTATGTAACGAAATTTTTGTTCTGCAAATTTTAAAATTGATTAAAATGGATTGAGGTCCAGGTCCACTGTGGGCTGTAGCGCCATAACAAGAAGAAGGAAACACTTTCAAATTTTCAAAACTAATTTTTTCAACATCCCATAAAGTTGCTATTGAAGTTTTCGACTTTCTCTGACTAGTTTGGGTGGCTTCTGTCCCCTCTTGAGGAATTGGGATTGACTTGCGATAGAAGATCTTCAGGGACATACATCAAACAGTTTTTGGTTTATTTTCTAAATAATAACAGATAAAGGCCTAAAACTTAAGTTTTGAAATATGAAAATTTTAGAAATTTTGATTTTTAAAAGAATGAGCTTTAAAAATTTTTAAAATCTATTATTTCACAATCTTATATAATTAATAATTATTTTTTATTTTAGAGTGAGGGAGTTTTCTGAGTTCTTTCTACTTATTTTGAGAAATTTCAAACTGATAAAATCTTTTTTCTTTCAATTTGAAAGATATTTGATACCCTAAATAGTTCCTTGTTTTGCATTTTGAATCATTGAATTTTTAAAGTTTCTAATTATTTCAAGTTGTCAATTTGGTGTATCCGCAATCTGCAAAGTCGGTATTTTTAATACCTTCAATTTGAAAATTTTTATTTTCAAAAAATTAAAAAAAAGGTAAATAAATACATTCATAATTTTTAGAATCTTAAAATCGGAGATTTACTCTTTTAAAACTAGATGTATTCTATACGAATGTTGCCTTTTATATATTTTAGGACTGGGCAACCCTAGTGTGGCAATCTGGCAACTACCAGTTCTATCGTAAAGTTTGACACTTTTGAGGTTATACGTTCTCAGAAGGTTTTAACATACGACCGTTATTTGTCTTGTTTACAGTAAATTGAAAGATTCATTTCGCCCAAAAAAAGGAATTAAATCGTGAAACTTTTCGTGCGATTGTTTTTTACAACTTTCGGCGTGGATTAACTCAACAACAGTGCATCGATGAGCTTAATTCAATTTTTGTCAATGAAGCTCCATCACGGACCAGTGTTTATCGATGGTATGGTGTATACAACCGAGGTCGTAGTTCACTCCAAGACGAATTTCGTGAAGGTCGTCCAAAATCAGGTGTTGTTCCGGAAATTATTGGTGCTGTGTGCCAACTGATATTACAAGATCGTCATGTGACCTATCGTGAGATTGAGACAACCTTAGGCATTAGTGGGACCAGCATACATTAAAAATTGCATGAACATTTGACCATCAAAAATATTTGTTCGCGTTGGATCCCACACAATTTGTCAATCGTTCAAAAAAGGCTCGTGTCGATTGGTCGGAAGAAATGCTTCAAGACTACGATCGCGGTGCTTCGAAACACGTCTATGATCTCGTGACAGATGATGCATCGTGAATTTACGCGTATGAGCCTGAAAGTAAACAACTGTCGACTGTATGGGTATTTCAAGTTAAGCCAAATTAAACAAAAGTTGCTTGCACATGAAGCACTTCCAAGCAAATGGTCGCCTGTTTTTTCGGAAAGGCTGGACATGTCGCTACCGTAACACCAGAGCAACGCAAAACAGTCAATTCTGAGTGGTACATAACCATATGTTTGCCAGTTGTCTTCCAAGAAATCAGGAAAACCAACCGCCGAAGACGGATCACTCATCACCACGACAATGCGAGCTCCCACACATCGGCTCAAACAACTGCATTTTTGAGCACTCAAAACATCAATTTGATGTGTCATCCGCCGAGTAGTCCTGACATGGCACCGAGTGACTTCTTTTAATTCCCGTACGTAAAAAATAAAATGAGTGGTCAACGTTTTTCGACACCTGAAGAAGCGGTTGATGCGTTCAGAATGCATGTTTAGGAGATATCTCAATCAGAGTGGCAAAAGTGCTTCGACGATTGGTACAAACGCATGCAAAAGTGTATAGATCTTAATGGGGAATATTTTGAAAAACAATAAAGTTGTTTTCGATGATTAGCATTTGTTTTTGTTCTTTAATCCCGATATATAAAATGCAACCCTCATATTTCGGTCTTTTGTCAACTGATGACGTTTCTGATTTCGGGATTTGTCGAATATTGATTTTTCTTGCGTAATCCTAGTTCCTCCGACAAAAACATTTTTTATAAGTATGAGCCTTTTTTTCGAAAACTTGAGTAGTGGTGGAGTAGTGAGTAGTGTGCGACGCTCACACGCCGAAAGGTCTAAGTTCGATTCCCGGCTGAACACCTCGAATTTTTTACGGCACCACCTATTTCGAGCTACTGACAACACTCAAAGAGTGATAACTGTCTAATTACGCCATTCGGAGTCGGCAAAAAACTGTAGGTCCCTTCTGCTCGTGAGAGAACAGTATGACAAGCTCCAGGTCCCCCTTTGGACAGTAGCGCCAACAATTATTAATATTATTATTCCATCAAATCACCAATGGACCTGTTGCTATGAAAGCCGTATTGCTGGTCATTAAGGAGATTCCGGGTTTCAAGTTATTTCATAAGCTGACGATTTTTCAGTTTGTTACATCTTGAGATAAGCTTCTTTAAACCCTCAACAAAATAAATTTGCAAAATCTTGAAAATCTTTATCTACGAACACATTTTTTTCAAATCCGGAAACAGGAAACAATCACTATAGAGTGAGCTTTGGATTTCTTCGAAACCACAATCTCGAGCTGCAGCCTTTAAAACTCGCGCCGTGTGAACAGGAGCGTTTTCATGAAGAAGCAACACACCCGCTGCGAGTTCACCCCGTCTTTTCTTTTTTAATAATAACAATAATAATTGTTGGCGCTACAGTCCAAAGGGGGACCAGGGCCTAGCTACTCGTGTTGTGCGCTCTACTGTTCTCTCACGAGTAGAAAAAAACCTACAGTTTTTTGCCGACTCCGAACTTCGAAATTTGAGAAGCTTTCTTAGACAGTTATTACGCTTTGAGTGTTGTCAGCAGCTCGAAAGAGGTGATGCCGTAAAAAATTCGAAAAATTGGCGTTGAGCTGGGAGTCGAACCTAGACCCTTCGGCGTGTGAGAGTCACACTCTACCCACTACGCCACGGCGACCACCGACACCCAAAATATATTGAAGATCCCTCGTAGTTAGTGGCCATTATGCTCGCAACGTCTTGGACTTAGAAGACTGATGCGAAGTAACCTGACACCTTAACACCTTAAGTCGTTTTATTATCGTTTCCCACGAAGGACCCAGCCCTTGATCCCTCTATCGTCTGGAAGCGGTCCGTAAAAATCCGATTACATTCCCTCTCTACCTCATTTTCTGGTCAAACCCAGTCCTAGACCCAGGGATAGTAGACTTTCTATAAACGGCGCAGTTGGATTTTTTGTATCATCTCATCAAACACCATGTATGTGAGAACAATGTCAAAGAGGATTCTGTGCAGAAAGAAATGAAAACTTCATTGCGAGCTGAACCAAAGGTCACCAAAGTTCACTGCTTTAATCGAAAGATAGCCCTTGGATATCAGGAGAAGTGAGATTTAACAATGCATCAAGAGCAGAGTCAGACTTTCTTAGAAAGACCCTATGCGGCCAAGGCAGACCGTTCTTTGACACTTAATGAAAGCATTGGTCACGAAATCTTATTTCACCGAACATGCAAATGAGAGAAGAGGTCGGATCATTGCCGTGTGAATCCAAACGGATCTACTTGGTGATAGGATCTAAGTTTAACGAGAAACTTCCTTATACTGCCAGATAACTGACTGCGTCCTCGCAGAAAAAGTTTTTTATCTAAAATAAGTCCCTGGTATTTATATCCATCAGAAAAGGAAATGTTAACAGCTTCCAGTACCAGTTGTGTCGGACCGGTCGGATTCCTCGTGGTCCTGAAAAAGACGACCCCGGTTTTAAGAGGACGACTGAAAGCCAATTCCTGGTACACCATTTATTAATCACATCTACAATCGTCTACCCTCTGGAGCATGCAGCGAAAGAACTGAAACCTATTATAAAAACAAGTCTTCATTATCCACTGAGAAGCAGAACTTCAAGACGGTGCTTTAAATTTATTGTGCATTCTTCTTTCTTCGTAGGAAAGTAATTTTTTGTGATTAAGTGGACCATTACAGTCAACTTTGTTTCAAAGGACTATTTGGCAATGTACCATATATAACCATAAGATCTCCATTTCCGAGAGAAATGAAAGCCAGTGGAAACACCCTTTCTGACACGCAAAGCGAGCCTTTAACTGTCAGAAACTGCCGCCAAATAACAGTGATTCTGAGACACTTCAACATACCCACACTCAGCTCGAGGATGCATTTCACAAGCGCCTTTAAAGGAACAAAGCAAAATGCATTCTCCTACCTGCGCCCCATCCGGCAAGGATTAACCAACTCCACTCACTCCGCTTATCGTCTCCATTTCATGCAGCCACTCTGCACGACCCTCGACCCACGTCAAGACATGTGACAAAACATAGGATAAGCGCACTCTTGCGCCTCTGAAATGGTGCAAAGCGAACGATTATTGTAATTACGAAGCAGGTAGGCGCTCCTCCAGACGAGGACTTCATTAAATACTTATCCATCTGAGCAGTAGACGTCAGCAGGTGGATCGATGTGCCGCGCGAAAGTCTCTGAACTTTTCCCAGAGTTAAATTAAGCCCTCGCTGGGATGTCTCCATCCGTGGGTAACTCTGCCTTTGCAACAATTGAAGTTTGTCGGAGTAGAAAAAATCAACGTTCTCCGGCTACATCCCAAGTGAGGGATGAGCACACTCCATCGAGGCACTGAGAATAGTGGTGGTAGCCAAACAACGCGGAGAGGGGAAATTGCGCGCTCCATTTCGCAAACAATTAATTAGATAAACTTGGAATTTTTTCTCTCTGTTCCGCCATCCACTGGCTGCTCTTGTAAAGGGTGCGGGAGGAGCTGCACAAAGGACAGAAGTGTTATTTTTGTTTCGCCGTTCCTCTCCTTCCTTTTCGCAGTTTGTTTAGCCGTCAAACAAAAGCTGTTGATGTGCAGCCGGCGATGCAGGACTGGGGACGTATCACCATGTCCAAGGCAAATATTGTGTTTTTCGTTGAAGAAGAAAAGGGCGGTTTCGGGGAGAGCCTGAGTGGTAGAAGAGAAAATGAGTTTCTTGGGTTTTGAATCTTGACATTGCGGCGATAGCGGTGCTGCCAGTCAGGGCAGACTGCAAGACACAAACGAGGCAGATAAACCAATCGAAGTGAAGTGCTGCTACTGCTCCCCGTGTGTTCGTTTTTCTCTCCTTATTCGAAGATTTATAAGGCGTCTGATGGTCTTGCGTTGAGTACGGAATAACAATTAGAGGGAAGGAACTTCATGCACACTTATCAGCTCCAAGCAGAAAGTTTCAGCTTATAGCCACTAGCAAAACAGAGATCTCTATAGCGCGGTGATTCCAAAATGCATTCCTAAAGGCTGAACGTAAGCAGCTAAATTCCACATTTTAGGGAAACGGCAATTGTGTTAACAGTTGAAGGATACAAATGACAAAACAGATATTTAGGCGCTACGTCAACGACTACATAATTTGATATAGCCTTTGCAGCAGGCTATCCAGAGACGTCTGAGGTAACATTTCGAGAAAAGAATTAAATTCGGTCTTAACTGATGTCCCATGCTAAGAGTAGATAGCTCAGAAGTACGAATTTAGACAGAGCTAACGCTTAAGAAAGGAAAAGATTGGACAGCTACTGTGTGCGTGCAGAGGAGATGTGTTACAAACAGTGAAAGAAGTCGATTGAAAGCGAAACTTCACAGAAGAAGACCCAGAAAAAAAGCACAATCACTGCTAAGAGTTTTAAGGATTACTTCTAAAAGACCGGAAACGAGCAAAAAGTTATTGCAAGGCAAAAACTGCCGCCAGCAGGTGGTGATATAAATAAATTCTGCGCACCACCAGGAATTAGGCTGCTGGAGTAGATGAACAGGCAGGGATGGTTTGAAGGTCCATCTGTAAGCTTATTTGACTCATTTGGTGATGGGATTAATCAACGAAATGAATCGACCACCGTTTGCAGGAAACTAAAAAAATTCAAGCGTCTAAACTAAACTACCTTAAGAGGAGCAGATGTATGAAATTCCAAATTTCTTAAAAAAACCTCTCGTCTTAGTAACAAAAACCCTTCGTAGCGTAATAGATAAAATGCGACACGCACGTGCTTAAGGTCCCAAGTTCAATTTGTGAACTGAACAACAGCCATTTTCCACTACAAGCTGCTAACAATAGTTAAAGAGTACTAATTGTCTATGAAAATGCTTCTCATTATTCGCCGATTGGAGTCGGCATAAAACTGTAGTTCCCTTAAACTAAAAAAAATCACTAGAACGCGCAAAAGTAGTTACAAAAGCTGGGTCCTGGCCCCATTGCAGACCGTTGTGCCAACAAAATTAAGAAATACTGAAGATCAACTCAAACCAAAATTCCGAAATGCTCAAAATCTTAGTTATCACGAATCCTGAAATCCCAATTTCCTGGAATTGATGATAAACCAAAATCGGAAAACTTCTTAAATTTCAAGGTGTCAATTTCTCCTAAAAAAAGTCATAAAAACAAAAGAAATATCTGCAGGTGTGAGGAGCATGCTCTCCTGCAGCTTTAAGGTCATGACTAGAAGCACAACTTTCCTTTTGCTCAAAATATCACAGAATTGTTAATTTTAGGCGTTTTTAGAGTTTTGCAAATTTTTGAGATTCTGAAATTCGGTCTTTCGGTCTTTCGGTCTTTCGGTCTTTCGCTCTTTCGGTCTTTCGGTATTTCGGTCTTTCGGTTTTTCGCTCTTTCGGTCTTTCACTCTTTCGGTCTATTGGTCTTTTGGTCTTTCAATCTTCCGGTTTTTCGGTTTTTCGGTCTTTCGGTCTTTCGGTCTCTCGGTCTTTCTGTCTTTCGGTCTTTCGGTTTTTCGGTGTTTCGTTCTTTTGGTCTTTCGGTCTTTCGGTCTTTCAGTCCTTTAGTCTTTCAGTCTTTCAGTCTTTCTGTCTTTCAGTCTTTCGGTCATTCGGTCTTTCGGTCTGTCGGTCTTTCGGTCTTTCAATCTTTCTGTCTCTCGGTTTTCGGTCTTTCCGTCTTTCGGTCTTCCGGTCTTTCGGTCTTTCACTCTTTCGGTCTATTGGTCTTTTGGTCTTTCAATCTTCGGTCTTTCGGTATTTCGGTATCTCGGTCTTTCGGTCATTCGGTCTTTCGGTCTATTGGTCTTTTGGTCTTTCAATCTTCCGGTTTTTCGGTTTTTCGGTCTTTCGGTCTTTCGGTCTTTCGGTCTTTCGGTCTCTCGGTCTTTCTGTCTTTCGGTCTTTCGGTTTTTCGGTGTTTCGTTCTTTTGGTCTTTCGGTCTTTCGGTCTTTCAGTCCTTTAGTCTTTCAGTCTTTCAATCTTTCTGTCTTTCGGTTTTCGGTCTTTCCGTCTTTCGGTCTTCCGGTCTTTCGGTCTTTCACTCTTTCGGTCTATTGGTCTTTTGGTCTTTCAATCTTCGGTCTTTCGGTATTTCGGTATCTCGGTCTTTCGGTCATTCGGTCTTTCGGTCTATTGGTCTTTTGGTCTTTCAATCTTCCGGTTTTTCGGTTTTTCGGTCTTTCGGTCTTTCGGTCTTTCGGTCTTTCGGTCTCTCGGTCTTTCTGTCTTTCGGTCTTTCGGTTTTTCGGTGTTTCGTTCTTTTGGTCTTTCGGTCTTTCGGTCTTTCAGTCCTTTAGTCTTTCAGTCTTTCAATCTTTCTGTCTTTCGGTTTTCGGTCTTTCCGTCTTTCGGTCTTCCGGTCTTTCGGTCTTTCACTCTTTCGGTCTATTGGTCTTTTGGTCTTTCAATCTTCCGGTCTTTCGGTTTTTCGGTGTTTCGTTCTTTTGGTCTTTCGGTCTTTCGGTCTTTCAGTCCTTTAGTCTTTCAGTCTTTCTGTCTTTCAGTCTTTCGGTCATTCGGTCTTTCGGTCTGTCGGTCTTTCGGTCTTTCAGTCCTTTAGTCTTTCAGTCTTTCAATCTTTCTGTCTTTCGGTTTTCGGTCTTTCCGTCTTTCGGTCTTCCGGTCTTTCGGTCTTTCACTCTTTCGGTCTATTGGTCTTTTGGTCTTTCAATCTTCGGTCTTTCGGTATTTCGGTATCTCGGTCTTTCGGTCATTCGGTCTTTCGGTCTATTGGTCTTTTGGTCTTTCAATCTTCCGGTCTTTCGGTTTTTCGATCTCTCGTTCTGTTGGTCTTTCGGTCTTTTAGTTTTTCAGTCTATCGGTCTTTCGGTTTTTCGGTCTTTCAGTCTGTCGGTCTTTCGGTCTTTCAATCTTTAAGTCTTTCGATCTTCGGTTTTTCTGTCTTTCGGTCTTCCGGTCTTTCGGTCTTTCGGCTTCTCGTTGTTTTGGTCTTTCGTTCTTTCAGTCTTTCAGTCTATCGGTCTTTCGGTCTTTCAGTCTGTCGATCTTTTGGTCTTTCGGTCTTTCGGTTTTTCGGTCTCTCGTTCTTTCGATCTTTCGGTCTTTCACTCTTTCGGTCTATTGGTCTTTTGGTCTTTCAATCTTCCGGTCTCTCGGTCTTTCGGTCTTTCGGTCTTTCGGTCTTTCAGTCTTTCAGTATTTCGGTCTTCCGGCAGATTCGGCAATTTTAAAATGTAACGTCACCCCTCTAGAACTTTAGGCTAGAAGAGCACACACCTTACGAAGATAAAGCAAAAAACTATTACCCTAATGGTTGCCTTATATTAAAAAAATACTTCTTTCTCAAAACAAGTATGTTTCCAATTAACAGCTTGGTGCTTCTGTATGGTATATGGGCACACAGAATGTCATAGAACTGAATGAAGAGGTAATTTCTGTGAATGAAGCAAATATCGCTATCGATATCGAAGCTATTTGGAAAGGTGTTCTGTCTGAGGCCCATCTGCAACCCAAATTATAGAGCTTACTAGAAAAGAATGTGTAGAACTAGTTAATCTTTTACAGTCAAACTTAATGTCCAAAAGTGAAGGCTTACATAACTTGTGACATTCAAACCCCTAAACAGGCAAACGTCACAATGGAAGTTGAAAATCCTTCAGAACAGCCAGCCTCCTCCTCCTTCTTTCCTCATCCAACATCCAAAAGGATTCGGATGCATCCAGTGCACACATAGTGTTCTTTTCGGTAACAGCAGAAGTAAAATTAAAATGTTCCAAATCACGATTTGGTCACGATTGGGATTCTGTGCCTCCATCTAACCTCTGTGCTAGTGTCTAACTCGAAGAAGCCTGTTTGCCAGCAGACACACAGTCTCACAAGCTCTTGGAATAAACCAGATCCTAGCTATTTTAGCGTCAGAACTCTAAAAGCAAACTCAGCACTCGCCAAACGCCACACAACACATCTATGTCGATACCATCTGTAGGGAGCTCTCTCTTTGGAGCCGCTTTGGCTGGCCCAAATTTCTCTAAATGTCCTCACCAAGTGAATTCTGCTCGCATATACATATCAAGGTCATAAAGTATTTTCAAAACTTTTGATGTTACACACAGAGTCAACCATCCCTCTCTTACTCTTCTTCAAAAACGACGTCGTCGACGACATACCGTGAAAGGACAACGATAATTATCCAGCAAAACATGACATAACAACCAATAAAAACGATTTTTATTCGCTTGCCCTGCATGCCCCACCCAGTGGCCACCCGCCGAATATATCAAAAAAAAGTTATTAATCCTCTCAGCGGGCCGCGGCGGCAACGGCGGTGACATCGTCGTGGAGCGGGTGTTCCCGGGTTTTGCATAAAATTTGTATTAAGTCCCGTCTTTCGTTTTATTACACGTTCTCCAAGCGGTGGCTCCTCTCTCCCAATGGCGGCGAACAGAAGTAAACCATAAATCTCAGTAAATGCCAAAATGTGAAAATAAATGAAGCCCTCCCTCTTTAGCAGCATTCTCTCTGGTCAAGCGCGAAGAACAATAAACCCACGACCGCGATGGCGATGGCGATGGCGATGGCGTCGACCTTCGTTATGAAGGGGCTCTGCAAGGACTGTGTGCTGTGTGTGCTACTAAGGACGGGCACACGTTGATTTATTTATTTTTTCCACGGCTATTCCTGTCTTTTGTGCAAACGCTTGCAAGTGGACTCGCGTGCTACTGCGCTGCACATCATTTCATCGAGACAGAGACCCCATTGCAATGGAGAAGCGTGTTTCAACTAATAGACGGCGGAGCTGGAACGTATGCACCGCAACATACGGAGCTCATTCTGCAGCTCATCGTGCAGATCTAATAGATGCATTATTCCACTTGCGTCTTGTTTGTTTTGTATTTCTAGCGCGGCAATGTAAGGAGATGGGCGGAGAGCACCTTTTGGGATGCGGTAAAAACTTTATTAGTCGAATGGTTGTGCGAGGGAGGAGAAGTGGTTTTAGAATTCAAATTCACCAGGCATAGAAATTGATTACCCTCTTACCGGAGCGGGCTGATGGCTGGAAACTGTTCGCTCGCTCACCCTCTTCCACAGTCCACACATCGCTGCCTTGCAGGAGTAATTAGAAAAGTTTGTTGCTTTTAATGACCGCGTCATGGAAAACTGCGATAAGAGAGGAGTAGCTAGCTGAAGGGGGAGGGGGGCTTAGCAACACGCTTCTGTCGATGGAACGAATGTGAGCGGCTGGTGGTGGTGCTGCTGTGGGGAAGTTAGATAATGAAATTTGCATTCGCGAGCATAGACGAGCAGGATTTCTGGTTTGGCAGGGCACGCAAATGGAAGCTGAACATGAATATGAAGTGTGGAACCACATATTTCGCGAGTTAAAATTTGGAGAAGAGCATTTGTTGGAAATGGGGGTAAAAGTGAGAAAGAAGAGTGCCCTCGCGGCTTGGAAAATTTTCAATACGCTTTGGATTTCGTTGTGCTTCTGGCAATTTCTCATCTGAACCGAGCGAAAAATACCCAGGGTCATGTACATTTTACTTCCTGTACAAAAGACCAGTTGCACGCATTCCCACTGATCGCCCACTTAACGTAGTGCCTGCTTCTTTCACGCTTACGAAAACTGCCCAGGTCGCAGTTACACGCAAACCAATGGCGGTCCGATTACAACCACCGGTGGTACAAGGAAACCACTGCTTCTGGTGATTTGATGATCTGAGTACATTCTCATCAGCAACCTGTACTGAATTTAGCAGCAAACACTCCGATCCCCCAAGACGCTCACCGATTTCTGGAATTTTATGCCCCTTATGAGGAAAACCAAGGGTAACCCGGCATTGATGAAACTTTCTGAGAGTGAGAAGAAAGGCAAGTTTTTCTCAAAATCTCCAAAACTAACTAAGTTTCACCACCAATTTAAGACCAACCGCAGCGGTATTGCTCCGAAAAATGTGACCATCAGACGAACGTGTTCTCTTAAGATCGCCACCTCATGCGAGTGTCTCATTCAAATGAAATGCCAACTCTGTCCTCAACCACACCCACTTCATCCACAACGAAATTCCTCAAATCTTGAACACAGATTCGTTAGTAAATCCGATTTGAACAGCATATCAAAGCCTGTGCCAGCCAGCCGACACGAACCAAATCCACCCCGTATCGACTTTTGACAATTTCACAAAGTCATCAAGTTACAAGCCCTCGTAATCCAGCCGACATCACCGACAGCACCCCTGGTGATACTTTATTTCAATTCCACTCAACTAGATTGCGCGCAAACATTTTCCATTAGTCGACGAATTTTTCTTTCTTTCAGTCCCACTCCACCCGCTCGCACATTCAGAAATCAATATTTTCACTAATTGGTCCTCGAATCGGGCGAGTCGAGCAAATTGCAATTGCAAGTGCCTACACAGCAGCATCCACATGTCATCGCAACGATGGGGGATCGCAGAGGGCCGCATGATGATTATGGATGTACATGGGGTGGATC
This sequence comes from Eristalinus aeneus, assembly GCA_955652365.1. NCBI lineage: Eukaryota > Metazoa > Arthropoda > Insecta > Diptera > Syrphidae > Eristalinus > Eristalinus aeneus. The sequence goes on along the minus strand of OY019131.1, from coordinate 27,980,254 downwards.
AAAGTGCGATGTAATCGGTTCCCCAGAGGGAGTGTTTTTCTTTTTTGTGTGAATTCCGGTGAATGGGAACAGAGTAAAAATAATAGAATGCGAAAATAGTGTCAGTTTGGCTCTGTTAGGGCACCTTCATTTAATTTGTTCCGCCGGCTGCTCGTCTGACAATACTTTTGATATGATTTCAAAAGTTTCCGAGGTTTTGTTGAAAGAATAAGGCGAGGAAAGCCTTGGAGGAAGGTACAAGCTTGCTGACAAGTTCGTCACAATTTTAGGTTTCTCTTTATTTTGGAAGTTTTTGTGAATGCTGAGCTGCAGAAAGCCTCCATAGGCCGAAGTAGCAGTATTCTGGAATTTTCTCTGGGGAAAGTGGCTCTAGGCAAGTGAATAATTTGGAAATTTCTGTAGGTTTGATCCTACATGCTTCTTGTCGCCGAACGCAACGCAACGAGCGTGTACGCTCAAGTCTTCATTGACTGCCGATCCAATTTGAGGTGGATATTGGTCTCAGACTTCATCTCTTTACATCTGCGATCCTACTTTTGATGCGGGTATCCGCAAAGCGCCATCTTCCTCTACCGCGTCGTCCCCTGCCGGTTGGTAGCTAGGTATTCAGCGTTAATTTGCATTCACTGTACATGACATCAATGTGGGCCGTGAGATTCAAACTTATTTTAAAAGACAGATGAATCTGGTTCAGTCTCCGTATTCAAATACCACCAACAACGAAGGCTTCTGTTTCCAATAGACTCCAAAGGGGTAAAAAATTTCACCACCAGGATTGGAACTATAAGGACCATTCTGAATCTTTTTCAAGCCTAGCTTACTTTAAGTACATTATTTACATCAGTTCATCGCTAGCTATAAAGGAGCTTTCTTATAAAGTGGTTTTAAGTCCTAAACACGGGATCTGTCAAAGACTGACAGTTAATGTGCTAAAGCAGCGGTGTAATGATGACAGGAGGTTTAAAAATTTCAATTAAAACCACCTAATTCAGTTTCGTTGTTTAAGTTGAAAGACCGCAGGGACTTGATATTCTTACGGCATGTGGCCGCCGTGGCGTAGTGGGTAGAGTGTAACGCTCACACGTCGAAGGTCTACATCCGATTCCCAGCTCAGCACGAATTTTTCACGGCACCACTTCTTTCGAGCTGCTGACAACACTCGATGAGGAATAACTGTCTAAGAAAGCTTCTCAAATTTCGCCGTTCGGAGTCGGCAAAAAACTGCAGGTCCCTTCTACTCGTTAGAGAATAGTAGCGAGCACAAAACGAATGGTTGATGAGCAAGCTGGGCACTGGTCTCCCTGTGGACTGTCGCGCCATACAATAATTATTATTAGGTCGCCACCCACGCTCAAGGTTTCAAGTTTAATAACGAGACTCGAGCAACAAAAACAAAACGTTAGTAACGACCTCTCAAAAAGTATTTGCTAGAACAATCCTTTTTCAAACTCGCCATTCAATGTTGGTATTAAACTGCGGGTTCCTACTACATTCAACTTCTCTGTTTAAATTCGTCGACACTAAGCTATCGAATGCTATAGAATGCCACAGAAAAGAAAAAAATTCTAGCCGAGTAAGAGCTCATCCGATCCTACTCCGAAGAAGTTGGAATGGTCACAAAAAGACTGGAGAGCAACCAAGCCGCAGGTGCAGATGGCTCAGAGCTCTTGTAGGCTCAGCCATGTAGGAAAAGTTTACGAAAACGATGTGCTCCGTTTACCTCTTGGAAAAATTATAGAGATATAACTCTCCTTAACGTCGTCTACAATATCCTGCACAGGTTAGACTGTAACACTCTAAAGACGTATTGCCATATATATGTGCAAAATCTGATCCGTCAAATGGACTTAAGCGAATACTGGAGCAGAGCTGCATGATTCTTTACACTTCTATTTGAATCGAAGAATGCGAAAGTATTTATCGCAAGGAGCTCTTCGATGCGAATTCGGAATCACTGAAAAGACAGTTTGCATGTGGCAGCATCACTCTTACAAGAACCCGATGCATATTCCAGTTCGACTCAAGGACGGAAAAAAGCGGAATATCATGTAGACAGGTGAAGTTAAAGGGGGTTTGAACTTGATTACCGGTAGCAGAGTCATCGGGACAGCCAGCTGTTGCTCAGGCCCAAATCCTCCATGTGAGGCCGGCCTGATAAGTAAGTAAGTAACTTAGTGCCTTCAGTGTATACCACTAGGTTTACTTTGCGAAGATGCTCATGAAGTGTCAAACGGCCGAATAGAGAAAAATGTCCAAAAATCTAAATTTCGAAAATGAAATATATTTCAGGTCAAAAACAGTCTGAAAAAGAAGGTAGCGTTTTATATTTCTTGCAACCCTAGTGTTGCAATCAAGCAAACTTCCAGCACTATCGTAAAGTTTGACACTTTATAGGTTATATGTACTCAGAACGTTTTGACATACGAGCGCTATTTGTGTTGTTTACAGTAACCTAAAAGATTCATCTCGCCCAAAAAATGGAATTAAATCGTGAAAATTTTAGTGCGATTATTTTTTACAACTTTCGACGTGGATTAACGCAACAACAGTGCATCGATGAGCTTAATTCAATTTTTGGCGATTAAGCTCCATCAAGGACCAATGTTTATCGATGGTATGGCGAATTTAACTGAGGTCGTAGTTCACTCCAAGACGAATTTCGTGAATGTCGTCCAAAATCAGTTGTTGTTCTGTAAACTATTGATGCTGTGTGCCAACTGATATTGCAAGATTGTCATGTGACCTATCTCGAGATTGAGACAACCATAGGCATTAGTGTCACCAGCATACATTAAATATTGCATAAACATTTGACCGTCAAAAATACTTGTTCGCGTATGATCCCACACAATTTGTCAATCGCTCAAATAAAGGCTTGTATCGATTGGTCAAAAGAAACGCTCCAAAAATACGATCGCGCTGCTTCGAAACAGGTCTATGATATGGTAACAGGTGATGAATCGTGGATTTACACGAATGAGCTCGCAAGTAAAAAGTAGTGGACTCTATGGGTGGCTCAAATTGAGCCAAATGCAGCAAAAGTTGCTCACCAAGAAGCACTTCCAAGCAAATGGTCGCCTGTTTTTCGGAAAAACTTGAAATGTCGCAACCGTACCACTAGAACAACGCAGAACAGTCAATTCTGAGTGGTACACAACGATATGTTTGCCAGTTGTCTTCCAAGAAATCAGGAAAATCAACCGCCGGAGACAGATCACTTTTCACCACGATAATGCGAGCTCTCATACATCGGCTCAAACAACTGCATTTTTGAGCACTCAAAACATCGATTTGATGAGTCATCCAGCGTATAGTCCTGACTTAGCGCCGAATGATTTCTTTTTATTCCCATACGTAAAAAATAAAATGAGAATTCAACGTTTTTCGACACCTGAAGAAGCGGTTGATGCGTTCATAATGCATGTTTTGGAGATACCTCAATCAGAGTGGCAAAAGTGCTTCGAAAATTGGTTCAAACGCAAGCAGAAGTGTATAGATCTTAATGGGGAATATTTTGAAAAATAAAGCTATTTTCCATGATTAATATTTGTTTTTGTCCTCTAATCCCGAAATATAAAAGGTAACATTCGTAGATTGTTCCATGCTGCGCCCCAGTAAAATTTCGGTTGGATTTTGAATTTGATGCTAATTTGGAACTTTAGTAAAACAGACATCCGACTTGTTTGCTTGCTGACCATCGAATGCTTTATTCTTCTATTCCATACATACATCTGTTTCCATTGACATTAATATAAGGTGTGTTGACATAAGGTGACATAAGGTTGCCACTTGCTACTTGACACAAGTGTTGCCACTTATATACTAATGTGTACTACAGAACAAAGCAAACTTATGCCGCTTAATGTTTGACAAACTTGCCAATTTTGATGATTTCGAATGAATGATTTCGACACTTGCAAATTTTGGAATTTACCGGTTTTTTTGACACTTTGCGGTTTCGCAACTTTAAGATTTTCGCCATGGTCTTGATCTTCTAGGATTTTTGATATATTTCCATTTAAGCATTTTGGAAGTTTTGACGTGACCTTTCGCGATTTTCTACAATTTGGAACTGTGCATCTTATCGTTATTTATAATAAAAAGACACTCTAAAGAGTGTTCCAAATTTTTCTCTCTAATATTAAGCAATGAGAAGCTAGGCTCTTGAAGCAGAAGATCTTTAAGCAGAAATTTCCGAGCCCTTGTGCTGCATTTGAAATTTCCTGATACTATATTAATTTAGTCATTGCTTTATATAACGTAATTAATTGTAAAATTTAAACAATTTAATTTGGAAAATAAAAATAACATCAGAAAATTTGAAAGAATTCTATATTTTTAAATTTAAATTTAATTAAAATTCAAAATAAATTTAATAACTAAAGGTAAATGCGGATACAAAAAATTACTTTACGTAATTTCTTGTGCAGTCAAAACCGTGTGCCAAAGAATTTATAAGAAATTTGTAAATTTCTCCAAGAAACGTAGAAGTAACCGATGTACGACGATAATCCCAATTTAATTCTGTTTAATATTGCATTGGTGAACGCATATGTGCGGATGGCTAATTTAAAGCTTATCACTCCACAAGGTACGAAACTCTTCTGCTAAGGAATCTCTAATTTTTCAAAGGATATTCATTCAGAGAAATGAAAGTTCGACCAACATCTTCACAGTGTGTGGCCTGCTGCGTGCAAGGCGACATTGTTAGCATATGATTGCTCGACTCAGTGAAATCCATTCGTGAACGCCTCGTCCTGTCTAAAAATAGAAACTCCACCTGCATGCCGCGGCGATGGCTTTGATAGAGAATCAAACAAATTTTCTAGGCGCACGCTAAGATTAATAACGTTCGGCGTAATAAGCCCCTTCGCCCACCTCATACACACGCGCGTATGTGCTGTGAAGTTGAACACAGTGCACTGCCGCAATAAATCCTTCACACACAAACGCATACATCCAGAGACACAACTGAAATAAACAAAGAAAAAAATAAACAAACGAACGTCGGGCCTTGACAACGCGAACATGACACCCCCACCGCCACCATATGAGTGAGTCCTTGGTATTATTTGCAAATGAGAAATGGAAGGGTCCTTCGCCGATAACGACCTCTTCTCCCGCCATCATGCCTATCCAATCTAATTTGCTCGAATGCACATTGAAGTTCCAGTTGAATAGTTTAAGCCCCATAGTGGATGTAATCCGGTTGAGGGATGATGAGGTGGAGGTGCTCTGGCAGAAGCGGTAGCGGCATCAACAAATTGCACTGTGTGCGAGCGGCTGTTTTTGGACGGTGAATGAAATGGGAACGGGTTGGAACGCATAGAATGCCTCAGATAGCGAAGGAAGCTAAACAAGAAGCGCTCCGGTTGTATTATGAAATTGGATTACGAAACGCTTAGGTATTAGTCCATAAGTCAGTGGGACCCTAGCCAAGAGATTAAGGGCTTTGCCGGGTAGTGCTGCGTTGATAGTCTGATGTGGGGTGATGTCCAACGTGAGAGAACCCTTATGAAAACAGTTATGTGCTTGAGGGAAAGGTTAATGAATAGGTTTGAGCACCTTTGACTGCTGATGATGTTCGGACTTCAAGTCTACTGGAATAACACTCCAATTCTGGTTTGTGGAGAGCAGAAGATGTCGTCAATTTAACCAACGCCAAGATAATCAATATCAGAATAAAACAATCAGGAAGAACTGCTTGACGAATGGAGTTCAAGTTCATTGCCACTTCCCAAGAATTTCTCACAATTCTCATGTGGCTGCACAGCAGCCAAATGTCAAAGGTCACGACTCGCATATCTTCTCTCCTACACCCTCCCAATTATCTGTTCATCTGCAGCAACTTTTAAGTCCTTTTCATCGCACGTTTTGTGCGAATCTTTGCCTTCACACCCTTTCTCAGTTGAAACAATGCCACTCCTTCCACCGGTCACGCACCAACTTTACTTCACAGGGAGTGGCTTGGGAAGGAAAACCCGTTAGAAGAAGTCAAAGACAACACTTCGTTCCGCAGCAAAAACATTACAAAACAACAACAAATTACGCCATCAACGAGTGTCTCCCTGCACCAAAAACAAACGAGAAGTGGGGGAATAAAATTGTCATTTAAATTCCTCTCAAAGCCCTCGACAACCCCCTTTGTCCCGACTCTCCTCCCGGGATAGCAACGTTGCCTTTGGTTACGAATCCTTAACCATAACGACGACGCCGACGACGACGACGACGCCGACGACGATTCCAGTGAACGACGAGACAAATGGCAAACGACACATACTACCCATTAGCCCTCTCTCTGTTCCTCCTTATCTGTTAAGCATAGGCTCACATAAGAGGGTGATAGAGAAAGAGGTTGGGGAGGGAGGGGGGAGTCGTCTTCGTAGTTAGTGGCATCAGCCTCATTTGGTGCTAGAAACTCTCATCTATTACTCTGCCGCCATGCCGTCGCATAGCCATCGCCATCGCCATCGTAGTCGTCGTCAGCCGCAAGGATAACAGTAACAGGGAATAAAATGCCAAGTATTTTCATATTTACTTAGCCGCGCTTTAGGACACACACCCTTCACCTCCACCCCCCTCATACTCCATCGACATGGTCGGGATGATAGTTGAGCTCACACAGCAGCTCATCCACTGGGGTTCTAGGCCGGTCTCTGCTTTTGGCAGAGCCAGAAAGGAATTCCATTTAATATCCTTTTATTTGCCCCCCAAAAAGGGCACGGGAAAAACGAGAAGAGAGGACAAAGCACGACAGACAAACGAAGGAAAAAAACCCTGGGAAACGGGATCAACCTGAAACACCCTCACTTGTACGCAGCGTTCGAATTTCCTCGCCGGTTGTTCTGTTGTGTATTGTGCGGTGGATCCTATTCCACTTTTGGATACAGGACGGAGAAGCCAGCCGAGACCGACTGAAAACGAGAATGTTATGAGAAACGTGAAAGAACACCACATACAGCTGATAAAAAACGGGCAGTGGAGGAGGTGTCTCTCCTTCACACTGAGTCCGCCACGACAATGAGACGAAGAGGAAGAGCTGGAGGGTTTCATGTAGATCCCGCTGGAATAATTGCACAGGAGATTATTTGAAAATCATTTGGATGGACCTTTACGCGGACGATGATCCAAGTGAGCAAATCTTGTAGTTGGGCAAAATCTATCCTAAATTGATACCAAAGATGATATTGATCCGTGCCCTATAGACACAGTGACTATAGGTCTGTAGACACGGGGATATAGATCAGAGAGTACCGCCGGCATGAGCCCTTACGTTCTCCGGCAGTCTAAGAGGAAAGTAGCATTAACTGAAGTTCAAGAACCTCAAAAGTCACTCAAACTTAGCTAAACAAGGAAACGCAAGGACTCACCCAGGAGAAGGTCAGTTTTCAATGGGTTTCTGAAACTACTTTCACATACTTAAGGTAGGCGCTTTCACAACAGCGTACACTTCTCCTCTTCGTTTGACAACAGTTCCTTCTTATGTAGAGTTAAACACATCAATAACCACGATATGTACCATACGAGCAAACAAGTTCATGAAAGTACCTTGGGTACGGTAAAGGTTGGAGAGACATCCTCACATGAACCGTAGTGATACACACACATAGACAGACGTTCTATGTCCTACTGTTCTCAGTGTCCTTGTTTAACCAAGATTTCCTGAGCGTTACACAAGTTATCCAGGAAAATTTGATTTTGTAACAGCTGGAAAGCTGGGAAACGAGACCTTTGGTTTGACCTTGGCATTTACTGAACAGATAAAAAAAAGGAGTTCGCTTTAAAAAATAACATGTGTTGCGAGACAGAAATTGTGCAACAAGTTGTGTTAACTGAAGAAGAATTTTGCTAATTTTTTAATTTTTAAAAATGGACAGTTAACACATCACTCAATAATTCCGCGGATAGGGGGCGCCACGAACAAAAAAATGTATATTAAATTAACAATTTTGGTTAGTGGCGCCCCCTATATGTCTGCAAGGTAAAATAACTATAAGCTGGCGAAGCTGACTGTAATATTGTCAGCTCTGTCAGTCAAGTGATTAGCTTTTAAATTGGTTTGACATTTCATGAATAAACTGACGCCTGAAAAACGCTTTCAAATTGTGCAACTTTGTTTTGAAATTCTGTTTGACATACGCATCGCGGTCTTCGTCCATTTACGTTTTCAAGCAATGAAGCCCTTGGCTGAATGGACATATCACTAAACAAAACGTACTAGGATAATCGTCAAGTGTGCGTTGAGACACCACTCTTTGCACAGATCCCGACCGTTTGGTGTGATTTATGGCTTGTTAAAATAATTGCTCCGCACTATTGTAAAGGCGTTGCTGGCCAGAATGTGCCAGTGAATGATGTGCAGGATTTCTAGGTGCACCAAGGCGGCGCAACATGTCACACAGCTCGTTCCGCAATTGATTTGTTGATGCAAACTTTTGATAACCGCAAAGGTTCGTTTTGCGGGCACGGGAATTGGTGTCCAAGATCGTGCAATTTAACGCCGATTGACTATTTTCTGTGGGAATACGTTAACGCACTGGTCTATAGCGATAGTCCCACAACATTCGCCGCGATATTAATAATCGTAAGATGGCACCACAGTCCACAGGGGAACCAGGGCCTGGCTTGCTCATCAAATACTCGTGTTATGTGCGCTACTGTTCTCTCACGAGTAAAAGGGACCTACAGTTTTTTTGCCGAGTCCGAATGGCGGAGTTTCAAAAGCTTTTTTTGACAGTTATTACTCTTTGAGTGTTGTCAGCAGCTCGAAAGAGGTGGTGCCGTGAAAAATTTGAGGTGTTTATCCGAAAATCGAACCTAGACCCTTCGACGTGAGCGTTGCAATACCAGGTATTCCGGTATGAAATGAAAGCGTTTTTTCTTTGAAAATAAAACAGTAATTATTAATGGGAAAGTAAAAACATTTTATTCAAAGTATTGGCCATTGTTTTCTACACATTTTGACCACCTTCCTGGCAATTTGTGAATACCACACCAATAAATTTGTTCGTCTTTTAAAGCAAACCCATCAGACACCCAATTTTCGACCTCCTCGTAGGAATCAAAGTGCTGCTCATCGATGAAAACAAACGGTAGTCGGAAGAAACCAAGTCTGGTGGATACGGCGGGTAGGGTAGCTGCTCCCAGCTAAGATTTTGATTGTATTCTGAACCGGTTTTGCTTTGTGTGCAGGTGCATTGTCATGGAGCAAAATTACCTTGCCGTGTCTTCTGGCCTATTCTGGTCGTTTCTCGATCAATGCATGGTTCAAATTGATCATTTCAGCATCAGCACACCTTTCTGGACCCACCAAACGTATTGTCTTCTTGCCGAATCGGTCTGGTTTTGCAGTCGATGTTGATGGCTGTCCCAGATTAACCCATGATTTTTTCTGTTTAGGATTCATCGCCAGTAACAATCCGACGCAAAACCGATTTTCTTTCGTGTCTTTGAAGCAAAATTTCACAAGTGTTTTTTCGGTTTTCCATCTGTCTTTCATTCAATTCATGTGACACCCATTTTCCACACTTTTGGATCAAGTAGGAAAGTAGAACAAGTAGAAAATATGTTGTGTTCCATTCACATACATCTTTGGTCACTCGGCAAAAATTATTGGAGCTTGGCTGGGATGTTTTGCCATATCCACCATATAGTCCTGACCTTAATATACATCAAGACAACAGACAACATCATATTTTTTTATCGTGTTAAAAATGTCGAACTTTGTACCAGAAAGAGATGATTTGCAGAAAGCATTCATTTTTTGTTTTCATTTGAAGAAAAGTGCTGCAGAGTCGCATCGAATGCTTGTCGAGGCGTATGGTGTTCATGCTCTATCAGAAGCAACATGCAAAAGATGGTTTCAACGGTTCAGAAATAATGATTTTGATGTGAGAAATGAAGAACGTGGAAGACAACCAAGAAAGTTTGCAGACGCCGAATTTTAAACGATATTGGATGGAGATGACACTTTGAGTCATAAGCAAATGGCAGCAATGCTAAATGTTGCACAACAAACAATTTCTGACCGTTTAAAAGCTATGGGAAAGATCCAAAAGTGTGGAAAATGGGTGCCACATGAATTGAATGAAAGACTGATGGAAAACCGAAAAAACATTTGTGAAATTTTGCTTCAAAGACACGAAAGAAAATCGGTTTTGCGTCGGATTGTTACTGGCGATGAATCCTAAACAGAAAAAATCATGGGTTAATCTGGGACAGCCATCAACATCGACTGCAAAACCAGATCGATTCGGCAAGAAGACAATGCTGTGTGTTTGGTGGGACCAGAAAGGTGTGCTGTACCGTGAGCTACCGACATTAACCAGGTGAAACCGTTAATACTGATCGCTACCGACAACAAATGATCAATTTGAACCATGCATTGATCGAGAAATGACCAGAATAGGCCAAAAGACACGCGAGGTAATTTTGCTCCATGACAATGCACCTGCACACAAAGCAAAACCGGTTCAGGTTACAATCAAACTCTTGGCTGGGAGCAGCTACCCCACCCGCCGTATTCACCAGACTTGGCTCCTTCCGACTACCATTTGCTTTCATCGATGGGACACGCATTGGCTACGAGGAGGTTGAAAATTGGGTGTCTAATTGGTTTGCTTTAAAAGACGAACAATTTTATTGGCTTGGTATTCACAAATTGTCAGAAAGGTGGTCAAAATGTTTAGAAAACAACGGCCAATACTTTGAATAAAATGTTTTTACTTTCCCATTAATAATTAGTGTTTTATTTTCAAAAACAGGCGCTCATTTTATACCGGTATACCTGGTACTTTGAATCAAGTACATTCTATGCTAATTCACAAAGCCAACTTTGTTTTAATCTACTTTAAAGTTAAAGTATACCACTGAATAAACACCCTTTATTAAAGCAAACGCTGTCGGTTTCCTTGCAGTGTTGCAACTAAATAAAATAAAACTATTTTTTTGTTTGCTACAACGGTAGTGGTCACCGTGGCGCAGTGGGTAGAGTGCGACGCTCACACGCCGAAGGGTCTAGGTTCGACTCCCAGCTCAACACCAATTTTTCGAGTTTTTTACGGCTTCACCTCTTTCGAGCTGCTGCAACACTCAAAGAGAAATAACTGTCTAAGAAAGCTTCTCATATTTCGCCGTTCAGAGTCGGCAAAAAACTGAAAGTCCCTTCTACTCGTGAGAGAACAGTAGCGCGCACAACACGAGTAGTTGACGAGCAACCAGGCCCTGGGCCCCCTTTGAACTGTAGCGCCAACAATTATTATTATTAACGATAAGATCTGCTTGTCGAAGCTACTTCTCCAAATGACTCTGATGCGGGTGATTACAGAATCCAACTGAATCAAATTTAAAATCTTAGACTATAGGTGAGGGTTTAAGAAAATGTTAAAAAAATATGTCTCAAGAAAAAAATTTTTATGAAATGTAAAACTTTTCGTCATTGGCAGAGAGTTTTTGCAGAATTTGGCAGCATTTTTAGTACTCTATCTACTCGTTCTCATTTGCAAGAGATCAAACTCACCACTAATAAGAGAAAAATATATTGCCGCTATGGCTCATACAAAACGGCGTAAAAGATGGCGAAATGTTTGTTTTTTTAAATTATATTGTTCTATGTAGAAAAAGTCAATCTAAGTGAGCAAACTCACAAAGAGAAGGCTGTGATAAAAGCAATTAAATACAGGTCCAGTTTTAACTTGGGGATAATACTCAACACTTTGTGCCTTAACAAAGTTGGTCAATTGGATGCATTTTTGAGGAAAGAAAAGCACGCTCTCGAGTGAATGAACTGTAGCTTAATCAAATTTATTAATTTCATTATAATCTAGGAATGAGTTTCTTGAAATTTTACTCTAATTTCCAGGTGGCGAACATTATGAAAACAATAGAGTATAATGACATTTCGACATTTTTGGCAGTGTTACCATACATGATGTTGTAGAATCTTGCCTATAGGCAACCATTTAAAACTTAGAATGTCTTGTTGCTTGCAAGACCATGTCACTACCACTTAAGGAAAACTTTAATATTCTTGGGTTCAGACCTAGCTGGTGTACAAACAAGATGCAAGTTATTATTTCCTCCCAAGTTTACACAAGCTGTGCTTCCGCCAGTTTTCGCACAAAACTAAATGATCATACCTCGGCAACGAAGCAAAAAGCTAAAGTTTATATCAAACACCACGGGCGGACACAGTGAAAATGTGAGGCAGTGAACTACTTCTATCTTTTGACAGTAAGAATTCAAGCAGGCTTACTGACCTACTACGTCTATTCAACAAACGCCCAGGTTTATGACATTGGCTTAGCACTTCATTCACAACTGTCCTATGTGGGAATATGAGGAGGGAATATGGGAAGGGGATTTGAAAAGGAAATATGAGGATAGAATATGATGACCTAAGCCTCTTGTCGCGGAAGCGCCAATGAATCTTACCTTAAAGTCCAATAAAAAGCAATTAAGATTCCGGGCTGGTTGCGTAGCCAAGCTGTTCCTGATTTTAAACACCAGTTATAAGCCTCCGTCGAAGAATTGGCTATTTATGAAGCAAAATTCAACAACTGGATAAGTGTAAGGGAGAAACAGAATTTATAAATTCACTTTATGAGTCTAATGCAGCAAGCCTCAGTAGATTCTAAAAAATGCACTTCCCTCGTGAGAATTATACCCCAACCGGCAGGAGTATTTCTTATCGAGTTTCTCTTCTAACTGTGGTTACGTTCGGAGTTGCGTAAGATGTTACAACACCAATTTGATAAGCATTCATAAGCTCATTGGCTTCCAACCAACAGTAAAATGCAGCCCACAAACGTCTTTTTTACGGACACTTCCAATGTTCTTCGTATTTCTTTTCGGTCTAATGTGTTCCAGATATCAATCAAAAATGCATTCTTTCTGTGTAAACATAAATAAGTACAGTGGGCATTCTCAATGATTTGACCCATCATACATCAATCAACACGTTCTCCATTTCAAACAGTGCCGGCTACGAGATTTTCGACGTTTTGCTTAAATTTACCGCTCGCCCAAACATTCTAACTGCCAAAATTTCAATCAGCTGTCACACAACTACACTTACTCGATGGTGACTTCATAACTTATTCCTTCTGCCAAATTAAACCTCTCATCGATGGCGTCAACAAACAGTGAAGTGAGTACTTCTCCCCCAACTTGAACAAGACTCAGACAGTGCTCTTTACCTACACTCCCCGACAAGATGGTTATCTGCACTCGAGAGCCAAGCCATGTTGTATCAACAAATCCGTTGGTTGACCTACATCTGTCAGTTTAGTGAAGCGGACGTAGTTCCCGAACACACCCTGAACTTCTGACAGGTCACGGAGAGCATTCAACTGAATAACACGATTCGACAACAGGGAGATCCCTCCTTTTTTGTGACGAGCGAGCTTCAACATGTTCACGACACGAAGAAGCACGAAGCAGTTTCGGTGAATGAGGGACTCAAATCATTCATAAGCAACTGTCAGGCGGCGAGCAGTTTCCGCGTTCTTATGTCATACTGCTGTCATGAGTCACACACGCCGCGCCAGCAAACCCCGCACATACACAAGTGAAACCTTCCTGGAGCCGCAGCATTCCCGGTTGTATCCATTCATCCAGCCCGCAGTGCCCTTGTCTGAATGAAAATATGTATCCCTCCTGCAGGATGCGTGCACATGGCACGCTCTCCTGTCGAAACCTGCCCCAGCAGCCCAGGAATATCTGTATCCTTCCTCTCTGCCGCGGCTAGGCCCGACGACGAAAACGGCAACAACGGGCACACCGACCCACCGAATCCACGGGATACACAGAGAGCACCACAAAATGGGGATGAAACGACGCTCAGCGCAGTGATGAGGTAGAAAAACCAATTTCACTTACGGAATTCACAAGAGTTGTTGAGGCAGGATGCTGGAGGAAATCCTTGTAATCCAGACGCGCAGAGTCCACTCCGCTCACCGCTGTAAGGCTGCACGCCACTCGATCGAAATGCAGGCACGTTCGCAGTGGATAACGAAAACCAAACTAAAAATAGGTTGTCCTAAGGACACCAATAGCGCTGGGTGTGAGGAGGGAAGACGAAGAAAAAATATTCACTCGATCACAAGCTTCACACTTTCACTGCTTTCCTTCAGCTCTCTTCGCACTCACCGGCCTTCGGTCCGGTTTCACTTTTACTTCACTGAAAAGCGGAAGGGCTCTGGATTTTCTTCGCAAACTTCTCCCCCTGTCAAAAGATTTTCCAACCAATTACCGAGACAAGACCACCGTCACGGGGCTCTTCAATTTTTCTGCCTTTTAAATTCAACCTTTCGTACCGAACAATTGCCGCGGAGAACGACTTGTCGCGTCGCACTTTTTTTTTCAAATTTGTATTTTTCTGTTGCACAGAATTTTTCTTTTCTAATTTTGTCAACAAATTCACAAAAAAGAGAGAGAGAGAGATGAAAACCACTGTGTACCGCAAACCGTTCGCGCTGTTAGTACACTTCCTCAGGGGCAGACATTACCCAGCAACAGACAATCCGGGACTGAAAGCTTCCTTCGGATGTGTTTTGCAAAAAGCCCAAGCAGCAGCAGCACCAGCACCATGTAGCAGCAGAAGACGTCGCCGCCGTCGTCGCCGTGCTGGTGTTTGTTTGATGGCTCACAGGGGTGGAAACGTTTCCTTTTGATACTTTCGGCTTATGGTGGGCGAAAAACTCAGCAACAGCAGTGAAGCCGCTGAGCGTGTGTTGGGCACACGCTACTGTGGGGTGGTGGCTGGGGAGACAACCGAAAATCCAAGTTCTCTCTGATCACTCTCTCTCTCGCTCTCTTGAAGCGATGAATTGGGTGCTGGGTGGAATGCTTTTCCGAGATTTTTGCTCACATTCGCCTCTCAGATGCTCTCTACCTTGCTATCTTGTCTTCACCACCGTCGTCGGTAGTTGGGGCGATGGATTTGTTTTTTTATGGGTGACCGTTGTTATCAGTTGCCTTGTGGTGGGGAGGATTTGGTTTGACGTTGATTCGCTCAGTTGATATCCGACTTGTTGTCGGCAAAATACGTTCCACATTTAGAAAGCCTTGTGGCGACTTCTTTCATTGCATCCCTCCGAGATGTGACGCTAGTGAAAGCGGATACGAAAACTTTTCTCGTTTCCTGCTAAATTTTTTCCAATTTAAGATGCTGTACAACGGCATGCACCAGATTGTCATTACTTTTACTTGTCCATGCGGCTATTGTATTAAATCACGCATTTAGATCAATGTGATTGATTGACAAAGCACACACACAAGGCGAAAGGCAAGTCAAAAAATGTGACTTAACAATAAAGAACCCGAATGGATAAAGGTATCTTACTGCCAATAGAATGCACGTGGCTTCATTAGTTGGGGGAAGACCCTGTTGAGTTAACAGAAAACTCTGCCGGCTGTGGAAGTTAATAGAAAGACCCTCAATTGAGTCACCGCGCAAAAGATGCGCAAAAATGTGCAATAAGGACAGGAAAACCCGGCCTTACAAAACCAGGAAATTTTATGATCGATGTTTTTATTGTGGATGTTTGGAATATTAAGAACCGCATGGAGGTAGTGTGAATCCATACATTTCCCTTCAATTGTAAGGCGCGACAGTCCACAGGGGACTAGGGCCTATCTGGCTCATCAACCACTCGTGTTGTGCGCGTTACTGTTCTCTCACGAGTAGAAGGGACCTACAGTTTTTTGCCGACTCCGAACGGCGAATTTTAGAAGCTTTCTTAGAAAGCTATTACTCTTTGAGTGTTTTGTCAGCAGCTCGAAAGAGGTGGTGCCGTGAAAATTTCGAAAAATTGGTGTTGAGCTGGGAGTCGAACCTAGACCCTTCGGCGGGTCCACGTCGCACTCTACCCACTACGCCACGTCGGCCAAACATTTCTTTCTCCTCATCATTTTTGTTGACTATGTGTTGCCGGATTGTGGAGTCCTTAGAAAATAACTTGTCAAGCTTTCCCTTCTTTAAATTGAAAGGAAACACTTCTCCCGTAGCGATAGAGAAAGTGGTCAATGCCAAGATGATTAGAAGAAATAGTCCGTCGTTTAACAACTAAGTAGTTGCGGATTTTTTTTAAGAAAATAGAAGACAATTTTTCAAGGAAAGAAATAACTTTATTCTGTAAGGCCCATTTTCGTAGGCTTGGCGGAATAGTGGATAGAACTCGACGCTCACACGCCGAAGGTCAGGGTTCGATTCCCGGTTGAACACCTCGAATTTTTCACGGCACCCCCTCTGTCGACCTGCTAACAACACTAAAAGAATGAGAATTGTCTAAGAAAAAAGCTTCTCCAACTTCGACGTCCGGAGTCTGTAGGTCCCTTCTACTCGTGAGAGAACAGTAGCGTGCACAACACGAGTAGTTGATGAGCACGCCAGGCCCTGGTCCACCTGTGGACTATGGCGCCATCTTACTACGTAGGTTGTCTTTTATATTTCGGGATTGGGCAACCCTAGTTTTGCAATCTGGCACCTGCCAGCTCTATCGTAAAGTTTGACATTTTGGAGGTTATACGTACTCAGAACGTTTTGACATACGAGCCCTATTTGTGTTGTTTACAGAACTTAAAAGATTCATCTCGCCCAAAAAGTGGAATTAAAGCGTGAAAATTTCCGTTCGATTATTTTTTACAACTTTCGCCGTGGATTAACTCAACAACAGTGCATCGATGAACTTTATTCAATTATTGGCGATGAAGCTCCATCAAGGACCAGTGTTTATCGATGGTATGGTGAATTCAACTGAGGAGTAGTTCACTCCAAGATGAATTTCGTGAAGGTCGTCCAAAATCAGTTGTTGTTCCGGAAACCATTGATGCTGTGTGCCAACTGATATTGCAAGATCGTCATGTGACCTATCGTGAGATTGAGACAACCTTAGGCATTAGTGTCACCAGCATACATTCTATATTGCAAGAAAGTTTTGACCGTCAAAATAATGGTTCGCGTTGGATCCCACACAATTTGTCAATCCCTCAAAAACAGGGTCGTGTGGATTGGTCGGAAGAAATGCTCCAAAAATACGATGGCGTTGTTTCGAAGCACGTATTAGACATCGTGACAGGTGATGAATCGTAGATTTACGCGTATGAGCCCGCAAGAAAACAGCAGTCGACTGTATGGGTGTTTCAAATTGAGTCAAATCTAACAAAAGTTGCTCGCGCACGAAGCACTTCCAAGCAAATGGACGCCTGTTTTTTCGGAAAACTAGACGTGTCGCAACCGTACCACTCGAACAACGCAGAACAGTCAATTCTGAGTGGCATTCATACACAATCATTTGTTTGCCAATTGGCTTCCAAGAAATCAGGAAAACCAACCGCCGAAGACGGATCACTCTTCACCACGACAATGCGAGCTCTCACACATCGGCTAAAACAACTGCATTTTTGAGCACTCAAAACATCGATTTCATGAGTCATCCGCCGTATAGTTCTGACTTGGCACCGAATGACTTCTTTTTATTTCCGTACGTTAAAAATAAAATGAGAGGTCTATGGTTTTCGACACCTGAAGAAGCGGTTGATGCGTTCAGAATGCATGTTTTGGAGATACCTCAATCAGAGTGGCAAAAGTGCTTCGACAATTGGTTCAAACGCATGCAAAAGTGTATGGATCTTAATGGAAAACAATAAAGATATGTTCGATGGTTAATATTTGTTTTTTTCTCGAATCCCGAAATATAAAAGGCATCCCTCGTATTGCACATTTTGAGCAACGACTTTATGTCATCTTTCAGAAGGGATCATAACTCCACGTTTAACAAACGTCTGGTTTATATCAGCAAAACACTGATCCGGGTACGATTAAATATCATTATCAATGTTGCAAATTTTACCATTCAAGAAGTTTTGCAAAGATCGAAATATAAAGGAAGCAGATGGTGCAAGGTCGAAAAACGAAGAGTTTTCGAATCCGAACCACAGGGACAACGCAACAGAGGACGTCCTAGACTGAGATGGCCCACACAAGTGGAAAGGGACCTCAATCAACTTGGAGTGCGCAATTGGAGACAGCTGGCAAGAGATCGTGCTGGCTGGAGAAGCATGTTGGTTGAGGCCCAGGTCCACCCCGGACTGTAGCGCCATCCGAAGAAGTAGAAGAAGAAGAAGAAGAAGAAGAAGAAGAAGAAGAAGAAGAAGAAGAAGATGGTGCAAGGTCAGGGCTGTATGGTGAATGTGCCAAAACATCCCAACCACGCTCCATAAATGTTTTTTTTTTATAGTGCATTTTTATTTATCTTAATTCAGTTTCTTACATGCTAGACAATATAAAACTAGCTTACCAAATTAATCTACTGACCTTAATTCTAACTTACTCACTCTTCATGAGTACTGTAAGCTCATCTAGGGTTTTTCTTTATGCTTTTCGGCTTCCTGTATTAATATTATTATTATTTAAAAAAAATAGTTAAGCCTGAATATATACATCTATCGACTTTCTCCAAGAAAATTGAAAAACCTGGATTTCGATATTTTTTTATTCTCAACCTAACTTATTTAACTATTTATCCAAGCATAAATGTTTGTGTCGGGCCTTGGACTCTCATGATGGAGTACAATAGCTTTTCGATCAATTCGGGCCACTTTTCTTCACTGCTTTGTTCTATTTTATTATTTGTTCAGTGTAGACATCTGAGGTGGATCGTTAGTAGACAATTCCTTTGTAATCCCACCAAACTAAAGCATAATTTTCTTTTGATTAATATCAGCTTTCGATGTTGTTTGAGCTGGTTCGCCTGGGGTCTAGGCACGGATGACGACTATCGTGCGACGATATCGTTGAAACGAGAGCTTTTTTTACATCGAGTGTTTACTCGAACGATATAATTTTGGTTCCTTCATGTACTTTTAAGACCACCAATCGCTATCGTCCTGACGATCGGTTTTTGATGAAAGCTAAGTGTTTCACTCTCGTTTTGCATTGCGCTGGCATGCAAGATGTGAAAATTTGAAGAAAAAGTAAGGAAAAAATGTGACTAGTAACACTAAGTCACACTCAGCTTACATCCAAAATTATTTGAAAAAATATTCCCTTAAATCAAACCTCAAACATTTTAGATGTGTTCCCGTACCTGAAAAAACTACTCAAAACAACACAAAATAACACAATGTGCGTTCCCGTTTTCCGAAAAAATGGGTTTTACGCAAAATGAGCGCTCTCTCGAAAGAGTAAAATATTTCCCCAACCTTCCCATTTTAACACAAGAAATTTTTGTGGTTAGGTTGTTGGTTTTCTGTCAAATGTAATCATTGGCCAATTAAATATGTGTATGTGTCTCAAATTTTGATGTTGTTTTTATTTTTCGTAGCGAAAAAGTGAATTTGACATTTCTGAATGACATATTTTACACATTTGGCTTAGATGCGTTCCCGTATTGTGCCTGTCTCTAAGAGAGATTTCCCCCACTCCTTAACAAATGACAGTGTTACCGTCGAATTTTGGAAATTCCCGATTGGGGTCGAGCGAAAGAGCGCCAGGCCACTCAATGGAGTATGGTCGTGGGAAAGATGGAATTAGGGCGCCACGCAGTTGCCCTTCTGCTCGACACGTTCCGTACCCCTAGAACTGCGACTAAGGGCAAGGATCCCATCCGTCCCCGCAGGAACAAACAAAAAAAAAACAAGGCAAAAGGAAAATGACTAAAAGGAATCAAAAAAAAAAAAAGGAAACTCCGGATCTGAGGATGGAACAAGATAAAAAAAACACAGCGATTCACCTTAAACCTATACAATTTTTTTCCTTTTATTTAAGTTTTAATTCATATACAAGGAAGTTTGTGACTTAAGAAAAACTTATCAGTACTAAAAAAAAAACTTAAAAAAAACGTATCAATACTTCACAATCAATTCTTACAACTATCTTAACCAAGACACTAGATACCACACCAGAGGGAAAACAACACTAATTCATGTTAACAAATTCTTTTATCATCTATTAAAAAAAATTTTTTTTTTTTAAAAGAAAAGAGAAAAGCCAAAGAAACAGAATTTAAAAAAAACTAACATCTAAATA
Source organism: Eristalinus aeneus (assembly GCA_955652365.1). NCBI lineage: Eukaryota > Metazoa > Arthropoda > Insecta > Diptera > Syrphidae > Eristalinus > Eristalinus aeneus. The sequence continues at coordinate 27,960,225 of OY019131.1, read as the reverse complement.
AATTAAAGAAAAAAATTATGCTAAGATAACTAGGTGATAAGGATCAAATAACAAAAAAGAAGTTCTTCCCTGGAGAGGGGTCACCTGCCGTCTTCCTGCCTTCGTTTGGGACGTCCTGATGACCTGGTCGCTTCTCGTGCTGGTTGAGTTCTTGAGTTCACTCTCAAGTTTTTTTTTTTTTGAAAGAGGTGAGGAAAAGGGGTTGGCTCTTTAAAGATCACTCTTTCTGTTAGTGCGGTCTCACACACTAGCACACACACTATTCTTATTCGTTTTTTTTTATTTCTTTGTTGTTTTTTATTTGTTAATAAAATTCTTCGAGAGGAGGGTTGTATATTTGTTGCACCACTCAACACCACACTACACTATTCTTATTTGGCGGGTCTCGTTTCTTTTGGTGTGTTGGGAGGATAAATTCTCCCTATCGCACTGATAATAAGAGAAAGAAAAACTGTCGTGGCCACTAGCACTAGCTCAATTTTAGGTTTTGTTTTTTTTTTCTAGCTTATGTGTTCTTTAATCTTACTTCCTTCCGACTTCTTACTTGGATCAGAATTTTCCGGATCGCGCCCAACCTAGCCGACCGATTTCAACTGTCGCCTCCCAAGGACTGCCCATTCTCATCTCGTTCAACCTACCTCGAACTCCTGGGTGATCAGACGATCGATATCTTTCGTCCACTTTGGGACATGATCGCCTGACCAGCCGTACCGGTCGAAATAGATCGAACCACCAGGAAGGCCGCAAACTCTCCATCGTACCATCCACTAAACAAAGAACGGCTATCCTCACGTTTCGTTCGAGGAGAATCTAGGGTCAGTCCATCGGTCCACAAAAGCTGGGAAAACCACCGACAGGACAGAAGGAAAAAGAAAATACGCAGGCTGACAAACCCTGGGATTGAACCCACAACGTTCAGTGCCCCTAGCGACTACTCCCCCTCTAAGCTATTTGGCTAACTCATACACGATGGACGTACAGCCTACGTCACGATCCTCAACATTATCCACCCACTCAATTTAACCAATCATGGGTATACTTTCAGGCGAAAACCTTTCAACTGAAGGAAAATCATAACAACAGGCTTAAGAATTTGGTACAAAAAGTTCTCGAACACACCTAATGTTTTTACTTATTAACAATTGAAGTACCAGCTATCAAATAACATTGACAAAGCTTAAAATTCAACTTAAGCCATCCGCAGTTATCGGCTTTGATTTATTTGCATGGTTGTATACCAATTTAATTTGGATTCACCGTCCATAACTTTTGTTCCCCACTGTACCTGCATACTTTTGCTTTTGTGTGGGCTATATAAAACAATTTGTTCACTTCAATATACGTTTTCTTGCCTCGAGAGAAAGAAGAATTCAATGTTTTATTTCGAAACCCCCGACAAATTCTATCACTCGACAGGGACACGACTTGCCCTTCCACACCTAATCTATGCGCAGAAGTCGACGCCCTAAATGCCTACAACACGGGGCAGTCGTAAAACTTTTCAATTTTAACATAAATTCACTCCTCCAGGTCAAATCTTTGCATGTATTGATCCTCCTTCGTAACTTCTTAGCCCGCTTCTGAACTAAGTCGACGCCACCGAGAAGTATCGTGTTTCAAGCACTTTTCTCCCATCCAGCTCCTGATTGCCACCACAACGTTCATTTAGCACAACTGTTACCCAAAATGTACTGCTAACCACATCCGCACCGCTGAAAGTCTTTGCTTTCAAATTCTTCACCTTACGTCCACTCCACACTTCACACAGCCGCCGCGCCAGCTATCCTTGTTTACATCCACACAACCACGCACTAAGCAAACAAACCAACAACGCACCACCGCTTCCCTCAAACAGGCCAAACGAGGAACAGCCGAGAGAAAGAGGGAAGGAACACACATTACGTAGCCTTTGAGCCAACAGAGAATCCGCCGCCGCCGCCGTCGCCGCAGCCACCATAGCGAAAGTGCGAAGGACTCGTGGGTGGGGTGCGAAAGGGTCTACGGTGGGCAATATTTTCCTTTCTTTGACTGACGTCATTGAGTCCTATGACCTCTAAACCTGCTTGTTATTGCGGCTTTCCGTATGCAGTAAGTCGATTGAGATGTGCATGCCAGCGCGCCTCGGTGAGTATGCGCCGGTTTGGGGGGAAGCGACGTCACACAGCGCTGAAGAAGTTTTTCGTGTGCGGGTGCCTCCTGCCTGACCCACTGGTGCTGAGGAGCCCTCGTAACTGATCTGACGTAATGCCTTCACGGTGATTTAACGCCCAACGAAGGACGCGCACCGTCGGTTAGCGCTCCACTTTTATTATACACGACTCCAATTGTGTTTCTATTGTTTGTGGGGTGGACAGGGTTTCGTTAATCACGAAGTCTGACGAAGGGATTGCCATTCAAGGATCAAGGTGGCCCACCACTCGTTGTGTGGTCAGCTACCAGTGCACACAACACACATCCGCGCTAAGGACACATGCTCGGCTGTGGTTTCGCTTTATCCGCTTATTATCCCTCGACTTCGAGGGCAAGTAGTCAAACGCTATAATTAGGAGCAGGAAGGAGAGAATGTTTGGAACCTGAAATTGAATTAGAATTCATTAGACGGCAGCCCAGCTCTGCTGACTAGTTGCCGTGAGGATAATTATGTGCCCGGCAAGCGGAGGTGGTGCAATTTGAGTTGATAGATGCATGTCAGGATGTTTTATTTTGAAAGGGATTTTTGAAAGGTTGCACTCAGCACATGCGGGCGGGAGGTGGGTTGGAGATTGATGCAATCGCATTTGCATATCGCATGTGAAATGAGCGCGTCGTTTGAATGGGAATTTCTAAGGCGGAAGTTCCATTGAATTCATAATTGGATCTACCAGAGGGTACTCATTAGTAGGTGAGTGACGTGGTCTCTGGTGAAACTGGCAGAAGGTATGTCTTCTCCAACAAGTGATTTTCAAATGGTTCCCAAATGAAGTGAAGAAGTAGATGAAACTGAAGGAAAAATAACTTTTGCAAAAGACGTGTGAAGTGCGGGTTGGAGTTCACCTCCTCATCCTGGATGCAATTCTGTATACGCGGTAATTTGTCAAAAGGAAAATTACGCACTTATTCTAAAATATAATTTGTGTCTTTTGTTTGTTTGCCTTAATGGTAACTTCATTCAATCTGCTTGGGTCTGAAAAACAATTTATAAAACTCATTTTGTAATCCAGCACTTCAAAGGAAAATGCTCCCGCAGGTATCAGACAGTGGACAAAAAGTGCTGCCAAAGCCTAGCAAGTGGCATTTGACAAAAGAAAATGTTTCAAAACAAACTCCTGGTGGTTTCTGAACGCTTAAACGCGTTAGCTTTTCCTGAGAAGTTAACATGCAATGAAGTTTGTCTAAAACATAACAGGTCACTCATCAGGGGGCGCCACTAACAAAAAAAAAATTAATATTAAATTAATTATTTTTGTTAGTGGCGCCCCCTATATGTCCAATGACTTATTGAGTGATCTGTTATGGTCTCCGCGGCAACATCTCTTAACGGCAAAAGTCAAATATGGCGATTATTTCCACAAATAACATCTTCGTGCACGTGTTTTTTTTTAAGTATAGACATTTGGAAATGAAATAAAATATTAATTTTTGTTAACTTATTATAAAATTTACTTTACCCGAAAGACAATATTCTGTCATTATATTTTAAATATGATTTCTGGTATAAGTCCGCCACTGCTAAGTAGAGACGGACGCAGTCGAATTATAATGAACTTCTTCAACATTTGCGGCCACATATCGGTAATAACGCGGCAAATGTTGTCCTTCCAAATGTCATCCCGTTTTGGAATTAGGCGCGTGGACTAATGAGTTCACATATAATAATAATAATTGTTGGCGCTACAATCCAAAGAGGGACCAGGGCCTAGCTTGCTCATCAACTACTCGTGTTGTGCGCACTACTGTTCTATCACGAGTAGAAGGGACCTACAGTTTTTTGCCGACTCCGAACGGCAAAATTTGAGAAGCTTTCTTATACAGTTATTACTCTTTGAGTGTTGTCAGCAGCTCGAAAGAGGCGGTGCCGTGAAAAATTCGAAAAATTGGTGTTGAGCTGGGAGTCGAACCTAGACCCTTCGGCGTGTGAGCGTCGCACTCTCCCCACTACGCCACGGCGACCACTGAGTTCACATATAATCCACACAAAATAGACAAGTATCATTAAATCGCACAATCTTGAAGCTTGATTCACGTGCCCGTAAACCAAATCTACTCGGTTATGAAATGTTTATATAAATGAAATTAATTTTGGCACAAGCTGTGTTATTAAAACCTCAGCTCCTGCACATGACGTTTGTTCAATTGATGAGCGAAAATCATAGTTTTGTAGCTGTCACCATTGACTGTAACTTGTTTGACAGCATCGCCCTTCAAAAAGTACCAACCAATAAATCCACCAATCCATAATTCACACCAAGCAATTAGTTTTTGTTTAAAAATCGATGTGTCTGTAGGGGTCTGAGCGGATGAGCGAATGAGCGAAAAATAAAAGGCGAACGCTCTGTTGGTTTTTCGACTTTATTAAGAGGGCCGAACTGTACATTCTCTGTTGCATTTATATGTTTAGGCTAAGTACTAAAATGCATGCTGTTAGCTGATTTGGAGACATTTCGGGTGAATCGTACGATCAAATGGCCAAAGAAGAGATAGATAGTGCGAGCAACTATATACAGTCTGGCTAACAAGTATAGTATTTAAAAAAAGATTTTGTTTTCGACTACATGTCAAAACACACTGGCAGGTTAAAATCCCTCCAAGTACAGCAGCTTTGTTTTTCGACGTTCTGATTCAATCAAAATACTCGTAAAACAGATGTCGGTGATCAAAATTGAGTGTAAGTGCAATTTTATTTTTTACGCCATTTACCGAACCTGCGCCTCGCTAGGTCTTTTTATGTTAGAAAGATCAACCAAATCAAAAATAAGTCACTGAATGGATTTCTAAGTCCCTGTCAGTTGAAATAGTGTTGCCAACTTGAAGACCTATGCCTCTAAAACAAAACCGTTTATTGAGGTCATCTGAATTTGACCTTTTAACAACAGCTGTTAATATTGAGCAAGCGAAATCTCATCTCTCAAATATACTTCCCAGCTGCATATACTCTCACCAGTTGTGCCAAATTTTGCACACAAGCGTGATTGATGCCCTTCTCGATTTGGGTCTGCCAACTTAAAAGCGGACGTCATCATTAGCGTGTCTTCTCCAACAAGTGATTTTGAAATGGTTTCCAAATGAAGTGAAGAAGTAGATGAGACTGAAGGAAAAATTACTTTTGCAAAAGACGTGTAAAGTGCAGGTTGGAGTTTATCTCCTCATCCTGGGTGCAACTCCGTTTATGTGCATCCAAAGGGAAATGTGTCAAAGGGAAAATTACGCACTTATTCTAAAATAGAATTTGTGTCTTTTGGTTGTTTTTCCTAATGGTTACTTCACTCAAACTGCTTGAGTGTCCCATCCGAAGTTATCGGCTTTGATTTATTTGTATTTCATGAAACAAATAATGTGAAAGCAGTTGTAGACCAATTTAATTGTGATTCGCCGTCTAAAACTTGTGTTCCCCACTGTACCTGCATACTTTTGCTTTTGTATGGGCTAAATAAAACAATTTGTTCAATTCAACATACTTTTTCTTGCCTCGAGAAGGAGCGACTGTGAAGCAGGAGAGAGTGTGGACAACAATTTATAAAATTAATTTTTTAATTCAGCACATGTTCTCCATACGCTTTATAAAGCCTTGCTGTCTTAAGCTTCGTTCCTTTTGGAAGTACTAAGTAATTGGTTTTCTCATATCTAAAAACGATTCTTTTCTGGCATCGGTCCAATTATTGAGCTATTCTCCCAAATCGTTCTTCAACCGTCGAAAAGGTAATTTTAGAAAGAAGCAAGATCTGGACAATTGACTGAGTGGAGTAAGATCTCCCATTTCAGCATTTCCATGTAGTTTTCGTTTTGTGACTAATTGAAGTCGATAGCATTTTATGGCAGTGGTTTCAACTGGTTTTATAGTGTGCGACGCTCACACGCCGAAATGTCTAGGTTCGATTCCCGGCTGAACATCTCGCACTTTTCACGGCATCACACCTTTCGAGCTGTGGCCACCGTGGCGTAGTGGGAAGAGTGCGAGACTCACACGCCAAAGGGTCTAGGTTGAATTCCCAGCTGAACACTTCGGATATTTCACGGCACCACCTCTTTCAAGCTGCTGACAAAACTCAAAGAGTAATAACTGTCAACTGGAGTTGGCAAAAAACTGTAGGTCCTTTTTACTCGTAAGAGAATAGTAGCGCGCACAGCACGAGTAGTTGATGAGAAAGCTAGGCTAGGAAAGCGTGGTTCCGGACTTTCGCGCCATTCAATTGTAAAAGGCGAACGACACGAGGACCGAAGGCCAACAACAAAAGTGTTGAGCTCAATGACTTTATTGTTTACCAATTCACTGCTGATTCACAACCCCCCGACGCAGTCGCTGGCGCCGGCTTTTATAGGCCGCGATGATAGCGTTACACAATTACTATTATTAAATTGTTATTATTATTATTATTAGTACACCACACCCATCTGGTTCCACCATAAGCAGAGAATGATCTTTGAATAGTGAATAGTGTCCTCGGTGTAGACAATGATGGAACGGGGTAGCCAGACCTTTTTTCTGCATAGGACTTCGATGTGTTTCAAAAAGCAGTTTCGGGGTAAACATTTGCATTTCGTCATCTCCCGCTTTAAACTCGCAAGATACTCGATTTCCTTGATTTGGATTCAATATACATTTCCTTTAACCAAGCGGAAATTGTTTGCTGAGTCACTCCAAAAGATTTCGCGATTTCACTTGTATTCTACCCGAATCTTGATTCAGTAAAACCTCCCATTCTTCTTTTTCTTGTGGCACTACGGTCCGGGGTGGACCTGGGCCTCAACCAACATGTCCCTCCAGCCAGCACGATCTTTCGCTAGCTGACTCCAACTACGCACCCCAATTTGGTTGAGGTCCTTCTCCACTTGTGTGCGTCATTTTTGTCTAGGCCGTCCTCAGTTGCGTTGTCCCAATTGCCCGGATTCATAAACTTTTCGGGCCGGAGCAGTGGTGTCCATACGCTCTGCATGGCCTAGCCGTCTCAAGCGTTGTATCCGAAGACGCTTGACCAGGTAAATGTCCCTGTACAGCGCATAGAGTTCGTCATTATGCCTTCTCCTCCAGATGCCATCAACGCAAACAGGACCAAAAATCGCACGCAAAACTTTTCCCTTAAAAAGACTAAGGGCCTCCTCATCAGCTTTTAGTAACGTCCAGGTTTCCGCGCCATAGAGTTGGAGTAGAGTAGAGTAGTCTCCAATTCTTTAACTTTAATTCCTTTGTATGCTGGTCAAGATACTATTTACCTTTGACGCTAAAGTCGCCGTAAACGCCTCAGATTTAACATAAATTTCTACAAGAATTCGATGAACTTTTGTCGCACTTTCCTTCCAATTCCTCAAAAAAAGATTAAATGCTGTTTATTTAAGACAAAACCGGAGGCAGAAATAAGTGTTGTTTACTAATTCATATTATTTACTTCTGACAAATGTCACCTTTCCAATGAATAATGTTATTGCTTCCACGATCAGCCACAACATGCAGATGGCGCCATCTTTTGAAAATTAACTGAATTAACCCCAATCGACTTCACCTTTGTGAACATTTCCCAAAACTTTAAACTGCCAACACTCAAGTTACCTGCAAGGTCCCACTGTGGATGCTACGCACTATTTTACCCGCCAAGATGCTGTATATTTCAGTATTGTGCCGAGTCCTCCCAAGGATCATGCGCCAATAATTTTTCGCTAAGCTCTCTCGTTTTGCTCACTAAAAGCTTTTCTCTCCTCCTCTCTACATTTATCATTCTCTCTGCGGTTCCTCTCCAATCAAAGCTTCATGCTTCCCAATATGTGTACATAAACTCACCATGCTGATGCCGATTGTTGCGCGTCTTTCCCGTGAAAAAAAAAAACACACCTCAACACTCGCCGCATCTTTTCCACTACTAGTGTTGTCATTCAGCCCATCACGCGCACCAACCCAACGTCATGTCCCTTAATTACCTTCGCTTAAATTAACAACAATGCAAAAGACAAAAACACAAGAAACGGCTTTCGGTCGGACTATAAGAGCGACGGTGGGTGAGGAGGGATGCTGTTGACGGCGCGGCGTGGCGTGGCGATGGGCTATTCATTGTCCTCTGGCTAACCTTCCCTGTAGCCGCTGTTCAATTGAATAAGCAAAGCGCCATAATTTTCTTTTCCGCCGACTAGTCCTGCTCCTGGGGTGTGGTGTGCGTGTGCCTGTGTGTGTTTAAGTGTGGGGATGTGTGCGGCAGGCACAAGTTCAACTGCTTGCTGGGAGCTTTATTGCATGCGACAGGATATCAACAAGTCTTCCCATTCACCGTTTGACTTACGCTTCCTCAGTGTTTGTTGATTTCTTGGTTTGTTGGTTTGTTCCCTTTTTGATTTTGGTTTTTTTGTTATTTGATTTTGTTTGGTGTTTGGAGACAGGGTTAACTGTGTTGACTGTGTGTACCTCTCGTGCAGTTTAATCATGCGTCTGGATGACTGACTATCTTCAGACCGGGCGCAGGACAAACTTAGATGCAAATGTTTCGTTGTGTCCCTAATCACTGCAAAGCGCGCTTCGTTTCCTTTACACAGCACACGCACACGCAGGCAGAGATTTTCATCTCCCGCTTGTAGGCGACCGACTGTCTGGTTGACCTCGTAATCCAGTGTGTATGCTTGGCTGTGTGTTCCTGCGTGTATGCGGTGTGCAGACTTTAAACTTTTACCGCCCGCCGCACAATGGCGTTGCCACCACCACCGCATCGTGTTCTGTGAGGCTTGCAAAACGGCATCAAGTCTTCTCTTCCGTTTGAAAGCCAAAGGGGATGTCTACCTGGTTGCCCGATGTTCCTCTGGGATACGTTCTGTGCTGGGAAAGTGCTTCATTTCGTAAGTTCTGAGATGACGCCGGTGGGTGTGAAAACAATTGATTTTTTCTGTGGCTATGCGAAGAGGGTTTGCCGTGGTACGCGCTTCTATTTTGTTTTTTCCTGCGACTAATGAGTTGAGGAGCGCTCGCATTGAATGGGCAGCACTCTTAACCATTGCAACGTTTTCACTGACTGCGGCAGTGTCAAGGGGGAGGTGTGTTTTTTCTTAAATCGTGTCAAAGGACTTTTACAGCACCAGGACTCGGCATCTTTATATATGTGGAAGTTTTCATATAAGCTGACCGCTGACAACAGATTTTTATAAAAGCGCCGTGTCTCAACAAATAACGTCGCGGCTCGCAGTGCCGCATTGCAGTATCAAATGTTTCGCTATCGAACACATGCTTGGCTTGTTAAGAAACCATTAAGGCTCTTTCGTTTGAAAACAAAGTTCTTACATAAGCTAGGCGAACTGCCGAATATTAAATCGTCTAGTATGTATTCACGCTTTTTTAGAAATGATCCCTCACTCGCGCCTCTGCCCGCCAAAGCCTGTTTCCTGGCATACAGGTTTGCTGCATGAATTCAATCCCCAATACACTGTTACCGCATTATGTCATAATGTGAAACAGCATCCCCTGACTGAGTGTCCTTCACAAATATGATGACTAAAGCGTTGACGATGACCCACTCCCGCATCTCATTTCACATCCTGCCACTCTTCACGTTTCAAAGAACAAGGCCGGTCGACAAGAGAGCAAATCGAAGACGATTACCTCTCCAATACTCGTGTCCTTTCATTTGGTTGTGCAATGAGTACTCTCACTGCTCCGCCACCCACTCTCCGTGCCACACTTCATTCTGTCGTGTGCATTGCAATCTTTCTTTCAACGGAACGCTACAAACCGACAAAAAAGTGCAAACAACTCAATACACCAGCACACATGTGTACGAGTGCATATCCGGCCAACAACAACGTTTTCATAAAATTTGGCAACACCATCATTTGGCAAAGGTACAAGACGCTTTCTATTCGAGATTCTGCCCCCGCCGTCAACGCCGCACGTCGATGGCTGTTGTACATTTTACAACTGCCGCTTGATTTCTATTTGAAATGCTCACTGGCAATCGTTTCGAAAAGGACACATGCAGACAGTTCTAGGGATTTGTTATCTCACAAGCAGTGCGCACACGAGACTGCCAACGTTGAGGGGGCGTACAGAATAATTTTTTCGTCCGTTGCAAATGAATATGAGAGTGGGATACGGGAGAGGTGGCAACTTTACCTTGTCTGTCCTGCCACCTGCGGTCCTTAAAAGGTTCCAACTGTAGTTTTGCTCGTATTTCTGCTGAGCCCACTCCATAAATCAGTCACGTAGGCCCTGCTCACGGGTGGGGGAACTTTTGCGAACTGGAAAAACTTTTGAACACCAATTTTGTGAATTCCTTGGCAGCTGCTGGGCGGATGACTAGATTTATTCTGACTGAGAATTGGCTCCAATTCCTTGAAAGACATCACTTATTCGGACAGTAATGTGTAGTATTCGCCTCACATGATGATGAGTATTTTCTTTTTCTTTTGTTGTTGAAGTTAACAATCCTTCATTTTCAAAGGCGGTAGATTTCCGTTGCAACTCCCTGAAGTTTCCGAATCTGCAATGCTGTTCTCTCAATTCTTAGCGGAGACAAAATGGGACAGTTGGCAGCACTGACTAAGAATTAACGGATTTGCTACGTTTAATTAAAATTGAAAGCATCGTTTTGTAATCCTTTGCGATCACACTAAATTACATAAAAGATGACCCAACAAGTCACGAGACATATAGAGGGCGCCACTAACAAAAATCCATAAGCGACTATGGAGTGTGTTAAGGTGTTAGGTATGTATAATGTGAAATAAAACATTACTCCTCAGAAATGATTTTCAATCAATTTATTGTACGTTTAGTCCATAATCAATTCAAATTCAGAAAAAGGGGGAAACCTTTAAGCCACTCGAAGAGAAAAGGATGTCTTTGACATTTGGAATTAAATGTTTTGTCCCATAAAGCTATTCGCGTTGCCGAAATCTTTCCCATTGAGACGTGATAATAAAAAAATAAATTACAACAAAGTTAGCCAAGAACAGACCTATCAACTGGTCAACGAAATCATTCAGTGCCACGCACAGTGGTGCCCCAGCGGAAAAAAATACGTAAAGTAAGTAATATTCTTGGCCAAGTGGTATTGGTTTCGATTCTTCATATTTGAGAACGTAGAAAGCAAAAATTTTTTTCACTTCTAATGAGCCGTTTCAGTGTATGACAAAGTCAAAATTACGACTACTACGAGGCTGTCTTTTATGTTTCGGGATTGGGCAACCCTAGTGTTGCTATCTGGCAACTGCCAGCTCTATCGTAAGATTAAACGTTTTTGAGGTTATACGTACTCAGAACGTTTTGACATTCGAGCGCTATTTGTTTTATTTACAGTGCAATTTTTCGTGCAATTATTTTTTTACAACTTTCGACGTGGATTAACTCAACAACAGTGCATCGATGAACCTAATTCAATTTTTGGCGATGAAGCTGCATCAAGAACCAGTGTTTATCGATGGTATGGTGAATTCAACCGAGGTCGTAGTTCACTCCAAAACGAATTTCGTGAAGGTCGTTAAAAATCAGTTGCGGTACCGGAAACCATTGATGCTATGAGCCAGCTGATATTAGAGGATCGCCATGTAACCTATTGAGATTGAGACAACGTTATACATTAGTGGAACCAGCATACACTCAATATTGCATGAATATTTGACCGTCAAAAAAATTTGTTCGCGTTGGATTCCACGCAATTTGTCAATCGCTCAAAAAAAGGCTCGTGTCGATTGGTCGAAAGAAATGTTCCAAAAATACGATCGCAGTGCTTCGAAACACGTCTTTGACATCGTGACAGGTAATAAATCATGGATTTCCGCGTGTGAGCCCGAAAGTAAGCAGCTGTCGACTGTATGGGTGTTTCAAGTTGAGCCAAATCCAACCATTGTTGCCCGCGCACGAAGCACTTCCAAGCAAATGGTCGCCTGTTTTTTTCGGAAAAACTAGACATGTCGCAACCGTGCCACTAGAACAACGCAGAACAGTCAATTCTGAGTGGTACACAATCATTTGTTTGCCAGTTGTCTTCCAAGAAATCAGGAAAACCAACCGCCGAAGACGGATCACTCTTCACCACAACAATGCGAGTTCTCACACATCGGCTCAAACAACTGCATTTTTGAGTACTCAAAACATCGATGTGATGAGTCATCCGCCGTATAGTCTTGACTTGGCACCGAATGACTTCTTTTTAATCCCGTACGTAACAAATAAAATGAGAGGTCAACGGTTTTCGACACCTGAAGAAGCGATTGATGCGTTCAGAATGCATGTTTTGGAAATATCTCAATCAGAGTGGCAAAAGTGCTTCGACAATTGGTTCAAACGCATGCAAAAGTATATAGATCTTAATGGGGAATATTTTGAAAACCAATAAAGCTACTTTTAACGATTAATATTTGTTTTTGTTCTCTAATCCCGAAATATAAAAGGCAACCCTCGTATGTTGCATGTGGCATATTTTTTTTTAAATATCCTTGGAACATGATGTGACATTCATTTGAAAGAGTGTACGCTTAACCTTCAAACTGCATTAACAGTTTTTACATTTTCACCACCAGTTTTCTAAACCATGCTTTTGACTAAGGCCACCTTTTTGCGGAGAGTACTTCCAAGATTGATGAACCATAACAAAAGTTCTTCAAGGGAGCCCCTTGGGAAACTACATTTTTCTGAAAGGTTCAAATATTCGCTATCGAAGGTCCAAAACAAAAATTCACTTTTTTGCACTTTGGGATAAAGAGTCGTTTAAGCAAACCCGGGTATATTTTGCCATTTTTTTAAATTTGTTTACGATTTCCCATCTAAAACTTGTATTGCCCAAATATCATGGGTATGAACTAGTGATGGGCACAATCTAATGATCTTAAGAATCGAGACTTTAGTAATCGAGATATTTTAATAATCGAATGATCACTCGAAAGACCACTAACCCTTCCAGTAACTACTAATCACCCGGGTGACTATTATTGCTACTACGCAAGGGAAAATAACTCAAGTATTTCCCCACTATTCGGTGCATTAGTAAAAACATCGTAAAATATTTTTTATATACATTATATTTTGGTAGAATCAAAAGAGAACAAAATTAACGTAAATTTAAAATTCAAAGACACTTAAGGATAACAAAACAAGAATTTTTTGTTACTTGTTCTCGCGCTCTTGATACATTAATCAAGTTCTCTTGTGCTAGTAGTTAGAAGCCATGCCAGTGATTAGTAGTCATTCGAGTGATTAGTAGTTGAGTATAATGAGAATCGAGATGTTCTCGAGATGTTGTAATAATCGATTTTCACTCGAGATATCATTCGAATGGGCCAATCACTAGTATGAACCACTAAGTAGTGAAGCACAAGCCTTATTAATTCAGATTTACAATTATTTACAACGTAACTGTGTTAGTCAACAGCATTGTATTTAATTGTTCTATATAGATATCTACAAAAGTATGAATTCCGGCTTGGTTTTGTGCCTGCATTTACGAGGGGTTTTCAATATATTCTTGGTATCGATATGAAGGAAAATGCGAATTCAATTTAAATTGTTTTTATTTTTCAATATAATCTCCCCTAACATCAATGCATTTGTTACATCTTGAGATACGCTTTTTTAATCCCTCAAAAAAACCCATTTATTGCCTACTTGAGTTTTTCATCATCCGAAAATCTTTTTCCACAAATACATTTTTTCAAATACGGAAACAGGAAATAATCCGAACTATAGGGTGGGTGTTGGATTTCTTCGAAACCACAATCTCGCGCAGCAGCCTTGGAAACTCGCGCCGTATGAGCAGGAGCGTTGTCATGAAGAAGTAACGCACCCGCTGCGAGTTTACCCCGTCTTTTCTTTTTAATTTCCTCCCGCAAATTATGCAAAGTGGAAACGTAGGATCAATGTGGGGTAAATTTTAGTCAAATAATAACTAATGACTAAATTGGTCATTAGTTGCCGGATTCAAGCGACTAATGATTAATTTGTTGATTATTCATGAAAATAATGATTGACCCATAAATTATTCGTAGAAATTAATCATGACTAAATCAATCATTATTCATGAGTTATTCAAATAACTTAATCATTAGTCATTCATCACTAAATAAGAGCATTTATTCAGGACATATCTCTGTTCATAAAAAAAATAAGACAAAGTATTGAGTTATTTCAAATGATAGGGTGAATAATAATTATAATAATAATTGTTTGGCGGGACAGTCCACAGCAGGACCAGAGCCTAGTTTGCTCATCAACTACATCAACTACTCGTGTTGTGCGCGCTACTGTTCTCTGACAAGTAAAAGGGATCTATGGTTTTTTGCCGACTCTGAACGGCGAAGTTTGAGAAGCTTTTTTAGACAGTTATTACTCTTTGAGTGTTGTCAGCAGCTCGAAGGAGGTGGTGCCGTGAAAAATTGGATGTGTTCAGCCGGAAATCGAACCTAGACCCTTCGGCGTGTGAGAGTCGGATAGAGTGGATAACGAACTTTAAAATATTACCGACGAACTTTTTGTGTTTTGGTAATTTCTTACCACATAGTTTTTGCAATTGTAGTTTGGCCGCGTAAATATATACAGGACTGTGCAAAATAACAGCACCTTCTTCGACTTTGTCAGTAGTATGCTAATTATTTTTTCCTATGGCCAGGCAGACGACTCATATTTATTGCACAACATCTATTATATCAGTCATAATCCCCATAATGAATACATTAAAAACGTCATCTTGTCATTAAAAAAGGTCTTGTTACCGGAAATGCAAATATATGCGTAAATTCCGACATGCCCGCGATTGGTAGTTATTTATGATACAGTCAGTCATGACTACACATTAATCATGAATAACCGTCAATCATATGTGTGAATAACGAAAATGTATGAATAAACGTTAGTCATGAATAAATCCGGCAAATAAATTGTTCATGACTAACATTTAATCACGTTTCTTTAGTCATTAGTCATTATGTTATTTTATGCCCAACTCTGAGTAGGATGTGGTGTTGATGGTTTCATTTTCTTTTTGTACTCAATCAACTCAAAAAGTTTCCTTTATTCGGGTATCCTCAAGAACAAGTTTTTCGAATTGTTTGATGCTTTCTCCTGCGCAAGCAGTAGCCGGGGCCCCTGAGCGGGGGTCGTCTTCAATGCTCTCCCTGCCTCTCTTGAACTTACTTGACCACTTTTACACAGTTGATAATAAAGGTGCGGAACCCTGGTAAACAGCCACCATCTCCTTATGAATATTTTGTTTACTTTTTCCTTTCTTAGTGAGAAATTTAATTACAGCGCAATGCTCAATTTTCACCATCATCGTCTCAGTTGCCAATATGATTCTGTTTAAATAGAGATAAAACGCGAATCAATAATCATATTTATCTGAAACATGTTTATATGAAACATGAATGCACTAAAATTATAGTATTACTTGATGAATAAGTCAATTGATATATATAAACACAGCTTCACCCCGATAACGTGAATATCGCAAATTGTTATTCAATTTTTTTTTTGAAATTAAATAAAAAAACGTACGTTTTTTCAATTTTTTAATTGAAGATAACTGTTCTTTTCTTCATGCTTTATAGACTTTTTTCTGACAGCAGGAGGGTTTTACGCCAAGTGGATGAGGAATAATAATAATAATTGTTTGGCGCGACAGTCCACAGCGGGACCAGGGCCTAGCTTGCTCATCAACTACTCGTGTTGTGCGCGCTACTTTTCTCTGACGAATAGAAGGGACCCACACTTTTTTTCCGACTCCAAACGGCGAAGTTTGAGAAGCTTTCTAAGACTCTTTGAGTGTTGTCAGCAGCTCGAAAGAGGTGGTGCCGTGAAAAACTCGAAAAATTTATGTTGAGCTGGGAATCGAACCTAGACCCTTCGGCATGTGAGCGTCGCGCTCTACCCGCTACGCCACGGCAGCCACAAAGGGATGAGGAAGCCCTGAATATTTTCGAAAGAAAAGTTGTGCGTGCGATTTTTGGTCCTTTTTGCTTTGTAGACATTTGGAGGAGAAGATATAATGACGAACTCTATGGGCTGTACATGGACATGCACCTGGTCAACCGTCTTCGGATACAACACTTAAGATGGCCAGGTCGAAAAGTCTTCGAATCAGAGCCATTGGGACAACGCAACAGAGGACGGCCTAGGCTAAGATGGCGCATACAAGTGGAGAAGGACTTGAACCAACTTGGAGTGCGCAACTGGAGGCAGCTAGCGAAAGATCGTGCTAGCTGGAGATTTACGTTGGTTAAGGACCAGGTCCACGCCGAACTGTAACGCCAGAAAAAGAAGAAGAAGTACGGGCTTGTGCAGAGATGTTCGATCCCATTTTCTGCCATATACTCCTGGAACTGTGCACTTTCATATTGGGTGCCGTTGTCCGGCACAATTGTTTTTAATTGTCCAAATCGGGAGAATATATCATAGAGAATTTCAATTAAGCGCTGGGAGGTAGATGATTTTGTTGGAATTATTTCTGGGCATCTGCATCTACTAAGAGAGAGATGGCATTGTCTATATGTATGTAACCGTTTCCATTACTCCGTGGGGTTTGCCCATCGTTGAAGCATAGTCTTAGTAGATATCTGGCTGCGGACGTGCAATTATCACAATTTTGAATAAGTCATTTAATTTCGGGATGAATGTTTGGCCAAAACACAACACTTCTAGCCATTGCTTTCAATTTCGGAATATCCGCGATGAAGTTGTCTTAGAACACTTTTCCTATGCAATTGCGGTATAACAAGTCATTGTCCAGGCATGATACGTACATCGACGATGCTCCTGTCCTCTATGCGATTGTAAAGCAACCTTAAGTCGCTTTTGTCTTTAAATTATCTTAAAGGATAGTCGAATATCCGTTAGTCATGAAATGGAACATTTCGCGAATCGCATTTTTCGCTGACTCAGATCTCGCCATCTGATGTGTAACTGGCAACTTTTCAAGACTGTCAGCAAAAATTTGATTTACTTCTTGTTCCATTTTAACTCCAGCACTAACAAAGTCCACCGTAACTTGGATGCTCTTAGTGAAAAGTGGGAATAGCACATCTGCACAACCGAAGCTGCTGGTTGAAATGAAGCTTATGCCAAAATCGTACGCTAACAGCTTTTCTGCCCAACGCTGAAGTCGATTGGCTTGATAAACAGCTATACCCGTCTTTTTGGCAAGAAGAGTCATTATTTTAGCAAACAATTGTTGTTGTTCTTTTTTATTGGCTCCGCTGATCATTTTTTTTTTATTTTAAGTCATTGCCACAATCCTTGAGAAAATAGATTATTAGGTCCATTGGACATTTTCAATTTTTAAGTAACTTGGCAGCATTGATGTAATATTTCGATGCCTCTCAGCCTTTTCTTTGATTAAAGCCATTTTTTCGAATCGAATTCACGTTTCATAGCGATTTCGGTTAAGAGTGGCAGCACTTCTGAAACATACTTCTCATGCACATCTCAGATTTCAGCCACTTACTTCCAAAAAACTGGAAAAGTAGAACAGAATTTATAGAAAGAAGTTGGATGAGCCAGCGGCACAGCTCATCATCAAGTCTTCTCAGTACTGCCTACTTCTGCTTTGGCAAATCTGCCGAGACCTGCTAGCTTTAATGGGGCAAATGGTGTTGCAACCTGCAACCATTTTCGGCATATTTACTTCTTGGCTTACACTGGCAACAGATCCTGATCTGACTCGCAGTACATGGATTTCCACAGAATCCTCTCAGGCAAAAATGATTTCGTCGCCTTTAAACGCTGCTTGGAAGCATACGCCATTCCATTCAATAAGAACGCCATGCAACCCCAGGGAAGTAAAATATACACACCGCGCCCGCATTGTGCAGACTTCTATGCCATCAATTCATCCAGGCATTGTCGGGAACTACGTTTTCAGTGAAGAAGCAGGAATTTATGTGACAGCATGCTGAGCGACATAATATGGAGTTGCTGGGACAATGAATGATTTCTTTTGGCCGTCGACAGCGAGAGAAAACCCGCCATAGAGCCATGAATCGTATGCGTGGCTGTGTGAGTGCGAGTGTGTTTCAATCTCAAGGACAACCGCCAACCCTAGGTGTGCTCAACAACATTTACTACCTTCACTTAACGGTGCTGGCGGTACGGTGTTGTGGCGAATGGGAGGGGGGTTAAGATTAATGAATCCTGTGCTCTTAGCACTTTTCCTTGTAATGAGCCAAGGAGTCCGCATCAACAGCAAAGGAAGAAAAAATGGAAAAAGCAGACTCGCCTAAGGAATTAGCCAACGGGGTTGTGCGAGAATGGAAACTTTAATTAAGGAATATCGATTGGAATCCGCAGGAGTTTTGCTCGAGTGTAGGGTATAAACAATCCAATGGATTTTAGGTTAATTGGTTCTCGAGTGAGACGTTCGTTTTTTTTTTTTTCATTTTTTCGTTTGCAACGAATTGAGTGAATTGATGGCTAGAAGACCGATGAGAGTGGATTTTTGAGAAGATTAAGGAGCATGCAAAAGACTAGGGTGATAGCTTTTTGTGAGCACTATGTACAGATAGAAGGACACAGAATTTGCTTTCTGAATGGGCAGGGAGGAAGTGGAGCGTTGTTGTGGTGAGAACGAAGACCGAAATTTGATTGGAATATAAAACATATGTTCGTTGGGTAAAAAAATAACGCAAAACCGAAGCCTGACAGGGTGAAAACAGTCAATTTGTGGTATGCAGGCAATGCTAAGAACTAAGGAAATTACTTATTTAGGCTTTTAAACGGCTAAGATGATGAAATATCCGCGGTTAGGTAGACAACACCACAGCATTTGAACGGCCGTGAATACCGTTCCCGCGGCTTCGACGAGGTCAAAATAGCTTTGTTGAAACTGAAGTCTAACAAAGTCGCTGAAGCTTAAAATGAAACTATCAGAAAAGTTAGAGATGACTGGCATCATGTAAATGGTTGGAGGGAGGGAAACAGGCTTGTCTGGTTCACAAGAAAAGATATCACTTTAATTATGTTGTTTCAGCCTCCTTAACGTAACTTAAAACAACGCCTACAATTGTTTGTGAACAGTTTAATGGGTCCGTTTTAGTTCAGTTTCAAGTCAAGAAAGTCTACATTGGATACGATTTTCACACTACGACAGATGCTGGTGCAGACCCAGATTTTTGACTTGACACTGCATAACACAGCATGAAGAAGGCCAAACTTGATAGTTCTTCTTAATATGACATTTGAAACAAACTCGTACAAGACTTCTGTGAAGGACGACGAGGGAGAACTCTGTCTGTATCGTCAAGTTTGGAAACGAACTCATCGAAACCAAGATGAAGCGCCGTGACCTTTCAACGTCATCTTCAATCGCGAAAACCCACAGACATGGTCTTCTAAAAGTCCACGCGGGTGGTATGGTAATTATATGAACACAGTGATTTTTAAGACCATGGTTGGCATGGAGCAAAGTAAGTTTTATGCTGACATCAAGGATGGGCGTAAAATATCGACGTGTCGGCAGAGCACCAAAATGAGCAACTAAAACTGTCTGGTAGACGAGGACTCCATCTTTGTCTGCTCCCCAATAAGTAAGCACAACACCGAAATAAACTTTTGAAACACTCTTGTGAACCGCTTTTTCCTTAAGAGATAATTGCGTGATGTAGCCCTCTTTCGAAGGGTCTCATCACTTCTATTCAACTCCGCACCTTTAAGAAAATAATGTTGTTATATCTGTTGCGAAATAAGAGTTTGTAAGTCAGACGATAAGACAACGACTTGAACAAGGAATTGGCATCGACATGCGACACAACACAGAGCACATGCCTAAAAACACCGTATAAAACTACACAAACGTACAAGTCGTACAAGGTGACTCAATTTAATTCTGCTACATTTAAAATTCTTTTTAAAAAGTCGCCAGAATATACATTTACAAGTTATTCCATCCAATCCCCTGTTTTGATGTGTACTTGAGTTTGCTCCACCCGTGCACCGAAAAGAAAGGTTTAGATATTGAGTGGAAGTGAAAGTAGCAATGACATCAACCCTTGCGAAGAAACACAATTTACTCACACATATTTTTGTTCTTTATTCAGTTGTCATGGAAACTCATTGCTTCTACACCCTAATCGTATACTTCGTGAAGAAATACATGAAAAAAAAAATACATATTGAAACAATTAATAAGCCACGTTCAATTCCACGAGATCAAATAACAATTCTATGTTTCGCCCTAAGGAGGGATTTGGCAGCACTGTACTGAGCAGTCTAAGAAAAGTCCAGCGTTGTCGCGGGATTTCAACAAAATATAGCACGACAAGTATTAAATTAAGGTATTAAGTGTTACAAAAATTGCAGATTTCGAAATAAAAACTGTTTCTACTTCATTTCAATAATTTATTCATTTTTATTGTAATTATATCATATATCCGCCAAACAAGTGTACCAATAATATTCTTGCGGTTTTGAAATATGAAATAGAAACTTTCTGCTAATGAACCTGAACTCAAATTATCGAAAACCATTGCATTAAACAACAAAACTATGCTAAAATAGATTTAAGGTTACCGTAGAGTAAAATCAAAATAATGTTGTTCAATGAAACATTAAAAATATGGAAGTTTATTCAAATTTGAGAAAATCGAGTGGTAAAATACGAAAAGAAAATATATAAGTAATCGAAGCATTGTGGCAACGCTGTAAATGTCATCGCGCTTCCACCCACAATTCCTATACACTTCTGTGGTTTACAGTTTCATTTGGAAACATCAGCCAAGTGGTAAACATTTGTTTTTGATTACCTCAAGTGGGAATTTCTTTGTTTTGAATTAAAATTTCCAAAATCACATCAGAGAACATTTTAAAACGCTGCAAAGTGAAGAGTATTTCTCAAATTTTGAGTTTTTGCGTGCAGTTTACTAACGAATCTAATTTTATTTCACAACGCCAGGTGAGTGAAGTGAAAGAGTGCATTGGAATCTGCGTTTAAGAATTGGAAATTTATTTAGGTCAAAGTTGAGTTGAGATTCCAGAAGTTGTTGTAGTTTTAAATTTTGTCAATAAAATTCTAAGAATAACCCTCATCAGTGACCAATGTGAAAGGACCGAGTTGGCATAATTGGAATGCGTTTATGTTTTGTTTCGATTAAAAATACTGTCCAGTGCGCATGTTGGAGCATAAAGTCTGTTGCGATGCACGTATATTTAAATACGTTGTTTCTGGATTGGCAAAAGTAACTCATATTTTGCTAAGGACGAAGTAAGATTGTTAAGGGTGTTCTTTTTAACTTTACACTTACGATGCGTATAATTATTTCTGTCCTTGTTTTTGGACAAAATTTATCACAGATTTGCGCACTGCATGCAATGTGAGTAATGTTTCTTATCTGTTTTATTACACTTTAGGGAACAAGTCCGATTGGAGAACATTCCAGCCGCTTGTTCAGTTAAAAAGAGAAAATCTAGAACATTAAACCAGATGTGAACGTCATGAGGGCCTGACAATTTATTCAAAAATGTTTACGCTGTAATCACGGCGACACGAAGTAGACTAGAATAGCGTTCCCTATGGGCTAATTAATAAAGCGATGAGTCACCTTAAAATTGATCTTGCGGCAGAGCAGCTACACGCGTAACTTTCCTATTCTTACCGAGGCGGGTTCTTTGCACTGTTACAGATATAGCCCTTTAACTTATTCAGATAAAAGCTGTAAAGTTGTTGAATATGGATCGGGTATGATTACGATGAATTTATGATGATTTCATCAGTTTGCATATGAGGACTGAGTGCCGCTATGCATTGATAACGTTGCGATGCACGTATATTTTTGAAAAACTTCTCTTAGTCGCAATGACATGTGAGTACTTTAGGGCGGCGGTTGAAAACCGGGTTACAGTACGCAGAAAAGCAATTGCACAAAATTGCTTTAAATGGGTGACATTATAAAGCATTTGGTGTAAAAGTGGCTGCTTGTAGGCACTCAGTGCCAGAGTAGATCTATGGCGCTTTGACATATGCATCGAACAGCGATGCAGTTCTTAAAACGTGTATGAAGAAGTGTAAACAAATATAAAACTGTAATTAAAAGGTCCACAACCGTCCTCATTTAGAACTGGCGACTACGCTGCTCTACGCAAAAACGGGCTTATAATGCAAAAGGTTCTAAATCTGTTGCATTGATTAAGAAAGGGATAAAATCTTAAAATCGCTCCAGATAAACTGCCTAGACATTGAAAAGGCTTTTGAAGCGGATACATCCATTAGTCTTCAATGCGGATACATCCATTAGTCTTCAATAAGAATAAGTGACACATAAAGCATTTGGACTTAAGAGAACTTTACACGCGTATATTGGCAAACTTTTTGCCTGCTAACCCGGAGTTGTGCTTTGGAGCGGTTCGAAATTGCTGACAAATTGCAAGCAACAGACGATCAGGGCAATGTTTTACAGAACAATCAATTGTGTGCGCAAATTCTCAAACATATCCTTCGAAATCCAAATTGACATCATATGCATCATCATATGAATCTGTTTTTTAATGACCACATACGCGCGAAAGAAGGAAACGCACCGACAGGCATTATAATCAAAATTTTAATCTCAGTATGTGGGGCAACCAATTGACGACTGTTACTTTCCCAGGGCATGTAGTCATAATTGAACAGAGTCTTTACACCGTTCTGGGTCACTTACATGCTTTGAGAATATTGCCACCTGTGATTCGTTGATAACATTGAGGCGACTCTATTCCAGAGACCTACATCAAAACAACGTAAGTTACGATGGAGTGAAGAAAAGAAACCTCAAAGAAATGACATCAAAGTGATCAAATCGATATCCATAGGTTCCAGTCCACCCCATTGTTCGCAATGCATTTCATTGGCGAAGACATCGGTGGAGCACCTGCATAAGTGATGACTTCCCAGCCATTCATGTAAACTATACGCGAGTGTGGTTTTGAACGCAAGACAACACTGTGGCGTGGATAATATCTTGTTTCCTTGTCGTTGTTGCTGGATCGATTCGTACTACCGGTCATCGGTCAATTAACTCTTAACCGAGTTTCTTTATCTTTATCCGTCTGTTCGTTGCTTGTGTCTAGCTCACCGAAACAGTCTGTACTTGAATAGGGTTTTCAATTAATTTCTTTTCGGGTTCGATGTAAATAGCCAACACGCAGATTTTATCGGATGGCGTAGAAAATTCCCAAATTTTATTTGCGATTGAATTGATGCAAATTGCAATTTGTGACGTAAAGAGGTAATTTATTTCCAAATTCTGACAAACAGTGCCACAGTTGGCCACCCCAAACTGACACTTTACATTCTAAACCTTCGAAGAGACAGCCAGGCAGTGTTATACAACATATTTCAACTCGATTTATATTCAATTGGTTCAGGCAAAGCTTGCATGTTCCCATGCGTGCACGACAGACAGTTTTCATTCTTTTTTGAAGGTGGGAGGGAGAGTGTTTTTTGTAATGCTTCACTGATTTAAGGCACTTTCATGTTTTCCACTGCCCATCGGAGTACAAATTGCCTTTGAAAACAGAACCGCGACAGTAACGCGTCTCCACTCTCGCCGATACGTACCCTCTTGCTAGGTCCACCACTTTTGCACCGTTTCCAATATGAATAACTTATTGCCCTCCCCCGCCGGAGTGGATATGTATTGATTGATTATGCGTGCTAGTTGAGCGTTTGAGGAAAATTGAACTCGAATTATATTTAGCCAGATATTTATTTTGAATTTGCAGAAAAGACTGGTGCTCGTGCAAACGCTGCTGAAGACAGTACTGAGGAAAGATGGGAAATTGCTTGAAACGTGTCGTGTCACTGTGGTACTTTATTTTGGCGGTAAAGCAATTCAAGTATTTGATACATTGTTCGTGGCAAATCATTGTGTCTCGTTTCAGCTGCCCGGATTAGCGGCGTTTTTGATTGGAATCGCACTTCAACTTAAATACAGTCACTACTCGAAATTTGTGGGCGATAACATTTGGACTCTGCCAATTGTGCTGATATGCTGTGGAGTCGTTTTGGTGCTAATTTCCGTTGCTGGATATTACGGAGCAATTAAGGAGAGCAGCTGCACGATTATAATTTGCGTCATTCTGATTGTAGTCATTCTGATTCTTGAGATTGGAGTTGGAATCACGGCTTTTACGAATCGTTCGACTTTAAAGAATATAATGGAGAGGGAATTCAATACGACAATGGAGAAATATTTGGAACGCAAGGACATATCAGATGCTTGGTCATTGATACAAACTGAGGTGAGGCTTTACAATTACGTCCAAGAGTTCTAAATCCTCACCATCTTCGTTTTTCAGTCATCATGCTGTGGTACTTACGGTCCAAAGGATTGGGAGAAAGTTTTCAACAATTCCACCCTACCATCGTCTTGCTGTACGGTCATTAATTTGGATGAGGCCAGCGAATGTACGGTGAAACATGCTCACCCAGAAGGCTGCTTCAATAAGATCTTTACCCTTATCGACTCGAACACACTGGGCTTAGCAATCGCTGCAACCGCAATATTTCTCGTCCAGGTAACTGAATCTGAAGTCTGTGCCATAGCTCAGTTGCTAATTCTTTTTGCACATCCACAGGTGTCTGGGATTTACTGCAACTATCGCCTGATTCGTTCACTTAGAAACGGTCAATTTGAGACTGTTTAAATGATTTTGACACTCCCCTCGGTAGTCTCAATTGAAAAGAATTTGCTCAGCGGTGATAAGGCCGACAAGCCGAAACCAAAATATTATTTTTTTCTTCATAGATGTTTCATGTGCAATAGAAATCACCACTAACAGTTTGCATTTAATACCCCCTCACATCACAAACAGACATTTAAATTGTATTTCAACTCAATTATAGACTGAAAGCAGCGTAATTTACTAACGTTTTTCGTGTTCACTCAACGGACTCAAATTGCACCTTCAATTTTGTGTTATGCGTTATGTGGCTCAAGAGGCACAAACCAGAAATGACTGACTTATCAGCACTGATCTCGTATTTACATTTTCTCTCTTGAAAAAAAAATGAATGAATCTATTGCCAAACCTCTCTGTGATCCGTCATTATTTTCTTCAGTTTCTATTCTTTCGACAAACATTTAGGTGCTGCAAATGCTTTTAATCGATGCATTTAAACGATATATAGGTCAATGAAAAGAATCTGTGCAGAAAGTTTTTTCTCTTGGAATTGTTATACATTTATAAAGAACACAAGTATGTCTACAAAATTTCTAACTGATGAATTTCCAAGGAAAACAACAAAAAACATTTTTAAACGTCTTCAAGTTAGGCTGAAATACAGAGTAGGATAAAGCAGAAAGCTCATACACTAAAATAATACTCTACATTTATAAGCAATCCTTAAGGGTCAAGGACAACCGCTATTGTGATTTTTGCTTTCCTTTTCTGGTAGAAAATTCTGCCTTCAAGCGACTCGAGAGAACTCTTAAGATTGTCAGCAATGCGGAAAAGGTCAAGTCAAGTAAACAAATTGCAATGTGAACAAAAATCCAAAACATAATTCGATCCCAGACGCTTCGCGTGTACGTTTCCGAAATTACGCAGTGCGCTTTGTTGCCTACCGCTTTCATAATCAATACTTTAAATTTTAGTTAGGTTCATTACTTTTTCTGCATTTTCTTGCATCAGTAATTAGATGTAACATTCTTCATACCTCTCCCAATTGTTTTCGTGCATTTCACAAACAACACAAGAGTTTTGAAGTAATTTTTTTCAGGCAAAGATATCACAACTTGTGTCAAATTGTCCGTGTTTCGCCATGTTTTGTATTGCTTATAAAAATGTGTAACTTGTAGTGTAGGAGCAATGGTAAGTTGTTAGTGAAAATCTTAGGTTCACTCTTCAGTTTGAGACCTTTTAATTCAGCATTTCGTTTTCTACTTGTTTAAGTCCCCACATCTCTATCCGTCCAATTTTATCATGTTTGTCTGTGATAAACTCTTATCCAACTCTTTCAGCCTAACATACATTTTAAATTACTTTTTATCAATTCAAATTCTTATACATGGTCACATATCGCTCAAGAAACGGCAAAAATATGACTTAAGCAGACCAAGCAACGGCAAAGCACATTGGTTTACTTGTCAAACTAAACACAAACTGACAAGAAACGCGTGTAATTCTCTAGATGTAGTTTTTTCTCCCTTGCTCTGTATGGGAAGGCTAAAACATTGCACCAAAGCAAAAAAAACAAAACCTTGCAAACAAGCTTTCCAACAACGACTATGTGCTTACAGCATCGATATTTCCTTCATTTGTGAATTCATAAAACTCACTATTTCAACCGTGAAATCGCAATTTCAACTGCACAGATTCCTGCATACAAACTCAAGTCCAGCACCTGTTACAAAACGATGCACACCTTATGTTTTTTCTTTGTTTTGTATTATTTGTAACAGCTATGGGCGCAGATCAACCATATGACATAATCTTTACACAAAAGCAATCTGTGTTCAACAAGCAGCTGACTGAACAAAAGCAAACTAGGACGTCTTGTCCATTTAAGTGTTCAAAAAATCAAATTGCACCTCATCGCACTTCCCCTCGTTGAAGAGATCACTAGGATCTCTAAATACAATTTATAATAGAGCAAGAAAAGACAGTTTATAAGTTGACATTTTTGAATTAAAAATAATTGCCAAAAAAAAAAGTATTGAAAAGAATAATGCATACATTTAAATCATTGATACATTAATTGTTTTTTGTTAAGTTAATAATGGGTTATATCCCGTGTTTTGTTTAAGTATACGATATTTACACACAGCTCCGATTGGATGATATGAACAATATTTTACGTTTTTCTATAACTTCTATTATTGTATGTCAATATATATGTGAATTGAATTTTCAATTTTTGAATTTTGTCATTGGTACAATATTGTACACTCTATGATACATAATTTTATAAATAAAGTTTTGAAATGTGGAAAATTGGTTGTCCATTTTTTGAACCTATTTTACCACACAACTATGGAAACATTTATCAAGCATTTTTTGGAAACTTCGTTTTATCTGAACAAAAAATCCTGTAAACAACTGTAATTTACACTTACTTGTAAGTGGATTCGTTTTTTTACGCCACAAGTAAGGTACTTTACTGCTGTAAAGCCAACCAACTGAACCTAGGGTCAAATTTGGAGTTGCAACTTGGTGTTCCAAATCTAATCAACCGGCTTTACATCCGCGGTTATATATTAACAGACACCTCAATGTGAAAGTCACTCTCAATTCCTTCTGCCTTAATTGCAATTAAATGTAAACTTGCTATAACTTTATTCTTCAGTGAAGCATATATTTCTCAAAAAACACCTACGCTCTGCTCTCTAACAAATGGGAAAGTTTTTATTGACGATTCTCTTGGAACAAGACAATACTTCAATTGAATTGATTGTCATAATGTAATAAGTAAAGAACGGCACTCACACGCGGATGGTCCCAAATTTGTTTCCGAACTGAACTCACATTTTTCACGGCGTGTACTGTTTTTCAATGAAGCTCAAATTACACCGTTTGAGTTTGGCAAAAAGAGTAGGTCCCTTCTACTCTTAGGAGAACAGTACCACGCCCAACAATTACTATTCTTAGAACCTAAGTAGCGAAGTACGAATGTAGACCAATCGATTCACACCTTTCAAAAATGAAGTTTTAGACGTTTAGAAGTTTTTTTTAATTAAGGTTCCCTCCTAGTTACGTGCGGTTTCTCTATCCGTCGAGAACTTTTAAAGTTTGATTTCCATTTTGTGACCACATCGATGTAGAGATTGGACAGGTTGTTAAGTTCCCTCCTCCGATTTCATTTCTGGTTTATTTAACCCGTTCTTCTTATATTGATCTTCTTGAAACCGAACAGTTTTTTTTTGAACTTGTATTTCTAGCGCCATCTACCCAGTCACTGTGGGAAACTAGAATTGCACTACTCCACCTTATCGACGTTTGTTACCATCCACAACTGCTGTCAAAGCACACGAGATGAATACAAAAAAAAAAAAACACTCAAAATATGGGAAATTCCAGAGAGTGTTGCAATTTTCTTCTGTCTTCTCTGTTGTATTGCTCGGCGATGTCATATTTTATGTGCTTATACACTCTCGTAGTATTTCTTTTATTTTCTGTGAAATTTTGAATACGTCACTTGGAAGTGAAATACAACAAAACTCATTCCATTCGTTTAATCGGCGGCCTACACACGGGAGAATTTCAAAACCCACTTTTCCATCGATTCCAAGGATTGCAGACCAAGAAATCAACCATTCCATAGCAGACTGATCTCAGAGTCTGGTGTTGTGATTTCATTTACATTCCGATTCGTGTATTCGTTGTGTGTGCTGTCCATCAGATAGCTCCTCGTCACCACAACTCTCATCTTTTGCGTTTCGAAACAGAACAAAAAGAAGTGTTAAAAGAAGTTGTTACCAGAAAAAGTGTGCAAGAACAAGTTCCGTGATCTACCACAGCCGCTGACATCAATTTCCCAGTTGCAGCCTTTTTTTGTTCAAGGAGATAAGCCGAAAGCTAACATGGACGATTTAGGTGAGTTCATTTACCCCGGGCGAAAATATGAAGTGATTAATATCCTTCGGGTGGTGCCGGACCATACAGTTTATCGAATTTGATATCGACCCTCCAATCGGCAGCATCTCGGGTAGTATTCCAATTGGGAAACGTACTAAAATAAATGCTGCGTCTTGCTCAATAGCTGACCTTTTGTTCGCACGCCGTCCAAATGGGGTGATATAATGGAAGTAGTATGTAAGTCGACGATAAGAAAGTCGAGAAGCAGTGATGAATCAGAACTAGCACAAGGCATGCAGGGCCAAGATGGAAACACGAAATCCAACTGACACATTAAAATGGAGGCCCCTTGGTACGAGTAGTGCATGTCGTTGAGCGACCGCAACCACGGAAGGGTTTACGTAAATGCTCGTCAGTTGGTTTGTTGTTTCTTTTTCTTTCTGACTGAAACTGATGTGCCGTGCGGATTTTTTACAGCACAGCTGTAGAAACTGCAGCTCAATTCACTGAGGTAAGAAAGATGGTATCGAATCCATGGATAAAATCAGAGATTAATGAGTGGTGTCCAGGGAAACTATGCTGCGCTTTTGACACAACGATGCCACCGCGCCATGATTCACCACCTCGAGAGCAAGGACTTTGCTGGTGGGTGTGTGATGTGTTTATTGTCCACCGTTTAGGCGGTGAGAAATACCGCATTCCTGGAAGTAAAGACATTGTTTCGGGGTGTGATTCATTTTCAGCCTCTTGTCGCTTCTTACAGGGAAGTTAGGCCGTCTGATACTGTTTGCGCTTCCGCTTACAAAGCAAGGTACGGTGGAAATTAAGTGTAGATATGCTTATGAATGTATTAATGTTCTACAGAACATTCAGATGAACTTATATTTGAATGCTTGTGATTGAGTCACTTTTCTTTTAATTTGCACAAGAGAAGCATGGATGAGTGTGGTTACTATTTTGCATAATCTGAGCTCACAATGCCGGAACATGTGGGATGGTTTAAGAAACATACAAGACTGCGAAGTTTCAAACAGTTTTCCATTCAAAGTTTATGAAACTTCGTACTGACAACGAAATCTCGTCCGCTTTCGTGAGAGCTAGACATGCCCGTCTCAGATTTCTCCGTGTGTCATTAATTCAATTGTGCACATGTGCGACCTTATTAGATTTGCCGCATACACTTAACTTATCTTGTTGTTGCAAGAAACCACACCCAATTCAAACGTTTATCCTGCGATGAAATGACTCTGTTGCAGAGAGAAATGCATGTTCTAATGCATACTCATGATTGCTGGACAAAAACTGATAAGAATGCGACCAGAAAATCGTATTTGTTCACCATAAGTTGACACGCCGATCGCATGCGGTGTTTGAGATATTAATTATAATATATTTGTATATCATATGTTATAATTGAAATGATTATAAATTTAACCGAGTAGGGCTACTGTTTACATAGCCAAAAGAGAAGAAGACAGTCGAATTTTGATTTTACTCAAATTAAATCAAAACTTTTGAAAAAGGACAAATATGCGAAAATGGTAAAACTCACTGTAATTTAAATGTTAGCAAACCGCCCTGGCTATTAACATCACTTGATTGCTCACATCAGAGAGAAACTGAATTCTAAAAGGAATCGAAATTCTACATTGTGTCCATGGACTCACACAATGACTGGTTTTAAATTGTAGGTTATACAATCAAACATTAAAAATAGTTGATTATTTGCTGCGACAGTCCCCAAGAAATCAAAACGTATCTATTTCAGCAACTACTCTCATTGTGCGTGCTCTAAAGAGGATCTATAATTTTTTGCCAACTAAAAAGGGTGGAATTTGAAAATCTTTTTTTTATAGATAGTTAGTACCTATTGTCTGTTTGCAGCTTCACCAAGGAGGCTGTTCCATAAATAAAGTGCTAGTTGTTTAGTACATAAATCAAACCTGGGATCATCAGCATGTGCATGTCCCACTTTGATGTCTGAAATGCGAAATGTTCGACAGCGGTCTTGAGCAAATCACCGTCATACATGCGTGGAGTACAAATCTAAGAACAGGTTAAAGTTTGAGTGTTATGAAAAGAAGCAGTTTTAATCGGAGCTTGCCTCTGTTTGTATGGGCTGACAAATTAAGACTTAATAATAATAATTGTTGGCGCTACAGTCCAAAGGGGGAACAGGGCCTAGCTTGCTCATCAACTACTCGCGTTGTGCGCGCTACTGTTCTCTCACGAGTAGAAGGGACCTACAGTTTTTTGCCGGCGAAATTTGAGACACTTTCTTAGACAGTTATTACTCTTTGAGTGTTGACAGCAGCTCGAAAGAGGTGATGCCGTGAAAAATTCGAAAAATTGGTGTTGAGCTGAGAGTCGAACCTAAACCCTTCGGCGTGTGAGCGCCGCACTCTACCCACTACGCCACGGAGACCACCAAAGTAAGTCTTAATACATTAAATAATATGGTTTAAAGATCTGCGTAATTTTTTCACGGTAACTTGGCGATTAAAGACAGCCTTTCAGGCTAAAATCTTAATTGACAACTCGAATTGGACGTGCTATTTTAACACTTTTAACTTTTTAACACTTTAACTTTTCAAATCCCACTCCTTTTAATATTAGAGGAGTATGAGAAGAGCACGGTCAGCTGTTTAAAGTAGTTTGCGTTAATTTCCAGATCTTGCAAGAACAAGTGGTCAAAGATATTTCAGAGAAAAACAGCTCTAAGGACAGGTTTCTCTTATGTGTTGTCTGTGTATTTTTTGAACTGACCTTAACTTGAATTGAAGTGCACTTATTGAACACAATCAGTTTTTGCTAGCCATATTTTCGTGTATTCAAAACAACCTCCAGAGGCAAACAAAGTTTTCAAATAAAATAAATTATTCGGAAGAGGGTGGACGGGAGAAGTTTCTTAGATGTGCAAAAACAAAGAAACAATATTCAAATGCATCCATGTTCAAATTCAAACGTCTTGAGTATCTAAACTATTGTTAATTTATGTTGTTTTGTATTGCTTATTTCAGGTATGGGAATACGTATATTAGGATTTGAGAATGCACAAATGACATAATTTGCACAATTGGTTTAGTTGCGTGACCGTCCTTTTGCGAGATTTTGACCTTCTCTGAGAGATTTTTTCTCACTTCTTAATACCTGACAGACTTCATTAGGTCTGTTCCAAATGCTCTGAATGCCTACGAAATTCGCGTTCCATTACTGATTTTTTTTTGGTAGAAGAGATACCTCATGAGAGCGCAAAATAATTACCCCTTCGAATTTCTACCAAAAAAAATCTGTGGACAGCAGATAACTGCCAAATTGAGAAAAAAACTTTTGGCATTTCATACATCTGATCAATATTTTTGACGGTTCGTTAATTCTGTAAATCTTACGAAAAGCCGTTTCACAAGTTACGACAGAATTACTCTCTCCAAGAAAGATTTCAAAACCCAATACTCATCTACGAATTTCTGTGCTCATATGAATTGGAACAGACCTATTATTTGGTGCAGACAGTACCTCCGTTGCATC
This sequence comes from Eristalinus aeneus, assembly GCA_955652365.1. Classification (NCBI taxonomy): domain Eukaryota; kingdom Metazoa; phylum Arthropoda; class Insecta; order Diptera; family Syrphidae; genus Eristalinus; species Eristalinus aeneus. The sequence continues at coordinate 27,928,061 of OY019131.1, read as the reverse complement.
TACACCTACTATTCCTTTCCTTTTCTGCAAGTTATTCGACGTTCTCGACTTGAGGAGGGTCTTAAAAACTGTGTGTCAACTGCATTCAAATATTATCGTAGCATAATCAATGAAAAAAAATGTAGAACGTTGTTTTGTTGTTTCTGTGCATTTTTATTTTCATTAATTCATTTTCTTACATGCTAGACAAAAATATTTAAACTAGCTTACAAGTATAATCAAATGATCTTAACTCTAACTTACTGACTCTTCATGAGTTCTCTAAGCTGAAAATGTAGAACGTCTACGGGTAGTGTGTTACCAAATGCCCTGATCATTCCTGTTGAGTGCTGCCAAATCTCTGTCCTACCAAATGAACTCTCAACATCCAAAAGAAAAACATCGCAACATCTCAGACTCGCATACCTCGGCAACATGTTGCCCCTCCGGCACTGCGTAAAAACTCGCTCTATATTTACAATTAATCTGTAGAGTTCTTGGCTACTTCGGGAACTTAGATTAAAGATTTGATATGTGGCAGGTAAAATTCACCTGACTACGAAACCACTGCACTTGGCACAAATTTTTTTTTTTTTTGTCGATGAACCTCCATAAAATTTGCAATTTTTAGCATGCAAATGCCAAGTGAATTTGACATCGACAGTCGCAAATAAAATTCAGACACCCAGCGTCCAGTTTCGGCTACCGTTCACCACAGAAACAGGTTCTTTGCGTTAACTTCGACAGAATATACCAAACAGCAGGTTTCACAATTAGCAATTCATCACCAAATTGTTTAGCACATGCCGCAGATTGTTCGCTGAGTGGAAGTGAAATTCCGTGATGTACTTTTCAGTGAACGGAACCGCAACCAAATGGACTTTTTTCTCACCGTTAGTGGGTGAATATCCGACGTTGTCGTCACAGTTGTTGCGATACAATGCCTACCCGGCGTAAACAGACGCACATTACGTCCCGTTCTGTCACTTGGCGGAGCCGTCCTCTATCTTCGTCTACCACATGCGATACAATTTAATTACGTAAATCAATCGTGCTCGAGCCGACGACGTGCGCCGGTCGGGTCGTTGGGGAACATCGCTATTGTGTCTAGGCGCACCAATTTAGAATTCCACTTCGACGTTCTGCTGCATGAGAATCATTTAGCGTTCTCAACTCGCTGGATACGAATCGGTCGAGGTAAACGAATAGCTTGTCATCTTTGAAATAGAAAACCGGCGATAGTGGCAGTGTCCTCTGCGGTGAAGACGAGGTGCTGCATCGTCCGTGAAAGTACGTTCGAAAGTGCGCTCGAAAGTGAAGTGTTTTTTTTTTTTTTCAAGTTCTGTTTGTTATTGTTGTGTTTACCTGTGGTTCTATGTTGCTGTTTACCGGGACGATTGTCGATAAACAATCCTGTGAAGGTGTACTGATAAGACCGAAAATAGAAGTGTGTCTTTTTATTTTTTCAATTGCTTCCTGCCACCAGATGCTGCACTCAGTCAGCGATGATGTCAATTGACTTTTGCTTACACAACTGAATGATTTATTGATGAATAAGTAATTTAACTCGAGTGGGCACATCTTCTCCGGGGAGAACGCGATCTGTTTGCGGCTTGATTTTGTTTTCTGAATAGGCTTGCTGTCGCTTTCGCCGATATTTTCGGGTATTTTCTGACTGTCTTCGGATCGATAAATTCTCAATTTTTTGATAAGCGACTCACTCTTGTTGCCCCGATAAACCTTAATCGAGTCAATCAATCGCTGCTGGTCAAACAGAGAAAGAGAGATGGGGAAATTAATGCTTTTGCATATCTCAAAGCAGTGGCTCTCGAGCGTTGTTCGTGGAAGTGGACTTGAATTGAAATGTTTTGAAGTCGGTCTAGTAGGGCGATTGGAGAGTCTTAAATTTAAGTGTATTTGCGGTTGAAGTGGTTGTAGCTGGGACTAACATCTTCCGCTTGGATTAGTTCCAAAGTGTAGCGTCTTGTGATTTGGGATGATGGCTTGGTTTAAAATTACTTTTGGAAAGTATTATAAGGTCGTGCTCAATTTGGAATGTTTTAACCCATTCGATATGGTTTTCATTTCCTGAACAAAAACGTGACGCGTTGTGATGACACGAATACTTTCTACTAGGAGAAACTGAACAAGTGTCATTTTCTTTAAAGCCTTCTTGAGCAAGATTTTCCTACCTTCGGCAGAAACGGCAAATTACTAAAATTGCAAATGTCTCAATTTTTTTTTTATTGTAAAATGTAAAAAATACGTAGAAATATAATTTTTTTTTTCTCTTTTCCGCCGTTGACAGACTCACTTCAACTTCCTAGTCTCTAGTCTAGTCTTTTAGACTGGGAACTGGGAATCAGTTTCACTCTTACAGTGTTTTTAATTTTTTTTACCAACAGTCTGAGAATGAAGCAAATTACGATCCTCACTCATATGATTTTGTTGAAAGAAACAAGAATTAAGTACTCGGCGAAGTAGTTTTGTTTTTTCTATATTCACTTAAAGTATATATAAAGGGACGCAACGTGTATGTGGGACGATGTTTAGAGATCTTGCAAGGGAGCTAACCACATGGCAGTCTTGCCCTAGCTTCGTAGTCCTTGTTGGTGTTTCTATTTTTCTGATTGAACAATTTTTAAGGAGAAACTTTAGTGAAAGCCTATATTTTATTAGTGTAAGTGTAAGCAAACAGCCTCATGGGACAATTTGAGAGCAATCGTTGCACTGCTACGTTGATTTTAGTTCCAACAGCAGATTCTGATTCTGGTCCAACAGCAATTGATCATATTTTTCTTCTTGATTAAAAGATGCACTCGTCTTCAAATACGTTCAATACTAACCTTGTTGACCAGCAAACATAATGATGATGCACTCGTCTTCAAATACGTTCAATACTAACCTTGTTGACCGCAAATATATTTGCGGGTTACTTTTGGTAAATTTTAAGTAGGATAAGAGCGTTCGGTTGCCAGTGAGACTTTTGTAGCACCCTATTATTCATCTAAAACCATTGGAGCTAGCTACGTAGCTTCAAAGACGTCCTACACCAACGTCACTGAGCTCTTATATGTAAGCTTTTAAGTGAAAAACATAATTATCTATAAACACATCCTTCTGTTATAAACAAAACACAAAAACACATAAAATTCAGAAAAATGCATAAAATCTTTATTTGAATCGATAGTACTGTCTATATAATTTAATGTTTGCAGATTATTTCATGCAAATGTTGAACTTGACTGCGCCTCAAATGGTCCATCCGCTTAGTCCAATTTTGGCATACTCTTTCCAACATTTCGGCCGGTATCTCCCGAATAAATGGTTCAATGTTGTCTTCCAATGCGTTCATTGCAGCGGGCTTGTCTGTATAGACATGAGCTTTAACATAGCCCCACAAAAAATAGTCTAAGGGCGTTAAATCGCATAATCTAGGCGGCCAATTGACCGGTTCCGAACGTGAAATAAAATTTTCACCGAACTCGCCTGTCAATAAGTTCATTGCTGCGCGTGCTGTGTGGCATGTGGCACCGTGTTGTTGAAACCACATGTCATGCAAGTAAAGTTCTAGCATTTTGGGTAAAAAAAAGTTGGATATCATCTCACGGTAGCGCTCACCATTCACAGTTACGTTACGATTCGCATCATCTTTGAAGGAGTACGGTCCAATGATGCCACCAGCCCATAAACCACACCAAACTGTTACTTTTTCTGGACCCATTGGTAGTTCTTGCAATCTTCTGGCTGATATTCACTCCAACATCAACAATTCTGCTCATTTATGTACCCATTGAGCCAAAAACGGCCGCCGTGGCGTAGTGGCTAGATTGCGACGCTCACACGGCGAAGGGTGTAGGTTCGATTCCCAGCTCAACACCAATTTTTCGAATTTTTCAAGGCACCACCACCACGCTTCTCAAATTTCGCCGTTCGGAGTCGGCAAAAAACTGTAGGTCCCTTCTACTCGTCGAGAGAACAGTAGCGCGCACAACACGAGTAGTTGATGAGCAAGCTAGGCCCCGGTCCCCCTTTGGACTGTAGCTCCAACAATTATTATTATTATTGAGCCAAAAATGAGCTTCGTCCATTTTTGACCATAAAATGATAAAATGGAAGAAGTGCGCGATGAACTTTCTTAACAGAGCACGCATTTTGATAGTTAAATTCAATAATTTGTAAGCGTTGTTCCTTTGTAAGACGATTCATGGTTAAATTATAGAACAAACTGAAGATTCTTCACAGTGAAACAAAACACGAAACGTGCATCACCTGTTTAAACCAGTGTTGCCAAAAAGATAATAGCTAAAAAATCACCCTTTACAAGTAAATGTAAATCAATCACATGCGCTCAAACCGTGGTTAACATAATGTCAAGAGATCGCGTGATGATGTAAATTACGTTGTATGTGTACATATTATAAATATGAGATCAAGTGAAATAAACGGAGAGTTTCAGTCTGCCACTTGTCGAAGCTAGTTGTTTTTTTTCGATGGTTCATCGCCCGCCACCTTTCTACAAATATGTTTTCGAAAAAGGAGGTTGCCAGATGAACGTAGAAAGTTGAAGCTAGTTAAAATCTGGATTTTAAATTTTCTGAGTAGATAGTCTATGACTTCATTACTTTTATAAACTTTCCCGTCTTTGTATTAATTAACCTCAGACGTGCTGGCTTCCGATTATTATCCGTGCGTTAACGTAGAATTAAAACAAACAAACAACATATAGTCGAAAAAATTAATTCAACATTTTTCTCATACAGTCTCGTAGTATTTATTTAATTTTTTGCATTGCACCACATATGGCCGCCTGAACGAATGATGCACCCGAAATGTCTTCAAAGATTTTAATAACATTCAATGTACTGTAAATTATTACGAAAGAATAAATGTCTCAGGACATACAATTGGGCTTTTTCTGTTAAAACGCAACACACAAGTAGAGGGTTGCTTGGCGTTGTTTGTTTCTTTCTCCGCTGACCTATCCGGTTCGTACTTACAAACATTTCCTCATAAGCACATAAGATGAAGGTTCACATCGGAATGGGTATTTTAAATAAATGTCTGGGCTTAATATTTTTGAAAACAGAATAAAAAAGTTCACCTCTTCCATTAATCAAGGCGAAATGTGCCCATTTCAAAGTGTCCTAAGTTAACATTTTCAACATATTGGGAGGTATGAGCACAAGCACGTTTTTTGTGAGCTCGAATATATTTAGAGGCTCGCTAAAGCTTATTCGATCCACAAGTTTAAAGGTTTTCTATTTCCAGAAGCGGCTAAATGTTTTGTGACTATTTGTGTCCATTAGTTGCGTGACATAGGTCCGTTTGCAAATGAAAAAATGAACGTCTTGTTGTAATGAGCAGGTTTCCCTACTATTGGACCTGATGAAAACCTACAATTTCAACTACAATATCCTGTTTGAGTTGTTTTCAGGAAGAATCGTGTGATTTGAGTTTAGTCACAAGGACTATGGCAAGTAGAATCTGTCGCGTAAGGTTTTGTGTATAAAAATGGACAGATCATAAGATCTTTCAAGAGAGAAATTAAAAGTTAGAGAGATAGGATAATTGCATATTTAACACCGAAGTGAAATTTGTAGGATAAGCTTTCAAACTTGGAATCTCTTTATTTTTTAACTTCGGCAGATAATTATAATAATAAAACTTTAATTGGCTAGCGTTACAGTCCTTAGGGGACCAGGACCTAGCTTGCCCATCAACTACTCGTGTTGTGCGCGCTACTGCAAGACTAGAAGGGACATACAGTTATTTGCCGACTCCGAATGCCGAAGTTTGAGAATCGCTTTCTTGGATTTTTATTACACTTTGAGTGTCGTCAGCAGCTCGAAAGAGGTGGCCGTGAAAAATTCGAGGTGTTCTGCCGGGAATCGAACCTGGATCTTCGGTGTGAGAGTGTTGCCAAGGCGGCCAGATGCTTACATGAAATTCAGTTGCATGCCCTTGAGTCTCGTAATTCCGAGTCTTCATTTTCCCAAAACAAATATTTAACATTTACTTTTACTTCTGCTCTTGTGAATTAAATTTTTGGATATTTTTCCGTATTAAGAACAAGTAATTTGAACATGGTTTAATGTGTCTTTGCGGGAGTTACACCTTTGGTGAGGAAATTCCTGTGGCAGATTCTAAATGCCAAATCCTAAAGAATTTTGTGTGAATACTCTGTTTTGCTCCTTTTTATCGTCCAGGGACTGTAAATAAATCTATGTTGGTTAAAAAAGTGGTGCGTTTGGCAGGAAACAATTTGTGCATACTCTGAGCGGCTAGCAAGGTGCATGGGTAATATTTGTTTCCATTAGTCAATCGCACAGTCATACCGGAACTGTCTTCAAAGCGAGCTGTAAAATGCTTCTGTAACACTACTGACTTGGCATAGAGCGGGAATCTTGACGAAGTACAATAAGTTCGAGGGTGTGCCAAAATAAAAGCGAATTTTACAACACATGTGAATTTTCAACCCATTGCTATTTTACCACTTTATAAATTAGGATGTGGCCGCCGTTGCGTAGTGGGTAGAGTGCGACGCTGACACCTTAAAGGGGTAGGTTCAATTACCTCGAATTTTTCATGGCACCATCTCTTTCGAGTTGCTGACAACACTCAAAGAGTAATAAATGTCTAGGAAAGCGCTTATCAAACTTCGGCATTCGGAGTCGGCAAAAAACCGTAAGTGCCATCTACTCGTGAAAGAGTAGTGACGCGCAAAATACGAGTAGTTGATGAGCAAGCCAAATCCTGGCTCCCCTGTGAACTGTAGCGCCACCGTTATAAAAAATTAGAAAAGATTGTGTAATGCCCTCCAAATATTATGTAGTGCATAAGTGCGTTGAGTAGCCCGCCGAAGTACGTGGTTTCTAGATTGAAGGTCTTATTTTTTTTCTCATCTGTGAGTAACTGACAACTCTAAGTGGGCACTACTTGTCCATGAAAAGGCTCACTATTAATATTTTATTCGTGCTCGAAAACAAATTAATAGTCCCCTGTTTTAGTAACAGATAATTCATACGCACGTGGTTGCCGTGGTGTAGTGTGTAGAGTGCGACGCTCACTAAGCAAAGGGTCTAGGTTCGATTCCCAGCTCAACACCAATTTTTCGAATTTTTCACGGCACCACCTCTTTGGAGCTGCTGACAACACTCAAAGAGTAATAACTGTCTAATTTCGCCATTCGGAGTCGGCAAAAAACTGTAGGTCCCTTCTGCTCGTGAGAGAACAGTATGACAAGCTAGGCCCTGGTACCCCTTTCGACTGTAGCGCCAACAATTATTATTAAGTCATGCGCACGACATGAATGATTGCTTAAGTTAATCTCTTGTGGTCTGTAACGAAATTTATTTTTTTTTAAACTTTAATTTCAGACAAGTTAACTTTCAAATTGTTCTAAAGCGCTCGAACGCAGATCTCATGGCAGGGACGGGAACAAGAAAAGAAGGAGATTCATTGTTTTTTAAGACTATGAAGAGCTTCAACGAGTGAAAAGCATCAGCAGCTTGGCCATTTATAGACAGCATGTTCTGCTGCCCCCGCAATCAACACAAACTTTTCAGTTCACATCAGTAATTATTTGTTTCGAAGCTTTTGATAAATCATTTGAAGTGGACAGAATCGACTGTCTCCAACATTTCCAGCAAAGGCGTTGAATGTCAAAGTCCTTTAATGTTACTTGTCACATGGCGCACCCTGCAAAATTTCCATGAAACTTACTCACACTTGATCTACAATCACGTTAGATGCGGATGCCTTTGATCAAGTCAGCCATTTCCGTCCTCTCTAAGTTTGAAAATAACATCAGCCCTTCATGTCATTTATGAGCGCCGTCCGTTTAATTTTTCGCATGTCTCAATTGACTTCATCTTGGACGCGGCAATGCTAGTTCGCGTCATCGTCGTTTCCACTCGCATGACATCATATGCTGCCAAGTTCGCATATTTCTTGTCACATGCAATTAAGACCGATTATGTAAGAGAACTTCCTCATCGAAGTTCAATCGACTAGGCGTGCCATTTCCTTGTCCTTTGGAGCACGCAATCGCACACACAGCACACCCATTGCTAAATCTCACGCGATTTCACACCCTGTCAATCAGTTAATGCGCCTACTTATGGCTAAATTAGCTTCCGTTCGAGTCCGCGCATAAATCGGGGGTCAGTCATTATTACGTTCACCAACTGCGCACGTATCCCACGTATTCGTATCAGCTGTGAATCTTCAGATACGAAAACATGCCGCAACCCAGCGACAATCGGCTTCACATGTGCCCTCTTCTTGCAGAGGCACTTTCGTTTGACGTCGCTTGCCTTTGACCGTGCGGCAAGTTCAGGAATTCCGCGCGCATTTGCACGCATCTATTTCAGTTTCAAAGAAACGCACCACCAAAGCCGAGTTCCGCCACATCCAATGAACCGCACGGCAGTCGTCGATTGTGTCACTCAGACAACGGCCGAGCGGACGCCCGTTCATCTCGCTGAAGCTTAAGCAGACCTAAATCGGTTGTTGTCGCCGCACATTATTCATGTGGCAAGCGGACTGATGTGATATCAGAGGTGGCGCGACGCGTCGTGTAGCACATCGGACGGAGCATAAATAATGCATGACACGACGAAGACTCCGGTGAATTGCTAATTTTAATTAGGTCTGGGCTGGGATGCACACTCGCTGCGCCGCAGCCTTTCATCGAATTTTGAGATCGCTCGACACGGAAAATTATGTTCTCACGAAAATAAACAAAAAACCAAATAAATTTGTCAGTCACCTCGTAAGCCAGTCCACGGTGCGCGGGCGGTGTGTAGAGCTTTCCGAGGATTGATGGTTCCATTTTTGTCTGTAATAAATAGTTGAATATGGATTAATAACTTATTTTAGGTGCGCCTATTTATTTCTTTTTAAATCGCTACATAGGAGTATTTTAAGAAAATTTGTTGCTTGTTCAATTTGATTAAACGTGGATGGAAGGATGGAGCTGAAGGGAGCAGAAGGGATTGAAATTCGATCCGACGCAGCTGCAAGTTTCTTTCCTTTCAAATGTTCATTCTGGAAGCCATGTGTTTGACAAAGTGTCAAGTTTTCGAGTTTTACCATGGCAGGAAGTGTGAAAATTGTTTCTTAGAAACACTGTATGTGACGCGTTGGCACAGAAACGTTTCATGCAAGAAATACAGCCTCTTAGGGACTTGTTCAATGGATCACAACGTGGGAAAAAAACTGTCTTTCAAGTTCATCAATTATCATTAGTCTGTTGCGCTTCTGCAGCAGTCACAATGTTTCAATGTTAGCTGCTGATGACCAAAACAACACGCAAGTTCCCATGGACTCATTTGCAATCAAACTAGTCGCTGGAATATTTTGTGAGGGTTTATTTGGTGAGTTAATCATGGGATTTGACATTTTATTTCGCCTGATTTTGTGAAACGAAAACAAAATTTGACTTGTTGGGAGATTCATTGAGTCACTAAATTGTGCAAGATTTTGAAGAAGCTTTTCGAAAACTGAAAAAAACAAATTTTATATGGGGAGTTCGAATTTATTCGGTCCGTTTTTTGTGTTCAATAATTTTGTGGCCGTGGCCGCTGTGGCGTAGTGGTTAGAGTGCGACGCTCACACGCCGAAGGGTCTAGGTTCGATTACCGGCTGAACACCTTGATTTTTTCACGGCACCACCTCTTTTGAGCTGCTGACAACAATCAAAGAGTAAGAAAGCTTCTCAAACTTCGCCGTTCGGAGTCGGGCAAAAACTGTAGGTCACTTCTCCTCGTGAGAGAACAGTAGCGCGCACAACACGAGTAGTTGATGAGCAAGCTAGGCCCTGCTCCTCCTGTGGACTGTCGCGCCAACAATTATTAATAATTTTTTTTATTGGAGAAACGCCTCATCTCTTACTCACGTAATTTTCGAAAAAGTAAGTTCTCATTGGCATCAAACTAATCATCGAGCCACTCTCCGACTTATTTAAAAGGCCCGAGCCGTTTATTTAGTCTCAAATCTTCTTGTTCTATGTGTGGCGCCACAGTCCGGAGTGCATCTGGGTGTCACCCAACCTGCCTCTCCAGCCAGCACGATCTCTCGCTTCCAATTCCAAGTTGGTTGATATCCCTCTGCATTGGTGTGTGCCATGTCATCGAAGGTTGTTCTCTGTTGATTTATCTCAATGACTCGGAGTCAAAGACTTTTGGGGCCGAAGCAGTGGTGTCCATGGCTTAGTCGTCCAAAGCCTTGTATTCGAAAACGATTTCCCCAGCTCATGCCGCCGTTCAGCCCATAGAATCCGTCTTTAATAGCGTCAAAACTTTCACACCGAAAAACAGAACTGGAATGATCAATTTGGTATAGAGAGCCAACCTGGTTTGTAAACAGACGTGTCCGTCACTCACTGCTTCCATAGAAGCAGCTATTAGCAAGAACGATTTTACATTTGACTTCGGTACTCAAGCTGTTGTTTCTTTTTGCTGCGTTGCCGAAGTATGCGGAGTCCTTGACTACATCCGTGTTTCTGCTACCTAGTGTAATGCTCTGTCTGAGACGTCAATGTTGTGTCTCCTTCCTTGATTACAGCCTGTACTTTGTTTTGCCTATTTAGGCCGCTCCGCGTCAATGTCAGCAAACGCCCCATTGTCGGCTATCTGTGTTCGTCTATTCACGTCAATGTCGTCGGTAATTGAACTGTATTTTGGAAGTACGATCTTCTCACGAATGATGTTGAAAATGATGATAACTTGCAGTCTTGTCTAAAACTATTTCTGACATTGGAGGTCTCTGTGACTTTGACAGAGCAGCGAGAGTTCTCCATCATCGTCCTACACAATCTGACGAGTTATGAAGGAATGTCTAAGAAAGATAAGGCACTGTATAGTCCATCTCTCTAACAATAATAATTGTTGGCGCTACAATCCAGAGGGGGACCAGGGCCTAGCTTGCTCATCAACTACTCGTGTTGTGCGCGCTACTGTTCTCTCACAAGTAGAAAGGACCTACAGTTTTTTGCCGACTCCGAACGGCGAAATTTGAGAAGCTTTCTTGGACAGTTATTACTCTTTGAGTGTTGTCAGCTGCTCGAAAGAGATGATGCCGTGAAATATTCGAAAAATTGGTGTTGAGCTGGGAATCGAACCTAGACCCTTCGGCGTGTGAGCGTCGCACTCTACCCACTACGCCACGGCGGTCCATCTCTTTGCCTCACCTAAAAATCGACAAATAGGTGGTGCGGCCTAAAAATCGACGAATAGCTGGTGAGTGTCGATCAGTACGTCTTGGGCCTTTTCCAAGATCTGCCGTAAAGTGAAGATCTGGTGGTAAAGACTGTCCTCGCAGTCGGAAAGCACACTGATAAGAATCCATCGGGAGTCTCATCACTGACTACGACTATCGTGCGACGATATCGTTGAAACGAGAGTTTTGCATCACGTAGGCAGAAAAAACGATATCAATAAAACGATATCACTTTGGTACCTTTATGTACTCTCAAAACTGCTAATCGTTATCGTCCTGACGTTCGTTTTGCATTACGCTGGCATACAAATAATGAAAATTTGAAGAAAAAGTAACAAAAAAAATGTTTGGATACAATCCTCAGTTCACGCAAGTAGATCCAAAATTATTTTCTCATTTTATTTAACTCAACAACAAAACAATGAACAACTACTACCCTGATAACAATTATGCCAAGAGATATGTTGTGTTCAGTAGCGCTCAAACTGTGTATAACATAGACGATAGGCGGGACAGGAGTATGCAAATTATCGACGATATCGTATAGGGTGACCGTCCGACGATAGCACAGGTTGTGGACAAACGTTTTTAAGCGCTCGCATAATATAAGAGAGAGATCGATGTTAAGGAGGCGCAGTCAGAGAGGTCTTATGAACCAGATAGATGATGCTGGGATTCCACTCGTCGGGGATGCCTTCCCCCGTCCACATCATTCTAATATAATTCTATATTGATTTTGTTTAACGACAGTTGAAATTCATAAAATTAATGTTCGTTTTCAACGCTTCGTGGTCGCCGTGGCGTAGTGGGTAGAGTGCGACGATCACACGCCGAAGGGTCTAGGTTCGACTCCCAGTTCAACACCAATTTTTCTAATATTTCACGGCACCACCTCTTTCGAGCTGCTGACAACATTCAAAGAGTAATAACTGTCTAAGAAAGCTTCTCAAATTTCGCAAGTCGGCAAAAAACTGTAGGTCCCTTCTACTCGTGAGAGAACAGTAGCGCGCACAACACGAGTAGTTGATGAGCAAGCTAGGCCCTGGTTCCCCTTTGGACTGTAGCGCCAACAATTATTATTATTATTTCAACGCTATTTCTTTTTCAATTAAATTAGTTTTCCGAGCTTTCGACAGCAACTGAGTTTTGAAAATTTTTAGATAAAGCGAAAATGGGAGGTGTCAAAACAGTCTAAGCTACTTACCGCAACGCTTCTATTTATTGGTTTAATGAAGCAAAACCTCAGAAGAGAAGTAGGACAGAATATGTTCATCAAATAGAGTTAGTGAGACTATGTTAAAGCAGTTGGTTGTCAATTAAAAACAACGCAAACGATTCCTTTGGAAACATTATTACTTCACCGGTGCTTTCCTTAAGCAACTTTTAAGCAAGTGTGAGTCACCAACATTTTTTATCAAGGCAACCCACATTATTATTCGTTAACCTATCAAACTAATACTGTAGGTACTTTTGCTTTTTTGGAGAGCTTTACATCTTGAATACTGAATATTCGTGTGGGTGTCGCTTTCTATTATTCTTGTAAGAACGTAGAATTGTAGATTCACGTTTTCATAATCACGCAATTCACAAGCAGGACCACATGGATTCTGGACAAGATCAAATTAGTCTCATGCCGACCATCGTGATGACCAAATCGTGATAAGCTTGATTCGATGAAAAACGAAGAACGGAGGCTTAGATTTCGAAACAACCATCATGTCACACTGTGGCCGCCTTGGCGTAATGGGAAGAGTGCGACGTTCACACGCCGAATGTTCAGGTTCGATTCCCAGCTGAACACCTCAAATTTTTCACGGCGCCACCTCTTTCGAGTTGCTGACACCACTCAAAGAGTAATAGCTGTCTAAGAAAAAGCTTCTCAAAGTTCTTCGTTCGGAGTCGGCAAACAACTGTAGGTCCTTTCTACTTGTGACAGAACAGTAGCGCGCACAACACGAGTAGTTGATGAGCAAGTTAGGCCCTGGTCCCCCTGTGGACTGTCGCGCCATCCAATTACTTTTATTACTATCATGACACATTGCGCGATGCTTTCTCAGACCCCCAAACAGAACAATTGGATTCAAGTACACTGCAGTATCGTTCACTCTTCTTCCTTCAAAATTTAATTGAGGGACGACTTAAAGCATCAAACCATTCAGTCATTTAATTCATAGCCCAACTCACATTGATCTGATGAAGCATCTTCACAATTGATACGTCTCCTCATCTCTCCAAATTTTGTGTATGCTAGCTCAGACTTCCTGCTCGAGTTTATAAATTCGTCTTCGATCTAACTTCGGACACCGAATGAATGTGAAAGTTAAAAATAATGGCCGCGCCATTTATAGCCACTTCAGCGATCTCCATTTGGGGTAAACATTCTGTCGCGTGGGTCTCGGCTGAGTCATTTCAGTCGATGGAACGGGGGACAAGACCACTGGGCGTATGTGGAATATTTTTCTTCTTCGTTTTTTTACGACCTTGCTTAATGGCTTCTTATGGGGCAACAAGTGCTTTGAAGTTTGTCCGTGGAGATTCAAAACTCATTATGTCCAGCAGCGCATTTTCAATGCGAAGTTGAGAATTATGAATTTTTCAGTTTATTCCACTCAGGGTCATGGTTAAGGACGTTGGCAGTGTGTGTGGAACGTTTGTTCTTGAGATGAAGAGAATTCTGAGCATAGCGGGTGTGAAGTCAGATGCAACACGACCACTTGTTGTGCGGAGTAAATTCCATGTGGGGTCTGCTAGGGAACGTTTTGCAGATCGCCAAACAGGTATTTTACGTGCGTCAGCATCAAGCAATAACATGAGGTATTGATGGGAAATTTGAGTTCCTTCTTTGGTGACGTATACAGAATTGAGTAAAAATGGAATTTGTTCAAACTGCGTGACTCAAATGTACTCAAATAAGACGCCAGCGAATTGTGATTTAATTCTTCGATGTTGCATTTTATTGAACAAAGTTAAAGGGAATATTAAGTGGGTTAGTAGCGGTTAAAATCGGCAAGGTGTCATCAAGTCATCAAGTCTTATTTTTCTTCTTCGTTTTTTTACGACTTTGCTTAATGGCTTCTTATGGGGCAATAAGTGCTTCGAAGTTTGTCCGTGGAGATTCAAAACTCATTATGTCCAGCAGCGCAAAATGTGATTTAACAAAATGTTAAGCAAAATGTGAATTAACAAAATGTTAAGCTTACTTTACAACTCTCATGTTAAAAAAGGGATAATGTGATTCAAAATATTTGTAGCAGCGGCAAATCATTTCCTAAAATTCGGAAGGAAATAGTAAAAAGAAGTTGTCCAAAGCCAAAAGTTTATTATTAGTATCAAGTGTCCCGGTCGTCCACTATTTCCCATTCTGAAGAGGTTACCAAATAGAAGGCGATGTCCCCTAGGTTATTCCTGCCTGTAAGTGTGTTCTCGCAGTAAGTACCCTGTCCACTTGCCTGTTGTGTGCCTGTAAAATTATGGGAAATAGATAAGACCTGGCTAACGTCTCCGCAAAAGGCAATGGACATTTCGCTTACAAAGATAGCAAAGGTCAGGTCGCCTGTGACATGAGGGATAAAACGGCGGTTTGTACCGACAACATCTAGCACGCTCGGTTTTTTGACAAAACTGTCACGCTGGAAGTACGTTGATTCGTATCAGTGTGAAACTAGATAGTAAAAAATTGATGAAGGATCAGGAAAAGCACAATCTAAAGATCAGTAGATAAGTTAAAGTTTACGAAGGCTTAGTAAACTTAGATTCGGGAGCAACTTTTCGGCCTTGTTTGGTGGTAAAGCCATACGCCTTGAACTCCTTCAACTCAGTTTTCCTTCCTTTCCTTTTCCATTCCTTTCCTTTTCCTTCCTTTCCTTTTCCTTCCTTTCCTTTGTCCTTCCTTTCTTTTTCCTTCCTTTCCTTTTCCTTTCTTTCCTTTCCTTTCTTCTTCCTTTCCTTTTCGTTTCTTTCCTTTTTCCTTCCTTTCCTTCCACTCCCTTTTCCTTCCTATCCTTTTTCCTACCTCTCCTTTTCCTTTCTTTCCTTTTTCCTTCTTTTCCTTTTCCTTCCTTTCCTTTTCCTTCTTTTCCTTTCTCCTTCCTTTCCTTTTCCTTCCTTTCCTTTTCCTTCCTTTCCTTTTCCTTCCTTTCCTTTTCCTTTCTTTCCTTTTTGCTTCCTTTCCTTCCTTTCCTTTTTCTTTCCTTTCTTTTTTCCTTCCTTTCCTTTTTCCTTCCTTTCCTTTTCCATTCCTTTTCCTTTCCTTCCTTTCCCTTTTCCTTTCTTGTTTTTCCATCCTTCCCTTTTTCCTTCTCTTTTTTATTATCTACTGAAGTTATTTGTTTGTAGTTTGCTTAAGTATAAGGCTTTTCTTCTCTTCACTATATTTCTTCCCTTCTCCTTAAAATCCCATTAACTAGCTTGAGCACAATATTTTTTGTATACGATGAGTAATGTGCGAGTGAGGTTAACAAGAACAACTCTGCTCACCAGCTATGCCGCCAAACCCAGGCTCGCCGCCGTCCTCCTCTTCCTCATCGAAGCTGTTCCCTACTTCTTGCCAAACTGCTGCAAAATAAAAAAATAATAATAAAATAAAAATAAATAAAATAATAATAATAGTGGATGACGCTACAGTCCACAGGTCCTCAGGGCCAAGCTTCTCCACCAACAACTCTTGTTGTGCGCGCTACTATACTACGCTACGCTACTGTATACTCTCACGAGCAGAAGGGACCTACAGTTTTTAGCCGACTCCAAACGGCGAAGTTTGAGAAGCATTTTCTTAGACAGTTAATATTCTTTGATTGTTGTCAGCAGCTCGAAAGAGGTGGTGCCCCGAAAAATTCGAGGTTTTCAGCCGGGAATCGATACCACCCGTTCGGCGTGTAAGTGTCTAACTCTACCCACTACACCACGGCGGCCACTGCAACATCTTCACTTCAATTTTCCACAACCAATAGCGTTTTGCGTCAGGAATTCTCGACATGATTCAAATCAAATATTGTTTTATTAAATCTGTTAGGGGCTTACAAAAAAAAATACGAACAGACTGTGCTCTCATAAACTTCCATGACACACCTTGTGATGAATCCTCTTTTCAAATCGTTATCTCATTAACACGAATCTCCAAATGTCTAAGCATATTTTGTTTGTCCTACTTTCTGTTTGCATTTCAAGTTTATTGAACTTTGTCACACATCGTTCATGACGCAAAAAAATATTGATAAGATAGAAGCATTGCTCCTCTTAATTTAATAACATTATTATCATTTTCGAGTTCTGAATAGAATTTGCTTGAAACATTTCAAAGAGACGTTCGCGTAATTCTGTGGCAACAATCAGAAACCGCTTTGGTCCTGAAACGTCTTCTTCCGAAAAAGATCAATAAAATCTAACTTTTAATTATGTATGGATGTTGTTTAGCGACTTACACAAGTTGTTTTCTTTTCGAATGTTTCGATGGAAAACCAAAATAAAACCCTTTGCTTTTTCTGTGCTTTTTCATCATAAAACACAACATTGAGATAATTATGTTGCAAAAAAAAACATTTCTTTTTTTAATTGCTTTTTTCTTGTGACCACAGAATTACACCGCGTATGGCCACTCGTCTTTTTATTGCCGCTGTTTTACAAAGAATAAGAAGACTTCCATGAATCCCAAGGGCCAAACAGTAGTGGCACATGTTCTTTCTTTGCGTTCCAAAGGCGCACAGTTGCGAATTTCAAGAGAAAAAAGAAAGTCTGTTAAGTGATGTGGTGCTTCCGAAAAACTTCTGTGCAGTGATATTTTAATATGAGACTCGTGTCTGTATTTAAGTGTCAGTCAGTCCAAATAGCGTGATGAATACACTGCGCAAAGGAACACAGGGCGCAAGACTACTCTTGATCTTAATTCAACGAATGTCATTCTTTCGTCAAAAGTGCTATTGATCAAAAATATTCTATTTCTTGTTTTCGTTGTGCATGTTTTGTGAAATATACTTCAAACAAAAGACAAAATGTAAAACAATTATCTGAGCTACATTAATGCTGTATCATAAATATTTACACGTATCAGTTGAAATGGTTTCATTTGATGAAAGTGACGTGTGTGACAAATTTATACAAAACAGAAGGGCTGAACCTTCTTTGTGTTATATGTTTATGAAGTTATCATCACCATCATTTTCTTTAAACCGAATGCTCCCCTAAAGGAGCCGCGGGTGTAATACACACACGAGAAACCTCTAGGCCTCTATTCTCCGCCAACGACCATAACTTATCTGGAGCTTTTTTCAAGCGCAATGAGCCGAGTTTATAGATTGCATTCAATCACTTCACCCTGCTGTTGCCAAGCGGTCGCCTACCTGATAAAATTGCATCAAAAGCACACCTCGAAAGTCGTGATGGAGAAGGTATCCGTTCCACGTGGCCTAATCAACGAAATAAAGCCCTTTTCATCCGAAGAACCAACAAAATAAAGCCCTTTCCATCCTAAGAACCAATGAAATAAAGCCCTTTCCATCCTAAGAACCAATGAAATAAAGCCCTTTCCATCCAAGGAACCAACGACTTAAAGCCCTTTCCATCCGAAGAAGTAAAATTGAGTTCTCCCCACACCGTCGTGCTTCTCGGTTTATTCTGGCAAGTAACTGCCCTAACGACGCGGAGAAATTTTATCTCAGTAGCTGCATTCCCGGGGCCTAGCTTGCTCATCAACTACTCGTGTTGTGCGCGCTATTGTTCTCTCACGAGTAGAAGGGACCTACAGTTTTCTGCCGACTCCGAACGGCGAGATTTGAGAAGCTTTCTTAGACAGTTATTACTCTTTGAGTGTTGTCAGCAGCTCGAAAGAGGTGGTGCCGTGAAAAATTCGAAAAATTGGTGTTGAGCTGAGAGTCGAACCTAGACCCTTCGGCGTGTGAGCGTCGCACTCTACCCACTCGGCCACGGCGACCACTGTAGTGGACTGTAGCGCCAACAATTATTATTATTTAGCTGCATTCCCGATCTTATTCTTTCGGTCAATGAACAGAATTGAAGACCATAAATGAGCGCTGAAACAAACACTGAGTTAAAAATCGATAACTTGGCCTTGACAGCCAATATGGCCTTTTCTATTACTGATTTCCCAAGGTGCTTTAAAATGAATTCAGCTCGGTAAATCCTAAAGCCCGTTGTTGCTTCTCCAATTATTAGTGAAAAGATCACGAGATACTTAAACTTCTCCATCTATTTGAATGGGACTCCACTAACATGTGGAATGTATTGGACAGGCGTTTTGGCAATTATCATTATTTTCTACTTGTCAACGTTCTCCTTCATTCCAGCATTATTCAGCACTCTTGTCAACCTTCATTTTCATTGCAGCATCTGTACATATGGTTCCAAACCTATCAAGCGCACGCTGAAATTCCGTTTGATAGGATATGAGGACAAGTAAGTCTTTTGCGAGGAAAAAATGACTTACCCTCAGCTTCCCCAGTGTAAAATCCTCTTCTCGACTGCGTTGCAACATGCAGTCCACATACATAATGAAAAGAAAAAGTGAAAAAGTATTGATTTACTACCGTTTACCATTTGGTGTAAAGAAAGTGAAAGGCATTCAACAGGAGACCATCAACTTCTGTAAAAACACTCCAGAATTTACCTCGGGGGACTCTGTTGTATGCCTTTTTCAAACTCACAAAACTGTAGATTTAGCATAGTCTCAAGCCATCTAAAATAGTATTCTTGGAGTGAAAAGCTGTTAATGAAGTTATTGAAGTTAGTAACCAAATTCAAAAGGAATTTTTTTTTGTGCTCTGGTAACTTTTTTCTGTTTTCGTCACACATATTTCGTGACGCATTTCTATAAAAGTGTTGAAATGGCTTAAGTTTAACCATTTTTGTTTATTTCTTTGAAAACGTAAAAGTAGCTTGTATGACGAATGTAATTCTTTCAAACAATTGAAGAGAATAGTGCGAAAAAAAAACGTTTTGTGTTCGTTCCACAACACACATGTCACGTGTTTCGTGTGACGCATCCCAAATAAAGTGTCAAATGAACTTGGAAAATGTCTTTCTTGTTCTTGGCCTTAAAAGTGCACCCGCTTGTGTTTTTGTAAGTAAATATACATATGTGACAAGCGTGACGAAGGAAGTGGCAAAAAATAAGAACGGATATTAAAATCTTCTCAAAAAGCTTCACATCATAGTCGTTACACTTATTTCGTGACGTGTTTCGACAAAAAATGATCAAATAAATCAATGATAAAGAGGGGAAATAGCTTAAGATTAAACATTATTGTTTATTTCTTTGAAAATGTAAAAGCAACACACGTGACGAATGTAATTCTTTCTAAAAGCTGAAGAAAATAATGTTAAAACGCTTTTTTCGTTCCACATCGTATACGTCACGTGTTTCGGGTGATGCATTCCAAGGAAAGTGCCACATGCACTCGCCAAGCGTGTTTCTGTTTCTTGTCCCAAAAGTGAACATAGTGAAGAGCGTAACAATGGAAAGGCCAAAACATAAAAACGCAGTTCGTCACGCTTGTTTCGTGACGCATTTATATAAAAGTGATGAAATTACTCCGGCCTAACCATTTTTGGTTGTTTCTTGTAAAATGCCTAAACAACACGCGTGACGAATTTGTTTCTTTCTAAATGTTGCAGAGAATAGTGTTAAAAAGCTTCTTTTTGTTCCCCATTGTATAGGTCACGTGTTTCGTGTGACGCATTCCAAGGGAAGTGTCACTTGCATTTGCCAAGCTTATTTCTGCTCTTCTCCCAAAAGTGCACATAGTGACGAGCGTAACAAAGGGAGAAGTCAAACATAAAAACGCAGTTCGTCATACTTATTTCGTGACGCGCAGTACAAAACGTTGTAATTTCGTCGCATAAGGTGCACCACTCATGTCTTGCCACAAGAACGCACAAACTTGAGGGTGATGGAGACAGATGTGATAAATGTGACGTTTTTCGATAAGAACACATTTTAATCCATTTCGATACTTAATGACAAAACATATAAAAATAAACGAAATAAATCTCCCCGGTGGTTTCACACCAAGTTCGTCACGCGCATTTTGTGACGCAACATAGCGGAAGTGCTAATGAAGCAAAATTCAAATTAATCCACAAATCAAAGAGCCGCCTACTAGCCATATGTCACATCACACGGCATCACCACGCCCAACTTCAATCAAGAACAAAACACAAATCCCTTGAAATGCTTTCCCGTCTATTATCTGTCAACTGTTAGACCAGACGACGCGCGTCTCTGTAGCATGGTCTATTCACCTGCTGCATTCACTGCCAAGACAAATGTCATCCACTATCATGTGTAAATATCTGTATGTGCGGCGCGTCACATTAGTCATTCATCTCGAATAGACCTGGAATTCGCTCGTCTTGCCGAGATTCTATTCGATCTTGTGTATCTTCTGGATGTTGGTTTGTGTACATTTTATTTTTATAAATTTTTACCTCAATTTCGCTACAGCCAGCGGCCGGTTTAATGGAAAACAATTTGAACTCAGGCCGCGAGCGAGCGAGGTTGAAGGAGCCTCGCGGCGTGGTGTGGTGTCACTTATTTTTAGGAACGCGTCGTCGGTCGTTCGGAATCGTGATTGCCGCATCAATTTAAACAGTATTCTGGTGTGTGGTACATCTTCAAAGGAGAGTATGTATTTCGAATGGATTCCGGACGCAGATTGCTAGGCATTATCTTCTTCATTAGCTCCACCCGCGCTTATCACCCGCTGCGGCTATCAAATTGCAAATAGAATTGTCGCCAGATTTTAGATGTCAGTGTGAAGTTCGTCACCGGGACGGCGTCTCTGTGCCACACATTCGAGGTGGGTGAGATTAATCGAATTTGCCAGCTTGTGGTGATGACCAAAGGGTAGTCGTGGGACAGGTATCATAGATTCTCGTTCAGGTCCAGTGTCAAATTGTCAATTTTTCATCGTCTGACTGTCGAGTGCGTTGGTGTGCGGCGCCAAACGAATGTGTTCTCATTTTTGACATTTGTCACCGTAGGGAATTTGTGTTCGAATACCGTTAAGCTGTTGGATCAAAGCTTGACGCCGCGTCGGGAGTCTGAAGTGTATTTTTGGAAGTGAAAATCTTTGAGTAAGAATCTGAAGACAGAGTCAAAGTGCATCGTTCCGTGTGGGGAGATGTGGAACGATAATGAGTGAGGCGACGAGTGAAACAAGAGCAAGTAAAAATAGTTGCGCATTCGCCCGTAAACGGACACAGAAGCAGCGACAGAAAAGTGTAGTGAATTGTTGATGAATTCACGAGGCAAAAGGTGAATCGTAAACATCTCCATTTATGGGAACAGACTGTCTTTACGTGACTTACTGACTTAAGCGTGTGTTGTGCTGAAGTGCCGGTGCGTTGGGGAAATCAGTCTACAGCACGAAATGGATCGAACGATGTATGGAAAGATGGACCCCGGGTCCAGGCAACCCTATCGCACGATCCTAAGCAAGGGAATACAACCTGGTTGTAAGTAGACTTTGTGTGAATTGAGTTAAATTTTGTTGTGACTTGTGACACTGAATGTTTTTTTCTTTTAATGATTTTTGTGGTTTTTGTCTTAAAGTAAATTGTTGGCGTAAATCTGCTGAAATGCGCCCTTAAGTTGGTAGGGACCTTGGTCGTGGTTTTCAGTCTTATGCATTCGTCAAATATGAGCCTGAAAAACTATTTTCAAATACGCATGTATGTTTTTGGACGACGCAGCAGGCAATAATCTCCGGATACTAGTCACGATGACTGTGCGGCATAAATCAGATGATTTGTAAATCCCACTTAGCTTGCAAGGATTTTCTCTTTGATTGTTTAAGTCTGATCTTATGAAAGAATAAGAGGACGGACAGGGAGTTGACAGTTGAATCAAGAGAAGGGATTTTGAAATTTACATTCCTGAAAGAAGAGAAATACAACTCTGAGGATATAAGTCCTTCAAGGCCTTGTGTCTCCGTCCTATATAAACAATTTAGACAATAAATCATGAAGAAAATTGTGCTTGGTCACTTTTAAATGTCACCTCTATGCGGATGATTGGATTTCTTTGCTCGGAACGGTGCTGCACAAGATGATTTCTGAATTCCCTTTTTTTGTCATTTCCTTTTAAGGTTTCGTTTGTAAGAGCAAACCATCTCCATGCCAAGTAAATGTATGATTCGTGCGACAAATTAAAATCAAATTCATGAAAAGACTTTAAATCAAGAAAATGAAAAGCAAACGTTGTGTGACCTTAGCTATTAGATTTCTTGTACTCTTATGAATAAAACTAAAATTAATAGATCTTTTGAAAAAAGTTTGAGGTGTCTTTTCAAATATTTTAATGCAAAATTAAAAAGATGCAGGACAAGCCGAACATTATATTTGACATTTTGTTCATTGATTTGACATTTTAACAAATTCAAAAGAAATTTTCTTAAAGAATCTTTAAGGACATTAAGAAAAACCCAATAAGCAAATATGTTTTCGCAAATATGTTTTTTTCAAGGGCAAAAAAAGATCGAAACACAAAACTCACATTTTCACTGAGAATAAATTGTAAATATTTACATATACTGGAACACATGTTTTTGTTTTAAATAAAACACAAATTTTACTTTTAACAATTTATTTACCAACGTCTGGTCTCTATTGATATTTACAAACGATGGAAGTACACATAATTTAAACTCTCCAACTGGTAGTCCCTTACACTATTTTGTCCAATTCGTAGAAGAATGTTTGAATTTGAAGCCTACTGAGTATTTGAATTCAGTACCTGCTACCATACATACAGTGTCGGGCAAAACAATTGCACTTAATGGCATTGGGTTGTACTAACTAAATAAAACTGCTAAATTTTAATATATTAACATAAATATAATATATGTAATTTAGATAAACAATATACTTAATAAAACCGAAAAATAAATTATGCTACTTCTAGATTAAAAAAAAAAACTACAACAAAAAATAGAGCAATTTAATAAAAAGAGTTGCGACAAACCTAAAGCTAGGTGCTCAAAAGGTTTTTTTCGATATTTCGTAGCAAATCCATTATTTTTGATAATTGTTTCTAATCTGCGGGGAATCGATTCAATTGAGTTTGTTATAATTTCGGAGGGGATACCTTTCCAAGCCATTACCGTTTGAGTAAATAAAGATCTTTGTTCTTCCACTTCTCACGCCGAATCCGTCGATCTATAATTTCTCATAGATTCTCTATAGGATTCAGATCTGGTGACTAAGCTGGCCAGTTCAAAACGGCAATTTTATTTTCCACAATCAAATTCTACAAAATTTTAGCGATGTGCTTTGGATCATTGTCATGCTAGTAAATCCATTTTAAGGTCATCTCTTTTTCCGCATTCGGCAGGATCACGTTCTGAAGAATATACTTTTACATTAAACGATCCAAATTCCATTTATTCTATGGATTGGTCCAATGCCCTGGCTGGAAAAAATACTCCCAGACCAAAATACCATATCTCTACCACCATGCTTTATTGTACTCTTTGTAAAGCGTGAATTCAACCGTTCGCCTTTTGGTCTTCGCACTTGTTTCATTCCATCAGAACCTTTTAGATTAACTTTGGACTCATCTGAAAATAAAACTGTTTTCCATTTGGCAATAGTTCAGTTAATACGAATATGCACCTTTGCAAACGCAAGTCTTACCCTTTGGTAAGATAAATGACTTTTTAGAGCCCGATAGGAAAGAAAACCGGCTTCCACCACCCGCTGTTTAGATCTTGTAAATATATCCAATTTTAGTTCATTTTCTGTCGCTCTTGCAAATAAAAATGGGTCCTTTTTAATGACATAGACTATTGCGTGATCATCACGTACGGTGGTTTTCCGATAGAATTGTGGATCCCGTATTTCTTAGCAATGCAGTTAACTGCTTCCTCTTCATGAAAATCCGTGATATTCTTTTGTTTAAATTCGTTGGAGTATTTGCTACGCACCATTTTTTAAACTTTCTTTACACTTAAAATTCCAAGTATTCTTTTTAACTTATAAATTGTAACATCGTGTAATCGTATCAAATGTAATAATTAATTTACAGTAAAACAGATGCAAAGAACACAAAAGTATAATCGAGTGCAGCTGATGTAATATGTTAGTGCTTTAATTTTGTTGCAGCTCTTTTTAATGAAATTCTCTATTTTTTGTTGCAGTTTCTTTTTAATCTTGAAGTAGTATCATTTTTTTTTCGGTTTTATTAAGTCTATTGTTTATCTAAATTAAAGAAATAATATTTATGTAAATTTATTAAAATTTAGCCGCGTGGCGTAGTGGGTAGAGTGTGACGCTAGCACCCCGAAGGGTTCGATTCCCGGTTGAACACCTCGAATTTTTCAAGGCAGCTCCTCTTTCGAGCTGCTGATAAAACTCAAAGAGTAATAACTGTCTAAGAGGGTTTCTCAAACTTCGCCGTTTGAAGTCGAAGAACTTGATTATCAAGCTAGCCCCTGGTCCCGTTATGGACTGTCGCTCCAACAATATATATAATTATTAAATTTAGCACTTATATCGGGAAAAACCAAATGTCATTGAGTGCTATTAATTTGTCGAACACTGTATATGTACATACGATTCGGCCCGACACGACCACTACTGCACGGTGGCTGCCTGAGTGGGTAGAATGTGACGCTCACACGTTGAAGGTCGCGGCTGAACACCTCGAATTTTGCATGGCACCATATCTTTCGAGGTTATGACAACACTCAAAGAGTGAAAAACGGTCTTAAACTTCGCTGTTCGTAGTTGGCAAGAATCCCTTCTACTCGTGAGAGAATAGTAGTGTGGGATTTGGTTTTACGTGATCACCTGCCTTAACGCCTTATATCACGGGGAACCTTTTTCCCAAGAGTCGTAAGTAACGCAAGACTAAGCGCCTTAGTTACCCAAGTACCAAACTGGGATCATGCTTGAGGGGCAATCACCCCACCTTGGTTTGATGCGAAGCCTTTCTAAAACCTCTTCCGCTCTTTTGGTCGCAGCGCCCGGTTGAGAATGCAACTCCACACTGAGAAGGGATAGTCCCCTAACCGACTTGCCTAGTTTTGCTTAAACAATGGGCTAGACAAGTCAGCACAGTACACTATTCTCGACTCTACCCGCGATGTTAGGTGGTAAACCACAGCCACCACGAAACTCCCACAAGGGGGCCTACCGCAATGGTCAAGCTGGAACCGAAGTTCCAGGGGCCCCTGACCTCCCGTGGCACCAGAATATAGCCTCTGGTTAAGTTGTCACTACCAGTCAGGTTCCCTCTAAGCCTGGGTCTGTTAGCCGCCATCCCGCCACAGATGGTCTTTCCTCCATCAGTGTTTCCGTTGTCACTATAAATAGTGATATGGATGGGATTTTGAATGATGTGATTCATAAATCCAGTCACATCATCTGGAGAATAGTAGTGGGCAGAACACGAATAGTTGATGAGCAAGCTAGATTCCCCCTGTGGACTGTGGCGCCATCCAAATATTTTGATTCCTCTTTTTACTCGCCATATAGTAAAAAATACAATTCTGGGTTAAATTTGCTCCGTTGTTACTGAGGTTTCTTGGAGGTTAATGCTTTTTTAAAAAATTTGACTTAGGTACATATAAACAGATTAAGACCAAAGTCCTAATTTCCACTTTATACTTAAAGGTTTCCTTATTTCATAATTACATCAATTACCAGATTCGTTTCAAGTTCATTCATCGCTCATCTTTGTCCTTCATCGTTCTTTCGTTGAAGAACACAAAAAAGCCAAGTAGGAAAGTTTAAAGGATATATTCCTATAGAGACGTAAGAGGTTCGATCACACCAAGACTGTTTTTCTTTTTTTTTTAAATTCAGTGCAGGTTTCACAATTTTGCCAAGCAGAGCAACAAAGTCGAACGAGAAATTTAAATGTCATGCGAAAAATAAAGATTTGAAAACTGGAAGTTGTCTCATCCGAGAGTTAAATTATTTTTCAATATTCCGATTCAACCTCGAGAATGGACACGTGTTAAGAAAGTTGACTCTTAGGGCATAAAATTATCGAAAGAAGATTTTCTTGACCAAATGGTTGAACATTTTCAACAACGAGGAATGCGAAAGTAGATTAAGTAATGTATACGACGGACTGTGATACCGCATGCTTCTAGCCATGCATATTTACATACACTTCGCACTAAATAAAGGCAGTGTTTATGAAACAAAAAAAAAAAAATAAAAAATAAAAAACACAGCTCCAGCCACTATGACAATGCATAAGAAAACACCTCAGTCAACTTTTTGTATAGAATTGAAAACAGCTGTTGACAGAGCGTCCCAGCTGAAGTGGCAGGTTTATTGAGGCCAAATTCGACCAGGATAAATAAAGCGAAATGTGTGAACGCTGTAAAGACCCTCTTTGCAGCATATTTGCACAAGTGGATTTAATTTCCGACGTGTCCACATCCCAAACGAGTTCATGTTGCAATGTCTGTTTTACCATCACTTGAAACGGATTTCTAAACGCTGTCAGACTGCCAGGGAAATTCCGTAAGAAGCTACAATTATTCCTATAAGCGCCCCTTAACTCTGTCAAGTTCTACAAATTTCTCAAACTTTTTATTTTTCAACTATCATCGGACTTGACTTATATCATGAGAAAGAACTAGTAAACGAAAGGCAAAATCGACATGGAACGTGAAATATGCAAATTTTTTCGTTCTAAAGTCACAACCTGGCGACCGCCGTGGCGTCGTGGGTAGAGTGTGACGCTAACGCGCAAAAGGTTTGGGTTCGATTTCCGGTTGAACATCTCGGATTTTCCACGGCACCACCTCTTTCGAGGTGTTGACAATATTCAAAGAGTAATAACTGTCTATGAAAAAAGCTCTTCAAAACTTCCCCGTTCGGAGTTGACAAAAAACTGTACTCGTGAGAGAACAGAAGCGCACAAAACACATGTAGTTGATGAGCAAGCTAGGCCCTGGTCGTCCCCCTGTTAACTGCCGCGCCATACAATTACAATTAAAAAAATCGCAAACTTGATTTAATTCATAATCTTGAATGAAAGTAAAAGTTATTCAATGTCATACCAGTGAATATTCTTCATCGTTGTTTAAGAAACGATTTTACAAAAGTTAATAAAGTCACACGTGGCCTTTCATTCTATACCACTTCAAGCCCATATTGTTTATTTTCTTTGATCATAAACCAGTAGGTCAGACATGAACTGTAACCCTCACTGTCCTCTTAATCGTGTTTTATAGCCGTAAATAGTAAATTTCAAGTCAGAAGTTTCCACTCGCCTTGAGAACTTCAGGTTCGATCAGCACCGTTATATGTATCAGTTTCAAACATTTTGCGGACATAAAGAAACACCGCACTAAAAACGTGCATACAAATAGGCTTTCCGAGCATTCAATTTCAATCGACGCCGTAAAAAGCTCTCAGCTTCAAAAAGTCTACGGCAGATGCCGCTGAGTGCTTCAAATCAGATTCGCTTAGCCCCCCAATCCGACAAGAATTCCACATGGACTACGTCATCACTGAACTTTAATCGTTGGTGGCTGCCAGCATTGGAGCTTATTTGAATTGTCTCCTCGCGTTGGCGGTCAGGCGAAGCGCGTTTCTTTTCCATTTATTTTACTGCCCAATAAATGTCAACCGAGAGACGCTCTAATTCAATGAGGTGATGTCGTCATTCTGTGGCGAAAAGTAAACACGGCGAGTGCCACTAAAATCCGTCAGATCCAAAGAAACCCTAATCTGTTGAGGAATATCAAAAAAACCCCATAACCGAGCGCTCGCTCACTGCATTGTTTACATTTCTCCCCGACACCACCGACCTACAGGCCACATATGTTTGTATCGCATGTGCACATGTTTTGTATGCCGATCGATCCCCACCGCGTTCAGGGATTCGCCTCGCCATAGGGGAGGTGTTGGGTGACGCCGTCGCAGCCGTCGACGTTTGCTTCTCCAGCTTGGCGCTCTGTACTCGGTACCTACCGACTAAGAGGAGCAGTATTGCTTTCGGTTTTGCAACGATCAGTTGAAGAGAATCGCAGATACATTGAGTTGCGTGGGTATTTTGATTTTGATGACGTCGTGAGTGATCGTGTCTCGAGACAATTACGATTTCCTGTGAATTGAGTTCTACGCCCGACAAAGGAGCGGCAGTTTTCCAATCAATCACATCTGACGGCTTAATTTGGGGTCAATATGCGGTACGGCGAAAACGAGAAGCTGGGTAAGACACACTTTCGGTCTTTGTTTGGTATTAAGTGGCTCTCGACCTCCACACCCATTAGGTAGATGATCGCTCGGCGTCTGTTTCGCTTTTGGTAGACTGACTCAGTTGACGCCACCCGTTGGATGTGTTTATACTTGTGATCTTGTTTTGAAGTGAGATACGCAAAATTTTGAAAAGTTTTCCTCAAGTGGTGTATGGCCAGATGGAATAAACAGGATTCCGCAACGATGACGATGATCAGATGTTTACTACCGAATAAGCGAGTGAATCTCAGTTTGTCTCATTCGAGTGTTGAGATCGTTTTCTGAATTTTATGATGTTGTCATACTTGCCTTGCGACCGCATTCAAGGTATGACGACGCATGCAGCTTGTGTTTATTGCAAATAAGCTCATCTTCCCACACGCAGTCATCTTGTGTGAGTCGAAAATTAACAGGCTGCCAGTAGAACGCGTTCAGTGTTAGATCTCCTCCCCCACTCGCCACATGTGCAATCAAAGACA
This sequence comes from Eristalinus aeneus, assembly GCA_955652365.1. Lineage (NCBI taxonomy): Eukaryota > Metazoa > Arthropoda > Insecta > Diptera > Syrphidae > Eristalinus > Eristalinus aeneus. Next base: position 27,899,166 of record OY019131.1, on the reverse strand, counting down.
TAAATCAAAAGTGGCATTCCGTTCTGGAACTGTGTGGCTATTCCGACTTTAGGCGCAAATGGGCGCGGTGATTGTGGCTGAGATAAGTTTTTATAGTTGGGCCATCAAACTCGAAGAGTTTTACTCGTTGAGTCTCTTCAATTGATGTTTACTTGATAGTCCCATCGCGATTACCGGCAATTGTCCGAAAACATTCTGTGGAATTTTCGAGGGGAATCTTACTCTTTTCATCTTCGAACTTTTTATATCTTTTTATATCCCGAACTCCGAAAGGCAAGGAGTTGGTAATGCAGGCGCAAACAACCGACGTTTTTTCTTCTTTTGTGTCTTTGGCGATCTCCCGGGGCCGCCGTGGCGTAGTAGGTAGAGTACGACGCTCACACGCCGAAGGGTCTAGGTTCGATTCACGGGTCAACACCTCAAATTGTTTACGGCACCACTTCTTTCGAGCTGCTGACAACACTCAAAGAGTACTAACTGTCTAAGAACGCTTCTCAAATTTCGCCGTTCGGAGTCGGCAAAAAACTGTACTCATGAGAGAACAGTAGCGCCCACAACAAGAGTAGTTGATGAGCAAGCTAGGGCCTGTTCCGCTTGTGGACTGTCGCGCCAACAATTATTATTTTTATTTTTAGCGATTTTCTGCAATAGGCAAACAGGGTAGTTTTCTTGCTGGTAGTTGGTATTCCAAAAACGTTATCTGTAGCTCAAGGTTGGGGCTTAATGATTTTTTGTTTTGGTCTTACATTCGGCAGAGCGGGCATCGTTCATCATTGAAAAGAGGAGCCATTTCACTGCTTTGTGCAGATCTATACTGTTCAAACCCATAGCTTGCAACGCTTTAGAAACAATTCAAAGACTTCCGTAAACTCAACACCTCAATCCAACAGTCTAAAAAGACAACACGGAATTGGAATACCTTTGGAAGCTTTCTCTACATTACTTTTGTGTTATGGGTTATGTGTTATTCCTTGCTGCTTGTCATGTGAGGTTTTTCGATTTGCATCACTTTTGTGATTCTTGGAACTTTGGGACTCGCCTTCCTATGAGCGCTGAAGGTGATTAAGTCAGCCGCCATTCTCTGTGTAATTTCAGAGTAAGTTAAACATCTGTTCCTAATCCTTGATAAAATCCAATAAAAACTAAAAATCAAACCACTGAACCCACTTCAATAACAAAATTCCAAACGTATTTTCTCTTTCACTTGCTGTCTCATTGGTAAAACTGAAGCATTTTTCTATTTTAATTTTTGAATGAACCAATAAAAATAGTAATCGATTATACTTCCCATAAATCTAATCTTACATTCGGACACATCTCGCAAACCAAGCACGAACGCAAAATTTGAATAATTTGAGATTGTTCTTGAATACAGTATTGTTCAGTGTCTCATACACTTTCAATTTAATGTGCTGTTTGGGGGTGTTGCCAGAGTAGCATATTAGCGTATTACAAGACTTACGATATCACCAGAGATTTAAATCGAAATAATAAATTTTGCATAAAAAATGTTCACGTTTATTAAACAAATGTTATTTTTTCTGCTAGATCTTCGAAAATATTCAATAAAAGTTGTCGTAATATGACCCTTAGATGATTTTCATTCTGTAACATTTACATTTCATGTAAAGTAACATACAGTGGTGGGATAAAAATTTAATAAAAGCTCCGAATAATAATAATAATTGTTGGCGCGACAGTTTACAGGGGGACCAGGCCTAGCTTGCTCATCAACTACTCGTGTTGTGCGCGCTACAGTTCGAGTATAAGGGACCTACAGTTTTTTTACCGACTGCAAAGGACGAAGTTTGAGAAGATTCTTTTAGACAATCATTGAATGTTGTTTGAACTCAAAAGAGGTGGTGTCGTGAAAAAATCGATGTGTTCAGACCGGATTCTAACCTGGACCTTGGGCGTGTGAGCGTTGCACTCTACCCACTACGCCACGGCGGCCACAAAAGCTGCGAATGGTTGCTCAAAAATTAGGCTGCTGAAAATTTATTAAAATTAAACAAAAAAATGTCAACAAACTGCTTTCATTTGCAGGGTGAATGACGAGAACTTCAACTTTTTAAAAAGCAATAACTTTTTTTTATTTTTCTTTAAATTTTATTGCCCCAAAGCAAAAAATGTGTGGAAATACATGAGTTTTCAAACTGTAGCAGTCATGTTTTATACAACCACCTTTAGTGCGAATAATGGCCTTGAGACGCCAAAAAAGCATCGCACGCTGCCCGCAACTTGGTGTTCTGACGCTTTTCGAAAAGGCGTTCGGTAATAAAGACAAATTTGGTTACTCCTTCGCACTTTCAACTCAACTTTTTTTGATTTCGTATCAAATAGTCTGCTTCTGAGAACTTTAATGGCTTGAATATAAGCCAATTTTTAGTATATGTATCCTGTTCAAAGACACATATGTTGAGCTCACGAACCCGTTTTGCTTCGGTTCTTGAACCATTAATTTTGATTTTTCAGTTGTTTGCAACCACTTCTATGTCATCTCTATCGCTGCCAGCATGTTTTAAGTCACAAATTATTTGGAGGTATTGCGAGGCTCAAACAGCAGCTACTTGTTACTTTCTGTCTAAACATCAAGTTAATAAAAATAATTGGTTGGCGCTACAGTCCACAAGGCAACCAAGGCTAAGCTTACTCATCAACTACTCGTGCTGTGCGCGCTACTGTTCTCTGACGAGTAGAAGGGACCTACAGTTTTTTGCCGACTGCGAACGGCGAAGTTTGAGAAACTTTTTCTTAGACAGGTTTTACTACTTGTTTTGACAGGTTTTACTCTTTGAATGTTATAAGCAACTCAAAAGGGGTAGTGTCGTGAAAAATTCGAGGTGTTCAGCCGGGAATCGAACCTGGACTTTCCGCGTGTGGCTGTCGCACTCTACCCACTACGCCACGGCGGCAACAAAAAAAACATGGCTGTTTGTATGTGCAAACACGTTTTGTACGAGAGAACTCAACTTTTACTTCGTTTATAAACATATATACCTTTGTTTTTTCTATAATTCTCAAATGAGTACAAAAAAAACTAGTGTCATTGTTTCGTTCTGTATTTCATCTATAATACGCAGCTTTTTGAATCATGTAAATATCGTTTCTCGTTTGGTTTTTATAAGCATTTTCCCGAACCCTTGTAAAACTGTGAAATTCGGCCGGTTTTTCTCGCATAGGCACCTCCATTTCGCCCGGCACTAAAAGGGTTAAGTCATCACATTTAAATTTCATCTTAATCGCTAGGACTTCTTCTGCACTGCATCGTTGTATGGCGAATGTGTGAATTATTTTTTGTAATGCGTTGAATTGTTGATGTGGGCGAAAAGATCTTGATGCTCAAAATGTTTGAGTGGCTAAATGCAAATTTTAGTAAAAATCTTGCAAACGTTGTTGAAATGTGTGATGAACATGATGAATAATCTAATCATAATTAAAAATGTGAAAAAACTGATATGGCATCGATGTATGGTATGTAATCATTGGCCAATTCTTCGATTTCTTCATAAAGACTCAACCCGTTGATCTCACAAATCGGCTTTTCTAGACCTTGCATTATATTTCTTCTTCTTGGGTTTATCGTAGTATATCCACCTTTCATCTCCAGTCACAATACGGTGGTTCCGGACGTGAAAAATCGCCTTTCGATATGCCTCGGTTTCAATTCATAACCTTACATTTGAATTAATCCATATTTTTTTATGGAACGAAAATTATTTGCTGAGTCACTCCCAATGATTTGCGGTTAATACGAATATCTACAAAAGCCTAAATTGGGGGCCCTCCTGTCGTAGTGGATAGAGTGCGACGCTCACACGCCGAAGGTCCAGGTTAGATTCCCCCCCGAACACCTCGAATTTTTCACGACACCACCTCTTTTGAGTTACACAGACAACACATAAGAGAAACCTGTTTTTGGAGCTGTTTTTCTCTGAAATATTTTTGACCACTTGTTCTTGCAAGATCTGGAAATTAACGTAAAATACTTTAAACAGCTGACCGTGCTCTTCTCATACTTCTCTAAGATTAAAAGGAGTAGGATTTGAAAAGTTAAAGTGTTAAAAAGTTAAAAGTGTTAAAGTAGCACGTCCAATTCGAGTTGTCAATTAAGATTTTAGCCTGAAAGGCCGTCTTTAATCGCCAAGTTACCGTGAACAAATTACGCAGATCTTTTAATCATATCATTTAATGTATTAAGACTTAATTTGGTGGTCGCCGTGGCGTAGTGGGTAGAGTGCGGCGCTCAAAAGCCGAAGGGTCTAGGTTCGACTCCCAGCTCAACACCAATTTTTCGAATTTTTCACGGCACCACCTCTTTCGAGCTGCTGTCAACACTCAAAGAGCAATAACTGTCTAAGAAAGCTTCTCAAACTTCGTCGTTCGCAGTCGGCAAAAAAACTGTAGGTCCCTTTACTCGTGAGAGAACAGTAGCCCGCACAACACGAGTAGTTGATGAGCAAGCTAGGCCCTGGTCCCCCTGTGGACTGTCACGCCAACAATTATTATTATTAACGTCGAAGAATTATGTCGCAATTGTATAGCGTCCTATTTAAGTGCATTTGAGTCACGCAGTTTTACCCGATTGGAACATTTTAGAAAATTAAAGAAGAACAATTGCCGTCATGGCGTAGTGATTAGAGTAGGGCACTTACACGGAGAATGTTAAGGTTCGATCCCCGACTGAACACCTCGAATTTTTCACGGCACAACCTCTTTCGAGCTGCTGACAACACTCAAAAATCAATAACTGTCAAAGAAACCTTCTCAAACTTCGCCGTTCGGAGTCGATAAAAACTATAAGGCCATTCTATTCGTGAAAGAAAGAAGCACGCACAACACGAGCGGTAACTGATAACAAAGCTAGGCTCTGGTCCTTCTATGGACTGTCGCGATTTACAATTATTATTTAAAGCCTCAAATTCCTCATCTTCGCAGTTTTTAAACTCGCCAAGACGCTCTTTATCTTCCATTGTAAAATCATTCCTTTTGAACCCTCTAGATACAAATGGAATAGATTCACTATAAACTTTTACATATATTCGATGGACTTCTGCTGCACTTTTCTTCCAATTAAAAAAAGAAAATTAAAGTTTTCCACTGTTACTATTTTTTAAGACAAACCCGCGCATTTTCTGAGATGTAAAAAAAAAACAATATTCTTCTCTTAAATAGATCCTGATGCGCACTTATTATTGCTGACAAATGTCACACCTTTCCAATGAACTACAATGATCATCAACTTTCAAGATCTGTCACAATTTGTAGTTGGACGAAGCAGATCGTATTTATTTGTACCCTCTGTATTGTATTGTCCAAAAGGCAACGTAATATTAAAATGGCAGCATTTTTTTTACTCTCATCTTAACTCTTCGAGTTCATGGCACTTGTCTACAGCTTTCAATTGGTGTTCTGGAATCTGGCTGGTAATTAATTCGTGCAGGAAGTGTCTGGTTAAAACTTTATTCAACAGAATGTCCAGTTTATAAAGTCTGACACATTTGTCTCAAAAACTTAAAGTTTACAGTTTGAAGGGGTCTGTCAGAACTTGCCCAACTTGTTGTTGATTGAAGTTTGCTCAGCTCTTTCGTAGCTCTCAGCCATAGCCTTAAAGTCTCAAAACAAAGTCTAAGTCCCGAGTGACTTGGAGCTGCATTCTGTGCATAAAAAATTGTTCATCTTAACTACAGATTATTTCTATACTTCCAAATAGGTTTCGAATCAGACAAAGGAATACACTTTGAAAACACTTGGCATAAACTTTGCCTTGCATAATAAAATGCAATCAACGTGTACTGTGATCAATTTTAGAACACTTCGAAGACGTCATTTTCATCGAGATGAAATCGATACCAATTTGTTCAATTCAATCATATTTTCATTCTCGTCCATCCCGCAAAACTCTGCCCCACTGTCCGCGCAAAGTTTCCCGACAAATCGAAAGTGAACCACTTTAGCCAACATCATTGCCTTGCATATTTATAGGCGTAATTCAATTATCCCTCCAATTATTGCTTCATATCTGTGCTGCAGAATACGCGACTAGGGCGTATTTCAATGGCACATGGTGAAGCCGTTGGTGGGAGGCAGTGTCGTCCTCGTCAACAACTTCGACTCATTCTCAATATATTCGCCTCCACGTTGACTGACTGAACTTGACACATTGGCATTAGAAACTAGAACAAACGACGGCACCTTATACACCCATTCGCCGCTCTTCCGTCTCTCCCCCTCATCGCACAATCACAACATGTGACGAGAATGAATTTAAATCGAATTAGTCAGACGGTCTGAAATAGACAGTTTCTGATGTGTGCTATGAATGTATCTGCGCCACAGACAAACGACGAATCGAATTATTCATCGATCCCGGGGGAGTCCCGTGAGGGGGGAAAGTTGGCTAAAGATTTGAATTTTACGCATCCATCTGACGACGTATCGGCTATCCGAAGGCTAAGACGATTGTGTGCGACGCAGTCAGACAAACTTCACCTTTTATGGCCGAAAGGTGTTCATGAATTGACTCGGTGTAGGTGATAGTGTTCCAAGTTGGGCAGCGATGAAAGCCAAGATCCTCCATCCGCACGAACTGATGTCAGGTGTGAAAGCCATAAAGAAGAGCGCAACGAAACCGATGATGTTGAGTCAGTGCCTTGCGATCTTTCGTTGCGCTGACAGATTTATCTGTCCGAAGTGACAGATTCATAAGACATCCATCCTTCGGTCTAAAAATAGCCGCGATTCGTCGAAGCGCGTCTCCCTTGGAATCGCATCCACCGGCTGACGATGCTTGGTATGTTGTCAAATAGACAGCGGAGACCGGCTTCATTAATTTTCCATGAATGACATTCTGCACTTAGGAGAACCGGCGTGTTCCGGTCGCATATGCCACTGCGGCGTACTCTACTCAGTTCCCTTATGTCGTGCCGCACTTAAGTGCAATTCCCTTAATGATCCGTTACGGGGTGACCTTCTCTTTCTCTCTCTGCGACTGGTGTGTATCGCGCATCAGGGCAGTGATCACGACAGCCAATGTCATTACGACTAGGAGTTGTCGTGGTGTCGTTGTCGTGTGCGTAGCCTTGTGTGCCTCCGACGCACGATGATGTTGTTTTTCGGTGCACAGGGTGGGTCGTTGTCGTCTACCAGTTCGCACATGATAATTGCTGTTGCCTGTCAGTGTGCGCAGCACTCGTTGTGTATATGTCAATTTTATTAAGATGAAATGACCCACACAAGATTCTCTCCTCTGATTTATTCATTCATTCCTTTTGCTGTCCTTCTTTTTTTGGTTTTCCTCTTTCTCACTTGACAAAGTTTATGCCAAATCAATTGATGTGCTCGGCTTTCGGACATATACGGTGGAGCTGTGATTAATTTCAGGAATTGGAGCAATGAAATAGAAAGCAGAAGTTTCGCTGTGAGATCCAGTGTCTATTGTTTTATATTTATATGTGTGCATGGCAATAGGTTCGATTTCTGTGAAAAATCATTGTAATTACAAAATAATTTGTTGTTCTGGACGCAAATGAAAATTGATCTGACAGTAAAGGAGGTTTATGGTGCCATCGCGGAAGGACATCTCGAACAGATCGTCACATCAGACAGGAAATCTTCAAGTATAGAACTTAGTCTACTTCAGTTCAGCGGTGAATAGTGACAATAACATTAATGCCCAATTAGTAAGTACTGGCAATTGGTGAGAAACCGTGTAGGCGGCAGAAGCATATTGGGTGAGGTGAGTATCATCCCGGGTTGCAACATATAGCAAACAAAGAAGAAAACGAAAATGGACGAAATTCGTTAAAATATCGGAAACCCTACATAATTTATTTTTTATTTATAAATATCTCCCTTCCGCCTTTTTGTCTTTTTAATTTTCCGGCTATGTACAAAGCGCTACAGAGCTCGTATCGGGTAATACTACACATCATTTGAAATGTCTTGACATAACCTACAAAACGGCGCTATGCATGATTAGTTCGGATATTGCGTTAAACAGCTATAGACGTGTAAACATGGAGTTCGCTAGTGACGAAATTCGCGCTATTTTAAAGGTTTCCTTTGTTAAAGGTAAATCTGCTAGCGAAACGGTGTTTTGTGGGATGGTACTCTATCACTTCGAACCGCGGAGAGCCGGTGAAAACGACACCATGGATAAGCCAGCCGGCGGAAGTCCTGTGACGACGAATATCAATCGAATCATGGAAATCATCGAGTTAGACCGGCATGTGGCATCTCGTGACATCGCCCAGGAGATGGGAGTTGGTCTTTTCTTCTAGTTGTGGCGCTAGAGTCCAGGGTGAACCTGGACCTCAACCAACATCCCTGTCCAGCCGGCACGATTCGTCGCCAGCTGCCTTCAGTTGCGCACTCCAAGTTGAGGTCCTTCTCAAACCATTTTAAACCATCTGCAGAAGGCTGGATGCAAAAAGAAGCTTGATGTTTGGGTGCCACATGATTTGACGCAAAAAAAAAAAAAAACGAATCGACGACTGCTATATGCTGCTGTAACGGAACGAACTCGACCCATTTTTGAAACGGATGGTGACTGGCGACGAAAAATGGATCACATACGACAATATCAAGCGAAACGGTCGTGGGTGAAGGCCCAATCGTCCCAAACAGTGCCCAAGCCGGGATTGACGGCCAGGAAGGTTTTGCTGTGTGTTTGGTGGAATTGGACGGGAATCATCCACTATGAGCTGCTCCCATATGGCCAGACGCTTAATTCTACCATCTACTGCGAACAACTGAACCGTTTAAAGCAGGCGATCGACAGAAGCGTCCAGAATTGATCAACAGGAAGGGTGTAGTGTTCCACCAGGACAACGCCAGACCACACATTTCGCTGATGACTCGTCAGAAGCTACAGGAGCTTGGGTGGGAGGTTCTATCGCATCCACCATATGGCCCGGACATACCGCCAAGGGATTACCACCTGTTTCTGCCCATGGTGAACGCCTTTGATGGTGTGAAGTTAAACTCAAATGAGGCTTATGAAAAGTGCCTGTCCGAGTTTTTCGTAAATAAGGAGGGGGCTTCAACACGGGTGGATTATTATGAAGTTGCCGTCTAGATGGATTAACAGATTTTCGAACAAAACGGCGCATATTTGAACTAAATCCGATCATTGTAACACATTTTATGAAGCATTGAATGAAGAGCAAAAAAGCGGAATGGAGATATTTGACAACCTCAATATGGGTGCTCCAACAAGAACGCAAGATTTCAATTTGGCGCCATTCGAATTGTCGCTTTTTGACATTTGAAAAAACTATTATTGTTTGTAAGTAGAAGATATAAGGTAAATAAAAGGAGCGCTACAGGAATGAACAGGCACATTCTCATTGTGAAATTGTTTTACCAAAATGGTGAAAGTTTTGCGGCTACAGTTCGTAAATTGCGACGAGGTCCATTTCCATCTTGATGGCTTCGTCAACAGGCAGAATTGTCGCATTTGGGGCGAGGAAAATCCTCGAATGATTTACGAGAAGCAAGTGCATTCTCAACGTGTCACTGTGTAATGTGAATTTTGGGCTGGAGGAATCATTGGACCTTTTTTCTTATGAAACTGAGCCAGGTCAAGCAAAAAAAATGAATGGTTTTCCGTATGATAATAATAACCAATTTTTTCGTCACTAGAATTGAAGAAATGAATGTGGAGGGGATGTGGTTTAATTTTTTTTTTATTTTATATTTTTTTTTCTTTTTTTTTTTTAAATAAAACACTAATTATTAATGGGAAAGTAAAACCATTTTATTCAAAGTATTGGCCATTGTTTTCTACACATTTTGACCACCTTTCTGGCAATTTGTGAATATCACTCCAATAAAATTGTTCGTCTTTCAAAGCAAACCAATCAGACACCCAATTTTCGACCTCCTCGTAGAAATCAAAGTGCTGCTCAGCCAATGCGTGTCATATCGATGAAAACAAATGGTAGTCGGAAGGAGTCAAGTCTGGTGAATACGGCGGGTGGGGTAGCTGCTTCCAGCCAAGTGCTTTGATTGTATCCTGAACCGGTTTTGCTTTGTGTGCAGGTGCATTGTCATGGAGCAAACTTACCTTGCCGTGTCTTCTGGGCCATTCTGGTCGTTTCTCGATCAATGCATGGTTCAAATTGATCATTTGTTGTCGGTAGCGATCAGTATTAACGGTTTCACCAGGTTTTACTAGCTCGTGGTCCAGCCCACCTTTCTGGTCCCACCAAACACACAGCATTGTCTTTTTGCCGAATCGATCTGGTTTTGCAGTCGATGTTGATGGTTGTCCCAGATTATCCCATGATTTTTTCAGTTTAGGATTCTTGAAATAAATCCGTTGTTCATCGCCAGTAACAATCCGATGCAAAACCGATTTTCTTTCGTGTCTTTGAAGCAATATTTCACAAGGGTCTTTCATTCAATTCATGTGGCACCCATTTTCCACACTGTTGGATCTTTCCCATAGCTTTTAAACGGTCAGAAATTGTTTGTTGTGCAACATTTAACAGTGCTGCCATTTGCTTTTGACTCAAAGTGTCATCTCCATCCAATATCGTTTGCAATTCGGCGCCTTCAAACTTTTTTGGTGGTCTTCCACGTTCTTCATTTCTCACATCAAAATCATTATTTCTGAACCGTTGAAACCATCTTTTGCATGTTGCTTCTGATAGAGCATGATCACCACATGCCTCGACAATCATTCGATGCGACTCTGCAGCACTTTTCTTCAAATTAAAACAAAAAATTAATGCTTTTCGCAAATCATCACTTTCTGGTAAAAAATTCGCCATTTTTAACACGATGAGAAAATATGTTGTTGTTTGTTCAATGACTTGATGTATGCTAAATATTTTTCACAGATGCAATAGCAAACAAACAGAAAAAATAAGGGCTCGTTCACCACAAATGTTCCCTATCGAGACATTTTTATCTTGACGCTCACTTCATATATGTATACCTGGTATATAACCATAGCTTCACCCCGATACCGAAAATATATTGAACGCCCCTCGTATGTTGTAAAATCATGAGGCGCAGAATTTGTTTTGATATATGCACATTTTTAATCGAGGTCGATATCGTCGAATTTTCTATTATTATGTATATAAATATATATATATATAATTATATATATAAATTTCTATTTAACTTATTTTTTTTAGCACTCCTCTCGCAGACTTTGATGAGCAATATGTTCTGAATTGGAAAATTAAGCTATTCTGTTGGGGGAGAAATTTCACTAAAACAAACATTTCAGCAACAGAACGATCGGAAGCACATAACAAAAGTTATCTAAGAGTGGTTAAAGGCTAAACATAAAATTGTTATTGGATGTACGGTGCAGCCTTCTTATATCAGTCGACTCTACTCAACCTCTGGATAGGTAATACGTGAAAAGTGCAATACTGCGGTTGTGCTTTTCACAGGAAAAAAAAGCTTGCTCATCAACTACTCATGTTGTGCGCGCTGTTGTTCTCTCACGAGTAAAACCTTTAGTAAATTGTTTTAATGTTGCTTTAGTTTCGGTTCACAACTTTGAAACATACCTACTGCTCAGTGTTTTTTTAATTTTCAACAATGTGCTTTTAGGACATAGAAAAAAGTCTTTAAAAACCCTCCGGGATATTGTCTTACAGTATCATCCAAACTGGAGAACAGTGAAATCCATTTTACTTATCGACTCCCATTTTACTCCCACAGAATGAAGTTCTTTGAGGCATAATTGCCTTTAAGTTCAAATACCAACGACAAAAGAGTTCGAATTGTGTACCCGCAAAAGCAATTAAACCTATTCTGGGAATTTTCACTTCAAGATTAATTTTGAATCTTGTATGTGGCCGAAGTGGAGTAGTGGGTAGAGTGCGACGCTCACACGCCGAAGGGTCTAGGTTCGATTCCCAGCTGAACACCTCGAATTTTTCATGCCACCACCCCTTTCGAGTCGCTGACAACACTCAAAGAGTAATAACTGTCTAAGAAAGCTTCTCAAACTTCGGTCTTCGCAGTCAGCAAGAAACTGCAGGTCGATTCTATTCGTGAGAGAACAGTAGCGCGCACAACACGAGTAGTTGATGAGCAACCTAGGCCTTGGCCCCCCTGTGGACTGTCGCGTCAACAATTATTATTATAACTGTGTGTTCTAAGTGTTGGGTGCCTTCCATTGTCAGTCTAAAAAGTGGTCCATATTGGAGCTTTTCACGATAGATGGACAAATTTGTAGAAAATTGATGCGTGCTCTCTGTTGATAACAACCAACATGATGTAGCCCAACTAAAGTTGGTCTTGTTGTGCATGTGCTAGCATTGCGAACTAGAGAACAATCCACTCTAAGCACTAGATTCAAGGTGGACTGTTTTCTTGTTTAGGAAAACATAAAAGGTAATTTTACAATCCGCAAAGGAGGAAGTGTGGAACTAGTTTTTCAAGCATTTCCTTGGTGCATCCAGAGAGCTGTTGAGGACTGAGAGACCACTTGGGCTCTTTAAACAACGAACTGTTGTACGAATTTACTGATTAAAAGAAGCAAGAATCGAGAATTCTCATCGGCTGTTTGTAAAATTCAGATAATTATCCTCCTTATACTCTCAAATCCTGTCACACTCTCAAGCAGTTATCTTTTTGAAATTAATTAACTTCGTAAACACATAGCTTACCTGGAATTTTTCCTTAAACATTTAAAATTTTCCTTTTTGGACTATGATCTGTTCAAAATACTTATCAAATTATCAAACGTAAAGTATGTTGGCCTACTCTTGCCGCACAAACATTGTTTTTGACTACCACGCAGCTTTATTACTAATTGATATGCCATTCAATTACAATCCTAATCTTATAAAAAAAAACGAAAGTTCCGCAATGAAAACAATTTGCTTGCATAAGTTTGATTTATAGGTGTTTCCCACGTCGAGTGCGCGTAGTTTTCAAGAACTTCAAACACCTCCAACGGAATTAAGCAAATACAGCCACAGTCACCGACCTTATTCAGATTAGATGCGTGGTGTAAACAACCTCGAACCGCTTTTTCCTACAAAATAGAGCACAACCTCTGTAGAACAACATCTATGATGGGCATTCTCCAACAGCATCTTCTGCAATCATAAGCATACAAACGGAGTCAGGTATCCAAGTCACTCTGAGCGTTATCTATCCCATGACCCATGTAATCGCTGTCAACTCTGCGGTGTAAGCATATCAACCGTCACGCGGTTAACGACCACACGAGTTCCTTCTCTCACTCACAGTTAAACCCACAACTAAATGTCTCGTAGAAAATGAAAAACCACCCAATACACACACCATCTACGGTCTCATAGTTGCCGTCGTTGTCGCCGCGTCAACTTCCAAGAGATCAACCCGAACGTAGTAAACACTAGAAGCAGCAGGGCGCCCAAGTACCGGGGGTTGCTACGCACACGATGACTCCTCCGCTTCGGCTGCTGCTGTTGCTGGTCCGCGATCATTCCTCTTGATGTCAGCCACAAGCAGACAGTCGTTTGGCGCACTCAAGTTCACAATTCACAGAGCCGTCTATTAGTCGTGTTCGCTATGAATTAGAGTTTTACGAGCGCGAGAGACAAAATCGAGAAGCGGTCAAAAAAAAAAAAAAAAAAACAAAACAACAAACGAACAACAGAAAGAAATCAAAACAAATTTTGTGTGTCGTGCGAATTTTCAAACTTTTCACAGTCTCATTTTGAATTTTGAAAAATCCTATTCGAATTTCGCGTGTGCGCCCCAATAACCGAGGCAAGGGAAGGTGTTTTTCTATCATCTCTTAGTGTACGTGTAAACATCATCGTCCTAAAAATAAATAATTTTGACTTTTACTACGTTTTTGAAGTGGATTTTTTTTCGATTTCGATTTTTTTTGGCGTTTAAATAAATTATGTGATGTGGCGCAATCAGTGCGAATGAAAACAAAAGTTTCCACTTTCCTTTCAAAACATTAGTCGTTTTCGATGCTCGTAGTATATCGAATTTCAGTTGGCGAGCGTGCCGTATAGCGTGGAAATAAATTGCAAATTGAATCGAGTCGAAATCGAAATCTCAGCTAGAGTGATAAGAGTTTAATTCGCGCAGAGCCTCGATAAACGCGCCGGCTTACACTGTGGAAACAAGAAATCATCCCATTGGCGATTTCAGCGATCCGTGTTTTTGCTGTTTGATGTCCTGGAGTTGTGTTCGATTCTGAATATGGATTGTATTGTTTCGAAGACGTTTGCTAATGCGTTTCTTTTGTAAAGACCGGGCCTTGAACCTTGTTTGGCCTTTTTCCAATTGAAAGGTTGTGTTCTTTGTTGGAGAAATGAGATATCTTAAACTTTGACTTCATTTAGGTCCAAAAAAGTTCTCTTGGCCACGATGCCATAAATACTTTGTTGTGAGTTCTTTTCCGTACTAAAGTGGCGTATAAAATGCTCATTTTGAAGGATATTGTCTTCATTTCGTCTTCCACGCAAGCAGGACGACTGACGCAGAATTATTTTGAAGATACCAAGTGCTCCTTCTGCTGTTTTACTAGTCGCTTAACATTCTGTTCTGAATAGGAATAATGGAATAAATATAAGCGCATTTGTCTAACATGACGTTGGTCCTGTAGGGATGCTCAGATTACTTTATTTCACAAAAAAAAAGGATTTGCTTTAAATTTACAAGGTGACATCAAAGATCTTGCAAAAACAACGTTTCTTCCCAAATTTTGTTATTTTAATTGAACCGGTTCTGTAATTCGGTCCTGTGATCGTGTTTTTCTTCTCCAATCGCTTTCAATGGCGACGTGGTAAGCCCAGAAAAAGTGTGGTTACCGCCTTCTTCAACAATACGAGCTGTACCGTCTTTGTCTATTTTCGAGCAGTTTGGCTGTTCCATTTTTCGACGTTTCCTTAACCTCTGATGTGTAGCTGGATAAGGTCCACTTTTTCGACTATTGGTCTTTGATATGTAGCTAGCGTTAGGTCTACTATTTCCACGATTCCTTGATCTCTGATTGAAGCTGCGTCAAGTCAAATTTTTCGACGGTTCCTTGATATCTGATGTGTAGCATGGCGAAGTGCACTTTTTGGATGGTTCCTTGATCTCTGATGTGTTGCTGGGTAAAGTCATCTTTTTGGACGGCTCCTTGATCTCTGGTGTGTAGCTGGCTGAACTCAACTTTTTCGACTGTTCCTTGATCTCTGATGCGTAGCTAGTGAAGTCTACTTTTTGGATAGTTCCATGATCTCTGACGTGTAGCATGGCGAAGTCCACTTTTTGGATGGTTCCTCGATCTCTGATGTGTTGCGAAGTCCACTTTTCTGACGATTCCTTGATCTCTGATGGGTAGGTAAGTGACGTCATCTTTTTCGACGGTTCCTTGATCTCTGACGTGTAGCATGGCGAAGTCCACTTTTTGGATGGTTCCTCGATCTCTGATGTGTTGCGAAGTCCACTTTTCTGACGATTCCTTGATGGGTAGGTAAGTGAAGTCATCTTTTTCGACGGTTCCTTGATCTCTGACGTGTAGCATGGCGAAGTCCACTTTTTGGATGGTTTCTTGATCTCTAATGTGTTGCTGGGTAAAGTCAACTTTTTCGACGGTTCCTTGATCTTTGGTGTGTAGCTAGGTGAAGTTCACTTTTCCGATAGTTCCTCGATCTCTTATGTGTAGTTGGATGAAGTTAATTTTTTATGGTTTTTTGGTCATTGATGTGTGGATGGCTGATGGTTTCTTGAACTCTTTTGTCAATAGATTTATAGTCGTAGAGCGACACAGAAACTCGCTTGCGCATAAACAACGTCAAGCACTGGTTGGAATGGCCCGACACTTAGCATTTATTGACCAGATGATCTGAAGGAGGGGCCTATTGCGCAAACAGCTTTCTCATGCCAGACGTGTCGTGCAGGAATTCGTCCTAAGGGATTTTTGAGATATACCTTGTCAAAGATGGCTCGTACACATTCAATCAGCGGTCTGTCCAATCGTAATCGTTGCTCTTTGACACAAAAAGCTAAGTGGTAGCCGTTTCCCAAACAGCAATTTTTTCTGTCGAAGGAGAAAAGTCGCCGTAAACTTCATCCAAGCGCTTTCTCTTTCTAAAACTAGTTTAGTATCGAATATTGAAAACCCAATCTTTTTCCCTTATTCTACCCAAATGATCCAAACAGTCAAAGAAGAACCACATTCTTCACCAAAAATGGAACAGAACTTGGTCAAATAACCGACTAAAAGAAAATCCAAATGACAGCCCAGTTATATGTTGCCATTTTGTGCGGTGGAGACAGCAACTCAGTTCATGCTCTACATGAGTTCTCACGAAAATTAAGTACTTCTTCCTTATGTGCAGCCTATATGACACAGTGTCAGCAATTAATTGGCGCCAGCCGCAAACTCTAATTGTTTGAAGCGAAAACTGTTGACGCGTTTACGCCCGATCGAACAGTGACCCTAGTGGGAAGACACAAATTCACTCGGTGGTCCGAGCAGGACGGAACAAATACATTCGGTGACTCGAGTCTAAAACAAACAAAAAATGTGTTGTCTATTTTTGCGACAATTCAAATCAACATGTGACGCCTTTTTTGCTATTTCTGGTGAACAAATTTGTAGGTTGGCATGGAGCCGAAAATAATTTTTGTGTAAATGCAATTTTTGAGACACCAGTTGGCTCAGTTTGCTTCTTGAGTCTGAGAAGTCAAGACTGCATTTGTTAGTCGGCAGAAACGAATCTTTCAATCCGTCATGCAGGTTTTGCATCTCCTACGAGAATAATGCAAAACTTGAATGTTGACTTACAGTTCAGGTGTATACAAATGAGTACAGAATTGCAATTTCCGCTCTGCTTGATTTGATTTGCTCAAGTCCTTTCAAGTATAATGAATTCCGGTTACGAGGGTTTCATTTTATATTTCGGGATTAGAGAACAAAAACAAATATTAATCATCAAAAATAGTTTTATTGTTTTTCAAAATATTCCCCATTGAGATCTATACACTTTTGCATGCGTTTGAACCAATTGTCGAAGCACTTTTGCCACTCTGATTGAGGTATCTCCAAAACATGCATTCTGAACGCATCAACTGCTTCTTCAGGTTTCGAAAAACGTTGACCTCTCATTTTATTTTCTAGGTACGGGAATTAAAAGAAGACACTCGGTGCCAAGTCAGGACTATATTGCGGACGGCACATCAAATCGATGTTTCGACTGCTCAAAAATGCAGTTGTTTGAGCCGATGTGTGAGAGCTCGCATTGTCGTGGTGAGGAGTGATCTCTCTTCGGCGGTTGGTTTTCCTCATTTCTTCGAAGACAACTGGCAAACAAATGATTGTGTACCGCTCAGAATTGACTGTTCTGCGTTGTTGCGACATGTCCACTTTTTCCGAAATAACAGGCGACCATTTGCTTGGTAGTGGCAAGCAACTTTTGTTGGATTTGGCTCAATTTGAAACAACCATACAGTCGACTGCTGTTTACTTTCGGGCTCATATGTGTAAATCTACGATTCATGTCACGATGTCAAAGACGTGTTTCGAAGCACCGCCATCGTATTTTTGGAGCATTTTTTCCGACCAATCGACACGACTTTGTTTTTCAGCGATTGACAAATTGTATAGGATCCAACGCGAACAAATTTTTTTGACGGTCTAATGTTCATGCAATATTGAATGTATGCTGGTTCCACTAATGCCTAAGGTTGTGTCAATCTCACGAATGGTTACATGACGATCTTGCAATATCAGTTTTCG
Organism: Eristalinus aeneus; assembly: GCA_955652365.1. Lineage (NCBI taxonomy): Eukaryota > Metazoa > Arthropoda > Insecta > Diptera > Syrphidae > Eristalinus > Eristalinus aeneus. The sequence goes on along the minus strand of OY019131.1, from coordinate 27,881,456 downwards.
CACAGCATCAATGGTTTCCGGAACAACAACTGATTTTGGACGACCTTCACGAAATTCGTCTTGGAATGAACTACGACCTCGGTTGAATTCACCATACCTTCGATAAACACTGGTCCTTGATGGAGCTTCATCGCCAAAAATTGAATGAAGTTCATCGATGCACTGTTGTTGAGTTAATCCACGTCGAAAGTTATAAAAAATAATCGCACGAAAATTTTCACGATTTAGTTAATTTTTTTGGGCGAGATGAATCTTTTAAGTTACTGTAAACAACACAAATAGCGCTCGTATGTCAAATCGTTCTGAGTACGTATAACCTCAAAAATGTCAAACTTTATGATAGAGCTGGCAGTTGCAAGATTGCAACACTAGAGTTGCCCAACCCCGAAATATAAAAGGCAATCTTCGTAACAGACAAACGCCTTCTTCAGATTTTGTTTTTTTGTGCTCCGAGCACAATGTATTTAAAATGCAAAAAGTTAGAAAGAGACAGTAGTCAAAAATGAATCAGAATATTGATTAAATTCCATGGCCAACGCTTCTTTTTCATTGATGGACCAGCTTCTCACTTAAAATTGTTGATTTCTTGTTGATGCTTCTTGAGGTAACATTGGTTTCACTGTTTTTGTTCTTTTTTCGGTCAAGGAAACTCGTCAGTTGATCTTCACAAAGCAGATTTGTTTTTTGTAAAACTCTAATCACATCTGTCATTATTTGAAATTTCTTGCCATCTTGTCACAAACACTCAAGTCTCTAAATAACTTTCTTGGAATTAAAATGAAATCAACTCAACAAGACACAACGAACAGTCCCACATCTCAACGGGGTCACTTAGATCGCTTTGCTGATGGAATGATTGTCACACTGTTTGGCGCATCTAATTGCAGGAAAATGAAAAAATTGTCCCATGCCCGCTCGGCATGTCGCATTCGAAGAGTCATTGAAATGAAAATTGCCATAAAATTATGGCGGGAAACCTCCCCGTTGACTTTGTGCATTCATTGTAGGTTCCCATATTACCTGCTGATCTCTGTGCTCATTCAGTCGAGCACTTTGTTGTCAACTTGGAGTGATTTCTGTGAGTGATTGTTTACGTCCTTGGATTTTCCACCAGACTGCGTGCAAATATTTGTCACTATTTTGGATTTGATTGATGATTGTGGAGAAGAGTGACTTTAGTTAGCAAAAATATTTGTTTTCGGTAAACTGATGAGGGACGTCAAAAGTGTGTGGAAACAAAATAAACCAAGCATTGGAATTTGTTTTTTTGGAAAAGGGTTAAGTTCGACTATTGCTTCTTTGTTTTCACTGGCAGGTGACATTACACTTGATGATTGTTATTACAGTTAATGAATTATGTGGATCACTGTGTTTGAATACACAGTCTGTCCTTCTGTTTTTTTTATCGTATTTACATGATTATTAATTGGAAAGTTGAAAGAAAAAAACACACATTGTGACAAAAGTACAATTTTTTTAACAGACAGTTTTGAAAGGACCAGAATATCTGAGGGGCCGCTGTGGCATAGTGGGAATTGTGAAACATTCACAAGCCGAAGGTTCCAGGTTGGATTTTCGGACTTAACACCTTGCCTTTTTCACGGCTGACAACATTCATAGTGATGAAAGCTGTCTGCGAAAAATTGTCTCAAATTTCTCCGTTCAGGGTCGGTACATAATTGCAGGTACTTTTTAATCGTGAGGAAACTGTAGCGCGTACAACACGGGTTGTTCAATCTCAAAGCAACATTACTCTGTCGCCCGTCCAAAAGCTTTATTGTGCTTTCTACTGGCTAACTTTCAACAAGTGTTTCAATATATTTGGTGGTAGAGTGCGACAGTCACACGCAGAAAATCTGGGTTCGATTCCCGGTTCAACATCTCGAATTTTTCACGGCACTACCTCTTTCGAATTGTTAACAGCACTCAAAGATTAATACAGTCTAAGAAAAAGCTTCCCAAAACTTCACCGTTCAGAGTCGTCACATAATTGCAGGTCCCTCCTACTCGTGAGAGAAAAGTAGCCCGCACAACACGAGTAGTTGATATGCAAGCTAAGTTCTGGTCCCCTGTGAAGTGTCGCGACATACAGTTATTATTATTCAATATATTCGCAAATATTTGTGCTTGGCAGTATCTTCCAATATATTGACCTTCTTGGATAGACGTTCCTATGTTTCGTTTAATGTAAAGTGCAGTAGATCGTGATGCAATAAACACATTTTGAACGAAAGAGAGTTATGTGAACTAAGCACTCTCAGAAATCCTTTGAAAACGTTGCGTGTTCTTATCGTCAAAGCAAATATTTATAATGTATTTTTAAATTGAAAAGATTAAGTTAAAATTTTGCATTATACTGGAAATTTCTTCGGAAACTAGAAAGTAGATGAAGACTACATCACCTTCTGTATACAACAAATCGCACATACACATGACAGAAGCAACAATGTGGCAAAAGTTTCCATTCCATCGACTTTAGTAATTATACCAATTTACAGCTTCTCCGATGATCTCAAAATCAAGTCCAAAGAGAGCATCTGCTAACTAGAATCTAACAATATATAGGGCGTACATCCGTCCAAAAGCTTGAGTATAGCGCTCCTATCTGGGTTGGTGCACCTAAGACGTCTCTGTACCTACTAATGGGTGTCGCAACAAAATGCGAAATTCGAATTGTCATTGTTTGACATTTGAACAACTATTGTTTGTTAGTAGAAGGTATAAGGTTAATAAAAATGGAGCGCTACACGAATGAACAGCGCATTCTCATTGTGTTTAACCAAAATGGTGAAAGTTTTGCGGCTACAGTTCGTAAATTGCGACGAGGTGAATTTCCATCTTGATGGCTTCATCAATAAGCAGAATTGTCGCATTTAATAATAATAATTAATAATAATAATAATTGCTGGCGCTACCGTCCAAAGGGGGACCAGGGCCTAGCTTGCTCATCAACTACTTGTATTGTGCGCGCTACTGTTCTCTCACGAGTAGAAGGGACCTACAGTTTTTTGTCGACGGCGGCCGACGGCGAGATTTGAGAAGCTTTCTTAGACAGTTATTACTCTTTGAGTGTTGTCAGCAGCTCGAAAGAGGTGGTGCCGTGAAATATTAGAAAAATTGGTGTTGAACTGGGAGTCGAACCTAGACCCTTCGGCGTGTGAGCGTCGCACTCTACCCACTACGTAACGGTGACCACAATTGTCGTATTTGGGGCGAGTTAAATCCTGGAGTGATTCACGAGAAGCAAATGCATCCTCAACTTGTCACTGTGTGGTGTAGATTTTGGGCTGGAGGAATCATTGGACCTTTTTTATGGAAATGAGTCAGGGCAGGCGCAAACAGTCTATGTTGTTCAGTATCGTGAAATGATAACCAATCTTTTCGTGCCTAGAATTGAAGACATGAATGTGGAGGGGATGTGGTTTCAACAAGACATCGCTGCATCTCATACAGCCAGAGAAACAATTCAATTGCTGCATCAGTCATTTCCCGGTCGTGTTGTTTCGCGTTTTGGAGACCAGAATTGGCCGCCTAGATCGTGTGATTTAACACCATTGGACTTTTTTCTTTGGGTTTTTTTGAAGTCGATGGTATATGCGAATAAGCCGACGACGACTCAATCCTTACAAGAGGAAATTGGACCCTGCATTAATGACATACCGCAGCATTTATGCAAAGCGGACATTGAAAATTTCATTAAAAGATCGCGTATGTGCCAGCAAAGGCGCGGCGGTTATCTGACCGATGTGTTATTCTACACAAAACTGTCTACTTTACGATAGAATAAAGAATTCACGATTTTTTTTTTGTTGAAAATTTAAATCTTGCGTTCTTGTTGAGAAACCCTTTAGATAGAATTCAACAGCGAGCTATATAACTTATTGCTGATAAGTTATAGTCAATTGACTCGCTAGAACATCGACGAAATGTTGCGTCTCTATCACTATTTGATCACTATTTCAACAAAAAATGCTCGAATGAGTTAGCCAGCTGCATTTCTCCCCTTCAAGAATTCACCGGCAATATCCGCCTCTCTAAGACTGTTCACCCGTTCACCCTTAAGCCCACCTTCGAACGTACAGTTAAGTTTAGAGACTCGTTCTTCAGCAGCACCACGCAAATATGGAATGCTCTTCCCAGTCCAACTTTTACCCTCTATTACGACTCATAGGCATTTAAAACCAATGTACATCGTTACCTCCGTCGCCTCTCTTTCTTTATACCCTCTACCCGTGCTGTAACTTAATTCCAATCACTTAAGCGTATACACAAAACCTTTAGAGCACGCCAATTATAAAAAAAGAAGATCGACAACTTATTACTTTTCTTTATTGAAATGTCTTTGTGAAGTTATCTCTTCTTTTCCACTTTCGGCACCATGTTTTCCAACATTTACAACTTGTTCCCCTTAATTTTCTTTGCTAAATGTTCATTGTGTCCTTTTTTTGAACATTCGTCACGTTGCGAGACGATCACTGCCTCATTACAAGTGGCAGTTTTTTTGTTTATTAGTTTGTTTGCTAGATGCCCACTAGTTGAGGACTGCTTTCGTAGAAAAATTGTACTTTTTGTTTACATATCTGTGGTCTTATAAATCCTTACACAAGGTATTAAAAAGTCTGCGACCTGCCCGTTGTTTTTATAAAATTGCCACATTTGTATTACCTGAAATGCATTTTAAAGTTTGTTTGGTCATACCATCGTGATGCCGTGAAATTGTATGTTTGTTTTACGATTTCTGCAATGTTTCCTCTCATCCTGCTTGACTTTGTTGTAGTTTTTAGGTCATTACGTTGCTGGACTTCACCCTATTTCTGTGATGTTTCTTAAGACTATTCAACACAATCACTTTTATACGCCTTACTAAGCATTCCTCTTTTCCGTTTGTAGCTTGAGACTGACGATGGCAATACTTTGTAAAAAGGGACTTGGTATTCTGGTTCGTCTTGTCGTGTTTCTTGAGCACATTGTGCGTGGGCTAACGAAAACAAATTTCTAATTTGAAATCGACTTACACACCTAGAAAAGAAAACAAAAGAAAAACATTAGCGGCGACATTTTTCGCAGCAAAATCGGTACACATTATATGTATGTTCGATAGCATGATAGTCCACAAGGAGACCAGGGTATAGCTTCCTCCTCAATTACTCGTTGAGCGCGCTTCTGTTCTTCCACGAGTAGAAGGGACCCATAATTATTTTAAGGACTTCAAATGACGAATTTTGAGAAGAGAAGTGAACAGTTTTTGAGTGTTGTTAACAGTTCTGAGGAGGTGGGGCTGTGAAAAATGTGAGGTCAAGTCAGTCGGCGTGTGAATGTCCAGTCTGAATATCGACTATGGTCCTTTTTCGTGTAGTTGTCGCACTCTACCCACTCCGCTGCGACGACCACATTTCTCTTTACCACCTTTTGTTACATCTGTAAAGTGAGACGTAACTTATCTCCTTAAAGCAACTTTTCAAATTCGAAACCAAAAGAATCCAGAGAAAAAAAATTGGGTATAGCAGCGAATAGCAGCCTCTATCAGTGTTGTAACCGCGGTCTCTTTTATTGTTATGGAAGGTGGTTTTCCTTGAAAAATAGGTCTGTTCTATTTCTAGAAGTTAGCGTCGAATCGGTCACATATTTTGGTAGAGGAAAGCTTTGTGCCAGTTATACCCTACGGTCGATCATACTTCGTGTATCCTATAGAACAGTGGCTATTATATTTACTTTTCTTGGGGTTTTAAGGTTCCTTGTCTTTGTTATGTAGCCGTAGATCCACCAAACCATCAGACAGTACTCTGTTCTCATCGCTATGCTTGTTCTCTAGAGTGACAAGAACCGTACATTCACTGTGAAGATGCTTCCGTTATGTCCAAAACTTCATGCAGAATATGATCATCGCGGGATTTTAACTTTCGCTCTCACTCATCGATGTCGCATACTTGCAATTGCTGATTTTTCTATACAGAATCGTGAGTTTTTGTCAAAGCTGTCCATGACAAATGTTTTCGGGCCACGTTCTTAACATAAAGCTACCACTGTACAAAATATTTAAACACGAATCGACTGCTTAAAATCTCCTTGCCAAAAACATGAAAAGTCTGGATTCACTTTGGCTGTTATCAATAATAATAACTGTATGTCGCCACACTCCAGAGGAGATCAGGGCCTAGCTTGCTTATCAACTACTCGTGTTGTGCGCGCTACTTTCTTTCACGAGTAAAAGGGCTCTACAGTTTTTTACCGACTCCGAACGTCGAAGTTTGAGAAGGTTTCTTTGACAGTTATTACTCTATGAGTGTTGCCAACAGCTAGAAAGAAGAGGTGCCGTGCAAAATTTGTGGTGTGAGGACATTTTGCGTGTGAGTGTCGCACTCCAACCACTACGCCATGGCCGCAATTCTTCTGTAATTGTTCTTCTTTAATTTTCTAAAATTTTCCAATTGGGTAAAATTAAAAAAAAATACACAAAACGATTTTAAATTAATACGCCAACGACCACTGCGAGCTGTAGACAAGAATGTCCACAGATATTCTAACTTCTTGTTTGAACATATTCCTTCCTGGCCGCCGTGGCGCAGTGGATAGAGTGCGACGCTCACACGCCGAAGGGTCTAGGTTCGATTCCCAGCTCTACACGAATTGTTTGAATTTTTCACGGCACCACCTCTTTCGATCTGTTGACAACACTCAAAGAGTAATAACTGTCTAAGAAAGTTTCTCAAACTTTGCCATTCAGAATCGGCAAAAAACTGAAGGTCCTTTCTACTCGTGAGAGAACAGTAGCGCGCACAACACGAGTAGTTGATGCGCAAGCTACCAGGTATTCCGGTATAAAATGAAAATAAAACACTAATTATTAATGGGAAAGTAAAAACATTTTATCCAAAGTATTGGCCATTGTTTTCTACACATTTTGACCACCTTTTTGGCAATTTGTCAATGCCACGCCAATATAATTGTTCGTCTTTTTAAGCAAACCAATCAGACACCCAATTTTCGACCTCCTCGCAGGAATCAAAGTGCTGCTCAGCCAATGCGTGTCCCATCGATGAAAACAAATGGTAGTCGGAAGGAGTCAAGTCTGGTGAATACGGCGGGTGGGGAAGCTGCTTCCAGCCAAGTGCTTTGATTGTATCCTGAACCGGTTTTGCTTTGTGTGCAGGTGCATTGTCATGGAGCAAAATTACCTTGCTGTGTCCTCTGATCCATTCTGGTCGTTTCTCGATCAATGCATGGTTCAAATTGATCATTTGTTGTCGGTAGCGACCAGTATTAACGGTTTCACAAGGTTTTAGGTAGGTTTAGGTGCTCGTGTTTGGTTCCACCAAACACACAGCATTGTCTTCTTGCCGAATCGATTTGGTTTTGCAGTCGATGTTGATGGTTGTTCCAAATTAACCCATGATTTTTTCAGTTTAGGATTCTCAAAATAAATCCATTTTATATCGCCAGTAACAATCCGATGCAAAACCGATTTTCTTTCGTGTCTTTGAAGCAAAATTTCACAAGTGTTTTTTCGGTTTTCCGTCTGTCTTTCATTCAATTCATGTGACACCCATTTTCCACACTTTTGGATCTTCCCCATAGCTTTTAAATAATCATAAATTGTTTGTTGTGTAACATTTAACATTCCTGCCATTTGCTTTTGACTCAAAGTGTCATCTCCATCCAATATCGTTTGCAATTCGGTGCCTTCAAACTTTTTTGGTGGTCTTACACGTTCTTCATTTCTCAAATCAAAATCATTATTTCTGAACCGTTGAAACCATCTTTTACATGTTGCTTCTGATAGAGCATGATCACCATATGCCTCGACAAGCAATCGATGCGACTCTGTAGCACTTTTCTTCATTTTTTAGATGATGAAAAAATATGTTGCTGTCTGTTCAATGAGTTGATGTATACTAAATATTTTCACAGATGTCATAGCAAAAAAAAATAAGGACTCGTTCAAAACAAATGTTTCCTATCGAGACATTTGTATCTTGACGCTCACTTCATGTCGGTGTACCTGGAAGGACCTGGTCCCCCCGTGGACTGTTGTGCCAACAATTATTATAATTATGTTTCAATTTCAATATCATTTAAAAATTATATCTGCCGTCACAACTATATACATTTGTTAAGTTAGGCTGGTATAACTCGTGGGCAGACCAAGAGATCACTCTGGCCATTGTGTGGTAAGGTAATGCGTTCTTTGACCGTTTCCTTTCTATCTAAACGTTCGTTATGTCATTTCGAAATCATGTCACCAATACAGCAAACCTTTCGTTCAAGTTTACCTCTCAAAAACATTCCTTAAATAGGCTGAAGTCGAGTGACATTGACGGAATGACAATATTGTTGTGAACTAGTAACTACTGCAGAAATGGGTGTGTAACAGCTAAGGTCAAGTTCACCATTCCCTTTCTTATAATATTTTTTTTACGTACGTTTATGACTTTTGCAAGCCCCCCAAACATTCCCTTGTATGTTCACAAGCGAGATGTCTTGGTATTTCATACGTCCATCTCGGGCACCACCCACTACACTCGTGCCCGCCTGCCAAAATAGGCAAGGCACCGCCATTCACCGGTCAGCCTACAAGACAATCACTGCTCTGCATAATGTAATTCAGACTCAAGAACAGAATTCCATTCAAATCAATCCATCGTGGGAAGTCAACAATGGGATGGTTTCTTGATTCCGTAATAACCGTAAAAACAACTCAAATCCAATTCTATCCAAAATGACGCGCGTAGTTAAAGAGATTAATAAGAGACGACAGGTCCAGGAAACGTCAAAAATCAGCAACAGAAACAGCAAAAAAACATGTCAGCCAAACTGGTGTCGTCGTCGTTCAAGAGCTCACTGAACGACTTCCAAGTGGGTGAATTCGAGAGACGTTTAGGTAAGTGGACTGGTCGTGAGTGGGTGCGGTAGCGCATCCCACTCACAATGTCATCGCGCCGCGAAGCGATGTTGAACCCCAGCGTCCATGGATGGTTTCTGGTGCGATATCAGGGTATCGTCGGCTGCGCTAATTAAAATCAATTTAACAACGAACGCCTGCGTGTGCTGCTGCACATGGTGTTTCTTCGGGGCACAATGGGATTAACTGCTTCAATTGAATTCATGTATTTGTCACATTAATTGAGATCAATCGCACAGTGTTCGCCCGAGGAGTTGTAAGTCATTTGGAGCCGTTAACTTCCGGGGAGAAGAATGAATATACAACTGGAATGGCGGCTTAAGATTGTCTCGTTCACCGAACGTAATTGGAGATTTTAAACGAGGGCTTTGTTAAAGAATTTTTTGATTTATTACTGCATTTGTTAAAAACCTGGTCTGTCTAGACTCAAATATTACTACAGTTAATAAGTTCGTGACAACAAAACTCATGATTTTCAGTCATAACCTTGAGATGAGACGAAGGTGAATGTCTATTCATATAATAATAATTGTTCGCGCGACAGTCCGCAGGGGGACCAGGGCCTAGCTTGCTCATCAACTACTCGGGTTGTGAGCGCTACTGTTCTCTCGCGAGTAGAAGGGACCTTAATTTTTTGCCGACTCCGAACGGCGAAATTTGAGAAACTTTCTTAGACAGTTAGTACTCTTTGAGTGTTGTCAGCAGCTCGAAAGAGGTGGTGCCGTGAAAAATTCGAGGTGTTCAGTCGGGAATCGAACCTAGATCCTTCGGCGTGTGAGCGTCGCACTCTACCCACTACACCATGGCGGCCACAGTCTATTCGTATACGGATCAGATTAATTTCATTTGGCTTGTGCCGCGTGCATCTCTGAGTTGACGATTCTAACTTCGACGAAAATACATAAAAATAGTGTAGGAGAATTTATTGCTTCAAGTGAGGCAACCCACAGGCGGCAAATATAAAATGAATTTAAAAACGATTAAAAAGAGAGAGAGACGAGGATGCCTAACTCATAGTCTTTCAATGCCGGTATCTCGTCTTTTTCTCTTTTTTCTCTTGTATATTTTCGATCCTTTAGCGCGCGCCAGAAATACAAAAAAAGTGCGTTGATCGATAGTGTAGTGTGTCCGTATTAGTTTATAACTAGTGATGGGGACCTAGATTTAAAGCCAAACCCGGACGGAAGTCAAAACAAGCTCTGGGGAAGTGAAGCCGTGAATGATCAGAAATGTTCAAAGTTTACGTTATAATTCAGAAGCGAAAGCAGCTTAAGACCCGATATACTTGCCCACTATTCTACGAGAATCATTTATTTCTAAAGTAAAGCTCTGTTTTACAGCTAGCGAAAGATCGCGCTGGCTGGAGTTGCATGTTGGTTGATATCCAGGTCCACACCAGCGCCAGAAGAAGAAGAAAAAAGAAAGCTCTGTTTTAAGCATATGCCGTTGTAATAAGTTGATTCAACAGAGGCACTAATGAAAGGTCGCAGAAGTCAGTTGCTTTCTCGTTGCTCTACAAGCGTTCCAGTGACATGAACGCAAAATGTTAGTTGCACTACATCGTTAAATACCGCATTTTAATATGCTTTATCTATTATTTTATTTTATTATTATTTTATTTTCAATGATGTCTCATTTCTGGTCGAAATTGACGTTTGAACGCATTTCCTCCTGGTGGCTATGTTTTGACTAATCCGCAGCCCCAAGAATTCTCTATTTCTTTTCCAGAATAGCTAAAAAAGCTTAAGAAACCCGCTTTCAACCACTGCATTCAACTAAATCAGATAGCAAACACTTGTCTCTTCAACGAACCGAAGGCACCGCCTTTTAGGTAACAGCCTGCTCAGTTCAACCCTCAACGCGTTACCTAACCCACTCTGCAGCGTAAAGTTGACGATACCATGTTAGTTTCGTCGTTTGAAATCTTCAAAGTTCTTTCGACAAACACGATAAGCGAAAACTGATAAAACAAAAGCTCAGTCGGACTTTGATAAGAGGTGTCTTCGGGGGAAGAGAAGCGTTCTCCGTTTATTATTATGTATTGCCTTGCGTCGCATATTTTCTCCCGTGAGGGGTATTAGTCACAGCTATAGCAAATAGATAAAACTTAAAGAAAAATGTCTAAACTAGGGGACTATGACAATCTTGGTGCTTTTGAAACGCATTCTTTTGAAAACTTCCACCTCATTGATGTTTATTTTTTTCTTTTTCCTTTGTAGATGCCCTTCTCGCTGACTTGCAAAACAGCGTTCCCGGTCAAAGCAAGCACCTGCCAGCTAGCGCAACATCAACAACATTTCAGCACAGCTATGGCGGAACGCCCGGCTACGGAAGCGTGCGGCCAAAACAAACCTCTGTGTCGGTGAGTATTCTAAAATCGATTTCAAAATAATTTTATCGCTTCATTTTAATGATGCTTTTAGTCAGAATTGCATAATGCTAGATTCGGACGCTCTCTGAAGTGCTGGAAGTGTCAATTGTGCGTGTCTTAAGATGGTTTTGATTTTTATGTTCGTGGATTGTGATGAATTTATGGATCGTTTGGTGTGAAGTTTACATCTAGTCAGGTGGAGATATAAGAAGACGCTACATTTTGTTTATGGAGTGCTATGTAGTGTCGCCACAGAAATGAATGCGGTACTTTGGTAGGTGAATGTTCGTTTCGGATGTGGGCCTCGATGAGCAGTTTTCTTCAATTAGCCCAATCGGATTAGACATGCTTATTCGTACGCTAAGCAGGACTTCTCACATCAGTTGCGACGACACTGGGCTTCGTGATTGCAACCTAAGTCCTCCGTGATTGCAACCTAAGCATCATAATTGGTAAACTTGGTAATCTGAAGTCGTTTTACAAGATCGTGGGCGATTTTGTCCCTTCTGCAGTTCGTGGTTCAGATGACGCCTCAAACCGTTTTTTGATGAATTTTCTTCTTGAAGCTGAAAGCAACTAAGTGCCTGTTTCTTCACACTCAATGCTCTCCTGTTGTTGTGCTATATGTGATAACCAAACTCAGCCTTAGTCGTCGGAAGGCAACAAAATGAAAGAAATACGCATTTAACCCTCTTGGCTATGAAACATTGTGAAGGTGTGAGCTAAAAAAAAAAAGGAACTTTTCGCAAGTTAAACGAAATATTCCAATCCATTAGTTCTGTTGATTCAGTATAACATTTAGTATTGAATTAAATCTCGGCGCTTTAGACTCTCAAAATCTATCTTATCTCACCTGAAAAACTTTTATCACTCAGAGAGCGTAAAGTGAAACTAGATACCTTCATCTTCAATTTGGAAGCACCTCTCAATCTGTAGCATCTCTCTAATAATAACATTTTCCATCTTTCCCTTCACAGCCAGTCTATCAAGAACAATTTACTGTAACTGAAACAAGACAATCAACATCACCGGCCTTCAATGGTACTGGAGGTGCAGCAGCAGCGCCTAGTCACTCCTACCAATATCAAAATCATCAGCAACAAGGTGCAACATCTCGGGCCAACAATGCCCTTTATGGAACAGCTACCAGAGCAGCTCCACCCAGCGCTAACAATCTCTCAGAGTTGGATACACTTCTCCAGGATCTAAGCAACGGTCGATACGACAGCACTCTCGAGAGAAAAGGTAGTCTTCCTTAATTCTCATCTTCTTCACAAATTCCTGAAGGAAACTTTCCCATTCACAGAAGCTGCCATGCCAGTTGCATATGGAATTAGTCAAGTCAAGCAACAACCCGGAAGCAACTACAGTACTCTCACAAGCACCACAAAGCGTCCAACTGTTGACAGTCTGTTGGACGAACTGACAAATGCCTCCACGAACTCCATTTACGCTGTTCCTAATGGGTAAGTGGGGCATTCGCTTAATGTGATCATAGAAGAGATCGATGACCGTTTCCATTTCAGCTCGGTGTCCAACGTGGCAAAATCTCCAACGCCTGGACGTCACGTTACCATCACTGTCAGGGAAACTACAACCGAGAAACTCAATGGGCCACAGGGTGTTCCAGGTAAGTGAAAGCTGTTCTGTGCTCTCAGTCACGTATTCTTACTGTCTTGTGTTCTAGTTGCTTCAGTCGAAGAGCAAGTGATCCATCAGAAGGAGTCCTATGCACCAGCACCACAAGCCGGTGCTGGAAATTCGAATTTATTTGCTTCGTCGGCCACAAAGGAACTCGATGACTTGATGGCTTCATTGTCGGACTTTAAGGTAATTGCGTGACAGCTACAAATTCTTTGACTTTAAAACTATTGAACGTTCAAAGAAACAACTTTCGCTTTTTATCCATAAACTGTGTTAGTGAGCTGCATAAAATCGACCTCTGAAACCAATTCCCAAAGGCAGTTATGGAGAAATGTACCTGCAGAAATGTTTAAAGCAAATTCTTGTTAGCACAACCACAGATTGTTTGTATTTAACAACAATTCCGCCTTACAGGCGTGTGCTTAAATTATTTTCAGTTTGCTAGTAAGATTGGTTTTCAAACTACAAAAGAAAAGAAAATGTTGCAAAAACAAGTTGTGGGTGTCTGCATTTTAAGGAAGGACTTAATGCAGGGAAGTTTGGCATGCGGCGTATGATTCGACGTACTTACACGATTCGCCACAGTGACGAGCGTATTGTGTATATAACCATGGGACAAAATAAACTTCCAGACCGACCTAATATTAACATTTAATCAAAAACCCAGACAATGTGGTACTGCGACTATTTTCAGTTTTACCCAGTCAAATATAAAATGTTTATTCAAATGTGGTTTTTTGGGCTTTAGGGGATGATAGTACGTTTTAAGGGAAATGTGCCAGTTGGATATTGAAAGTATGTCTTTGACATAAAGACGCTTTGTAGTTAACAGCATTGTTCCTAAAGAACTTTGCATTTGTCAAAAACGGGAAGATTCAAAGATAATGAAGAAATCTCAAAATTCTCACAAATTGCAGTTTCGATGCTGTTCCTTAGTAACAGGCTTTTAAAACTAAAACCAAAACAAATTGAAATTAAATCTTTTTACTTTTACGTACGTAAATACTGATACTGACACGTAAATCTAAGGAGACGGGATTATACATCCAAGTCAACATACGAGGGTTGCCTTTTATATTTCGGCATTAGAGAACAAAAACAAATATTAATCATCGAAAATATACATACACTATACACTTTTGCATACGTTTGAACCAATTGTCGAAGCACTTTTGCCAGTCTGATTGAGGTATCTCCAAACAATGCATTCTGAACGCATCAACCGCTTCTTCAGGTGTCGAAAAACGTTGACCTCTCATTTTATTTTTTAGGTACGGGAAAAAAAGAAGTCATTTGGTGCCAAGTTAGGTCTATACGGCAGATGACTCATCAAATCGCAGTTGAGCCGATGTGTGAGAGCTCTCATTGTCGTGGTGAAGAGTGATCCGTCATCGGCGGTTAACTTTCCTGATTTTTTGGAGGACAACTGGCAAACAAATGGTTATGTACCACTCAGAATTGACTGTTATACGTTGTTCTAGTAACATGTCCCAGTGTGACATGTCACGTTTTTCCGAAAAAACAGGCGACCATTTGCTTGGAAGTGCTTCGTGCGAGAGCAACTTTTGTTGGGACACACATACAGTCGACTGCTATTTACTTTCGGGCTCATACGCGTAAATGCACGATTCACCACCTGTCACGATGTCATAAACGTGCCTCGAAGATCGTATTTCTGGAGAATTTCTTTCGACCAATCGACATGAGCCTTTTTTTGAGCAATTGACAAATTGTGTCGGATCCAACGCGAACAAATTTTTTTGACGGTCAAATTTTCATGCAATATTGAATGTATGCTGGTCCCACTAATGCCCAAGGTTTTCTCAATCTCACGAATGGTCACATGACGATCTTGTAATGTCAGTTGGTGCACAGCATCAATGGATTCCGGAAGAACAACTGATTTTGGACGACCTTCACGAAATTCGTCTTGGAGTGAACTACGACCTCGGTTGAATTCACCACACCACCGGTAAACACTGGTCCTTGATGGAGCTTTATCGCAAAAAATTGAATTAAGTTGTTGTTGAGTTAATCAACGTCGAAAGTTGTAAAAAATAATCGCACGAAAATTTTCACGATTTTATTCCATTTTTTGGGCGAAATGAATCTTTTAAGTTGCACACACAACACAAATAGCGCTAGTATGTCAAAACGTTCTGAGTACGTACAACCTCAAAACTGTCAAGCTTTACGATAGAACTGGCAGTTGCCAGTTTGCAACACGAGGGTTGCCCAATCCCAAAATATAAAAAGCAACCATCGTACTGCTAGATGCGAATCGAACGTTGATAATTTTTCAAAATGTATTATTTTTTTATATTTAGATACAGGCTATATGCATATTGTTACTTTGCGCAAGTTCAATGTGCTCCTTTCCTTTTTATAATTGATGCGCGCTAAAGAGATTTTATGGTGGTCAAGATTAAGTACCGACACGGTTAAGAAGTGGAAAACAGAAACTTTATTTAGTTTCATCATAATTCTCAAGTTTCCTTTTTCTTCTTCGTCTTTATTCTGATTGTAAAGTAAAATTAAGGCTTTTCAAACGTACGCTTAAACTTTCCTGCGATACGAACATTAAACGAAGCAACATTTTTTAAACATTTTTAAATATTTATACTCATTTTAGTTGAAAAATAATCACGGATCAGAAAACACGTGAACATTTCTAAGTAATTCAAAATGAATACCAAAATTCGCATTCAGTGAATAAAAGAAACAAAATCATCTATAGCGTCGAAGCTCACTTCTGTATGAAGGTAGTCGTCAACAAGCAAAATATCCGTCATTGGGCAGGCAGCAACCCATAAGTGCTTTAGGAGGCATCATTATATTTCGAAAAAACCAGTGATAGATGTGGATAACATGACAGATGTGTTATTGGGCCAAATATATTGCTTTGACTAATTAATTCAACCTCAATTGCAAAACATGTCTTGGACAATATGCGGACAAACAAGACTGTGCAGCTAGTCACGTGGCTTATGTTAAAATCGATTTTCTGAAGAATGAGTTTGGCGAGCGTATTATTTTACTCAAGGAACCTGTCGCATAGCCGCCTCGTTCATGCGATTTAACGTCCTTCGATTATGATCTTTGCGGTTACCTGAAGTTGCTGGTTCATACCAACAAACCGGCAACGATAAATGAGCTCAGAACCAACATTTGGCCAGTTTGTTCAAAAACGTGGTCGACAAATGTGTTCAACGACCAAATATCACCAAATATGCGAGTGGTGAGCATGAATGAATTCGATTTATAAACAATAGCCACGTGTTGTTTCTAAACACTATATACTTATTTTTAGATGTCTTAGTCCATTTTTGTTTTATTTAAAAGGATAATTTGAAGGCCCCCTAGTTTTATTATCTTTACGTGGCCGCCTAGTAGATATAGCACAACACTTTCCCGCCAAAGGTCCCAGGTTCGATGTTTGGACTAAAAATCCGCGCCGTACTACCTCCTTTAAGCTGCTGAAAACACTCAAAGAGTCGGTAACGAAAAGCAAGAATAAAATCAAAAATCCCTGACGTCTGATGAAAGTTTGTACTCATTAGGATTTGAACAGGGTGTATATCTGCTTCTATGATTCAAATTAACAAGTCCCCCGTAACTTTTCATATCCTTCAAGCGTTAACCCTTTTTGCAACAATTCGGTTTCTAACTTGATAGTCGTAATAAGCCATATATTTAAGGAACGTTAATTAATAATTAATAATTGGGTGGGGACCGAGGCCTAGCTTTCTCATCAACTTCTCGTGTTGTACGTGCTTTGTTCTCTTACGAGTAGAAGGTCTACTTTCTTTGCCGTTTCCTAACGGTCAAGTTTGAGAAGGTTTTTCTTAAACTGTAATTACTCTTTGAGTGGCCTCAGCAGCTTGAAATAGATGGTGCCGTGAAAAATGCAAGGTATTCAGCCGGAAATCGAACCTGGACCCCTGACGTGTGAGAGTCGCACTCTACCCACAACGACACGGCGGCCACAAGGAACGTGAATACTCTCCTCTTTTCGTGTTTCCGAAGATATCCCTCGACCGCGAAAGTTGTCATATTCCGCCACATTCTTTCTGAATTCCCAAACCGTCAGCTTATGAAATATCTTGAGTCCCGGAAGCTTCTTAATGACCAGCAGTATGGCTTCCGAAGCAACCGTTCCACTGGTGATCTGATGGCATATCTCACTGAAAAGTGAAACCAATCTTTGCACAATGTAGGAGAAATCAAGATTGTTGCGCTTGATATTTCAAAGGCATTTGACAGGGTCTGGCACCAGGCTCTCTTCTCGAAAATGCGTGCTTTTGGGATCGATGAGTCTCTTCTTCAATGGATTAGAAATTACCTTTCGAATCGTTCAATACAAGTCGTTTTGGATGGATTCAATTCTGATATTCACCATATTAATGCTGGTGTTCCCCAGGGCTCTGTTTTGTCTCCAACACTCTTCCTCAATTTTATAAATGATCTCTTGTCTACTACTTCTAATTCTATTCATTCCTTCGCTGATAACAGTACCCTCAGCTTTTCATATTCGTTCCTTGGCTCACGTCCCTCCACTTCGGCCTTAGGCTCGGAACGGCACCGTTTGTTAAGCACATTAAATTCCGATCTTGACAGCATAATCGATTGGGGAAATAAGAATAGAGTGGAATTTAATGCTTCCAAAACCCAGTGCTGTCTACTGTCGTTAAAGCGATCACAAAATAATCAGCCGTTATCCATGAACGGCACTTGCGTTGTTGAAACCGAAAGACTTTCCATCCTCGGTATGTGTATCAACCCAACAATTAGTTGGAACGATCACATATTTGAGGTCGCCAAAAATGCTGCGAAATGTCTAGGCTTCCTTAAACGATGCAATAAGTACTTCACCCCCTCTGATCTGGCTGCAATATACAAGGCCTACATACGCCCAAAACTTCAGTATAACGCTCCTATTTGATCAAGTGCTTCGAAGACCTCCCTACACCTGCTGGATAGAATTCAAAAGCGAGCGATAAAACTTATAGGTGATAGTAATATTGCGAAGTCGATTGACTCGTTAGAACACCAACGTAATGTCGCGTCGTTGTCACTCTTTTATTGCTATTTTAACAAGAAATGCTCAGATGAACTAACCAGTTGCATTCCTTCCCTTCAAGAATTCACCCGCAATACACGCCTCGCTAGGAATGCCCACCCATTCACCCTCAAGCCCTCTTACGGACGTATAGTCAAATTCAGAGACTCGTTCTTTAGCCGCACTACACGAATCTGGAATGCTCTTCCAAGCTAGATTTTTCCTCCTCATTACAATCCACAGGCATTTAAAACCAATGTGGATCGGTACCTCCTCTCCCTCTCTTCCTCTATACTTTCGGCCCGTGCTGTGACTTGACCCGGTCACTTAAGGGTACTCGCAACCCCTTTTGCACGCGTCAATTATAAAAAAAATACTTGACATCTATGCGAATGCAAAGTTGTGATAAATAAGAGCATTCCGGTTTTTCCGCTTAGCAAACTGCAGCCATTAAATTCCGATTCTAGCACATATTTCACTCTCACCCATTATACAACGATTTCAGAGAAACATTTCTTTTGTTTTTGCCCTGGTTGCTCCCAGTCAAGATTTATTGCATTGATAAAAAAATACATTTTTAAGATATTTTCAACCGTGAATCTATTTAGCCTCTATGTGATATCATTCCCCTAAAATAGATTTAAATCTCTTTCAGTGTGGTTAGCAAGTGCTGACTGCACCCGAGGAATGTGGGAAATAAGCAAATTTGACTGTTTACGAAGCTCCCCATTTTGGTGCTTTCTTAGTTAATTTATTTCAAAAATCCTTCTACAGCTGAAAGTGTCTTTTCGGAAGTTTCGTGTAAGTTTATGCATCATACACTCGTCATTAATAATAATAATTGTTGGCGCTACAGTCCAAACGGGGACCTAGGCCTAGCTTGCTCATCAACTACTAGTGCTGTGCGCGCTACTGTTTTCTCACGAGTAGAAGGGACCTGCAGTTTTTTGCAGACTCCGAACGGCGATGTTTGAGTAGCTTTCTTAGACAGTTAGTACTCTTTGAGTGTTGTCAGTAGCTCGAAAGAGGTGGTGCCGTGAAAAATTCGAAAAATTGGTGTCGAGCTGGGAGTCGAACCTAGACCCTTCGGCGTGTGAGCGTCGCACTCTACCCACTACACCACCACTAGACTCGTCATTCGATTGCTTATATTTGATTCCACGTTTCCACCTCAAGGCCCATCGGATTTGTTATTTAAATTTTTGAAATCATTTGAAGGAGCTAACAACAGTATTTTACAATGAATGAAAAAGGTTTCAAAGTGTTCCAAACACTTATTAGTTTCAAAGTATCGACTATTGTATCGGCCTCCCGATATAAAACTGTTCTATCATCGATTTTTCACAAATCATCTGTCGAATTGATAAAATTAAATAAAATGTAAGGGCTCATAGGCACAAAGCAGAAACCATCGTTCTCAGTTTGTCTTAAATACGCTGTGAAATATTCCATAGCGAAAACAGGCGGGAATCTTGACTATACTCTTATTTTTTGACTATATTCTTATTTTTCTTCTTCTTCTTCGTGGGACGCTTCAGTCCGGGTAGACTTGGGCGCTATCTCCCGCCAGCTGCCTTTATTCGCTCACTCCGAGTAGGGTGATGTCCATCTCCATTCGTGTGTGCCACCTCAACTTATGCCGTCCTCTATTGGGCTGTCGGATTCATGGCATGGATTCTAATGTCTCGGATTCAAAAACTCACGCATAATTAAAACTTCAAACGAGCGTTTTGCCAAGTATCACTGTGAATTTCAGTCGCTGTGCAGGGGAACAACAAGAATTTCGTTTTTCTTGCTTTCATTCACTTCCACAAGCTTTTGTCAGCACATATGTACCTATTCAGTCGGGGCCTCGATCTCTATCTGCAAACGAAGAAACTGTTATCGCCTGTTATCGGTTCAACAACTGACTAGAGCTACATGCCAGACTATAAAAAACATTGAAATTGTTCAGAACAAGGAAGCACACAGTATAGAAGAAAGAAAGTGTCTGGAACTTAAAAACCTCCAGCAACTGTGGGGCACTATCCAACTATTGAACGTTAGTTGACAGAAATTATCTCGTTTCTATGGACCCAGTCTAATCAAACAACTCCACACGCATCCCTTCAATTCAATTTATTATTATTAGTGTAAAGGTACAATAAGTGGTCGCCGTGGCGTAGTGGGTAGAGTGCGACGCTCACACGCCGAAGGGTCTAGGTTCGACTCCCAGATCAACAGCAATTTTTCGAATTTTTCACGGCACCACCTCTTTCGAGCTGCTGACAACACTCAAAGAGTTCTCTTCTACTCGTGAGAAAACAGTAGCGCGCACAACACGAGTAGTTGATGAGCAAGCTCGGCCCTGATCCCCCTTTAGACTGTAGCGCCAACAATTATTATTATTATTAAAGGTACAATAAGACATGAGTCTTTTATAGCACTAAGTTGTGAAAAATTCAGAAAGTTATGCAATTTTTCATATTACTTACAACTTATAGTACAAAATACAAAATAAAAGGGTACAGGAAGGGAATTTAAGGGAGGAAAGAGAAGTGTAGGAAAATGACATGTTTGAGGGCCTTTGGCATTAGAAATTGTTCTTATGTGATTTGGTAGAGAGTTCCAAAGTTTAATAGCATGAATGTGAAAAAGATGCGATGAATTCAAATAAAGATGATGAGATGGTATAAGAGTATGTGTTCTGATGGATCGACCAAAATTAAGTTTGTTATGTAGGAGGTTTCGGAAGCAAACAAATAAAAGACGCGGCTAAAGCGAGGGCTGTTTATTGACTCATTCATGTTTTACATTTTCGTTGCCATGAAACTTAAAGAAGCGGTTCGAGTGCACAGTAAAAAAACGGATGGATCAGTTGATCATTTAGGCCAATGACAAGTCTCTTTTCATAAGACTATATGAATTTTAAAGTCAGAATAAAGAACTTTATGATCAATAGGAATATTGTGAGCAGGGAAAACTACTTTTACGACCTCGTCTTTGATACACTGAGGTTAATTATCATTTACTTTAATGTCTACTTGGTGGTCGCCGTGGCGTAGTGGGTAGAGTGCGACGCTCACACGCCGAAGGCTTTAGGTTCGACTCCCAGATCTACAGCAATTTTTCGAATTTTTCACGGCACCACCTCTTTCGAGCTGCTGACAACACTCAAAGAGTAATAACTGTCTAAGAAAGCTTCTCAAATCTCGCCGTTCGGAGTCGGCAAAAAACTGTAGGTCCCTGCTACTCGTGAGAGAACAGTAGCGCGCACAACACGAGCAGTTGATGAGCAAGCTAGGCCCTGGTCCCCCTTTGGACCGTAGCGTCAACAATTATTATTATTAATGTCTACTTTATGCTCATTACAACTCACGTCAATATTCAAAACTTGATGGATGAAAGCATCGTCGTTGCTTGAACTCGTCCGCTGATCGTCTTTACTCCTTGCTGAAGCCTCCTGAACGACCGATGAAAAGTGGAGATCCTGATTCAATTCGGGTGATACATCTGCTTTATGCTGTTGGAGGACCAGACCATTTTTTTTCCATAAAGTCTCTGCCTAGAATTACAGGGTTACACATTCAATGATTTTGAACTACAAGCATTTTCAATTCTAAAAATGTATTCTCATAATATATGATACTATTTATACTTCCTAGTACGTCCAACGGACTGTTGTTCACTCCAAAATAGCTGCGATCAGTTCTCTCTAGTGTTGACACCAGAACCGGTGCCAGAAGGCCAATCTTTATAAAACTGATTGGGCTTCCTGAGTCCAGCAACGTCAACAAACTAGTTGTCATATTCATTTGGTCGCTGGTGAAACGATAACTAATGTTTCTCTCGAACTTGTTGCTTGGTAAACAATTTTCGTTGACGATAAATACCTTATTGTTGCGTGATTCCGCCTGATTTTCTGCTTGGTCATTTACATTCAAGGTCATCACAGAATTCTTGCTTGGACAGTTTGGTGATATGTGGCCAAGCCTCCCGCACTTAAAGCAAGATACTTCCCTCTTCTCACCACAAGGCCTTATGATATTCCGACTAGGAATATGAGCGCCGACATCAGCTCGCTTAGGTGGTATGCTGCGCCCATGTTGAGAGCTTCTTGTTCTGTTTTCGAAGTGAATATCACAGCTGTTGCTCTTCAATTTCTCATATTTACGTAATGCTGATTTCAATTCGGTTAAGTTGTTCGCACTATACAAAATCGTCTTGTTGATTTCTGCGTCAAGAATACCCTTGATGATGAATTGAATTATATCCTCTTCTTCAGCGGAACTTTGCGAAGCTATTTCTTGCATAGCAAGAACATATTGTTGGAATGTTTCATCCCTTCGTTTTTTTTTCTACTTTGAAGGTCACAATAGACTTCTGCCTTGGTAACATTTCTTTTAAACTCACTTAATAGACACACTTTCAGATCCTGCCAACTTTCAAGTATAACTGTCATCATGTATAACTTTGCCGTACCTACTAGCAGTCGTTTTCCATACGAAAACTTATTTCTCTCGTCCAGGAACAATATTTCTGAGAGTTCCTCAAACTGCTCTATCCATCTTTGCACAGGTAGATTGTCGTCGCCGCTAAAAGTTGGTATGGAGTCTTCTATATCCCTAAAACAAGCCGCAGTCGATTTAGTAGCGCCGATTTCTGTCTCCTCCAGTTGAAATTCTCTGAGTTGCCTTTTAAGTTTAGCAATTTCTGCTTTCTTCGGGTAAATCCTATAAAGTCTTTCCAGTTCTTTGTCTAAAATTACCTCCTCTGTGTGCCGTTCCTCAACTTCATTGTCTTCGTTGTCAGTTGATTGTTGATCGACGGACTTTGGACTCGATTAGTTGGAATTCACGCGTATAAGATTTCGAAGATCATCTTCTGTATAGTCTTCAACTGCTTCTTGTAAACGAACTTTTAATTCGGATTTCGTACCACTAGTTTGAAGTTTCAAAGACCTTAACACGGACTTCAGTACGATGACGGTTGCTGAATCCAAGAACAAATTCCACGCTTTTTTTCATGAGAGGCACTATTGAAATTTTTTTTCCAACAAGACACGGCAAACGAAGAAAAGAAATACATGTACTTTAGTCAAAATAACACAGACCGTTACTTTGCATGCACGGGAATCCCACTTCTGATGAATTGTAGGAGGTTTCGGGAGCAAACAAATAAAAGACGCGGCTAAAGCGAGGGCTGTTTATTGATTCAATTATGATTTACATTTTCGTTGCCATGAAACTTAAAGAAGCGGTGCGAGTGCACAGTAAAAAAAACGGATGGATCAGTCGATCATTTAGGCCAATGACAAGTCTCTTTAACAGGTTCTATTTATTAAATGAACTACTCTTTGGAGTTTTTGGAGAGAGTAAATAGATTATTAATACAGTCTACATTAGAAGTGAACGTACCAATTTGACGAAATGAGTTATAAAGATACGATGGAGACTTGCTGACAATTATTTTATGCAGAAATATTAAATTTCTCATTTCCATGAAATGATCTAGGGAAATTCCCAGTAAGCTTTTACTGTACTGAGATATATGATCGAATCTTCGTAGTCCATATACATATCTGACCGCATCATTAAATGCCACCTGTAGTTTTCGTTGAGACAGTGAGTCAACTTTACTGTATACTACTTCAGCA
The DNA here is from genome assembly GCA_955652365.1 of Eristalinus aeneus. Classification (NCBI taxonomy): domain Eukaryota; kingdom Metazoa; phylum Arthropoda; class Insecta; order Diptera; family Syrphidae; genus Eristalinus; species Eristalinus aeneus. The sequence goes on along the minus strand of OY019131.1, from coordinate 27,857,848 downwards.
TAAGTAATTAAAGGAAGAATGAGGGTTTGGACAAGTTTTTTTTCGTGTATCAAGTGGAGTGTAGTTAGAGGTCAACCATTACTTGCGTGGACAACCATATAATCTTCTAATTACGAAATTTGTTTGGTCGTATCCAGACAACTTTGAATTGACAATAAAACCTAAACTGGTAACAGTATTAACTACTTTGAGTGTATCACGACGCAGTACTATACTCGGCAAATTATCGAAGGACACAGTCGAATTGAAAACAGGAATTACCTGGGACTTCTTCGGATTCAATTGCAATCCATTTTTTTGAGACCAGCTGTGGATATTGAAAAGCTCTTTATTAATTAAAACTATCTATTCACCTACGTTGTCAGGACATTTTGCTAAATAAAATTGCACATCATCAGCACACAAATGGACAGTGGAATAATTACACACAAACGGAAGATCGTTGATAAACATGGAGAAAAGAATAGGTCCCAGAATTGAACCTTGGGGTACACCTACTTTAACTGGTAAGAGAGCAGCTAAATTAAGGGGGTCGATAACAACTCTTTGGAACCTATCAGATAGGAAGTTTGAAATAAGACTTACAGCTGTATCACTAAACGCAAAGAATTTTTTCAATTTCCAGCAAACTATTTTGTGGTTAACTTTATCAAAAGCCTTAGAGAAATCAAGTAACTAAGCAGAGAAGTGTAATCTATTTTTTGTCATAGTTTTGCCCAATATCTTCTACGATGTTAACCATGGCAGTAGAAGTTCTGTGATTAGCTCTAAAACCAGATTGTGATTCGTACAGTAGGCTATTACGAGATAGATGTTCAATCAGCTGCTTTGCTATGAGTTTCTCTAAGACTTTTGATAAGCAAGGTAGAATCCTGATGGGTCTAAAGTCTGAAGGAGAGGATGGATTTAGTCGTTTGGAAATAGGTATAACTCGGGCTATTTTCCATGATCTAGGAAAAGTTGATGAAGTAATACAGTGATTAATAAAATGGGTTATGTGAGATGCTATGATAGGTAGGATTAATTTTACAAATTTCAAAGGCACTCCATCTTCCCCAACAGCATTTGATCATATTGGCCTGAATGCATTATTATCCATCTTCCCCAACAGCGTTTGATCATATCGCCCTGAATGCATTAATCACCTCAATTTCACTGGCGGTTTCCACTTCAAAGGGTCTTAAATTCGTGTGACTTAAAACATCAGCAAAGTTGCAACAAATCTCCTCAGACTGGCTTTATGTGTCTGCAATCTCCCATTCACGGTGCGCGGCTAAAACCCAATCAAACACTCATACCAGCGTAAAAAAGTGCACGCAGTGCGTACTTTGCATGTTCGATCATAATTATTGGAATCTCGCGTGTGTATCCTCACCGCATTTGGGGACTGCATGTTATGGCGCCGGAGCCCCTTTTGCAAAGCATCTTCTCTTCTGACTCACAAGAAGAAAAAAATGCATTCATAGACGCTGGACTTTCCTCGATCGAATAACTTTACGGGCTTCCACACAGTTCCACACACCAAGATGGTTGCGATCCTTCTCCAACATAGGCCGTTCTCTGTTGCGTTGTCCCAATGTATCACATTCAAAGACGGAGTAGTGGTGTATATACACACTTCATGGTCTAGCCATCTTAAGCGTTCCGAAGACGCTTGATCAGACGTATACCGCCGTACAGCCCATAGAGTTCGTCTTTAAATTAACTTTTTCAGATGCCATCAACGAAGACAGGACCAAAAATCACACACAGGACTTGTCTTTCGGGAAAACTTCAGGCTTCTTCGACTGATTTTAGTTAAGGATTTTAAGGTTTCCGCACCATAAACCAGGACTGGGAATGTCAAACTGTTGTATAAAGCAAGCTTTTTTTTTTTTTTTGTTGGAGGTTTGGATCAACTACACTGGAGCACTCAGACTCAAATACTGGTCCATTGTACTACCAGGCAGTAACCTTCATTTAATGTAATTTCTTGGTTTTCCGAAGAAAAGCCAAGATGCGCTTCTGTGATATAGAACTTAGGTTTTCAGTTCCTACCACATCATCGCCAAATAAACGCCACCTGATACGAGCGAAGGCAGGACACTGACAGAGAAAGTGCTCTGAAGTGTCTTCACCTTCTCCACAGGCGACGCAGAGAGTGACATCGCTAAGCCCAAGCCGACTCAGGTGCTTAGCGAAGGTAAAGTGTCCCGTTAATACGCCGAAAAGTCGTCTGCACTCGTTTCTGTCTAGAGATAGCAGAAAAGAAGCAGATTTCTTGCAGACGTTTGGGAGCATACTCTTGGTCACCCTGCATCCTGGAGAGTCACACCATCTCTGGTTGTGCTGTAGGGATACCCAACCATCGACGGAGGCCCTGACCAGGGACGCGGGTAATCCCAAGGCGGGTTCGGGTCCTACGAAAGCCTCTGCTGAACCTAGCCTAGCTAGTTCATCGGCAGTTTCGTTTCCCAGGATCCCGTGATGACCAGGGACCCAGACAAGTCTTAGCGAATTCAGCCTGCCGACCGAATTGAGGGAAGACTTGCATTCCTGAACTATCTTGGAAGTGGTTAAAGGGTTAAGTAAGGCCTTGAGCACAGCTTGACTGTCGCTGCAGACGCAGATACTTCTTCCCTTCCACCTATTCTTCACAATGTAGTTGGTGGCCATTAGGATCGCGAAGGCTTCCGCCTGGAAGACCGACGCGAAGTTTCCTAAGGAGGTCAGAAGTCTAATGTTGTCGTTTTCCACGAAGGCTCCAGCTCCGTAGTCTTGGAGCCGTGGAAAGTCGACTTTGTAAAAGCGTCGCAACTGTGTTATTGGCGACCTCGCATCAGACGGCATGGCCATGAGAGTAGTATCATAGGAGATGCGGTGTGCGAGGTCATCAAAGCTCCAGTGCGAGTGGAACCAAAGGCCATTCCTTTTTAGTCGAGAGATGGCCTTGAGTGTACATCCCATGATGTGGAGATCAAGGGGGGGGAGAGATTAATCAGAGCATCAAGAGCAGAGCCAGGCGTGCTGGGGAAAGCCCCTGTGCAGCCGAGACAAACTGTTCTTTGAAACTTGGTGAAAGCGGCAGTCACGTATTTACGCGAAAGCTTGTTCCACCAAACGACTGATGCATAAGAGAGGAGTGGTCTTATTATTGCCGTATAGATCCAAACGGATCTTTTGAAGTGATAGACCCCAGGTTTTGCCGAAAACTCCCTTGCATTGCCAGAAGACTGACAGCGCCTTGGAGGTTTTCGTCTCAATGTGTCTTTTCCAGAGAAGTTTACTGTCCAGGATAACACCTAGATATTTGGTTTCATTGGAAAGTGGGATATTGACGCCTTTAAGTACCAGTCGAGTCTAACCAGTCATATTCCTCCTTCTCGTAAAGAAAACAACCTCAGTTTTAAGAGGGTTGACGGAAAGCCCATTCCTGGTACACCAGCTATCGATCATGTCAAAAACCGGCTGTCCGCGTGCGCTGACGGCCGCAAGACATGGTCCGGTAATCAATACGGCTACGTCGTCTGCATAAGCCTGGGCATAGGTGATAGAACTATTCAAAACGGAAAGCAGAGAATCAACCAGCATGCACCATAGGAGGGGAGACAGGACCCCGCCTTGGGGGCAGCCCTTGTTAACCTCCGACATTACAAACTTGTCACGCTAAGTCTAAAATCCATATTTCCAAGTATTTCACGCAGTCCTGTTTATGTAATCCGCATAAAGTCCAAATCCTTATGCAGCTGTAGAATTTGCGAAAGGCCAAAAATTGGTAATACGCAGCGTATCATAAAGTTAGAATTTAATTTATACTTTAGCCTTGCTCTAGACACCGCCCAGCGCTTATCCTATACAGACTCCCTATACAGACTCTGTTTGCAATTGACGTTTGACATCAAACTTGTACTTTGAACTTTGAAGATTGCACTCATATGGGCGAAATAAACCTGAAACGGAATTACTTTGTTTTAGGAAATGAACTGAGCACTAAAATTTCGATTTAATAATTGTTGGCGCTACAGTCCAGAGGGGGACCAGGGCCTAACTTGCTCATCAACTACTCGTGTCGTGCGCGCTACTGTTCTCTCACGAGTAGAAGGGACCTACAGTTTTTTGCCGACTCCGAACGGCGAAATTTGAGAAGCTTTCTTAGACAGTTATTACTCTTTGAGTTTTGTCAGCAGCTCGAAAGAGGTGGTGCCGTGAAATATTAGAAAAATTGGTGTTGAGCTGGGAATCGAAGCTAGACCCTTCGGCGTGTGAGCGTCGCACTCTACCCACCACGCCACGGCGGCCACAAAAAAAAATTTCGATTTGCGTGGTTTGAAATTATGTCTCCACAGGGGGATAGGGAAAGCATGTTGGCTCAGCAAAGCGGAAAGTCCATTCGTAGCGGCACGTTCAAGTCAACTATCTTGTCTAGTCTGGTGCACTCTTCAAGTTTCCGTTCAATATTTTCATGGATATCGTGCAGTCATGTTCAATTTCGTTCACAAACACCCACAGCTTTCGATGCACGTTAATTTAAAATAAATAGCAAAAAGTCCCGCTACATATTGAGTCACTTCCCAACAATAATCAAATTCTTAAAAAAGCTACATTTCCAACTGCACATACTTTGCAACATATCTAGTTGAATCCAAAATACGAGAGGTTTGTTTTAAATCACCTCAGAGTTCAATGACTGAAATTAAATTCAATGACTGAACTTAAATTAAAATGAATGAGTGCGAGATTAAACTTGGCATCAAGACGATTTGACATTCTTATTTAAAAAATCTGTTTTGTCAAAAGTTTGATGTTAGTTCGCCTTTCCATTGATCTTACGTCGGCACTTCTTATCCCCGTTTCCTCTCATCTCGAGCAACATGATAAATCTGCACGGGCAGGAACATCTTTTTTAAGCATTCTGCAATGCCACTTAAGCCGCACGCTACATCTCAGTCGTTAATCAATGCGAGCAAAGCGAAACCAAAATTAATTATCCAAATCCACTTTTCAAGGACGCACCTCACTCATGCTGGATCGCGCCGGCGAACAGCTGCAACTCCTGGCGTCTTAACCCAGTGCTCTAGTTGCGTTGCTTATCGATCTCGACAGGCAGAATGACGTGACAGAACAGAACGGGCCATCATAAGCGAACGAATAAAATGAAATTCTATTTATTCGAGCTAATTCGTTGGCGTTGTCTTCTGTCTCTCTAGACTAGCCTCGATTGCACGAGTGCAAAAGCGCTATTTTTAGAAAATAGTTTCTTTTAAAAACGAACAGCGTCAGAAATAAGTCGGCGTGTATGATCGCCCTATATAGGCGGCATTTTGTTTTGCGTCTGCATCTGGAGTATGCAGACGGGGATTGGAACGGTTTGTGAAATTTTTGTGAAATTTGTGGCACGCGAAGTGCTGCTCGACGAGCACACACGTTCCTCGAGGTTCTTGGCATCGCTCTCTGAACGAATGGGGGGCACAGGGATCACAGGTGGGAACATCACCTTATTTGTGGACTGTTAATAATTAGAGATGAGATTCTTTGCCAAATTTGCTGCAGGTCGTATCTGGGAGACTTCACTTGGAACCGCCGTGAATGAGAAAATTTTGATTTTTTGCGCAATTTTCAAATTCATTGCCAAATTGGCTGCTGATTTTGTGTTGCTGTTTGATTTGTGAAATATTTGTTTGTCAACAGGTGACCGCCCATCGGAGTGGCCACATGCAGCATTGGTATGCATTTTCGATTTTGTTTAAATTGCGTGCCATTTGGCGGTCACACTCTGAAGGTACTCGCTTGTGGGGATTCGGGTTGGGGAATACACTTGTGAGAATACGTTTCTCTTAATTAAGTGCTGAGCGCCGAGCGGTGGTTTTTAGGTGAGATGTCGTGCGGGATTGGCGTTCTATTGCGGACCGTAGAAATTATTGCAATTTCAAAACTGTCTGCTTGTCAATTCTAAAATAGACGGCGTCTTGGCTCGGTGAAGCAGCCTTGCTGCAGTCTCGGCTGTGTGGTTGTTGGACTAATCGAATGCAAAGCAGAAGTTTTGTAGTGTGGTACTATGTGGTATAACTTAAGGTGTCAATTCTGGTGCGTGAAGACTTTTGTTTCCTACGTCTGTTTGATGGTTGAATTCTTCATTCTGTGATGTATTAAATCAACTTTTTCCATTTACTTATTATTTCTATAATTTTCTTCATGCTTCAATGTTTCGTAGTTATGTCTGCTTGGAGTCATGGGTTCACAGAGAGTCTGTAGCCAATTTTTGAAGCGACGCTTTTCACTCATTTAAGTATTGAAAATCATGATTTATTGTATACTCCTTTAGAATCATCAAGCAAGTTCTCCAGTCAATTAGATTTCAATTTTCTTTGAGACTAGAAGATGAAAGCGACCATTCCGTCATTCTGAATGGTATAAAGAATCAATGTCAAGAGAATTTGTTTCATCTTTTTTTTTTTTTTTTTTGTACCTTCAAATATTGATTGAAGAGGCAGCTTTAAGTTTGTCTGTCGATTGTGGTCACCAATTTTAAGAAGAAGACACGTTTTTGTTTTTTGCATAGGAGGAGTGAAAAGATTGCACTGGAGCATTTAAACTTGAAAAACCGGTCCTCCGGTATTTCTTCACACTCCTATAATAAAGAGCCTTGGGTTTCAGCTTTAATCACATCAGCTCACAGTCGTCACCTGATTCCAGCAAAATCGGGATAATGACAGAGAAAGTGCTCTGCAGTATCTTCTCTACAGGCTTCGTAAAGACTTTCATCACTTTCCCAAGTACACTTATGTGCCAACAAGTTTTTTGCAGTCTTTTCTGTCCGGAGATAGTAGAAATGCTGCGGACTTCTACCTGACGTTTTGAAGCCAAACTGGCCTTGACCACGGACGTCGACAATCCCAAAGTGGCGAGCATATGACTGCTTCTCTTGAGCCTTGTACATGTAAGTTGTGCTTTCCCTGAAAATGCGAAACATCAGCAGAAATATGGATATTTCAGGTAGATGTCGGTGAAATCAAAAAGATTTCGAACCATGAAAGAAGAAAAACATGGATTTATTAAAGAGTGATTCATTGCGGGGTTTGATTTATAATTTAAAATAAAACGAATGAATTTCAAGGTTACGAGGGTTGCCTTTTATATTTCGGGATTAGAGAACAAAAACAAATATTAATTATAGAAACTAGGTTCATTGTTTTTCAAAATATTCCCCATTAAAATCTATACACTTTTGTATGCCTTTGAACCAATTGTCGAAGCACTTTTGCCACTCTGATTGAGGTATCTCCAAAACATGCATTATGAACGCATCAACCGCTTCTTCAGGTGTCGAAAATGTTGACCTCTCATTTTATTTTTTACGTACGGGAATTAAAAGAAGTCACTCGGTGCCAAGTCAGGACTATATTGCGGACGGCACATCAAATCGATGTTTCGACTGCTCAAAAATGCAGTTGTTTGAGCCGATGTGTGAGAGCTCGCATTGTCGTGGTGAGGAGTGATCTCTCTTCGGCGGTTGGTTTTCCAGATTTTTTGGAAGACAACTGGCAAACAAATGATTGTGTACCGCTCAGAATTGACTGTTCTGCGTTGTTCTAGTGATACGGTTGCGACATGTTCACTTTTTCCGAAATAACAGGCGACCATTGGCTTGGTAGTGGCTCGTGCGCGATCAACTTTTGTTGGATTTGGCTCAATTTGAAACAACCATACAGTCGACTGTTGTTTACTTTCGGGCTCATACGCGTAAACCCACAGTTCAAGCACCGCGATCGTATTTTTGGAGCATTTCTTTCGACCAATCGACTTGAGCTCCAACGCGAACAAATTTTTTTGACGGTCAAATGTTCATGCAATATTGAGATTGCCTAAGATTGTCTCGAATCCCACGATAGATCACATGAAGATCTTGCCAAACAGTTGGCGCACAGCATCAATGGATTCCGGAACAACAACTGATTTTGGACGACCTTCACGAAATTCGACTTGGAGTGAACTACGATCTCGGTTGAATTCACCATACCATCGATAAACACTGGTCCTTGATGGAGCTTCACCGCCAAAAATTGAATTCAGCTTATCGATGCACTGTTGTTGGGTTAATCCACGCCGAAAGTTGGAAAAAATAATCGCACAAAAATTTTCACGATTTAATTCCATTTTTTGGGCGAGATGAATCTTTTAAGTTACTGTAAACAACAGAAATAGCGCTCGTATGTCAAAACGTTCTGAGTACGTAAGACCTCCAAAATGTCAAATTGTTCGATAGAGTTGTCAGTTGCCAGATTGCAACACTAGTGTTACCAAATCCCGAAATATAAAAGTACAAAGACTCATTGGAAAGACAATTTGTTTCATTTACAGTTTTCCTGCACCTTCAAATTTTGATTCGTAGTCCACATTCCATAGTGATATTGCCTAAATGCTCTTGAGAAGGCAACTTTAAGCTTGTCTGTCGATTGTGGATACCAATTTTGGGAAGAGGACACGGTTTTGTTTGTTTGTTGAAGATCTGAAAACATTGCACTGGAGCATTCAGACTCCAAAACTGGTCCTCCGAAGAAATGCGAAATATGACTTCAGGTCACGACATAGTCGTGAAGCTTATGGTCCTTTATCAGCCTGCAGTTTCTAGTGGGCTAGAGAATTGTTTCACCACTTCGTTTCTGTTCAGTGAATGCCAGTGTTGAATAACAAACAAGTGAAACAGTGCAAACAATATGTCAATCCTTTCAATAGTTGCTTTGAAAGAAAGAGTACATCACACGGTTGCGGGGGGAAAGTTGAATTAACTTCAAGAATTCAAAGATCAGAAAACTGCCAACGATTCACGTTGACTCGTAGGAACACGTTGCATTCGTAGAAGGACGATTCTCAGTGTTTCCTGGAACCTGACCGGCTTTGTATTAAATTACTTAATTGGAAATATTTAAAACCTTGAGAAACTGTTCCTATTTAAAGTATGAATTTCGAAAAGGTCATAAGAGAGTCTTTTTTTCATGACAGTGCTCTAAGGGCAGCAGCGAGACCATTTCACGACACGTTGACTTTTTCTACAGACGAAGTTTAATCTAATTATCAGTTGTTCAAGTTGTGGCGTTGATATGTCACTTGCCACTTAGAATCCTTTTAATAAGTTAAATATGAGCAGATTTGACTTTATGAATGATTCGCAGCAAAAGAGAAAGGTCTGACTACTCACAGAAGACACAAATAACCAGAATTGGGAAGAAATGTGTGAAAAGTGAAGAGGCGATCACTTTTTATCACCCATCAGAATTGAATTAAATGCGAGGAAAGATAAAAATCTACTGCTCAGACTTGTGCACTACGCATTCTCCACGATTCTTCATGATTCTCTGCCAATTCAAGGTTTATTGACCCTATACCCTGCTTCTGTCATCCCAACTCGTTAATGTTATTTTCAAAAATGAAATCATCTGTCAGAAGAGAGTTTTTGACATCTTAAAATTCTGTTTTACGCCATCCCTTACAAATAACCCATAAAGATAATTTTACAAACTGTCACACAATATAGAATGGCACTGAAATTGACAACTCATCAGGCCTTCAACGCCTTTTCTCTTTTGCTTTTTTCTGTATGTTCCTTACTCTACATCGAATTCCAAGTGCTGTCTGTTTTGTTTGGAAAGACCTGAAACATTTCATCTGAACAGATTCTTTCGAGAACTCAAATTCCCCCCGTTTCACTGAATCATCAACCAGCATTGATAAATCAAATCACACCTTTCAATCGTTAGAATGATAGAGGTCGTCCATCAATACTTCTGCTTGGCTCGCTTAGCAACAGACAGGTAAACACCGACAGCTCTGAGCATGATTTATCAACTTATGGTTCCCTGGAGACTGACTACATACCTCCAGATGTTGAACGCACACTCACGCAGGAATTTTGTGAATTTCAATTAAAAAACAATTCATCTGTAAGACTCGAAATAAACTGACCTACTCATCGCATTGCCTACTTCCCGCAACGAGCGCAAACTACACTCCCTCGGGGCTTTCTAAAAAGAATCGATTGCGACTCCCACATTCGCTGTGGTGTTGCCCGCCTTTATTTTTGGAAGCCTCCGCTAAAAATAATCCTTTTGGCAGTGGATCTCCAATGTGAACTCCGAACGCAAATAGTGAGCAATCAGCCCCGACGCACTTCGCACTCCTTTGACGTCCCCCGTCGCTCCATCTGCGGATTTATTTGAATATTTTAAAATGATATAAACATATCAGTGGCACTGAACGTTTTTCTTCGATTTTCCGTTGTTTGTTTGAAGACCCCAAGACACTGTCATTTTTTTTTCGCTTTGTTATTCTGTCATCCGAAAAACCATCCACCCCGGCATTCGTTTCAATGTCGACGCAAAAACAGATTCTCTTGGCCTGGCCCCAGCCAGCCCCGAAACCGAAAAAACTTCCAGATAAAATCCGTGAAACGAGAAATTAAAATAAAATTAAACGAAAATTATGTATCAATTATGTCATCGCCTTGGAGACCACCGCCCGATGACGGACACCGTGGGTGAGTGGAGAGTTCTGCGGTTCCCACTCGAACCGTGCTCGTATCAATCTTCTTGTGATTTACGAGGGCATGACTGCTGTCTGGGTTTGGGTGTGTCCGTAGGGGGGTAGGGTCTCGGTCTCTTCTGTTTGTGTTGTTTTGTGAAGGGGCAAAAATTGGTTTCCCTAGCTCCTCACCCTCACCAGAAGGCAAATGTGTTGCATCCTGCAGTTGGATTGTTTGCCAAATCGAATCGACTTGACTCGTGTTAATTAATGCCTTCATTTCACACAGCGTGATGGCATTATTTTTGCAAAACTGTAACGATGCGTGACGAGCAGCCGCGCTGAGATTTATAACAACTGGGAATTATTGCTCACGAGCACATTATTGCGGTGTAGTTGAGGAAATTGCGACTTGGGCGTCCTTTTTGAGGAAATTGACAACAACTTGTACGTGATTGTGAACAGATTAAGATTTCATAGAAGTTTCTTAATTTTGAGGAACACAAGGGTTTTCAAATAACAACAAGTCCAGGGATTCGATGTGGCTCGGAAGACGTGGTTTAGTAGTTGTTGATTGTCGAAATTGAGTTTAAAGTTTTGGTGATTGTTGCTTAATACATCTTAACCAAGACTGCCACCAATTTGATGAGAGCAGTGTACAGCGCGACACAAATTTGATGAGAGCAGTGTACAGCGACACAAAAATATTGAAAGAAAGGGAATGCAAATCCTATGAATAGCACACACCTATTCAGTTTACAAATCATGTTGTGCCAGGTATACCGGTATGAAATTAACGTTTTTTTTTTTTGCTTATTATTAATGGGAAAGTAAAAACATTTTATTCAAAGTATTGGCCATTGTTTTCTACACATTTTGACCACCTTTCTGGCAATTTGTGAATACCACGCCAATATAATTGGTCGTCTTTTAAAGCAAACCAATCAGACACCCAATTTTCGACCTCCTTGTAGGAGTCAAAGTGCTGCTCAGCCAATGCGTGTCCCATCGATGAAAACAAATGGTAGTCGGAAGGAACCAAGTCTGGTGAATACGGCGGGTGGGGTAGCTGCTCCCAGCCAAGTGCTTTGATTGTATCCTGAACCGGTTTTGCTTTGTGTGAAGGTGCATTGTGATGGAGCAAAATTACTGTGCCGTGTCCTCTGGCCCATTCTGGTTGTTTCTCTATCAATGCATGGTTCAAATTGATCATTTGTTGTCGGTAGCGATCAGTATTAACGGTTTCACCAGGTTTTAGGAGCTCGTGGTGCAGCCCACCTTTCTGGTCCCACCAAACACACAGCATTGTCTTCTTGCCGAATCGATCTGGTTTTGCAGTCGATGTTGATGGTTGTCCCAGATTAACCCATGATTTTTTCCGGTTAGGATTCTTAAAATAAATCCATTTTTCATCGCCAGTAACAATCTGATGCAAAACCGATTTTCTTTCGTGTCTTTGAAGCAAAATTTTACAAGTGTTTTTTCGGTTTTCCATCTGTCTTTCATTCAATTTATGTGGCACCCATTTTCCACACTTTTGGATCTTTCCTATAGCTTTTAAACGGTCAGAAATTGTTTGTTGTGCAATTTGCTTTTGACTCAAAGTGTCATCTCCATCCAATATCGTTTGCAATTCGGCGTCTTAAAATTTTTTTGGTGGTCTTCCACGTTCTTCATTTCTCACATCAAAATCATTATTTCTGAACCGCTGAAACCATCTTTTGCATGTTGCTTCTGATAGAGCATGATCACCATATGCCACAACAAGCATTCAATGCAGCACTTTTCTTCAAATTAAAACAAAAAATTAATGCTTTCCGCAAATCATCACTTTCTGGTACAAAATTCGACATTTTTAACACGATGGAAAATATTATGTTATCTGTTCAATGACTTGATGTATGCTAAATATTTTTCACAGATGCCACAGCAACCAAGCAAAAAAAAAATAAGGGCTCGTTCACAACAAATGTTCCCTGTCGAGATATTTGTATCTTGGTGCTCACTTCACACCGGTATACCTGATATGTTCCAACACTGTGGCGGCCGTGCAAAGTGGGTAGGATGCCACGCTCACACGCCGAAGGGTCTAGGTTCGATTCCCGGCTGGACACCTCGAATTTTTCACTGCACCATCTCTTTTGAACTGCTGACAACACTCAAAGAGTATAGTAATTTCGCCGAGTCGGTAAAAACCGGTAGATTCCTTCTACTCGTGAGAGAACAGTAGCGCGCACAATACGAGTAGTTGATGAGCAAGCTAAAGCCCTGGTCCGTCTTTACACTGTAGCGCCAACAATTATTATTATTATACCGATGGTAAGTCTTTAGAGGAAATATCAGACTTTATTGGCAGACCACGTTCTACTGTTCAATCGCTAGTTCAAAGATACAAAATGGCCATGAAAAAGTCATGATACACATGTTATCATGCGTGAAACAAAAACAAATCCACGAACTAGTGCACCAAAACTTGCTGAAAAGTTGCGTCAGGAACTGGGCAAGGAATTCTGTACCGAAACCCTAAGTGATTGCATTCGGTAACATGGATATCGCTGTAGAGTTGCCCGGAAGAAGCCATTCACAAGCTTTGTAAATAGAGTTAAACGTCTCAATTTCGCAAAAGACCACCAATCCAAGGGTTTTGCATTTTGGAATAAAGTCATTTTTGCAGATGAATCCAAATTTAACATTCCTGGTATAGATGGGCGGTAAATGGCATGGCGAAAGCGTAATGCAGAACTCCTTCCGGAAAACACAATTGCCACAGTTATGCATGGTGGCGGATCGGTGATGGTTTCGGGTTGTTTCCCTGCAGCTGGGGGAGGAAAGTTGCATTTTATTGAATGTATCATGGTCGCCGTGGCGTAGTGGGTAGAGTGCGACGCTCACACGCCGAAGGGTCTAGGTTCGACTCCCAGTTCAACACCAATTTTTCTAATATTTCACGGCACCACCTTTTTCGAGCTGCTGACAACACTCAAAGAGTAATAACTGTCTAAGGAAGCTTGTCAAATTCCGCCGTTCGGGGTCGGCAATAAACTGTAGGTCCCTCTACTCGTGAGAGAACAGTAGCGCGCACAACACGAGTAGTTGATGAGCAAGCTAGGCCCTGGTCCCCCTCTGGACTGTAGCGCCAACAATTATTATTCTTATTAATATGCATCAATTCTTACCACACCTATTACACCTCCAGCCATAATCTCAAAATTGGAATCGAACCGAGCAATCATGTATGTGGTTCCTTGACATACGGATGCTTTTCGAATGCTTGCGGAAGCAGTGCGTAGGCTCGAAAATGAATAACAATATGGGCTCAAATGAATATCTCTTTTGACACGTAACATGAATGCGTGATGTTCGATTAGGAAACGGTTTTGCGTTAACCAAGTCCCACATTCAACACATTTGTCTTCTTTATTAGAAGCTCCATTTTCTGTGTTTTTTTAGTTTCTTGGCACTTTATGTTCTTTGATCAAATTTGAGGAACCATCGAGTGCCGGTAAGCAACTTACAGACGAAGCACTTTGAACTCTTCAGAGGGATCCATTCTTTTTTTGTAAAATTGGCGCGCGCCAAAGGAAGTATGTGGTACCTTTAGATAACCTGATTTGGGCCACAGAATGGTCCGGTGGTATAGAGGAAGAGGTGGAAAGGAGGAATTGATGAACGTTTGTTTAAAATGCCTGTGCAGTGGGGAAAATTAAGATAGAGCATTTCATATTTGTTTGATGCTGCTTAAGAATGAGTCTTTAAATTTAACTAGAAATTCGAAGATGGAGCTATAGGTGAAGGGGTGGACACGCCTACTGAGGTGTGTATTGTGCATAAATTCTTAAAGGACACGAATGTGGTTGGCGAATTTGAAATTGAAATTTTAAAGGAATTCGTGGGATATAAAATTAAACATGCTTTCACTTACTTCCAATGTTGCTGCTGTGTAGTCCTAGAAAAACTGCCTGCCTTAGATTCCATACTTTGACGTCGGGCGATCTGACTTATATGTTTTTTCAACGTTAAGTAGCAAGTATACTGACACTCATTTAAGAGGTCAGATTTATTTGCACTCTAAAAGCCAGATATGGGCAAATCAATGCCGTACCACAGTCAAGTATCCTACGCACTTGTCAATGAAGGAAAATAAGAGACGAAATCTGATAACATAGGTCAGCTTGGACATACGATTATATTGGCATCACTGCTCAATGCCTTAGTTGTAAAAATTTATATCTGCTGCTTTGAGGTTTGTGTCAGCAGAATACTTTCCCTGCAGTAAAACGTTTGACATATCCACTTCTGTAGCCGGTGGAGGGATTGTTCAACACTAGCGAACGACAAGTCCTTTACAATTCTTAGGAGGGGACCTGTTTAAAGGACGTTTTGGGGTTCACCATCGAAACGAAAAAGTTCAAAATGTACACGGTGCCATCGATAAGAACTCAGTTTCACAGTAAACACGTTTAATCGACGTTCTGTTGTCCAAGTCTCAAAAGCACAATCCAGAGAAGTCGTAGAGCAGTTTGGATGCACTTCGTTAGTCGCGCGTTTGAGACAGACAGCAAGAGGAACTGCCTGCCATTGAACACAAGGCCGAACGATAAGCAATTACATTTTTTGCCACCAACGTTCTAATAAGTCTTCAATGCAGTCCAACTCACAGAAGAAGACCATAAAGTGCGAAAAATGTGAACTAAAAACTTTTCCCCTGCATTTGATGGATCGGATCGCAGCGGCTCTACATTTAATGAACTGAGCCACGCCATACCCCACAAGTTAGTTTGTTAGTTAATAATAATTGTTGGCGCTAAAGTCCAAAGGGTGACCAGGGCCTAGCTTGCTCATCAACTACTGGTGTTGTGCGCGCTACTGTTCTCTCACGAGTAGAGGGGCCCACAGTTTTTTGCCGACTCCGAACGGCGAAGTTTGAGAAGCTTTCTTAGACAGTTATTACTCTTTGAGTGTTGTCAGCAGCTCGAAAAAGGTGGTGCCGTAAAATATTAGAAAAATTGGTGTTGAACTGGGAGTCGAACCTAGACCCTTCGGCGTGTGATCGTCGCACTCTACCCACTACGCCACGGCGACCACGTTAGTTAGTTAGTTAGTTAGTTTGACTTTTATTTTCAATAAATGTTTTGCAATGTAAAGTTTAACCTAAGTCATTTATGGTTTGGCCTATGGCCGTCTACTAGGTTGACAAAATACGTACATACGGTTTACATTAAAAATCTCCATCTATGATACGTTTTCTATAACAAAGTGCTGCTACAGAATAACGGTATAAGGCCTTCCATCCCTTTTCTCCATTTAAGATGCACGTTACTTCATATTGGTCTAAAACAAGTTTTTCCAAAATTGTTAGTCGAAATTCTTTTAGAATCGGACAAACACCAATAAAATGTAAGATGTCTTCTCTCTTCCTCATGTTACATAGGTTACAAAGAATTGGTAAATCCGGTCTGTAAGGGATAAAGTTTAACTGAACGAGTTCTCCTCTCAGTTTAAAGATTGTGGTTATTTTTTCGATTGAGTGACTGTCAAGGAAGTATGTTTTTTCATTTAAAAAATGGTTTAGTTTGCTGTAGTAGTTCCTAAACGGTGAAGATTCGGCTTCTTCGACATATTTGTCATATGTGTGTCTACCAAAATTCTCCAAAACTGAGTTAAATTTTTTTCTTAAAAGATGAGGAGGCTCGTCCACCGCAATAGACAGATTTAAACCGCATTCAGAGGCTGCTTTTTGCCATTTCTCCCAAATGTATCCGTTTGTTCTAATTATACTTCTTAAAACTACCTTTGGTAATCTGCATTCGCTCATCTGTAGTATTTTTAAAATATAGTTGAAGTGCATTTTGATGGTATACAAGAGCAACGGAGGAGTTCCCGTTTCAATATGTAGCATATAGTTGGGGGTACTTTTTGGTAACCGAAAGATCTTCTTCAAAAAGTAGCGAAGGAATTTTTCCACACCATCATAGCCTTTGTAACCCCATACCTGAGCTCCGTAGAGCATAATAGAAGCTGCGGTTGAGTGGAATAAAGTTTGTTTTGCACTTTTCGATACATATTTATTTTTGAAGCAACGTTCCCAAATCGAACAACAGCTAATTTTTTCTCAAAGTGTGGTTTCAAATTTAAAGAGGACGATATTAGGATACCTAGGTATTTGTATCTGGATACTACCTCAATCTCTTCCCCGTCCAACTTCTACTTTTCCAAATATGAGACGCTTCCCCCTGCGTTTCTGAATATCATCATTTTTGATTTACCATACCCCACAACAACACGTCCTCTGCATGTTATGGATCGGACCGCAGCGGGTCTGCATTTAATGAACTGGGCGACGCTATAGCCCACAACCACACGTCCAGTGAGTATTGGTGGAACGTTGTGCAGCAAGTGCTCTCAAAAGATTCTCTAAGTCTTGAAAAAAAATGAGCTTGTCAGTTAGCTACAGATTGTTAAATGGTTAAATTTGAAACATTTCACATTCCCCTGGTTAACGCCTGAAGAGCAATTAAAATCCTTGAACTTGCTTTCAACTATTATATCAGCACAAACTAGGCGTGATCAGTTTTCTAACGACTTCACTGTCGTCATTTTAACGATGCCCACATGTGATGAGTGGAAGAACTATCAAAGTATCTTCTAAAGAAGTCTATTTTTGACTGTTGATTTATGTTTCGATCCACCCCACGGATGGTTACCTATTTAAACTTGACCTCCAAGTCCGATCGAATAGGGGCAGAGCAACGAAATTAATTGTCTATGAGTCGGGTTCTCTCTGCTGAGTGCAGGCCTTAAATTTACTTCGCAAGACAGGTGTTCATTCCCAAGGGCTTTTGCATTC
This sequence comes from Eristalinus aeneus, assembly GCA_955652365.1. Classification (NCBI taxonomy): domain Eukaryota; kingdom Metazoa; phylum Arthropoda; class Insecta; order Diptera; family Syrphidae; genus Eristalinus; species Eristalinus aeneus. Next base: position 27,840,507 of record OY019131.1, on the reverse strand, counting down.
GGCGCGCACATGTCCGCCACTCTTCGCAATCATATTTCCTCCGCACTTATGCAATGATCTCATGTCTGATTTCATCTATTTTTAATGCCGAAATATTTGAATATGACAGAGAGTACCTTTGAATGGACGGAAAAGGAGTGGGTATTAATAGCCCGAGTCCGTGCGGTGGCAGACAGCACTTAATCGTTTGGTGTAAACTAGTGGAAATTAATGTTTGATCCCTTGATTCTCGGGCTGGTGGCATTGAAGGGAAACACTTCCGTGCGAGGAGTGTGTTCGAAATTTCGCTGTCTCCATTCACTTCCTTAATCGATTTGAGGATTGATTTATCTGTGATAATTCTTGTTGTCTTGAAAGCGTTTAAATTGCGTAGGTTAACAAAAAGAAAGAAACAACACAATGTCGCACGTTATTTCTTCTAGACCAAGGTTAGAAATTATGCCAAAATACTGGACCTTATCCAAGACATGTGCAGACGATACATACATGCGTTGTTTCCTTAAAGTATCCAATGATGAAGATTATAGATGGGTTTATATGGCAACATTCTTAGAAGCGCGAGTAAAATCACATAAATAATTTATTTATTTAAGAACTCTCATCAATAATGTTTGAATCATGTCATTGTTCTTCAAAAACTCGCTCACTAGCTCCAGAGAAGAATTCAATAAGATTCCTTGCACTCGGACAGACACAGAAATGTTTGGTTAATATAAGACCGGTCTTTAATATTCTGGCATTGATTCCTACCATAGTAAATTACAGTACATTCTCGATCTACGCAACTAATAAAAACACGGGTTAGTTTGAATGACCGAGGTTGTTGCAATAATCACGTTTATATTTTTTTTTTTTGTAAATAGAGCCCTACTTTAGCCGCTTTAGTTTCGTTACCTCAGGCACAAATGTCGAGTGGTACCATTGTTCAATGAATGCTAACGCCATCCAAACATTTTTATTTACCTTGTACACACATGTTCAAAATTTGTAAAAGATCGTTGGCTCTCAGATTTTCCAATGACGAAAATATTCTTTGTGTAAGCCAGAAGCATTGGTGCAGGCGAGAATTTCTTTGCTCAGCTTTCTGCCAGAATCTGCCGATTCCCTAAAATCTACATTAGTTTTCTTGGGCATACGAGTAAGTCGGTAGAACGATCGTACTCGTCAGCGTTATAAATTTGACAAGGAATCAGGTCGAGCTTTTTGAATTTTTCTTAAAATACAATTAAAAATACAAGTTTTCAGCAGTCGAATTCCGTGTCTTTTTTTAAATTTGGTACCCAACCATTGTTCGCATTAAAAGATCCTTGCCTCTTTTTATCTCCGCGTGCAGTGAGGAAGATTTTGTCTTGAGGACCTCGCTGGAAATTGTCGCATTTTGCTATTTTTGTTTAGGAACCACTTGTACAGTGATTTCTCCATACTCGGAAATTCGCCAGTCTTTAAGGTTATCCTCTTCCCGGGTCCACATTCGGTATCGGAAACAAACTTTCGTATTTCGCCCTCTCTTCCTTTTATTCTGCTAATTGCAGATTTATGCGCATTGTACTCACGCATGGAAGCACTTTTCTTATTCTTTTCTAAAATGCCACTTTTGTTTTTAATTGTTTATCTTAGAAATTTTTTCGTTACACCTATTTTTAAAGTTCCAAAACGACTGATCGCTGCTCTGAATTCATTGTGCGTGTAAAAAAAAGTATAGAAGAACAAAAGTTCCACTTATCGAATTACTTTTATTTTTAAGTTGCGATTTACGCGTCAATAGTGTTGAAAATTGAGCTGTTGCGAAAACCGATGAGTTGCGTAAATCGAAAAAATTTGAAAACGAAACCTTCGGCCTGCAGATTAAAACACCACCACAAGTTAAGCACCGCTGTTTGTTCATAATTCTCATCTGTTCTTGTTGAAAATGTAAAAGGTTTTTGTACCAACCTAGTCGCAGTGAACTCAGGCCACACAGTGAACATTTTTTCGCAACAATTTCGAGGGAGGGGATAGATTTGTAAGATCTTAACATGTACAGTCGTAAAGTGATTGTTTCATCGTATTCAGTTATTTACCGCTGTAACGCCTTAATTGAGTCACGCTTAGAAATAAGTTAAGTACATTTTTTTAAGGTTCCGTTTATGAACTTTTTGAAAATCGCTGATCTGAAGCGTTTGTTCCGCTCTTCTTAACCAATCTAACAATTTTTCCGATATTTCGAACAAATGTCTGAAATAGAGTGTAGTATACACACTATTGTGGCCGCCGTGGCGTAGTGGGTAGAGTGCGACGCTCACACGCCAAAGGGTCTAGGTTCGATTCCCAGCTAAACACCACTTTTTCGAATATTTCACGGTATCACCTCTTTCGAGCTGCTGACAAGACTCAAAGAGTAATAACTGTCTAAGAAAAGCTTCTCAAATTTCGCCGTTCGGAGTCCGCAAAAAACTGTAGGTCCCTTCTACTCGTGAGAGAACAGTAGCGCGCACAACACGAGTAGTTGATGAGCAACTAGGCCCTGGTCCCTCTCTGGACTGTAGCGCCAACAATTATTATTATACACACTATTAATAATAGTTGGATGGAGCGACAGTCCACAAAGGACCAGGGCGTAGGTTGGTCATCAACTACTCGTGTTGTGCGTGCTTCTGTTGTCTCACGAGTAGAAGGGACCTACAGTTTTTTTTACCGAGACCGAGCGGCTGAGTTTTTGAGAAGCTTTTTCTTAGACAATTATTTCTCCTTGAGTGTTGTCATCAGCTCGAAAGAGGTGGTGCTGTGAAAAATTTCAGGTGCTCATCAGTGGATCGAACCTAGACCTGCTGCGTGTGAGCGTCGCACTCTACATGGAAATACATACAGTTGAGCAAAAATTTCTGCACTCGAGTTTGAATCAAAATAGTAACTTATATCATACGAGGGTTGCCTTATATATTTTGTGATTAGAGAACAATAACAAATATTAATCATCGAAAATTGCTTTATTGTTTTTCAACATATTCCCCATTAAGATTTATACACTAATGCATGCGTTTGAACAAATTGTCGAAGCACTTTTGCCACTCTGATTGAGGTATCTTCAAAACATGCATTCTGAACGCACCAACCGCTTCTTCAGGTGTCGAAAAACGTTGATCTCTCATTTTATTTTTTACGTAAGGGAATAACAAGAAGTCATTCGGTGCCAAGTCAGGACTATACGGCGGGTGACACATAAAATCGATGTTTCGAGTGCTCAAAAATGCAGTTGTTTGAGCCGATGTGTGAGAGCTCTCATTGTCGTGGTGAAGAGTGATCCATCTTCGGCTGTTGGTTTTCCCAATTTCTTGGAAGGCAGCTGGCAAACAATTGGTTGTGTACCACTCAGAATTGACTGTTCCGCGTTGTTCTAGTGGTACGGTTGCGACATGTCCAGTTTTTCCGAAGAAACAGGCGACCATTTGCAAAGGAAGTGCTTCGTGCGAAAGCAACTTTTATTGGATTTGGCTCAACTTGAAACACCCATACAGTCGACTGCTGCTTACTATCGGGCTCATACGCGAAAATGGTGAATCGTGGCATCACCTGTCACGATGTCATAGACGTGTTTCGAAGCATCGCGATCGTATTTTTGGAGCATTTTTTTTCGACCAATCGACACGAGCCTTTTTTCGAGTGATTAACAAATTGTGTGGGATCCAACGCGAATACATGTTTTTTGACGGTCAAATATTCATTCAATATTGAATGTTTGCTGGTCCCAACTAATGCCTAAGGTTGTCTCAATCTCACGATAGGTCACATGACGATCTTGCAACATCTTGGACTGAACTACGACCTCTGTTGAATTCACCATACCATCGATAAACACTGGTCCTTGATGGAGCTTCATCGGCAAAAATTTAATTCGCTGTTGTTGAGTTAATCCAGATCGAAAGTTGTAAAAAATAATCGCACGACAATTTTGACGATTTAATTCCATTTTTTGGGCGAGATGAATCTTTTAAGTTACTGTAAACAACACAAAAAGTGCTCGTATGTCAAAACGTTCAGAGTTTGCGTTCAAAGTTTGCGTACTATCAGAATCTTTTTTTTAAATTTATTTTGATCATTGAACGAAATAAAGAACGAGCATTGCTCACGCTTTAATAATGGAGTATGAACAAAAGTGTGGTCCATGTATAAATATGTACAAACGGTATGAAACTCTGTTGAAAGTATTTTGTGGAGTTTAAAATATTTTACAGAGTCTATCCAATTATTTATGAAATTGCACATGTTTATGTATTTGGATTGCCTGTAGAAAATAAAGACACACGGAATATCTTTAATTTGCTTAATAATTTTCAGAAATCTTTCGTTTGTGTATTATAACACATCACTCAATAGGTCCCAGGACATATACTATCAAGAGATTCAGAAATAAATATGGATTTTCCGTTAGTGGCGCCACCTATATGTCCCAGGTTTTATCGAATTATGTTTAACCATTATGAATATGTTAAATTTACTGAATAAATTCTCAGTGACAGCTTGATGATTAACAGCGATAGCAAATTTAATTCAAAGTTCCTCTTGGAAAAACCCTTTTTGTATGACGAAACCATAAATGCGCAGTCTATTGTAATAAAACAATTTTTAACCACGCTTTCTTGTTCTTTCCACAAACGGTCTGTCGGTGTGGGTTCAGAATAAGGTTCTACGGGTTCATGTTCGGACTTTGCAGAAAAAAGGGAAAGTCATTAAAAATTACAATCAAATAGGTTACCTATACGTACCCAGACGGGACATATTACTTTCCCCTGACGGGGATGAAATTTGCTACCGTTGGCTTATTTGTGCTTATGAAAAGATTTTAAATTTCAACCTTCGTCATGGAAAGTTGAAAGAACCAACTGCAAAATGGAAATTTTTCTGTTAAAAAAGTATTCTCCAAAACTATTTATAAAACTGTCGGAATTCGTCTAAAGTTATTTAGTTGTGCCCAAATTAGTTTACTTATTTTAGATCTTGGACAAGTTGTCAACAGAAAGTTAAAAAACTGAAAGATGAAGTATGCACATGCAATTTCTATACAGCACGATTTTGTTGTCACTTAAATGTTCAGTGGGATGGACTTTTAGAAAATCCTCTTCACCACTGATTTACAATCGAGTTCAACAAATCGCTGGAAGGGGAACTACTGAGGTCGTGTAGACAATCAAAAAGTAGTTGCCTAGGTTTTCATTATTGGATTGTTGCCACGATGCAAATTCAGAAACTCCAATTCTTTCCACTCCGGTTAAAGTTGCGCTGGGAGCTGGTTGAAATCAGTAAAAATCGAACACGTCCAATGGACATCAGACAATTTGTGCCTATGAAATGACAACACCCGCCTAACACTGCACTCTGACATCCGGTGTCGGCTATTCTTATTAACACCATGTGAAATCAATCCTTACCAAATGTGGAAGGCACTCGTATGCCGTGAAAAATTCGAGGTGTTCAGCCGGGAATAAACCGAGACCCTTCGGCGTGTGAGGTCTAGGTTTGATTGCCGGCTGAACAGCTCGAATTTTTCACGGCACCACCTCTTTCGAGCGAGGGATATCCACGGCGACCACAGGTTGCACATTACATATTCAAATTTTATTCGATTCGATGAAGGGTAATCTTAAATTTGAGACAAACGAAAGTCTATTTTATTAGTTTTTCCTTGTCCTACACGCCGATGCCTTGTATGTCGATCTGTTTGCATCTAGCATTGCAATTAGTCATTATCATTTGATGTAGACAACTCAACTTAAGGGCGTTCTTATAGTTGATGTAGCATAAGGGAACTTCAACGGCATGATTTTTTAGTTTTCATAGTTTTCTTGTTTCGAATTTTGTTTTTTTCAGTGGTTTAAGGATCCCTTTTGTCTCCTTCTTTAGCTTGATCCCAGTATGTTGACCAAATAAGGGGTTTTCAATTGGAACATTCACACGAACTAACAGTTAATGCTAAATTTAATGCTAAATGTTTAAATTTATTTTCATTTAAAAATCAATGCTAATTCAGCAGTATACACTTGAACAACGTTTGCAAGTTCTTCAGGCATTCAGTCCATGAAACGGCAAATATCATCGACAGCAATGAGATAAATGGGTTTGTCGACAAGCAAAGTATGCATTATTGAGCAGGCAGCTTCACAAGGCACCACATTTCCCTATTTGGTGTGGTGGGAATCACAAAGTTCCTGTGAATGAAAGTTGCTATCGCATCAAACGGAGTGAAAAATTTCGAGGAGTGTGTTCAAAAACTGCGCATTGCGTAATAATATTGATTTAATTTGTGAGCAAAACCATCTGGCACAGATTTGTAATTTATTTGCAGAAATCAAATCTGAAAACCAAAAAACAAACAATTTTGAGGTCAAGAAGGCACAATTTAAAGATTCATTGAATTTCTCTCGGCTATTTACTTTAGCTGACTCCTGCATGGCTGCTCGATGATTGCCTTTGGTGGATCACTGCCAGAATTCAAAGTTCGATTGGGCAAAAGTGCTTTCTGAATGCATAATTCATTTGCAACAAAATATTGAAATTATCATAATTTCAGTGAATTCGGGGTAATTCTCGTCTCTTCTGGTTAGGGTTGGAATTTTAAATTATTTATGAGTTTGTTGCCCTGTATGAAAAGGCATTGTGTGGGGAGTTTAAAGTTGAGTGCAGTGGGGTCATCGAAAGTGTTTGTGCTGTTAAGCATTTGAATTTAAATTTGCAAGATTTGTGCAGAAATTTTCAAGCGCATGCAACTTTCGAGTCGCTATAAGGGATTCTTATTCTGAGCGTGGTAGCGAGAACAGGGTTGAAGGCAAAAAAGTGTTTTGAGGACAATAATTGAATGTTGTCATCTTAAGCTACTTTGAATACACATTTATGGTTGCATGTGTATTTTCTAAACAAAGGTGCTGTGGTTCAACTTTTATTATTATTTTTAAGTACGCTTTCGCTTCAATTATGACTTAAAAAGACACTTATACAAGAAACAAATCTAAGGGAAACAAAGTGCACAGCTCTGTAGTTGCGGTCTGGGGATAACTAATGAATACCAAATTCGGTTTTTTTACCAAAAAATTTTGCTGTCCTGGGTCTCAAAGAGAAAGCATCTTTAATGACTGCAGATAACCGACTTAACATAGAGTTCACCAAATTTTGGGTGACATTCGACATTTGATTTAAAACCATTCCTGTCGTGAAGAATTTTTAATGTTAACCTAAATTTGTATGATTTATGTTGTGGTCGCCGTGGCGTAGTGGGTAGAGTGCGACGCTCACACGCCCAAGGGTCTAGGTTCGACTCCCAGTTCAACACCAATTTTTCTAATATTTCACGGCACCACCTCTTTCGAGCTGCTGACAACACTCAAAGAGTAACAACTGCCTAAGAAAGCTTCTCAAATTTCGCCGTTCGGAGTCGGCAAAAAACTGTAGGTCCCTTCTACTCGTGAGAGAACAGTAGCGCGCACAACACGAGTAGTTGATGAGCAACAAGCGCCAACAATTATTATTATTAAATTTTTATGTTGCGAATTTGTGAAAACAAATTTTAATCCAAATGTTCACAAATATTGAGGTAGAGCTTTGAGTTGATTTTGTGCGTTATGAAGTAACCATTATCTTTCGTCAATACTTACCATGTCTGTCCGGTATTAAATTTGTTTTTAATCGTGAAAATTTTAACAACTTAAGCCTTTTTTATTGGCTTACCGTATTTATGTGTAATTTCTTGCCAGGCCATGGAAACCAGCATTGAACCAGAACACGGCGAATGGTATTTATTCTTTACGAGTTTCTTTTAACATTTCCTGTTAAATCTTTCGTACACTTAATTTTGTTGAAATTATGTGGAAGTCCACTTCTAGCTAAATTTTCCGTTGTGTTTATTGTATAACATTTTTTTTTATAATTTTTTTTGACAGTGAATGGACCTCTGTTTTTCAATTATTATGTCCCTTTCGCTTTTTTGCTCTTCGTTCAATAAAAAGTCTTACAGTGATCGGATTTAGTTCAAATATGCGCCGTTTTGTTCGATAACCTGTTTCCTGTCTACACGGCAACTTCATAATATCCCCCTCGTAGAAGCCCCCTACTTATTTGCAAAGAACTCGGGCAGCCACTTTTCACAAGCCGATTTTGAGTTCAACTTCACACCCCCAAGGGCGTTCGCAATGGACAGAAACAGGTGGTAATCCCTTGGCGCTATGTCCGGGCTATATGGTGGATGCGAAAAACCTCCTATCCGAGCTCCCGTAGCTTCTGACGAGTCACCAACAAAGTGAGTAGTCTGGCGTTGTCCTGGGAGAACACTACACCCTTCCTGTTGGCCAATTCTGGACGCTTCTGGTCGATCGCCTGCTTCAAGTGGTCCAGTTGTTCGCAGTAGATAGTAGAATTAATCGTCTGGCCATAGTGGAGCAGCTCATAGTGGATGATTCCCTTCCAATCCCACCAAACACACAAAACTTTCCTGGTCGTCAATCCCAGCTTGGCCACTGTTTGGGACGATTCACCGGCCTTCAACCACGACCGTTTCGCTTGATATTGTCGCATGTGATCCATTTTTCGTCACCAGGCACCTCCCGCTTCAAAAATGGGTCGAGCTCGTTTCGCTTCAGCAGAATCGCAGGCGTTGATACGGTCCAGAAGGTTTTTTTGTGTTAAATCAGGCGGCACCTAAACATCAAGCTTTTTTTGTATCCAGGCTTCTGCAGATGGTTTAAAATGGTTTGGTGACTAATTCCCATATCCTGGGCGATGTCGCGAGAGGCCTCATGCCGGTCTAACTCGATGATTTCCATGATTCGATCGGTATTCGTCGTCACAGGTTTTCCGCCGGCTGGCTGTCGTTTTCACCGGCTCTGAATCGTCGAAACCATTACTCAGTGGTTCGAAGTAATAGACTACCATCCCCCAAAACACTATTAATCTCACGGAACGTTTCTCTAGCGGATTTGCCTTAAATGAAGGAAAACTTTAAAAGGCGCAAATGTGGAGTGAATGTGGAGGTTTTAAATAGTAACAACCAGAGACGCTTGCGGATTCCAAAGACTACGCGGTAACACCTTAGATAAACCGACTCAGTTAAACCATTTAAATTTTTTTCAACGATAACTAAAATCGAAGTCGAGTTGAAATTTCGCCAAAATTTCAACTGATCGTGCATTTGTGTCCCCTGTGTAAGCAGTTCAAAGCCACAGTTCCATACATGGCGGTTGCTTTTAACTGATCTTTTATTCGTATCGCCAAGCAGCTCACAGGTATTAAACTGGTATTTCGGACTGCTTTTGATGTTAAATGTGGGTTTTAAAGAATGAGCTGGATGTCTTTTGTCCATTTTTGAAAGGACACGACTTTATTCCTTTTCAAGTCATTTTCTTTTTCTTAAAACTGACATTGCTAAAAATCATCAGAATTGGCATCAAACTGTCGTCTCATCTCTTTGCAGCAGTCACATATAGTTGCTGTTGGTGGTCGTTATGTTTTTACTATCGTAAGAAGCTAGTCGCTAAAACACAAAAGAAGAATGGATGACATTTTCAAAGAAAGCACTGCTTCCACTTTTGCCTGGCGAAATCATTAGCAAAAAACTGTGAACAACGTTCAGTAAAGCGTGTGTTTTTATTTTACACTTGGCGTTGAAGTCAGTGGTTCGCAATTGGTCGTTTGCCTGCAAGAAGCTTCCATTCAGTCGAAATAGATTTATCTTTGTTTGTTGAAATTTTCAGTTTATAACTGTATCCAGACACTCCGCCCAACCTTGTGCTCACTTAAATGATCCCCTGAAGTCATTCCCGAAATTTATACCAACTCAAATGCGCCCAATACCTACTTCAATGGCATGCCTTATGTTCAGCATTTCTAAAAATCTCCCATCCGCCTCTGACTTAGTAGCTCACATTTGATGGCAGTCATAAAACCAATTTCATTACCATTTCCTTTGCAATGTTTTTTTCTGTTTTGCCCGTTGGTAATTAGTTGTGTTTATCCATTTCGCTACTTCCTGTTTACTCCGGAGTTCCAATTCACCAAACACCGCTGTGGCCGCTGTTTTCTGTCATCCGCGACACGCTCCCGAAAACGAAAATCCACGCAGATCCTTGCCGTGCTCCATCACCTCGGCGCTTTTATCTTCTAAGTGATTTTCGTTTGCAACGACATGCCGATTTTTTGCGTTCATTTAAGACAGGGCTTGTCTCACTAATTGCGTGTCTTCCTTCCGTGCTTGCGATCGGCCATCGTCCGCCACTTGAATTCCAATGTCATTGACAACAACATGAGAAGTTCGTGACAAGTGGCAGCGGTGTCTCCCAGTGGCCCACACCCCAACCCGCCACTTCAGCCAGCGTTTGTTTATACGAAACGTTCCTCCGTAGGTTGCGAGTGGACATCCCACCCGACCGCTCAAGATGAACACCGCACCCACACCGAGACGCGCACACTGACACAGGGATATTTATTCGAGAAATATACAAAATATTGCACACGGCCACCAGATTCTGTCGGATTTTCCAAGTTTTTCCCGACTTCGGAAGCGCAAAATCCGTTCACTGATTTAATAATAGTATTTTGATTTAAAAAAAAAATGTAAAAGAGGAACAACAAGAACGAGAAGAAAAGAAGCGCTGTGCGCTACGGTGTTGCCTGCCGACGCCACTGCTCTCGTGTTTCCATGTCTGATGATCTTCCAAAGACGCGGGGTCTACTTGTGTTTGTATGCCAGCGATAAATAATAATAAAACAACAAGTTCCACCGGCAACTGCCCCTCCGCCCATGGGCTATCTGCCGACGTCACGCCGATGCTGTGGTCATACGATTCAGATGATCGTTTCGAGTTGAGTGCGGTGTGCTTCTAATTTGTTAAATTTATGACTGACCAAGTATCCGAAATCCTTGGGAACAGTGAGTTGATGTGAACTTCTCAAAAATAGGAAGTGAATAGCCGAGTTTTAGGAGGGGGCGATGTCCATAAAAGTCTTCAATGTCGCGCCTATTTGCCATAGTCCACGTCCTCACTTCGTTCCCACCATCACTCAGAAGAGTCAAAATGTCCTAATCACGAGAAAATTCACACGACGCTGATGGTGTGTATATGTGGACGAGGCACACCGTCCTAGCGCAAACCACCACCAAGCGACAGTGTCGTTGTGTTGGAGCGATCAACGTCTGAAGACTGCGGTGGTGACGGCGGACGACGCATCCGCATACACAGCGGCGCGAAAAATGATTATTTTTATATAGAGGCGAAACAGAAACATCATTTTCAAATTTAGCTGAAATCTTGGGATCGCACATAAAAGTGTTTTCAGTTTGAAAGTTTCGATCAAACGATTTGTATCGCGCGTCCAGTAAATACACCGAGGATCGGCAGTTGTGAAGAATTTAGAAACCAGCAACAAGTAAGCCGAAGGGATATTATTTTTCTTGTGGACGAGGGCTACAGGACTGCAAGCGACATTTTGGGATTATCAAAAAATTGGAATACGAAATCTTGGGGACTTCCTTGTGAGGATCGGAATCATTTTCGGTTCAAAATGAGGGCAAACGTGTTTTGATAATTTTTTTTTTAATCTAGAATCGTTTTATATTTCCTTCGCCACAAAAGTATCCTCCATTAACCACTCCCTTGTCTGCTTCCTCATTACAGGTCAATTCAGGATCACATCACCATCAGGCAGTTGTCACCGACTACGCCAAACCGAACAAGGGCATCTCCCATCTAACCCAGACCGAGATCACCGAGACTATCATCGAGGATCATCCTCCACCGGCGGCAATTGTTGGCGGCGATCAGTTGGATTCTATGCTTGGTAGCTTACAAGCGAACATGTCACGTCAAGGAGTAAACACCGTACAGAAGGGCTGCTGCAACGCCTGCGAGAAGCCAATCGTTGGTCAAGTGATCACCGCTTTGGGTAAAACCTGGCATCCGGAGCATTTCACATGCAATCACTGCAACCAGGAACTGGGAACACGCAACTTCTTCGAACGCGAAGGCTTCCCCTACTGCGAACCGGATTATCACAATTTGTTCAGCCCACGTTGTGCCTACTGCAATGGTGCTATCTTGGATGTAAGGCACCGCTACCCTTTCCACGTTGATCCTTGTGACCGCGTTCTTTCTTTCGCTTTTCGTTGCAGAAATGCGTGACGGCCCTGGACAAGACCTGGCACACAGAGCACTTCTTCTGTGCCCAATGCGGGCAGCAATTTGGCGAAGACGGCTTCCATGAGCGTGACGGCAAACCGTATTGCCGCAACGACTACTTTGAAATGTTCGCCCCCAAGTGCAACGGCTGCAACCGTGCCATCATGGAGAACTACATCTCGGCATTGAACTCCCAATGGCATCCAGACTGCTTCGTCTGCAGGGTAAGAAACGACAGTTTTCACATCAAAATGGTCTAATCAATATTGTCTTCTTCTCGTCCCCGCCCCACCTTCTGAATATCTAGGATTGCAAAAAACCCGTCCGCGGCAAATCGTTCTACGCCATGGAGGGCAAGCCCGTTTGCCCTACGTGTGTGGGTGTTGACGAAGAGGAATAAGGAAGCTGCTCTTTCATTCTAGTCAAAGTTTGTTTTTTCTATTCATCTCCCGTTTTTATTCGAAAACACAAAATTAGAATCATTTTGTTATTCCCCTCCCAAATTTTGGGGTGGCAGTGGATTCAATTCACCCGCAGAACGCGCTAGATTTTCTATTTATTTTCCTCTGTTTCTATTTTCAACGCGAACACAATTTTGTTAACACTTCTCTAGTCCTCTTCTACGCATCCACGCACACACACACGCAGAAACAATTTGTCCTCGTCGCCTGCCACCGTCGATTGTATGGAATAATGATGATCTTGCCGAGCCGCCTGTTCGCCGTTGCGGCGCCGGTCTCGCTCAGTGTCGTTGTTGGCTCGATTTTCTGTAGCCGCAGACAGACGCACGAGCAGTCCGCTGCTGCTGCTGCCACGGCGAACGCGGCTTCACCCTGTATCCGGCAAGATGCTGAATGATGGTCTCTCAATGCCCCTTAAACACCCCACACAAAAATGTTTCTTTCAGCAAAATGACACTTTATCTCATTGTCTAATACCCAAAATCTCCCAGTTCACACTTAACCTCAAAAACGAAAAAAGAGAATGCACTAAAAATTACCGTTAGGCTGTAAGAATATACATATTATATTAACTGTTAGGGTTTTACTATTGTTAACTTGTAAATTTATATCATTATTTGTAAATAAATAATAAAAAAAAATGCAAAAAACAAAACCAACAAAAAAACAACAAAAACAACAAAACAATCCAAACCAAACACGAACTAGCAGTTAGGGACATTTTCGTCGGCGCACGTAGGCGTTATTCGTCGCCACTGATAGGAGATGTAGGCAGGCGTAGGCCTGTTTTGCATGACGCTGGTTGGGCTGCACTCGCCCTGACTGACGCCGTGGCGTGCAAACAGGTGTCACTCGGCTGTGGGTTTCCGTGGACAGGGTTCACCCCTGAGGTTGATGACTTTGACTATTTTTTATTTAGTCGAGTGTCAAGGCCATGCACACAGCCACACACATAGAGTTGACGTAGCGCCACCGTGTTGGTTTGATTTGTTCGCAAGTTTAGTTTTGGCCGCACGCCATTTCGATGGAGATGTTTAATTGTGCGTGCGTTGGTTGGGAAAATCGATGTTATGTAATGTTTATATCAGGGATCGCCTACGCGGGTATTTTTAGTGCATTTCTTGTTTTTCATTGTCAAACAGAGGCTGCTAGCGGCTAAATTAAGCGTTTTCAGCATTTCGACGTATTTTGACTTCGACTCAGTTTGTCAGTCAATGAAATGTAAAACTTAAAATTTTATTACAAAATTCTGAAACCGAAAATCGTTAGCTCCAAAACTTTAGAAACCTGTGTTTAGAAAATCAATTGGAGCTGGGGAAGATGAAAATCTTTAAAACTTTAAATTTTGATACTTTTTCATATTTGCAAAAATTGATTTGACCTCATTTGAACTGTTAATCCAGAAAGGAAGTTGCATTTTACGGTTTAAATTTGTTGAGAAATTAATTCATAGTATGAGAGAGCTCTGGTTGGTGTGTCAGTTGGCAGCCGTATGTCCCAGGCTCTTTTTCCGGTCTGCTCATTTCTTGTTTTACCGTTCCTTTCGTTTTTCTGCGATTTTTCGATTGTGAGAAATGGTAGTTCCTGGTCCCTTGTGGACGGTAAACTGTTATTTTTCCTTTATTTAGTGGAATTTTGGTTCGTTATTCCATCAACAGTCGGATATTTGTTTATTTAGCGGTGATAGGTAAAATATCTTCTTCTTCTTCTTGTGGTGCTACAGTCCGGGGTGGACCTGGGCCTCCACCAACATGCCTCTCCAGCCAGCACGATCTTTCGCCAGCTGTCTCCAGTTGCGCACTCCAAGTTGGTTGAGGTCCTTGTCCACTTGTGTGCGCCACTTTAGTCTAGGTGGTCCTCTGCTGCGTTGTCCCAATGGCTCGGATTCAAAGACTTTTCGGGCCGGAGCAATGGTGTCCATACGCTCTACATGGCGTAGCCATCTTAAGCGTTGTATCCGTAGACGCTTGACCAGGCGCATGTCGCTGTACAGCCCATAGAGTTCGTCATTAAATCTTCTCCTCCAGATGCCATCAACGCAAACAGGACAAAAAATCGCACGCAAAACTTTTCTCTCGATAAGACTAAGGGCTTCCCCATCCGCTTTTGCTAACGTCCAAGATTCCGCGCCATAAAGTAGGACGGGATGATCAAGCTATTATATAAAGCGAGCTTAGTCCTTCGAGAGAGGGCTTTATTACTCAATTGCCTCTTGAGCCCAAAGAAACAGGGATTGGCAACAGTGATTCTGCGTTTGATTTCGGTACTGATGTTGTTGTCCCTGTTTACCGCGGAGCCGAGGTAGACGAAGTCCTTGACTACCTCGAAGTTTCTGCTGCCTAGTGTGACGCTCCGTCCGAGACGTCAACGTCGGCCGTCATCGCCGTTAAGGAGTCTACAGAAATGATCCTTTCAGATTCTCAGCACAGACTGCGACTCTACTACGAGTTGTCCGTTTTGGTTCCGGTTGGCCTTGGTCCGAACCTTGTATCCTCGGATTCAAGGTTAGGACCTTTCACCTTTAGGTAAAACTTTCGGACTTCATTCCTGCCATAACACCTTTCCATTTCCTCGACCGTGCGCTTCTCATGCTCCTTCTTTCTCCTTCTGAGAAGACGGTGCTCTTCGCCCTCGTTGTTCGATGCAGCGTCGCCTTATAGGCGTCTTGTTTAGCTGCGTGCGTTTGCCTGCACTCGTCGTCAAACCATGGGTTCCTTCTGGGTGGTGACGTGAAACCCAGCACATCAGTGGCAGCACCTTTGATGGCTTCTTGACAACGTTTCCATTCTTCTTCTATGCTTAGTGTAGGAAGCGTCGAACTCTGAGCGAGTTTCAGGGAGACTCGGTCGGCAAAGTTCCCAGTAATCAGCTGCGATTGTAGCTTTTCGACGTCAAGCCATTTTGGCCTATCTCGACTCCATTGTTCTCTCGATTCCCGGGTTCTTACCTTGGCTACAACAAGGTGATGACCCAATTCAATGTTTGCACTTCGGAAGGTTCGGACATCGAGATTGATTGATCAAGAGATCGCCAGGTCCCTTTGTGAATGTCCAGGTGTGGGAACCGCGTGCTAGCCACAGAGAGGTTCCGCCCCTAGGCGAAGTCCGACAGCCTGTCCGTTTCCGGATGTGTTGTCGTGTAGGCTGTGTTTACCGATGACTCCAGCAAAGATGTCCTTTCCCAGCTGAGCGTTGAAATCGTCCGGCAAAATTTGAATTTTCTAATATGCCATATGTATAGAATCCTGAAAATTAAATTCCCAAAGTTCAATGCAAATTAATTAAATTTTAATGTTACAACGTGAATTGAACGTGAATGTAAAGGAATTTTTTACAAGGCTTTAATGAAACGTATACACCAAACTGATTTATTTTTTGAATTTCTTTCTGAGCTTTTGGATCTTGTTGTGCTTCTCTCGAATACGTAAGGACACAATTTAAGCCACCTTTTCGGTCGTAATGCATTGACCAAGAACAATTCCGAATAGTGTTGCAGTTTGTCGTTACAGATCTCATTTTCTACTCGACTGCCTTTTATCATTTCCACTGCAGCCATGAGGGCAGAATACGAGCAAGGAAAGCATTGCAACAGTAGTTCCAACTCATTAGCATTAGAATTGGATGCGATTTCTTATGATAATTTAACAAACAGACGGATTGGAATTACGTAAATGAGCTGCTGTTCATTATGAATAAATATCACGCTTCACGGATTGTGATCCTTCATCTTTATACGAAGGTTACCTTTTATATTTCGGGGGCAATCCTAGTGTTGCAATCTGGCAACTGCCAGCTCTATCGTAAAGTTTGAAATTTTCGAGGTTATACGTACTCAGAACGTTTTGACACACGACCGTTATTTGTGTTGTTTACAGTAACTTAAAAGATTCATCTCGCCCAAAAAATGGAATTAAATCGTGAAAATTTTTGTGCGATTATTTTTTACAACTTTCGACGTGGATTAACTCAACAACAGTGCTTCGATGAACTTAATTCAATTTTTGGCGATGAAGCTCAAAGACCTCAGGGACCAGTGTTTGTCGATGGTGTGGTGAATTCAACAGAGGTCGTAGTTCACTCCAAGACGAATTTCGTGAAGGTCGTCTAAAATCAGTTGTTGTTCGGAAACCATTGGTGCTGTGCGCCAACTGATATTGCAAGGTCGTCATGTGACCTATCGTGAGATTGAGACAAGCTTAGGCATTAGTGAGACCAGCATACATTCAATATTGCATGAACGTTTAGCCACCAAAAAAATTGTTCGCGTTGGACCCCACATAATTTGTTAATCGCTCAAAAAAAGGCTCGTGTCGATTGGTCGAAAGAAATGCTCAAAAACTACCATCGCGGTGCTTCGAAACACGTCTATAACATCGTGGCAGGTGATAAACCGTTGATTTACTCGTATGAGCCTGAAAGTAAGCAGCAGTCGACTGTATGTGTGTCCCAACAAAAGTTGATTGCGCACGAAGCACTTCCAAGCAAATGGTCGCTTGTTTCTTAGGATAAACTGGACATGTCGCAACCGTACCACTAGAACAACGCAGAACAGTCAATTCTGAGTGGTACACAATCATTTGTTTGTCAGTTGTCCTCCAAGAAATCAGGAAAACCAACCGCCGAAGACGGACCACTCTTCACCACGACAATGCGAGCTCTCACACATCTTCTCAAACAACTGAATTTTTGAGCACTAGAAACATCGATTTGATGAGTCATCCGCCGTATAGTCCTGACTTGGCACCGAATGACTTCTTTTTATTCCCGTACGTAAGAAATAAATTGAAAGGTCAACGTTTTGCTACACCCGAAGAAGCGGTTGATGCGTTCAGAATGCATGTTTTGGAGATACCTCAATCAGAGTGGCAAAAGTGCTTCGACAACGAAAACGAGAACGCGTGCAAAAGTGTATAGATCTTAATGCGGAATATTTTAAAGAACAATTAAGCTATTTTCGATGATTACTGTTTGTTTTTGTTCTCTAATTCCGAAATATAAAAGGCAACCCTCGTACATTCAGCCTGTTTAAAATGGTTGTTTTGTGCCGAACCAGTCTTCCACGTTGCTTTTTTGTCGAATTTTCTCTTTTTTTTTGTTTTTTTTTTTTATATATATATATATTATTTATTGAAGGACGCGAGAGTCCACGTGTGGATTAGCGTCTACTCGTGTCATGCGCCCTACTGTTCTCTCACAAGTAGAAGTGATCTGCCGTTTTCCGCCCATTTCGAAGCTTTTTCTTAGATTGTTATTAATCCTTGCATGTTGTCACCGACTCAAAAAAAGTGGTGCCGTGAAACATGGAAGCTGTTCATCCGACGGTTGAACCTGGAACCTTGGGCGCTTGACACTGTCCACTACACCACAGGGGCTACATTTCGTTGAATACCTCAAAACTGCTGCTGCAGTTTTCCTACTTACAGCGTTGTCCGCCAACTTTTACATTTTTTAATCAAAACGCGTTTCATCCTTTTTGTTTCTAAAATAAAGTAGGAAGCGAAATATTAAAAATTTGTAACAGTAATTTTTTTTTTGTGGCCGCCGTGGCGTAATGGGTAGAGTGCGACGCTCACACGCCGAAGGGTCTAGGTTCGATTCCTGGCTGAACACCTCAAATTTTTCACGGCACCACCACTTTCGAGCTGCTGACAACACTCAAAGAGTAATATCTGTCTAAGAAAGCTTCTCAAACCTGGCCGTTCTGAGTCGGCAAAAAGCTGTAGGCCCATTCTACTCGTGAGAGAACAACACGCGAACACAACACAACACGAGAAGTTGATGAACAAGCTAGGCCCTGGTCCCCCTGTGGACTGTCGCGCCAACAATTATTTTCAATAATAATTTTTAATTGTAATTATATTTAAAAAAGAATAAGAATAAAAATTATAAAAAGATAACCTCTGCGGTGCAATTTGTATAATCAAAAGTGAACCTACGACATTACCGACATTTAGCGAATACACAATAGTCTTCACTGATCACGTCAGGAGTTCTGTTCTATGCTATACAGAAGTGCCTCAGCTTGAGTCGATTTTCAGATGGCCTAGATTGCTTGCTCTTCTTGAAATAAATGCACCGTGACGGACTGAATGAGCATGGATAGTTGCTGCTGAAGTAAGAAGAACTTCACACCGTGACGGGTTGAATGAGCATGGACTGTTAATGCTTAAGTAAGAGGAACTTCACGTCACACACTCAGATTACTTAAGCTGAAGCAACCGAGGGTAACATATTTTGTTTCACAGAAAACAAACTGTTTATCTTTATATTTGTTTTCTTAATCAGAAAGCAGGAAAGTTACATCTGACCGCTGAGAACAGTGGTGTTCAGTCCTCTTTTTGTTGCTCAGTACATATGTACCATTCACAAGCATGGTCACCATGTTAACGCCATGTTTAGACCATATCATTTAAATTTCTCCCTTCCTACGCACCAGACTAGAATACCCCTTCATTAGCACTAACATTAATGTATTCGAAACGGTGAAGCTTATATAAGTTGGTCACAAATTTTTTCTCTTCGAATAAAATTGACAACAAACTTCGAGTCCCAGTTCCGATAATAAAGTTGAATCCACTTTGATCCGTATGCCAATGTTTTAATGTTGCGACACACGCTTGTGCGTATTTAGATTATCCATTTGTTTACCCAAGCATCACCTTTTCGCATTCCCGTGATTCAACTCACAATACGTGATATTTATATTCCAAACCAACATTTGGAATGTGGAGCATTTTAGAATTTGCGTTTGTGCCCCAAATTAGCGACATAATTTCATTTGTTTATGGTGCTCTAGTCATTTATTGGTTGTTTCATACAAAAGTGTTTTGCAATCGTATATAAGTTTATTAATTTAACCTAGTTTCAAAGTTTCGTTATGTGGTTATGGTCACTTCAAGAATTTGGTGACGCTATTTTCGACTTGATAAAAGTGTCCGGTTGACAGTTCCCAGTATTTCTGAAAGCTAAGAATTTCGAGTTTAAGGCAGTTATTTTTCAGGCAAATACAATTGACGCATTTATTTATTTGCAATTGCATCTAACACAAGTAAGATAGTTAACGGAAATTTGTTGAAATAGACACGTTATCAGATAGACCAAGAATTTAACCAAGCCATGTCCACATTTAACGTGTAAAGGGTGATTTGTCCTTTAAAGGGACTAAAAAAACATGCATTAAGGATTTGAAATGCGATGTTGAGTCACCACGTACATCGCAAACGGTTGGTTGGTTTTGGTTGCAAGTAAAAAGCTGAAAACAATTATTTAAAGCAGCGACTTAAGATTGACAAAATTCTGATGTTGATGTTTTCGCCTTTTTTTAAAATAATAATAATAATTGTTGGCGCTACAGTCCAAAGGGGGACCAGGGCCTAGCTTGCTCATCAACTACTCGTGTTGTGAGCTCTACTGCTCTCTCACGAGTAGAATGGGCCTACAGTTTTTTGCCGACTCCGAACGGTGAGATTTGAGAAGCTTTCTTAGACAGTTATTACTCTTTGAGTGTTGTCATCAGCTCGAAAGAGGTGGTGCCTGAAATATTAGAAAAATTGGTGTTGAACTGGGAGTCGAACCTAGACCCTTCGGCGTGTGAGCGTCGCACTCTACCCACTACGCCACGGCGACCACTTTCGCCTTTTTTTGGAGAATATATTATACGGATGGCGCGACAGTCCCCAGAGGGACCAGGGCTTTGCTTGCTTATGAACTACTCGTGTTCTGCGCGCTACTGTTTTTATTTGGGGACTTTTTGGCATATTTTGTTGAGTGTATAAAGTAATCTTATCTAAATTCTAGAAAAATACTTAAAACTAGCTTACATTTACCTTAACAATAGTTCTTAATCTAATTTAAAAAATGTCTTTGGGTATAGTTTTGTGTAATGATTTATTTTTTGTTGATATATATATTTTTTTCCGTTTTTTTATTATTTACTTAACATTATCATCTGACATTACATTGCCTTACGCACTACCATAAAAACAATGTCAGTTGGCCATAAGGGAAACTTTAAATTTAATAATGTCCACTTTCGAGCGGTGGCGGGGGTTGGTTTTGATGCAACCACCGGGAGAAGTGTCGTTCTTTGGCGGTTTGTGCCCTAATTCGGACGGAGATCACCCAATTCAACCGAAGAAGTTCCTTGTGGCTACTAGCGACGTCCGATTCGTATTGGAGTCGTCTATCCACTGTCGGCGTACGATATGGAAGATGGAAGGATATCCTTCCGTGTTCTGAATCAGCCCTTTGGAGTCCCTTTGAAGAAACGCTTCAGGAGGTATAGATCCGTTCAGACACACCTTTTCATGGTACATGAAGTTGGGGTAAACGCCTTAAAGATCAGACTGTTAGATGAAGTCATCGCTCGTGCAATGTGCCCTCTAGTCAGATTAATTAAGGAATTATCTATCCTGTTTAGATTTGCCTCGTTATACAAAACCTCGTTGGGATAGAATTTCTTGTAATCGGGTTCAGGTATTCGATATAACCGGAGGTAGACCCGAAGACATTGTCTCCCGAACACCCTCATCTTTTCCCCCTGGGAATGACTCAGATGGAACCAGACCGGGCAACCGTAAACCATTATTGGCCGTATGAGGTCCATGTAGCAGATCACCTTTACTCTGGTATCAAGTTGGGAGCTGTAAAACAACCAACTTGCCGCAGCATGGGTTTTCTTAGCTTACGCTACTGTTCTCTCACGAGTAGAAGAGACCTACAGTTTTTTGTCGACGCCAAACTACGAAGTTTGAGAAGCTTAGACAGTTTTATTTTCCATTTCATTGACTTTAATTCTTCTTCTACTTCTTCTTGTTACGCTACAGTCCGAGGTGGACCTGGGTCTCAACCATCATGCCTCTCCAGCCAGCACGATCTTTCGCCAGCTGTCTCCAGTTGCGCACTCCAAGTTGGTTGAGGTCGTTCTTCACTTGTGTGCGCCACTTTAGCCTAGGTCGTCCTCTGTTGCGTTGTCCCAATGGCACGGATTCAAAGTGTTTTCGGGCCGGAGCAGTGGTGTCCATACGCTCTACATGGCCCAGCCATCTTAAGCATTGTGTCCGTAGACGCTTGACCAGGCGCATGTTGCTGTACAGCCTATAGAGTTCGTCGTTAAATCTTCTCCTCCAGATGCCATCAACGCAAAAAGGGCCAAAAATCGCACGCAAAACTTTTCTCTCGAAAAGACTAAGGGCTTCCTCATCCGCCTTTGCTAACGTCCAATATTCCGCTCCATAAAGTAGGACGGGGATGATCAAGCTGTTATATAAAGCGAGCTTAGTCCTTCGAGAGAGGACTTTATTTCTCAATGACTTTAATTCGTGTGATGTTAAATGTTTAAGGAATGCCATCGCATCGCGCAATAGAGTTTATCGAACTGAACGCATTGACATTAAGACTTGAGATGTTCTCAAACATACGATAAAGTTTGTGGTAAAAACATTAAAAGAAATTTAGAAACAAAAGGAAGGCAGCGGGAACACCCCTTGCATTTAAGTGAAGATCTACAGGCAGTCACAGGCTTTTGTCAACATTCAACAATTTCAGTTTCTTTTTTTTCTTTTTTTTTTCTTCTTTTGACCACCATTGCAAGTCAACTTCCACACAATGAGTCCAAAGTTTGAGTCTCAGAAATCTTTCAAATTCGTCCACAAAATGTATTGATCATTATTGAGAATGCTAAAAAATCGCCTCCTTTTTTGTGGTCAAATCAACGATGGCCACCCTATTGTTTCTTTTTTTTTTTAATTATTTGGTCTATGTGAACTTCTCGGATAAGAATATCACGAGAGTTATATTTTTTCTCTGGGACTAATAAATAAAAGTTTTCGAAAAAAAAGTCCTCATCGCTGTAGACAACTTTTAATTGGTCTGACATCTGAGTCCTCCTCCTAAATCAGCACCGCTGTCACATAACATGGTGTACGAAATCTCAATCGCCTCGACATTTGGTAAATTAATTTACCACTTAGCAACATGTTGCCGAAAAACTTTGTCCTCAGTGAAATTTGGAACAACATCGTTGAGCAATATCATATCAATATTTATCATTTCTTTCGCCCGAATTGTCTGCAAAGGCTGAAGGGGTTAAATTAGAATTAATTCCCTCAAATCGCGTACCATCGGAAAACATTGTAGAGGCCATGTCATGGCGCGAAATCGCTGCAAATTCACGCAGTTAAATTCGTAAATCACATGACATCAACATGAACGTCAACAACTCCCAGAACGCAGCGAATTTTAAGAGCTCCCGCGCCCACCACTGCCAAAGCTTCGAACTAATAAATTATTTTTTTATTCCCGTCAATTAAGAAAATATTAATTTCATCAGCGAACCATAGCGCACACTCCCTCACCGCCACTTGTTGTGACACAATGGTAATTTATGACAATTTATTTTCGACGTAAAAAACAGAAGGACATGTCAACCGTTGCTCTCTGGCGAGACGAGTCTCCGCATTATCCTGCGGCCGTGTGCATCTATTGACATTGGCACTCGTTCAATTTAATTTGTTTCTCATTTCCACGACGGGCACTCACGAAATATTGTAATAGCCCGTATCGGTTCCCCGTTCTTTTTTGCCAATTCATTTTCAGATAAACATTCAATTACTGCTCGCGCGGAGCAGAGTTGCGGGGAAAGTGTCTCGAACTAATCAATAAAATATTTAAATATTTCTCTTGGCAGTGGATCAGATGGATTCTCGGACGACGAGTGCTGTGCTAATGTATTTCGTTTGCCTGTGCCAACTGAGTGCGGACTAAGGAGATTCGTTTTGGAATTTCGAAAAATAATATATCCTGTGTGTAAATCTGTGGTGGCATGGATATGGGAGGTGTTGGCATTGTTGTTGATCTCCTGCGAGCACTTTCGGTAATTTACTGCGCGCTCGCTTGACGTGTGTGCGTCTGATGGCAGATTTCGAAAAAAAAAAACAGAAAACAATAATAATGCCTTGCCATGCGAGGCGTATTTTATTTGAGTAGCCAGTAAATGTGTCAAAAATGTCATTTTTATTGTCCGCAGTCGTGACGAGATTTGTGAGCGAAATGAGAAAATGAGCTGCAATGAGTTCTGAAACCGGGAGGGATTTATGTGTGCCATGTTCGTTGTATTTTGGGAAATCTTATCAACGACACGTGGGTTTTTTATTTTCTGTCCCTGGTGGAAGAGAAACGGCGCAGTTCCTTGTTCGATCCAAAACAATTCAAGTTTCATCAAGAACTTGAAGATTGCTCATTTGACTTCAGATCCACCATTTTACACTTTGGTAATCAAAGTTTACGTGGCGTAGTGGGTAGAGTGCGACGCTCACACGCCGAAGGGTCTAGGTTCGATGCCCGACTGAACACCTCGAATTTTTCACGGCACCACTTCTTTCGAGCTGCTGACAACACTCAAAGACTAATAACTGTCTAAGAAAGCTTCTCAAATCTCGCCGTCCGGAGTCGGCAAAAAACTGTAGGCCCATTCTACTCGTTAGAGAGCAGTAGAGCTCACAACACGAGTAGTTGATGAGCAAGCTAGGCCCTGGTCCCCCTTTGGACTGTAGCGCCAACAATTAGTATTATTATTATTAATCAAAATTTCCGTGGCGTAGTGGGGAGAGTGCGATGCTCACACGCAACAGGCCTAGGTTGGATTCCCGGCTGAACAACTCGAATTTTTCACGGCACCACCTCTTTTAAGCTGCTGACAACACTCAAAGATTAATTAGTGTCCAAGAAAAGGCTTCTCAGTAGGTCCCTTCTACTAGTGAGAGAACAGTAGCGCGCACAACACGAGAAGTTGATGAGTTAACTAGGCCCTGGTCCCTTATGGACTGTCGCGCCATCCAATTATTGTTACTCGTATTAATCAAAGTTTCCGACAAACGTAAGCCCACCATTTGTTGGATAGCCAATAATGTTATGACCAAATTACCGCTGTTTTTTCACACCCGATCCCATCTTGTTTGCAAGCACTAAAGCCGTTTCTTACTAAAGATAGAAAAGAATCAGAGTTTCTAGATTGTGAGGGCCTCTGAATAAAAGTTTGTTTTCGTTATTTTTCTACAACACATGCTCTCTAAAATTTGTGAATTGGTCAGTGCGGTTAACGTGGCTTGCCAACTTTAACAACTATATATATATCTTTCCAATACAAAATTCAATTTCCGGCGTTGAAAACTTCTCGTCATTAAAGACACGATTTAAATGTGCTTTATTTCTAAAAGTTGTAGTAGTAGACTAAGCGGTCCAAAATCTATTCCAGGACTGAAGATCCCCATTTTTATCCCGTCATATTTTTTGCTGAACACTGAAAAAGTACTTATTAATCATGTAAAAGTTGGCTAAAGGTCTCAATAAAACAATAGCACACACAAAGCGAATGGCCCTGTTGTTAACTGTTGCACCACCCAATTTGTTTAACCTTTTCTTCATTGTCAATGGAGAGTCTATATGAACGCAAATGCGTGATATGAATTGAGCTATAAACAAGTAAATGAGCGGATAGCTGAAGTTTTTGCCAAAAACCAAATCAAATGAAAAAGTTTTTCTGTTAACATAAATTTTGTCAATATGTGCTTTGATGTATCCCAAATTATTGTTCAAAACTAAGTTCCTACACTCATTTGAAATGACATCTGAGTCAGATCACGGAAAAAAAAACTAATCTGAGTGCTGCTAACTAAAGGGCGTCAGATTAAACTTTGTTTCACCGGCTTAAACATATCTTAATTCCTAAGAGTGTAAAAGTACACAATCAAAGTCCAGATGGTAAGAAGTTATTTTTGTTAGCTTGAAAATTGACTAAGCATTTAAGAAGCTCTCATAAGGTAACGGAAATTTTTCTAGTAGGTAGCTTAAAAGGGCAAACTTTTCTCACGCTCCCCCTATTATCGCGTTATTTTTCTTCTTTTTTAAGAGGCGCTACAATCCGGACTTGGGCACGATCTCTGGCTAGGTGCCTCCATTTGCGTATTCCAAGTTGGTTGAGGCCCCTCTCCACTTACATATGTGCTCCAACTTTAATTAGGCCATCCCCTGTTGCTTTGTCCCAATGGGTAAAATTCGAAGACTTAGGTTGGATCGGAAGTGTCCATAAGCTCTACATCCCATCTCCAAACCATCTTAAACGTCGTATCCGAAAACGCTTACAGCCCATTAAATTCTTCGTTGAATCTTCTTCTCCAGATGCCATCAACGCAAACAGGACCAAAAAACTTACCGTAACTTACCGCTCTCATTGATATAGCTTTTAAACCGTCGGCTTATGTGAAGCCTTGAATTGACCAACATGTTAAAATGCCCTGCTGTAGCATGTCCGCGGGATATCTAGTTGCACACCTCCTCGAAAAGTGAAACCAATTTTTGTACAAATGCTTGAGAAAGTAAGATCGTTTCAAAAGCCTTTAACAGAGTATGTCAGGCATCGAGGAATCTCTGCTTCCGTAGATAAAAAGTCAAATTCAAGTCTTTCAATTTCAGATTTTTTTTTAGTGGATTAAATCTAATAATTGTTGGCGCTACAGTCCAGAGGGGGACAAGGGCCTAGTTTGCTCATAGCGTGTTGTGCGCGCTACTGTTCTCTCACGAGTAGAAGGGACCTACAGTTTTTTTCCGACTCCGAACGGCGAAATTTGAGAAGCTTTCTTAGACAGTTATTACTCTTTGAGTGTTGTCAGCAGCTCGAAAGAGGTGGTGCCGTAAAATATTAGAAAAATTGGTGTTGAGCTGGGAATCAAACCTAGACCCTTTGGCGTGTGAGCGTCGCACTCTACCCACTACGCCATGGCGGCGTATATTCACCAAATGGATGTTGATGTTCCCCACGTCCGAATCCCTTCCTGTAGTTTTCTTTACAGTCTCTTGTGTGTTTTTTTTTTCAATCTCACCCTCTTTTAAAATATGAGATCGTCTCTAAAATGAGGTTAGGATTGATAGAACCACCTTGCCACTTCCATTCTACTTCTCCCATTTCAGCTGTGAACTTCGAACGGTGTCATATGTTAGACAAATTCTATTAAGGCCTCCGCAGCATAAACAAATGTGCTGGATGTTTCAAAACTTTAACAATGTCTCTTAAGCAGTCTCAATTCTCTATCTCTCTCTCTCTCTCTCTCTTGTGAACACAACACTAAAACAATCACATATTCAAGAATGCCGAAATGCTGCAATGTCAAGGTTACAAGAAATATTTCATACCTTCCGATTTGAAAACCAAAAAATCCTTCTGACTGACAACAGCGCAAACATAAACATTTGAAAAAAATGTATTTTCGTTCATGTCTTCATTTAGATTGTTTTGGATTAATGGTGAAATCATAGAACCAAGTCAACAACCGCTGACACCTTATTCTTTAATTTGACATCAAATTTACTGAATTGTCTTTCAAAGTGTTCAAAAATTTTAACAAAATATCGATTTTTCTCTTTTTGCAGGACTGCCGCCGACCCTTCCAAGGCGGTTCATTCTTTGATCACGAAGGTCTTCCATACTGTGAAACTCATTACCACGCAAAACGTGGTTCACTCTGTGCCGGGTGCTCGAAACCCATTACCGGTCGCTGCATTACAGCGATGTTCAAGAAATTCCATCCGGAGCATTTCGTGTGTGCCTTCTGCTTGAAACAGCTCAACAAGGGAACCTTCAAGGAGCAAAACGATAAACCCTACTGTCACGCCTGCTTCGAGAAGATCTTCGGTTGAAATCCCTGCCAACAGCAGCAATCGTCAAACGATAACAAAAGAAAATGAGTAAACCAACTATAAGGAATCAGCAAAACAATTTATACTAAAAAAAACTTCAATTACTACACACCGAGAGAAAAAGAGAGCGAGAGAGAATGCATGCAATGTAACCATAACGTAACATTATGTTAAGCTAGACAAAGTCATGTTCGTTGATATAAATGTATACAATAAAAACTGAAACAAAAGAAAACAAGATAATAAATGTAACAGCAAACCGAAATTGAATCATTTACCTTCCGACTCGTGCCAATCAATGTTCAGAGAGATGGTTAAGCGTATCTTTTGAAAACTGAAACTAGGATAAGTCCCTAGCCGGGATGTGTTGTACCGCATAGATTATTTATTAGACACCTTGTTTTCGTTCCGAGCATCATTTTATGAATTTTTTTTTTACTAAATCCTATCTTTAAAAGAACCGACTGGGGTCTCTGTGTACACAGTCAACACTTTTGTTTGCCAAATTAAATTTGCATCATATGATTTTGTAATTTGTGTATGTTTCCTTTTTGTTATGCGTAATTAATTAATTGAACGTATGTTTTTATTTACGAAACTAAACTATGTTTGCAATAAAAATCAACAAATTGATATTTTTACAAGAGATTAAGTGATATATGTTTTAGTTTATTGTTTCTGTACCCAGTTCATCCAGAGAGGTTGTTAGGCTTATTGACGTCTGTGTCTCCAGAAAGGGGGAAAGTCGCATAAGAATTTATTTTAAGAATCTCCGAAAGAGAGTTGGCCCTTGTTGGTCATCGAGTTTGTTTGGAAATTACAAGGGATTCTTTAGAAATCCTCAAACACTTCGTACGTCTTCCTTTTTTCAAATTATTTCTTCTTAGTCTCCCATTGAAAAAGCCTTCCAAAGCATTCCAAAACTGCCTTTATTTAATATAGTACAGTTTTCGAATATTCTTCTTTGAATGACCCTACAGTTCGGAACGGAAATGGGAATCAACTGACGCACCCAAATCTTAGTTTGGTCGACCCCGTTCTTCACTCATACGAGGGTTGCCTTTTACATTTCGGTATTAGAGAACAAAAACAAATATTAATCATCGAAAACAGCTTTATTGTTTTTAAAAATTTTCCCCAGTAAGATTTATACACTTCTGCATGCGTTTGAACCAATTGTCGAAACACTTTTGCCACTATGATTGATGTATCTCCAAAACATGCATTCTGAACGCATCGACCGCTTCTTCAGGCGTCAAAAAACGTTGACCTCTCATTTGATTTTTTACGTACGGGAATAAAACGAAGTCATTCGGTGCCAAGTCAGGACTATACGGCGGATGACTCATCAAATCGATGTTTTGAGTGTTCAAAAATGCAATTGTTTGAGCCGATGTGTGAGAGCTCGCATTGTCGTGGTGAAGAGTGATCCGTCTTCGGCTGTTGATTTTCCTGATTTCTTGGAAGACAACTGGCAAACAAATGGTTGTGTACCACTCAGAATCAAAGACCAATAGGGAGACAGTCAACTCCCTCGTCTCCCGCCCTTGAATTCATTATGATAACGTTTTTTATAACATTTCCCCTCCTGAACAGCTGACGCACAAAAAGGATTTTGTTTGTTTTCAAATGAGAATACGTGTAAACTGTCTATACGGTGGATCTCCTCACTCTGCACATTGTTAGAAGGAGAGGGCATATAAATCAAATCGTAAACATGTGTGAGTAAAGTGAGGCAATGTTCGATGATACGTAAACAACTTTCAGAATTTGAGGTTATGTCTACTAAAACACGTAAATAGCAATCAAATGGTCGATGTACAAAGGGGAAATCAGCTGTTTGATCAGCTGTTCAGTTGACCATCTCCTTCCTCATTGGTTTCTGCTCAGAATTTACTGTTCTGCGTTATTCTAGTGGTACGGTTGTGACATGTCCAGTTTATCCGAAGAAACAGGCGACCCTATATATATAGAAAACGGGTTCTAGTGTTTAAAATCAGTAGCAGTTATTCAGTGTTTTGTAATTTTAAATAGTTCATAAAAACTATTAAGAAAATTTTTGCGTTTAAACTAAGTTTATGTGCTAATTTTGTTTTTGAAATAATCATACAATTTTCAAGTATGTATATTGCTTTTGTGATGCAATTTCTGCCTTTCAAACATCATTTCTGAACGCAGCTATCGTCAACCATTACTTTGCGTTGGAAAACACTATACCTTCTCTCTTTCAATTTTTTGATTTATATGACCCCTCCTTCTAACAGTTTGAAGAGTAAGGAGATCCATCATATAGGCAGTTCACACGTATTCTCATTTAAAAACAAAAAAATCATGTCTGTGAATCAGCTGTTCAGGAGGGGAAATGCTGAATTCAAGGGTGGGAGACGAGGGAGTTGACTGTCACCCTATTGGTCTCTGTATTACACTCAGTTTTTTTGTTCGGAATTTATTCTGAATTTGGATTTTTTTATAAATTTCATGGCACAATAGTAACTATTCGTTCTTTTTTCATAAGATCTGAAACTTGTAGTCTGTTTTTTTTAAATATGTTGGCGCAAATGCTGGGTACCTGATGGGATTACTTTTAGAAGAACTTAGAATAGAATTTGTCAATTGTATCAACTGCGAATTTTCAGCTCAGTATTGGTTAGCTCTTGAATATGTCAATGCAGTGTTTATTTTTAGTCCATTCATCTACTCAGATTGATCGTCATTTGTACAACAATTTGAATAACCAGTACTTGATTTAAATATTGCATTTGCAGGTCGTTTTCTCATCACAATTATATTGGAGTTAACTCAATATAATATTAAAATTGGTAAGGTACATTAAGATATGGTCTTTTTTGCGACGCTCACACGCCGAAGGGTCTAGGTTCGACTCGCAGCTCAACACCAATTTTTCGAATTTAACGGCACCACCTCTTTCGAGCTGCTGACAACACTCAAAGAGTAATAACTGTCTAAGAAAGCTCCTCAAATCTCGCCGTTCGGAGTCGGCAAAGAACTGTAGGTCCCTTCTACTCGTGAGAGAACAGTAGCGCGCACAACACGAGTAGTGGATGAGCAAGCTAGGCCCTGGTCCCCCTTTGGACTGTAGCGCCAACAATTATTATTATTATAATTATGTTACAAGTTTATAACTAACAATTAGGTTATAGTAACTAAAGGAAATAAAGGTATAAAGAAAAGAGAAAGATTTAGCCTATATCAATTAGAAATGAAATACAAAGAATACAAGCCATCATTTTTATTTTAAAAGTAAGGCACGTAAACAAATTTGTAAAACTTTCATAAAACCTTAAGAGTTATTTATTTTCACCGAGCCAAAAACTTAATGTATGTCAAGAAATGGATAATCCAAATCCAAAAAAATTGAGGCGGGAAGCATTGACAGTTTTACTTCATATCATTCCCCTCTTCTTAATTTCCGCTTATATCTACATAATTTCATCGCCAATGATTAAAGTACATACTGCGTTACATTCATGGATTGTTCGTGGATAGTTTAAAATAACAACCTTAATTTCTAACAAAAAAGAAGTCAAGTACTGTCTTGTCTTAAAGACTCCGACACATAGAATACCTTACATGTGTTAGTGTCAGCAGTACAGATACATAAAAATACATTTACTTTTATGAAAGGTGACCCATAGACCAACGCTGCCGCTCACGCGACGTATGTAGTACCCCAACTTGTAACTTTTCACTCTCCGTTAGCGTTGACAATCGACAAGCTGTAACATTTCAAGAGAATTGATTGGAACTTTAAATTAATGTTTGTTAGAATTAGGTTGACTGAATATTGAATAGTTAATCAAACATTTCTTTTTTATTCTCAAAGCCGTAAAAAAATTCCCGATCGTCTTTTTATGGTTTTTTTAAAGTTGGCGCAAAACAACCATGCATATCTCGATCTATGTATAAAGTCTGGACCCAAAATCGACAGAAGCTTTTTTGATATTAATATATTCCTTAAGTTCGAGCAGTTTTAGTAAGCACGTTAGTTAATTCAGTAACTTCTTTAGAAGCATTTTTGCAGAATAGGTATCAGGCCGCTCTACAGTATTACCAAAACAAATTCAATTTCAATCTACTGTCAAATGAAATCAGCTGGGCGTGAGGTGTTCATTATGTCATTTCCTTCCTTCAGGTTCTTCACAGTCAACGGATACTTTACCGCTACGCAAATAAAGAGCCTTAACCGTATCATCCAATTCAAGATGTTTCAAACACGATTCATTGATAATCACACGTAGTTGAATCACACAAGAGAAATGAACAAAATACTTTGTGATTTTCGAAACAAACACTACCTTCCAGTAGAGCTTTAGTTCCACTAGAAAAAAGCTTTCTTCATCATTCTTTGTTTACCTCCCATGGCAACCTGCTGTCAATTTTCTTTGAATAGTCTGCAATTTCTTGTTTCTTTATATACCAGTGTTCGTTGTTTGAGGTGAATTTGGTTTGTTTGAATTGTTTGCACCATTGGACAAAAGATAAAAACAGACGCAGAAAATCATCAAAGTTTTCAATGTTCACTCATCGAGCACAAACAGTGACAGAAATGTAAGTTGAAACAAGTGCTTGAAAGTCTGTCTGTTTTCATGTATTAAAGCGTGGTGCAGATTATCTTGAAACGATTAAATTGCCTGAACTGTCATTCCTTTTGATGTGGGGAAATATGACCAGTAGTTTGACAGACCCCCATCTTTTAAACTGATGTCCAGAAACCATTTCCAATGGAACTTGTGGACTGAAAAATCAATTAAATAGCTGATTTGTCCTCGCCAATTAAAAATAGACGGTTATTTAGAAATTGTGTTAAATACAGCCTAATTTTTGAAAGTTATTTACTTGACACCGAACATTAGGTGTGTTCCCGTACCCGAAACAAACACAAAAAATGTGTGTAAATGGCAAAAACCATTAACTTCTTTGGTCTCTGGTGAATAGGTTGTTGATTTTCTGTCAAATAAATTTGTTTGCGTGAGATTAGTGATATTGGGTCCGTTCCAAGTGCTATGAATTACTACGAATTTGCCCGAAAATCTAGGAAAAGTCGTTCCATTAGTTGATTTTTTCGTAGAAGAGAGAGCTCATGAGAGAGCAAAATATTTCTGCTGCCGAAGAAAAATCTGTGGGCAGCAGCACGGCAGCAGATGGCTGTCGAAGTGAAAACAAAACAAACCTCTGACATTTCATACATCCGATAGCCGTTTACGAATTTCTACGAAAAGTTGCTCTCTGCAAGAGAGACTTCTACCCAAACTACTCAACTACGAATTTCTGTACACAAATGAATTGGATCAGACCTATTGATGATGATAAGTGAACATTGAACCAGTATATCTATGTATGTGTCTCATGTTGTTGTTTTTGTTATATGTATCGAAAAAAGTAAATTTGACATTTCTTTATGACGTACTTTTCACATTTGGTGTAGATAAGTTCCCGTACTTTGCCTCTTTCTAATAGAAATTTACCCCGACTCCTGTACACATGACAGACTTTAGAATCTGGTACAGGAAGTACTGTAACACACCTATTATTTAATTATACTCAAACATGTGCACATGTTTAAGAAAGGCAATATGGCGACTAATTGAACCTTTTTTTTATAATTGACGCGTGCAAAGGGGCCGGATCAAGTCACAGCAAAGGCCGAAGGAATAGAGGAAGAAAGGGAGAGGAGGTACCGATGCACATTGGTCTTAAATGCCTGTGGATTGTAATGAGGAGGAAAAATCGAGCTGGGAAGAGCATTCCAGATTCGTTTGGTGCGGCTTAAGAACGAGTCTCTGAATTTGACTGTACGTCCGAAAGAGGACTTGAGGGTGAATTGGTGAGCATTCCTACCGAGGCGTGTATTGCGGATGAATTCTTGAAGGGAAGGAATGCAAATGGCTAATTCAACTGAGCATTTTTTGTAAAAATAGCGATAAAAGAGTGACAACGACGCGACATTACGTCGGTGTTCTAACGTGTCAATCGACTTCGCAATATTACTGTCACCTATAAGTTTTATCGCTCGCTGTTGAATTTTATCCAGCAGGGAAGTCTTAGAAGCACCTGACCAAATAGGAGCGTTATACTCTAGTTTTGGACGTGATTTAATAATGTGAAACGTCATGTAAGTAATTCGTGAATTCTTCCGCCATCTTGTGTATATTCAACACATTGCGTTCGTAATAAATACTGAAAATTGTTTGACGATGTTAGTGTAATCGAAACCTTAAATAAAATTTAATGTTAATAAACAAAACTTTTGACAGCATTTATATAATACAGCTGCGAATTCCTACGAAGTTCACCGGAAAAGCAGTCAAAAAGCGTTCCATTTACTGATTTTTTGGTAGAAGAGAGGGTTCATGAGAGAGTAAAATAATTTCCCTTCCAATGAATTTCTGCAGCAGATGACTGGCAAAAAGAAAATAAAAAATCTGTAAGCTTCGATATATCTTATATGATGATTTTTTGATGGTTCGTTAATTCTGAAATTTTCTACGAAAAGTCGTTTCACAAGTTTCGGCAGAGTTACTGTCTCCAAAAGAGATTTTTACCCAAACTACTCAGCTATACACATATTTCTTTGGACAAATTAATTGGAACAGACCTATTTATGATGACCTTATGAAACGTCTAGAGAAGCAGGAGAATAACGCATGCTCGTAAGTCGAACATTTCGGTGCGTTTTCTGTTCAACTGCTGCTCCGACTTACGCGTATTATATACATCTGTTCACCTTTATATAGTACTCGTTTTGTAAATATTGTAGAAAACATTGACTTAAATGTCTTTTAAATACAAATCATAGCTGGCTTTGAAATACAACACTTTACTCAGAATAGGAGAGCGTGGTTGTAAAGGGGACTGCCGATTAGAAATAAGGAAAGAGAGTCGATTGATGACGGATGTAAATATTTAAAGTTTTTGTATTATTTGGTGCTCCTAAGTAGCTAGCATTAAGCTACAGCACGGCTCGAAGGTATAGAGGAAGAGAGGCACGAGTAGGTATCGAGGCAAATTGGATTTAAATGGAAAGAACAGTCCATATACTCTAAACTTGACTGTTCGTCCAAAAGAGGGCTGAAGGCTAAAAGGGTGGGCATTACTAAAATGGCGAGTATTGCGGGTAAATTTTGGAAGGGAGGAATGCAGCTGGCAGAGAAGCAATATTACGGTGATGTTCTAGAGAGTCAATTGACTCCGCAATATTATTAGTATCAATAAGTTTTATCGTTCGCCGTTGAATTCTTTCTAGTAGGTGCAGGAAGGTCTAAGGCGTTTCAAATTGGGTAAGAGCGTTATACCCAAGTTTTGGGCGGATATACGCCTTATATATTGTTGCCACCGTTCCAACTTTGTGTTGAGTTGACACAAAACCGATGATTTGAAGTTGTTATTTTTCAAATAGAAACAAGCTGTCCGTTAAAAAATTAGTCGGTTAAAATATGTATATATTTGTGTTATGTATTTGACAAGATGCATTATTATTAAATTGATAATTATATTGTTGTAACAGAGTCCATTCACAGTGACAGATGTTAATATTAAGAAATATAAGGAAACCTCAAAGCAACGAATAAAAGCTTCTCGTGCAACCAATATGAAACAATAAATAGATGAGTTTCTAAAAATGTCTGTCTTCCAACTGCAAACCCTTCCCATGAAAAACATATGAATTGGCAATGAACACCGAATCCCTTTGAAACATAACCATGCGCATTCTCTTCAGCATTCTATTTAGTAATTTATTGTGTTCGAAATAGTTTTGTCATGTGTGTGTTCGTTTCTGGATTAATTAGCCATTGCTTTCTGATGGGTGTGGCGGCCGTGGCATAGTGGGTAGAGTGCGACACTCACATGCGTGAGTGTTTGTGATGAACGTTCTTAGTGGCTTTTCCTTCAAAACATCATACAAATATTAAGCATGTAAAAACTTAATAAATTGTATCATTTTGTGGTGTAAGATTAAAATAAAATCAAATCTCTGTAGTCAAATCTTGTAAATAATTATTGTAAAGTTGATGCCACAATAAAATTTACATAATAATAAAAAAAGAGTAGTCCCTGTCTAAAAAAGCTTCTTCTTCGCCATTCGTAGTCCACAGAAAACTGTAGGTTCCTTTTACTCGTAGGAGAACAGTAGCGCGCACAACACGAGTAGTTGTTGAGCAAGCTAGGCCCTGATCCCCCTGTGGACTGTCACGCCAACAATTATTTTTATTATATGTGATGGGAAAAAGAGCTCTTCTCTCTTTCAGTTGTATGATTTATATGCCCTATCCTTCTGAAAGTTTGAAAGGAAAGGGGATCAGCTATCTACACAGCTCACACGTATTCGCAATTAAGAAAAAAAAAAAACCCTTTTTGTGAATCAGATGTTCAAGGATTGGAAATGTTATAAGGTCTGCTCCAGTTTATTTGTGCACAGAAATTCATAGTTGAATAGCTTATGTAAAATTTTCCCTTTAAGAAGAAACTCTGCCCAAATTTGTGAAACGACTTCTTGTAGAAATTTGCAGAACAAATGAACCGTCATTAAAATGAAACGCAAACAGCTGTCAGATATAAGAAATGTCAGGGGTTTTTTTTCATTTTCAATTTGACAGTCATCTGTTGTGCACAGATTTTTTTTTTCGGCAGAAATCCGTAGGGAGGAGCAATATTTTAATCTCTCATAAGCTCCCTCTCCCTATTCCACCAAAAAATCAGCAAATGGAATACCTTTTAATAGTTTTTCGGCGAATTTCGGTGGCATTTGCCATATTTTGAAGCAATAAGAATGCTGTCAAATGGAATTCAAGCGTTGGAGACAAGGCAGTTGGCGGTCTCCTTCCCTTATAAGTTTCTGCCCATGTGTGTGTATTCAATGTGATTCAAAAATTGAAAATAAATGATGATTGTTTGAATGAAAACTTGAATATTAAATAAAGACTTTTTTACTTCTATTTACAAATTATTATATAAATAAATCATTGCTTATTTTCACTGTCAGCGATTTCAGCAACACGGCTTTTATATATTTGAATGCTTTACCAGGTATACCGGAGCGTCAAGATACAAACGTCTCGATAGGGAACATTTGTTGTGAACGAGCCCTTATTTTTTTGTTTGTTTGCTGTGACATCTGTGAACAGACAACATCATATGTTTTCATCGTGTTAAAAATGTCGAATTTTTTACCAGGAAGTGATGATTTGCGGAAAGCATTAATTTTTTGTTTTCATTTGAAGAAAAGTGCTGCAGAGCCGCATCGAATGCTTGTCGAGGCATATGGTGATCATGCTCTATCAGAAGCAACACGCAAAAGATGGTTCCAGCGGTTCAGAAATAATGAATTTGATGGGAGCAATGAAGAACGTGGAAGACCACCAACAAAGTTTGAAGACGCCGAATTGCAAACGATATTGGATGGAGATGACGCTTTGAGGCAAAAGCAAATGGCAGGAATGTTAAATGTTGCACAACAAACAATTTCTGACCTCTTAAAAGCTATGGGAAAGATACAAACGTGTGGAAAATGGGTGCCACATGAATTGAATGAAAGACAGATGGAAAACCGGAAAAACACTTGTGAAATTTTGCTTCAAAGACACGAAAGAAAATTGGTTTTGCATCGGATTGTTGCTTTCGATGAAAAATGAATTTATTTTAAGAATCCTAAACGGAAAAAATCATAGGTAAATCTGGCACAAACATCAACATCGACTGCAAAACCAGATCGATTCGGCAAGAAGACAATGCTGTGTGTTTGGTGGGACCAGAAAGGTGTGCTGTACCACGAGCTCCTAAAACCTTGTGAAACCGTTAATACTGATCGCTACCGACAACAAGAGATCAATTTGGTTCAAATTGATGCATTGATCGAGAAACGACCAGAATGGGCCAGAAGACACGGCAAGGTAATTTTGCT
Organism: Eristalinus aeneus; assembly: GCA_955652365.1. NCBI lineage: Eukaryota > Metazoa > Arthropoda > Insecta > Diptera > Syrphidae > Eristalinus > Eristalinus aeneus. Next base: position 27,803,303 of record OY019131.1, on the reverse strand, counting down.
CCATGACAACCTGCACACAAAGCAAAACCGGTTCAGGATACAATCAAAACACTTGGCTGGGAGCAGCTACCCCACCCGCCGTATTCCCCAGACTTGGCTCCTTCCGACTACCATTTGTTGTCATCGATGGGACACGCATTGGCTGAGCAGCACTTTGATTGCTACGAGGAGGACGAAAATTGGGTGTCTGATTGGTTTGTTTTAAAAGACGAACAATTTGATTGGCGTGGTAGAAACATGTGTAGAAAACAATGGCCAATACTTTGAATAAAATATTTTAACTTTCCCATTAATAATAGTGTTTTATTTAAAAAAAAAACGCTCATTTCACATCGGTATACCGGGTAAGTGGGGCTCACGATGATCGGATTTTGATGATACTGATAAGTATAGCAACTTATGAATAAACAATATATTTGGACTTAAGTCATTGACACTGAAACACCAAAAAGCAATAAACAAAGCTCCATTAAGATCTCCGCTTACTTATTTATTATTTATTATTTTTGTTGTTTTCCTTCGGTTAAATTCTTTTTGTTGAAAGATATATTTAGTACATATCACATTTCTATACGGTAAATTGTATGGTGGCATATCATTGTATTATTTAAGAACGAAATAAAAATCTATTTATCTATGACGAACTACGCATAATTCCAATAAACTACAAATTTATTCTCTTTTCCTTTGACATTTAATCTCTTTTCAGATGACAGCTCCCACAGAAGACTCTGCCGCAACATCGTATTTGCAAGCAACAAATTCCTCAAGTATCCTAGGACTAAATGACGACTGCCTCATAAGAATTTTCAGCTACTTCAACAACAATCAACTTGTTAGCAGTCTTGGAATTTGCTTACGTTTAGACGAAATTATACACATTAATCTGCGTCGATGCAAAACAATTGACTTCAATTTTCGCTATTTAGACTCGGATATGCATTTTGGGAAACTGTTCTGGGAAGCTGGTCCTTACCTTGAGTCAATAGAATTTTCTGTTGGGTATTCAATAAGCACAGAAAAAGTACTGACAGCCCTTAAGCCAATTATGCGATGTGAAAGACTGAAGCAATTGACGTTGCACTATGTGCATATGTGCAAGGATTATCTGGACTTGATTGAAGCCATCTCGGACCATTTGGAAAAGGTCGACTTCAGTTTTTGTTTGCTGACAGATGCACTGATGGAGAATTTCTTTCAAAATCACTGTGGATCACTTAGAGAGCTATGTTTGATTGGAAATTATACGTTTTTTGGTAGTTCGCTTATTCACCTAAAAGGTCTTCGAACACTTGTTCTCGAGAGTCATGAAAACTTTAGTATAGATGTAGATCATGTAAGGACAAATAATCCTGACTGCGAAATTGTTATATACGCAAAGGGAAGGGATGAAAGAATTAACGTAACTAATTGACATGTATTGTAATTGGAAAAGGTTGCAGTTGTCCTTGAAAGTAAAGTATTTGAGGGTCACGTTTCGCATTAGCTATTGTTGGATTATGTACGTTTAGTGGGCGAAAAAGTTTAATCACTTGTAGTTTGCTTACGACTGTTTTCCTTGTCTCTAAGAGTTTTACTTTATAAAAAAAACATTATAACAGATCACTCAATAAATCCCGGGACATATAAAAAGCGCCACTAACGAAAATTATTAACTTTGTACAAATTGTTTGTTATTGGCCCCACTATTTATCCCGGGACTCAGTGAGTGACGTGTAACAATATAAAGAAGTGGCAACACATTTAATTCGTATACTCTTTGTAAAAATCAATTATTGTTACAGTCTGAACGAAATAAAGGTGAACCAAAATATTGTTCCTTACTATTTACTTCAGTTTTCGAACGATTTCCTGCTTACCTGCCCACCGTACAAATTTGTGAAATGCCAGACATACACTTAGTCACAAAAGTAAGTATACACTACGGCATATAGGTTTAGTAACCGAAAGCACACACTCGTAATTAAATTAATAATATATTTAATAATAATTTTTAATAATATAATAAATAATAATAATATTTAAAAGACACCGAAAATAAGCGAAATTTATTTCAAACTACGTTACAAAAGTAAGCATACATATTACAGAAAAAAACAAAAAAGCTGAAATATTGAATTATGATGATAAACAAATACCTAGTGGGATAGCCTTTGGACTTAATGACATCGCTTATTCTAAATGGCATTGAATTAACGAGATTTTGGCTCACGCCAGGACTCATTTTGGCCCATTCATCTTGAATAATGGCCCTAAGCTAATTTTTGGTTTAAATGTCATGTTTTCGAATTTGGCGTTCAAGATGATCCCATAAATGCTCAATAGCATTTAAATCTGGGGATTGGGGAGGTGTTTTCAGTTGATGGTGCACATGGTATAGCAGCCATTCTCTCACTAAATACGAGGGTAGCTTTTAATATTTCGGGATTAGAGAACAAAAACAAATATGAATCTCCGAAAATAGCTTTATTGTTTTTCGAAAAATTCCCCATTAAGATCTATACGCTTTTGCATGCGTTTGAACAAATTGTCAAAGCACTATTGCCACTCTGATTGAGGTATCTCCAAAACATGCATTCTGAACGCATCAACCGCTTCTTCAGGTGTCGAAAAACGTTGACCTCTAATTTTATTTTTTACGTACGGAATTAAAAAGAAGAAGTGGCCGCCGTAGCGTAGTGGGTAGAGTGCGGCACCCACACGCCGTAGGGTCTAGGTTCGATTCCCGGCTGAACACCTAGAATTTTTCACGGCACCACCTCTTCCGAGCTGCTGACAACACTCAAAGAGTAATAACTTTCCAAGAAAGATTCTCAAACTTCGCCGTTCTGAGTCAACAAAAAACTGTAGGCCCATTCTACTCGTGAGAGAGCAGTAGAGCGTCCAACACGAGTAGGTGATGAGCAAGCTAGGCCCTGGTTCCCCTGTGGACTGTCGCGCCAACAATAATAATAATAAAAAGAAGCGGATCGAATCGATGTATCCAGTGCTCAAAAATTCAGTTGCTTGAGCCGATGTGTGAGAGCTCGCATTGTTGTGGTGAAGAGTGATCCGTCGTCGGCGGTTGGTTTTCCTGATTTCTTGGAAGACAACTGGCAAACAAATGATTGTGTACCACTCAGAATTGACTATTCTGCGTTGCTCTAGTGGTACGGTTGCGACATGTCCAGTTTTTCCGAAGAAACAGGCGACCATTTGCTTGGAAGTGCTTCGTATGCGAGACACTTTCCTTGGACTTTGCTCGACTTGAAACACCCATACAGTTGACTGCTATTTAGTTTCGGGCTCATACGCGTAAAACCACGATTCACCACCTGTCATGATGTCAGAGACGTGTTTCGAAGCACCGCGATCGTATTTTTGGAGCATTTCTTTCGTCCAATAGACTTGAGCCTACTTTTGAGCGATTGACAAATTGTGTGGGATCCAACGCGAACAAATTTTTTTGACGGGCAAATGTTCATGCAATATTGAATGTATGCTGGTCCCACTAATGCCTGAGGTTGTCTCAATCTCACGATAGGTCGCATGACAATCTTGCAATATCAGTTGGCGCAGCGTCAATGATTTCCGGAACAACAACTGACCTGACCATCACGAAAGTCGTCTTGGAGTGAACTACAACCTCGGTTGAATTCACCATACCCTCGATAAACACTGGTCTTTGATGGAGCTTCATCGCCAAAAATTGAATTAAGTTCATCGATGCACTGTTGTTAAGTTAATCCACGTCGAAAGTTGTAATAAATAATCACACGAAAATGTTCACGATTTAATTCCATTTTTTGGGCGAGATGAGTCTTTTAAGTTACTGTAAACAACACAAATAGCGCTCGCATGTCAAAACGTAGCAATAAATATTAGCTTGAATGCAAAGAAAGATAGGGTGCAAGAAGTAAAGCTCCTAAAAATCTTACTTGAGAGGAGTTGATTTCTATATTCGACTCGCTGAGTACGTATAACCTCAAAAATCAAACCTTACGATAAAGCTGGCAGTTACCAGATTGCAACACTAGGGTTGCCCAATCCCGAAATATAAAAGGCAAACTTCGTAAGAATTTTGCCATGGGTCATTGTCTTGTTGAAAGACAAATGACCCTTCCAAGCCCAATTTATATATTATATTTACATGCACTTTGCCGAAGATTATTTTTAAGGATGTTTAAATAATCAAAGCGATTCATATTTCCTTCCACAAAAACTAAATTACCGACGCCAGATGCCGCCATACACCCCAAACCATAATGGAATCAGCACAATGATGAACGGTGCCAGCAATATTTTATTTGTACGCTATTAACTCGAACGTCAAATGTCTTTTCTTTGTGCTTCATTTTAGTAAAGTGCTTATCATTCACAATAATCCTGCTGCTTTTTCACGGCAACTAATTCTTAACCAATTCTGTGATGTTGTGAGTCAAGACTGTGACCGCTTGTAGAAAGTTCGAGTAAGACACATAAACATTCAAGGATTAAAATTGCACATTTTTTAAGAAATCGATTCCTCTTTGAACAAATTACAATTTTTTGAAGTTTTAGTTGTTTCTTCCATCTGGCAACGATCCTGTTTTAGAGAGAAGAGTAGACTGTCAACTTTGCGGTCTATAAGAAAACGCGCTCCTCACGTCGAAGAACATTTTCGGATTCGGCGCACTCGCACCGCCTTGGTCAGCACATTCCTCGGCTATGCGATACTTCTCTTGTCATTCGTTTACAGCACAGACGACACATTGTCGGTCACAAAGAGTTCTCAAAAATCAATCATCCGGTCTCGTCTCCAATACCATACGCAACAGTTTTTTAACTTAAATCTATAGACTACATCTAGCAGGCGAATTCAAATCAATTAACATCAATTAAACAATCGCGACCAATTGTGGATGATGCAAGTGCTGTGCGGGAACGAATGAAAACTCACTTGTGTTATAAATAAACTCACATCCCGCACTTCGCCGTCGTCGTCGTGGCCGTGCTGATTTAGATTTCGTGCAGTGTCGAAAATTGAATATTTTGAGTGGAAAACTGTTAGGTGTGCATGCACAAAATGGGTATTTCAACGGACCCACCTTTGTTGGATGTGGAGCTGCCCTCGACGCTCATCGAGTCTCCGTCTGTTTCGACATTCCTGCCAGAGGAGGAAGCCTCCATATGCCCGCTTCTGTCTACCACCTCTTCCACCCCCCTCGCATTCTCGCATCCCCTGACACCGAGCGCCGACAACGACAGCAATAATTCGGGCATTTGTGAGGATACCAAGGCCGAGACAAGTTCGTCTGGCAGCAGTTCTGGCATCGGCATGGATGTGACGGATACAGCTGCGACAAGCCTCTTTAATCACAACGCCTATCACCACCTTCGAAAGAACAACAACAATGAATCGATACAGGTGAGTGGTTTTGTATAACTCTTGTTACTTTTCGGCGGTGGTTTCCCCTTGAACAGAGCACGCTCCATCTCTGAAGATTGCACTGCAAATAAGGCAAATGAAGGTCAATTCGGAAATTGTATCATTTTATCCCAGTTTTCATTTCTTTTTGTGCTGCTGTGATATGTGCGCCGTGAGATGTTCTGTTTGAATTGGATGGCGCCCGTGTGGGTGGGGGGCTTGTTTTTGAGACATATTCAGAATATCTGTAAACATTTCGTTTTTCAGTGTGTGTGGTCAGTGAAAGTGTTCTCAATGACATAGATTGTGAAGTTTACAATTATATAACGGCGCAATACGCAGTTGTTGGGATGCGGAAATTATTTTGAAACGTGTTGTGTAGACAGATGTCCGCAATTCTTCAAATAAATGTTACTGGTATAGTGGTTTTCGTCAGCCACGTCGAAAAAGAAGAAACAAGAGGTAGAAAATCGAAATTAACCTCTACAGACGAGCGAAGAATGATAAGATTGGTGAAACAAAACCCATTCATCACATCAAACAACATAAAAGAGGAACTAAATCTGCCCGTATCAACATCAACCATAAGAAGGAAGTTGATAGAGAAGGAACTACCTGCCAGAAGTCCCAGAAAAGTACCCTTGCTGACAAAGGTCCATCTTCATAAAAGAAAACAATTTGCGCAAGAACATTGGAACTGGGAAGTAACCAAATCGCGTAATATATTATGGACAGATGAGTTTAAAATTGTTTTATTTGTAACTCCTGGGACCAGAACATTTGTTCGCAGGCAAAAAGCCAAGAGTTTAAACCTACTTCTACTTTAAAAACCATTAAGCACGGCGGTGCGAAATTAACATATGGGGATGCTTCTCCTACAACGGTACTGGTCCTATATTTTGGATAAAACCAATGATGACCGCACTCAGTAAAATGAATGTGGTTCTATTCCTTTGCCACTTCAGTTCGAGTTGGCTTTACTCGCCCTCGGACAAGGAGCTTTGACCACCTAGAAATACTGTACCGTGACAAAATCACTCATAAAGTGCAAGAGATTGCATTTGAACTTTGTTAAAATTAACGCATCTGTATTGCCGGCAACTTTAAAAGGGTTCTTTTCAATTGCGATGCCTACAACTCGAATGAGTCTCGGAAAGCAGTCCCCTGACGAAGCTAAACCTTGTTTTAGAACGTTCATACATGCATTTGTATTATACTCACTTTCTCCACTTATAATCTATTTTTCCGTTTATCTTCATTCCTTCGCTTTTAAGAATTTTATTGTCTCTACAACATTGCTCAAGATTTCTTTCAGTTTCGTTCTTTTCGTCCATTCATTTGTTACTTGCTAATTTTTGCTCACTGGCGTTCTGTTTCCTTGCTCTCCTGTTTTATTTTTTTTTTTATTTCACATGACTCGATGTCGAAGCGTTACTTTCTCACTTGTTCAAATCGGAGTTTTTCCACGAATTTCTTCGTTACCTAAAATAGCATTTAATACGAAAAATTTACAATTTCTGTGAGCAAAACCTTCGGTAACGAACTTAACGAGACCTTCAATGTTAACAAAGGTTTTAGACAAGGCGACGCACGACTTCTTCAACATCATCCTCGAGAAGATCGTGCGTAACTCACAAGTCAACACCAGAGGCACGATCTTCCAGAACTAAGTTCAGTTGATAGCTTATGCTGACGACATTGACGTGATTGGACGAACAAAGTGAGTCGTCAATGAGGCGTTTGCTGGCATTGAGGCGGAAGTGGCTTATATTGGTCTGGTGGTTATTGAGTGAAAAACAAAGTGTAAGCTGTAATGAAGGAAGGACACACAACATCGACGTATCGAACAGGACGTCACACTAGGGAGCAGAAACTTGGATGTAGTCAAGGACTTCGAGAACAGCATCAGTAACGAATCAAACACAAAATCACTCTTGCCGAACGATATTTTTTCTAGAGGAAATTTAGTAATAAAGCCCTCTCTCGAAGGACTAAGCTGGCTTCGTATCCCACTTCTGCTCCATCCCAGTCCCTCTCTATGGCGCGAGAACCTGGAAGTTACCAAAGGCGGATGAAGAAGCCCTTAGTTTTTTCGAGAGAAAAGTTGTGCGTGCAATTTTTGGTTCTGTTTGCGTTGATAGGATATGGAGGGGAAGATATAATGACAATTCTATGGACACAGGCGCTCGGTCAAGCGTCTTCGAATACAACGCTTAAGACGGTTAGGCCATCTTAAGCGCTGTATCCGTATTGACACCACTGCTCCGGCCCGAAAAGTCTTCGAATCAGAGCCTTTGAGACAACGCAACAGGGGACGGTCTAGACAAAAGTGGCGCACACAAGGGGAGAAGGACCTCAACCAACTTGAAGTGCGCAAATGGAGGCAGCTGGCGAAAGATCGTGCTGGCTGGAGAGGCATGTTGGTTGAGGCCCAGGTCTACCCCCCAAGAACAAGAAGTGAGCGAAACCTTAAATAGATATTCTTTAATTCAATATTTGTTGTTCTCCACAAGCAAGTTTCGTGTAAATAATACAGACAGATGCCAAGTTGGATAACGCCTGATGGTGCCGCTTGCATGAGAACAATGATATAGCTGTTCATTTTGCAACCAGCTGAAGAACAGCGCATATTCTGTTTGATTATTCAGCCTAACAGGGGGGTTTTCGTGAAAAACAGACTCTCATCTTGAAACAATGGACGAAAGCAAATCTTATGTTACAGCAATCAAAACCCGATTGTACAGGAAACCGAAAAACATAGGCTTGTTTTATATTTTCGATGACTACAGCATTAACGAATTCAATATTGTAAACCTGATTAACCAAAGGGACCAAGTTCGGTTTGTCTGCGGTATTCAGGAAAAAGTAAAAGCGTTGAAAAGCACTAACGCAAATTTACTCAAGTATTTATTCAATTTCTTTTAAAAAACACTTTCCAGTGGCTCATAAAGTAATTTGTGGACGAAAATATGTCAACTTTTCAGCACACGGATGACACGATACCATTTTAAAATCCTTCTTTTTTTTATTGTTATGACCAGTCCATGCTGTCATTTTAATGCAATATGCGCAAAAATATCTTATGAGCCATTCTCAAATTCGCAGTAAAATGTAGTATTTGTGATATAAAATGTAATGATGTGCGAGTAACGTGTAAGGGCTAAGCCAATTATAGACTGCTTCTTTCTTGAATGGCAGCCAACTAACATGCCTCTCCATCTCGCACGATCTCTCGCCAGCTGCTCTCAATTTTTGCACACCAAATCGGTTGAGGTTCTTCTCCACTCTTTTGCGACGTCTCAGCCTATTCCGTCCTTTGTTGTGTCGTTTCAATGGCTTGGATTCGAAAACTTTTTCAGCCAAAGGAGTAGTGTCCACGGCGCCTAGCCGTCATAAGCGATGTATCCGAAGACGCTTGACCAGGCGCCTATCGGTGTACAGCCGGTGAGTTCGTCGTTCGTCGTTCCTCGTTCGAATCTTCGCCTCCAGATGTCATCAACGCAAACAAGGCATAAAATCGCCTGCAGAACTTTTTTTTCAAAAAAGACCTTATGCTTCCTCCCGTTTTTAGAAATATCCAAGTTTCCGTGCCATAAAGCAGGACTGGGATACTCGTATACAGCAAGTTTCGTCCTTCGAGAGATGGCCTTGTTACTGAATTTCCTCTAGAACCCAATAAAAAACACGCTTGGCAAAAGTGATTCTGTGTTTGATTTCGTTACTCATCCTGTTGTCCCTGTTGGAGCTTTGTTGGGATGTTTTGCCACATCTACCATATAGTCCTGACCTTGCGCCATCTGATTCCTTTTTGTTTCGATCTTTGTGAAACTCCTTGAGTGGTAAAAATGTTCAGTAACGATGATGATGTCAAATCGGACCTGTTTCAGTTTTTTTGCTACCTGATAGATGGCAAAAGGTCTTTGCTCAAAATGGGCAATAAATTACAGAGTTAAGTTATTTCGATCCATGAAAAAATTGTCGTGTATTTGCTAAGATCCACAATTACTTAGTTGTCAACCCTGAACATATTAGGTGCGTCCCAGTACTTTCTGTACTAAATTTTGAAGTTCATCATTTGTTAAGGAGTGGGGGTAAATCTCTCTCAGAAAGAGGCAAAGTACTGGAACGCATCGAAACATACATTGACTCATCCAAATACAGATCAAGAGGAAATGAGTAGAAGGCTGCAGAGCATTTGAACGCACTTAAAACTTGTATACATTTTACGCCTACGAATAATACAGTCAATGCTACTAGATTACAATAACAGAGTGTAACGTTTCTTTTCTTCTTTTCTTGTTGATGCAGAAATAACTAAATCATATCCCTTGATTCATTCGACTGATATCTATTAAATGCAATGTGCAATGACAATATAATTTGTAGATCTACGAGGGGCATTCAATATATTCTCGGTATTGGGGTGAAGCTGTTGTTATATACAGCTGGGTGCAAAAGTGAGTCGGTTTTACACTGGCTTGCATTTTTCCTCATATATCCTTTTCTATATAAGTCTAAGAAGTGAAGCTTCATGGGAATGTACGTACAGGATTTCGGTTCGACGACAGATGAGTTACGTGACGGCACTCTGTTTATGTTTGTTGAACAGCTGCTTTTAATATTACTCACTTTTGCACCAGTATTTCTGGACTTATTGTGGCATTTGCAGGTTGGAAACGAAAGTGTTCACACTACAAGTTTTTTTTAAGTTATCGTTCTGGAAATATTTTTTAGTTTCTAAAAAGTGAATCAGGAAGAGTAAAAAGAATTTAGTTGCAGTATATTGCAATTTTTACAATATTTCTACGGTTTGTAGAAATGTCATCGATCGACAAAGAAATGCAGGAAGTAATTGTATGGAATTGTATATGAATATGTATCAAGCAATACTATTATTTTAGTACATTCATGTACAATTTTATGTAAATGTGATTATTAATTGGTGTTTTATCTACCAGGTATACCCGTATGAAGTGAGCGTCAAGATACAAATGTCTCGATAGGGAACATTTGTTGTGAACGAGCCCTTTTTTTTGTTTGTTTGTTTGCTATGACATCTGTAAAAAATATTTAGTACACATCAAGTCATTGAACAGACAGCATCATATTTTTCCATCGTGTTAAAAATGTCGAATTTTGTACCAGAAAGTGATGAAAGCATTAATTTTTTGTTTTCATTTGAAGAAAAGTGCTGCAGAGTCGCACCGAATGCTTGTGGAGGCATATGGTGATCATGCTCTATCAGAAGTAACACGCAAAAGATGGTTTCAGCGGTTCAGAAATAATGAATTTGATGTGAAAAATGAAGAACGTGGAAGATAATCAAAAAAGTTTGAAGACGCCGAATTGCAAACGATATTGGATGGAGATGACACTTTGAGGCAAAAGCAAATGGCAGGAATGTTAAATGTTGCACAACAAACAATTTCTGACCTCTTAAAAGCTATGGGAAAGATCCAAAAGTATAGAAAATGGGTGCCACATGAATTGAATGAAAGACAGATGGAAAACCGAAAATACACTTGTGAAATTTTGCTTCAAAGACACGAAAGAAAATCGGTTTTGCATCGGATTATTACTGGCGATGAAAAATGGATTTCTTTTAAGAATCCTAAAAACGGAAAAAAATGTGTTCGCGGTGGCGTAGTGGGTAGAGTGCGACGCTCACACGCCGAAGGCTCTAGGTTCGATTCCCAGCACAACACCAATTTTTCGAATTTTTCATGGCACCACCTCTTCCGAGCTGCTGACAACATTCAAAGAGTAATAACTGTATAAAAAAGCTTCTCAAACTTCGCCGTTCGGAGTCGGCAAAAAACTGTAGGTCCCTCTACAGTAGCGCGCACAACACGAGTAGTTGATGAGCAAGCTAGGCCCTGGTCCCCCTTTGGACTGTAGCGCTAACAATTATTATTATTATTAAACGGAAAAAATCTTGGGTTAATCTGGGACAACCATCAACATCGACTGCAAAACCAGATTCGACAAGAAGACAATGCTGTGTGTTTGGTGAGACCAGAAAGGTGCGCTGTACCACGAGCTCCTAAAATCTGGTGAAACCGTTAATACTGATCGCTACCGACAACAAATAATCAATTTGAACCATGCATTGATCGAGAAACGACCAGAATGGGCCAGAAGACACGGCAAGGTAATTTTGCTCCATGACAATGCACCTGCACACAAAGCAAAACCGGTTCAGGATACAATCAAATCACTTGGCTGCGAGCAGCTTCTCCACCCGCCGTATTCACCAGACTTGGCTCTTTCCGACTACCATTTGTTTTCATCGATGGGACACGCAATGGCTAAGCAGCACTTTGATTTCTACGAGGAGGTCGAAAATTGGGTGTCTGATTGGTTTGCTTTAAAAACGAACAGTTTTATTGGCGTGGTATTCACAAATTGCCATAAAGGTGACCAAAATGTGTAGAAAACAATGGCCAATACTCTGAATAAAATGTTTTTACTTTTCCATTAATAATAAGTGTTTTATTTGCAAACAAAAACGCTCATTTCGTACCGGTATACCTACAGAATCATAGTGACAACTGAGACGATTATGGGGAAGACTGAGCATAGCGCTGTAATTAAATTTTTCACTAAGCAAGGAAAAAGTCAAGAAACAATTCACGAAGAGTTGGTGGCTGTTTACCAGGGTTCCGCACCTTCACTATCAACTGTGCAAAAGTGATCAGCTGAGTTCAAAAGAGGCAGAGAGAGCATTGAAAACGACCTCTGCTCCGGCGCCCCGGCTACTGCTTGTACGGGAAAAAGCATCAAAGGAGTCGAAAAACTTGTTCTGGAGGATGCCCGAATAAAGGTGAAATTAATGGCAGAGATCAACAAGCTTTCAACTGATACCGTTCACACCATTCCTCATGACCATCTTAACCTTTCAAAGGTCAGTGCAAGATGGGTATCACGACTGCTCACAGCGCCTCAGAAAAAAGTGAGAATCGTATGCTGTAGAGAGCTCTTCGAGATGTGTAAGGAGAACGCGGACGGTGTTATGGATAGAATTGTTACTGGGGACGAAATATGGGTTCACCACTATGACCCTGAATGCAAACAAGAGTCCATGCAGTGGCATTAAAAAAGGAACAGACCGCCCGAAGATGTTCAAAATCACTCCGTCTGCCGGGAAGCTCATGGCCACGGTTTTGTGGGACTCAAATGGAATCTTGCTCATTAAGTACAAAAAAAAAGGTGAAACCATCAACGGCACATCCTACGCTTCCGCTTTGCATAATTTACGGGAGGAAATTAGACGGGGTAAACTAACAGCGGGTGTGTTGCTTCTTCATGACAACGCTCCTGTTCACACGGTGCGAGTTTCCAAGGCTGCTGCGCGAGATTGTGGTTTCGAAGAGATCCAAAGCCCATCCCATAGTCCAGACCTTTCCCCTAGTGATTATTTCCTGCTTTCGGATTTGGAAAAATGTCTTCGCGAAAAAAGATTTTCGGATGATGAAAAACTCAAGTCGGCAATATATGGGTATTTTGCAGGGAAAGAGGAAATTTATTTTTTTGAGGGTTTGAAAAAGCTGATCTCAAGATGTAACAAAATGCATTGATGTTAGGGGAGATTATATTCAAAAATAAAATCAATTTAAATTGAATTCGCATTTTCCTTCATATAGAAACCGAGAATATATTGAACGCCCCTCGTAAAACACAATATTTTGTTTTGTTTCGTCAATTTAAGTGGCCGCCGTGACGTATTGGGTAGAGTGCGGCGCTCACACACCGAAGGTCTAGGTTCGATTCCCAGCTCAAAATAAATTTTTCGAATTTTCCACGGCACCACCTCTTTCGAGCAGCTGACAATTCTCAAAGATTAATAACTGTCAAAAAAAGCTTCTCAAACTTCTCCGTTCGGAGTCGGCAACAAACTCTAGGTCCCTTCTACTCATAAGAGAACAGTAGCACGCACAACACGAGTAGTTGATGAGTAAGCTAGGCCCTGGTCACTTAGCGGACTGTCGCGCCAACAATTATTACTATTATTCGTCAATTTAAACTTCTCATGCATGATTTGAATATTTATAGATATAAGATTTTCCACCACCGTTTTGGGAGGGGAAAGCAATCAGCTCACACTTATTTACAGACGCTACAAAAACAACAGGCTGCCAAAAATTCATCGGAGCGGAAAAGGCTTAACACACATGTCTACTTTAGGCGGCTTGTGTTTTGAACTGAGTTTATCGCAGCGTTAAGGTTTTTCCCAGAATGTTCCCAATAAAGTGACAAAAAAACAAAAAAACACGCAACAAACAAGCATCGAAAGTATGCACTTTACCAAGCTCGCTTAAGCAATGCACCTTATATGCCGTTCGTCTGGATACATTTAATGACGTGGTTCTGACTTCTTTGAGTCTATTGAAATTGAAAAATCATTTCAAAGCAATTTTATTTTAATGATTTAATTAATTCGCAGGATTCGAATGGTCTAGGTATGAAGGGACACCTCGTGATGAAATCTTCAAACGACACACCATCCTTCGTGTCATGGAACTGGCCGCTAATAAGAAAGTGCACATTCTTTATCTTCATGTCAAGCCTGCTGGCAATGTGCGCCGTGGTGGTGGCAATGATCATCACACTTCCCACCACTTGCAATCCCAAGTAAGTTTAGCAGCCCTCAAGAAACAATCATTATTATACGAAATGCATTTTTAGGACAGCCTGGTATCGTGGCAGTGTTTTCTATGAGATCTTCCCCGCCAGTTATCAGGACTCGAACAACGATGGCATTGGCGACCTGAGGGGGATTGTTAATCGAGTGGAATACCTTTCGGCTCTGGGCGTCGGGGCAGTGAGACTGAATTCAATTTTTCCCACCGAGCAGTACCCAGACGACTTTAACAATGTGACATCATTGGTCAGCATAGCACCTGTCATCGGAAGCAGCATGGACCTGCACCAGTTGGCACGTGCCCTGCACGCAAAAAACATTTCCCTCCTGCTAGACTTACCAATTTACCCATACATCAAGCAGCTGGAGGAAACAAATGAAATAAATCGAGCGCCGGCTGAGAATTTCACTGAAGCCGTGCCAATCGAAACTGACAACGTTATCTCACTGGCAATGCAAAAGTGGATCGCGCTTGGGGTTGACGGCTTCTACATCAAGGGCCTGGAGATGTATGTAAACGATAGCAACCTCGTTAATAACATGGCAGAATGGAAAAATATTCTTGGCCCAAACAGGGCCCTGATAATTCAGCGAGAAGTCTTAGAAAATCTGTCTGAAGGCAAAATTGATCAAGTGCTGTCCTACGTCGACTTGGTTGATGTTCACTTGGATGTCACCAACGGAACGCAGAGCCTTCTGCAACAGATTCACTCTGCACTGAATGGAGTTCTGTCTCCAAGGGAAAACGGTCCTTGGATTCAGTGGTCGATTGGTGGAGTTCACAAGCAGCGTGTCTCAAAGCAACTGAATGGAAACTCAACTCTTGCAGCAACCATCATGCAACTCATGCTGCCCGGATCCCCCAATATTTTCTATGGCGATGAAATCGCTCTGGAGAACGTCCACGATCCCTACAATGAGCACAGCGATTCAAAGCATCTGCACCATCTGTCCACGATGGAGTGGTCCGAAGCACAAAAGTTCACGAGTCGTGAGACCCTTCCATGGCTGCCAAAAAGCGCTTCCTTCAACTTAGACAATTTCGATCAAGTTTCCCGCATGATTCACCTCCGCGAGCGGTCACCCTCGATATACAAGAATGTTATCTGCAAGGCAGACCAAAACATCCCCAACACCGAGGTCCGCAGCAGCAGGGACGACATCCTTATTATTGAACGAGTGTATCCGCGCAGGAACTCGTTCGTGTCGATCTCCAATTTCGGCCAAAAGAAAGTGCTCATGGACATGACTGCCATGTACTACAGCGGGCATGTGATGCTCGGGAATACACAAAGCGAGAAGATCTACTTCGCCGAGTTCCAAATTGGCGACAGGGAGACTATTGTTGTTAGACTTGATAAATAAATGTTCAAATATTTCTTAAATCTAAATTACTTGTAAATCTGTACGTATCTGGTGTTTTTGTGTTTAGTGAGAGATAGTAAAGCAGTAGTGCACAGAAGCCGGTGTCATGCAAAGGTTGCCTCTTGTATTTCGGGATAGGGCAACCCCAGTGTTGCAATTTGACAACTACCAGCTCTAAGGTAAAGTTTGACATTTTTGAGGTTATACGTACTCAGAATGTTTTGACATACGACCGTTATTTGTGTTGTTTACAGTAACTTAAAAGATTCATCTCGCCCAAAAAATGGAATTGAATCGCGAAAATGTTTGTGCGATTATTTTTTACAACTTTCGACGTGGATTAACTCAACAACAGTGCATCGATAAACCTAATTCAATTTTTGGCCATAAACCTCCATCAAAGACCGTTGTTTATGAATGGTATGGTGAATTCAACCGAGGTCCTAGTTCACTCCAAGACGAATTTCGTCAAGGTCAGGTCAGTTGTTGTTCCGGAAAATATTGACGCTGCGCCAGTTGATATTGCAAGATCGTCATGTGACCTATTGTGAGATTGAGACAACCTCAGGCATTAGTGGGACCAGCATACATTCAATATTGCATAAACATTTGACCATCAAAAAAATTTGTTCGCATTGGATCCCACACAATTTGTCAATCGCTCAAAAAAAGGCTCGTGTCGATTGGTCGAGAGAAATGCTCCAAAAATACGATCGCGCTGCTTCGAAATACGTCTATGACATCTTGGCAGGTGGTGAATCGAGGATTTATGCGTATGAACCCGAAAGTAAACAGCAGTCGACTTTATGGGTGTTTCAAATTGAGCCAAATCCAATAAAAGTTGCTCGCGCACGAAGCATTTCCAAGCAAATGGTCGCCTGTTTCTTCGGAAAAACTGGACATGTCGCAACCGTACCACTAGAACAACGCAGAATAGTCAATTCTGAGTGGTACACAACCATTTGTTTGCCAGTTGTCTTCCAAGAAATCAGGAAAACCAACCGCTGAAGACGGATCACTCTTCACCACGACAATGCGAGCTCTCACACATCGGCTCAAACAACTGCATTTTTGAGCACTGAAAACATCGATTTGATGGGTCATCCGCCGTATAGTCCTGACTTGGCACCGAATGACTTCTTTTTACTCCCGTACGTAAAAAATAAAATGAGAGGTCAACGTTTTTCGACACCTGAAGAAGCGGTTGATGCGTTCAAAATGCATGTTTTGGAGATATCTCAATCAGAGTGGCAAAAGTGCTTCGACAATTGGTTCAAACGCTTGCAAAAGTGTATGGTATGGATCTTAAAGGGGAATATTTCGAAAAACAATAAAGCTATTTTCGATGGTTAATATTTGTTTTTGTTTTCTAATCCCGAAATATAAAAGGCAACCTTCGTATTAGGTCTGTTCGCATAACCGAAGCAAATAACACAAACCAACACAATGTCCGTTCCCGTATACCGAAAAAATGGGTTTACGTAAAATGAGTGCTCTCTCGAGAAAATAAAATATTTCCTTACACAGCTCATTTCAAGGCAAAACATTTTTTTTGGTAGGTTGTTGGTTCTCCGTCAAATTAATTGGTGTGCGAGAGATAAGTGAGTATTGACCCATTATCTCCGTGTATGTGTCAGAAATTTGGTTGTTTTTGTCTTCTGTAGCGAAAAAGTGAATTTAACATTTCTTACGGCCGATTTTTGAATAGTCAGATAAACAGACTGATTGCTAACGAACGAATAAATTTATTCGACTCTTTATCTGCTAGACAAGTAGTTTCGGTTTTTCAATCGAAAACTAACAGCTGGATAGTTATTTGACCGTATTTTGCAGAGCGAAAAAATAGCCTTTTCGATTTCTGAAATTTGAAAATGAAAAATATACATATGTATATTCGAATGTATCTGCGTAACTAACCTTTCCGTTTTATGCACAATTTTTTCCTTTATTAATGAAAGTTTGTATTCGACAGTATCTTTCTGCAACCTGAATCTTCGTTTGAAATCTTCCTCTTCCCATTCCTTATAATGATCAGGTTGCTTCCTCACTACTCTTTTCGTTTTTGAAGTTGAATTGAAGCGATTATATATTATTTCTTCTTCCTCAATAAGTAAATCGTCGACATCGTCCAAAAAATTCATTAAAAAAAAAACAATTGGCAATTATTTACATGTTTGAATTTGACAGCCCATTTACTTTAACTAGGGGATTACATTTTATCTGACATAGAAACGGACAGATAACTTTAACAGACAGTTAGATGGTATATTCGTCAGATAGCTGCTAAACAACTATTGAAAAATGCATTTATGCCTTAACTGTCAGTTAGCTCCTATCTGATTGTTTATCTGACTATTAAAAAATCGGCCCTTAATGACATATTTTACACATTTGGTTTCGTTGCGTTTCTGTACTTTGCGTCTCTCTGCGAGGGATTAACCCCCGCTCCTTAACAAATGACAGACTTCCGAAATTGGTACAGAAAGTACTGGAACACACCTATTGTCTGTGTAGGTCATTTTCAAATGAAAAAAGATGACGCAAAGTGAATGTTCCAGCAAAGTTTTTCCGTGGTTGAGCCTTTCAACATTTATTTCCCTTAATTGCACATTTGGTAAATAAGTAAAAGTGGTATAACATAAAAGAAGAGTTTAATTTTACAGATTGTATGCTTCTCGGTTTCGTTTAAGCAATTAGTGCTTTTTTAAAGAAAATTGAATACATTGAAGATATATTTTATTTCTGAAATGGGCATTAAATATTCTCAATTTGAAGAATAATCTTCTAGCACTATAATCTATGTATGATTTCTGGCATATAACCTCCAAAACTGATTTTGATGTAGTTCAATCTAGTGATTTCTCACAACATTCTGGTATTTTGTTACAACATTTGTGGCCATATTTATTTCGCCTTAAATATTGCCACAAATTTTGTAACAAAATACTAGAATGTTGTTAGAAATCTGTAGATTCTCTCGACCGTTTTTGCCTTATCGGCGAATACTAACGATTTCATATATTTCCAAGTGGTGTCTGTAACGCGAAATTATGCGGTTATCAGAAAAAAAAGCAAAAACGCGGGAAAGTCAGTGAACATGGATCTGAAAAAGGCGACATTGACTGTACCTTTCCGGGAAGCATTTCCTTTTTTTTTTGAGCAAATTGTAAATTTTTGTGGATTTCACGGGCAGTTTTGTTTGTAAAGTTCTCCATTTTGACAAAAATGAACTTTATAGCTAAACAAAATTACGTCGATTCGTATTCGAAAATACTTTTAATTCTCAAAGTAAATGTGCACAATTTGAAAGCGTAAAGAATTCCGTCTCGTCTCTAATTCCTACGCTCATTTGCAATGACCTTAAAGCTGTCAGCTCTTTGGACAAAGCAAATACATTACTTGCACATTTTGCAGCCTGCTACGTGCTTTCAGATTGCACCTTGTCCGCGTCTGTACTCGAGAGCGTAAATTTTTCCATGGGACAAGTCCATTTTCGCACTCGTACAGTTGCAAGAGTACTTAAAGATCTAAACGTGGAGAACTCCTCTGGCCGGGATGGTATGCCCCCCGTTCTTCTGAAGAGGTGTTCTTCTACGCTGTTAAAACCACTACGTAAGCTTTTCCATTTGTCCTACCCTGTAGGGCTCTTTCCGAGTAAGTAGAAAACAGCATTTGTGCAGTCCGTTACTAAAAATGTGCGAACCATCATCACCCACCTCCTACCGACCCATTGCAAGTACGTCCCTACTCTCCAAGTTCAGGGAAGCGCTGATAAATCGTCAGCTTATAAAATATCTTGAAATCCGGAAGCTTCTTAATGACCGACATTACGGCTTCCGAAGCAACAGGTCCAATGGCGATTTAATAGCATATCTCATCGAAATATGGAACCAATCTTTGCACAATGTAGGAGAAAGCAAAATCGTTGCGCTTGATATTTCCAAAGCATTTGACAGAGTCTGGCATCAGGCTC
Source organism: Eristalinus aeneus (assembly GCA_955652365.1). Taxonomy (NCBI): domain Eukaryota; kingdom Metazoa; phylum Arthropoda; class Insecta; order Diptera; family Syrphidae; genus Eristalinus; species Eristalinus aeneus. Next base: position 27,783,938 of record OY019131.1, on the reverse strand, counting down.
CCTTGTCGAAAATGGATGCTTTTGGTGTCGATGATTCTCTTCTTCAATGGATTAGAGACTACTCGTACCTATAGTATTGATCAATACAAGTTGTTTTGGATGGGTTTAGGTCTGATATTCATCATATTAATGCTGGTGTTCCTCAGGGCTCCGTTTTGTCTTCGACACTCTTCTTCATTTTTTTAAATGATCTTCTGTCTGTTACTTCTAATCCAATTCACTCCTTCGCTGATGACAGTACCCTCAGCTTTTCATATTCGTTCCTCGGCTCTCGACACTTCTCTTAGGCAACGTATATTAAGCTCATTAAATTCCGATCTTTACAGCATAATTGTTTGGGGTAAAAAGAAGAGAATAGTGGCTAGCAAGCGGTTTCCACACCTGAACATTCACAAAGAAATATTGTGATCTCCTAATCAATCAACCGTCATCCAGATTGATCACGTTGCGATCGACGTCAGACACTCCTCCAGTATTCTCGATGTCCGAACCTTCCGAGGTGCAAACATTGGCTCGGATCATCACCTTGTTGTAGCCAAGGTAAGAACCCGGATATCGAGAGAGCAACGGAGTCAAGCCAGGAAAAAACGGTTTGACGTAGAAAAGCTACAATCGCGGCCGATTGCAGGGAAATTCGCAGACCGAGTTTCCCTGAAACTCGCTCAGAGTTCGACGCTGCCTGCACTAAACATAGAAGAAGACTGGAAACGTTGTCAAAAAGCCATCAAAGATGCTGCCACTGATGTGCTGGATTTCACGTCATTACCCAGAAGGAGCCCATGGCTTGACGACGAGTGCAGGCAAGCGCACGCAGCTGAGCAAGACGCCTATAAGGCGACACTGCATCGAACAACGAGGGCTGTTCGTAAGCTCTGCGAACTGTGAAGAAGGGTAGAGCACCGGCTTCTCAGAAGGAAAAGCAAGGAGCATGAGAAGCGAGGAAATGAAAAGTTGTTATGGCAGGTATGAAGTCCGAAAGTTTTACCTAAAGGTAAAACACCTATCTGAGGATACAATGTTCGGACCAAGGCCAACCGCAACCAAAACGGACAACTCGTAGTAGAGTCGCAGTCTGTGCTGAGAATCTGAAAGGATCATTTCTGTAGACTCCTTAACGGCGATGACGGCCCGAATCCCGTTGTTAGGCATAATGCTCCACTCAATTTGGACGATGATAGACAAGCATTCCGTCCCCCCGATTTAGACGAGGTGAAGATAGCAATATCCAAGCTGCAGTCGAACAAAGCTGCTGGAGCGGACGGACTGTCCGCAGAACTATTTACAGCAGGTGGAGATGACTTGGTTAGGCGCATGCACCAGCTCATCTGAAAATGTGGTCGGAGGTGATGAGTGGAATCTCAGCGTCGCCTGCCCGGTCCACAAGAAAGGAGACCCCTTCGACTGCGCCAACTACCGAGGGATTAGTCTCCTGAACATCGCATACAAGATCCCCACTGCAATATTGCGTGAGCGTCTGAAACCATTTGTCCATGACCTGATAGGTCCCTATCAGTGTGGTTTCAGGCCAGGGAAGTCCACTACAGACCAGATCTTCACATTACGTCAGATCCTGGAAAAGACCCAAGAAATGCAAATCGACACTCACCGCCTATTCGTCCATTTCAAGGCTGCATATGACAGTGTGCATAGAGACGAGCTATCCAGTGCGATGTCTAGTTTTGGCATCCCTACCAAACTCGTCAGATTGTGTAGGATGACGATGGAGGACTCTCGCTGCTAAGTCAAGGTCGGTACCGAACTCACCGATACCTTCAGTGTCAAAAAAGGTTTTAGACAAGGCGACGCACTGTCATGTGACTTCTTTAACATCATCCTCGAGAAGATCGTGCGTAACTCACAAGTCAACACCAGAGGCACGATCTTCCAGAAGTCAGTTTAACTGCTAGCTTACGCTAATGACATTGACGTGCTTGGACGAACACAGTGAGCCGTCTATAAGGAATTTGCTGGCATTGAAGCGGAAGTGGCTAAAATGGGTCTGGCGCTAAATGGGGGCAAAACTAATTACATGCTGTCGTCAAGGAAGGACACACAACATCGACGTCGAGGTAGGCAAAGACTTCGTCTACCTCGGCTCCGCGGAAATCACTCTTGCCAGTCACTGTTTCTTTGGGCTCAAGAAGCAATTGAATAATAAAGTCCTATCTCGAAGGATAAAGTTCGCTTTATATAACAGCTTGATCATCCCCGTCCTTCTATATGGCGCGGAATCTTGGACGTTAGCAAAGGCGGATGATGGCATCTGGAGGAGAAGATTTAATGACGAACTCTATGTACAGCGACATGAGGGTGGTCTATGGATGCAACGCTTAAGATGGCTAGGCCATGTAGAGCGTATGGACATCACTGCTCCGGCCCGAAAAGTCTTTGAATCCGTGCCATTCTGACAGCGCAACAGAGGACGACTTAGACTAAAGTGGGGCACACAAGTGGAGAAGGACCTCAACCAACTTGGAGTGCGCAACTGGAGACAGCTGGCGAAAGATCGTGCTGGCTGGAGAGGCATGTTGGTGGTTGCTCAGGTCGATCCCGGACTGTAGCGCCACAAAAAGAAGAAGCAGAAGAAGAAGAAGAATAAGAAGATGATGAAGAAGAAGAAGAAAAAGAAAAAGAATAGAGTAGAATTTAATGCTTCCAAAACTCAGTGCTGTCTACTTTCACTCAAGCGTTGTCAAAACAACCTACAATTATCTATGAATGGCTCCTGCATTGTTGGAAATGAACGACTTTCCATCCTCGGTGCGTGTATCAACTCAACACTAAGTTGGAATGATCACATATTCGGGACCGCAAAATGCAGCGAAATGTCTAGGTTTCTTAAAGCGATGCAAGAAATATCTCACCCCCTCTGACCTGGCAACAATGTAAAAGGTTGTCAAATATCCCCCTTCCGCTTTTTTGCTCTTCATTCAATATTTCATAAGAAGTGTTACAGTGATCGGATTTAGTTCAAATATGCGCCGTTTTGTTCGATAGTCCGTTTCCATCTAGACGGCAGCTACCAAAATACCCCCTTCGTAGAAGCCACCATCCTTATTTGCGAAGAACTCGGACAGCCACTTTTCACAAGCCTCTTTGAGTGCAACTTCACACCACCAAGGGCCATGGACAGGAACAGGTGGTAATCACTTGGCGCTATGTCCGGGCTATATGGTGGATGCGATAAAACCTGCCATCCGAGCTCCCGTAGCTCCTGACGAGTCATCAACAAAGTGCGTGTTCTGGCGTTATTCTGTGGGAACATTACACCCTTCCTGTCTTCCAATTCTGGACGCTTCTGGTCGATCGCCTGCTTCAGGCGGTCTAGTTGTTCGCAGTAGATGGTAAAATTAAGCGTTTGGCCATATGGAAGCAGCTCACAGTTGATGATTCCCTTCCCACCAAACACACAGCAAAACCTTCCCGATGGTCAATCCCAGCTTGACCACTGTTTGGGACGATTCACCGGCCTTCAACCACGACCATTTCGTTTGATATTGTCGTATGTGATCCATTTTTCGTCACTAGTCACCATTGGCTTCAAAAATGAGTCGAATTCGTTACGCTTCAGCAGCAGGCATTAATTCGGTCCAGAAGGGTTTTTTGCGTCAAATTATGCGGCACCCAAATATCAAGCTATTTTTGTATCTAGCCCTCTTCAGATGGTTTAAAATGGTTTGGCGACTAACTCCCATCTCCTGGGCGATGTCATGAGAAGCCACATGCCGGTCTAACTCGATGATTTCCATGATTCGATCGGTATTCGTCGTCACAGGTCTTCCGCCAGCTGGGTTATCCATTCTGTCGTTTTCACCGGCTCTGAATCGTCGAAACCATTCCTCCGCGGTTCAAAGGGGTAGAGTACCATCCCTCAAAACACCACTAATCTCAAGAATAGTTTCTCTAGCGGATTTTTAACTTAATAATAATAATTGTTGGCACGACAGTCCACTGGGGGACCAGGGCCTAGCTTGCTCATCAACTACTCGTATTGTGCGCGCTACTGTTCCTTCACGAGTAGAAGGAACCTACAGTTCTTTGCCAACTCCGAACAGCCAAGTTTGAGAAGCTTTCTTAGACAGTTGTTACTCTTTGAGTGTTGTCAGCAGGTCGAAAGAGGTGGTGCCGTGAAAAATTCGAGGTGTTCAACCGGGAATCGAACCTGGGCATTCCGCGTGTGAGAGTCGCATTCTACCCACTACGCCACGGCGACCACGGATTTTTTACTTACATTTTTTAAAAATTTTAAATAGCTCGAATTTCACCGTTAGTGAACTCCATGTTTACACGTCTATAACTGCTGAACTCAATATCCAAACTAATAATGAATAGCGTCATTTTGTAGGCCATGTCATATGATATATAGTACTGCAAGATACGAGGTCTGTTGCGCTTAGTACATAGTCGGAAAATTCAGAAGACAAAAAGGCGGGGATATTTGACGACCTTATATAAGGTGTACCACCGCCCAAAGATTGAGTTTAATGTTCCTAAATGGTGTGGTGCTCCTAAAACCACTCTGCACCTACTAGATAGAATCCAAGAGCGAGCGATAAAACTTATTGGCGATAATTAAGCTTAAATCAATCCACCCACTTGAACATGGACGAAATATTGCGTCTCTATCACTATTTTATCGCTATTTCAACAAAAAATACTCTAACGAGTTAGCCAGCCTCCTTCAAGAATTCACCCGCAACACCCGCTGCGCTAGGAATGCTCACCCGTTCACCTTTAGCCCTACCTTGCGACGCACATTTAAGTTTAGACACTTGTTCTTCAGCCGTACCACACGAATATGAAATTCTCTTTTAAGATCAACTTTCCCCCTCCATTACACTCCACAGGCATTTAAAATCATTGTGCATCGGTGCCACCTTTCCTTTTCTTCCTCTATACCTTTGGCCCGTGCAATGACTTAATTCCAGTTACTTAATGGTATAAACAGTCCTTTTAGTGCGCTCAAATTATAAAAAGGAATTTCTAAAATTGCAGATCCTCACAAAAGTATTCAGAAGTATGTTATACTTGCATATTTAACCATTTAAAAAAAAGGTAATTGTTTCAAAGATATTTAATGCCAACTTAACTTTTGTTGTATATTCTTAAATCACTTAACAAAATTGTACATGCTTTCTCAACATTACAATAAAAACAAACAACATTAACAAAAAAGGTTAAATTCAGAATTACCTTTACTGTTGATTCAACATAAAAATAACGAAATCAATTTCAAGATTTAGTGGCGTGTATCAATGCCGTTTAGTTTAAATACTTCGTTAAGTCTATTTGCCATCGATGTGACAAATTTTTTTGATATTTCAGGCCCTATATTGAGGGCTCTCTCCACTCTTGAGACATGACATTCTTTTGTGACAATTTACTTGGTATCGGAAGCTTGCGATTTTTTTCTCAATGATCGCGCATAAATGCTCTATGGGGTTAAGGTGTGGAGACTGAGCTGGAGTTTCCAATTGCCTTGGTGTGTTATACAAGACCCACAGTTTTGTATTATGTGTCGTATGCTTTAGAGTGTGTTGGAACATACAAGGACCCGAAAGCATCAACGTGGCAGCACTCGAATTCAAATTCGTTTTTTAGTATGCTTATGTATGGCCGCCGTGGCGTAGTGGGTAGAGTGCGACTCTCACACGCCGAATGCCCAGGTTCGATTCCCGGCTGAACACCTCGAATTTTTTACGGCACCACCTCTTTCGACCTGCTGACAACACTCAAAGAGTAACAACTGTCTAAGAAAGCTTCTCAAACTTGGCTGTTCGGAGTCGGCAAAGAACTGTAGGTTCCTTCTACTCGTGGGAGAACAGTGGCGCGCACAACACGAGTAGTTGATGAGAAAGCTAGGCCCTGGTCCCACAGTGGACTGTCGCGCCAACATTTATTATTATTATTATTATGGATAATGGTTCATCGTGTTTTCAACAAATTGCATATATCTAACTCCATCCGCACTCATACAACCCCAAAGCATAACGTAACCACCTCCATGTTTAACAGTTGGTATTGTGTTGTTGGGTTAACTGCTTGTTCAACCTTTTCTTAGAACTTATGTCTTCCATCCGGTTCAAAAATATTGATTGTTGTTTCATCACTAAAAATAACTCTATTCCGAAACTCTTCAGAACAATTCAAGTGCTCTTTTGCAAAGTTAAATCGCTTCTTACTATTCACTTCATTTATTAGTGGCTGGCACAGTGGAGTACGACCACTGTAGCCAATACTTTTAAGAGCCCTTCGCTTTTCATCACTTACATTGAAGTTATTGCATTCAGTGTTTGCTCTATTTATTTATAGCGCCGGTTTTTTTGATATTGCTTCAATTTACGGGTTATAATCAACTTATCAATAATAATAATTATTGTATGGCGCAACAGTCTAGGACCAGGGCCTAGCGTGCGCATTAATTACTCATGTTGTGCCCGGTACTATTCTCTCAAGGGAAGAAGGGACCTACAGGTTATTGCCGACTCCGAACGGCAAAATTTTGAAAAGCTTTTTCTTACGAGGGTTGCCTTTTATATTTCGGGATTAGAAAACAGAAACAAATATTAATCATCCAAAATAGCTTTCTCGTTTTTCAAAATATTCCCCATTAAGATCCATACACTTTTGCATGCATGCATTTGAACCAATCGTCGAAGCACTTTTGCCACTCTGATTGAGGTATCTCCAAAACAAGCATTCTGAACGCATCGACCGCTTCTTCAGGTGTCGAAAAACGTTGACCTATCAATTTATTTTTTATGCTCGGGAATAAAAAGAGGTCATTCGGTGCCAAGTCAGGACTATACTGACTCACGAAATCGATGTTTTGAGAGCTCAAAAATGCAGTTGTTTGAGCCGATGTGAACCGAGAGCTCGCACCGTCTTTGACGGTTGGTTTTCCTGATTTCTTGGAAGACAACTGGCAAACAAATGATTGTGTACCACTCAGAATTGACTATTCTGCGTTGTTCTAGTGGTACGGTTGCGACATGTCCAGTTTTTTCGAAGAAACAGGCGACCATTTGCTTGGAAATGCTTCGTGCGCGAGCAACTTTTATTGGATTTGGCTCAACTTGAAACACCCATACAGTCGACTGCTGTTTACTTTCGGGTTCATACGCATAAATCCTCGATTCACCACCTGCCAAGATGTCATAGACGTATTTCGAAGCACCGCGATCGTATTTTTGGAGCATTTCTTTCGACCAATCGACACGAGCCTTTTTTTGAGCGATTGACAAATTGTGTGGGATCCAACGCGAACAAATTTTTTTGACGGTCAAATGTTCATGCAATATTGAGTGTGTGCTGGTCTCACTAATGCCTTAGCTTGTCTCAATCTCACGATGGGTCACATGACGATCTTGCCAAACAGTTGGCGCACGGCATCAATGGTTTCCGGAACAACAACTGATTTTGGACGACGTTGTGAACTACGACCTCTGTTGAATTCACCACACCATCGATAAACACTGGTCCTTGATGGAGCTTCATCGCCAAAAATTGAATTAAGATTCGCTGTTGTTGAGTAAATCCACGTCGAAAGTTGTAAAAAATAATCGCACAAACATTTTCACGATTTAATTCCATTTATTGGGCAAGATGAATCTTTTAAGTTACTGTAAACAACACAAACAGCGCTCGTATGTCAAATCGTTCTGAGTACGTATAACCTCAAAAATGTCAAACTTTACGATAGAGCTGGCAGTTGCCAGATTGCAGCAGCAGGGTTGCCTAATCCCGAAATATAAAAGGCAACCTTCGTACACACATATTACACACATATTTTTGAGTGTACATGGGGCCTTCAATATATTCTTGGTATTGGGGTGAAGCTGTGGTTATATATTTAAATTGACTTATTTATCAAGTAATACTCTATTAATACATAATGTGATTATTAATTCGCGTGGCAACTGAGACGATGATGGGGAAAATTGAGCATCGCGCTGTAATTAAATTTCTCACTAAACAAGAAAAAAGTCGAAAAACTATTCATGAATTCATGATTGTTTACCAGGGTCCGGCACCTTCATTGTGGACTATGCAAAAGTGGTCAAGTAAGTTCAAGAGGCAGAGAGAGCGTTGAAGACGACTCCCGCTCCGGCGCCACGACTCCTGCTTATACGGGAGAAAACATTGAAGAAGTCGAAAAACTTGTTCTTGACGATGCCCGAATAATGGTAAAAATGATGGCAGAGATTACCAAGCTTTCAACTGGTACCATTTACACCATTCTTCATGACCATCTTTACCTTTCAAAGATCAGTCCAAGGTGTGTGCCACGAATGCTCACAGCGCCCCAGAAAAAAGTGCTACAGCGAGCATTTGAAGATGTTTAGGGGGAAAGCGGGCGGTGTTATGGATCGAATTGTTACAGGGGACGAAACATGGGTCCACCACTATGACCCCGTAAGCATGAAGTGGCAAAGAAGAGGGAACAGACCCCCCGAAGAAGTTCAAAGTCACTCCGTCTGCCAGGAAGCTCATGGCCACAGTTTTTTGGGACTCAAAGGGAATCTTGCTCATTGAGTACAAAACAAAAAAGATGAAACCATCAACGTCACATCCTATTCTTAAACTTTGCATAATTTGCGGGAGGAAATGAAAAAGGAAAAACTCGAAGCGGGTGCGTTACTTCTTCATGACAACGCTCCTGTTCACACGGCGCGAGTTTCTAAGGCTGCTGCGCGACATTGTGGTTTCGATCAAATCCAACACCCACCCTATAGTCCAGACCTTGCTCCTAGTGATTATTTCCTGTTTCAGGATTTGAAAAAATGTCTTCGTGGAAAAGGACTTTCGAATGATTAAGAACTCAAGTCGGCAATAAATGGATATTTTGCAGAGAAAGAGGAAATTAATTTTTTGAGGGTTTAAAAAAGCTTATCTCAAGATGTTTAAAATGTTAGGGGATTATTTTTATTTATTTATATTGAAAAATAAAAAATAAAAATTAAATTGAATTCGCATTTTCCATCATATCGATACCGAGAAGATATTGAACGCCCCTCGTTGTCAGCAGCTCGAAAGAGATTGTGACGTGAAAAATCAGAGTTTTCCAGCCGGAAATTGGACATAGACCTTCGGCGTGTGGCCCACTACCCACTACACCACGGCGGCCATCGACTTGTCACGCAAATGTAATGTCGAAGGACGCCCATATCGCTGTTGCAATTCGATTCTATTACATTTTAGAATGCTATGAATGGTTGATACGCCTCTGTTTAAATTAGATGATATTTCATTCAACTTTTTGCCTTAATTGTGAATTCGAAAAATTATTTAACTCTCTTCATCGGTAGTTTTCTGACTATTTTATTGAATATTAATGATTTCAATTAAATATTGAAAAATGTATCGGAAACTGCGCTTTCTTTGCTTTGAAATGCAGGCTCTATTCTTAACACAGAAATAAAAAACATATTTCGAGAAGAATTCAAAACAGCAATCAGTATCAACTGTAATCTGCAGATATTCCGAATACAATTGACATGGGATTTCCAAACTTTACGTTAATCTTTTATTTTTTTGTTATTTTTTGGACTGGGGCCTCAACCAACATGCCTCTCCAGCCAGCACGATCCTTCGCCAGCTGCTTCCAGTTGCGCACTCCAAGTTGGTTGAGGTCCTAGTCCACTTGTGTGCGCCACCTTAACCTAGGCCGTCCTCTCTTGCGTTGTCTCAATGGCACAGATTCGAAAACTTTTCGAGCCGGAGCAGTGGTGTGTGGTGTGGAGCAGTGGTGTCCATACGCTCTATATGTCCATCCCATGTCGCTGTACAGCCCATAGAGTTCGTCATTATATCTTTCCCTCCAGATCCCATCAACGCAAACAGAACCAAAAATGGCACCCAAAACTTTTCTCTCGAAAGGATTAAGGGCTTCTTCATCTGCATTGGGTAGAGTCCAGGTTTCTGCAGTATAAAGTAGGATTGAGATGATCAAGCTGATTTTTTTAAAATAAAACACTATGGAATAGTAAAAACATTTTATTCAAAGTATTGGCCATTGTTTTCTACACACTTTGACCACCTTTCTGGTCATTTGTGAATACCGCGCCAATAAAATTGTTCGTCTTTCAAAGCAAACCAATCAGACACCCAATTTTCGACATCCTCGTAGGAATCAAAGTGCTGCTCAGCCAATGCGCCTATACATGAAGTCATTGAACAAACAACATCATATTTTTTCATCGTTTTAAAAATGTCGAATTTTGTACCAGAAAGTGATGATTTGCGGAAAGCATTAACTTTTTGTTTTCATTTGAAGAAAAGTACTGCAGAGTCGCATCGAATGCTTGTCGAGGCATATGGTGATCATGGTCTATCAGAAGCAACACGCAAAAGATGGTTCCAGCGGTCCAGAAATAATGAATTTGATGTGAGAAATGAAGAACGTGGAAGACCATCAAAAAAGTTTGAAGACGCCGAATTGCAAACGATATTGGATGGAGATGACACTTTGAGGCAAAAGCAAATGGCACGAATGTTAAATGTTGCACAACAAACAATTTATGATCATTTAAAAGCTATGGGGAAGATACAAAAGTATAGAAAATGGGTTCCACATGAATTGAATGAAAGACAGATGGAAAACCGAAAAAACACTTGTGAAATTTTGCTTCAAAGACACGAAAGAAAATCGGTTTTGCATCGGACTGTTACTGGCGATGAAAAATGGCTTTATTGTAAGAATCCTAAACCGAAAAAATGTGGTCGCCGTGGCGTAGTGGGTAGAATGCGACGCTCACACGCCGAAGGGTTTAGGTTCGATTCCCAGCACAACACCAATTTTTCGAAATTTTCATGGCACCACCTCTTTCGAGCTGCTGACAACACTCAAAGAGTAATAACTGTCTAAGAAAACTTCTCAAATTTCGCCGTTCGGAGTCGGCAAAAAACTGTAGTCCCCCTTTACTCGTGAGCGAACAGCAGCGCGCCCAACACGAGTAGTTGATGAGCAAGCTAGGCCCTGGTCCCCCTTTGGACTGTAGCCCCAACAATTATTATTATTATTAAACGGAAAAAATCAGTGCAAAACCAGATCGATTCTGCAAGAAGACAATGTTGTGTGTTTGGTGGGACCAGAAAGGTCTGCTGTACCACGAGCACCTAAACCTACATAAAACCTTGTGAATCCGTTAATACTGATCGCTACCTACAACAAATGATCAATTTGAACTATGCATTGATCGAGAAACGACCAAAAAAGGCCAGAAGACACGCCAAGGTAATTTTGCTCCATGACAATGCACCTGCACACAAAGCAAAACCGGTTCAGGATACAATCAAAACACTTGGCTGGGAGCAACTACCCCACCCGCCGTATTCACCGGACTTGGCTCCTTCCGACTACTATTTGTTTTCCTCGATGGGACACGCATTGGCTGAACAACACTTTGATTCCTACGAGGCGGTCGAAAATTGGTTTAGGTACTAAATATTTTTCTGTTTTTGATTTCAGTTCTGATGTTGTTGTTTACCTGTTTACCGCGGAGCCGAGGTAGACGAAGTCCTTGACTACTTCAAAGTTTCTATTGCCTAGTGTGACGCTCTGTCCGAGACGTCAATGTTGTGTGTCCTTCCTTGATGACAGCATGTTCTTACTTTTGTCCTCATTTAACGCTAATCCCATTTAAGCCGCTTCTCCTTCAATGCCAGCAGAAGCCTCATTGACGGCTCGCTGTGTTTGTCCAATCACGTCAATGTTATCAGCGTAAGCTAGCAATTGAATTGACTTCTGGAAGATCGTGCTTCTGGTGTTGACTTGTGAGTTACGCACGATCTTCTCGAGGATGATGTTAAAGAAGTCACATGACAGTGCGTCGCCTTGTCTAAAACCTTTTTTGACATTGAAGGTCTCGGTGAGTTCGTTACCGACCTTGACGGAGCAGCGGAATTCTCCATCGTCATCCTACACAATCTGACGAGTTTGGAAGGAATGCCAAAACTAGACATGGCACTGATTAGCTCGTCTCTATGCACACTATCATATGCGGCCTTAAAGTCGATGAATAAATGGTGAGTGTTGATTTGTACTTCTTGAGTCTTTTTCAGGATCTACCGCAAAGTGAAGATCTAGTCTATCGTGGACTTTCAAGTTTGTGAATAGCCAAGGGAAATAAGCTGGTCGTTCAGCTCATTCCTCTTTGGTTCCGATCAGCTCCCAAAAATCAAATTCGCCCGAAAAAGTTTCAAATTAAAGGCAGATGACACACAACGTCAGACGAAAAGTATCAGTGGTCTTTTCATGTTGAAACTAAAAATAAATCAATTGACAGCTGACAAAAATGGCCGCCAGTTAAAATAATCTTGCCAACATAAGCGTCCGTAGTATTCGTCATAAGTCGTACAATTGAGTTTTCTTATACGTTTGTAATATATTCCGGAATACCCACTTTACAACATAATCAAAGTTTTTTTGATATATGATATTTACCAGGTTTAAGTAATGATCACGTAATGTGCATTACATTGACTCTTCTAAGACATCTTCATTCCATCGACCCACAGTGCTCCCTTCAGGAGATTATCAACCATAGTTATCTAATCTCGCTCTCATTAGGAAATTAGTGCATATTAAGACGTGAATAAATGGACGAATATGGACAACAGAACATTTAAGGGTTCATTTTGTTCTCGTTAACTTGAAAACCTAGAGAAAAAAATTTCAAAGAACCAGATGAAAATGTAAACTAACCCTAAATGACTTTGCTTTGCACGCTGCACAACAAAATGTGTAAACATTTTCGTTTTTCAACATACCTTCGCACGCAAATCTACTGTACATGACGCAAGTTTAAAATTCGATTTAACTGACTCATTTGCCAAAAAACAGTTTCTAGTTGATGTTTTCAGCTCAGACGGTTGTTGCCACAAGTGGCAGTACTCGGGTATATACAAGACAAACGCACGAGTTAAGTGTGCGTCAATTATAATTTACAACCATCTGCCAAAGTACAATTACCAGCTTTTTAAATATTAACTCAAGACTACTTCAAAACGGAGCTGCAAATTTTTCCTTAGTTTGATGGGTAGCGAAATTGTCTAAGAAGTTTGTTTGCTTGTATTGGACAACCTCTGACTTTGTTCAAGTATAAAAGCAGCTAAAGTATTCAGAATTGCACAGTTGGGTAAGAAGAATTTTAGGAGAAAGTTGCGTCTTGTAAGCGAAAGTAAGTTCGAGTTATCAAGATGAGAATTTTTCTGGCCATTGGTTTGGTCTGCGTACTCTGTGCGGTACTAGTGATTGGACAGTCAGCAACAGGAACTGGTGGAAGTACCGGAACAGGTGGTAGTACACCAAGTGGTACCGGATCTACAGCAACGGCACCAACTACAACCGCTCCAACAGGAACTGCGACCGCTCCAACAGGAACTGCGACCGCTCCAGGAGGAACTGCGACCGCTCCAACAGGAACTGCGACCGCTCCAACAGGAACTGCGACCGCTCCAACAGGAACTGCGACCGCTCCAACAGGAACTGCGACCGCTCCAACAGGAACTGCGACCGCTCCAACAGGAACTGCGACCGCTCCAACAGAAACTGCGACCGCTCCAACAGAAACTGCGACTGCTCCAACAGAAACTGCGACCGCTCCAACAGAAACTGCGACTGCTCCAACAGAAACTGCGACCGCTCCAACAGAAACTGCGACCGCTCCAACAGGAACGGCGACCGCAACTGGAGAACCTGAACCACCACCACCACCACCAGACCATGGGCATCATCATCATCATGGAGGACATGGAGGACACTGGGGACACTGGGGACACTGGGGACACGGAGGACATGGGCATGGCCATGGGCATGGCCATGGGCATGGCCATGGGCATGGGCATGGGCATGGCCACGGTCATGGGCATGGGCATGGTCCGCCACCAGAAGGTGACGAGGAAGAAGGTCCACCACCATCCGGAGACGGAAGTGGAAGTGGTTCGGGCAATCGCGGAGGTTCAGATGGTTTCCGAGGAGGTAATCGCCGTGGGCAGCGACGAGGCAGACGCGGTGGCTTATCACAACAAGCCTTTCAAAAAATGGGAAGTCTTCTACAAGCATTACAAAGAGCTAAGCAATCCAGTTCTTCCACTGCCGCCCTCATGAATGGACGTGCCTTGCAATCAAGAATCCGCAAAATCGCAGCTGTGCTTCCAGAAGCACCAAAAGTCTAATGTTGATAACAGACCTAGATGAATAAAAACGCAACCACTTAGATATTGTGTTTACATATTTATTCGACTAAGTAATGTGATGACTGCAGATTTCGTGCAGCCATTTGTTCATCAATCCACGGCCTGAGTACGTGTAAGTCGGTATAGACCCCAGGAACATTGGGTCTTCCACATTCCAGTCCCCACGAGACTATGCCTGCCTGATAGTATCGATTTCTAGTGTTCGTCATCGGGCATACCAATGGAGCTCCTCCATCGCCCTGACAAGCATCCTTCCCGTCCTCCCCACCGGCACACATGAAGCTAGAGTGAAGTCTGAAATTTGTTCCAAGAACTACTTTCAAATCTGCCTCACACTGCCCCTTAGATCTTCGATTCAATTCAATTTTTTTTAACACACGTGGTGGCTGTCCATCGGTTGTACTAACGCCCCACCCATTCACAAAGCACGATGAACCGTCAACCGTCTGGGACAAGGAGGGGAGGCAAATTGTGCTAATGCTCGGTGAAAGAACAAAGGGCTGCTCGAGAAACAACAGCGCGATGTCAAAATACAAATTTTGTCTGTGGAAGCGTGGATGAATGATCCTGTAGGAAACCCCATGATCCTGATGTGGGTAGTCTTCGGACTGTCCATGTGGGTCCCATTCTCCGGCACGAACATTGTACTCGGCTGATTTGCCGTCCTGAACTGTGTGAGCAGTTGTCAGAACGACTTGCGGGTGAATCAGTGATCCAGAGCACTTGTAAATGTATTCTATCGTCGCTCCGTATATTTGTCCAATAAGGATCGCCACCACCCATGGAAACTCACCAAACTCAGCTTCGCCCTTGTCTGCAGCCTTTACGAATTTTCCGACTCCGTTCACGTTACGGTATCCACATCCTCCGTGAGTTTTCAATTCCGCTTCGGTAGTCTAGTTGGTAGCAAGATCAAGCACTTTTTGGTTTTAGGATTGTCTCAAAAGTTTTACTTACTGTACTGTTATGTTCCAGGCTTGTTCCAGGCTGTCCAGATTTGCCCTCGAGACGAATTGCCGGACTTTGATTTGGAATGCCCATGTTCATGTCGAAAATTTCCCCAAGATCAATCTGTGAATTGACTCCAATGAGAAGGGGAATGATGAACGTTATAACAAGATGCATGTTCCAAGAATTTCGCTTGCGTTCTGCACGACTCTGACAGAGGTCTGTTCATGACCAGATAAGGGACGAACTGAAACAAAATAAAACATATGAATTTATATAATTGCGTTATCGCGTCTTTCAAAATTTTAGTCATATAGTGTGCTGCGTTTTGGTTGGTTTATTTAACACAGATAACCGACAAGCAGGCTGTACTATATGAAGAAGCCAACTTTGGCTTGAATAAATATTCTGTTTTTGTTAGTGACAAGAACTTGGTCATTATGTGAAGTTGAAATCTATGGCGTTGGGTTTGTATGTCAGATGCCAGTGGCTTCCGAAACAACCCATATACAGCACTGTGCCAAATAATAACACCATGCTCGACTTTGTCACTATTATGCTAATTACTTTTTCCTGTGGACAAACTGATGCCTCATATTTATTACACAACATCTTTATTATATCAGTCATAAAACCCATAAACAAATTAATAAAAAAAATGCAACTTATAATTAAAAAAGGTACCATTATGCAGCCGAATTTAAATGTACAAAGTAATAGCACCATGTCATTTTAAAAAGCGTTTTCGAAGTGTACACCAATCTCTTTGTTTGGTTATAAATTAATTCTACACATATTATTGTAATTATTAGAAGACAATATTTCAAAGAGTAACGTTCTTCTTCTTCTTCTTCTTCTTGTGGCGCTACAGTCCGGGGTGGACCTGGGCCTCAACCAACATGCCTCTCCAGCCAGCACGATCTTTCGCCAGCTGTCTCCAGTTGCGCAATCTAAGTTGGTTGAGATCCTTCTCCACTTGTGTGCGCCACTTTAGTCTAGGTCGTCCTCTGTTGCGTTGTCCAATTGGCACGGATTCAAAGACTTTTCGGGCCGGAGCAGTGGTGTCCATACGCTCTACATGGCCTAGCCATCTTAAGCGTTGTATCCGCAGACGCTTGAGCAGGCGCATGTCGCTGTACAGCCTATAGAGTTCGTCATCAAATCTTCTCCTCCAGATGCCATCAACGCAAACAGGGCCAAAAATCGCACGCAAAACTTTTCTCTCGACAAGACTAAGGGCTTCCCCATCCGCCTTTGCTAACGTCCAAGATTCCGCGCCATAAAGTAGGACGGGGATGATCAAGCTGTTATATAAAGCGAGCTTAGTCCTTCGAGAGAGGGCTTTATTACTCAATTGCCTCTTGAGCCCAAAGAAACAGCGATTGGCAAGAGTGATTCTGCATTTGATTTCGGTACTGATGTTAATGTCCCTATTCACCGCGGAGTCGAGGTAGACTACCTCCAAGTTTCTGCTGCCTAGTGTGACGCTCCGTCCGAGACGTGGATGTTGTGCGTCCTTCCTTGATGACAACATGTACTTAGTTTTGCCCTCATTTACCGCCAGACCCATTTTAGCCGCTTCCGCTTCAATGCCAGCAAACGCCTCATTGACGACTCGCTATGTTCGACAATCACGTCAATGTCAACAGCGTAAGCTAGCAATTGAACTGACTTCTGGAAGATCGTGCCTCTGGTGTTGACTTGTGAGTTACGCACGATCTTCTCGAGGATAATGTTAAAGAAGTCACATGACAGTGCGTCGCCTTGTCTAAAACCTTTTTTGACACTGAAGGTCTCGATGAGTTCGTTACCAACCTTGACAGAGCAGCAAGAGTTCTCCATCGTCATCCTACACAATCTGACGAGTTTGGTAGAGATGCCAAAACTAGACATGGCACTGGATAGCTCGTCTCTATGCACACTGTCATATGCGGCTTTGAAATCGACGAATAGGTGGTGAGTGTCAATTTGCATTTCTTGGGTCTTTTCCAGAATCTGACGTAATGTGAAGATCTGGTCTGTAGTGGACTTCCCTGGCCTGAAACCACATTAGTAGGGATCTATCAGGTCATGCACAAACGGTTCCAGACGCTCACACAATACGGCAGAGAGGATCTTGTATGCGATGTTTAGGAGACTAATCTTTCAGTAGTTGGCGCAGTCAATGGGGTCTCCTTTCTTGTGAACTGGGAAAATGACTCTGAGATTCCACTCATCGGGCATGCTTTCCTCCGACCATATCTTACAGATGAGCTGGTGTATGCTCCCAACCAGGTCATCTCCAGCTGCTTTAAATAGTTCTGGGACAGTCCGTCCGCTCCAGCAGCTTTGTTCGACTTCAGCTTGGATATTGCTATCTTCACCTCGTCGAAGTCGGGGGGACGGAATACTTGTCTATCATCGTCCAAATCGAGTGGAACATTCTGCCTAACAGCGGGATTTGGGCCGTCATCGCCTTCTACAGAAATGATCCTTCCAGATTCTTAGCACAGACTGCGACTCTACTACGAGTTGTCCGTTTTGGTTCCGGTTGGCGTTGGTCCGAAACTTGTATCCTCGGATTCAAGGTTAGGACCTTTCACCTTTAGGTAAAACTTTCGGACTTCATTCCTGCCAAAACACCTTTCCATTTCCTCGACCGCGCGCTTCTCATGCTCCGTCGTTTTCCTTCTGAGAAGCCGGTGCTCTTCCCCTTTTCTCTGTTAGTAGAGCTCACGAACAGCCCTCGTTGTTCGATGCAGCGTCGCCTTAAGGCGTCTTGTTTAGTTGCGTACGCTTGCCTGCACTCATCGTCACACAGTGGGTTCCGTCTGGATGGTGACGTGAAACCCAGCACATCAGTGGCAGCTTCTTTCTTGGACAACGCTTCCAGTCTTCTTCTATGTTTAGTGCAGGCAGCTTCGAACTCTGAGCGAGTTTCAGGGAGACTCGGTCTGCGAATTTCCCAGCAATCGGCTGCGATTGTAGCTTTTCTACGTCAAACCGTTTTGGCCTGTCTTGACTCCGTTGCTCTCTCGATATCCGGGTTCTTACTTTGGCTACAACAAGGTGATGATCCGAGTCGATGTTTGTACCTCAGAAGGTTTCGGACATCGAGAATACTGGAAGAGTGTCTGACGTCGATTGCTACATGATCAATCTGGTTGACGGGTGATTGATCAGGAGATCGCCAGGTTTCTTTGTGAATGTCCGGGTGTGGGAACCGCGTGTTAGCTACAGAGGGGTTCCGCCCCGAGGCGAAGTCCAACAGCCTGAGTCCGTTTCCGGATGTGTTGTCGCGCAGGCTGCGTTTACCGATGACTCCAGCAAAGATGTCCTCCTTTCCCAGTTGAGCGTTGGAATCTCCTAGAACGACCTTGGTGTCGTAGCTGGGGCATAGATCGTATGTTCTTTCTAGGAGATCATAGAAGTCATCCTTGATGTTGTCATCCTTCTCCTCTGTCGGGGCGTGAGCGCATATTCGGCTGATATTCCCGAATTTAGCCTTGATGCGGATTGTCATGAGGCGTTCTGACTGGGTCGTAGCTCAAGACTTTTTGCCTAAGTCTGCCTCGAACAACAAATCCGCATCCGAATAAGCGCTGCCTTCTCTCTCTATAGCAATTGCTGTAGTAGATATCGCAGTTCTTCATCGCTTTTATGCCAGGCCCATCCCATCGAACTTCCTGGATGGCGGTTATGTCAGCTTTGTAGCTGTCAAGGGCCTCCACAAGTTGTTCGGCTGCACGTGGCCTGTTAAGGGACCTCACATTCCACGTGCAAAACCGAAAATCTTTGTCCTTAAAACGTTTGCTGGGGTTGTCAACAGTTGATCCTTCACTATCCGAGGCATGATGTTGTCTCTGAACTATATGACTTTTACGTGGTGAGGAAGTTACCCTCACGCACAACCCACAGACTGGTAGGCCAGGCCCATTATTTAAATCCTCGGGCAGAGGGGCTCGCTGCATACATTGGTTCACCATACAAAGGGTGTTGTGATGGCTATCCAGGGGGCGCCGCGTGTAGGCTGTATGTCAATTTTACCTTGGATAGCCTTGGCAGCTCGCCATGTTGAGCGCAATCAACGGCGTTACCTCGCGTGCACAGGTCCACGCCCACCACACTTCACATTGTTGTGAAAGTAATGGTAAAATGAATTTAATTTGAGGAACAGAACTCAACACGTCGTACCAAACACCACATGTTAACAAATACACGAATAAAAAGACTTTGTAAATATTGAACTCTGTTCGCAGAACAAATAGAACTCATACGCAGTATATTTAACCGAAAATGAAGATACAGGTAAACAAACAACGGAGTAGATTTTGATATAAAAGGAGGTGGCAGAACTTCACGATCAGTAGATTCAGTTAGTTGTGAGATACAATGAAGATAATTTTGGTGTTTGGAATTTTGTGCGCAATAACCCTTGCGGTTACTTTAGCCCAACCTTCAATTTATAATACCGGACCTTCATTTGGAACTTTAACTGGAATTGGAAGAGGAGCCAAAACTGGATATGGTTCTACCGCTGGAACTTTAACTGGAGCTGGAACTATAACTGAAACTGAATTAGGTCCTGACTTTGGATATGCTACTGGTTCGCCAACAAACCGCTAGCTGTGGACATACCGCTAGCTCCACCACCACCACCAACACCAAGACAATGACCACATCCACCACCATCTCCGTTAAATGATACAAGTGGTTTTCCACCTGCACCACCGCTATCAATAGCACAAGTGGAAGGCGACTACCACCACCCACAGTGATACACGATTCTATTATCCAGATCTGGTGAAGAACAGAACCTTGTCATTACAATAAATTTCGTTCAGATTCTAAAACGTGTCAATTTTATATTCCAATACAGCCCACAGTGTTTAGGAACTATGCCCTAGGTGCTTCAAATCTGCAAAAACCAAGTTCAAAACTAAGACAAAAGAATCAGAGGCGATCCACAAAGTGATTGAATATTGACGCCGTCCTGCGATGGGCTGCAAAATCTAGTGGAGATTGACAAAGTGTCGCCACTGGGGAAATGCAACTTGAGCAGTGTTAAATGTTTACCCACTGTGCATAGAAACCGAGAATGCGCAAAAAATTGGCAACTAATCTCTCGGTAAAAACAAGCTGAAGAGGAAAGCCGGAAGAACTGTAAACGGGCCCGAATGTATTAATAAGGCGTGTCTTTCTTTATGATCAATTCTATTATGATCAAAAGTTTAGTCGAAAAGTGCTGCATTGTCCTAAGGGCAGCAACAGCTTTTGGGCTTTTTAGACAAAGGAAATCTGCTAGCTGCATATATTGCAGCCAGCTTAATGCTACAAGATTTGCTTTGTCCCTGCCTGTGCTTGAGATGTAAGCTTCTCCAAGGGACAAATTCATTTTCGCAATCGAGCAAGACTACTTAAAGATTTAAACGTGCACAAATCCGCTGGCCCGGATGGTATGCCCCTTGTTCCTCAGAAGAAGTGTTCTTCTACGCTGGCAAAACAGCAGCAAAGCAGCAGTTTTACTATATATCTTGCTCTTTAGGGCTCTTCCCGAGTAAGTGAGAAAAATCATTTGTTCAGCCCGATCCATAGCACTAATGTATCTACTTTTAACGTCATGGAAACGCACATAAAACTTCAGCTTATGAAATATCTTGTAAACCGGAAGATTCTCAATGATCGGCAATACGCCTTCCGCAGTCCACTGGAGATATAATGGCATATTTCACCGAAAAATGGCACACAGTGGAGAAGAAAGCAAGATCGTTGCTCTTGAGAGTTTGGTATTAGTCTCCTTTGTCGAAAATACACGTTTTTGGCGTCAATGAATACCTTTATAAATGGATTCGAAATTACATTTCTAATCATTCAATACAGGTAGCATTGGTTGAGTTCAAATTTGACGTTCACCATATGAATTCTGGTGTTCCCCAGGTCAAGCGCTCTTAAGACTTCCCTGCACTTACTAGATAGAATCCAGCGAACGAGAATTGTAATTGGTAATACGAAGGTTGCCTTTTATATTTCGGGATTGGGCAACCCTAGTGCTGCAATCTGGCAACTGCCAGCTCTATCGTAAAGTTTGACATTCTTGAGGTTATACTTACTCAGAACGTTTTGACATACGAGCGCTATTTGTGTTGTTTAGAGTAAGTTAAGAGATTCATCTCGCCCAAAAAATGGAATAAAATCGTGAAAATTTTCGTGTGACTATTTTTTACAACTTTCGACATGGATTAACTCAACAACAGAGTATCGATGAACTTAATGAACTTAATTCAATTTTTGGCGATGAAGCTCCATCAAAGACCAGTGTTTATCGATGGTATGGTGAGTTCGTAGTTCGTAGTTCACTCTAAGACGAGTTTCGTGAAGGTCGTCCAAAAATTGTTGTTCCAGAAATCATTGATGCTGTGCGCCAACTATATTGCAAGATCGTCATATGACCTATCGTGAGATTGGTATAACCTTATTCATTATTGGGACCAGCATACTTTTTTTTTTGGGCATATTTTATTAAATATCTAATGTTATCTTATTTTAATTCTAAAAAAATACTTAAAACTAGCTTACATATATCTTAACAGTAGTTCTTAAGTCTACTTACTGACCATTAGCAGGTGCTCTAAGCTATTCTTAATGTAATTTCTATAGTAGAAGTTTGTTAATAAAATTTTGTTTATAATAATTTATTTTTTGTTTTTCCCCAAGTGTAGTAGAATTATTTCAGAGAAGAAAGGAAACGAGAATCGAAGAGAGAATAGTAATTAAATCAAAACAGAAGAGAGGACGCCCGGTTAGGTCAGGGTAACAATATTGTAAGAGGACAGTCGATAGAGGATCGTTGAATCATCCAGATCAATAATAAAGTGTCTGAAGAAAACCGAACTTTGTGTTTTTTTTTTATAATCATCCCTTGCACAAGAAAAGTTATATAACTTGGGACTGAGCCTAACCTAACCTATCTTAAATTTAAACTTAATAAAAACCTAATTAAACTATGTCCATATCAAAATACGGACGCGTGTACCATGGCGTATGTAGATTTTATATGCTTGACATATATAGCTAATGCGCCATCGTGCACCGTTTTTTGTTTTTTGTTTTATTTTTTATTTATTTCTTTATTTCTTTATTTTTTTTTTATTTATATTTTATTACCTTACGCACTAGCTTAAAAACAATGTCAGTTGGCCACAAGGAGAACTTTAAATTTAACATAGTCTACTTTCTCTCGTTGGCGGGAGCTGGTTCTGGTCCAACCACCACTAGAGGTGTCGTTCTCTGGCTGACTGCGCCCTATCTCGGGCGGAGATCGCCCTACTGAACCGAAGAAGTTCCTCGTGGCTACGAGCGACGTCCGGTTCGTATTGGAGCCGCCTATCCACTGTTCGGCGTACGACATGGAAGATGATAGGACATCCTTCCGTGTTCTGAATCAGCCCTTTGGAGTCCCTTTGGAGAAACGCTTCAGAAGGTATGAATCCGTTTAGGTGCACCTTTTCATGGTACATGAAGTTGGGGTAATACGCCCCAAGGATCAGACTGTTGGAGGAAGTCATCGCTCGTACAATGTGCCCTCGAGTGAGCTTAATAATCAAATTATCTATTCTAATTAGATTTGCCTCATTATATAAAACCTCGTTGGGATAGAATTTCTCGTAATCGGATTCAGGTGTTCGATACAACCGGAGGCAGGCCCGGATTGATTGCCTCTCAAACACCCTCATCTTTTCCATCTTGGAAGGACTCAGATTAAACCACGATGGGCAACCGTACACCATGATTGGCCGTATGAGAGCCATGTAGGAGATCACCTTTACTCTGGTATCAAGTTGGCTGCTGTAAAACAACCAACTTGCCGCAGCAAAGGCTTTCTTAGCTTTTATCAGAGCTGTATCTGCATTCTTACCGCAGTACAAGTACTGGTCCAACCAAATGCCAAGATATCTAACTACATTTTGCACGATTAACGGCTGGCCCCGCGGGTCTAATATGCCGAACTTGCGCCAGTTTTTCTTCGTGTCCCTTGAGGCCCTGGATAGCGGAGTTCTAAAAAGGATAGTTTCGCACTTCCGGAAGTTGATTTTCAACTTCCAATCGTCGCAAAATCGCTGAATTTCGTCAAAGTCATGCTGCAACAAGTTATTTATAACTTCAATTTTCGAGCCTGATCTGTAAGCTATGAGATTATCTGCGTACTCGATTAAATGCGGCATGGAACCAGTAAGATCGCTAGTGAATATAGCGAAAAGGATCGGTGAACCAATGGCCCCTTGTTGCAAACCATTTTTTATGTGAAATACTGTGGTGGATGTAATGTTGCCATTTTTCACAACAAACTTCCTACCTGTAATCATATCATAAATCATATACAGCAGCGTTTTATATATGCCTAGTCTGATTAACTTGAGGAAGATGCCTTCTAACCAAACGGTGTCGAACGCCTTTTCCATGCCAATCAGGCAGGCTCCTGTGCACTGTGTTTTGTTTCTTTTCCCATGGACGTCGAAAACCAATTTTGACGCGGCATGACTGGTGTAGTGCCCCACCCTGAAGCCAAATTGGTTTTTCAGTATTATTTGTTTTTCCTCCACCCATTCTTACAGAGCTTTAAAGGCTATTTTCTGAAATACCTTGCTTATGCAAGGAAGACGACTTATAGACCGAAGATTCGTCGGGATGGATTTGTCTTTCCCCCGTTTTGGTATAGACTGTAACGGTGCGTCGGGTAATATGCATTACTCGGAGCATTGTTGAAGAGACTTGTGTATACATTCACCACCGCAGAGGGCAGATGGCGCAGAATAATATTTGGTATCCCATGAATAAGTAGTACTAGTATGCTTGTGGATCGTTGGAACTCGATGAGTGTACCAAGTATATCGATACGAAGTGAGCGACAATATACAAATGTCTCGATAGGGAACATTTGTAGTGAACGAGCCCTTATTTTTGTATGTTTATTTGCTATGACATCTGTGAAAAGTATATTTAGTACACATCAAGTCATTGATCAGACAACATCATATTTTTCCATCGTGTTAAAAATGTCGAATTTTGTACCAGAAAGTGATGATTTGTGGAAAGAATTATTTTTTTGTTTTCATTTGAAGAAAAGTGCTGCAGAGTCGCACCGAACGCTTGTGGAGGCATATGGTGATCATGCTCTATCAGAAGCAACACAGCAAAGGATGGTTTCAGCGGTTCAGAAATAATGAATTTGATGTGAGAAATGAAGAACGTGGAAGACCATCAAAAAAGTTTGAAGACGTCGAATTGCATACGATATTGGATGGAGATGACACTTTGAGTCAAAAGCAAATGGCAGCAATGTTAAATGTTGCACAACAAACAATTTCTGACCGTTTAAAAGCTATGGGAAAGATCCAAAAGTATAGAAAATGGGTGCCACATGAATTGCATGAAAGACAAATGGAAAACCGAGAAAAATACTTGTGAAAATTTGCTTCAAAGACACGAAAGAAAATCGGTTTTGCATCGGATTGTTACTGGCGATGAAAAATGGCTTTATTTTAAGAATCATAAACGGAAAAAATGTGTTCGCCGTGGCGTAGTGGGTAAAATGCGACGCTCACACGCCGAAGGGTCTAGGTTCGATTCCCAGCAAAACACCAATTTTTCGAATTTTTCATGGAACCACCTCTTTCGAGCTGCTGACAACATTCAAAGAGTTATAACTCTCTGAGAAAAGTTCTCAATCTTCGCCGTTCGGAGTCGGCAAAAAGCTGTAGGTCCCTCTACTCGTGAGAGAACAGTAGCGTGCACAACACGAGTAGTTGATGAGCAAGCTAGGCCCTGGTCCCCATTTGCACTGTAGCCCCAACAATTATTATTATTATTAAACGGAAAAAATCACTGCAAAACCAGATCGATTCGGCAAGAAGACAATGCTGTGTGTTTGGTGGGACCAAAACCTGGTGAAACCATTAAAACTGATCGCTACCGACAACAAATGATCAATTTGAACCATGCATTGATCGAGAAACGACCAGAATGGGCCAGAAGACACGGCAAGGTAATTTTGCTCCATGGCAATGGACCTGCACACAAAGCAAAACCGGTTCAGGATACAATCAAAGCACTTGGCTGGGAGCAGCCACCGGCCGTATTCACCAGACTTGGCTCCTTCCGACTACCATTTGTTTTCATCGATGGGACACGCATTGGCTGAGCAGCTCTTTGATTCCTGCGAGGAGGTCGAAAATTGGGTGTCTGATTGGTTTGTTTTAAAGGACGAACAATTTTATTGGCGTGGTATTCACAAATTGCCAGAAAGGTGGTCAAATGTGTAGAAAACAATGGCCAATACTTTGAATAAAATGTTTTTACTTTCCCATGAATAATTAGTGTTTTATTAAAAAAATTGCATTTCATATCGGTATACCTGGTAGTTAATCTCACAACTAATAAAAGTGATCGATGCAGAACAGGACAGAGACCATCAGACTTATAAAATACGTGGGTTAATTATAATTCAATACTAACTAACCAGCTGCATTGCTTCCCTTCAAGAATTTACCCACAATGCTCGCCAAGCTTCTCCCCATCCGTTCACCCATAAACCCACCTTCGGACGTACAGTGAAGTTTAAAAACTCGTTCTTCAGTCGCAACACACAATTATAGAATGCTCTTTCAAGCTCTTTCTTTTTAAAACCAATGTTCACCGATACCTTCTTCCCCTATCTTCTTCTATACCTTCGGGCCGTGATGTGGCTTGATCCCGGTTGCTGAGGGAGTCAAATGCCATACCAAAAGCACACAACCATTCACCTTGGCGACGACCGATGTATACTACGACCAATTTATACGGCGGTACAATAAATCAGAAACACAACATCAATGTATTCCAGAAACAGCACATAGGGTACATTGTTTACGCGAGCTTGGTAAACTACATATCTTCGATGTAACTTAAATCTGACCGTTTGTTGTATATTTTTTTGCGTCACTTTATCGGCGAAATTCTGGGAAAACCGATTACCCTGAGATAAACGCAGTTCAGAGGCAATCAGTTGCCTCTGGCTCCTATGCAGCTGCTTGAAATTTAGTTTCATTTTGTTAATCAGAACATAAGGATGCGTGTGGTGTTTGGATTTCTTGGGGCTCTCTTGCTGGGGCTCTCTTCGGGACAGAAGGATCCTTTCGACTATAATATGTCCCTCCAAGCCACGGAACGAACTAATGTGTGTGATAAAGATAAAATATGCGTCTTACCGCATGAATGCGTTAATGGGAAGATCAACCGGTTCGGTATTGGTACTATAGTAAGCCGTTCAGATTTTTCGAAGTGTGAGGTACCCAACGTCTGCTGTTCGAAAGCTGAGGTAAGTGCGTATAATTGCTGTATTCCAACGATTTTAACTCAAAATCTTTTAGGCACAGACGAATGTCTCTCCAACGCCAAACTGCGGAAGTCGTAACATCACGATCGGGGGAGCAAACCCGAGGGGCAAAGCTTCGTTTGACGAGTTCCCGTGGCTTTTACAGTTGAGAGATGCAACGATGGAGCGATTCTACTGTGCAGCGTCTCTTATCCATCCGCAAATTGCGCTGACAGCAGCTCATTGTGTGGCAGATCTAGCAGTGAATGAGATACGCGTTTTAGCTGGAGAATTAAATGTTACGCCGACCCAGAGAAGCGTCTCCGAAAAAGTTGTACATAGGAAATTTAACAGCGCAAACCTAAGATATGATATTGCGCTTCTATTCCTCACTCAACCGTTCATTTTGCATCGCTACATCAACACTGTTTGCCTTCCACCTCCGAACCTCAATCCAGGATTTATCTCATGCTTCGGCACCGGTTGGGGCTCTGAAGATGGAACTTCAAACTATTCATCGCTTCCCAAGAAAATTGTCGTACCAACGGAAGAACACGCAACGTGTGAAACTGCGCTTCAAGAGGATGGTAACTTGACAACATATTTCAGATTGCACAAGAGCTTCTTGTGTGCCGGGGCAGAGGACAGGGATCTTTGTAAAGGCGATGGTGGAGGTCCTTTGTCGTGTCCCATTCGAGAAAAAAGACACAATTTGTACCAATTGGGAATTGTGTCTTGGGGACTGGGTTGCGGAAAATCAAATGTACCTGGTGTGTATGCTAGTTTGCCATACTTTCGTAACTGGGTCGATAAGCAGGTCACTGGGAGAAATTTCGGCATTGAATATTACACGCCCAATTAGAGGTGTAGTTGCTTTTAAAAGAAATTTCCACTTTGTTGAGAGCTGTCCTTGTGTCTTTGGGGTATTAAAACAAGCGCATAAAAAATATGAAATATAATTTACATAATTTGTGAGGGGGACTTGGAGTTTGGATAAACAGTGACAACGCTCTTTGAGTGTTGTCAGAAGTTCGAAAGATGTCCAGAATAAAGTAAAAAATCATTTCTAAAGCATTTACAATTTTACAACGTGTGTTTTCGATAAATAACACATTGAAATGAAAAAAACAATAAACCGACGAATATTGTCCTCCAGGTGGTTTATCGTGCTGGGCTTACTGACATAGTCTAGCGACTTCACATATTCTCTTAAATCGTACAATCTTAGAAGCCAATTCACTTCAGTGACGTACAATTATGAAGATGTGTCCTTCAATATATCTTGTTGCAATCACGCCTCCTGCAAGCTATGGTTATTCAATTGACAAATGTAAAAATGTTCCCTTTTTGGTCAGCATCTTCTTTTAAGAAGTGCGGATCAATTATTTCAAACACCGTGCAGTCAGCACGCGAGGTAACGTCGTTGATTGCGCACAACATGGCGAGTTGCCAAGGCAATCCTCGTTAGTGCACAGGTCAAGTTGACATACAGCCTCCAAGTGGCGCCCCCTGGACAGCCATCACAACACCCGTTGTATGGTGAACCAATGTATGCAGCGACCCGAGGATTTAAATAATGGGCCTGGCCTACCAGTCTGTGGGTTGTGCGTGAGGGTAACTTCCTCACCACGTAAAAGTCATATAGTTCAGAGACAACATCATGCCTCGGATAGTGAAGGACCAACTGTTGACGACCCCAGCAAACGTTTTAAGGACAAAGATTTTCGGTTTTGCACGTGGAATGTGAGGTCCCTTAACAGGCCACATGCAGCCTAACAAATTGCGGAGGCCCTTGACAGCTACAAAGCTGACATAACCGCCATCCAGGAAGTGCGATGGGATGGGTCTGGCATAAAAGCGATGAAGAACTGCGATATCTACTACAGCAATTGCTATAGAGAGAGAAGGCAGCGCTTATTCGGATGCGGATTTGTTGTTCGAGGCAGACTTAGGCAAAAAGTCTTGAGCTACGACCCAGTCAGCGAACGCCTCATGACAATCCGCATCAAGGCTAAATTCGGGAACATCAGCCGAATATGCGCTCACGCCCCGACAGAGGAGAAGGATGACAACATCAAGGATGACTTCTATGATCTCCTAGAAAGAACATACGATCGATGCCCCAGCTACGACACCAAGATCGTTCTAGGAGATTTCAACGCTCAGCTAGGAAAAGAGGACATCTTTGCTGGAGTCATCGGTAAACACAGCCTGCGCGACAACACATCCGGAAACGGACTCAGGCTGTTTGACTTCGCCTCGGGGCGAAACCTCTCTGTGGCTAGCACGCGGCTTCCACACCTAGACATTCACAAAGGAACCTGGCGATCTCCTGATAAATCAACCGGCAACCAGATTGATCACGTTGCGACCGACGTCAGACACTCCTTCAGTATTCTGGATGTCCGAACCTTCCGAGGTGCAAACATTGACTCGGATCATCACCTTGTTGTAGTCAAGGTAAGAACCCGGATATCGAGAGAGCAACGGAGTCGAGAAAGGCCAAAACGGTTTGACGTCGAAAAGCTACAATCGCAGCTGATTGCTGGGAACTTTGCGACTGAGTCTCCCGGAAACTCGCTCAGAGTTCGACGCTGCCTGCACTAAACATAGAAGAAGACGGGAAACGTTGTCAAGAAGCCATCAAAGAAGCTGCCACTGATGTGCTGGGTTTCACGTCCCCACCCAGAATTAACCCATGGCTTGACGACGAGTGCAGGCAAGTGCACGCAGCTAAACAAGACGCCTATAAGGCGACACTGCATCGAACAACGAGGGCTGTTCGTGAACTCTACGAACAGAGAAGAAGGGAAGAGCACCGTCTTCTCAGAAGGAGAAAGAAGGAACATGAGAAGCGTGCGGTCGAGGAAATGGAAAGGTGTTTTGGCAGGAATGAAGTCCGAAAGTTTTACCGAAATGTAAAACAGCTATCCGGAGGAGTCGTATTTAAAGGACCAATTCCTGCCGGGACCAAAATGGACAACTAGTAGTAGAGTCGCAGTCTGTGCTGAGAATCTGGAAGGACCATTTCTGCCGACTCCCAAACGGCGATGACGACCCAAATCCCGCTGTTAGGCAGAATGTTCCACTCAATTTGGACGACGATAGATAAGCATTCCGTCCCCCCGACTTAGACGAGGTGAAGATAGCAAAATCCAAGCTAAAGTCGAACAAATCTGCTGGAGCGGACGGACTGATTGTTGATTGGGCGCATGCACCAGCTCATCTGTAAGATATGGTCGGAGAAAAGCATGCCCGATGAGTGGAATCTCAGCGTCGTTTGCCCGGTTCACAGAAAAGGAGACGCCTTTGACTGCGCCAACTACCGAGGAATAAGTCTCCTAAACATCGCATACAAGATCCTCTCTGCCGTATTGTGTGAGCGTCTGAAGCCGTTTGTCCATGACCTGATATTTTCTTTTCAGTGTGGTTTCAGGCCAGGGAAGTCCACAATAGACCAGATCTTCACATTACGTTAGATCCTGGAAAAGACCCAAGAAATGAAAATTGACACTCACCACCTATTCGTCGATTTCAAAGCCGCATATGAGAGTGTGCATAGAGACGAGCTATCCAGTGCCATGTCTAGTTATGGCTTTCCTATCAAACTCGTCAGATTGTGTAGGATGACGATGGAGAACTCTCGCTGCTCCGTCAAGGTCGGTACCGAACTCACCGAGACCTTCAATGTCAAAAAAGGTTTTAGACAAGGCGACGCACTGTCATGTGACTTCTTTAGCATCATCCTCGAGAAGATCGTGCGCAACTCACAAGTCAACACCAGAGGCACGATCTTCCAGAAGTCAGTTCAACTGTTAGCTTACGCTGATGACATTGACGTGATTGGACGAACACAGCGAGCCGTCTATGAGGCGTTTGCTGGCATTGAAGCGGAAGCGGCTAAAATGGGTCTAGTGGTAAATGAGGGCAAAACGAAGTACATGCTGGCATCAAGGAAGGACACACAACATCGACGTTTCGGACGGAGCGTCACACTAGGCAGCAGAAACTTCGAGGTAGTTAAGGACTTCGTCTTCCTCGGCTCCGCGGTAAACAGGGACAACAACATCAGTACCGAAATCAAACGCAGAATCACTCTTGCCAATCGCTGTTTCTTTGGGCTCAAGAGGCAATTGAGTAATAAAGCCCTCTCTCGAAGGACTAAGCTCGCTTTATATAAGAGCTTGATCATCCCCGTCCTACTATATGGCGCGGAATCTTGGACGTTAGCAAAGGCGGATGAGGAAGCCCTTAGTCTTTTCGAGAGAAAAGTTTTGCGTGCGAGTTTTGGTCCTGTTTGCGTTTATGGCATCTGGAGGAGAAGATTTAATGACGAACTCTATGGGCTGTACAGCGACATGCGCCTGGTCAAGCGTCTGCGGATACAACGCTTAAGATGGCTAGGCCATGTAGAGCGTATGGACACCACTGCTCCGGCCCGAAAAGTCTTTGAATCCGAGCCATTGGGACAACGCAACAGAGGACGGCCTAGACTAGGGCGGCGCACATAAGTGGAGAAGAACCTCAACCATTTTGGAGTGCGCAACTGGAGTAAGGGTGGCAAAAGATCGTGCTGGCTGGAGAGGCATGTTGGTTGAGGCCCAGGTCCATCCCGGACTGTAGCGCCACAAGAAGAAGAAGAAGAAGAGCATCAAAAGTGAGTAAACAAATATCTAATTACTGTATAAAGATGAAAATTGGGTCAAAACAGTAACAAAACTCAAATTCCATTGATACACAAAAGCAATTATTAAAAAAATAAGGTACGGTAAAAACAAAAACAAATACATTTTTTTAATGAAAATTATAACTACTTCATATGATACAAGTCAAAATTGAGTAAACAGTATACATTTCTATCAACAAATGTACTTATTTATTGCTTAAAAAATTAAATTTAGCACTTTGTTGGTCCTCCTTCAGACTTTATTAACTTTATTACCAGTTTATTGGTAACATCGGGGGAAATTTTTGACCATTCTTCTGTTATAGCTTTTTTCAGGTCTTCCTTGTTGTTAATTGTGGATTTCTTCTATCCAAATGCTCCCATAAGTGTTCTATTGGGTTAAGGTCCGGTGATTGCGGGGGATGATCAAGCTGTTTTGGTGTCCTATAAAGCAACCATTCCTTAACAAGACGTGAGGTATGCTTAGGGTCATTGTCTTGCTGAAAGATCCAATTCCTAGCTAAACCTAATTTGTCTGCGGTCGGTTGCAAGTTGTTCCTGAGAATATTAAGATAATCTTCCTTCCTCATTGTACTATCAATGAAGACAAGACTGCCGACCCCAGATGCTGCTACACACCCCGACACCATCACTGAACCTCCCCCATGTTTCACGACCTGCCTAATATTTTTTTCAGTACATTCTTGATTTTTTGCTCTCCAAAATTTTTTTTATTCATATGGCTCTTAAAAAATTCCGAATTTTGCTTTCAGCACTAAATAAAATGTTTTGAATAATTGATCACATTGAATAAAGCAGTTTTTGTGTTTCAATGCGATTCTCACTTTTTTTCTGAGGCGCTGTGAGCATTTGTGTCAGCCAGCTTGCACTGACCTTTGAAACGTCAAGATGGTCATGAAGAATGGTGTAAATGGTACAATTTGAAAGCTTGGTGATCTCTGCCATCATTTTCACCTTTATTCGGGCATCCTTAAGAACAAGTTTTTCGACTTCTTTCATGCTTCCTCCCGTACAAGCAGTAGCCGGGGCGCCGGAGCGGGGGTCGTTTTCAATGCTGTCTCTGGCTCTCATGAACTCACTTCACCACTTTTGCACAGTTGATAATGAAGGTGCGGAACGCTGGCAACCAGCCACAATCTTTTCATAAATAGTTTTCTGACTTTGCTTAGTAAGAAATTTGATTACAACGCCATGCTCAAATTTCACCATCATTATGTCATTATGATTCTGTTTAAGTAGAGATAAAGCGTGAATTTATAATCAAATTTGTATGGTTGCCTTTTATATTTCGGGATTGGGCAACCCTAGTGTTGGAATCTGGCAACTGCCAGCTCTATCGTAAAGTTTGACATTTTTGAGGTTATACGTACTCAGAACGTTTTGACATACGAGCACTATTTGTGTTGTTTACAGTAACTTAAAAGATTCATCTCGCCCAAAAAACGGAATTAAACCGGGAAAATTTTCGTGTGATTATTTTTTTCAAATTTCGACGTGGCTTAACTCAACAACATCGATGAACTTAATTCAATTTTTGGCGATGAAGCTCTACCAAGGACCAGTGTTTATCGATGGTATGATGAATTCAACCGAGGTCGTAGATCACTCCCAGACGGATTCCGTGAAGGTCGTCCAAAATCAGTTGTTGTTCGAAAACCATTGATGCTGTGCACCAACTGATATTGCAAGATCGTCATGTGACCTATCGTGAGATTAGAGATAATCGTAGGCATTAGTGGGACCAGCTGTATTCAATACTGAATGAACATTTGACCGTCAAAAATATGTATTCGCGTTGGATACCACGCAATTTGTAAATTGCTGAAAAAAGGCTCGTATCCATTTGTCGAAAGAAATGCTCCAAAAATACGATCGCGGTGCTTCGAAACACGTCTTTGACATCGTGAGAGGTGATGAATCGTTTTACGCATATTAGCCCGAAAGTAAACAGCTGTCTACTGTATGGGTGTTTCAAGTTGAGCCAAATCCAACAAATGTTGCTCTCGCACGAAGCATTTCCAAGCAAATGGTCGCCTGTTTCTTCGGAAAAACTGGACATGTCGCAACCGTACCACTAGAACAACGCAGAATAGTCAATTCTGAGTGGTACACAACCATTTGTTTGCCAGTTGTCTTCCAAGAAATCAAGAAAACCAACCACGACAATGCGAGCTCTCACACATCGGCTCAAACAACTGCATTTTTGAGCACTCAAGACATCGATTTGATGAGTCATCCGCCGTATAGTCCTGACTTGGCACCGAACGACTTCTTTTTATTCCCGTACGTAAAAAATAAAATGAGAGGTCAAAGTTTTTCGACATCTGAAGAAGCGGCTGATGCGTTCAAAATGCATGTTTTGGAGATACCTCAATCAGAGTGGCAAAAGTGGTTCAAATGCATGCAAAGGTGTATAAATCTTATTAGGGAATATTTTGAAAAACAATAAAGCTATTTTCGATAATTAATATATGTTTTTGTTCTTTACTCCCGAAATGTAAAAGACAACCCTCGTAACCACAGCTTCACCCCGATACCCAGAATATATTAAACGTCTCTCGTAGATATTCTACTTTCACTTGACGCTTCAGTTCCGGCACCCTTCCCTCTGAAAATTGTTCCCAGCAGATAGGTATTCTTCCTTTTGGAAGGACTTTCGGCCATTTCCATTTTTTGACGCGCTTCTCATGTGCTTCATGTTTTTTTTCCTGGGAAGCCAGGTTTCTTCCCCTTTTCTCTGTTCGTAGAGCTTACGAAAAGCTCTTGTCGTTCGATGCAACGTTCCTTATATTCACTCGTCGTAAAAAAAATGGGTTCCCTCTAGATGGAGAAGTGAGACCCAACACATCAGTGGGAGTTTCTTTTGTGGCTTCTTGATTATTAATTTAATTTTGCCTGGGTCGGCCTAGACCAAAAGGGCGCACACAAGTGATGAAGACCTCGACCAACCTGGAGTGCGCAACTGGAGGCAGCTGGCGAAAGATTGTGCTGACTAGAGAGGCATGTTGTTTGAGGGTCAGGTCCATCCCGGACTGTAGTGCCATAAGAAGAAGAAGAATTTATTTATATTTATAAATTATTTATATTTATATTTATTAATTCGTGTGGTTTGCTAAGAGATGGCGTTACTTGTATTATTCCAATGCTAGTATTCCGTTGGAACATGCGTCGGAAGGCCATGTAGAGCATATGGACACCACTGTTCCAACTCAAAAAGTCTTCTATTCTAAGCCATTGGGACAAAGCAACAGAGGACGGCCTGGACTAAGATGGCACACACAATTGAAGAGGCAACTAGCGAAAGACCGTACCGGCTGGAAAAGCCTCTTGATTGATTCCCAGGTCCACCCCGGACTATATCGCCATAAGAAGAAGACTTTACAATCCTCGACAGTATTGAGTATTATGAGCTGCCAAAACCGGATAAAACTATCAATGGACAACATAATTAATCCGTTTGAAGAGAGCAGTAGCGAAAAAACAACTGGAATATGTGACGAGACACGAGGCAATTATATTCGATCATGACAACGCTCGGCCCCATGTTGCTATTTCGGTTAAGAGCTATTTGGAAAACAGCGGATGGAAAGTTTTACCCTACCCGCCTTATAGGCCAGACTTTCACTCTTCTGACTACCCTTTATTCCTATCGGTGCAGAACGCCCTCCCTGAAATGCGGTTCACATCAAAGCGGAATATATAAAATTGATTTGATTCATTTTTGGCTGCCAAGCGGCGAAGTTCTTTTGAGATGGGATCCACAAATTATCAGAAAGATGGGAATGAGCTAGCTGGTTTCATATGTGCAATACTAAAGGGCAATTTTTTAAAGGCTATAGAAAAGTTTTTCAAAAACAAAAAAACACATAAAATTAAGAAAAATGCATGAAATTTATTTGAATCGATAGTACGGTCCATATAATTTAATGTTTGAAGGTTATTTCATGCAAATGTTGGCCTTGACTGCGCCTCAGTGGCCCATTCGCTTAGTCCAATTTTGACATACTCCTTCCAACATTTCGGCCGGTATCTCACGAATAAATGTTTCAATGTCGTCTTCCAATTCGCCAATTGAAGCGGGCTTGTCTGTATAGACATAGCTTTAACATAGTTCCACAAAAAATAGTGAAAAGGCGTTAAATCGCACGATCTAGGCGGCCAATTGACCGGTCCCGAACGTGAAATAAAATGTTCATCGAACTTGCCTCTTGCGTGATGTGTGGCATGTGACACCGTTTTGTTGAAACCACATGTCATGCAAGTCAAGCTCTTGTATTTTAGGACAAAAAAACCTGGATATCATCTCACCCTAGCGCTCACCATTCACAGTTACGTTACGATTCGCATCATCTTTGAAAAAGTACGGTCTAATGATGCCACCAGCCCATAAACCGCACCAAACTGTGACTTTTTCTGCATGCATTGGTAGCTCTTGCAATGCTTCTGGCTGATATTCACACCAAAATCGATAATTTTTGCTTCTTCACGTACCCATTGAGCCAAAAATGAGCTTCGTCCATTTTCGACAATAAAATGGAGGAAGCGCGCGATGACCTTTCTTAACAAAGCACGCATTTTGATAATAAAATTCAATAATTTGCAAGCGTTGTTCGCTTGTAAGACGATTCATGGTTAAATTATAGACCACACTGAAGATGTTTGACAGTGAAACAAAACACGAAACGTGCGTAAGCTGTTTACACCAGTGTTGCCAAAAAGATTATAGCTAAAAAATCACCCTTTTCTACGTTTACAAAAATAGGCACAAATAAGTTGTATACCCAATCGTTTGTATTGAAATAAGTTTCAAACTTTCAGTGCAAACTGTCTTTTCAGAAAAATCAATGCGAAGTCAGCCGATGCCTTATTCTTCGCACACAATCACCCGATTAAATGTTATTCATGCAGTCTTCAAAAATTTTATCAACTCATTAAAAAGCCGACTAAAACCTAGCGCACACTATTCTTGGAGGTCAGCTTTTTCATTATGAATTGAACTCATGTTTCTCAAAACCACGGCGATAATAATTATCAGTAGCTTAAGTCTGACGGCACCTAAATAGGAACCACCGGACCGGGGCTATAAATAGCGCTGAAGTCAATGCAAATTTGATATTTGTGTGTTTTAAGACCCTCAAATCACAGCATGAAAACTATTGCATCTGCTTTGGCAGTTCTGCTCCTGGTGGCATTAGCAAGCGAAGTGGAATCTGGTGTGGAAGTGTCTTGTGGAGTTAACAAAATTTGCGTAGCCCCACATCATTGTGGCGACGGCCGTGTCAATAAGCACGGGGCAACGTTAATTGACGTGCGCTTTGGGTTCTCAGAATGCAGTGGAATAGATGTGTGCTGTCATAGGGATAATGTGGTGGGAATATATGCTAAATGCTCTAACAATGCGCAGTTAATCTAATTTGAAAATTTGCTTTTCAGATAAGCACTCCGAACTTATCTCCCACTGAAACTGCTCCCTGCTGTGGACATCGCAACCCTAATGGCGTTGGTGTCAAGATCATTGAGGCCACAACGGAAACTGATTTTGGAGAATTTCCCTGGATGTTGGCGGTTTTGCGTATGTTAAACCGTGCCGACGGGGTTGTGTATATGTTTCATTGTGGGGCTTCACTTATTCATCCCCGAATCGCATTGACGTCTGCCCATCGTGTTAACAGTGTGCCAGTGGAAAATTTGAAGGTGCGCGCCGGAGAGTGGGAGCCGCACAGTGAATCTGAACCACTACCGCATGAGGACAAGTATGTCAGGGAG
The DNA here is from genome assembly GCA_955652365.1 of Eristalinus aeneus. NCBI lineage: Eukaryota > Metazoa > Arthropoda > Insecta > Diptera > Syrphidae > Eristalinus > Eristalinus aeneus. The sequence goes on along the minus strand of OY019131.1, from coordinate 27,747,009 downwards.
GTGGTTCTTCACCCAAAACATGATAATGAGACGCAATTTTTCGACGTTGCTCTGTTGATACTGGAGTCGTCGTTCATATTGAAGCCACACATAAACACCATCTGTCTGCCACCAGTGGGACGAGAATCTTCATTCAATCGCTGCTTTGCTACGGGCTGGGGCAAGCTGGAATTTGGACGAAACAAGTACCCAAAGCTGTTAAAAAAAATCATCGTGATGGTGTTGCCTAAGGTCCTGTGCCATTACGATTTGAGAAAAACTCGCCTGGGGAACACTTTTGTGCTTCACGATAGCTTTATTTGCGCTGAGGGACAAGACGGCACGGACGCCTGCACTGGGGATGGTGGATCGCCACTGGCATGTCCAATGGAAGGCACAATGGATGTTCCGGGCCGATTTTACCAGGCTGGCATAGTAGCCTGGGGCATAGGCTGTGGGCAAGAGATGGTTCCTGGTGTCTATGTGAATGTGGCATATGTACGAACATGGATTGAGGAGCAACTAGCTCACAGAAACATCAAGCTGTTGTGTCAATAAATTCCTTAAACCACAAGTGTGTTTTGTTTTTGTTCGACGTGGCAGCATTTGATGAGAACTCTCGTAGGCAGAATCATGATGAAGGCTTAGGATCAGTGACAGGAATGCCCAGAGCTGATATTTTAAAAGGTGCTTAAAAGCAGAGTAACCTAGTAAATAAAAACGATGTTTGAGAGAATTACAAATTTATTGATTTACATCATTCTGCGGTAAAAGTTGATGAGTCCAAGCCTTTTGCACTCACAGTCCTTTTCACCCAACCATGCAGATTTACCACACTTGCATATACGTCGGGAACACCTTCTTTACCACAAGGTTCAAGGCCCCAAGCCGAAACGCCGGTTTGATAGTATCTATCTTCGTCTGTTCGACTTTCACAAACCAGGGGCGACCCGCCGTCACCGTTGCATACGTCATTGTTTTCACGGGCTCCCGCACACATGAAGCTATCATGCAACTCAAAGTACCAGCCAAGATGGGTTTGCCTCAGTCGCTTCTGGCACTCAGGGTTATTCACCACGTCTAACCTTATTTTTTTCAGATAACTGGGATAGCTAGTGTTGGAAAATTGACCCCACCCCGTGAAAAAGCAACCCGCAACCCTTAGCTTGTTGGATTTGGACGGCAAGCAAACGGTTTGGATGTGTTTGTTCATCTGAAATGCGTCTTTTAGGAAGAGAAGCGCAACATCGTTGAACAGTGTTGATTTGTTAAACTGCTCGTGAATGATGATCTCTGATACTTGCCGGTCCTGATGTGGAAGTGGTTCGTCCGAATTTTCATGAGTCCATTCACCGGCTCTGACTATGAGATTGTCAATTGCAGCGTTTGCGACAATATGCGCCGCTGTTAGAGCCATTCTCGGATGTATCAAGGATGCACCCCCGATAAAATCTTCATTGTGTAACACCGCCAGCGCCCACGGAAATTCACCAAACTCAGATTGTCCAGGGATTTGCTTTGGTTTGAGCATAATACCCCCCCTGTTAATATAACCGCAACCTCGTGTCTTAAGGGAATCGGATTCTTCTGAGCTATTCTCGTCCGAGGAAACCTGAAGTAAGAGTTGACGTGATCAAAGAAAAATAAACTCTTCTATAAAGCTGCATACCCACCTCAGAATTGACGCGACAGCAGACTGTCCCTGAAGGGCAATCTATGCGTATGCCAATTAAATTTTCACCTCCAGTAGCAACTGATCCATTTACGCAAACGTGGGGGGGAACACATTCCATATCCCCTCCACATGAGATCCTCCTTGGTGCAGCTGTTGTGTATTTATCATAATAGCTAACACAATGACATCTAAGGTCAACGAGCAGAACCTGCACAGCTATGAAACCAATTACCAAATTCCTCGTGATAAAAGACATTTTTTGTATCACGACTTTGGATTATTTTTTACACCAGATCTTAATTTTGAACCTTTCTTAACTGCTTCAGCGTTTCTAGTTGGATATTGCGTTTATAATAATAATATTGAATCAAGGAAAGTTAGAAGTTCTTTGTCAGAGCAAACACCAGGCCGTAAAGCAACTGTTACAACTAAAAGAACAACGCAAAGCAACCGGACGAGATGATAGAAAATCAGCAGAAAGCCTGCATCTCTGTAGTTTAAGACTCCCGGGATCGTTTAAAGCAGTAATTCTACTGACACGATAGCGAGCGTCCACTCACCAACTGTATTTCGATGAACCCGACGTTGCTGTTTTGCCTTGTGGAGTTTTTAAAACAATTCATCGACTATCTCTGTGCGTTTAATTGAAGACTCTTGATTAATAAGGTTATCGTATAATTAACCTAGGGAAATCCATGCGAGTCACTGTAACATGACAAATATCGACTTTCATTTATAAATATTATTTTAGCAAAACGTGTGCTTTGAATTTCGAAAGACAGTGCTGAGCGCCATGGCCCTGGACTAAGTCGCTGACTGAAACTTGATGAGATGCCAGTAATTATCCTTTGTCTTGCACTAGTCATGTTGGTATTTGATTTCGGAAAGCTAACATCAGCTGTAGAGGCCAAGTTGTAAATCAAATCTCCCTGAAGCTCTCAAACAACTCTGTCTAGCATAGCAATTGAGAAACAATAAAAGCAGTGTCAAAGCACCACCAGAACAGCTGCCTGGGAACCCAGATCCCAGAAAAAACAAACCTCACACAGGAATGCAGTCTGAGTTGGGTAGGTTAGAATTTGTTGATTTCGTTTATCTGCAGCAAAAGTTTACTAGTCTCGCTTCCTCCCAAATTCATCGCCGAAATTTCACATTTACATTTTACATTATTGTTGAATCAAAGCGTCAATAACACCAAAAAACTAAAAACAAGAATTGCATCCAGAAATTTTAAGCAGCTAACAACACACAATGACAACGTTGGGAACGTTGTCAAGAAGCCATCAAAGATGCTACCACTGATGTGCTGGGTTTCACATCACCAAGGACCATTTCTGCCGACTCCCAAACGGCGATGACGACCCAAATCCCGCTGTTAGGCAGAATGTTCCACTCAATTTGGACGACGATAGATAAGCATTCCGTCCCCCCGACTTAGACGAGGTGAAGATAGCAAAATCCAAGCTAAAGTCGAACAAAGCTGCTGGAGCGGACGGACTGATTGTTGATTGGGCGCATGCACCAGCTCATCTGTAAGATATGGTCGGAGGAAAGCATGCCCGATGAGTGGAATCTCAGCGTCGTCTGCCCGGTCCACAAGAAAGGAGGCCCCTTTGACTGCGCCAACTACCGAGGGATAAGTCTCCTGAACATCGCATACAAGATCCTCTCTACCGTATTGTGTGAGCGTCTGAAGCCGTTTGTAAATGACCTGATATTTCCCTTTCAGTGTGGTTTCAGGCCAGGGAAGTCCACAATACACCAGATCTTCACATTACGTTAGATCCTGAAAAAGACCCAAGAAAGGAAAATTGACACTCACCACCTATTCGTCGATTTCAAAGCCGCATATGAGAGTGTGCATAGAGACGAGCTATCCAGTGCCATGTCTAGTTATGGCATTCCTATCAAACTCGTCAGATTGTGTAGGATGACGATAGAGAACTCACCGAGACTTTCAATGTCAAAAAAGGTCTTAGACAAGGCGACGCACGACTTCTTCAACATTATCCTCGAGAAGATCGTGCGTAACTCACAAGTCAACACCAGAGGCACGATCTTCCAGAAGTCAGTTCAATTGCTAGCTTACGCTGTTGACATTGACGTGATTGGACGAACACAGCGAGCCGTCTATGAGGCGTTTGCTGGCATTGAAGCGGAAGCGGCTAAAATGGGTCTAGTGGTAAATAAGGGCAAAACGAAGTACATGCTGGCATCAAGGAAGGACACACAACATCGACGTTTCGGACGGAGCGTCACACTAGGCAGCAGAAACTTCGAGGTAGCCAAGGACTTCGTCTACCTCGGCTCCGCGGTAAACAGGGACAACAACATCAGTACCGAAATCAAACGCAGAATCACTCTTGCCAATCGCTGTTTCTTTGGGCTCAAGATGCAATTGAGTAATAAAGCCCTCTCTCGAAGGACTAAGCTCGCTTTATATAACAACTTGATCATCCCCGTCCAACTATATGGCGCAGAATCTTGGACGTTACCAAAGGCGGATGAGGAAGCCCTTAGTCTTTTCGAGAGAAAAGTTTTGCGTGCGATTTTTGGTCCTGTTTGCATTGATGGCATCTGGAGGAGAAGATTTAATGACGAACTCTATAGGCTGTACAGCGACATGCGCCTGGTCAAGCGTCTACGGATACAACGCTTAAGATGGCTAGGCCATGTAGAGCGTATGAACACCACTGCTCCGGCCCGAAAAGTCTTTGAACCCGAGCCATTGGGACAACGCAACAGAGGACGACCTAGACTAAAGTGGCGCACACAAGTGGAGAAGGACCTCAACCAACTTGGAGTGCGCAACTGGAGACAGCTGGCGAAAGATCGCGCTGGCTGGAGAGGCATGTTGGTTGAGGCCCAGGTCCACCCCGGACTGTAGCGCCACAAGAAGAAGAAGAAGAACAACACACAATACAAAGCCCACAAATTTTAATTGTAATCAAAAACAAAAAAAAAAATAACAAATATTTATTCCAACAGACACTTATATTATACAAACTCAAATAATTTGAATTAAGTCACTTGCATTTTCGACGCCAAACTTCTAAGTATGCAGTAATCCATCAGAAAATCATATACAACTATTTTTTAAATAAAACACTAATTACTAATGGGAAAGTAAAAACATTTTATTCAAAGTATTGGCCATTATTTTCTACACATTTTGACCACCTTTCTGGCAATTTGTGAATACCACGCCAATATAATTGTTCATCTTGTAAAGTAAACCAATCAGATACCCAATTTTCGAGTCGGGAGTCGGCATAAAACTGTAGGTCCTTTCTACTCATGAGAGAATATTAGCGCGCATATCACGAGTAGTTGATGAGCAATTTAGGCCCTGGTCTCTTGTGGACTGTCGCGTCAGTCAGTTATTAACGTAAGGCATCAACCGTGACGTCGTTTATATATAAGCACCCCAAAAAATGGGATAAATTTAAAAGCTAAATTAAGATTAGATTTTTTTCTTTTGGACAGATTAATTAAAATGTGAGTCTGTGACTTGTACTTGTAATAAATAAACAACACAATAACAATAATTTGATACTGGTAACCCCATGTTTTGCCTCCATGACGTTTGTTATTAGTCAAATGAAAGTTGTCTTTCGAAAACGCTACGAAGAAGGTCAATTAAAAGGGCAATAAAAAAAATTGTTTTTAATTTGTAAAAGTAAATCAACACAGTACTCGTGTGGATATTTGTGTGTATATGAAAATTCAGATTCGTAAGCGTGTAAGTCGTAAGCGTTTAAGTCATAATATGCGCTTGATGTGGATATAACAACTTCACTGTTGGCTGTAGCTGAATTACTTATTAGAATTTAGGAGGGACAGTAACTGATTAACGGTGAAGAAAGTCTTTAGTCCTATGATCCTATCAAATAAACTGAAGTTTTAAAAACGTAAGCACATCGAGCAGTGTGCAACAAATATAGCAGTATGTGCCCCAAGAGTTTACGGACTGTACCCTTAAGCGACCAAAATGAAGTCAAAGCACGGGCCGAAGCTATAGAAGAAGAGACTGAGAGTAGGTACCGATGCAATCTGGTTTCATATGTCTTTGGATTCTAATGAGGGAGAAAGCTGTGCAGTGAAGGAAAGTCGGAAAGGGTCTCTAAGCGTAACTTTCACCGAAGGTTGGCTTAATGGTGAGCGGATGGCCCTTCCTAGCGAGGCGACTATTGCGGGTGAATTCTAGGAGGAATGCAGCTGGCTTACTCATTTTTTTGTTAAAAATAATATAAAATAGTGAATAGTGTCGAAAAACGTGGACATCTCATTTTATTTTTTACTCACGGGTTGTCACTGAGAATTGACTGTTCTGCGTTGTTCTAGTGGTGCGGTTGTGACATGTCCAGTTTTTCCGAAAAAACAGGCGACCAATTGGGCGAGATGAATCTGTTAAGTCACTGTAAACAACACAAATAGCGCTCGTATGTCAAAACGTTCTGAGTACGTATAACCTCAAGAATGTCAAACTTTACGATAGAGCTGGCAGTTGACAGATTGCAACACTAGGGTTGCCCAATCCCGAAATATAAAAGGCAACCTTCGTATTACCAATTACAATTCTCGTTCACTGGATTCTATCTAGTAAGTGCAGGGAAGTCTTAGGAGCGCTTGACCTGGGGAACACCAGAATTCATATGGTGAACGTCAAATTTGAACTCAACCAATGCTGCCTGTATTGAATGATTAGAAATGTAATTTCGAATCCATTTATAAAGGTATTCATTGAAGCCAAAAACGTGTATTTTCGACAAAGGAGACTGATACCAAACTCTCAAGAGCAACGATCTTGCTTTCTTCTCCACTGTGTGACATTGAAATATGCCATTATATCACGTGTGGACTGCGGAAAGCGTATTGCCGATCATTGAGAATCTTCCGGTTTTCAAGATATTTCATAAGCTTACGTTTTGTGTGTTTCCATGACCTTAAAAGTAGAGACGTTAGTGCTATGGGTCGGTAGGTGTTGTGTCATACCCTTTTTAATGGACGGGCTGAACAAATGATTTTTCTTACTTAATCGGGAAGAGCCCTAAAGAGCAGGATAGATAGTTAAACTGCTGCTTTGCTGCTGTTTTGCCAGCGTAGAAGAACACCTCTTTTGAAGAACAAGGGGCATACCATCCGGGCCAGCGGATTTGTGCACGTTTAAATCTTTAAGTAGTCTTGCTCGATTGCGAAAATGAATTTGTCCCTTGGAGAAGCTTACATCTCAAGCACAGGCAGGGACAAAGCAAATCTTGTAGCATTAAGCTGGCTGCAATATATGCAGCTAGCAGATTTCCTTTGTCTGAAGAGCCCAAAACCTGTTGCTGCCCTTGGGAAAATGCAGCACTTTTTGACTAAACTTTTCATCATAATAGAATTGATCATAAAGAAAGACACGCCTTATTAATACATTCGGGCCCGTTTACAGTTCTTCCGGCTTTCCTCTTCAGCTTGTTTTTACCGAGAGATTAGTTGCCAATTTTTTGCGCATTCTCGGTTTCTATGCACAGTGGGTAAACATTTAACACTGCTCAATTTGCATTTCTCCAGTGGCGACACTTTGTCAATCTCCACTAGATTTTGCAGCCCATCGCAGGACGGCGTCAATATTCAATCACTTTGTGGATCGCCTCTGATTCTTTTGTCTTAGTTTTGAACTTGGTTTTTGCAGATTTGAAGCACCTAGGGCATAGTTCCTAAACACTGTGGGCTGTATTGGAATATAAAATTGACACGTTTTAGAATCTGAACGAAATTTATTGTAATGACAAGGTTCTGTTCTTCACCAGATCTGGATAATAGAATCGTGTATCACTGTGGGTGGTGGTAGTCGCCTTCCACCTGTGCTATTGATGGCGATGGTGCAGGTGGAAAACCATTTTTATCATTTGACGGAGGTGGTGGTGGATGTGGTCAATACCTTGGTCTTGTTGGTGGTGGTGGAGCCAGCGGTATCTCCACAGCTTCCCCGGATCCTGAAATTGATCCCGAAGTAGTACCACCTCCTAATTCTAGACCGAAATTTAAAGATGGCCGAAAGTCAGAACCTAAGCCAGTATCAGTTACACTTCCAGCTCCAAATAAACTTCCAAAAGAAGGGCCGGTATTATCAATTGGAGGTTGGGCTAAAGTAACCGCAAGGGTTATTGCGCACAAAATTCCAAACACCAAAATTATCTTCATTGTATCTCACAACTAACTGAATCTACTGATCGTGAAGTTCTGCCACCTCCTTTTATATCAAAATCTACTCCGTTGTTTGTTTACCTGTATCTTCATTTTCGGTTAAATATACTGCGTATGAGTTCTATTTGTTCTGCGAACAGAGTTCAATATTTACAAAGTCTTTTTATTCGTGTATTTGTTAACATGTGGTGTTTGGTACGACGTGTTGAGTTCTGTTCCTCAAATTAAAGTCATTTTACCATTACTTACACAACAATGTGAAGTGCGGTGGGGATGGACCTGTGCACGCGAGGTAACGCCGCTGATTGCGCTCAACATGGCGAGCTGCCAAGGCTATCCAAGGTAAAATTGACATACAGCCTACACGCGGCGCCCCCTGGATAGCCATCAGAAGACCCTTTGTATGGTGAACCAATGTATGCAGCGAACCCCTCTGCCCGAGGTTTTAAATAATAGGCCTGGCCTACCAGTGTGTGGGTTGTGCGTGTGGGTAACTTCCTCACCACGTAAAACATCGTTAGTTCAGAGACAAAAACATTCCTCGGATTATGAGAAATCACCTGTTGAGGACCCCAGAAAACGTTTTTGCACGTGGAATGTGAGGTCCCTTAACAGACCACGTGCTGCCGAACAACTTGTGGAGGACCTTGATTACTAGAAGGCAGACATTACCGCCATCCAGGAAGTGCGATGGGATGGGCCTGGCATAAAAGCGATGAAGAACTGCGATATCTACTACAGCAATTGCTATAGAGAGAGAAGGCAGCGCTTATTCGGATGCGGATTTGTTGTTCGAGGCAGACTTAGGCAAAAAGTTTTGAGCTACGAACTAGTCAGCGAACGCCTCATGACAATCCGCATCAAGGCTAAATTCGGGAATATCAGCCGAATATGCGCTCACGCCCCGACAGAGGAGAAGGATGACAACATCAAGGATGACTTCTATGATCTCCTAGAAATAACATACGATCTATGCCCCAGCTACGACACCAAGGTCGTTCTAGGAGATTCCAACGCTCAACTGGGAAAGGAGGACATCTTTGCTGGAGTCATCGGTAAACGCAGCCTGCGCGACAACACATCCGGAAACGGACTCAGGCTGTTGGACTTCGCCTCGGGGCGGAACCCCTCTGTAGCTAACACGCGGTTCCCACACCCGGACATTCACAAAGAAACCTGGCGATCTCCTGATCAATCACCCGTCAACCAGATTGATCATATAGCAATCGACGTCAGACACTCTTCCAGTATTCTCGATGTCCGAAACCTTCTGAGGTACAAACATCGACTCGGATCATTACCTTGTTGTACATAAAGTAAGAACCCGGATATCGAGAGAGCAACGGAGTCAAGACAGGCCAAAACGGTTTGACGTAGAAAAGCTACAATCGCGGCCGATTGCTGGGAAATTCGCAGACCGAGTCTCCCTGAAACTCGCTCGGAGTTCGAAGCTGCCTGCACTAAACATAGAAGAAGACTGGAAGCGTTGTCCAAGAAAGAAGCTGCCACTGATGTGCTGGGTTTCACGTCACCATCCAGAAGGAACCCACTGTGTGACGATGAGTGCAGGCAAGCGTACGCAACTAAACAAGACGCCTTAAGGCGACGCTGCATCGAACAACGAGGGCTGTTCGTGAGCTCTACTAACAGAGAAAAGGGGAAGAGCACCGGCTTCTCAGAAGGAAAACGACGGAGCATGAGAAGCGCGCGGTCGAGGAAATGGAAAGGTGTTTTGGCAGGAATGAAGTCCGAAAGTTTTACCTAAAGGTGAAAGGTCCTAACCTTGAATCCGAGGATACAAGGTTCGGACCAACGCCAACCGGAACCAAAACGGACAACTCGTAGTAGAGTCGCAGTCTGTGCTAAGAATCTGGAAGGATCATTTCTGTAGAAGGCGATGACGGCCCAAATCCCGCTGTTAGGCAGAATGTTCCACTCGATTTGGACGATGATAGACAAGTATTCCGTCCCCCCGACTTCGACGACGTGAAGATAGCAATATCCAAGCTAAAGTCGAACAAAGCTGTTGGAGCGGACGGACTGTCCGCAGAACTATTTAAAGCAGCTGGAGATGACCTGGTTGGGCGCATGCACCAGCTCATCCGTAAGATATGGTCGGAGGAAAGCATGCCCAATGATTGGAATCTCAGCGTCATTTTCCCAGTTCACAAGAAAGGAGACCTCATTGACTGCGCCAACTACTGAAAGATAAGTCTCCTAAACATCGCATACAAGATCCTCTCTGCCGTATTGTGTGAGCGTCTGGAACCGTTTGTGCATGACCTGGTAGGTCCCTACTAATGTGGTTTCAGGCCATGGTCCAAGTCCACTACAGACCAGATCTTCACATTACGTCAGATCCATTCATTCACATTACTCCATATCACCAACGCAACACTCCAGAGCAATCAAACTTTAAAGTTCTCTCGGTAGACGACATTTTTAAGATGACCTTAATCCTGGAGTACGACGAAGACAGCCGGTTTATCGTGCCAATCCAGCATGGACTTAATACCAGCAGACGGGCTCAAGGTATGCTACATGAACCCCGTTTCCACAACAACTACGGCAAGAGAGAGTAAAAGTGCAGTGTACCAAAAATCCTCAACACCCTACCCCTAGATCTAAGAAGTATTTCAAATATAAGAACAAGAAAATCTCGAATAAACGGTTTCCTTCTGAATAACACAAACATTTAAAAACTATAAAGTCAATTTTTAAAATTGTTTTAAATTCTTTTATATAACAATATAATTTGTTGTTGAATTATATAATTTTATTATGAATTGTATTGTATACAATGAATTATGTTTATATTGAACTAGGTTTACTTAAACAGATTTTTTATATTAGTAACGCAACCTTCTGCAGAAAAGCCTAATAAGGCTTCGCAAAAACACCTGATTATGGTTAATTAATAATTTGAATAATAAAAATCAAATCAATCAAGCCTGGAAAAGACCCAAGAAATGCAAATTGACACTCACCAAATATTAGTCGATTTCAAAGCCGCATATGACAGTGTGCATAGAGACGAGCTATCCAGTGCCATGTCTAGTTATGACATTCCTACCAAACTCGTCACATTGTGTAGGATGACGATGGAGAACTCTCGCTGCTCCGTCAAGGTCGGTAACGAACTCACCGAGACCTTCAATGTCAAAAAAGGTTTTAGACAAGGCGACGCACAGTCATGTAACTTCTTTAACATAATCCTCGAGAAGATCGTGCGTAACTCACAAGTCAACAACAGAGGCATGATCTTCCAGAAGTCAGTTCAATTGCTAGCATACGCTGTTGACATTGACGTGATTGGACGAACACAGCGAGCCGTCAATGTGGCGTTTGCTGGCATTGAATTAGTCTGGCGGTAAATGGGGGCAAAACGAAGTACATGCTGTCATCAAGAAAGGACAAACAGTAAACAGTACCGTAGTCAAGCGCAGAATCACTCTTGCCAATTGCTGTTTCTTTGGGCTCAAGAGGCAATTGAGTAATAAAGCCCTCTTTCGAAGAACTAAGCTCACTTTACATAACAGCTTGATCATCCCCGTCCTACTCTATGGCGCGGAATCTTTTACGTTAGCAAAGGCGGATGAGGAAGCCCTTAGTGTTTTCGAGAGAAAATTTTTGCTTGCAATCTTGGGTCCTTGGGTTGATGGCATTTTGAGGAGAAGATTTAATGACGAACTCTATGGGCTGTACAGCGACAAGTGCCTGGTCAAGCGTTTACGGATACAACGCTTAAGATGGCTAAGCCATCTTAACTGGAGACAGCTGGCGAAAGATCGTGCTGGCTGGAGGCTGGCATGTTGGTTGAGGCCCAGGTCCACCCCGGACTGTAGCGCCACAAGAAAAAGAAGAAGAAGAAAATGGATTTATCCCAAAGTGAAATTTACGCTCTTAGGTACAGGCGGGACAAAACAAATCTTGTAGCATTGAGCTGGCTGCAAAATGTGGAGCTAACAGATTGGTTTTTTCTAAAGAGCTGAGAGCTGGAGTGTCATTGTAAATGAGCGTTGGAATTGAAGACGAGTCGGAATTCTTACCAACTACTGGTCTAAGAATGAAAAAAAAGTTTTTGCTTCCCTTGGGACAATGCACAACTTTTTGCCTCAGCTTTTGATCATAAGATGATTTAACACGTCTTATTAATACATTGCACTCATTTCGGGCCCATTTGCACATCTTTCGGCTTTCCTCCTCAGCTCGGTTTTACTTCTCGGTTTCTATTTACAGTGAGTAAACATTTTAGACTGCTCAAGTTGCATCTCGTCAGCCGTGGCACTCAATCTCCATAAGAATTCGCAGCCTAAGTTGTAGATTTGAAGCACCTAGGGCAAAGTTCCTACACACACAAACTGGTTGAAGTATACAATTGTAGCAAATGGGCTGACTTGGAACTTGAAATATAAAATTGACACGTTTTAGGGTCTGAACGAAATTTATTACAATGGTAAGGTTCTGTTCGTAACCAGATCTTTATAATAGATAGGTGGTCGCCTTCCACCTGTGCTATTAGATGTCGGTGGCGGAGGTGGAAAACCACATATACCATTTGACGGAGGTGATTATTGCCCTGGTGGTGGTGGTGGTGGTGGTGGTGGTGGTGGTGGAAGTCCACTTGTGCTGCTGAATGGTGGTGGTGGTGGTGGCGGAAGTCCACTTGTGCTGCTGAATGGTGGTGGTGGTGGTGGTGGTGGTGGTGGTCGTTGTTCATCAGTGCCGTCTAATGGCGATGGTGGTGGTGGTGGTGGTGGTGGTGGTGGTGGTGGAGGCAGCGGTGGCTCCTCAGCTTCTCCAGATCCTGAACCTGACCCCGAAGCACTACCACTTCCGGATCCTGAACCGGAACCTGAAGCTGACCCAGATCCAGAGGCAGAACCAGATTCAGCTTCAGTTCCAGTTCCAGTTCCAGTTCCAGAGCCAGAACCAGAACCAGAACCAGATTCACCTTCAGTACCTGTTCCAGTTCCAGTTCCAGATCCAGATGCAGAGCCGGTAGTATCAGTTGTAGGTTTGGCTAAAGTAACCGCAAGGGTTATTGCGCACAAAATTCCAAACACCAAAATTATCTTCATTGTATCTTACAACTAACTGAAGTTACTGTTCGTGAAGTTCTGCCACCTCCTTTTATATCAAAATCTACTCCGTTGTTTGTTTACCTGTGTCTCCATTTTTCGGCTAAATATACTGCGTATGAGCTCTATTTGTGCTTTGAACAGAGTTCGATATTTACAAAGTCTGTGGATTCGCGTATTTGTTCACACGTGGTGTCTGGTACGACGTGTTGAGTTCTGTTCCTCAAATTAAAGTCATTTCACTGTTACTTACACAAATGGGATTTGCAACAATGTGAAGTGTAGCTTAAAATAAGCGTAAGGGGACAAATGATTCCAATCAAAGTCGTGGAGAAAAAATGTGACATCGCTATTGAATTTAAAGCAACACAGTTAGTGTGCTCGTTCAAAATTCTACAAATTCGTAAATTGAAAAATAAAAATGAACAATTTTCTCTCGTCTAAGTACGCGTAAAAAGTTTTTATTTCAAGATTCATTTAAATGCGTGTGGAAAATTCATACGTTTAAGGTGTGAAGTGGGAGTTATCGATCCTCTTGTAGGCTAATTGCTCATCGATCCAGCTCCGAAGGTATGGCACGTTTGCATAAACTCCTGGTACATTCGCTTCTCCACAACCAATGCCCCAGGCAACGATACCGGCCTGATAGAAACGATCCCTCGTATTGGGAATTGGGCAGACGAGTGGTGAGCCACCGTCACCGTTGCAAGTATCCTTGCCAGCCTCACCGCCGGCGCACATGAAACTGGAATGTAGCATAAAGTATTTGCCTAAACGAGTTTTGCGCAAGTCTGTCTGGCACTGGGGATTCGGGACGATCGGCAAATCGATTTTCTTCAATATGTTCTGGTAGCGTCCATTTTGGAATTTGTCCTTACCCCATCCAGTAGCAAAGCACCGGTTCAGGTCGAAGTTGAATCCGGCTGGTGGGAGACAAACTGTATTTACATTTGGTGCGAGATCGAATGGTTTGTCAAGGAACAGAAGAGCAATGTCGTTGTATAAGCTGCCCTTGTTGTAGTTTTCGTGCACAACCATATCAACGACATCACGGTCCTGGTCTTCCAGCAACTCGTTCTTTGTGTTGGTCTCCCATTCGCCAGCGCGCACAACGAAGCTGGTCGCGGGACGGGCCTGCACGCAGTGGGCTCCGGTCAGAATAACCTGCGGTGTTATTAAAGAGCCACCACATTGATAAACGTATAAAACTTGATCCAGGGCGGTTTCTTTGCGGAGAATAGCTGCCATCCAAGGGAATTCACCGAATTGTGCCTCGTCGTTGTCACCTTCGATCTTGTAGCCAACGCCATCCACGTTGCGGTATCCGCATCCTGTTGGCTCCTCAACGTGGCTAATGATTGGGACATCAACCTTAAATAAAAAAAAATAAACGATTATTGCATGAAGTCTGATTTAATCTTCAATTGATCATACTAACTTTGTCGGTGACAGTACAGCAGGTCTCCAAGAACGGACACGTTTCTGCAATGCGCACATCAATCAAGGTGGCACCATTAGTGTTCACCTTTCCATTCGAACAGAGGTATTCGCGAACGCATTCTTTGCCCTGGCCGCACGGCTGGTACGAATGATCAGCGCTCTGTGTCACCAGTTCTGGGGGATTTGTGGTCCCCTGAACAGTTGGTCTCGGCGTTGTCACCGGTCTGGTCGGCGGGGTAGGATTAATGACTAACGGTGTTGTGTCCCCTGTGTTTGGAGGGCCAGCATTCGTATCAAAGACATCCTTAATGAGATCGTCTAAATTTACATCTGAGTTTGATTGTCCCGAACATAGTGCAAAGAACAATATCGGGAAAAGGATTTGCTTTAGTTGCAAAAACGCCATCTATGGAGGGGAATAATATTTTTTTGTTTTCGTTATTGAATTTCGATAAAGTAGTAAAGTTGATTTTGTTGATTGAAAGAGCTTTTGCTAGCTGGGGTTATTGCATAAAGCACATGTATGCTCCATGTGGCCGCCTCGGCGTAGTGGGTAGAGTGCGACGCTCACACGCCTAAGGGGGTAGGTTCGATTCCCGCCTGAACGCGTCGAATTTTTCACGGTGCCACCTTTTATGAGCTGCTGACAACACTCAAAGAGTCTAAGAAAGCTACTCAAACTTCGCCTTTCGGAGTCGGCAAAAAACTGTAGGTCCCTTCTACTAGTGAGAGAACAGTAGAGCGCACAACACGAATAGTTGATGAGCAAGCTAGGCCCTTATCCCCCTGTGAACTGTCGCGCAAACACTTATTATTATTACAAGTATGCTCCGGCAAGATGCCTTTCCCGCATTAGCGTGTATTTCGTGATTAGATTATCTCATTTTGTAGCGAGGAAGCTAGCAAAATATCACTTCAATAAGCCCCGCTGTTTGATAATTGAAAATATTAAAAATTCACATATCATCAATCAGTTTGAGAAAAGAGGAAGAAAACGTAAAAGAAGTTTCGTTTCACTTTAATGATGAATTAAAAAAAATGTAAAAACCGTCCACACTAAAATTTGAGTATTGTGTTCTATGCAAGCCCTTAAAAAACTGTACCTTAAAGCAACTGACAGTGGTTACGTTAGACTGCAGCAGGACAAATTAAAAGGTTGTATCAAAAAGAATGAATGTTGCCTGAGGGTCTGTAATGCATCACTCAATAAGTCACAGAATTGAAATAAAGAAGGCGTCATCGACAAAAAAAAAATATTTTTAGGAAGTACAAAAATTTAAATGATATCTGTCAAATCTTCATGACAATCTGATTTTTAGATTACAAGTTATAGTGCCTCAAGTGACGCTACTTTTACGATGTTTGCAACAATGGAAAACACAAAATTTCGTGTGTTGATTAATAACTGCTTTTTGATAAGAAAAATACCGTGCAAACTCGTCACTGGCTTGAAAAGTGTTACAGGGACTCTGCTCCAACAAACACAACTATTTGTCGGTGATATGCTGACTTTAAACGTAGCCGTGAAGACACCGACGATGCTGAACACTCTGGAAGGCCAATTGAGGTGTTTGCATCTGAAAACGTCAAAAAAGTACACAAAATCATTTTGGATAACCTTAGAGTCAAATTGCATGAGATAGCTGACAACTTAAAGATATCAGAAGGCAAGGCGTACACTATTTTGCATAATCATTTGTCCATGAAAGTGCTGTTTCCAAAATGTGGCTGCGGTTGCTCACAGTGGACTAAAAACAACAACGTATCGAAGATTCTGAGAGCTGTTTGGAGCTATTTTGCCAGAATAAGGAGGACTTTTTGCATCGATATGTCACAATGAATGAAACATGGATCCAACACAACACTCCAGAGTGAAGTCGGCAGTCAGCGGAGTGGACAACAGCCGGTGAACCACACCCAAAGCGTCCAAAAACACAAAGGTCGGCTGGCAAGCTTATGGCATCCGTATTTTGGGATGCGCACGTAATTTTATTCATCGACGATCTTGAGAAAGGCAAAAGCATCAACAGCGAATACTACGTGGCATTATTGGTGCTTTTGAAGAAAGAAATTACAAAACAAACGGTCCCATGTGAAAAAGAAAAAAATTTTCTTCCACCAAGACAATGCTCCTTGTCACAAGTTTCTGGCTACCGTGGCCAGTTTGCACGAATTGGGCTTTGAATTGCTTCCGCACCCACCGTTTTCTACCAATCTGGCCCCCAGCGACTTCTACCTCTTTTCAGACTTCACAAAGATGCTCGCCGAAAAAAAATATGGCTCGAATGAGTAGTTGATCGTTAAAACTGAAGCCTATTTTGAGGCCGAAGATAAATCAAACTACAAAAAAGGTATCGATATATTAGATTGTCATGAAAATTTGACAGGTTTTATTTGTACTTGCTAAACAACGACAAAAAAAAAACGATGAACTATTACTCAAAAATACCTGAAATTCTGGACATAGGTACGTTGCAATTATCGAATGACGACCTAATGAACGAATTGAAAAACTTAATTACAGCCCAGGCCCCGATGGGGACCCGGTAGCAATTTTAAAAAATTGTTGGAGTTCATTGTATCGACCTCTTAGAATTATATTTAATCAATCGCTAAAAAGGGATGAATTCCCAGATGAATGGAAGTATTCCTATTTAACACCACTTTATAAAAGCGGGTTGAAACAAAAAGTAGAAAATTATCGGCCTATATCAAAGCTTCCTTCCATTCCAAAATTGTTTGAGAGCCTCGTAAAAGAAAAAATGTATTTTCTAGTAAAAGAGCTTATTTCAAATAGGCAACTTATCTTTATTTACAAATTATATATTTACAAACTTAGAACATCGCCTACAAGTTGATGTACTTTATACTGACTTTTCGAAAGCCTTTGATAAAGTGCATCACACTTTGCTTTTAAACAAACTTAAATCCATGGGAATTCATTCAGCAATGCTAGAATGGTTTTTCAATTATTTAAAGGAGAGGAAGCAAATGGTTAAGGTCGATAGTTATATTTCTCGCGTAATAAAGGAAACATCGGGCGTGCCACAGGGTAGCCATTTGGGCCCATTATTATTTCTTTTATTTATAAACGATGTTCAAGAAATATTTAGATTCTGCGAAATTCTAACATTCGCGGATGACTTTAAATTATTTTTGTCGATTAATAGTACAGCTGATTGCATTAAGTTTAAGTCGGATATACATAACCTAGCGGAATGGTGTAGACATAATGCTCTAGATCTAAACATTTCAAAATGTAAAATTTTTACGGCACATAGAATAACATCTCCAATTGTTTATGATTATTTTATCAATAATCATAAACTGGATCGCCTAGAAGAAGTTAAAGACCTTGGAGTAATATTCGACCCCAAGTTGGATTTCTCACTACATTATGATTACACCATTGCGAAGTCGAATTCTATGTTAGGATTTTTAAAAAGAAATAGTAAAGACTTTCGCGACATATCCAGTTTAAAGACCGTCTTTGTTTCGTTAGTAAGACCCTATTTGGAATATGCATCCATTGCCTGGGACTCACCTTACGATAATCAAGAACTTAGACTCGAACGAGTTCAAAAGAATTTCACGAGATAAGCTTTCCGAAAGTTGTATTCCTTTGAAGATCTTCCTAATTATGTTGAAAGATGCAGAACAATTAGCTTGCAAGCCTCAAGTTTCAGGCGTAAGGCAACGTCAGCCATGTTTATTCGTGATATTATTTATTATCAATTAAATTCACCAGAATTACTTTTTCTCATAAATATATATGCTCCCCAAAGATTTCTACGGGTGAAAAACTTAAGAGTCGGTAGATGATCCTAAGTTGCTCAGCAAACATCTGCTGTGTAAAGCGATACTGAGAGTTAACACTTAGAGACCGTAGTGTTTTGTCTTACTCTGTGAGGGATATAAAAAAAAAAACACAACACTCCAGAGTGAATTCGGCAGTCAGCAAGTCAGAGAAAGACAAAAGCATCAACAGCGAATACTACATTGCATTATTGGTGCTTTTGAAGGAAGAAATTGCAAAAAAAAACGGTCCCATGTGAAAAAAAAAAAAATTTTCTTCCACCAAGACAATGCTCCTTGTCACAAGTTGTTGGCTACCATGGCCAGTTTGCACGAATTGGGCTTTGAATTGCTTCCGCACCCACCGTTTTCTACCAATCTGGCCCCCAGCGACTTCTACCTCTTTTCAGACCTCACAAAGATACTCGCCGGAAAAAAATATGGCTCGAATGAGGAGTTGATCGTCAAAACTGAAGCCTACTTTGAGGCCGAAGATAAATCGATCTACAAAAAAGGTATCGATATATTAGATTGTCATGAAAATTTGACAGGTTTTATTTGTACTTGCTAAATAAAAATGGTTGTTAGTGGCGTTTCCTTTATGTCAGTTCCGGGACTTATTGAGTGATGTGCTGTGTTGAAAACTGAAACTGCGTGTCTCTATGTTTAAACTTGAAACTAAAACTAAATTTCCAGCTTTGTTAGTACCTGGCAACAATTAATTTAAGAAATTTTTATTTTGTGACAATTTAGAAATAAAATAAAACATTAAAATATAGGGCCTCACTTATAGTCAAAGTTTTTATAATTTGTTGAATCAACAGTGACAGTTTGAAAGACTGCCGCCAAGAGGGTTTGCCCTTTACAAAATTGTATATTTAAATATGTATATCAACAGGCCTTACAATTAAATTACCATCAGGACAATATTCCCCACAGTGAAAAAGTTAAGTATATTCAATATCCTTTTAACGAATGTTAAGGGATCGCTCTATGCTAGCATTTCGCTTTATTTTAAAAATAATTTCATTCGCAATTATTTTCAAAATAGCAATTATTGTCAAATGCAAGGGCATTGGCAAAAGCTTTAGCAAATTTTAATACCTCTATCTTCGTAAATGCAAATTTTCGAGATTTGGAATTCGAATTTCGGATATTTTTCCACCACAATCACATTGCGTTGAACACCTTGTGACTCATACTCGTGGACACAAATAACCCAGACATAAGTTTTTTCTTTAATTCTCCTGAGCTCTCAGTGACAAAACTGCTCTGTGCACAACGGTAATCAAGATGATTTCGATGCTAAATGTTATTGATGATCGAAAAGACCTTGACAACAACGATCACTAAGCCAAGAAACAAATTACGTTCCAACATTTCGACCGTTAGATTCATTCAAGAATGACTAGCATACTTAAGTAGCATCACTCCGATTGAGAGGAGAAGCATTTCAAAGAATTATATAACGAGGACTATTAAAAACTAAAATCACATAATCTGTAATTTGTCACCCGCTTATTGAATTGTTTTTAAATCCGCGCAGACAGCGTTCTCAACTGAGCGAGGTCACACCGGACAAGAATGTTGTTAGCCGAGACGAAAGTCTTAAATAAATTTGTATTGTTTAAAAACATTAACAAGCAAAACAAATGCGAAGAGAAGCGAACAAGATGATCTTCTCAGGTTATGATTGCGTCAAAACTGGTATCACTTTTTCTTTAAAAATTCTATTTTCAGGTTTTATTTTCAAATCAGTTGCCGAAAGCAATTCGCCTTCATAAATAAAATTCTCACTTACTCGTAATCAGCACAGAATTTTTTCGTTTATCAGGGAAAGGGCATATGTCAGATGACGCGCTCTTTAATGTTGCTTCTGTGTTTAAATACAAAAATTATTCATAAAATCTATGGCGATATATTTGATTGCAAAATAACACAATCAGGGGACTTAATATTGTCCTCTGAACTAGACACTGAAACTAATCGATTACGTTTACCCACAAGCTAAGTGAATAAGCTCAACCTGTCGGGGACAGACACACTTTTGTTTGAAGAGATTTCCGTACAGTTTTCCCTGAATCGCCGTCACACTTAAGACTTACTATTTCAGCGTCAAAAGAAAAGCACCCAACTGCTGAGTGAAAAAAAAGTCGATTGCGTAACCGTAAGCACAACCTCTGCCAATCCAAGACGATTTTACAATGATGACTGAATAATACCCGACGCCAGTATCTAAATTAATACCTCTCAAAATGGACACCTCTGCTGGGGGAACGGACTGCTGAAATGATTCTCAAGTTCACTTCGAATGCGTACTGACCGGTTTAAGTCACTATTTAAAACTGCGACGTCGGTGCCGTGTCACTCGCCAAAGATGACTTCTATCTTCTGGTCCTATAGTGCGGGGATTTTTTTTATTTTTGATTTCGAAGTTTTTTTTCCTTTTAATTCGGACATGGTGATGTAGTCTTGTGTTCGGATGATAAGAACAGGTTGAGGCCGGGATTGAGTTCGCGTTTGTCCGAGAGAGAGGCGAGAAGTTTTCTGTTTTCTACACTGATAGCCGGTTTTTTGCATGCATAAATGTGGTGGTAGGTCTAGTTACATCCCAGGTATATGTGCGGAAAAGGAATCATTGACATTTGCATCATTATCTGGAGGCGGTGATTAGAATTTGATTCAAGGTAGACGAGTGCTATTGATAATCGCATGCGAAAAAGTTGTCTAATGTCTGGTGATTTGACGTGAATTGAATGACGCATGTCGCGCCTATATTGTTTTGCCTGTTGCTGTTGTTGGTGTCAGCAGTCAAGTTCGATTAGCACCCAAAGGCAGAGTGGGTTATTTATTTTTGTTTGTCTGTTGTGCTCGGAGTGTACGATTGGATGTGTGCGTCAATTCGTACTCCAATGGGCACAGGCTTGAGTCCAGGAAAGGATGCCTTGCATATTTATACAGCACTAACTCTTTTGAATACAGGCAATATTCAGAGTGCCTATGTAGAGCTTCTTACTTATCCCCGACCGCTGCCGCACACACTAAACAAATATTTGTTTACAAAGATGTTTACGAACTTATAACCCATATTCCTTGGGAACCGCAGCGAAAGGGTCCACCAGTTTGATCTAAGGCACAACATATTCACCCCTTTTTTGAACAGAGTAAAGTGGATGTCATTCTCCTGACGGACGCATATACCCTGTGTTCTTTCATTGGTGTATCAATGCCGAATGATGTTTACTACATTGTGGAACCTAAATTTAATTTTCGTCTGATATTTTGATGAGTTTGGATGTTGAGGAATACTCAAACAGATTATTTTCAAATATGTTCAGTCAGGAACAGTAAAATTCGAAGACAGTAATCCTTTAATAAGCATACAGTGACCACAGTCACTTGTTTGTTGGTAAGATTTCCAAACACATTACAGTGGTATGGCACAAATTGCGGTAGCGCCATACAGCTCACTCAATTATGGGTTATACTTGTAATTGAGCTGATTAGGGATTGTAGCAAACACAAATTTAGGTGCATCTATTCAAACAAGACATCGTTAAATGGTTTCAATCACTCCCTTTTGCTGTTGTGGCAATACAATTTACACACACTTCTGTACTTTGAGAGCAATCACAACATTCAAACTAGTGCTGTTTAATCTGTACTTATACGTTTGTAGTTTGCTCTCATTCGAAGATGATACCGTTATCAGGGTAAGCGCCTATTTAGGAGTGGAAAAAATGTAAGTTGTCAAATCTATTTCTAATTTATTGAATTGAGGTCATTGCTAATTTCAATCTAACGACATGGTTTAATCATACTCTCATCTGTTTCTTAATGTTGAGAATCTTAATTTGACAAAATTAATTCAAATAAAATCGTCCTAGCGACATCCATGGAAGTTCACATAAAACACAAACCTAGTTCTGCCACGTGCGGCGAATCGATTTTGTAACACTTTCATTTTGATTTCTTATCTATTACTGATTTCATTTCAAAAACACTTTCAGCGCTGAAGTTTGAATTACGAACAAAGCTGGTATTACGCCTAAAGCTGCTACAAGTATGTCAAAAAGTTGGTGGATATTGTCTGTATCTATGTTTTATTAACTTAGTTCATATTCCCTAAAAGCACGTATTTTAATTTTGTGCTTTCAGTGCATCAGACAAATGCAAGGGATAATAATCATCTTCGGCAAAGCCCTTTGTGGCTGTACGCGTAATCCTTTTCAAATAACCTCCATTTCTTAACCACATTTTGTTGGCAGCCGATCGGTGGATTAACAATTATTACTCATCTCTACTTGATGCTTCTACACCGCCTTCACTTTATTAACTATTTGAACAGAGCAGCGGTGCCTGACTCTATTTGTGTGTAAGTTTGTATGTGTGCTGTCGAAAAGCCGGTTTTCATGAACAACAGTAATTTGTGCAGCAACTGGTTGCTTGTGCTGGAGCATGCTAAAAATATATTCATGGGCAGCACTTGTTGGAAGTACAATGTGAATCATAGTCTTTGGTGAATTCATCGCACAACATGCAGAGAAGGTCAGGGTGCTGCTAGTAACGTGTGCGTAAGTATGGAAATTCCCCAAAGTTTAAAAACATTTGTGATTATCACTCGTGAGCAACGATGTGAAGGTTGGGATTTTCTGAGACAAGCAAGGATATATTTTACCTCTTCCTCTTTGGCGTATTCTCCATATAATTGCAACAAACATACCTTTTTAATTTTACAGCATTCTTTTTAGTTTAAAATCAGTGTGTTGGAAAAATAGTTTGTAAACTTTCATTATGAAAGAGTACATTTATCTTTGAAAAAGCCAAACTAAATAAACCGAAGAGAGAGTTCGTTACATATACATACAAAGCATAGAAAAACCGACAGATGTTTTAAAAGGGCGTTTGCTTTAAAGATCTGGAATAAAGTATGCCACAGTTTCGGCTGATCGCAAAATGATTAAACACGCTATAACAGCGTATCAACGCACGTCACTAACCCCAAATCTGTTTAACATAAAAAAGTAAACACTGCGACAGTCTACAGGGTGACCAGGGCCTAGCTTCTTCGTCAACTACTCCTCTTGTGCACGCTACTGTTTTTCACGAGAAGAAGGAAGTCACAGTTTTTACAAACTCCGATCGGCGAAGTTTGAGAAGCTTTTTTTTAGACAGTTAATACTTTTTGAGTGATGTCAGCAGCTAGAAAGAGGTGGTGCTGTGAAAAATGGGAGCTCGAAAATCGAACCTGGAGTATGGCACTCTATTCACTACTCCACGCCGTCGAATTTCTAACACTGCGTGTAGGCCAGTACGCGCAACCGCATTCACCTGCTGGCGAATATAGACCTCCGCTTTACTGCAGATGTACAGATTTTAGAATATTTATTAAAAGAACTCAATTATTGTGTTGTAAAAAGTCTTTGAATTGATTGGAAAGAATGAAGAGGAAAAGAGGGAATTTAAGTTTACAACTTTGGCTTACTTTTCATAACACAGATATTTTTATTCTCCACATTTGTCTGATCAAAATATAAAATGATAGCTTTTGCAGTTTCAGCTATATACGAAGTAGCCTTTTGTATTTCGGGATTGGGCAACCCTAGTGTTGCAACCTGGCAACTGCCAGCTCTATCGTAAAGTTTGACATTTTTGAAGTTCTTAAGGTACTCAGAACGTATTGACATACGAGCGCTATTTGTGTTTTTTACAGTAACTTAAAAGATTCATCTCGTCCAAAAAATGGAATTAAATCGTGAAAATTCTCGTGAATTTATTTTTTACAACTTTCGACGTGGACTAACTCAACAACAATGCATCGATGAACTACCAGTTTTTATAGATGGTTTGGTGAATTCAACCGAGATCGTAGTAAGGTCGTCCAAAATCAGTTCTTGTTCCGGAAACCATTGATGCTGTGCGCCAACTGATATTGCTAGATCGTCATGTGACGTAAGATTGAGACACCCTTAGGCATTAGTGGGACCAGCATACATTTAATATTACATTTGACCGTCAAAAAAATTGTTCGCGTTGGATCCCACACAATTTGTTGATCGCTAAAAAAAGGGTCGTTTCAATTGGTCGAAAGAAATGCTCCAAAAATACAATCCGTGCTTCGAAACACGTCTATGACATCGTGACAGGTGATGAATCGTGGATTTACGCGTATGAGCCCGAAAGTAAACAGCAGTCGACTGTATGGGTGTTTCAAATTGATCCAAATCCAACAAAAGTTGCTCGCGCACGAAGCACTTCCAAGCAATTAGTCGCCTGTTTTTTCGGAAAAACTGGACATGTCGCAACCGTACCACTAGAACAACGCAGAACAGTCAGTTCTGAGTGGTACACAACTATTTGTTTGTCAGTTGTGTTCCAAGAAATCAGAAAAACCAACCGCCGATGACGAATCACTCTTTACCACGACAATGCGAGATTTCACACATTAGTTCAAGCAACTGCATATTTGAGCACTCAAAACATCGATTTGATGGGTCATCCGCCGTATAGTCCTGACTTGGCACCGAGTGACTTCTTTTTACTACCGTACGTAAAAAATAAAATGAGAGGCCATCGTTTTTCGACACCTGAAGAAGCGGTTGATACGTTCAGAATAAATGTTTTGGAGATACCTCAATCAGAGTGGCAAAAGTGCTTCGACAATTGGTTCAAACGCATGCAAAAGAGTATAGATCTTAATGGGGAATATTTTAAAAAACAATAAAGCTATTTTTGATAATTAATATTTGTTTTCGTTCTCTAATCCCGAAATATAAGAGGCAATCCTCGTAGCATATTTATTTTGTCTGTGAGAGGCATGCAAGTTTGACGTGTTTCGAATGTACAGTTTGTAAAGAAAGTGTTAACACTTTTCTACTTTCTCACATACTGTGCATAGCGCTTGAAATTT
This sequence comes from Eristalinus aeneus, assembly GCA_955652365.1. Lineage (NCBI taxonomy): Eukaryota > Metazoa > Arthropoda > Insecta > Diptera > Syrphidae > Eristalinus > Eristalinus aeneus. The sequence continues at coordinate 27,721,937 of OY019131.1, read as the reverse complement.
TAAAATTCATCTTATTTCTTAAACAGACTATTTACGCGCACCATATCCTCTTTTGCAGCACGAACATCACTCACGATTCCGTGTCATCATAACTGTTGATGAAGGCCACTTTCATTTAAGGGTTGACAACACAATGAATGCAGATAATGCCACGGATATTCCTAATGAATTAACTGTTCAAGAGAAACTGTTTATTTTTATCAGTTTATTATAACCAATCTATAACAGATGTTGCAACAGCTTCGAAGATTGTTGTCAAGCTTATGGCATTTACATATGCACGTTAGGTTAGAAAGTTAGCTGTTGGTAAGGTTAGGAAGTAAGCTGTTGGGTATGTCATTAATCTATTCTCAAGAGACGGTAGACGGGGTGTTTTAAAGCAAGGAGAATTTGCAGAATGTGCCTGGGTTTTTCTAAAACTACACCCATAGTTCCTGAATCGCATGCGAAGAAAAGAAAGAAAGAATGGGAAACCGTAAACTAACTACGAAAATCTCACAGTTCAGCAGTCTAGATCAGTTTCAACTTTCTTACAACAACCATCATCTTCTAAATCATTGAATCATCATTACTTCGGTGTAGAGCATATACCTACACGCATTTAAGAATGAAGTGTGCGTACTTTTATGTCTCATAAACTGACAGTTTTTCAAATGTTTCCCATACCTCTGTGTAGTGCACACCACATTTGCTCCACCTCTTTGTCTGGGCCAACCTGTTGCGCTTTCTGGTTGTTAGTAATTCCCGCTTTCTAGCACTGAAGGGTTTTTTGTAAATTTGTTTTTAATGCACGTTATCCGTTTAACACCGCACTCCACGTGCAGTACCATAGATCACCGCTGCAAGCTAATAATTATACCATACAAAGGCTTTTCTGCACTTTAGTGGTAGATAATAGGTGTGTTCCAGCACTTTCTGTACCAAATTCGGAAGTCTGTCATTTGTTAAGGAATTGGGGTAAGTCCCTCTCAGAGAGAGGCAAAGTACGGAAACGCATTTAAACCAAATGCATGTCTGTATGTCTTTAAGAATTGTCTAATTCACTTTTTCGATACAGAAAATAAAAACAATGACAAAATTTGAGACACATACTCAGAGATAATGGGCAAATGCTCACTTATCTCTGTACGCCCAGCAATTAATTTAACGGAAAATCAAGGACTTACCGACAAAAATAGGTCTGTTACAATTGCTCTGAATTGCTACGAAATTTGCCGAAAAACTACCAAAAGGCGTTCCATTTGCTGATTTTTTTCGTAGAAGAGAGAGCTCATGAGAGAATAAAATATTTAACCTCCGTACGAATTTCAGCCGAAGAAAAATCTGTGGGCAGCAGATGACTGTCAAAGTGAAAATAAAAATAAATATATATCTGATAGCTGTTTACATTCAATTTATTTGACGGTTCGTTATTTCTGCGAATTTTTACTAGCAGTTGTTTCACAAGTTTCGGCAGAGTTACTCTCTCCAAGAGAGATTTTTACCAAAACTACTCAACTTCGAATTTATATGCACAAATGATTTGGAGCGGACCTAATTTATTGTGCAAAAATAGGCAAAATGGGGAAATATTTTACTCTCTCGAGAGAGCACTCACTTGACGCAAAACGGTATACGGGAACAGACTTTGTATTAGTTTGTGTTGTTTTGCACAGTCTTGTAATGTTTGTTTTTTGAGTATGGGAACACACCTTAAATCACTTTTAGTATGTTGTCAGAGTCGGGTAGAGATTGCAAAAATTGTAAGTGAGGCATGCTACATGAACGATAACAGTACATTTTTTTTTTGTACGAAGCCCCTCAAATAGCCGAACGCTTCGGGGAGAGCAAATTTACTAAAAGTTGTATAATGCAATGTAGTAAAAAGAGAAAACAACTTAAATCAAACAAATACTTTTAAATGTAGTTGGCTCTAGAAAAGCTGAACAATTAAAAACCATTGAATACAAGATGGAAAGTCCCGATGATCGAACTGGTTTCCTTTCCCCGCTCTTGAAAATGTGTGGTTCACATAATTTAACATTTGTTTACTTCTTTTGTTTATAACACAAACAATAACAAGTTCGCAACGTTAGTTTTTTTTTCAAATTCTTTACGTTGGAACCACGATCAGTTATCGCGTATTTTTCCTTAGATGACAAGACATTGGATTTCCTTATTGACATTGCGACGCAGAGAATTGAAACAACAAAATCGTAGCAAGCTAAGCAAACCGCAAAAATCGAGAAGACATGACAGTTATAAACAACTATTGTAAGCAACAACGAAGAACAATCTGACACAAAATGCCGCACAAGACGTAAACTACGCAGTTTTATGGAATGTCAAGCATAAAAAAGAAACAAAAATCTGTTCATGTCTACTGCAACAAAAGGATTCACCATTTTAAGGTTTACCTAGTGGCAGAAGAATTACATTTGCCCAGATTCGTGGGTATGAGAAACTCGGATTCAGAATCGTAGACAGTCTTACTAGAGCACTCTCCTCGTTATCACCTACAAAGGATTTAAGTTTTAGTTAACAGAAAAATCATTTACCATCGTTGGTCGAATGGGTAGGTATATGACTATATATCCCGTGGTATTAAGTTAAATACTGTTAGGCGGGGCAGCCAGAACTGTTTTCAAATTACACCCAGGCGAATAGAGTTTCGGTTCTTGAGGTTCTATGTGTAAGTGCTGGGTAAAAGTGACTTAGAAAAGGTAACATTTCATACCTTCAGTGTAAGTTGCTGAATAAAACTTTTATCTTTCATTTTTCCCGCCGTCGATCTGCGCTGGAAGTTACTTGATAAATTTTTTTGAATTACTTACTGGTTGAGACTACAGAGCATAAGTAATCTTTGGGATTGTAGTGCTGTGGCCGTTCGGGTATTCCGAAATTAGTTGTTGGCGAGATACGCTTGCTCTTAAGGTCGAAAAAGATTCACATTCTGCTAAAGCGAATGTTTATTTTTCGACCATTCCCCACTGAATGCATTTACCAAAAATCACGTTGACCGTTAAAAAAAGGGTGTCCCAACTAGAACGCAAGATTTAAATTTGGCGCCATTCGAATTGTCGTTGTTTGACATTTGAACAATTATTATTGTTTGTTAGTAGAAGGTATAAAGTTTATAAAAATGGAGCGCTACACGAATGAACAACGCATTCTCATTGTGAAATTGTTTTGCCAAAATGGTGAAAGTTTTGCCGATTTTTGATTTTGCCGATAAAATCGTCTTTAGTGACGGGGTACATTTCCATCTTGATGGTTTCGTCAATAGGCAGATATTTCGCATTTGGGGCGAGGAATATCCTCGAGTATTTCACAAGAAACAAATGCATCCTCAACGTGTCACTGTGTGGTGTGGATTTTAGGCTGTAAATGAAAATGAGTCAGGTCAAGCGCAAACAGTCAATGGTATTCGGTATAAAATTTAAATCTTGCATTCTTGCTGGGACTTCGTTTATTTTGTGCGTACAGATGATGCCAATGGTTGGTTCAGACCCCGGAAGATTCACAACAACGGAGATGTAAGCTCCATCCAGCAAGCATTAAATTATTTCGTGTTTCTTTCGACATCATAGAAGTCTGCCGAGGGATTATTAAAAAAAATCCATTCCGTCTATTTTAGTCCCAAAGCGGCTTAATGAGTTTCTCTTAGCAATTAGTAGAATATGCCGCCTATTCGAAGGTCCGTATTGGAACGTGACTACCTGCATAATTTAGATACCAGAGTGGCGCGTGGAATAAGTGTACTCAGAACTTTTTTCCCCTTCCTACGTTTTCTTTCGATTGGAAAGAAAACGCTTTTATTGTTCCACCGCTTCAAAAGACTGAGGGTTCCGTGGCGGACGTTGCAGCGATGATTGACAACCTGTCAGGTCACAGTGCTTCGCTGCTATTTTATCAGGTGCGTCGACGCCGCTGCGCCAATAGATACTTTCTATTTGCCTGTCGAATTAATTAGTCTTAGATAAAATGAATGCCAATTGAAATTTCTTTTGGACCAAGGCATTTATCATACCTAATGGGCAAGAGGTTCTGTCGTGCGACATTGTTGAATAATGATCGCAGGCTGCGGAACTATTTCCATTTTGTTTATGTTCAAGAAAGGGGTTATGCAATGTCTATGCTGGTGTAACAAAGAAATGGCAAAAGAAAATAATCAGAAAACGATTATTTAGATCTGTCATCAGTTCAAAGTACACTTGGAAAAATTATTTGCTTACAACAAATAATTCAAAACTTTTGCCTTCTGTTTCACGTCACTTTGAACTCTCGTGACCCTTCCAATCGCAACTCCGTTTAAATCTAAAACATCTGAAGTTAAGTTAGTTACAGCGTCTTTGCTTTGCTTTATTAATATTAAATATGCATCTCATTTGCATAGCATCTCAATAACTTGAGCAAACTATCTTAAACAAACTGAACCAAAAAGAAAAAAAAATAATGAAACCAGTTTTTGTTTTGTTTACCGAATCAAAATCTTTTGAGAGTGAATTTGACGTTTTACAAGTAAACGTGTACCTGGGATATCTTGATTTGGTCGTTCTGTTTAATGGGTAAACCTGAAATATCGTTAAGGCTGAAATATTAAAATGTACACAGCTGTAGTTGTTAATTCGTTTTCGCGGAATTTCAGGCAGCCATGCAGAGTTGTAGTCTTCGGAAGGTCTGCAATAGCTTGCGCATGTTTGTGTGATTTATTGTCCCCATTTCCGCGTTTACTTCGTTTTTTGAATACTTCTTTGGTTCTCTTACGGAATTAAGTTTGTGTAAAATAAGTTAAAACTATTCTCTTTATGCATCCGAAAAATCAAGCCGTAATTCCACTGTTTGTTAACTGTTTCGTATTTATTCCGACAACAGATGAATAATATGTTCAAATTCAAACAAATAAGTGACACTTTGAATACGAAGGACAAGTTTTGTGACCAATGGAAATTAACTGGCAACTGACTGATGACAGATGACAGATGACAGATGACAGATGACAGATGACAGATGACTGATGACTGATGACTGATGACTGATGACTGATGACTGATGACTGATGACTGATGACTGATGACTGATGACTGATGACTGATGACTGATGACTGATGACTGATGACTGATGACTGATGACTGATGACTGATGACTGATGACTGATGACTGATGACTGATGACTGATGACTGATGACTGATGACTGATGACTGATGACTGATGACTGATGACTGATGACTGATGACTGATGACTGATGACTGATGACTGATGACTGATGACTGATGACTGATGACTGATGACTGATGACTGATGACTGATGACTGATGACTGATGACTGATGACTGATGACTGATGACTGATGACTGATGACTGATGACTGATGACTGATGACTGATGACTGATGACTGATGACTGATGACTGATGACTGATGACTGATGACTGATGACTGATGACTGATGACTGATGACTGATGACTGATGACTGATGACTGATGACTGATGACTGATGACTGATGACTGATGACTGATGACTGATGACTGACGACTGATGACTGATGACTGATGACTGATGACTGATGACTGATGACTGATGACTGATGACTGATGACTGATGACTGATGACTGATGACTGATGACTGATGACTGATGACTGATGACTGATGACTGATGACTGATGACTGACGACTGATGACTGATGACTGATGACTGATGACTGATGACTGATGACTGATGACTGATGACTGATGACTGATGACTGATGACTGATGACTGATGACTGATGACTGATGACTGACTCAAGACTAAAGAATAACGACTGACCACTCAACACTTACGATTAACGACTCAAGACTAACGCCTATTGACATTACTTTTAATTTTAAACTTTTTTTTCAGTGTATGATACTGCACGCTGCCTTAAGAATCTCAAGTGAATCGCGCTTATTTCGCTCCACCAGCAAAAATATACCATGTAATTTAAATTCATAGCAGCTCACACCAAAGCCCCCCGCCGCCCATTCCATGATTCATGAATCTTAAGCGTACACATACGAATACGGCAAACGGTGATTTGGGTCAAAAGTGTTAAACAAAGAATACGAACGCGACCATGCCATAGGAATGAGCCAAAACACCATCAGCTGCAGAAAGAAAGACTCTCTTCCAATTCACTGATGTAGGTGCCGTAACCCGAATTCTGTTCGCAGAACGACAACAAACCACGCATAGCCAACGACCAAGAAACCATTTCCCTTTCTTTCACCATTCATTGTGGGCGCGCTTGTATGCGTGCGCGGCTTGCCGCAGCGAGTCCAAGTGCCTCTAAGGGGCAAAACCAAGCACCGGCGTGGTCAGTTTTCTGATAGCAACAACCTGGCAGGTATCTGCGCAGATAGAATCGATTCGACCGGAAGAGCGGATAAGTTCGTGTTTCAGTGTGGTGTGCGTCCTCCGAATGGCATCGAAGTGTATTCTTGTGGCTACCATTGCGCTTTGTTCGCTGGCGCTTGCGAGCAGCGTTCCACAGGCACCGCTGCCCGTGGAGCAGGAGACCAAGCAGCTGTTTGGCGGCTTGCAAGGAAAAGAGACGAGCACATCCGACTTTATTCGGCTTGCAGTTATGCGGCTGATTTACGGCATCGCGTCTACAATGGGCCTGGAAGAGCGCCTTGCAGAGATGTTCAACGGCGCGTTTGTGCCGCCTGGTGAGGAGGACGGTGACTATGGATTAGAATTCGACGGCGTCGACGACATCGACGGCATTGATGGCATTTTCGAAGAGAGATGAAGAGCCGAAAACAACTCAAGGCGCCTTTCGTGATAGCTTTAGTCTGAAATCTGTAAAATCTGAAACTATTTATTTTATTTATTTTGTTAGAGTTTAAGAGTGCTGGGGCAGACAGGCCCAAATAAAAGTGTAAAGTGAAGATTTAGACTTAAAATCTGGCTTAGTTGAATGACGTCAATGGACGAGGGGAGTGGAACAAAGAAACAAAACTTTCTTTTCAGTGAAGTGTCATTGTCGAGAAGTTTTTCGTCGTAATTATCGACGAGGTGATAAAGAAATTTCGAGTGCGTCGTTTTCATTTTCACATTCCGCTTCGTTGTTTTTCTTTCTTCGGATTGGACCTAGTTCACTCAGACGGCATTGCTTCACCAGTGAGTCATTACGGAAGCGTGAATACCCGCTGAATGGCAGATCAGGTGTCATAATTGAATGTAATCAAGGGAAATCAGATGTTGTGGGAATTAGCTTTTGTCATCGATTGAGATTTATTCAATATCTATGTATGGGAGAGATAGGGCTTTGGTTTTATTAGATTCTTTTAAAGGGAACGTGTCAAGTAAACAGTGTCAGACAGACGAACTTTCAACACGTTGATTACTTACCCTGTACCTCTTCAAGCACTCAAATCAGATATAGAGGTTACTGCAACTACAACTATATGCACTATTAGTTTCTGTGGGTGACCAGCGATATGTCTTTCAACATTGAAAACCTTTCAATGGCATTAATGGCGTTAATGACGTTATTTTGTCAAAAAGAAGTTGGTTAAAGAAGTGGTGTCATATACGAGGCAAGACCAGCGCCATTGGGGAGACAACCTTTTGAGAAGTCTACTTAAAAGCCTGTTTATGCGGGTGACATTGATTGGTCAAAAAAAGCAATATTTGTTGACAGCAAAACAGAATTTCTATCTGTCCTCTAAAACGAAGTAAAATACACCCATCTGATGCAGATTGAAGGCAGTTTCGCTTAAAAAAAAAAGTCTAAGACAACGATGAAGTGCAGAGTTTATAATATATGCTTTTTCTACGCCTTCTACATCTAACACCGGTGAAGGAAAAGCTTTACTTGTCCATTTACCGCACCTTGCATAATGCATGCTCCTTGACAAGACTCGTGAAGAATGGCCGTATTCAAATGCGACTAACAGATGACTTCTAATAATAATAATTGTTGGCGCTACAGTCCAAAGGGGGACCAGGGCCTAGCTTGCTCATCAACTACTCGTGTTGTGCGCGCTACTGTTCTCTCACGAGTAGAAAGGACCTACAGTTTTTTGCCGACTCCGAACGGCGAAGTTTGAGAAGCTTTCCTAGACAGTTATTACTCTTTGAGTGTTGTCAGCAGCTCGAAAGAGGTGGTGCTGTGAAATATTAGAAAAATTGGTGTTGAGCTTGGAGTCGAACCTAGACCCTTCGGCGTGTGAGCGTCGCACTCTACCCACTACGCCACGGCGACCACTAGATGGCTAGATGACTTCTCGTCAAGCTTTATTAAAGGCACTCTTGTAGTAGGAGAAGTTCAATACAATCTGTTCGATGACCCTTTTGAGGGGTTGGGCCAAAAATCACACCGTAGATGGAGGAAAGAAACCCTTCAAGCGCAACGAAGCATTTTGTTTTTGTTTTTTTTTTTTTTTTGCACTGGCTTACTTTTAGTTGGTAACAGGGCAGTCTATGGAATATTGTATACCTCTTTCATAGGTTATAAGATGCGCGCATGATCAGGCACTAGACAGAGGTCATGGGTGCTGTAATAATCTCAACAAATTTTACAAGCAGGTTAGCTAAATGCTTTATCATAATTGTGCTAATCAATAGTATACCTAACTGTGGGCAATGCGGATAGACCTGAAGCGACTTTCTTCCTTGGCTTGAGGTTAGAAGGGGATGTTCATCCCCTTCTTACCGTGGCAGCCGTGGAGTTGGGGGTAGAATGCGACGCTCATATGCCGAAGGTGCCCGGCTTAACACCTAAAATTTTTCACGGCACCACCTCTTTCGAGTTGCTGACAACACTCAAAAATGAGTAATAAGAGGGGCGTTCAATATATTCCCGGTATCGATATGAAGGAAAAAGCGAATTCAATTTAAATTGTTTTTATTTTTCAATATAATTTCCCATAAGCTTTTTTAAGCCCTCAAAAAATAAATTTCTTCATTCTCTGCAAAATACCCATTTATTGCCGACTTCAGTTCTTCATCATTCGAAAATCTTTTTTCGCGAAGGCATTTTTCCAAATCCGGAAACAGGCAATAATCACTAGGGGTCATGTCTGGACTAAAGGTTAGGTGTTGGATTTCTTCGAAACCACAATCTGGGGTAGCAGCCTTTGAAACTCGCGCCGCGTGAACAGGAGCGTTGTCATGAAGAAGCAATGCACCCGCTGCAAGTTTACCCTGACTTTTCCTTTTAATTTCCTCCCACTAATTATGCAAATTGGAATCGTAGGATGTGGCGCTGTAGCTTTTCACCTTTTTTTTGTACTCAATGATCAAGATTCTCTTTGAGTCTCAAAAAACTGTGGCCATGAGCTTGCCGGCAGACGGAGTGACTTTGAACTTCCTCGGGGGGTCTGTTCCATTTTTATGCCACTGCATGGACTCTTGTTTGCTTTCAGGGTCATAGTGGTGAACCCATGTTTCGTCCACAGTATTAATTCGATCCATAACACCGTCCGCGTTCTCACTACACATCTCCAAAAGTTCTCTACAGCATGCGATTCTCATTTTTTTTCTGAGTCGCTGTGAGCATTCGTGGCACGCAACTTGCACTGACCTTTGAAAGGTTAAGATGGTCATCAAGATTGTTGGATTGATACCAGTTGAAAGCTTGGTAATCTCTGCCATCATTTTCACCTTCATTCGGACATCCTCAATAACAAGTTTTTTGACTTCTTTGATGATTTCTCCCGTACAAGCAGTAGCCAGGGCGCCGGAACGGATGTAGTCTTGAACTCACTTTACCACTCTTGCACAGTTGATAATGAAGGCGCGGAACCCTGGTAAGCAGCCATGAATTCATGAATAGTTTTTTGACTTTTTCCTTGCTTAGTGAGAAATTTAATTACAACGCGATGCTCAACTTTCACCATCATCGTTTCAGTTGCTATTATGATTCTGTTTAGCTACAGATAAAACGCGAATTGATAATCACATTTATATGAAATTTTACATAAATGCACTAAAATATGGCATTACTTGAAAAATAAGTCAATTTATATATATAACCACAGCTTCACTCCGAAACCGAGAATATATTGAAGATCCCTCGTAAGTGTCTAAAAAAAGCTTCTCAAAAATATTGCCTTTCGGAGTCGCCAAAAATCTGTAGGCCCCTTCAACTCGTGAGAGAACAGAACGGGTACTTGATCAGCAAGCCCCTAACCCCCTCTGTGAACTGTCGCGCACAGAAAAATAAGTTTCACAAGCAAGTTAGCCAAATGCTTTGTCGCTATTGTACTTTGTTGTCACTTCCCAACTGCGGGGGATCCGGGTAAGTCCGAGGCGATTTACTTCATCTGTTCTCTGCTAACTTAAAGTTAAAAAGCGATGTACATCCTTTCGCCAGGTTAAAATTTTGCAAAGATTTTCATGTTCTTTGGTACACTGCCTTCTTCAAGTGGGCACTGGATAGTTTATTAACAGTCAGCTTTTTCTCATTGAGCGGAGATGCCTCTTTTGTTGCCAGTAAAGAAGTTCCCAGTAAAAAACAGCCACGTTATATGCTCTATGGATTGTTTTAACCCCATTTTCGTCCTTCTGTGCTTCCTTTTTGACATCAAATCTAAGTTTAATTCGTCTGACAAACTTATTTTTATCTTCGTATTTTAACAAACGCAGCCAGCCACAGAAGAAAATAGAGGCAATAGTGGAAGCACTTAAATTCATGTGCCTCAATTTCACTGGTGGACAGAACAAATTCCATTGACGCAAAAGTCCAGAGAAGAACTGGGTCTCAACCAACAAGCCTCTTTAGTCAGCACGATCTTTTGCCAGTTAACACGATCTTTTGCCATCATACATAAGTCGTGCAGTCTACCCAACCAGCGTCCACTTGTTGTGCAAACTATTCTTTCTTCATTGATAGGCTGTTTGTAAGTACTTTTGTAAGTACAACGTTTGTCAAGTTCAAGTGGGGATATAATTTTTTTCTCAAAATTTTCGACTTTAGGAACGATTTAGCAGATCAATTTAGGCGCTGTTATCGTATATTAAAATCAAATTGCATATTAATAGGCGTATGAGAGAAGCCATAAATCGAATTTAGTTGCGTAAGGTAGCGGTCGCTTCCCCACAGAGGCCTAGTTCAAGTTGCCGTACTGTCTTATGGTGATGGACAGCGCAATGATTAGGATTTAGCCTTCGTTGGAAAACATAATTTTGTGTTATAAATTGCGTAAAATATTTTAAAGTCTTTCTTATGAACCATTTTTTTAAGAATGAACACTGATTTGAATCCGACTTTGCAGATGTCAGATTTGGATAGAGCGTGATGAATGGGTCCCGAAGTGTCGTAGATAATGTCTTTATTGCAGTAAAGCGATACAGAGTCCAGGATAAATCCGTTCACCTAACAAGGAGCGTAGCCCATCTATATGGCCGGTGCTTCAAGATGCAAGCTAAGTCCCTGCTGAGCCAGAAAAGTTCGTAGAACCCATAACCCGTGTGGTTCTTGAAGAAGCTAGACCCTAGGTCCTTTGAAAACTGTTGCGCCAATGATGAACTTTAAAGCTTACAGTGGAGCATGATATGTTAACGGTGGAATGAAAATTTGGTTGTATCATCACAAATAAAATAATAGCCACTATACAGTTTGTCCCGAAAATAAGTATACACCAAATTCTTTAAGCCATTTGGTTCTAAACTTAATAGGATTTATTGAGCGTAACATTCTTTCAATTTTTTAACTTATTGTAACATACTCGAATTCATTAAAAGAAACAAAAAAAACAATTATTCAACAATAAAATTCCTTCCATGAAACAATTAGATGAACTAAAAAGTAGGCGAAAACTATGTTTATCCCAAAAGTAAACATGCACTTCAGATTTCCATAGCATTTAATATATTTTAAAGCCATTTATTTCCTATTAATACTTTGTGGCATATTCCTTGATAACGGCTTCAAGTGAATTGAATGTGCCAAATTTTGTCTATCGCTTGCATCGATCTTGGACAGTATGACTAAAGACTGTCTTAAAACTGTCCTTAATTATAATGTCTCGTCTTCCTTTTTATCGCTCTAAATGTTCCCACTAGTGTTCCAAAATGTTTTTATCTAATAATCAATAAAACCAGAGTTGCAAACACTAAATGCTGCCATGCACGCCTATGCGATCACATTTCCTTCGACATGTTTGACAGTTTCTGCTGTACTCCGGTATTTTCTTTTCTCCATACTTTTCCTATAGCATCAAAAAAGAAGATATTACCTTATTCCAAGAATTATTTTCATGATTTTCTTAATTTCTTGGGAAATGGTGTCTTTTTTGGTGATTGACTTTGCTGATAAATAGTTTTTCTCTTATATTCCTTCAAACAAACAAAGCATCATAAAGTACGAGGGTCGCCTTTTATATTTCGGAATAAGAGAGCAAAAACAAATATTAATTATCGAAAATAGCTTTATTACTTTTCAAAATATTCCCCATTAAGATCTATACACTTTTGCATGGGTTTGAACCAATTGTCGAAGCACTTTTGCCACTCTGATTGAGGAATCTCCAAATCATGCATTCTGAACTTATCAACCGCTTCTTCAGGTATCGAAAAACGTTGACCTCTCATTTTATTTTTTACGTACGGGAATTTAAAGAAGTCATTCGGTGCCATGTCAGGACTACACGGCGGATGACACATCAAATCGATGTTTTGAGTGCTCAAAAATGCAGTTGTTTGAGCCGATGTGTGAGAGTTCGCGTTGTCCTGGTCAAGAGTGATCCGTTTTCGGCGGTTGGTTTTCCTGATTTCTTTGAAGACAACTGGCAAACAAATGGTTGTGTACGAATACCACTCAGAGTTGACTGTTCTGCGTTGTTCTAGTGATACAGTTGTGACATGTCCAATTTTTCCAAAGAAACAGGCGACCATTTGTTTGGAAGTGCTTCGTGCGCGAGCAACTTTTGTTGGATTTGGCTGAATTTCAAAAACCCACACAGTCGACTGCTGCTTACTTTAGAGCTCATACATTGAGTCCAAGATTCATCACCTGTCACGATGTCATATACGTGTTTCGAAGCACCGCGATCGTATTTTTGGAGCATTTCTTTCGACCAATCGACACGATCCTTTTTTGAGCGATTGACATTATGATTGCAAATTAAGTATGTAATGGCAAGGTGTCTGTGTGTTGAACGGAAGCTGTTTCAGGCTGCTCTTCAGCAATGTAGTTGAATGTGTGGGATCCCATGCGAACAAATTTTTGTTGACGGTCAAATGTTCATACAGTATTGAATGTATGCTGGTCCCACTAATGCCTAAGGTTGTCTCAATATCACTACAGGTCACATGACGATCTTGCAATATCAGTTGGCACACAGCATCAATGATTTCCGGAACAACAACTGATTTTGGACGACCTTCACGAAATTCGTCTTGCAGTAAACTACGACCTCGGTTGAATTCACCATACCATCGATAAACACTATTCCTTGATGGAGCTTCATCGCAAAAAATTGAATTAAGTTCATCGATGCATTGTTGTTGAGTTAATCCACGTCGAAAATTGAAAAAAATTATCGCACGAAAATTTTCAGGATTTAATTCCATTTTTTGGGCGAGATGAATCTTTTAAGTTACTGTAAACAACACAAATAGCGCTCGTATGTCAAAACGTTCTGAGTGTGTATAACCTCAAAAATGTCAAACTTTACGATAGAGCTGACAGTGTCCAAATTTCAGCACTAATATTGCCCAATCCCGAAATATAAAAGGCAATTTTCATATTCTGCGGGTGGTATAAGGGTGACATGTTTTACTAGTTTCACTAAGCACCTCTTCCGACCACTTTACTTTTTGGTTTTCTTGTTCCGTGAATTTTCTGGCCGGTCTAATCGGACATCATGTTTCCTTCCTACCGTTATTTGTATATATTTGCATTAACTTGTGTGGTGCTTCTATTGAGTTTTATAACTATTGTTCTTATTGATTCATTTGCTGAAAAGTGCCCAACAATCAAATTTCTCAAAGAGAAGAATGTCCCTTTCCTCGAGGCGCTTTTTTCACATTAAAATTAATTATTATAATGTTATCATTTATGTTTTCTTCATCCATCAGATCATCGACTTCGGGTGGTATGTAACAACCAAATATTTGAATAAAAAACTGACGTAGACAAGAAAGCTGTCAGTCATAACTTTTTTTTCAGAGTCTACTAAAATTTCAGCGATTGTCCCAATGTTGCGTTTTCGCAACGTAACTAAACCAAGACTATTAAAAGTACTTATGGAGAGTAAATGTATATATATTTTTTTAAATTACTGCCATTAGCAGAATATTTTTTATGAAATATCGTTAGATTTATAAATAAAATGGAAAAATATAAGAATTTAGAGAATTTATAAACTATGTTAGGTTTTCCTTGGATTTTTGTTAACTTTAATATAAACTCCAAATGGTATGACTTCTATAAAAAAAAATCTGATATGCAGAACCAGATGTTCGTAAATGTAATATACTTAAAAGTAGCTCAGAAATGTCGACTTCTTAGTGAGAAATTTTTTTTTAAATGTTGTGTTAACGCAACAAATGGGTTAAGCAATATCTTATCTCTCTCTACAGAACTGGAACTTCAACACTCAATACAAATTTAATTCCAAAATATAAAATCTCCAAGCGACTACTTTATTGCAAAAAGTCACATTTTTGCAAAGATGTAGAAATATTACGAGGAGATTCCATTTTGTTTGCATTATTTGTAAATTTAATGAAGTGTATACTTACTTTTGGTACTAACTGTATATATTGTTAAAGTAACCTCTCTTACAAAATATGCAAGCGTATATCTTTTTTTTTATTAAAAACAAAAAATAATCAAATAAAAATATATTCAATGAATCTGACAAATAGCTTCGACTTCCCGAAAATGCAATATGCGACAGTTGGGCCCTCCAAATAATTTTGAAGTTAATTTTTACCAAAAACATGAGTTTTATATAAATACAGAACAAAGATAATTCATTCGTGGTCTCTAGGCACAAGTTAAGAGCGAAATGTCAACATAAATCACATGAAGACAACTGCTCACATTCCGTTTTGTTGATGAGTTGGTGTTGTATTTGCGCTGATAGATCGCCGTTAGTTTTGTTGGCTTGGATTCTGACGAAACGCCGTGTATGATTCAAACAACAACCCTGTCCAGCCCCAAATTACACAGCACTGAAATTAACTTAAGTCTGCCGAATTCTGAACGTCCAGTACGCCAAACCGCCAAGAGTGTGGCCTCGAGAAGAATTAATAAATAAAGTGCGACTATCATATGCGCGATGTGAATATTCAATTGTTGCGAATGAATGACAAGCAAAAGAGAACCAAGGTTGTTACTATTTAAAACCTTTATAATTTTTGTGTGTCTGTAAGATTGTGATAATTACCTCGCTTAGAAGCTCAGGGTTTGATTTAAATAATTTTTGTCCATCTATTTACTCCGTCGTTCAAATATTTCCTAAAGGATGTTGGCATACAGAATAAGGATATCAGAAGTAAAAAATATAAAATTAACTTTGTTTCGTAAATTTACGAGTACTTTCTGTTGCAAATACATACAGCTTAGTGTAAAGCTGCAGATTTATTACATCCCAATTCAATACCTTTGGAACCCACTATCTACAGCCATCACAGGCTGTCTGATTGCTTGGCAAAACCTGTTTTGAGCTCAGCGCTTACCACGACCATTTCATGCATTGTACTGCAGCTGTAATTGAGCTTGAGCTACACGCTTCAGTGATCAGAAGCTGTTTATCGGCTCATACAGCCGAGATTCCGACTTGTGCTCTTATATTATTCCATGTTTCTACGATGTTTTGTTTTGTTTGTTTTTTTTTTCTTTCTCTCTTAACCATTAATTTCGTTTTTGTTTTGTTTTCATTTAGCTTGGAACGCAATCAACAATTCAAAGCCTGTAATGGAGAATCAAACTTTAAGGTGGATGATCTTAAAGTTTAGTTCGACGAGAAATGTTCAAAAAACTATTCGATTTGATTTGTAGGACATTTGTAGACTTCGTGATCGCTCAATCAGTTATGGAACACAAATGTCAGTCACTTCCGCACATATTGGTTTCACTCCATATGGACTTTTATAAACTACATTTTATTTATCGTACTTGCACTCCGCCTCACTATAAGACCTTTCTCTGATCGTCTTGGTTTGTACCTTTGTCACTCAAGAGGGTCCATTGCAATTTTTCTTCTTGTCATCGTCTACATGGTACCATTTGACATCTGTCAATTGTCATTAGTTGAATGTTTATAATTTATTATAATAGGTATGTTCCCGGTGATCGCCGTGGCGTAGTGGGTAGAGTGTGCCGCTCACACGCCGAAGAGTCTAGGTTTGACTCCCAGCTCACCACCAATTTTTCGAATTTTTCACGGCACCACCTCTTTCGAGCTGCTGACAACACTCAAAGAGTAAAAATTGTCTAAGAAAGCTGCTCAAATTTCGCCGTTCGGAGTCGGGAAAAAACTGTAAATCCATTCTACTCGTGAGAGAACAGTAGCGCGCACAACACGAGTAGTTGAAGAACAAGCTAAGCCCTGGTCCCCCTTTGGATTGTGGCGCCAACAATTATTATTAGGTATGTTCCCGTAATCGAAATAAACAACACCAAACAGTGCAAAACAAAACAAACTTTTCCCGTATACCAAAAATGCCAATAATAACCAGCGTCGCTTTCTTTCTTTCTAGAAAAAAGCTTTGCAATTGCGCATAGATTCATATTACACCTTAGCCCTTCCACGTTATCCTGTCATCTTAAAAAACTGACGTGTATGCGGAATAAGAGCACTTTATATTCACAAGAAATAATACTGAGAGGCCAAATCAAATTGACAGTCAAAAGACAGTAAAAAGGCAAAAATCACCTAAATATCCAAAAGCCATACAAACGCAAGCCAACAACTTTCAAAAGCCAACTAATGCTAAGGGAAACGAAAAACTTGGTTTTTGGCTAATTCTGAAGTGTCACCTAAACTCGTCAGACCCAAAGTTCAAATATTCAGCGAAATGGCACTTTAACATACATATTTGTTTTCTAAAAACTCTACCTCAGAATCTTCATAAAGTAAATCCATGAAGTATGTCTCCGGCATCCCCTCTCCGAACTACCACGCAACAGTCTCACTATCATTTCTTCGTACTAGGTGCTCAGTCTCAGCCAAATACTTCGTAAGTTCGGACGGAATTCGAGGTGAAACCAAAAGCAACAACACAGGTAAACACTGCGTAAAAACGAAAGCTTTCGATCTACCGCGCGGCTACAGTCTCAGC
This sequence comes from Eristalinus aeneus, assembly GCA_955652365.1. NCBI lineage: Eukaryota > Metazoa > Arthropoda > Insecta > Diptera > Syrphidae > Eristalinus > Eristalinus aeneus. The sequence continues at coordinate 27,704,687 of OY019131.1, read as the reverse complement.
CCGTACAGGGTGCGCGCTGTTAAGAAAACATTCAAATCAATTTATTCTTAGACTAAGAAGAACAGAGAATAGTGGTGTCAAAGTCTCCTCCAGATTTAAAGTGTGTCTAGCATTCGACCGCTGTCTAGCGTGAGGAAGACAACGTTTTAAAGAGTGCTCCCGCATCATGATGAAGCAAGTGGTCATTGGCCTACTTTTGGCCTTATGCCTAATAAACACCTGTAAGTCTGCTAGGGCCTGCGCACGACGAGAATTTTTTATCGTTTTCTCTTCACAGGTTCGGCCATCAAGTGCTACTCATGTATGTCTACACTGGACCCGCGCTGCTCCGACAAAGTGGAGGACCCGACGCAGCTGAAGCAGGTGGACTGTGACATCGCGCCACGCACCACATCTCAGACCGTAATGCCTGTGACCAAATGCAATAAGCTCATCACCGAGGGTGAGTACAATTCCCACGCCCACCGATCCGTGGTTGACGCAATAGAAGAGTTTCACGGTGATGTCATTTTCCATTTTCCTCTTTTCGAATGCGAGCACTACCTACCACTCATCTGGTTTGCGTGTGCGCCTACGATCGATTGAAAAATCAAACAAAGTTTTGTTTGGCTTTTCGTGTGCTCATGATGTTTGTTCGCGACGCAATTCAAACCGGTTGCGGGGCGAAGCTGTTGTTTGACATCACTTGACCTCTGGGGAACGATCACTCCTCATTTAACGGTCTAATTAACCGCTTTTATTGTTTTCAGATCGCGCTGGACAAATAGTGTCCCGCGGATGTCACTTCGAAGAGTACGGAGACGACACCACCAAGTGCACCTCCACACACAGCCTAAGGGTGATAGAGTGTAACATCTGTAAAAGCGATTTGTGTAACTCCGCATCCGGTTACACCGCTATGGGAGTGTTTGCTATACTCGGCGTTGTTGTTGGTGTTTTAAATCTTTAATCGTGCTGCTGGGGTTGTTAATTAAGTTGGTATTTTATTTGTTATTCATTTTTAATGTTTCTCTGAGGCTCACGTGGCCCGGAGGCTTTCGGATCATGTGTTAAAAGTTATTGTAAATATTCAAAATCTGTCGTCTATCTGAAGTATTAGCCTACAATAAAATTGTTAAGTTATAAATAAATTATGCAATGTTTATTTGGTTTTTATTAGTAATCGGTAGATGGGGGCGTCGCGGACGTCATCAGTGTCATACATGTATTTTTGGAAGCGAGGATAAAATAGCGAGTGTGTCTGTTCTGCTTTTTGATCTTACTATGAACTAGTTCACAGCGGGTGCAATGAGGTTCTCGTATATTTCACTCGTTTGAACATCTGCTCAAAATGAAAGGTAGGGAAGGTTATTTAGACGATTTGTCACTGTTTGCCCGCTGGCGTAGTCACTAGTGAGTCTGAAAATAATTTATTACAAATAATTCTGTTGCGAAGTGTGCACATTAAATAGTTTTGCACGGGATTTCTGCTTAACGTGAACATAATTTCTGTCAAACTATTTCAAAGAGTTGGCGGTGAAGGTATATGCAAGGAGATAATAAGAGCGTGCACTCTGCCTACAAAGTACGAACAAATTTTGTTGTATCTCACAGATTTTTGTGGCCGCCGTGGCGTAGTGGGTAGAGTGCGACGCTCACACGCCAAAGGGTCTAAGTTCAATTCCCAGCTCAGCACCAATTTTTCGAATTTTATACGGCACCACCTCACACTCAAAGAGTAATAACTGTCTAAGAAAGCTTTTCAAATTTCGCCGTTCGGAGTCGGCAAAAAACTGTAGATCTCTTCTACTCGTGAGAGAACAGTCGCGCGCACAACACGAGTAGTTGATGAGCAAGCTAGGCCCTGGTCCCCCTTTGGACTATAGCGCCAACAATTATTATTATTATCTCACAGATTTCTTACTTTCAATATTTTATACCTAAGAGGCAATAAAAGAAATCAAAATCAAACAAATTAAAACCTGATTTTATAATTAACACAAACTCCACGACGAATGTGAGATATTCTGGGTGAACAGTACACTTGTCCCTTCGTCGGTGACACAGACACATATTTTTATCTCCTATCGCGGTAGACTTACTACCAAGTAAGTTACCGGAAAGTGCGCCGTTAACGTAGCAATTTATCAAGAAGCTTGTAAAATTCACGCACACATATCTTTTGCAACTGAAATTTTTATATTTTTCTAAGCCTTTCTCATGCTGCTTACTGATTCTTATGGACAATGCGCAACCAGGATCTAGTGTCATTCATCTTTCCGTCTTTCAAACACAGTGGATTCCTTAAGAAATGTTTTTCATGTAAATAAATCTGCAACATCGACGCTTAAGGTTTCTTTCGACAGGCGCGGTAAAGGACGCCGTGCCTATGACCTAAATACGTATATTAGTGGCAAGTAGTCTTGGCCGCCGTGGCTTAGTGGGTAGAGTGCGACGCTCACACGCCGAAGGTCTAGATTCGATTGCCGGCTCAACACCTCGAATTTTTTGAGTAGTTGATGAGGAAACTAGGCCCTGGTCCCCCTGTGAACTGTCGCGCCATACAAGCACACCTAACCTAACCTTTCGTTTGCGCGCTTGCTTCGTATACGGTTTGAGTTGGTTTCCTTAAACAACACTTACTCGAACACTAAATCTCAACCATGACTAATAATTTCGAAATTAATGCACAATGCTGAAGTCACAAGATGCATTAATTGCATAGATCGGTAATTCCCATCAGTCTGCACAGCTTTGTTGAACTTTTATTGTCTTGGCTTGTTTCTGTTTCAGATACCAAATACCAAGCTGTGACAAGCTAAACATTTATTTACCTCAAATTCCCCTCCCGATTTGATAATTGTATACCTGTGTACACAATGTGCACCGCTTTTCACGAGCTTCGAGATTCAGGGAGCATCGGAGAAAATTTAAACTCTTTTCAGTGTTTGGTTGGCTGGGTTTTTCCCATTTATTAAGTTCTTTTATAATCCCCGTATATAAAGGAACTTTGTCATCACCACGCTCTCGCTTATCGGTTAAATTATTTACTGCTTGACTTTTCTGGCGCTCTTTGATAACATGCAAAATTGTTTCTTTTCTACGACGCTCAGTATCAAACCGGTAGTTGTTCAATGTTGAAAACGTTTCTGTCAGTTAATAATTTTTTGCAAGAGCTTCAGAAGCGGTTTCTGATTGTATTTACAGATCTCTTTTGATCAATATGTTGGCATCAATAATTGCAGTAATATTCCTCACGGGAGTCTGTTCTGGGCAAGGAATATTCGGAGAGCTGACGGGCCGAAGGTCATACCAGGACTGTGGCACACAAAACCGTTGCGTTTACACGTATTTATGTGATTATTATAAAGCACAAGGACCATACCCAAACAAACAAGCATTCAAGAATTGTGAAAACGGCAAGGTGTGCTGTCCTATTGGCACTTTAATAAGTGATTCATCCACATCGCAGATTGACAGCACATCTGCGTCACACCGGGAAAATCCTGCTGGGTTTAAGTGTGGGCTTCGTAATCCTGACGGCTTAAGGGATGTGTTTACTGCAAATATCACCGCTTCTAAATCAAATGAAGCTGAATATGGAGAGTTCCCTTGGATCATAGCAATCTTACAGAAGTCCCTTGTTTCGTATTATATGGAATTAAGGTTTCATTGTGGCGGCTCGCTTATTCATCCCCGAGTTGTTCTTACGGCCGCTCACTACATGGAAAATAAAATGGCAGAAAATTTTGAAGCTCGCGCTGGAGAATGGGAGCCACATTCAACCGCAGAACCCTTAGAACACCAGGGAAGAAGTGTGAAAGAAATAATAATTCATGAAAGGTTTAAAGCACACAATTTCGTCTACGATGGCGCTATTCTGATCCTAGAGTCCCCGTTTGTTATTTCTAGACATATTTATCCGATCTGCCTTCCCAATGCCGAAATTCTTCCTAACAAATTGAACTGTTTTGTTGCCGGCTGGGGCGTATGGGAATTTGAAACCAACCTACGCCCGCAGATATTGAAAAAATTTGAGTTACAGGTACATTCCGTGGACAAATGTAGCAGTATGTTAAGAACTGTTTTGGGGCCGTACTACCAAATGCACAGCAGCTTTATCTGCGCAGGTGGCGAGAAAGACAAGGATGCCTGCACGGGAGATGGGGGTTCAGCGTTGATGTGTCCGTTCCCAAACAATGAGAAGTACTTCTACCAAGCGGGTATTGTGTCCTGGGGAATAGGATGCGGCAAACAAGGAGTGCCAGGATTGTACGCCAATGTTTTGAGACTAAGATTGTGGATAGATAAAGTGTTGACTGAAAAGAATCTCGTTGAATAAAATGTAATTTTTTTTAAAGATTGCTTGGATTCTGTTTATATCGATCCCGAAAAAAGAAGATTAAGAAGTTTGTCATGCAAGCCGTCCTTTCTGTATATCGGTAAACCGCGAAGCCTTGAGACGCGAAAATGGTACATGTGCTTTGGGTGGTGTAAAAATTAAAATGTGACGTGTTTTATAAAGACATCTAGAAGTTCGGCTTTTCTATAAAAAATTGTAACTTTTAAATTTTTATTTATGCCTCTGATTTGAAATGAACAAACATGTCCTCACACACTCTATCCCTAACGCTGGAGTCTTCCTTTTCTTGACATGGGACCTGTTTCCTTTCTTCAAATTCTATTTCTTCGTCATCACTGTCAAAGTCAAAGTCGTCGTTACTGAGATTGTGCAATACTACACATGCTCGTACAAAACTACAAACTTTTCCAATCGTCCGCAGCTTGCAATGCTTCAGTTGCCGAAATCGACGTGTAAGCAAGACAAACGCTTGCTTTATGGGCAATCTTGCAATATTTAGATTCTTATTGAATAACTTGTTCCGTGTGGACAGGTACCTATTGTCGCGGTACGGTGTTAACATAAAACGAGAACATGTGTATCCTGCGCCGCCTAGTAGAAATCCATTTTGACATAAATTCTCCAGGTCACCGTGTATTTCAGAACGCTTAAACACTTTGTTATTCGGTATGGTTCCTGGACTACCCACTGAGATGTCTGTGAATTTCATTCTTTCATCACATATTCCCTGAAGACACAAACTTGAAGAATTTGTCTTCTTGTCAAGGTAGATTTGTTTTCGCTGCCTTGGCGGGTCAATCCGAATTCGAATGCAGTCTATTATGCCTGAAGATGTGACAGATATTCGTCAACAATGTGAATGATAAAACGTGAAAATGTGTACCTACAGCACCGTGAATTCCTGTTTTCTCCTTGATACTGCAATCTATTCTCTTCTGTTCCTCTTCAGTGGGCCATCGGACCACATCGGCAAAGAGACTGTTCAGAAATTGCAGCACTCTGTCTATCGCCCGATACAACGACCCCAAAGGAAGCTTAAACTGTTTGCAAATGTCTCGGTTGGTGCAATTTTCTCGCCCAGCAAACCAAAGAAAAAGTGCCAGTTGAACGTCTGCCGAGTAAATTCTGCTGGTATGCAATTTATTATAATCCTTTGATTGGAAGAACCTTTGCGCGAGATCCTTGTAAAGATCTCTGCTTATTCGAAAGTGTTTGATGAATTCCTTGTCAGTGTAATTCGGAATTTGCGCTTTAAAGTAATCGTCTTTCTGATTATCTTGAGAAACACAGGATAACACGGCGGTCATGATGGATTCCATATCGCTCGAGTCTGATGTATCACTGCACAAGCTATGTTCACTCTCACTATCTTCAAGTTCGTCAAGGAGGAGTTTTATAAGTATATTTTTGTCCATGATTGAAAAGCAGAAGTTAGCCGCTCAGAACTAGACACAAACGAAACTGCCAAAATGTTTACTAAGCAAAAGGAATTATAAATATGTGTTACCTTTGGGCTGCTTGTGGCCAGACCAATCAACTCCAACAAGAACAGCGTTTTTGTGCGTTAGATTTTGTCCGATTAATAGATAAACAAAAAAATAAACGATACAAAACAATGTAAACCAACGAAAGTATGTTCCCGTCAAATGCGCGCTCTTTCGAGAGAGTTGTTCGCTTCCTGTCAAGTCAATTGACGTCTGTTTTTCAATTTGTTTGGTTTGACATAAATTCAGGAACAGACTGTGCTTCATTTGGTTTGTTTATTTCGGGTACAAAAACAGGCTTATATATAACACAATTCTGTTCCAAGTTGACCTGACACAAATTTTATTTTCGTTCATCTGCACATTGAACAGAGCCAGAAAAGGGTCGTGTTCAGATCTAAAGCAGGATTTTTCTGGCGGAATTTTTTGAGAACTTAACAGATACATGCAATTTTGACAGTTTACGAGAGAAGAAATTTGTACGGTAAGTTCGAAATTAAACTTAAAGTAAATTAAATAAATAAAACTGTTAATCAAGTTCAATATTTTCGACTGACACCAGAGCGTCTCTAGTAACGGGGTAACTATGTAATAAAATTCCTGCCATATAATTTTAGGCTTTATTTTGATTATGAAAAATGGATTAAAAAATGTAAGCAGACCATTCGGGAAATGTGTGCCAACAGTAAATGCATATATTCAGATGTAATTATTATAAATTAAGTACATGTGAGTGAAGCTAAACGTTTTGTTTTCAATGAACAGTGCATCAGCTATATCGTCAGTATTAGTGGATATTACTGGAGTTCTACATCTTTCGTGTTGGCCTTCATAGACTTGAGCAGTAATAATAAAAAAAATTTTTTTTTTTCATACCTTAAAAGAATGCACATGAGCAAAACACTGCCTCTAGTCTAACACTCAGAACTTGACAGAGTTTGAACTTTGCCAAGATGGAAGAACTATCTAAAGTAGCATTTGTTTGCAATTCTTTTCTCCACTTATAGAGAAAATATATAAGTGAAACATTGGAAGTGCAATTTCAATTTCCTGCTTCAATTGCAGTTAATGCCCTAAAAAGGGGCATGTTCCGGCGCGCTTGTTTAGAACCCGAACCAACGATGCAGCAAAGGTTATGTTCGAGACCCATTCTGATGGGGATTTCATTATCGATTGCGAACCCGCCTGAAGAAATACAAATTAAAGCCCTAAATAAAAAGCTGAATTTATAAGGGTTGCAGCAAATGTCGAAAGAATTAGATACAAGTCATTTTAAATTTCTAAGGAAAATTTATGTAACATATAGCAGAGTTAGTAAATGAAGGCGAATTTCTTTCGCTAAAGTATTTGATCACTTGACTAAACTCCTCAAATGATTCATCAATGATCAAAAGGCCGACCGCGACGCGTCCGCCCTGAAAATAAAGAAAAAAACTGAAAAGAAAGGAGCAGAATCCTGCCTAGCCTCAGGACACCTGTTCGGGTCCTGAGGGGTCCTCTACCTATCCTCAGAAGCAACTGTTTGCTGCCTCGAGGGGGTTATGAGACAAAGCGTTTTCCGAAAAAGATGAATATTTGGACATGCATGCCCGATCATGAAAGGAAGTAAAAATGAAAAAATAATAATACTGATGAATGGACTTACAGGCTTTCTCCCGTCAAGCACCGAAGTGCCTCTTAATCTAGGTTGCACACATTCACTGACACGCCTGACTCCGGAGGCAGAATCTCAAGCTGGATGCTGGATGCTGGATGAGACTTGGCATGAATAGTTTAAATTGGATGCGCTGTCCCTAACAATGCCTAACCTAAGGAAAAAAAAACTACATAAAAGGAAAGCAAACATCTGCGAGAAACGACGAGCGTTTTCGAACTGCCATTAAATAAATTAATAGTTTTGGAAGACGGTCGCACTCACAGGAATGTGAGTTCTCTTCTTACTACATATTCACGAAACTGCGAGTGCTTTCGAACTCCCATGAATAAAACTTTCGTCCCGAAAGCACTTCACGCTAACTAAGCAAAAGCGAACTAGATGACCGTTCTTCTTAAGTCAAAGATCTGATCATCAGTTCGCTGTCTACTTATAGCCTGTTTGCGTCTATGAGCAATTTCGGTGAATGTAACCCCGAACTGAACTGAAGGCTTGGACAAACTTTAAGTACAGAACTTCCCAATACTATAAACGAACAGGATGCTGTCTATCTTAATGCGATGCAAACCATCCGTTCGTTGTCTACTCTACTTAAAAGAAAGCACCCTGCAACCCTGGCTTGTCAAGCTTGATGAGGACGCTTTCCCACAACTACAAACGAACAGGATGTTGACATTCACAATGTGAAGCATTCATCCCGTCGTTGTCTACTCTACATCTCAGAGAGCCCTGCAACCCTGGCTAGTCAAGCTTGATGAGAGGCTTCCCGACAACTACAAACGAACAGGATGTTGTCTATCATAATGCGATGCATATCATCCGTTCGTTTTCTAACCTACTTCTAAGAGGAAAGCGCTCTTCAACCCTGGCTTGACTAGCTTGATGAGGGGCTCTCTGATTACTAAGAATGAACAGGATGTTGACAATCACAATTCATCCCGCCATTGTCTACTGTACATCTAAGAGCAAAGCGCCATGCAACCCTGGCTTGTCAAGCTTGATGAGGGGCCTTCCGACAACTACTAACATTGGAAGTGTCCTACAGTATGCCCAGCCCCATTCAGTAACTTCAGTGTTACTACACACGAGGAGCTCAATACGTCAACAAGCTAAAACTAAATTAATGCCAGACTACAAAAGAAGTACAGAAATTAGTACTTAGTAAAATATTGGAAGCGACTCGCCCGCTGATTGTGGGAATTGATGTATTGTTTGAAATTTCTATACCGAAATGAACTGAACCAACCCGCCTGTAATCCAAAAGGTCTAAACGATTCGAGGGTAAACCCTTCACATAAGATATGCAAAAACAGTCAAACTGTTTGTGTTATCTAAACCGAAAAAAAATACTGTGAGTAGCTCCATCTCATTCACAATTCTGAGACACCTCTGCGAGTGTTACTTTAACCAAAGAATCGAAAGCGCAAGCAAACTGGAGGAGAGGACCTTCAACTACTACAACCGGACAGGATGTTGTCTATCTTAACCTGATGCATATCATCCGTCCGCCGTCTACTCTACTTAAAGAGGAAAGCGCTCTGCAACCCCGGCTGGACAGGCTTGATGAGAGGTTTTTCAACTACCATGAGCGAAAACACCGCTCCAAAAAGCAAAGCCCTTCAACCCTGGCTTGACAAGCTTGATGAAAGAACTTCCAACTATTGTAAGTGAACAAAGCGCTTACAATTGTTAAAAAAGCCTTACAATTCCGGCTTGTCTGGCTTGATGAGAGCCCTTGCAGCTACTGTAAGCACAAATCACTTCTAAGAGAAAAGCCTTTCAACCCTGGCCTGTCCTGCTTGATGAGAGACCTTCCAAACGAACAAAGTGCTTCTTAAAGGAAAAACTTTCAACCCTGGCTTGTCAAGCTTGATGAAAAGTCTTCCAACTTCTACACATGCGTTCAAAACGCTTCTAAAAAGACAGCCTTCCAACCCTGACTTTACAAGCTTGATGAAAGACCTTCCAACTATTGTAAGCGAACAAAGCGCTTCTAAGAGGAAACACTTTCAACCCCGGCTTGATAAGCTCGATGAAAGGCCATCTAATTACCAAATGCGAAAGAAACGTTTCCAAAAGAAAAACTTTTCAACCCCGACTTGACAGGCTTGATGAAAGTTCTTTTGCCTACTATGAGCGAACAGAGTGCCATCTATAACATCGTGACGGACATTATTCATTGAACGTATAATCTTATCCTATGAGGAAGCGCCCGTCGAGTCCAACCAGCCTGACTCCATTCAGCAACTCCAAACGAAGTGCTGTTGGCGCTGACAGGTTTGCAGGAAAGGACTTCCGACTACAAACGGACGGGATGTTCAACATCTTAATGCGATGCATTCCACCCGTCCGCTATATAAACTTATTCTAAAAGGAAGTGCGCTTCAAGTCCAGCCAGTCTGACTCCATTCAGCAACTCCAAACGAAGTGCTGTTGGCGCTGACAGACTTGGAGGAGAGGACTTCCGACTACGAACGGACGGGATGTTCAACATCTTAATGCGATGCATTCCATCCGTCCGCTATCTAAGCTTATTCTAAGGGGAAGTGCCCGTCGAGTCCAGCCAGTCTGACTCCATTCAGCAACTCCAAACGAAGTGCTGTTGGCGCTGACAGACTTGGAGGAGAGGACTTCCGACTACGAACGGACGGGATGTTCAACATCTTAATGCGATGCATTCCATCCGTCCGCCATCTAAACTTAATCTAAAGGGAAGTGTGCTTCAAGTCCAGCCAGTCTGACTCCATTCAGCAACTCAAAACGAAGTGCTGTTGGCGCTGATCAGGCTTGGATGATGAGCCTTTCAAATACTACTACCGAAAAGAATAAAGTCCATCATAATGTTACATACGCAGTCCGTTCGTTGCCTACATATACATGGAAAGCACTCTTCAACCCCAGTTTGTCTTCTGTCGCTAAGAAACTTCGGTGCAACCTCACATGAAGAGCTCATTAAGCAAACGAGTTTGGAGCAGACTACCACGAGGTAGTACCGCCCGGCGGCTATTCCACGGTGAAAACGTCGAAAATCGAGGAGTAATCCAAGTCCAAGTCATCCGTCGTCGACGAACTGGTGGATTTTAGTCGCCTCTTACGACAGGCATGCCTACCTCGGGCAAATTCTAACCCCTGCCCGAAGGGGTGCTATGCTCGCTTCAAACTCTGACAAGTTATTACCAACATCTGAAGCCGCATGTGTCTGCATTTTTTTTTTCTCCACTTATTACGAGGACAAATAAGTGGAATCTAGAAATTGCAATTTCAATGTCCTGCTTCAATTGCAGTTAATGCCCTAAAAAGGGGCATGTTCCGGCGCGCTTGCTTATAACCCGAACCAACGATGCTCGAGAAAATAAAGAAAAATAAAGAAAAAACTGAAAAAAAGGAGCAGAATCCTGCCTAGCCTCAGGACACCTGTTCGGGTCCTGAGGGGTCCCCTACCTATCCTCAGAAGCAACTGTTTGCTGCCTCGAGGGGGTTATGAGACAAAGCGTTTTTCGAAAAAGATGAATATTTGGACATGCATGCCCGATCATGAAAGGAAGTAAAAATTAAAAAAATAATAATATTGATCAATGAATGGACTTACAGGCTTTCTCCCGTAAGGCACCGAAGTGCCTCTTAATCTAGGTTGCACACATTCACTGACACACCTGACTCCGGAGGCAGAATCTCAAGCTGGATGCTGTATGCTGGATGCTGGATGAGACTTGTCATGAATAGTTTAAATTGGATGCGCTATCCCTAGCAATGCCTAACCTAAGGAAAAAAACAAACTACATAAAAGGAAAGCAAACATCTGCGAGAAACGACGAGCGTTTTCGAACTGCCATTAAATAAATTAATAGTTTTGGAAGACGGTCGTACTCACAGGAATGTTAGTTCTCTTCTTACTACATATCCACGAAACTACGAGTGCTTTCGAACTCCCATGAATGAAAACTTTAGTTCCGAAAGCACTTCGCGCTAAGCGAACTAGATGACCATTCTTCTTAAGTCAAAGATCAGATCATCAGTTCACTGTCTACTTATAGCCTGTTTGCGTCTATGAGCAATTTCGGTGAATGTAACCCCGAACTGAACTGAAGGCTTGGACAAACTTTAAGTACAGAACTTCCCAATACTATAAACGAACAGGATGCTGTCTATCTTAATGCGATGCAAACCATCCGTTCGTTGCCTACTCTACTTAAAAGAAAGCACCCTGCAACCCTGGCTTGTCAAGCTTGATGAGGACGCTTTCCCACAACTACAAACGAACAGGATGTTGACATTCACAATGTGAAGCATTCATCCCGTCGTTGTCTACTCTACATCTCAGAGAGCCCTGCAACCCTGGCTAGTCAAGCTTGATGAGAGGCTTTCCGACAACTACAAACGAACAGGATGTTGTCTATCATAATGCGATGCATATCATCTGTTCGTTTTCTAACCTACTTCTAAGAGGAAAGCGCTCTTCAACCCTGGCTTGACCAGCTTGATGAGGGGCTCTCCGATTACTACGAATGAACAGGATGTTGACAATCACAATTCATCCCGCCATTGTCTACTGTACATCTAAGAGGAAAGCGCCATGCAACCCTGGCTTGTCAAGCTTGATGAGGGGCCTTCCGACAACTACTAACATTGGAAGTGTCCTACAGTATGCCCAGCCCCATTCAGTAACTTCAGTGTTACTTCACACGAGGAGCTCAATGCGTCAACAAGCTAAAACTAAGTTAATACAAGACTACATGAGAAGTACAGAAGTAAAAACTTAGTAAAATATTGTAGGGGACACGCCCGCTGGCTGTGGGAATTGGTGAAATGTTTGAAACCTGAATACCGAACCGAACCGAACCGACCCGCCCGTAATCCAAAAGGCAGTGGAGGCCTAATCGCTTCGTGGGGGTATGGGAAGGACTTCAACGGAAGTCCACAAAGGTAGACATGTACCGAACCGCATGCTTTTAGCCGATGCATGATTCCTAAGTGCCGGTTTTAACCATGTCTACCATAAAACAAAAAAAAAAAAAAAAAAAAAGGGCAGATATATCGATCGGAGGGATAGGTATGTAATTGATGCAAAAGAAGACAAAAAAAAACAAATTAAAAATCCAAGGGTGCATGAGTATCCGGCGACATGCGTTCGAATAGAAACTTCATCAGTATAGACGGATGCAACGTCGATGCATCCAGGATCCAGCATCAATGCATCAATGCATCCAGTATCGATGCATTCAGAGCCCAACATCAATACATCCAGCACCGGTGCATCCAGCATCCAGCACCCAGCATCGATGCATCTCGGATCTAACATCAATGCATGCAGGACCCAGCATCAATGCATCCAGCATCCCACATCAATGTGCCTAGGACCCAGCATCAATGCATCCAGCATCCTGCATCAATGTACCCAGGACCCAGCATCAATGCATCCAGCATCAACGCACAGCATCCAACATCGAAGCACCCAGGTGCATCCAGCACCGACGTATCCCGGATCCAGCATCAGCACGATTGCATGAGACCGGAGGGAAAGGGCGTTGGTCGGAGTACATGAGTACGCGGGAACAACAGAAAAAATACGTAGACGACGAAAACCCACGACGTGCACCCTACGACGACCCGCGGCAGACTAAACTTGCTCCCACGCCTAGGCCTCCTTATATACCCTCAGAGAGCCCGATCTGACAACTCTTAATTTTTCAAATATTTTTTAATTTTCATTTTTTTGCTATCGGACTTTTAGTTTTTCTGGTGTCTTTTTTGGAGTTGCAAGCATTTTTTTTAATTAATAGGGCTGTACAAGAATTGGCGCAGATCCGCCTGAACTACTATTGACGACTTTCAGCAAATTGGCGCATTTTTCCTTCTTTTTGTAAACTTGTAAACGTTGCATACGGTGGTTTCCAGAAAAATTGCAAGTTCTTGAATGTCTTAAAAGAGGATCAGTTCATATAAATTAGAAAACTTTACAATCTTTTTCATAGGATTCAAATCTGTTTTTGTCTCAGCCAATCAATAAGTCTCTACAGTGATCAATTCTTCATGGAAAAGGAAAATTACAACCTAATTGTACTCCTGACATATGGCGCTTTCGAAGAAGCTTCGTTTTTGTTGCTCCACAATGTGTTGGTTATTCCAGCAACAATAGACAACATCTAGGTCTTTCTTCTTCACGCCTTTATACGTCCGCGTTTTGCGCAATATTTTCATATGTTCAGATTTTATTTTTTTCAATTAATTACATACGAGAAAAACCAAACGTTTTCTTTTTTTTTTAACTAACAATGCAATATCTATCGCGCCATTTGCTATCGCTGGAGGATTGTTATAAGTGTTTTGCTCTGTCTTCTCGGAAACATAAATTAATGTCTGCACTTCATGATGAATCTTAAACCTTGGTCCAGCTGTCAATTTTCATTGAACCTACCATTGCTGAATCACATAGGTTTTTATGGTTTTCGGTTTTACACAATGTATTGAAAAATTCTTTTACATATAACAATATGCATGTTCACGAAACCAAATCTTGTGGTGTTTGCAGTCTTTGTTGTACGAATATTCGGCAATTCGGCCATCCAAGGTTGCAGTGTTGGGATTGGAGTTCCATATTTTTCGTTTTCACCTGCACATCTGTTGTCTGTGCAGTTAATTATTGAGCTGCAATATAATATTCCCTTAGCAAAGACTTATTCCAAGTATTGATAAACATCTAGAGCACTTGGTAGCAACTAAAAGAAAAAATAAAGTAAAATCGTCATCTTTGTTGATTTAAACATCCATACATACGTCTTTTAAACTGATTCAGTTCTGCAGTATTATGTCTCTTACAATGAACCACGAGATTATGGTTGTCCATATTATGTGACTATGAACTGCATGTCCTTAATTTGTTCGAGACAGGCTACTCCATTTTCTAGACACGCTTCAATATCATTCCTTTGTTCTTTTGGATTATCCAATAATTGAGAATCCACAATGGGAAGTACTTCTTCCTTGCTGGATTCATCTCCTCTAGATGAACACAAAACCCAATCGAAAGCAAACCAAAATGCCCTTAATCCCTTATATGCATTAAAATCATATCCATTTAAAGCAATCCAGCTTTACTTCTGTTTATATTTTTGCGAAATCCATTAATACATTTTTGTCTTTAATTATTTTGACTTTGAATTAAACTTTTGACTAATCTTGTTTACATACAATTTGCCGCACTATTGCTGTGTATGTGCTAGCAGATTAATAAAAAAAACCAACAGTTTACGTTAATTTGTTGAACTCATCTGCATATTGAACAGACCCAGTAAAGGATTATGATCAGTGGAACGACTTTAAAAAATTCTCCTTGTAATTTTCTGAAATTGATGAAAAGACTATAAAGGTCATTTGCCAACCTTCTCTTGCGTGGAATAACATTCTTGAATGCATCGAGAATTCAACTAACAAGTTCACCAAGTTGGCAATGCCATCTCACATTAAAATATTTTTATCTTCGCTGATGTATAAGAGAACGCATAGCGCTTTAGAGTCTTTAGTTTGCGGCCAAGTTCTCAGAATGAAAATACCCGGAACTTCATAATGTGAGTACAATTACATCTGCTTCTTTCTACTTAGGAGCCAGTAAAACGATCAGTTCATTTAAGGCAAATGCAGACTACCATCCATTCTACACTGCGACGGTACTCTTCACACACGATTCTCCCTCAACTCAATTAAAAATAAAAGCAAAGTTTTAATTTTAGGGAGAACAATCTCCTTTGTCGGTACATTTATTCTTATCGTTTACAAATCTAGGTACTAGTGTAGTAGTTCATCACTGTAGACAAAAGAGAAGAAAATAAATTGAAATGCAGGCAATAGACCTAAAAGGAATGTTTTCTATAAAAAGAGGAAGCATGTCTCCAGAGATTCATATTGGATGGAATTCGTGGATTTAAGTCCCATGTACCCAGCAAAAGGTACGAAATATCTTGATAAAGGCACTTGAAAGATGTTTATCTCATAATAATTAAGTTTCCTATTTTTCATTTTCGCCTAGGCATGCAGTACCCACGCAACCAGACATATAACACCAGATGTAATTGCCACAGCGACTGTGCTTGGCTTCAGAAATCCTGATGAATTGCAACCGTCTTTACTATTGCACGTGCAATACTCCATAAAGATGTCGTAGCTTCCAGTGCGCATAAGGCAGAAACGCTCATCGCCCTCAATACCAGGCTCTCCCATGTATGCACAACTTCTGAAGTATCTCCATTCCCCAGCAACTGCAAGCAATACACCTGCGTCTTCACAATACTCGTTCATGTGTGTCAGAGAATTACTCACCCTTTTGTCGAATTTTTCGACACATTGTTGCACTAACCCCGGGCAAATGGGAAAGTTCCTCCTCTTGTGAGCAGTCTTTGATGGCGAGAGTGCTGTTGTCGAATGGGTCACCGCATTTTGGATCGTTGTCGGAACGGCAATCCCAGCACTTTATGGCAAAACCTGTGGCGTAAACAGGTGAAGCTGTGGTCGTTCACAGGTGTGTATTTATTTGCTACTTACCTCCTTGGATTACACATAGAACCGCGATGACAGCACAAGCAATCGAATATGAAATATTCATTTTGGTGTGATAAATCCAAATAAAATTAAAGCAAATTAATTCAAAAACAAAGCAAGTGCCCCCGCCCAACAGCAAGTCTGGTGGTATTTTGTATGTGACATTTACCTTTTAGCGTCGGGGTGTTTTCTTTTGAACTACATTGCCGTTGAAAGGTTATGTCAACACAGCGGATGCTTTTTGTTTTTAAGTCACAGGGTGTTTCAGTGTTTGGAATTGGTCTGTTCGAAATGATTTGTGTACAGATATTCGTAGTTGAGTAGCTTTGGTACAAATCTTTCCTGCAGAGGGTAACTCTGCCAAAACTTGCGAACGATTTTCGTAGCAATTTGTAAACTGTTATTAGATATATGAAATGTCAGAGGCTTTTTCATTTTCTATTTGACAGCCATCTGCTGCCGTGTTGCTGAGCACAGTATTTTCTTCGGCAGCAATTCGTAGGGAGGGGAAATATTTTGCTCTCTAGTGAGTTCTTTCTTCTACGAAAAAAGCGGCTAATGGAACACGTTTTCGTAGTTTTTCGGGCGAAATTCGTAGACATTTGAAGCAATTCAGAGCAATTGGAACAGACCTAATGAGAATGGTTTATATTCGTTGGACATAGTACATTCTCTCCAGATATATGTTTATTTCTTTCTCTAATAATGCACTTACGTATTTTTTTTTTTAAGCGCAGTAAATTTGAATTATTTATGCTGGGAGTTTATGAACTCATACAGAATAAGTAGATATCCATCCGAGATAATAGCTCGCTACGGTTCAAAACCGACTTTCGTGTCCAATCCAGTGATAAGCGGATTTTAAGCTTGTTGAAAAACTGAAAGTGACTCCCTTTCTGTAAAATTAGTTATAATAATTTGATTATAAATTAGCCTTAAATTTCAAGATTTGATTAAACTCCCTTACCGACGAACAGCAACAGGTTTCTCCTTACCTCTTTCAGTAATATATGGTAACATCAACAACATGAGGCACAGCAAATTTGACAATTGACATTCGTATCAAACGAATCTCAAACCAAACAAACGATATCCAAGTGCCTTCTAGTAAATAAGTTCTAATTGCAGTTACTAGCAAAAACAAACTCAAAAATGACTCACAATCGTTCGCTGTTCTTTTCAATTACATTTATTTCTATTTTCATCATTCCTGGTATGTAAATCTTGCTGGCGCATTGAAATTTGGGAAAAGCATTTCCCATTGGGTGTGGTTACCACCATCATGCTCAATTAACAAAATGCATTCGATCTTTTCACCTTTTAATTACTTTTAACTCCTACGTTTCAGCCTTGGCCATAAGGTGCTATCAGTGCTCTTCGGAACAAGACGGCAAGGGGCACGATAGCTGTGGGGCGTATAAGAAATTTAATAAGACCGAACACATTCCTATTGAATGCAACAGCGATGAATCTCATATGCCCGGATCGTTCTGCATGAAGGTAGTCCAACAAGGTCCAAGAGGATTCATTTGTGAGTTTTAAAAAACTGTCGGTGACTGTATATGACTGATTTTTATTTTCTTTCAGGGGATGGAAGGTGGAGGCAGGTGATTCGTCGTTGTGCCTCTGTTTCTGACACTGGTGTCACTGGTGTTTGCAACTGGGGTGTCTACGAGAATGGAGTATATTGGGAGGAATGCTATTGCTCAAGTGACAGTTGCAACGGAACCGATTCCCTGAAGTTATCGATCTCTGGCATTCTGCTGCTTGTTGGGCTGCTTATGATAAGATAGAAGTTCAAGACGTAGTTCATGTCGAAACTAAACTCAATCCGTCCATTTTTTCGTTTATTTTTACAATAAGACATATTTACAAAAAATTAGACAAATTATAAAGATTTCACTTTGTAACACTCATTGTTGTGTAATTTAAGATGTAAAGTCCGAAATAAATGCGCCTTTTGACGCAAAAACAGATTTAGAATTCGTACGAAAGGAACCCATTTTCTTCCCAACCGAGATCTGGTTGGTGGCTGACAGCAAGATAGACCAACATACCAACGCGGGGAATGTTCTTGGTAGCCACGTATGTTCGACGGTCTGGTGACCACAGCGCCGTACGCTTTGCTTCCCTGATGTCATGGTCCTTAAACTAGAGGATTTATTCAACGTAGCTGCAGCAGGGAAAAATGGTAAGTCCATCTACTCACCCAGTTGTCGTATACACTTGGTTGAGATTCAAGAGTTTTAATGAGGACTCTAAGCAAATATCTGGTGAACATGTTTCGGTTAGATTTCACTTCCAAACTGTCCGCTTTTAGCGCCTCAGCTCGGGAAATCAGTCGTAAACCGATTTCACGATCTGAAAGTGATTGTAGAAAGTAAACCGTATCGCTTGCAAAAACACTGCTTTACCTTTTGGTCTTTTTAGCTGTTTGATGATGCGTTTCGCACGCTTAATATCTCTGTAAAAACATGTGTCGAGTTCCTCGGGAAAATCTTCATTTGATGATGACGTCGTGGACATTTTGAATTTGATTTTACGAAATGTTTTAGTTTACAGAAAAAATGGCAATTGAGTCGCTGACATGAATGCTTTGTCAAGTTTAATAAGTGAGGGATTATGATTCGATAGAATAGAGTGTGGAAGAAGACCAATGAGGTCTGCCAAATGGTTTTTATGACGCCATTAGCACAAGTAATCTGAGTTCTCCAATCCAAATTTAATCCAAACATTGGGTGCATGAGCCGGTCCCGGTAGGGGAGATATACCCGACAATCTTTTAAAGCGCACATGTTAAGTTGATGTAATTTTTTCACAGCATTCCCATTAGGTATGGTGCCAGGCAGTAAACAACTTTGTGCAAAGAACACATTCGTTAAGTGTTCCCGCTCAGTTCGACATCTGTGTGGTGGATCAATTTGTATTATACACCCTCTAAAAACTGAGTCGGGTTCGACATCGATCCAATAATTCCTCGATTCCTTTCGTTTTGCATTTATCGAAATAGTCAGTAATCGAAAGGAGACAGTTCTGGAGAATAAGACGAGTGGGGTAAGAATTTCCATTTAGGCGGTTCCAGATAGTGAGGCCGAGCGTTATGATGTCATGCTTTCGTTTGTTCCTGATCATTTTGTACGCAATGCGCGGTTCGAGCGCTTGGTTTAGCAGCTCATACTGCATTAGACTTGTCCCACTATTTGCAGACCATGACTTTTGAATCCTCGATGTTTTCCTGATTCCAGGCTTTGAATTCTTTTATTTTTCCTTGGGAAAATCGCATTGTGTCCACTTTGCATCTTCAGTCACCATGCGGTGTAAAAATCTCTTCCCTTGACGTCTTTCAAGAAGTAGTTCCCAGTTAAAAAATCGCCTTTCGATTTTAATTCATATATCACCCAATTTCTTGACTTCACTTAGAGTTTGGTCCAGAATAGCCTCCAATTCTTCATCTTCAAGCTTTTAGGACTGGCAAAGATGCACTTTACTTTCTATTATCATTTCAAACCCATTAAGTATCCCAGCAACATTTATTTTTCTAGCGAAGCTAGCTTTGCGCTTTTGTCAAATTTTAGAATTGCATCCGGTAAATGAATCTGTAAGTTATGGTATTATACAGACACCGTCATGTATTTAATTTTACTGTTTCTTTCAAATCCACATATCGTGGTGAAAGAAGTACTGCTTTTGAAGTAGTTATGAATATTTAAAAAATAATATATATAATATAAAGAAGCCGAAGTGAAAATAGCATTACAACGCTACTTGAAAATGGGATATCTTCAAGAACTGCTCCAACATACTGTTCTTTTGGACAAGTTCTGTCTTAAGTTCTGTAAGGAGCACAAGAACTGAAGTGTCGAAGATTGGAAATGGGTATTTTTGTTTTCAGTCAAATGGCAAGGAATATTTTTATCATCGGTAAAATGACGCTCTCCAAAATGTTTTATTTGGTGGAATATTGGGCCACCGATCAGAATAGACGGATGGACTGCCCGCAGAACTATTTAAAGCAGTTGGTTGGGCGCATGCATCAGCTCATCTGTAAGATATAGTCGGAGCAAAGCATGTTCGATGAGTGAAATCTCATCGTCGTTTGCCCGGTTCACAAGAAAGGAAACCCTTTGGCCTGCGCCAATTATCGCCGTATTGTGTGTGAGCGTCTGAAACCGGTTGTCCATGAACTTATAGGTCCCTATCAGGAGGTCCGTATCGGTGTGGTTTCAGACAAGGAAAGTCCACCATAGACCAGATCTTCACATTACGCAGATCCTGGAAAAGACCCAAGAAATGCAAATTGACACTCACCACCTATTCGTCGATTTCAAGGCCGCATATGACAGTGTGTTTAGAGACGAGCTATACGGTGCCATGTCTAGTTTTGGCATCCCTACCAAACTCGTCAGATTGTGTAGGATGACGATGGAGAACTCTCGCTGCTTCGTGACTTCTTTAACATCATCCTCGAGAAGATCGTGCGTAACTCACAAGTCAACACTAGACGCACGATCTTCCAGAGTCAGTTCAATTGCTAGCTTACGCTGATGACATTGACGTGATTGGACGAACATAGCTAGCCGTCAATGAGGCGTTTGATGGCATTGAAGTGGAAGCGGCGAAAATGAGTCTGACGGTAAATGTGCTCACATTGAAAAGTTGATAGAGTATGCCAAAAACAGTAAGGAGCGTAATAAAAACGAAGGATTGTGGACGAACTTAAAACCCGTCACAAAAATAAGAATCGGTAAGATGAAAAAAATTGAATACATCATGGTTACCAATAATATAATTTATTTTACAGTTATCTTGGCAGCAATGTTTGTGTTTTCTTTTTTATGTCATTCTCTAAGAACACAGTTTTCAAAACTTAAATACATTTTTGACCATTTATTGGAAAAACATTTTTTTTATTTTTCTTAATTTTCTTTAAACACGTACTCATTTTTGCCTGCCACTGTAAATGAGAATATTCTGGGAAGTGAGGAATAACACCCACAGTGAACTTATATAATATAAGGCGAAATAGGTTTTTCGAAATTCAACAGTATCTGCATCTGTGCGGCAATACAACTTCACCCTCCAACCACACATTTGCTAAGGTGTGCCAATATTGAATAAACTCAACAACAATTTTACTCAAAATTTCAAAAAAGCCGGTTCTTCACATATTTCGATACACGAGACAATAGTACCATTCTTCGGAAGGCACAGTACAAAGAACCATATTCACGCAAAACTTATAAGGTTTGGTTACAAGCTATAGTCAGCAGCTCCTCGCCATGGATACTAAGTAAATTGCGAATTGTATCAAGGTCCATCCGGCCCAAATCTAAAAATGCAGCCAAAATATGGTCTAAAAGCTGCAGTTATCGTAGAGCTGCACTCTTGATTACCACATGAATTAGGACCATCTTCTTCTTCTTCTTGTGGCGCTACAGTCCGGGGTGGACCTGGGCCTCAACCAACATGCCTCTCCAGCCAGAACGATCTTTCGACAGCTGTCTCCAGTTGCGCACTCCAAGTTGGTTGAGGTCCTTCTCCACTTGTGTGCGCCACTTCAGTCTAGGTCGTCCTCTGTTGCGTTGTCCCAATGGCTCGGATTCAAAGACTTTTCGGGCCGGAGCAGTGGTGTCCATACGCTCTACATGGCCTAGCCATCTTAAGCGTTGTATCCGTAGACGCTTAACCAGGCACATGTCGCTGTACAGCCTATAGAGTTCGTCATTAAATCTTCTCCTCCAGATGCCATCAACGCAAACAGGACCAAAAATCGCACGCAAAACTTTTCTCTCGAAAAGGCTAAGGGCTTCCTCATCCGCCTTTGCTAACGTCCAAGATTCTGCGCCATATAGTAGGACGGGGATGATCAAGCTGTTATATAAAGCTAGTTTAGTCCTTCGAGAGAGGGCTTTATTACTCAATTGCCTCTTGAGCCCAAAGAAACAGCGGTTGGCAAGAGTGATTCTGCGTTTGATTTCGGTACTGATGTTGTTGTCCCTATTTACCGCGGAGCCGAGGTAGACGAAGTCCTTAACTACCTCGAAGTTTCTGCTGCCTAGTGTGACGCTCCGTCCGAGACGTCGATGTTGTGTGTCCTTCCTTGATGACAGCATGTACTTCGTTTTGCCCTCATTTACCACTAGACCCAATTTAGCCGCTTCCGCTTCAATGCTGTGTTCGTCCAATCACGTCAATGTCATCAGCGTAAGCTAACAATTGAACTGACTTCTGGAAGATCGTGCCTCTGGTGTTGACTTGTGAGTTACGCACGATTTTCTCAAGGATGATGTTAAAGAAGTCACATGACAGTGCGTCGCCTTGTCTAAAACCTTTTTTGACATTGAAGGTCTCGGTGAGTTCGGTACCGACCTTGACGGAGCAGCGAGAGTTCTCCATCGTCATCCTACACAATTTGACGAGTTTGGTAGGAATGCCAAAACTAGACATGGCACTGTATAGCTCGTCTCTATGCACACTGTCATATGCAGCCTTGAAATCGACGAATAGGTTGTGAGTGTCAATTTGCATTTCTTGGGTCTTTTCCAGGATCTGCCGTAATGTGAAGATCTGGTATATTGTGGACTTCCCTGGTCTGAAACCACACTGATAGGGATCTATCAGGTCATGGACAAATGGTTTCAGACGCTCACACAATACGGCAGAGAGGATCTTGTATGCGATGTTCAGGAGACTAATCCCTCTGTAGTTGGCACAGTCAAAGGGGTCTCCTTTCTTGTGGACCGGGCAAACGACGCTGAGATTCCACTCATCGGGCATGCTTTCCTCCGACCATATCTTACAGATGAGCTGGTGCATGCGCCCAACCAGGTCATCTCCAGCTGCTTTAAATAGTTCTGCGGACAGTCCGTCCGCTCCAGCAGCTTTGTTCGACTTTAGCTTGGATATTGCTATCTTCACCTCGTCTAAGTCGGGGGGACGGAATGCTTGTCTATCATCGTCCAAATTGAGTGGAACATTCTGCCTAACAGCGGGATTTGGGTCGTCATCGCCGTTTAGGAGTCTGCAGAAATGATCCTTCCAGATTCTCAGCACAGACTGCGACTCTACTACTAGTTGTCCACTTTGGTCCCGGCAGGCCTTGGTCCGAACCTTGTATCCTCCGGATAGGTGTTTTACCTTTCGGTAAAATTTTCGGACTTCATTCCTGCCAAAGCACCTTTCCATTTCCTCGACCGCGCGCTTCTTATGCTCCTTCTTCTTCCTTCTGAGAAGCCGGTGCTCTTCCCTTCTTCTCTGTTCGTAGAGTTCACGAACAGCTCGCGTTGTTCGATGCAGCGTCGCTTTATAGGTGTCTTGTTTAGCTGCGTGCGCTTGCCTGCACTCGTCGTCAAACCATGGGTTCCTTCTGGGTGGTGACGTGAAACCCAGCACATCAGTGGCAGCATCTTTGATGGCTTCTTGACAACGTTTCCATTCTTCTTCTATGCTTAGTGCAGGAAGCGTCGAACTCTGGGCGAGTTTCCGGGAGACTCGGTCGGCAAAGTTCCCAGCAATCAGCTGCGATTGTAGCTTTTCGACGTCAAACCGTTTTGGCCTTTCTCGACTCCGTTGCTCTCTCGATATCCGGGTTCTTACCTTGGCTACAACAAGGTGATGATCCGAGTCAATGTTTGCACCTCGGAAGGTTCGGACATCGAGAATTAGGACCATACAATTTATATTTTGATAAATTTTTCACTGCCTTACCGCTTCTGAAGTATTTGTCTTAGCAGAATATAGGAGGAATCGGAACTAACTAAAACACCATAAGCTGCTGAATTCGAAAAATTTGAAAAGAAATCCAGTGTTCAGCTGTGATACCAAAGCCCTAAGGATATAATTGCAGTCAAGTGGCATGATAACAGCATCGTTACAGTATTATCAAACTGCCATGGATTGATTTCTATCACAAAAGAAGATCGGATTAGAGTAGTAAATAAAAAACGGTTGAGAATTAAAGTCGATCGTCCCGCTGTTATCAGAATATATGGGTGGCGTTGACAGTTTTGACGAAAATAATAACTCTATTAGGGTAAGTCTTCCCGATAAAAAGTGGTTGCACCCCTTATTTGCATTCGACTTGGACGCAGTTTGCCAAATTGCTTGGGTCATAAAAAAATAATCAGCCAGTAACTGGACAAACTGTGATTTTCGTAGACATATAGGCCACACCTATACATGAAGACATGGAAAGATTCCAGCCCGTGCTAGTTCTTGTGGAGTGCCAGTGCAGACTAGGGTTTCAAGAGATTTAAAAAGTTAGCGTCAATGATCTTGTGGATGTAGACTGCTCGACGGTGCGTCAAGATACAAATGTCTCGATAGGGAACATTTGTTGTGAACGAGCCCTTATTTTTTTTTTTGTTTGTTTGCTATGACATCTGTGAAAAATATTTAGTATACATCAACTCATTGAACAGACAACATAATATTTTTTCATCGTGTTAAAAATGTCGAATTTTGTACCGGAAAGTGATGATTTGCGGAAAGCTATAATTTTTTGTTTTCATTTGAAGAAAAGTGCTGCAGAGTCTGCTGCTGGTGATTATGCTCTATCAGAAGCAACATGCAAAAGATGGTTTCAGCGGTTCAGAAATAATGATTTTAATGTGAGAAATGAAGAACGTGGAAGACCTCCAAAAAAGTTTGAAGACGCCGAATTGAAAATGATATTGGATGGAGATGACACTTTGAGTCAAATGGCAACAATGTTAAATATTGCACAACAAACAATTTCTGACCATTTCAAAGCTAAGGGAAAGATCCAAAAGTATAGAAAATGGGTGCAACATGAATTGAATGAAAGACAGATGGAAAACCGAAAAACACTTGTGTAATTTTGCTTCAAAGACACGAAAGAAAATCGGTTTTGCATCGGATTGTTACTGGCGGTGAAAAATGGAGTTATTGTAAGAATCCTAAACGCAAAAAATCATAGGTTAATCTGAAACAACCATCAACATCGACTGCAAAACCAGATCGGTTCGGCAAGAAGACAATGCTGTGTGTTGGGTGGGACCAGAAAGGTGTGCTGTACCACGAGCTCCTAAAACCTAGTGAAACCGTTAATACTAATCGCTACCGACAACAACTGATCAATTTGAACCATGCATTGATCGAGAAATAATTTTGCTCCATGACAATGCACCTGCACACAAAGCAAAACCGGTTCAGGATACAATCAAACCACTTGGCTGGGAGCAGCTACCCCACAAGCCGTATTCACCAGACTTGGCTCCTTCCGACTACCATTTGTTTTCATCGATGGTACACGCATTGGCTGAGCAGCACTTTGATTCCTACGAGGAGGTCGAAAATTGGGTGTCTGATTGGTTTGCTTTGAAAGACGTACAATTTTATTGGCGTGGTATTCACAAATTGCCAGAAAGGTGGTCAAAATGTGTAGAAAACAATGGTCAATACTTTGAATAAAATGTTTTTACTTTCCCATTAGTAATTAGTGTTTTATTTTCAAAACAAAACGCTCATTTTATACCGGTATACCTGAAAAATATACTCAATTGAAGTAGAAAATAAAATAAAAGCACTGTTTCATCTTCGAAGTGACGCGAGAAGTGCAACAATTAATGACAAATTTTCTTGTTGTCAGCCCTCAATATAGGTATGTACCATTAAATAAAATAATTATCAAGGGTTTTTATTTACATAGCCATTGGAATTAAAGAGTTAAGATAAGTCTGGACATTTTTGGGGACGCAACAAACAGTGTTGTTGTGTTATCATCTCATAAGATCTCATATGAGACGCTGAATGTAACACCTTTACAATGAAGTATGTAATCGGTTGATGGCTCCATCTTTTCAACACACTTCTTCTCCCAATTAACTTAGATTGCTTATCGCATAATTGATTAATATATTGATTATCACATAATATTAATAAAGAAAACTAATAGAAAAGAATATGCACATTGAAAAAGAAAGTAGACGACAACAACAACAAGATTGCGCAGATGATTAACATTTTCAGATCCTATGTGGTAATCCAAACGTAGTTGCCACTGTTACGCTACAGTGCAAAATTGCTTTGTTCACAACCTACAACTCACGCACACGCACTGTCCTTACCCTTGACACAGATCCTTGCTTAAATTAAAATCATCATCAATCGTCTGTTTTAAATTCAATTTTTATTGTTATAAATAATTAACATTTATTCCCTCATACAATATGTTTATTCAACTTTTCAGAGACGCTTTGTGTCTTCTGTTTTCGATTTAACAAAAAAGTTTATAAATTTGTTTTTACATATACATATACTATATATCAATAGATTTACATATTCTTATAGTTCTGACTGTTTTTACTTATGTATGTTAACCCGTTTATTTTGTTCTGAAACTCAACGTTTTTTAGTTTTCTTTTGAGTTTTTGTTTTTGGTTTTTGATGCTGTGACTTCTTGTACAAAATACACTGTTGTTTTCCGTTTCTCTTTAAGTTAACTGTTTTCATTTAATTTGTATGTTTGGTTAATGTATGAACATTGACGTTTTTGATTAAGAGAATATTTCTTTATGCTTTCTAACGTTTTTTTGTACACTTGAGATGAAAATTGAATATGTTATTCTTTTTTTAAAAGCTTTTCTGAAAATAAAAACTTTTGGCTAGAATAAGGAGATGATGATTGATCATATATTTGCTTAAAGATCGGATAAATGCATTGGAAAAGAAACTTTTTTCAGGAAACTGACTTCGGGTTGTAAATCGTGGAGCAATTCAAAAGCGAATGCGCATTTTTGTTTTAAAGTATAAATTACTGCCGGTTCTTAGATTAAAAATACCCTTTTGTTCTATATTTAGCTCAGGACCTCCATAGCTTAGTGGAGGCTTAAATCGACTTTAACAAGGTCTAAGCTATACAAGACTTTCGTTTATCCCGAACATCCTTTGCGTATCTTATGACACGTTGACAAGGCTAAGGGGGTACAGACAGTAACCAAATATCGCGTTCGTGTTCGACGTTAAATTGTGTGTCCCATCAACTCGTTTTTGAACAGGTGCCGTTACGGCAAAAACTTGGTCAGGGGCAACAACAAAAAATATTGTGGCCCGTGCACAGAAGTTCCGATGAAAGCTCTCGTTTCATCTCTCTCTCATTTCCATTTTCTGGAGGTGCGCTTGCAACTTTTTCTCATCAGTTTGGTGAATAAACTGAATTTGCAAAATTGCCAAAACAGTCAAAACAGTCAGAAAAAGGAGGTATACAATTTTAAGGGAGAAAATTTGTGGACGAAATGTTCGAAAATGGTAAAATTGCCCAAAGCACCATTGGCAATTCTCTCTCCAAATTAAATGTATGTACAGTATTGCAAGGCCCATGGGTTGTGTTGCACATTTTTCTCCATTCTTTAGATTTCCTTTTTTTTGACTTGTACAGATTTTCTAATGGACTCAGTTCATATCTCATGAGATGGAAAAAAGTACTTTCAATACCCACTACATGATTTATGCGTGACAATCGATGACAAAACAATGACAAGCTACACAAAAGCGGAGTGTTTGTCGTGAAAATTGTCAAATGGTTTCCAAACAAAACAGCACGATAGTCACCGTCATAAAACACAAAAAGAAATTAAAAATTTGAAAACATTGAAGATTGCACTGGGAGATGACAGCTTGTGTGGAGTGAGTTGTGGACTTTCAGTTAAATCGTTAGCGTGACTTGTTTCATTACCAATAGATGGTCGATAATGTAGCGTTGAAATGATTAATAGTTGGATGGTGCAACAGACCACAAAGGGACCAGGGCATAGCTTGCTCATCAACTGCTCGTGTTGTGCGCGCTACAGTTCTATCATGAGTAGAAGAGACCTACAGTTTTTTGGCGACTCCGAACGTCGAAGTTTGAGAAACTTTTTCTTAGACAGTATTACTCTTTGAGTGTTGTCAGCAGCTCGAAAGAGGTGGTGCCGTGAAAAATTCGAGGTTTTCAGCCAATAATCGAATCTATGTTTTCAGCGTGTGAGCGTCGCACGCTACCTACTACGCCACGGCGGCCACAGCGTTAAAAAAGACAGCGTTTTAAATTCCACTCTCGTTTCGTACTCTCACGCGCATAAAAGCACAAAATGGAAGGTTTTCAGCTAGGAACGTTTAAGTTTACAAAAACATTTTAAATTCAGTGTGTTATGAATTTTATAAAAGACATAATCGTTACCACCGTCTTCAGTTGGAAACTTAAGAGTTTCATATTCTTACTTGGCGTTTGAAAACGTTTATTAAATCAATTGTTTATTATTTAATCAAGAATGTCAATTTACCTCTTGCACAAGTTTCGCAAGTCGGTAAGCGCTAAGAGAAAATTTCTTAGCTTATTATCATAGCTCCTTCTTCAAGATAAGCAATCAGATCATATAATAGGAAATGTCAGAGAGGACGCTCGACCATGTTAGTGAGCGTCTTAAAAACATCGCCGCTTTTTAAATTTCGGTAAGGTAATCTGTGGCCAATTTTTACCAAGGTCTCTAACCGCCGGTCATGGAATTAGTCTGCTGATGCCTTTAGTAAACTAAGATGAACTACGAGCACCTCGTAAAACTTGAGCTTAGTCTCCGGAACAAGACAAGTGTCATCGACACAGCGACCTCCACATTATTGATAACTCAGAATGATAGAAAAATTATGCTGACCGTTTAAGTGTCTTATACAAGCTAAAATGCTGCTTCCGAGTCTGTCAAAGATTAAACAGACAAGTTAATGTAACTGTCCTAATTTTTAATTTATTTAAACGTGCGGCGCGTGGACTTTGTGTGGATTTGTGAGACAGGACAAGTCGCACTGGATATTTTGCCAGTTCGATGACCATGCTGAGGTCGTGATAAGATTTTATGTTATGTCGTGCAATTACATGAGTTCTCCGTGGATGCAGGGTCACTGTCATACAATTGTTTTTGAATTGTATGAATTTAAATTGTTTTCTTAAGACGATAGCCCTTATGTAGGCTTTATTGCCAATAAGTCGATTTGACCCCGACAGTGAACATTCATTCACACAATCACAAAGTAAACCGAATACACAACGCATACCATCGGGGGATGTTGGCTTTTTGCAAAAGGTACCCCCGGCTTTTAAAATCTTTGGGACAGCATTTCGAACCTGACTACATCGAAAACATCATAGTCAAACAAGAAATACCAGAAAGGCTAAGCTTTCAATGCTTCTTGAAGCAATTCGAGAACGAGGGATTGGAACCCTTAATTTTCTTTTAAGATCTGAAAGAAAATGCAAGAAAAAAATGTTTGTACAAACCACGCGACGTTGAAAAACTTAAAGTTTCTGAAGGAATGGTTATTTGAGAGCTTAAACCTAGATTACTTTTTGTCTTGCCACAAATGATCGAGATGATCAACCCAGAATGTTGGTTCAAAGAATAGTGGAGCGACTTGTCTACTTTGCATCCTGAAAAAACAAACATTAACTTTTCTAAGTGGCGCCCAACAGGGCTTCTTTGCCATCTGAATGTATGAAGTGCATACATTTTTGTCAAAACAGGCTCCAAATGCATCTACCAGATCTCTAGCGCGGTCTATAAATCAAAAGAAATGTATGAAAAAAAAACAAAATATAAAACTAGTTCTAAAATCTACAAGATAGAACATATGTATGTTAATTTGTATTTAACCCCTAAACCGTACTTACTGTAAATTCTCATACACCTACCGTCTTGACTGAATGCATGATAATAAGAAAATATTTGATTGAAAAAGAATTGCAAATGCGTGTGTGTGTGTTTGAATAATAGGTGTGGTGAATGTTGTTGCTTTAGATTTAGAGTGTGTTCGCTTAAATTTTGCAAATTATTTTTGTATGAATTATGTGCGCACCTTTTGAGTGAATAAAAAAGAAAAAAGAAATAAATAGATTATACATATATAACATGTTTTTCATTTTTATATAAATTTAACCGTTTGGGTCAACAATTCCGCCGCTGTGCTGTGCAAACATTCATACATAAACTGTGTTCACAGAGCGCGCAGTGACACCAAAAGGAACGAGGACACGTTGCCGGTTAGTGCGAGTATGTGTGCGTTTGTGTGTATCCTCGTAGACTTCAAAGCTACAAACGAAGTGGAAGAAATTGCTCACAAAAACTCAACGAATCGTTAAATATTTTCTATCATTTTTTCTCTTCTGCCTATTTCATTATGATTTATTTTTATACCACTGTATGTCATTCAACTGCTTCGCGTGTGCTAATTATGCATCAACCTTGATGTCCGTTTGGGATCGAACGATAGGGCGCTGAACGGCACAAGGTCACATCAAATGCAACTCTTTAATTCCTTGGGACTGTCCACAGGAATTGAGTCTCTTACTTGATGTGCTTTGAGGGTTTGTAGGTCCTTGCTATGTTGTTGATTTCGTTACGGCTAATCCTCTGTCAAGTTCGGACAAGCGAATAAATCCGAAAAAAGGTCAGGGATCCGAGCCGCATCTCGAGAAGTAGGAGACTTTTAATAGATATTTTGCTCGACGAGTAATAAACCCTCTCTTAAGTACACTTAAAGTGGGCGTAAGCTGGTTTTTTGTGCCCAGAAGTGGTGGGATTTAATTTATTTTCCCCAGGCTCGATTAAAGTATAACCCCAGTGGAAAGGTGTCGCTGTCGTTTCGGTATTAATTTCTACTTGCGGTTGCGGGCAATTAGGAGCGAAATGAATAAGTTTCTACTGTCAGTAGGCGCTATGCATAAATTCATGCGTAGGCTGGCTGATCCCTCTTCAGGTGACTTTGGGACGAGAAGAATGTGCTTGCCACTGACAGAAATTGTTTTTAAATCAATTGCGATTCCAATTGCTTGATATGTTTGCTCATAAGTTTCGCATGTCACTTTCAGCTGCACGAGTATGTATCCGCATTCGTGGTTGACATTCAATCGGTTTTGAGATTCATTCCTCGGGATTCGCATTTTGTTTGGTTGACCTGATTTCCGGCGTATGCAAATGAAAAGTTTCTCTTATGTAAATTTTGTTTTGCGTTTTCCTCCTAACTGACTTTGACAGATTTAATTTTGCGACCGCGCCACCGATGGCGGATTGATTCAATTTATTGAATTTTTTTGTTCGTCATTTTCTGCGCCGTCTACTGTAATTGGACGTGATTCCTTGCCAGTTTTGCTAAGTCTTTCAATATTTGGAAGTAATTTTTTCAGTTTATGTCAAAAATGTTCTCATGAATATCGGTTGCATGTTCGAAGTCAGTATTTGCATCAATCACTCTGAAGCTGGAGGAATCTGCTGATTGAGAGCCTTACAAATTAAAATGAGTGTGCTGGATACAATTTACATGTTTGAGTGTTCAGGACGAGATGCATTAAGTGAAACACACCTACGGAATATAAGGATATCCTCATTATGTGAAGTCAAAAAAGCCTCGCTTACTGAGAGTGAATTAAAAAATGTGGAATCTATTTGGGTACGTGGGAAAGGGAAACAACTAGAGACAACTTTATTAAAGTTCTTCTAATTAAAGTTTCTAATCTGAGACTGCTTCAAGTGAGTTGGCACAAAAAGCGTGATAATGGAAACTAATATTTGAGTGCTTGAACTGAAGGTGCCTGACGCTTTTTTTCCTTCTGTCATCTCAAAATTAAGAAGAGTGTCTCATGGTTTCATGGAAAACAAGGTTCGTTTATTGGTTCTGAATGGACACCAAGTGACGTTTTTTAAAAGAATAAATTGATTTTTTCAATCCTTCTCTTAATCTATTCTTACCCATTTTCAATCTTTCATGTTTAAGGAATATTTTCTGATTTGACCACAACCGTCGTCGGTTCATTACCCTGCTTCCATATTTCTTCCGAGTTGCCGAAGGCACTGCTATTAAAATATTTATTATATGGCGTGACAGTCCAAAGGGAACCACGGCTTAGCTTGCTCAATCACTCTTGTTGTTCGTGCTACTTTTCTCTCACTAGTAGAAGGAACCTAAAGTTCTTTGCCGCCTCCAAACAGCGAAGTTTGAGTAGCTTTCTAAGACAGTTATTTCTCTTTGGGTGTTTTGAACAGCTCAGAAGATGTTGTTCCGCGAAAACTGCGAGGTGTTCAGTCGGAAACTTGAACCTTCGTCGTGTGAGTGTCGCACTCTTCCCACTCCGCCACGGCGGCCACCCGTTTTTATATTACAACAGATATATTTAGATATCAGTGTATTTAATGGAGGATTTAGTCTTGAAAATAAGGTCGGTAACAAAAGTTGGTAACATATTTCGTGGTGTTTTCAAAATTTCACTCCTCAACGAATCGAATTTCATGAGGAACTTGAAATACATGCTGAAAACAACCACAGAATGATTTCACGAATTACAAGGAATTCGAATTTGTTACACTGTCACCCTGTTTTCAGTATTGAAGATTGCGCCTATATTTTGACATTTATTTCCCTGTGCCATTTCAATTAGCAGAGGTATGAACCTTCTAGTCACCATGGTCGAATTTGTGGCGTTGTATTTTTGAAATGATATCAAATTTTAAGAGATGTTGGGTTTCATTATTCAGAGGAAACAGTTTTTCCGTCGTGGGCGTTTTTAGTCGCTGTTGAATTTCAATGAAGTAAAGTTGATTTATTTTTATCATCCCAACGTTTCGGGAGGGATTGCTGCCTTTATCTGGAGACGAAGGAAAAACAGTCTCCCCCGCATAATAATTATTGACCTGGTCAGTCTCAGTAAACACCTTCGATTTTGGCTTTCTTACTTGCACTCCTCCTTAGGAGGGACTAATATGATCTGCATTCTGTTCATGCTGAAGAGGCACTAGTTTCTTTATGTATTCAATTTCGCTAACCACAAGCGAGTTTTAATTTCATTCTTGTTTATAATTTTTAGAACCTAAAAGCAGACGCACAGAGATCCCGACTGCTCCCGCATTACCGTCGCAGAAAATAAGGGGCTGGCAACGAGGGGCAGTTGTTAATAGTCTATTTCTGATCGGAGGCATTTATCGCACGCATCTTGAAATCGTACAGTAAATTTCAAAACGTCTCCCTTGCTCGCTTAAAGAACACAAATCGTGTACTCCCCGTCGTTCGCTCACAAATGGACACCATCAGATAGATCACGCAGTTAGCACACCTATCACGCACTCACTTATTGTAAAAACGACTTTTAAACAACACTTAGGCTTGGATTACATTATGTTTTGCTTGTTTTTCTTTGTTTTGGTTATGGTCATGGACGAGAAACAACAAATACGTTTAACTTGACATTAAGTTTTTTTCTTAATTTATGTAGTTTTTTAATTTTAATTTTTTTTTTTTTGCTTTAGTTGTAACAACACTTTTAACGTTGGCTTTGTAAAATCCTATCCTATTATTGGTTTGACGCATGTTCTGTTTACCCTCTTTTTAAGATTTAATATAACTGTCGGTTCCTCTGCTAGAACACAAGTTTTGATTAGTTTAGGTATTTGCTTGGCAATCATTTTTTTTGCTAAATTTTATTTATCTACATTTGGGGTTACTTAGACTAGGTCCTCTACTGGGATGAAACTTATACCAATTTTGTTAGCAGTTTCTACCTGTGTTTTTAGTTATCCTGTCAATGTTGGTTTTGCTGTTGTTGTTCTGTCTGGATGTTGTTGTTGCTGTTGCTTAGAATGTTGCTGTTGTCGTCGTCGTTAGCAAGTCCTGGTATAAGAGGTGGGGTTGTGGTTCTGTTAAGCGTATCAGATGATGATGAGATGATGAATGTTGGGGTGGGCTTTTTATTTAGACAACAATCGGTGATCTTATGTCAATTGTCTTGCTGTCTGTTAGGGTCGAGGACAATGAAAGAGATGTCAGGTTGTTGTTGAAGTTTTCGGTAAATGTGATGGCAGCATCACTGGTTGGGGATGGACTGCACGATGAGGCGTATGCATCCGATGAGGCTGTCGATGTTGAGGATGCCATTTCAGTGATGTTATTTACAGTTGACATCGAGTATTGCATTCCTAGGCTGAATTCAATTGAGCAATCTGTTCCACTTCGTTCGTCTCGTCAAACCTTTTCCTTGATGATGTGTACTTGTGGCGTTTGTATACTGGGCCCGGATGCAAATCTGAAAGAAACAGGTTTTGATTTACTCAGAAATGTATGAAATTCTTCGTTCAATGTGGACTTCAGTCAGTTGTTTGTCACAGATATGTTCACTACTCCTCCACAGTCGTTGTGTGGGCCCTTTGAGAGCTTACATTTCTATCGCTGAAGTTAGTAAACTCCGACACCCCTGTCTGAGCTCTTGAAACATTTTCGAGAGTTTCTAGCACTCCCGCTGTAAAAAGCAACAAATGCGGATACTGCTCGTGATTGAAATGCAATCCACCCTTATTGACGGAATGGATAAGTACGTTGAGCGCTAAATGAATATCGATACCTCCTGATCCCTTCAACAACGAATTAAGCGGCGTCAATATAATTGCACTGCCAGGGCAAGGGAGAATTGTTTCTGTTGCAGCCGAGAGGCATTGGCCTGCAGGCTCAGCCGCATACTTACCCAATTGAATTGGCGCCTATACTGCTGTTGGTGCCACTGTGACCATCCTCACTGATGCAGCTGCTGTTCGGCGGGGGTGGAATTGGAGACGAACTGTGGTGCTGCTGGTGATGGGACAATCCGCCGCCGCCGCCCTTTGACGTCTGTGTCTGGGCCGATGAAACTGGTGTTTTTGTGAAGGGTGCTTGAAATGAAGTTGACGTGATTGTGAAATAGCCGCCTGGCTTTGGTTTCAAGTGACGGTTATTCATTTGCATATGAACAGTCTTCATAAATTCAATTTGATGAGCTAACTTCTGAATTTGCTCCTGTGGAAGAAATATGGATTATGGGGTGAGTTTGTGCGGCATTGAGCAAATCAGTTCATACCTTTAGCTCCTCGTTCTCCTGGTACAGATCGGGTGATTCCTCCGGCACCAGACCCACACCGTTGAGAGAGAATGATGCAGTTATGCTGCGAACCCGAGCTTTATTGTCCCACTGGTCGCCTTGTCCCTTGAATACGCGGGAGATTTTCGGTCCGAAAACTAACACAATCGTGACGGTGGTGGACATCTGAGTGCGGATAAAACCCAGGAGGTACTTAATGTCCGGACCAGCTTGTGGGAAGATGAATAGACTGTGACAAACGAAAGGAGTGAGAGTTAAGCGAAATGTTGTTTGCTTCGGATTGGGGATTAAGAATCGAGATTTGGATTGGGAATTTTTTGATTGCACTGTACCAACACAGGCAAGGCTGTCGTATTGTCTTGGTGCTGCTGTGTGTAGAAGTGCGAATGGATATTCGGATGAAGCCATGGTGCGGAATGGTCGCTGGCCGTGAGAATTTAATATCTCGTCATGGAAAGTTTGTTGTTTGCCTAGAATTTCTGCAGGATATTGGAGCAGGAAGGAAACAACGGCAACAAAAGCTATGCCCGAAGCAGAAGATCTTAGTGTACCGAGAGAAGGATTTAAGTAATGGAGTAAAAGGGACTAATGGCTGACCGTGATTTTTCTTTTCATTGTTTGAATGGCATCAAGGGAAATTCGCACAAGTTTTTGCTTAAAAACAAACATTGTGTCGAGGCGTAAGTGTCCTCCTATGTTTGAAAGGAAACCAGGATGCAGCTTCTGCAGAAACTACATTATTATGCGAAATCTTGTTTTAACACTAGTAGAAAGAGCCTTCATTTTTGAAAAACATTTTCATACATAAGCAGGCTTTCTGAGTGTTGTGAGCAATTTATAAGGTTGGTGTCGTGAAAAAATGAGATAAGTTCGGTCCAGAAAAAGTAGCGAAAAGAACATCCTAAAAAATAAAGGAACAATGACGTTGACCGGTTTTCTATGAATTGAGAATTAATAATTGTTGGCGCGAGAGTCCACAAGGGGACCAAGGCCTAGCTAGCTTATTAACTACTCGTGTTGTGCACACTACTATTCTCTTACATGTAGGTCCCTTTGACCTAAAGTATTTTTCCGACTCCGAGCGGCGAAGTTTGAGAAGCTTTCTTAGACAGTTCTTACTATTTGAGTGTTGTCAGCAGCTCGAAAGTGCTGGTGCCGTGAAAAATTCGAGAGCCGGGAATCGAACCTAGACCCTTCGACGTGTGAGCGTAGCACTCTACCCACTACGCCATGGCGGCCATGAATTGAGAATTGGCTCTATAAATTTTACAGAAGAGACTCCTTGGAAACTTTTTCTTGTACAACAGTTGATTAATTTCATGTCTGAAGTATTTCCAATGTAATTTATAATTTTTAACGATTTTAGATAATATTATGCTCTAGATGACCATTAATGCACATCATTTCTTTTATCTGGCAGTCAGTATGCAAGCAAAATTATTGTTTTGAAATATTGCACAAGTGCTTTGAGGAACAACAACCAGTAACATGCTCACTTTTGAAAATGACTCGAACTGTGTTCCAGAAGACTTAGTCCAACAAACTGAGCTGTAAAGAAACAAAATATAAGTACATCCTTAATTGCAGATCCCTCTTTTGCGGGATCTTGTCTCTTAACGTTTCAGAACATTGTTTTGTACGAATATTGGTCTCGACCCTCTGGCCGAAAGTGTTCCTCTATTTATTTATCTATCGACCCTTTGACCGACCCACTGATTCACAGTGTTCCTCTATTTATTTTTTAAGTTATTGGATTGATTAATCCAAATATTGACTTAATCTTGAAGACGTTTCGGTTTTTGCTATCCAATGCCACTCTCTGCACATGTCCTCAACGCTATGCACTCTATAAAGACGAATTTAAACCAAAAGGTCGGTCGTGCAGTGTTGTGTTTTATCTCGTACACATTTTGACACTGGTGGCTCTTTCCACTTGACATCTTAATGGGTGACAAACCTCCGCGGAAGTCAACTCTTATGAGACGCTTAACGTTTAAAACAATGACATGAAGAGTTCACCAGGACTACTCTGCAAACAAACAGTTCTTGATGCTGGCATTCTTGAGAACAGCATCAAAAAGTCGGGTTTTGTCCGAGTATTATGGAGGGGTGCTGAAGGAGGAAAATTCTGCAAAAAATTTTTATTATTCGTGCAACCAAGTGTTGCGGTGTCTTTAACTCCATTATTCAGGGCATGTGAAAGGCATTCGCTTGGTTCTGGCTTTTTTGTTTGAGTCTTTGAGTAGTTCAAACTGGATAAGAATTTTGATCAAAAATACATCATTTCTGAGAAGACGAATTTTGGCAGCTACACAATACGACTCCGGATATGTATCCACTAAAAGCGGCTTTAATTTTCAATGGTAAAGAATCATCTTCAGGTACAATTTTTCTCTACCCAAATGTGCCAACAACGCCATCAACCTCTCAGCCTTATGGATTGCTGAAACCATCAATAAAGACTTTGAAAATAGGAGTGAATAGTTATTGGAAGGCAGTTGAGACCGCAGAACATTTGTTCTTCACACCAAAGATAAAAAACTTGCATGTTTAAGAAGAAACTCATGTGTGGATAATAATAATAATAATTGTTGGCGCTACAGTCCAAAGGGGACCAGGGCCTAGCTTGCTCATCAACTACTCGTGTTGTGCGCGCTATTGTTCTCTCACGAGTAGAAGGGACCTACAGTTTTTTGCCGACTCCGAACGGCGAAATTTGAGAAGCTTTCTTAGACAGTTATTACTCTTTGAGTGTTGTCAGCAGCTCGAAAGAGGTGGTGCGTTGAAATATTAGAAAAATTGGTGTAGAACTGGGAGTCGAACCTAGACCCTTTGGCGTGTGAGCGTCGCACTCTACCCACTACGCCACGGCGACCACTCATGTGTGAATCGGGGAATAATCACCATATTATGATTGCGCATTTTAGGCGAATAACTTCAAACTTGTCGCGGCAAGGCTTTTCATATCAAAAAGTACTTCCTGTCAATTGAATAGGACCGAATGGTAATTGCGAGGTCTTAAATGAATACTTGAGAACATGCATATTCTTCTGAAGTCTGCATCGATATATGAAAGCGTTTTGCAGTGCCATCATATATTTTGACAAAGCACTTAGATTCATAAGCGATTCATTAATTCTATTATTGGTAATATAAATTAATTTGTTTCATTTTGTTTTAAAATTTTCTGTTAAAAAAAGAAAACGTACATCACTTAAAGTATTTTCCAACGAAAACGGGTACTTTCTCTTCCTATCTTTAAAATAGTTGAGTCTTCTCTATACAATATTCTTCTTTCTATTTTTATCTTATTGTATCCACTTTTCACTAGACAAAATCCGGTGCAAAAATTCCTTCCTCTAATGTCTGTCAAGAACCAGTCTCTGGATGTCTTTTGGCATTTCTCGGTTTTTTCTCGTAAAGCGCCTAAGTTCTTGAATCGTAAATAAATTAAAATTTCTCTAACCGAATGGATAGTGCGGAATGAAGTGCGAGTTAACATTGCATTTGTCTCGAGTCATGATACAGCAATGCCTTCAATACCTCATCCTCAAACTTTTAGGACTAGCAAAGATTCTCTTTGCATTTAACGCACTATTTTTTAAAGACGTGTGCATGATTTATTGGTAAAAGCAGACTCAGCAAAGTCTTCAAAATGCCGTCGATGGGCTTCAGCTTCACTTTTCTTCCAATTAAAAAAGAAAATCACAACTTCTCGGGAATGATGTTAAATTAAGACGATCCCGCACATTTTCGAAGAAGCAACAAAAATATTTATGTCTTCAACAGACCCTGAGTGTCACACCTTTTCAATGAAGCTTGTAATTCCTTCCAATATTTGTCACAACTTGCAGGTGCTGACATCTTTTGATAATGGAAAGAACAAAATTTATATTACCCCAAGAGACTCCGTAAGCATCTTTTAAAACGAAAAATAATTTTAGAGAATTCATTCTTCAGGTAGAGAGACATTTTAAACACACGCATACATGCACACACATACACATACACACGCACATATAATTTTAAAAGTAGTCTTAGGTAGTTAGTTTTTAAGTTGTTTGTTTAATTAAAATAGGTGAAGGTTTAACTATTATAAAGCTTTATCTTATCTTTTATAGATACTAGATTAGATTACTAAGTTTTTTAAAACAGTTCTCTTAGTATTAAAAATTAAATCCATACTTTTAGTTAATAAACTAAAATAAAAACAACACGACGCTGAAAGGCAATCTTATTATACCAATTATCTTATTATACCAGGTACACCAGTATAAAGTGAGCGTCAAGATACAACTGTCTCGATAGGGAACATTTGTTATGAACGAGCCCATATTTTTTTTTTGTTTGTTTGCTATGACATCTGTGAAAAATATTAAATATACATCAAGTCATTGAACAGACAAAATAATATTTTTTCATCGTGTTAAAAATGTCGAATTTTGTACCAGAAAGTGATGATTTGCGGAAAGCATTAATTTTTTGTTTTCATTTGAAGAAAATTGCTGCAGAGTCGCATCGAATGCTTGTCGAGGCATATGGTGATCATGCTCTATCAGAAGCAACACGCAAAAGATGGTTTCAACGGTTCAGAAATAATGATTTTGATGTGAGAAATGAAGAACGTGGAAGACCACCAAAAAGGTTTGAAGACACTTTGAGATGACACTTTGAGTCAAAAGCAAATGGCAGCAATGTTAAATGTTGCACAACAAACAATTTCTGACCAAAAGCTATGGGAAAGATCCAAAAGTGTGGAAAATGGGTGCCATATGAATTGAATGAAAGACAGATGGAAAACCGAAAAAACACTTGTGTAATTTTGCTTCAAAGACACGAAAGAAAATCGGTTTTGCATCGGATTGTTACTGGTGATGAAAAAAGGATTCATTTTAAGAATCCTAAACGGAAAAAATCATGGGTTAATCTGAGACAACCATCAACATCGACTGCAAAACCAGATCGATTCGGCAAGAAGACAATGCTGTGTGTTTGGTGGGACCAGAAAGGTGTGCTGTACCAGGAGCTCTTTAAACCTGGTGAAACTGTTAATACTGATCGCTACCGACAACAAATGATCAGATTGAACCATGCACTGATCGAGAAACGACCAGAATGGGCCAGAAGACACGGCACGGTAATTTTGCTTCATGGCAATGCACCTGCACACAAAGCAAAACCGGTTTAGGATACAAGCAAAACACTTGGCTGGGAGCAGCTACCCCATCCGCCGTATTCACCAGACTTGGCTCCTTCCGACTACCATTTGTTTTCATCGATGAGACACACATTTGCTGAGCAGCTCTTTGATTCCTACGAGGAGGTCGAAAATTGGGTGTCTGATTGGTTTGCTTTAAAAGACGAACAATTTTATTGGCGTGGTATTCACAAATTACCAGAAAGGTGGTCAAAATGTGTAGAAAACAATGGCCAATACTTTGAATAAAATGTTTTTGCTTTCCCATTAATAACTAGTGTTTCATTTATTTTGTACCTGGTATAATTAGATTAACTTAGAGCGCCCGCCGTTTTCATTGCAACATACTTTGTAACTAGTTTAAATATTTTTCATCTAGATATAGGAAATCAAAAAAAAGACAACAATAAAAAAATAGATTTAAGAATCAATTAAATAGAGAGACATTTTGCCGGTAGGATTTGAATGCCACAGAAATTTGCTGTACAGATGCAGTTGGTAGAGGAGCCTTTTCTACCTAAAAATTCAACCATTAAATTGCTTTTAAAGTCTTAATGTCCAGTTAAACATCAGTGTGTGACCTTTATTCTCCAGAGTCAAGCCATCTTAAACTTGTGGAACTCAGCGGAAAGAGGACTTAAAATTTCAACGACGTGAGACAACACACCATTCAGGTATTTAAATTTCAAATAAGCAACCTACGACACATTATCCCCAACTTATTCCATAGCAATTTAATTAACATTCTGCTCGTGACAGTTCATGTTTCTATTTCCCGTGTCACGCTTTCAATTGCAATCGTCAACATTCATGACTCACTTTCGGTAAAGTTTCCACTCCATGGCGAGTATCGGATCCCATGTTGTTCCCACTAAACTAAATGACACACTCAAGCAGAAATGTATCCGCAAATTAACTCGAACAGCCATTCACAAAACGGATACAAAGCCACGTGCCATCATTCAAGTGTCACTCCAGGCACATGAAACAGACACAAAATTCAGCTTCACTCGGGCAATATTCACAAAATTCACCCCCAAAGGCCGGGGCCAAGGACGACCACTACGAACAGAAAGAAGGCCGAGTAAGATGTGTTAGTGCCTCGAGACTGAGATAGGACCGAGCAGACGCAGGACTAAAGATACCTTCCGTCGCAAACAAACACGTATTGACATCGAAATTTCCGTTATCAATCCACATGCGATAAAATTTCGAATACATAGCCTGAGGTTTAGCAGTCGCATTTCCACTGCCACTGCCACTGTCACCACAAGGCAGGACATATCCCCAAATGTAATTCCGATATCGCATCGCTCAATCTCAATGTGAGCAATTGTCAATTTGGAAAATTACTATTTCGGGCACAAAGACCCTGAATTGGGGTCCAGAGTCCCGCCGCTGCCGCTCTGCTGAGTCAGTGGCAAATGATGAAACATGGCACGGCCAGCCGTAGGTAAGGAATCCTTGCTTATTGATTTTCTGCGCCAATACCTTCTGCCGGGCAACAATGCAATCGTAACCAGCAGAGATTAGTATCTTTTCCGAGGGAATGATGCCACAGTGTGTTCTGCTGGGACACGTAGGGTTGAAAGGAAAACCTCAATGAATTTCGAAATAATGAAAATGCTGGCTGGTCTCCCCGGGAGGCGAAGACAGGGTGTGTGTGCTTTGTGTCAGAGTGAATTGTATCCTTCTGGTAAGTCTGTATGATGAACAGTCGTTTCTGTTATTGCTTTCCGAATGTACGAGGTCAGGCTATGAAGCTGATTTGCCGATCGATTTGTGCCGTGGGTTGATTTTGTCGTTTGTCCACGTCCACGTGCGGGCCAGTTCAGTTCGGTTCTGTGGGCGGTGCCCCATGTAAGGAGAGGATGATGCTCCCTCTGAGATACAACTATAAATCCAAAAGGGGCAAGTAAACGACCGTATGAAGACGCACTATTACGCTATCGGAGGCGGTGTATCATCAAGAAGTGGGTGGTTGTAGTTCGTTCATTTCAGTTTTTAGGGGAGGAGGGAGGGGGATGGAGATGTAGATTACTTTCTAATGCTTTGGGGTGACTGTGGGTGTGAAAAAACAAACTGTCAAGCGTCCATTCTTTTTATGTGTGTCATAGGGCGGGGAGAGGGAGTAAAATGACCTTCCATAAGGATCAAATCAAATATAAACCTGAAACAGTTTTCTATATTTGATGAAGCAACAAAAGATTAAACTTCCTAGAGGATAAAAAATACGACATGACAATCGAAAGAAATTTCAACGCCGCTTTTCCCCTAACGCACTCGCCTGTGCTTTATTATGGCCCTTCCCACTTCGTTTTTAATTAAAGCCGTCCTGCCCTCTCACAAAAATTCGCGGGGATTCCATCTTCTACTGAAATCATAAATCCACGGAAAATTTAATTAAAGCCATTTCTGAATCTATCCCTACAGTCGTGAACTAAGTCGAGCGACGACGACGACATCAACCGAGACAACGAGTGTCGAATTTCCCATGCTCGGCACTCATCCCTACATCGAAGCCCTCCCGCCGACGCCGTGCAGCAGTTTAACAGATCCACCACGTCTCGTTTGGAAACCTCCATACGCCATCTATACGAGCACCCTGCCTGAATGCGCAATAAAAATAAGAAGATACAAACACTGACGTCCTCCTACCCCATCTACGCACAGATTCCAATATCTCTTCTTGCAGCCCAACGGCGTTGTACGACATCCTTGTCAGCCGCATGGAAGGGGTGTCAGTGTCAGGAACAAGTGCTACAAGTTTAATCTATGACAATACTTCAGGTTTCTTACACGTTTCTTCACTTTCTTTGCCCTGTTGGCTGCTGGGTGCCAGTTGGATCTTTGCTGGTTGCCTTCTTCGGTAAAATTTAAAGAATGCCCGCTTCACCGTCATTCGTTAAAGTAGCCGCGCCAAGACATTCAAATCGTAAAATAAAAAGAAATGTTACGAACAGACTGCCCCTCAGTCTTGGGCGCAAGCAGCCACCCATTTACGGCGAGTGTAGGGCTTAATTTCATGCGAGGCATTGTCCTGGAAGCACTTTATCTCTGCTCAAACGCCTCCTTCCGCTCGTTTTTGTTCGCCGTTCACTTGGTCGTCACCGTGCCGTCAGCACAGTGTCCCTTTTCCGGTGATGGGCTTCGATAAATTTTATCTGTCATAACAATGAATGTTTAGTTCAGTGGAGTTATGAGTCTTATTTCGTCGATTTGGGCTTTTTCCGCACGATGCCGCCACCGCCAACAATGCCCACGGCGAAGGGAATGTAAAAAGGCCACAAAAGTGAGACCGCAACGGGGAAGGGCTTGCAATCTGGCAAAAAATCTGTCGACTAAACCACCACCAAACTGGGTTGTAGTACGGTGGCATATGGATGATGGCGGATGGGTTCATGAAGCAAGATAGTGGAGGGATCTCCGAAGAGTGCAGTTTGAATGGAGTTCTTGCTTCAAGTGTATGATTTGTGATCGCAAACATCTGCAGGCAGTTTTTCTGGTAATGTGTTTTACTTGGATGAAGACAGTCCTTGTGGTCACCGAGGCATACTGGGTAGAGCGTAGTGCTCACACGCCGAGGTACCAGGTTCAATTCCCGGCTGAACACCTCGAATTTTTCACGGCACCACTTCTTTCGAGCTGATGACAACATTCAAAAAGTAATAACTGTTTAAGAAAAAGCTCAAACTTCGTCATTTGGAGTCGGCAAAAAACTGTAGGTCTCTTTTACTCGTGAGAGAACAGTAACGTGCACAACACGAGTAGTTGATGAGCTAGCTAGGCTCTTGTCCCTACGGACTGTTGCGTCTTCCAATTATTATTATTAAGACAATTTCTTGCTCA
Organism: Eristalinus aeneus; assembly: GCA_955652365.1. Lineage (NCBI taxonomy): Eukaryota > Metazoa > Arthropoda > Insecta > Diptera > Syrphidae > Eristalinus > Eristalinus aeneus. The sequence continues at coordinate 27,660,746 of OY019131.1, read as the reverse complement.
ACTTCTTCCTCTTCTTCTTCTTGCGGCGCTACAGTCCGGGTCGGACCTGGGTCTCAACCAACATGCGTCTCCAGCCAGCACGATCTTTTGCCAGCCTTACTCCAGTTGCGCACTCCAAAATGGTTGAGTTCCTTCTCCACTTGTGTGCGCCGCCCTAGTCTTGGCCGTCCTCTGTTGCGTTGTCCCAGTGGCTCGGATTTAAAAACTTTTCGGGCCGGAGCAGTGGTGTCTATACGCTCTACATGGCCTAGCCATCTTAAGCGTTGTATCCGAAGACGCTTGACCAGGCGCATGTCGTTGTACAGCCTATAGAGTTTGTCGTTAAATCCTATCCTCCAGATGACATCAACGCACACAGGACCAAAAATCGCACGCAAAACTTTCTCTCGAAAAGACTAAGGGCTTCCTCATCCGCCTTTGCTAACGTCCAAGATTCCGCGTCATAAAGTAGGACGGGGATGATCAAGCTGTTATATAAAGCGAGCTTAGTCCTTCGAGAGAGGGCTTTATTACTCAATTGCATCTTGAGCCCATAGAAACAGCGATTGGCAAGAGTGATTCTGCGTTTGATTTCGGTACTGATGTTGATGTCCCTATTCACCGCGGAGTCGAGGTAGACGAAGTCCTTCACTACCTCGAAGTTTCTGCTGCCTAGTGTGACGCTCCGTCCGAGACGTCGATGTTGTGTGTCCTTCCTTGATGACAGCATGTACTTAGTTTTGCCCTCATTTCCCCCCAGACCCATTTTAGCCGCTTCCGCTTCAATGCCAGCAAACGCCTCATTGACGGCTCGCTGTGTTCGTCCAATCACGTCAATGTCATCAGCGTAAGCTGGCAATCGAACTGACTATTGGAAGATCGTGCCTCCGGTGTTGACTTGTAAGTTACGCACGATCTTCTCAAGTATGATGTTAAAGAAGTCACATGACAGCGCATCACCTTGTCTAAAACCTTTTTTGACATTGAAGGTCTCGGTGAGTTCGTTACCAATCTTGACGGAGCAGCGAGAGTTCTCCATCGTCGTCCTACACAATCTGACGAGTTTGGTAGGAATGCCAAAACTAGACATGGCACCGTATAGCTCGTCTCTATGGACACTGTCATATGTGGCTCTTGCTCAACGTGGCCTGCTCTAATTTGGACGTCTTGTTGGAATTGTAATCAAGATTTTCAACCAACACGACATGACTTCTTTGTTTAAATAAACTTTAAAATAGTCGGTTATTATATTCCCATGGGAAGGATAGAAGAAGTCAAGGGTTAAGCTACTTCAATAAATTCTCGTGTTGGGTGTGCTATTGTTCTCTTACAAGTGGAAGAGACCAACAGTTTAATACAGAACCGAGAAATTTGAGAATTTTTTGCGTAGAAAGTGAGGAACTTCGTGTGTGCAATCAGTAACCTTAATGGGAAGGGTATCGGAAAAAATTCAATGTACAAATGAGAATATTGACGTATAACGGATAACACTGTGCCAAGGCGAACCCCTGTGTAGCTTCTTCCATCGTTATTTTTAAACAACGTTAACGAACTATGTTCATGAATTGCCTTCCTTTACTTAAGGCCGGAGGATACTGTGGTAGGAATGTAGACGTTGAGTTGCTTCGCCTTCTACATTCGAAGACCTTAGTTGGAATTAATCAATTTGGGAAAGAACGCATTTATATTTGTCACAACTACTGTACTTAGACTTAAGTTCTTATCAATCTTGCCATCCGTACTCGTTACGAACCAACGTTGTTAGTTGTGAACTGCAATAATATGTATGGCGCGACAGTCCATACAGGAGTATAAGAATTTTTTGCCCACTCCGAACGACGAAGTGTTGTCAGCAGCTCGAAGGAAATGGTTCCGTGAAAAATTCGAGGTGTTTAGTACTAGTGCTCAGCGATTACAAATTTATTTTTATTTATTTTTGAAATCTTTCTGAATGAGCATCATGTCAACCAACTCTGTTTGTTTCGAAAATTATTCTGGCTGACCTTAACACTTTAATATTGTTGTAAAGTCACATTTTAACGTTGGGATAACTTAAGGATCATAGCCTTTAGCAACAAGCTTGAACTTAGGAAGTAAGAACAGGCCTCTCTCCTCCTCATAATTGTCTTGGCAACAATTTTGAAAGATTGTATGAGATGTCTTAGTTCTTGCTTTGTTGTTCATCAGTGAGCGAGCCTGTCACAGGACGGCAAGTCCGATGAATTGTTCATGACAGAAGATATTTTGCACAAATACTTCATCTAATATTGTATACTTTTGTTTTGAATAAGATATGGAGTGTGCTTCCAAAAAACTGCCGGCAGTTGTCAGGACATGTGTATGCTGAGAAACTGTTATAGAAATGGACGGGGAAGTCTTTCCATTTTGTTAATAGCCGTCCAGGAACACTGGATTGTCTCTAAACAACACGATAGCCCTCAATTGATTAATTTGGTAGAAGGCGAGAGGTCACGTAAAGTGACACCCTAAAATCGAGTTCCTTTGTTATTTTCAACTGCAAAATGATAAATGTCCAACTTCATAGCAAATCTACGGTGTTTATGGGCAGGCCTCGTTCAATTTTTCCCTCGAGGCCTTTTTGTTCACAGCTGTGTGGCTCGCAGCAAAACACCACATTTGAGTGATGGGCGATGAAAATGTAATTTAATACAAGTACGTCATACTGACGAGAACATGGTCAGGGCCCGTTGGCAATTGCAGACGAATTAAGAGTCTGGATTGACGGCAAACAACGTTACGTTGAGTGCTCGATGATATTGAAGGGAAATCTGATAAGGGATACAAGAGTCTGACGCCACGGATAATTTATTAGAGAGGTCTTGGATGTCAATGAACGTCAACGTAACATAAAGACATCGTTCCACCAAAAGTTAGATTATTTTCTTAAATGCAGTCAAAGTACAATTGTAGTAAAATGAAATGAAAGAGACGAGCACAAAGAGAGATTAAAATACACACGTACATGTACCACAAAGAGAGAATTGCGGGTTAGGTCAGAGTAATAATAATAATTGTTGGTGCCAAAGGGAGACCAGGGCCTAGCTTGCTCATCAACTACTCGTGTTGTGCGCCCTACTGTTCTCTCACGAGTAGAAGGGACCTTCAGTTTTTTGCCGATACCGAACGGCGGAATTTGAGAAGCTTTCTTAGACAGTTATTACTCTTTGAGTGTTGTCACCAGCTGAAAAGAAGTGGTGCCGTAAAAAATTCGAAAATTTGGTGTTGAGCTGGGAGTCGAACCTAGACCCTTCAGCGTGTGAGCACCGCACTCTACCCACCACGCCAGGGCAACCAGAGTAGGATAAGTAAAAATAAAACACAAGGTCAAGTTGACATACAGCCTCCTCGCAGCCCCCTGAATAGACATCGCAACACCCGTTGTGTGATGAACAAATGAATGCAGCAAACCCCTTTGTTCAAGGGTTATATAATGGGCCCGGCCTACCAATGTGTGGGTTATGCGTGAGGCTAACTTCCTCATCACGTAAAAAGCAAGTCAGTTCAGAGACGACAACATACCTCAGAAAAGAACGGTTCAGTCCTACCTTATGGCGCGGAAAGCTGGACGTTATTAAAAGTGGACGAGGAACCCCTTAGTTTTTTCGAGGGAAAAGTTTTGCGTGCGATTTTTGGTCCTGTTTGCGTTGATGACATTCGGAGGAGATGATTTAGTTAGGAACTCTATGGGCTGTACTGCGACACGCGCCTGACTTCGTCTTCGGATACAACGCTTAAGATGGCTAGGCCATGTAGAGCGTATGGAGACCACTGCTCTGGCCAGAATCTGAGCCATTGGGACAACGCAATAGAGGAAGGCTTAGACAAATGTGGTGCACACAAGTGGAGAATGACCTCAACCAACTTAGAGTGCGCAATTGGAGGTAGTGAGCGAAAGATCGTTCTGGCTGGAGAGGCATGTTGGTTGAGGCCCAGGTCCACCCCGGACTGTAGCGCCACAGGAAGAAGAATAAGAAGAAGAAGAAGGAGAATACACTCTGCAGTAGATACTAACGGATGGACTGCAACTGAAGACACGGTACTGTAAATGCCAAGCGAAGCTAAATGCAAAGAGATTATTTCGGATAAAAACGATTTTTGGAAGAATCGGCCTATTAACCTCAATCAACCATAATAGCGACCGAAGGCATTAAAATTTTCGATAAAGCTGAAGCTTATTAAGCTGTACCAGTTTTGAAAAAAAAATGCAAAAAAATTTGCACAAAGTGCTGCAAGTTTAAAAAAACCGGAAATAAAAGAATGCCAATTCAGTTTCAATAAATGTCAATAAACCTATTGTCTAAGTGTATTTTATGGATCTGAAGAAATCAGTATTGGACAGCGTGAACAATTATTTGCTTGAATGGACTGTGCAGTAAATAGTTCACGCTATTCAGGCAGCACTGTAGTTACTTTGAAAAGTGACAACAGTCTACACAAGACGGAGGACATACACTCGTTGCTTGTTAGGTGGTTAATAGCTACCGAGGCAGAATGACTCCTACAATTGTAAGAGCTTAAAGTTATGTAGGGCCATAAGACCACCTGTCTTGGACGTAATTGAGCTGGCAATAATCTAGTGGCCAGGTTTCACTGATAGATTAGTTGGAACTCCTTGGAAGCTGTTTCCGCCTAACTGTACCCTCGGGCGTCTTAAGGGGATCGACCGAAACCAAGAACTGGTATTAAGGGCAACCAGAAATATGAAGTTATTCACTATAGCAATCTAGACTGTCTCAAGTTACCTTAGTGTGGAGTTTCTGTGACTGACAGTGCAGTTAGAAAAGCGCCCTTGGGCAGAATCTCAATTGAAAATCAAAATAAATTAAAAGGTTTGGTTAGCATTTGTGTGATGATGGACATTTGAAGGTAATTTATTTAACAGCAGCTGGTACTTCTTTGTTGCACATAACTAAGCAAGGAAAACTAAAATTCAGTTAACCGTACAATCTCGCAATATTATCAATCTTCTACTAAATCTGAGTTACCCTAGCTTTATAATAATAATAATATTATAAATAATAGTATGGCGCGACAGTCCACAGGGGGACCAGGGCCTTGCTTGCTCATCAACTACTCGTGTCGTGTGCGCTTCTGTTCTCTCACGAGTAGAAGGAGTAGAAGAAGTTGACTCTGTACGGCGAAGTTTGAGAAGCTTTTGTCTTAGACAATTAATACTATTTGAGTGTTGTCAGCAGCTCGAAAAATACCGTGAAAAGTGCGAGGTGTTCAACCGGCAATCGAACCTGGACTTTCGACGTGTGAATGTCGCACTCTATCCACTATGCCACTACGGGTCCAGCTTAGCCCAGAGTATAATTGCCGTCACAGAGAAAACATTGCCTTTCTGGCTTCAAAGAAACCTTCAAACATTGAAGGTTAGTTTAACAAAATTTGAGACATTTAAATATCCTTAGGTGTCTTCTATTGTAATTGCGATTCCCTATGTGCTTGATAAATCTTAATGATTTCTCCTTAAATCAACAAACGTTTTTCCCTTAGTTCCCATCAACGTAGCGTACCTGAATTGAAGCACAAACACGAACATATGAACATAAATCCAATCAGATCATTTGACAGGAATTCCACTTGCTTTGTTTGACATTCCACCTTTTAATGGAGAATGAAGATTGCGAAATTTCCAGGAATTGTGCAGTTCACTCTAACTTTTCTCTCTCCATCGTTTTCTGCGAATTCATGTAGAAGCGACTTGGTGCCAACGATGTTGTGTACAGTTATGACGCTAGTAATGCTGGTTTTTAGTCAGAATGTCTCCCAGGCTGCATGCACTTTGCCTGACGCAAGTGAAAGCTGAACTGCAGCTTTCGGCTTGACGTCAACATTACATTTTCTATTAAATTAAGAAAAGTGAATTAGTCGCTCAATCAGCGAATCGCCCGTTTCTCAGAAATTGGGACCATCCTTCTATTCATTTTGAAAACTCCCCGTTTAAGCGAGTGCTTCCATCTCGGCCGCAGATGGATGAAATGGTTCTACGTGACATAAACTCTCTCACTTTGACGAAGAACTATTCGCAGCCTCCTCGAAAGTTACCAGTCGATAGACCGGCGAACGACGTGAGAATTGCGCAGCTAACAAACTACGAGTCTACGGGGAACTACGACACCCCCACATAGGGACGATTGGAATCTTAATACGCTCGATAGCACAGGATGCGACACACAAGACACGGCGAATAAACCCACTTGCACAAACAAAACACAACGCAATCTGCCTTCAATTAACGAGTCTAATTGATTTACACAATTAAAAGGGACGAATTAAGTGAATTTAATCGCACAACAGCTAAAAGGGTGTCGTCTGCGCCCCTATCTCCCAGCGAGTTGAAAGCAGCGATGGCCCTCCTCGCACCGTGCATTATTTTAGGTATTTTAATCAACAGAGAATTTCATTTTAATCACTTTTTGCGACTGTGGCACAAATTGAACAGGAAACCAGATAGAGGACTCCAACAATGCTGGTGGAGGAAACAAAGTATATGCGAGCGCGCGTCTGTTAACACGTAACTGCTGATAGGTGGTTGGTTGGGACGGGGGTGAGTGTTAGTGAGAGAGATAGATACTTACTGAAACGCAACCATTGTTATGTTCACAATGGCAATGTTGTAGATGGCGTACGATATTAGACGGGCTTCATTGTACAGTGATTCGGCGTTCCGCACATTGTAGCACACCCGAATGCCCCAGGCCAGAAAGAGTACCTCGCCGATTGCCAGGCTGTGGTCCCACCAATTGTACGAGCATTGTTTAAACTTTAATCCGTCCTGATCACGAATCTGCGAAAGAGGAATACAAAAAATGCATTAAATTGTGTTAGCTTTGCTAGAGTGGATAGATTGGGATGGAAAAGAGAACGGGGGTGAGAACTGTATGTGGCCTTGATGGCTGTGTGCTTTGGGCTCAGAGCTAATAAGCCTGAGGAGGAACTGAAAGCGCGCGGTAGCCGGTTGCTGAAAGCGGATTTTAAATAATTTCTCTTTGGGTGATATTGTGATAGGTTTTATTCAGAGCATGAATTGGACGATTTCCTGTAAAAGAACGATTTGTCCTTAGGCAAATAGGATTTAGATCTGAAAGAAATATGTAAATTCAGAGCGTGAATTGGATGATTTCCTGTAAATTGACGCGATGCTTTTGGGCAGCTAGAATTTAGATCTGAAAGAACAGGGTCTAGTAACGAATTGATTGAGTAGTTTCTGCTTGTCTCCTCTAGGAAAAGAAATTGTCTTTTATAGCCGTGTGTAAATGTACGTTAACATTAAACAGTAATATTTGTTGTTTTGTCTGAATATCGATTTTATCGAGTATCGCTTACTACAGAGGGTACACATAAAACAGAAGAATGTGGCATTTTTGTTATATCAATTTTTCCCCGAGACCTATTTTGACAAAGCGATGCGAAGTTACACCACTTCTTCAACATTGATTTGAGAAGTCTTTCAGGTGGTACTCGCCAGCATAAGAGGCACGGTTTTCAAAAAACCTCCGTCCCGTCCGCGGATGATTATAATCTTTGCCTAACACAGTGAGTCGGCAACGTAGTGTGTGCCTGTGTCAAAGCGAAGGCGAATAAATGAGTTCAAAATTAAGCGAGAGTAAAACGAAGCATATCCTGTCATCGAGAAAGGAAGCACAAAGAGTAGGCATAATGTAACCATGGGCAATTACATATATATTCAAGGTAATGAAGGCCAACCTTAGCTTCCTAGTTAGCAATACGAACACACCAGTAAACAGAATAAACGTAAAAGAACATTTTGTTGGCAGTTTGGTTTGAGCCGTGGCAACTATGGCGTTGTGGATAGAGTGTGACACTCACACGCTCAGCTTGATTCTCTGACATGTTTTGTGGCACCGCCTTTTTCATACTGCTGAAAATGCCTACAGGGTACCATCTGTCAGTATAAAGCTTCTAATACTTCGTCAATCGGTGTCAGCAAGAAACTCTTGGTGTCTTTTACTTGCGAGAAAATAGTGGCGGGCACATCAAGAGTAGTTGATGCGTTAGCTAAATCTGGTCCCCTTGTGTAATGTCGCTCCAACCAATATGTATATATAGTAGTGCAACTCTTTCTCCAGAAACCAGCCTATTTTCATACATTCGTTTCTATGGCGTCTCAGCCTGAACAACCTCAAGGGCAGTTGGGAAAGTTCTGCCCTCACTGTTTGCCTCTAGGTGAATTGATGGTTTATAAAGAAGAAGATTTAACAACGAGTTGTACGTGCAGTACGGCGACATGAGCCTAACCAGACGTCGGGCAAATTAAACTCATTAGAGCCTGGGACAACACTGTTCCAGTCCAAAGAGTTTTCAAATTTCAACGAATCAAGGAAGCAATGCAAAAAACACGCCCACGGACCCCATGTCGCACAAAATTTTTGGAGAACGGACATCAACCAATTGGGCGTCCGGAATTGGAGGCAGCTGGCTACAGATCGTGCAAGCTAGACAGGCTTGTTGTTTAAATCCTTCACTAAAATTTTTGTAATCCTGGTGAATTTGTTTTTACCCGCTTGATGGCTTCTAATTCTGAGTTAGCTTAAGAAACGCATCTGTACAGGTATGTGGCCACCGTGGCGTAGTGTGTAGAGTTTGACGCTCACCGATGTGGCTAGGTTCGATTTCCGGCTGAACACTTCGAATTTTTCAACGCAAGGTAATAATAATAATAATAATAATAATAATAATAATAATAATAATAACAATAATAATAATAATAATAATAATAATAATAATAATAATAATAATAATAATAATAATAATAATAATAATAATAATAATAATAATAATAATAATTGTTGGCGCTACAGTCCAAAGGGGGACCAGGGCCTAGCTTGCTCATCAACTACTCTTGTTGTGCGCGCTACTGTTCTCTCACGAGTAGAGGGACATACAGTTTTTTGCCGACTGCGAACGGCGAAATTTGAGAAGCTTTCTTAGACAGTTATTGCTCTTTGAGTGTTGTCAGCAGCTCGAAAGAGGTGGAGCCGTGAAAAATTTGAAAAATTGGTGTTGAGCTGGGAATCGAACCTAGACCCTTCGACGTGTGAGCGTAGCACCCTACCCACTACGCCACGGCGACCACAAAAGGGTAATAACTATCTAAAAAAGCTTCTCAAATTTCGCAGTTCGAGGTCGGCAAAAAACTATAGGTCTCTTCTACTCATGAGGGAACAGTAGCGCGCACAACACGAGTAGGTAATAAGCAAGCTAGACCCTGGCCCCCCTGTGGACTGTCGCGCCAACAATTATTATCTGTACAGGAATTCATAAGGACCTGAAAGAATTTGTCTGATTTTTTTGGCAGCAATCACGAAAACAGTTAAACCATCAATGGTATTGGCAATCGTAAAAAAGTACCCAGCCGTGAATTTGGAGAATTATTTTTTTTATTTGGAATTTGGAGAATTATTTCTTTTATTCTCTAAATATAGTGGTTGCTGATACAAACGTTTTATTTGAAAAAGAAGGATGGTGTTTATAGACTTTGGAAAGATTAAAACTTCGCCTTTAAAAAAGGAACTGTATAGTCATGACTTTAAAGAAGTCCACAGTGGAACTGACTGAAATAACTTTTACAGTTTTAGATGACTAAACGCTTTAAAAGAATCATAGTTGAAGATTTTATTAGAATGCACATAAAAATATCCCAGCTCAAGCCCTTATGAAAGACAAGGAATCAGCTAAGCAAATGGATTGAGTAAAGTTTGTTTTAGTGTCGCGCAAAACAGTTCCTCTGTCGAACCGAATATGGAACGGTTTCTTTATGGAAGGGAACTAGCTCTGAGGAACTATTTAGTTCAATTCACTTATTCATCTTTAAGGTCGCATATGTACGTGGAGCTAAGTAGTCGCATTCCAGGCACATGTTCGACAAAAGGGTGTTACTCCGTAGACATGTAAAAGACAACAATTTCTAATGGGAACTGTCAATTACTTCAAAGTGTGCAATATAAAAGAGACATTTAGAACTGCCTGATATAGTTCCAAGATTGGTACATGTAAGTCCAGAACCATTTAAATCTTTATAAATCCCATGGAACTGAACTCTAATAGTGACACATCACTCAAGTAATCCACTTTCGCATTCGTACAGTAGCAAGAGTACTTAAAGATCTAAACATACACAAATCCGCTGGCCAAGATGGTATACCCCTTGTTCTTCTGAAGAGGTGTTCTTCTACGCTGGCAAAGCCACTGCATAAGCTTTTCCATTTGTCCTACTCTTCAGGGCTCTTTCCGAGTAAGTGGAAAACTGCATTTGTCCAGCACGTCTCTAAAAAGGGCGAATCTTCGTCATCCACCTCCTACTGACCCATAGCACTAAAGTCCCTTCTCTCCAAGGTCATGGAAACGCTGATAAACCGTCAGCTTATGAAATATCTTGAGTCCCGGAAGCTTGTTAATGAGCGGCAGTACGGTTTCCGAAGCAACCGTTCCACTGGCGATCTGATGGCATATCTCACTGAAAAATGGAACCAATCTTTGCGCAATGTAGGAGAAAGCAAGATTGTTGCGCTTGATATTTCAAAGGCATTTGACAGGGTCTGGCATCAGGCTCTTTTGTCGAAAATGCGTGCTTTTGGGATCGATGAGTCTCTTCTTCAATGTATTAGAAACTATCTTTCGAATCGTTCAATACAAGTCGTTTTGGATGGATTCAAGTCTGATATTCACCATATTAATGCTGGTGTTCCCCAGAGCTCTGTTTTGTCTCCGACACTCTTCCTCAGTTTTATAAATGATCTCTTGTCTGCTACTTCTAATCCTATTCATTCCTTCGTTTTTTTCATATTCGTTCCTTGGCTCACGTCCCTCCACTTCGGCCATAGACTCGGAACGGCAGAGTATGTTAAGCCCATTAAATTCCGACCTTGATAGCATAAATATATAGGGAAATAAGAATAGAGTGGAATTTAATGCTTCCAAAACCCAGTGCTGTCTACTGTCGTTAAAGCGATGACCAAATAGTCAGCCGTTATCCATGAACGGCACTTGCGTTGTTGAAACCGAAAGACGTTCCATCCTCGGTATAATTAGTTTTAATGATCACATATTTGAGGTCGCCAAAAATGCTGCGAAATGTCTAGGCTTAAACGATGCAAGAAGTACTTCACCCCCTCTGATCTGGCTACAATATACAAGGCCTACATACGCCCAAAACTTGAGTATAACGCTCCTATTTGATCAGGTGCTTCTAAGACCTCCCTGCACCTGCTGGATAGAATTCAAAAGCGAGCGATAAAACTTATAGGCGACAGTAATATTGCGAATTCGATTGATTCGTTAGAACACCGACGTAATGTCGCGTCGTTGTCACTCTTTTATCGATATTTCAACAAGAAATGCTCAGATGAACTAGCCAGTTGCATTCCTCCCCTTCAAAAATTCACCCGCAATACACGCCTCGCTAGGAATGCCCACCCATTCACCCTCAAGCCCTCTTTCGGACGTACACTCAAATTCAGGGAGTCGTTCTTTAGCCGCACTACACAAAATCTGGAATGCTCTTCACAGCTCGATTTTTCCTCCTCATTACAATCCACAGGCATTTAAAACCAATGTGCATCGGTACCTCCTCTCCCTCACTTCCTCTATACCTTCGGCCCGTGCTGTGACTTGATCCGGTCACTTAAGGGTACTCGCAACCTCTTTTGCACGCGTCAGTTATAAAAAAAATCAATATAAGCACACTTTCTAGACAAAATTTGATTTTATTCGTCAACAAAGCTTCTTTCAAGAGTGATGATCAGCTCTAACTTTTCAATGCCTTTTTTATAGAACGATTTAGATTTGGACTCAAAATAGGCTTTAGTTTCGGCGATCATTCGAGCCATATTTTTATCCAGCGAGCGCCTTTTTGAGTCCGAGTCTGAAAAGAGGTAGAAGTCGCTGGAAGCCAGATCTGGAGAATAGGGTGGTTCCGGAAGCAACTCAGGGCCTAATTCATGCAATTTGGCCATGGTAGCAAACGAACGGGCTTTGTCTTGGTGGAAGAGAAGTTTATTTCTTCTTCATAAGACACCAATTTTTTTTGCATTTTTTTCCTTCAAGTCTTCCAATAATACCATGTAGTATTCGCTGTGGATCCTTTGGCTTTCTCAAGTTAGTCGATGAATAAAATTTCGTGCGCGTCCCAAAACACAGATGTCATAACATTATCAGCCGACCATATTGTTTTTGGATGCTTTAGACATGGTTCACCGACTGCTGTCCACTCCGCTGACTGCTGTTATGACTCTGGAGTGTAGCGATGGATCCATGCTTCATCCGTTGTGACATACCGAAAGAGTCCTGTTTATTCTGGCGAAACAATTCCAAAAAGCTCTCACAATCATCGACACGTTCCTGTTTTTGGTCCATTGTGAGCAAACGCGACGCCCATTCCGAAAACAGGTTTCTCATGGACAAATGTTCGTGCAAAAAAATGTACACAATGCCTTCTGATATCTTTGAGGTGTCAGCTATGTCACTGATACACTGATTTTGTGTACTTTTTTTTAACGTTTTCAAATGGAACCATCTCAATTGGCTTCCCAGAGCGTTCAACATCGTTGGTGTCAATAGGGAGACAGTCAACTGCCTCGTCTTCCGCCCTTGAATTCATTTTGACAGCGTTTTTTTATAACATTTCCCCTCCTGAATAGCTGACGTACAAAAAGGATTTTGTTTGTTTTCAAATGAGAATACGTGTGAACTGTCTATACGGTGGATCTCCTCACTCTTCACACTGTTAGAAAGAGAGGGCATATAAATCAAAACGTAAACATGTGTGAGTAAAGTGAGACAATGTTCGATGATACGTAAATAACTTTCAGAATTTGAGGTTATGTCTACTAAAATACGTAAATAACAGTCAAACGGTCGATGGACAAAGGGGAAATCAGCTGTTTGATCAGCTGTTCAGTTGACCATCCCCTTCCTTATTGGTTTCTGGTTTAAAGTTAGCATACCACTGACAAATATCTGGTTTTGAAGGAGCAGAGTCCCTGTAACACTTTTCAAGCCATTGCCAAACTTGCACGGTATTTGTTTGCATCAAAAAGCAGTGTCTATCAACACATTTCCATTGTTTTAAAAATCGCAAAGTCCTTGTAAGCTAATAATCAGATTGTCATGAAAATCTGACAGGTATTATACGAATGTGTGTATCCCTTAAATAAATATGTATTTTTTTTATTAACGGATCCCCCTATATGTCAGTCCCGGGACTTATGATGTGTTGTGAAAATAGGAATATGTTGATATGTTGTTTACCGGAACATATCTCTATCTCTCTTTCTTTCACACCGCAATATCTTGTATTTGAAGCAGAGCCCAATAGGGAGACAGTAAACTCGCTCGTCTCCCGCCCTTGGATTCAATTTGATAGCGTTTTTCATAATTTTTTCCCTTTTGAACAGCTGATTCACAGACAGGATTTTTGTTGTTTTTAAATGAGAATACGTGTGAACTGCCTATACGGTGGATCTCCTCACTCTTAAAACTGTTAGAAAGTGCCCTCTCTATAAAACAAAAAATTGAAAGAGAGAAGGTATAGTTTTTTCTAACATAAAATAATGGTAATGGTGGTCGCCGTGGCCAAGTGGGTAGAGTAAGATGCCCACACGCCGAAGGGTCTGGGTTTGACTCCCAGCTCAACACCAATTTTTCGAATTTAACGGCACCACCTGTTTCGCGCTGCTGACAACACTAAAAGAGTAATAACTGTCTAAGAAAGCTTCTCAAATCTCGGCGTTCGGAGTCGGCAAAAACTATAGGTCCCTTCTACTCGTGAGAGAACAGTAGCGCGCAAAACGCGAGTAGTTGATGAGCAAGCTAGGCCCTGGTCCCCCTTTGGACTGTAGCGCCAACAATTGTTATAAAGTAATGGTTGCCGATAGACACGTTCAGAAATTATGTTTGTAAGGCAGTAATTGCATCAGAAAAATAATATTCTTAAAATTTTATGAATAATTCAAGAAGAAAATGAGGATATAAGCTTAGTTTAAATGCAATAATTTACTAAATCGTTTTTATGAATTAATAAACATTACACAGCTATTTATTAGAAATTCTATAACTTGGTTTAAATTAATGTATTAATTTTATTACTGTTGTTAATAAATATTATGTCTGATATTATTTTTGTTCTTATTGAAATAGTACTCAAAAGGTATCTTAAATTTGTAAAAACGTTTTCATTGCGAACCAACTTAATTGTTTTAAGTATATTTAATGTATTAAAAATGTCATATATCTTCGTTCTGAGTTAAATTAGACAATAATGTTTTGCAAAATATATTCGTTTTATTTTATTGTTGTTATTTTCATTGCACGAAACATGTTTCATATCTGTTTTTTGGCTAGGTTTCATTGTTTTTATTGAATACAACACCTTTCATATTGAATCGATGTCATTTAAACAATAAAAATAGCATTTGTAATAATAATATATAGAAACATTTATTTTAATTATAATACGCGTAGCTCGAAATATCAACTGATAATAAGTCTTTTCCAAATATGCGACTTTTCAGCACGCGTTACTCTCTTGTTTTTCTACATATGTCATAAGTTATTATAAATATAAATGCTATCAAATTATCCATTTATTAGAAATAAATCCTTTTAAAGTTCCGATTATACTAACTTGCGTAAACAATTTGCAGTAGATTTTAAAAACGTGTTGTATTGAATGTATACAAAATGGTTGACGAATTCACGAACAGTGGGCAATTTACGAGTTTTTGACACTATTTAAGGCAAAAATTGACGTATTAACCGCCGTCTTGCCAATACTGGAGGGGAAACGTATAGATGTGTGAGTAAAATGAGACAATGTTCGATGTTACGTAAATAACTTTCAGAAATTCGGTTTTTTTCTACAAGAACATGAAAATAACAGTCAAACGGGCGATAAGCAAAGGGGATATCGGCTGTTTGATCAGCTGTTCAGTTGACCATCTCCTTCCATAATAATTTCTGGTTTGACGATAGATGAGCAATGTGTGTCACACATTCATATAAAAAAGCAACACAGAAAGTGGCATGTGTCTGAATTATACTATATGAGTGTGTGTAATTATTCGTTTCACAAATTCACAATTCCTTTGTCATGTCTGAACTACTGAACATGTCGGAACGATTACGACGGTGGAACTAGGTCCAGGAACTAGGCAGGTCCGGAACTACACATCTCTACCTTGTTTTCGTCGTCGTCGACTTGGAGTCGCAGTAATTTGTATTCAATCCCCTCTTCAAAAAAATTCAATTTAAGGCATGACTTTGAGCTTGACAGTGGCAATGGTACCGCATCGCAGCACATGAAATTCAGAAGAAAGAAAATCCTCACAAAAATCACGAAATGCTAGCTTTTATATATTTGCTCGGAAAATAAAAACCTAAAGGTAAGAGCGGCCGGTTGCCCGCGAAGATACTGTTGAGACCATTGGTACATCACGCAGTTAGTTCCGTAAATCCATTGTGAGTTAACCATGTACTTGTCGACGATCAAACAGTTATGCCGCTGACTTCACCTGAGTTGTCGAAAAAATAATTCCCAACGTGTGTCCTTCTTTATGTAGCCAAAGGTTGGCTGTTGCAAAGAGGATGAGAACTGGATTTTTTCTCTTCGTCGTTTCTGCACTGCTCGTAGAAGTCGCCCAAACTGCCGAGTCAAGAGGAGTGTGTTCCAATAAGACCACGGCCTGTTGTGACACCAACTTTTACTTTGAGATGCGTTATGTTACAGCGCCTTTAGGATTAAGCTCTACCCGGAATGTTTAGCTTGTAGCAAGTGGAGCTATGGAACCACTGATTTTATGGTTTGTATGTGTGTTTAAAGAGCGAATTTTAGAAAGCTTGGGGAATACTCGCGATTTAGTAAAACGCAAGTGGAATCACAAACATTGCATTTTCTTGACAAGTTAGACTGCACTGAAAGTACAAAACTTGACACAGAGACACGGAAAAATTAAAAATTTAGTAAAAACCAAGTAGAATCACAATCATTGCATTCGCTTGACAAGTTAGACTGCACTGAACGTACAAAACTTGACACAGAGACACGGAAAAAGGATTGCGAATCTCCTGTAAATAAAAGGAATTAAATCGGATGAGCCCACCACTAGGACGACCTAGACTTAAGTGGCGCACACAAGTGGAGAAGGACCTCAACCAACTTGGAGTGCGCAACTGGAGACAACTGGCGAAAGATCGTGCTGGCTGGAGAGGCATGTTGGTTGAGGCCCAGGTTCACCCCGGACTGTATCGCCACAAGAAGAAGAAGAAGAAGAAGAAGAGCCCACCACTAGCCCTCAGTCTCGAACGGTTCAAGGCACGTCATCCAGTTTCCATTCTTGTCTGGCCAATATACTGATGGACAATGATGAAGAGAAGGATAGTTCCGAAACTGATTCTGGTGCGGGTAACAAACTTTTGACTTGGAGAGCGCTTTCAAATGAATACAGTAGAGGAAAACGTCTCAAGTGAATAGAAGACCCTTCGGTCTGGTAAAAATCAAATACACTGTTCTAGGTTTTGAAACCAATCGTGCGACAATTTTTGTCGGCTCCACCAAAGTCTGTTTCAAGTGAACAAACATTCTGTGGAGCTGGTTTGGTATATAACCCACTGGCGACAAAGTAGCTAAGTTGCTGTTTATAAAATATAATTTTCCCAATTTAAAATTTAAATATTAGTCTGCATTTTTCACCTTGCTTTTCTAATAACAATTTAATTCTCCAATATTTGCAACATCCCCATCCGACTCCGATTCAACTCCGACTCCGCGGAGATCGTTTTGACGCTTCCGACTCTGATTCCGACTCCGATCCCGTCTCCGATTCCGACTCCGATTTCGACTCCGATTCCGACTCCGGTTCTGACTCCGAATCAGACTCCGATTTCGACTCCGATTCCGACTCCGACTCCGATTCCGACTCCGATTTCGACTCCGATTCCGACTCCGGTTCTGAATCCGATTCCGACTCCGATTTCGACTCCGATTCCGACTCCGATTCCGACTCCGATTTCGACTCCGATTCCGACTCCGACTCCGGTTCTGACTCCGATAAACCCATCTCTGTAACATCACTACTTTCAGCATCAGTACCGATCAACCGCCACCTAATCCGAGCAAAGGCGGGACATGGACAGAGGAAGCGCCGTGCTGTATCTTCACCTTATCTACAGGCGTTGCAAAAAGTTTCATCACTAAGTCCAAGCACACTTAAGTGCAAAGCGGACGTGAAGTGCCTCGTTAGGACGCCAACAAGTCATCTGCAGTCGTTCTTATGTAGAAAAGCCGCGGATCTTTAGTTTACGTTTGGGAGCATGCACTTGGCGTCGTTGGTTGTGCTGCCAAAAGGCCCAACCGTCGATGGAAGCTCTGACCAAGGACGAGGGTAATACAAAGGTGGGTTCGCCTCTTTTGATCTGCGCCTATTTCTCGTGATCACGTGATGTTCCGGAACCCAAACAAGTCTTAACGCATAAAGATTGTCTGCCAATTTATTCGATTAACATGAACATTAAATATAATGATCTACACAAATGTCTCTTGAATTGCGGATGTTGCAAACTCAAATTGTAATATTCCATTTCCGAATGACAAAACCTCTAATGAACTAATAACACTGTCGATACCTTGTGTGTTTCACCACCGCCGCTTGCGGCTGAGTAACCCAATTACGAACCATTGGCCAGTAAATCATTCCAACGCAAGACATCAATTTACTTCCCCTCATACAAGTGACACCACCGCCGGAAACTCTGCCTGCAATACAACTGTCGCTCGTATAAATCACGTGGCGGTACACCCCAAAAGGCAGATCGATTGTCCGCCGTTCCAGTGAAACAAAAACCAAACGAAGTCATTAAGAGTCGTTGAGTCTAATCACATGGGCTCCTCCACTAATTTATTCCGCCCCCACCCGCCGTTTGAATATTACACACATCCACGTGAACCCTGCTCCCGGGGATGGATTCTCGAAAATTGCTTTCGCCCAGTGTATCGAGTCCACGTGGCTGCGAGTCGATTACGTACTGCCAGCAGTGCATAAAACGTCTACTCCCGACTGATGTCTGCTGCAGCCGATATTATATGACTTTAACATCGTGTGGCTGCCAGGGGATCTGAGCGCAGTTACGCGATAGTTTCAGGCAAGGGAAACTCATAAAACAGCGTGGCGCCCTAATACTTACATTTTCCGCAAATGGAGTCGCCGAAATGGTCCAAGTTCCCAGATAAATAAGCATCACCAGCAGTATCGGCACCATCCACTGGAGCAGCTGTTGGTCGGTTAGTTTCACTTTGTGCGCTGACTTCACTCGATACGTCAAGGACACCCTAATGAAATCGAAATGAAGAAAAACGGCTTGGATTTTGTGGATTCGTCGGGCTGTACTTACCTCCAGGTTTTCATCAGCAGCGAGGTGTAAGTTATGCAGAAGCCCATGTGTCGGGTCCATTTCGTGGCTATGCACCAGTAAGTGTCAAGGATGGGGAATATCGCCGCCATCTGAGGGAAGAAAAGTGTTTGTTTGATGAGATATTTTATTGATATGGAGAAGTGGTCATAAACTGAGGAAATTATTTGGTGGGGCATCCTTTCAATTTCTAAGACTATTCCTTAAGGTTGGAAAAACAAAGATTTCGCAACAAGTTTGAAAGACCTACAACGGGAAAGGGAAAAGTTTGACAACAATGGTTGTTCTGGAGATTTACAAAATGGGGCATTAAGGAGACAAAGTGCCATTAGTGCCCCAAGTCGACTCAAAGTTTTGGTCTGCAATTGGCTTCTTTTATTTTGGAAAACCAAACTAATGCAGAACAGTTTAAGGCCGTGCCAAGTTCTATTCCTTTTCGGTTCTATGACCGCTTTGATATTTCCAGATAGTCGATGTGGGCGACATTCTGAAAACAGCAACCATCACAGGACAGTTCTGTGGAACACGTTGGATGGTTGATATCGTCTCTTTCCGTTATACCCTGGTCTCTACATGTATCAGTTGATTCATGTTTCTGCTGCTCTGCAGTTATTTAGAACTAATAAGCTAGAAAAGTTTTCTCAACGGACGCAGTGCTTCCCCATGTATGGCGTCTGTTTAAAAATAAGGTCGATCTTCAAATATCACTGGCCACGTACATTCGATTATCGATTTGTTTTTATGTTGTCATGTTGGTACACTCTGCTCGGACATATGTATACATTTTTTATGTTGTCATGTTGGTACACTCTGCTCGGACACATGTATACAGTGTCAGTTAAACAGAATATGTCCTTTTTTAGGAGAGGAATAAAAGTTAGACTTGTTTTCCGTGTTCGGCGATTTCCTGCCGAAATGGATTTAGGAATTTGAATTCAATTTTGTGTGAAGAATGGAATGAAGTGTCCAAAGTTACTTGATATATTGGCAGTGGCATGCGCTGAGTGTACTCTGAGTCAAAATAAATGTTTACAAGTGATTCAAGCTTATCAAAGAAGGTCGAGAAGATGTGAATGATGACGCTTGCCCTAGACGCCTCAGCACATCAAAAAGCGGTAAAAATGTTGGGAAAATCAAGAAAATTTTTATGAAGTATCATCGAATAACTTTTAGAGATGCTGCTGAAGATGTCGGCATATTGGTTGGCTCATGCTGTGCAATTTTTGTGATATTTTGGGCAAGAAGTGTGTAAGAGCAAATATTGATCAAAAGCGTGTCACACGAGCATCGCTCAGGAATTGTTAAATGACATAAAGGGCGATCCATATTTGCTTAAACGTGTCATAGCTGGTGATGAATCATGCGGCAAGAACTTGTAGATAAAGCTTTAATTGGATCTCATAAGAACCAAGCCAACCAAAATTGGTAAAAGGTTTTCGTTACTGACGCAGCACTTCCCTATGATTGTTAGTCACGATTTTCTTGATAATTTCTTTACTATTATTTATTGAATGAAGAGCAGAAGAAGGGAGATATTTGACAACCTTATACATCGCATGGTGCTTAAAGAAAACGAAAACAAACACCACAACTCGCAGTTGGCGAAACAACCTCCCAAATGTGACGGTTAAACGGCGAGGAAAAAAGCGAGCAGCAAGTTGCAAGACTGCATCAAATTTGTCAACGACACCTTCTTCATAGTGAACTTTTCACGTAGGCTGCACGCGTTCCTACGAAATCGAACTTCTGCCATAAAGAAAACATTTACCGTTTGTATCTGCTATAAGCTGCTCAAAAAAACTGTTGTGCAAAAACCTTTAAACGCCATCGCCATCGCGGGGAAAATTACTGTACGCAGCATTCAGACTCAGAATCAAATGATATGATGTGATGATGTACTTTTTCTAAAATGTAAAGATTCGCTCCTAAAACACAACGGCTATTCAAAATAGACCTGTTTTTACACGGTCTTTTTTTACACGGTCTTTTTTTACACGGTTTTGATATAACACGGTTTGAAAATTGAATATTTTTAATTTTTTTACACGATTTTATTCCATTTAGCATGATTTGAAATTTTATGTACTTAAATTTTTTTTGTCAAATTTAATTTCAAAAATCATCCCAATGTCGAAAGAGCTGCACAATTCCAACGTGAGCTGAATTCTTGTATGGCTCGTTACAAGGAATTATACAAAGAGGTAGCAAGAATTGGCGAACAACGGCTCATAACAGAGTTCATTTTTCAAAATGTAGATGCCGAACGAGCAAGAGAAAGTCCAGTTCAAAATTATTCCAGCGATGATAGTGAATGTATACGCGTTCGAAGCAAGCGAATGCGAATAACTGATGACGACAGCAATTAAATTTATGTTGCTGTATTTATGATTATCACTTTTTTTATTTTATTTTATTTTTTACCTTAAAAATTGAATAACCTATTCTTTTCGTTCACAACATAGTTGTTAAGTTCCTGAACTTGCCATACATTTAATTTATATTACTTTTAAGATTAGAGTGCATATCTTTTTTATCATTAATTACTATGCTTGTGAAAATAAGCATTATATATTTGATTTAATAAAATAATCATGAATTCTTGTTCTTAAAAATTCTTGTTTTTCACTAATTTTAATAGGTTTTAGAGATTAGGAACAAATCACCCATTTTTGTATACGATCAATGACTTTTTTTACACGGTTTTTTTTTACACGGCTTCTTCTGGAACCAATCTACCGTGTAAAAACAGACTTAGGTGTACTACAATTTATGTCTAATAATAATTGTTGGCGCTACAGTCCAAAGGGGGACCAGGGCCTAGCTTGCTCATCAACTACTCGTGTTGTGCGCGCTACTGTTCTCTCACGAGTAGAAGGGACCTACAGTTTTTGCCGACTCCGAACGGCGTAATTTGAGAAGATTTCTTAGACAGTTATTACTCTTTGAGTGTTGTCAGCTGCTCGGAAGAGGTGGTGCCGTGAAAAATTCGAAAAATTAGTTTTGAGCTGGGAGTCGAACCTAGACTTTTCGGCGTGTGAGCGTCGCACTCTACCCACTCCGCCATGGCGACCACAATTTATGTCTAGGACTTTTAAAAATCGTTGGCGTATACGCAACCTTTTTCTGGCCCAAAACCAGTCCACAGACGTATGCCCATCAATCAGAGGACCCATTCAGCAGCATAGAATCCGTATTAAATCAGCTGCACAATGGCCCACGACTGAAGAAATATAGTGGCTTCCAAGGGGTCCATTTTGACATATATTGCTTTAAACAACACAACAATACACAACATTTAGTAGTTTGTCTTGAGCGTAAGCTTTGGAAATTAGCAGCCATAGCACTCCATTCTTATGCTAAGAGGTTCAAGTTGAAAGAGTTCCACAGGCCTTTACGTAGATAAGTGTGCCGACAAGATTTCCTGTGCAAACAAGGATCCTCATAACATTCGCATAGGGACTAGGAATTAAGCTTTCTTCGGAAGAATCACAGAAATGTAGGTCTTTCGTACATTATTCGCTAATACTTTCTTCCCATAATGAGCAACTTGAAGTAATGGCAAACCCTTCCCACCGGATACTCCATCTAAGAAGCTTAGGTGTTTAGCCGAACAACTTCTCTCTTTCATCCGAGCACACACAACCCTCATCCTCGGGAAACAATCAGAAAACCTCAGCAGAGAATCCGAGCACTGATAGAACACCTCGGCATGCTGTAATAACGGCTTGTAGTCCCGATTTCTAGGCTCATTTTTTTCTAATTACGCACTCGACTCTTCCGGGCGGGACAACGTCCTTCAGCCATGCCCCTTCTTCACGCAATCCCTCTCGCACCGGTGAACAAACAAAAATATGAGTATCCTACCCCACACCGTGTAGCAGTAAAATGTATTATTTATGCGATTTCACTTACACGGGTCTATAAATGTGCACACACACATGTGTGCTGTCAGAAGGCCCGGCTCACCTCTAATTGACACACAACTTGCACTGTCACTTGCAAGGTTAGAGCACAATCCTCGCCGAGTTTGCCTATTTCTGTGTCCCGCTGTTCGCCTCCCAAAGCGGTCCTTTGCTTGACTGGGCAGGCGACGAAGCTGTGTGTGCTTTAAAAATAAAACCCACTGTCATCCGGCCATACAGTGGCAGCTGCTCATTATTCACCTTAATGATCCGGTTTCGTGCAAACCTCGAATGTGGTGTTAATTTGACAAATTGCCTCAAGCTCCTCCCCCAGCTTCGGTTTACTGTTACGTCTTCTGTGGGAGTGCAGCGACTGCCAGGAAACTTAACCTAATTCAGATGTGAATTATTAATTCGTTCTGTTGTCGACAATTCTGTGGCGGCGGCGACGGCGGCGGTAACGTTGGCAGTGGCTGGATGAAAGTGAATTCAACTTGTGTTGCGAACCCTTTCTCTGCCTGCGGCCATAGTGGTGATAATTTCGGATGCAGCCTATTATGGTTTGTCGACGTACTTCGTCAGGTTTGAAAAACGTGCGCGTATGGGTGCACATGTGTGGCCTATGCTCGTCGCAAAACTATGCCTCGGGACCACAGGTCATATCCTTTTAAGCAGGAAACGCTAGTTGACGGGCACATTCCGTCTCGGTAGGACTCCAAATTGTGCCACACAGTGTGCGGGTTTATAGGTTTTGTGCGCCGCATGTATGGTGAGTATCTAATTTCTACGAATCTGTTGTGCGGCAGGGGCAGTGTGCTGGGGTAACACTTTGGCATTTGGCATGGAGTGGTAATGAATAATAAAGTCGTTGGTGAGAGATTGAAGTTATCTTGTGGCGGATATTTTTGACTGCGTATTTATGGGCCGCAGTGTGTTCTTTGGGTTTGACTGGAGTCTTTGGGTTCATCCAATTTCACCGTAATCCCTCTGGGGAATGGAGGGGCGGGCGGGCTGTGCATAATTGATATTGCTGCTTCATCGTGTTACACATCGGGGTGATTACCCTTTGAAGGTGCGGTCCAAGATGATGTCTTCTTAAAGCTGGCAGCATGTGGTGTGTCATTGGATTTGTGTGATATTGGATGTACTGTTGAGGCAGTTTCTTTTGTGGGACATGGCAATTGTGGGAGTTTGTATTATCCCGGGGTTTCTCTCTAATCAACTGAAGGAGCAGACCATCTTAAGCCAGTGGGAATTGGATGAAATTTTCAATTATCTGGAGTCCTGGATGAGAGGGAATGTTATCTCTGACGAGGGTGCAAATTCATTGGAATGAATGCTGCACCACGTACAAATAAATCTCAGGGTTTTGATGGTAATTGTAAACACAAGTGAAGATGATTGCTTAAACAATGATCAACAAATATGACGGATTTTCATTTGCCTTGGGGATTACTTACTTCACGTCAAGTTCGCAAATAATTTGCCGAATTGCTGTGTTTTCTACAGGGGCATTCATGTCATAGCTTCAAGTTAGCAGTGCTGGAAACTGCAACGTGGCTAATTCAATTGCCGTTTTAAGTATTCGTGTATGATGTGAGACTTCGCCATTTCCTTTAGTAAATAGCATACCGATACAACAACACTGTGGCGGAAAGTAGTTTTGATTTCTTTACAAAATAAACGCTTTATTTCTCTAAGTAAATTAGATCCGCAAGTGTAATCAAAATTTCAGAGGGCCAAATGACCGATTGCTCTTTCAATCTGTCCACTTGTTACACTCTGCTAGTCGCTTATTTAGCTCCAAAATTAATTGTGTGCATACGAGCTACTTAGTCAGACTGAGAATCACAAACCACCTAAAGTAGACACGCGTCTTCGACTGGAAGAAACCCCTTGCCGAATAGAAAACACGCATTCTTATCTCCAAGCATATCTTATTTCCAAGCCATATTTCACGCATACTTTTACAAGTGGTGTGTTTCCATCAGCCGATTACTTCCAAAAATCCAATTCGCCCATAATAGTTTCAAATTAATGGCGAATAGCACAGAACGAAAAGTATCAAATTGGAAATCGTGTGGAAGAGTCTCAAAGGCAGTGTTCGGAGAGTTTTCGTACGTTGGCTTCATCCGACTCTTATCAAATAGTCGGCTGTATGTTCTGTTCTATAACTTATGCTCTAATCGGATTTTCATATGAGTTTTAATGATGCACAGGTCTATTTATAATTCTATGTATGTTTATCATTATTAAAAACATCTACATATGCCATCATTTGTGAAAACAGGGAATTACAAAGTTTCGTTTAATTTTCATTTATTTTACAATTTAGCATACATTGCTGAGATTGAAGCAAATACTATCTTGTTTTATGAGTGCTGCCTGGTGGCTTACCCGTTCGTTAGTGAAAAAGTAGAGTTAAATTCTTCCGAATAGAAATCCCTGATGAACATAGTTGGATTTTATTTGCTTCAAGTAAAGGATATACATACACGAGGGTTTGCTTTTTATATTTCGAGATTAGAGATCGAAAACAAATATTAATCACCGAAAATTGCTTTATTGTTTTTCAAAATATTCCCCATCAAGATATATACACTCTTTCATGCGTTTTAACCAATTGTCGAAGCACTTTTGCCACTCTGATTGAGGTATATCCAAAACATGCATTCTGAACGCATCAACTGCTTCTTCAGGTGTCGAAAAACGTTGACCTCTCATTTTATTTTTAACGTACCGGAATAAAATGAAGTTCGGTGTCAAGTTAGGACTATACGGCGGATGACTCATCAAATCGATGTTTTGATTGCTCTAAAACGCAATTGTTTGAGCCGATGTTTGAGAGCTCGCATGGTCGTGGTGAAGAGTGATCCGTCTTCGGCGGTTGGTTTTCCTGATTTCTTGGAAGACAACTGGCAAACAACTGGTTGTGTACCACTCAGAATTGACTGTTCTGCGTTGGTTGCGACAAGTCCAGTTTTTCCGAAAAAACAGGCGACTATTTGCTTTGAAGTGCTTCGTGCGCGAGCAACTTTCGTTGGATTTGGCTCAATTTGAAACACTCATACAGTCGACTGCTGTTTACTTTCGGACTCATGCACATAAATTCAGGATTCATCACCTGTCACAATATCATAGACGTGTTTCGAATCACTGCGATCATATTTTTGGAGCATTTGTTGCGAACGATCGACACGAGCCTTGTTTTGAGCGATTGAAAAATTGTGTGGGATCCAACGCGAACAAACTTTTTTGACAGTCAAATGTTCATGCAATATTGAATGTATGTTGGTCCCAAGCTTGTCTCAATCTCACGATAGGTCACATGACGATCTTGTAATATCAGTTGGCGTACAGCATCAATGGTTTCCGGAACAACAACTGATTTTGGGCGACCTTCACGAAATTCGACTTTGAGTGAACTACGACCACTGCTGAATTCACCACACCATCGATAAACACTGGCCCTCGATGGAGCTTCATTGCCAAAAATTGAATTAAGTTCATCGATGCACTGTTGTTGAGTTAATCCACGTCGAAAGTTTTAAAAAATAATCGCATGAACATTTTTACGATTTAATTCCATTTTTTGGGCGAGATGAATCTTTCAAGTTACTGTAAACAACACAAACAGCACTCGTATGTCAAATCGTTCTGAGTACGTATAACCTGAAAAATGTCAAACTTTACGATATTCCTAGCAGTTGACAGATTGCAATACTAGGGTTGCCAATCCCGAAATATTAAAGGCAAGCTTCATACTCACGTCATAATTAAAGAATGTAGCTATTTTCTTATCTGTTCTATCATAAAACTTCATTTTTGTTTTTAATTAATAATTTTAGAATTTTTTGAATGCCCCCCCAGTTTTAAGACTTAAAGACAACTTAGATCACCTAATTCATTAAACTTACAAACATGCTTTCAATACATACATTCATCCTTTCTTACTCAGAAGTAGCGGTAAAATAGCTGGTGAGTGAAAATGTAACCCAAAAGAAAACCACAAAGATTGCCAAGAAACTGAGTAAAAAATATGAATAAAAAAAAACAAAAAAAAGTGGCCGCCATGGTGATGTAGGTAGAGTGCGACTCACAGGCCGAAGGGTCTAGGTTCGATTCCCGGCTGAACACCTAGAATTTTGCACGGCACCATCTCTTTCGAGCTGCTGACAACACTCAAAGAGTAAATACTGTCTAAGAAAGCTTCTCAAATTTCGCCGTTCGGAGTCGGCAAAAAACTGTAGGTCTCTTCTACTCGTGAGAGAACAGTAGTGCGCAAAACGAGTAGTTGATGAGCAAGCTAGGCCCTGGTCCCCCTGTGGACTGTCGCGCCAACAATTATTAAAAGAACAAAAGTAGCACTTATCGAGTAACGAGTAAAGTTCCAAATTCAGCTGTTGCGATAATCAAGTAGTTGCGTAAATCGAGAGTTGCATCGAGAATGTACTGTATGCATGAAAAATTCACAACGGTCTGTCTTTAAAGAAGGTTTGTTTTAGAAACGTAAAAATTAATAATCCTGCATTCTCTTTGGGAGAGTTTCAAAGGATTCTTACACAGGCGGTACAGCAAAATTGGTAAATTCAAAACCTACAGTACGCTACTTTGATAATTTGTTGGTTAGGTCGAACTCTAATGCACCACTTACAAGAAGCAAAAATTCTTTCAGTCAGATCACTGTCTCTAAATTACTTGCAGAAAACACCCCAGTGTCCCGCAAAACTTAATGGCCTTCGAATGCGCGAATAGTAGGAATATTCTCTGCACTGATTTTCGCACAATTACTGCAACCATGACCTACGCACAAATAGACTAGAGCAACAGAATTCGGTTTTTACTGCATCATTCTTCTGCTCACTACATATTTTCAAAATTCACACGTCCAGCCACACGTCTTCTGTCAGCCGGAGTGTCTCCCTCCGGAATCCTTTCATGGGAAAACTTTCTTTCGAAATCGATTCAAAAGCGGTTTAAAGTCTCACAATATGTGATTCAAAAGTTAGCAACCAATTTGTGGCTCTGGCCTGAGGTGCCACACACACACGAGCGCACACATCACCCTGAGCGAACTGAATATTCAATTAAACTAAAAGTACTCACCTCCATGTACATAATGGCGCATCCAATCAACGTTATGAGCAGAAATATGGGGCTGGCAACTTTGAAAACTTTCACCTTCCTGTGATGGAACAGATACCCGGCTAGGACGAATGTTGACACAGCACAGCCCACCGACACGACCAGCAGCGATATCCTGTGAAGGAGGTGCGCAAAGAAATCACATCCTTCGCCCTTCAAATCGATTGCGTATCGACTGTTGAACAACTTACCTAAACGGCCAATTGTAGGTGGCCAGGCAGGGTTCGGGACCCAGGCAGACACCGCAACCGGGCGCACATTGCTGGCAGACGAAAATATCGGTGTAGTAGTTGCTCATGTTATCGCGTTGCTCTTGCCAGGCGATCTCCATGACTGTGCCATTAAAGCCGTCCGGGTGACGGACCGAGTAGTAGCCACGTTTGCAGAGACATTGATATGAGCCGCGCGTCCAGCCGTTGGGGGTGGCGATGATTTTGTTGGTTATTGTCGGTGATTCAACTGGTATGCGGTACTCGCACTGTTTGCATGGAGGACAGGGGTCGTTAGAAGGCGCCTATTGCGATGAGGGGGGTATCGAAACTTACCTCCATGGTGTCTCGGTGGCACTTGTGCGAGCCGTGGAACGCCTGGATGTCACTTATGGACTCGGTCATTTGGGTATCCACCAGATGGAGGCGACGTGATTGAATTTGTTGGTAGTTAAAGCGGTAGACTGGCGCCTCGCACTGGTTCACGCGCAGACTGGTCACATCGATGTCAATGCTGATGAAACCCTTGAGCCCATGACGACCGACCGGTGGTATGGCGATGCTGTAGGACAGAATCCACTTGCCCAAGTTGCACGATAGATATGGATACGTCCACCAGCCCTTATAGTAGATGTTCGGTGGGCTAAGAGCGAATTTCGGCGAACGTAGGCCGGGTGAGGATGTTTCGTCTTCATACCTGAAATTGAAAATGTGCCAGTCGTGGGTCATGGTTTTGTAGATTGAATGAGCTGATAAGGTGGATGGAAAAAGTCACTAGAAATGTCTCCCTTGGTGATGTCATACAACGACGCCAAGGACTACTACAGCAACAAGCTGTGTTTTATTCGCAAATCAAAATCAGAGTTGTAGATGAGTCTTCCTTCATTCAAGGTTCTGGTTTTCTTAGATATCAGTCTTATACCAGACCATCGATAAGACAAAGTACAATCGGTATTCTCATTGAGATAAACTGGAGGACATTCGCCACAAAAGACAAAATACAACAACTACAGAACGGTTATTCCTTTGCTTTACAAGGGCATTATGTTTTTCGGCATTGTGAAGTGTCTGATAGTTGTGTCGTGACGACTGGAGGGAATTGAATTCGGAGACATGACAACATGGGCGAACAGTTTCACTTGATGGAATGTATAAGACAGTAACGAACGCATTCACATTTATGCGGAAATGATGACAGAGCTGGGGCAGGCATCGTGCTAGCCATGATGTGGAAGGTTATCTGGGGGGACGGGTGTTCGTACTTCTACTAAACATTTCTGAATTTCTTTTTTCATAGCCCCTATGAGGGGCGTGGATCTACCGTTAAAAAATTGATAAATTTGCTATCCGCGTCCAACACACACCCATTCTCAGTGTTCAAATCATTAGAGATGCCGATTTCCGCTTGAATCGGTTTCTTTTAGATAAGTTCAGCATTGGGAAGAAACAACGACTGGGAGAGAGGATCGTTTTATTTGAAAAAAGTGCAATGGAGTCTCCCACAAATTCTCTGAAAGTTAGGCGCTACTTTCACAGAAGCAGAGTGAAAACGTTGTCAACAAGCAGTTGAGAAAGCAGCCACCGATATACTGAGAAAAAACCCATGAGAGAAGAAGCCAACCGCTTCTGTGGAGAAAAAAAGAAGAGCATAGAAACCGCGGGTTCAAGATGATGATGGATACTAATTATATTTTTTTTAACAAAACCTTAGACAAACAAATCAAAGCCTCTCAACTGGCAACCAATGCTCAAAAAGTAGAAAACACAGATCAGCAAATTGCTAGAAGGCAATGATGGCTTACAGTCTACTGTGAGGCAAAAGTGCATAACTCAAAAATTCCATTCCATTGATTTAGACGCAAGATACGGGTATCAAGCACACGAGATAGAACAGACAGTTTGCTCACAGAACCTCTGTACGAGGGTGGCGATGATTTAGTTAGATATGAAGATTGCCTTTAAATTTCGGGATTGGGTAACCCTAGTGTTGCAATCTGGCAACTGCCAACTCTATCGTAAAATTTAACATTTTGGAGCTTCTACGTACTCAGAACTTTTTGACGATATTTGTGTTATTTACAGAAATTTAAAAGATTTGAATTGTTGGTTTTTAATAATAGTCTTCGTGAAAATTCTGTTAAATCCTTTCGGCGAGGAAGTTTTCTACAGAGATTACTTGAACACTGCGGTAAATTACAGAGAAAACCTAGCACCTAAAACCTGCACACATAACAAATACTGGTCACATCACAACGTACATGGTGACGATCTATACAGTGTTTAGTCCAATTTTCGCATTCCTATCAAACACCTTTGATTGTGTATATGGTAGTGAGTGCAAAGAGGTCGCGAGTGACCTAGTGACGAGTGTTGATGGGAAAGTAAAAACATTTTATTTAAAGTATTGGCCATTGTTTTCTACACATTTTGACCAACTTTCCGGTAATTTGTGAATACCACGCCAATAAAGTTGTTCGTCCTTTAAAGCAAACCAATCAGACACCCAATTTCCGACCTCCTCGTAGGAATCAAAGTGCTGCTCAGCCAATGCGTGTCTCATCGATGAAAACAAATGGTAGTCGGAAGGAGCCAAATGTGGTAAATACGGCGGTTGGAGTAGCTGCTCCCAGCCAAGTGTTTTGATTGTATCCTGAACCGGTTTTGCTTTGTGTGCAGGTGCACTGTCATGGAGCAAAATTACCTTGTCGTGTCTTCTGGCCCATTCTGGTCGTTCCTCGATCAAAGCATGGTTCAAATTGATCATTTGTTGTAGGTAGGGATCAGTATTAACGGTGTCACCAGGTTTTAGGAGCTCGTGGTACAGCACACCTTTCTGGTCCCACCAAACACACAGCATTGTCTTCTTGCCGAAACGATCTGGTTTTGCAGTCGCTGTTGATGGTTGTCCCAGATTAACCCATGATTTTTTCCGTTTAGGAGTCTTAAAATAAATCCATGTTTCATAGTCACAAACAATCCGATGCAAAACCGATTTTCTTTCGTGTCTTTGAAGCAAAATTTCACAAGTGTTTTTTCGGTTTTCCATCTGTCTTTCATTCAGTTCATGTGACACCCATTTTCCACACTTTTGGATCTTTCCCATAGTCCCATTTTAAACGATGAGAAATTGTTTGTTGTGCAACATTTAATATTGCTACCATCTCCATCCAATATCGTTTGCAATATCGTGTCTTCAAACTCTACTTTCTTCCACGTTCTTCATTTCTCACATCAAAATCATTATTTCTGAACCGTTGAAACCATCTTTTGCATGTTGCTTCTGATAGAGCATGATCACCATATGCCTGGACAAGCATTCGATGTGACTCTGCAGCACTTTTCTTCAAATGAAAACAAAAAAATTTATGCTTACCGCAAACCATCACTTTCTGATACAAAATTCGACATTTTTAACACGATGAAAAAATATTATGTTGTCTGTTGATGTATATTAAATATTTTTCACAGATGTCATAGCAAACAAAGAAAAAAAAATAAAGGCTCGTTCACAACAAATGTTCCCTATCGAGACATTTGTATCTTGGCGCTCACTTCATACCGGTATACCTGGCGATATATATGCGACATTTATTGCATTTCTTTTCTTAATTTTGTCAGCAGGTTAAATTCGCTGGGACTTCTCTGGATCACGGGAAATGAGATTGCCGATTGCTGGGCTAGGATCATAGAGGCATTCACAACGTTCGAACCCACCTTGGGATTGCCTGCGTCCTTGGTCGATGTTGAGTATACCGAAGGCAGAGAGCATGGCTCTCCAGGATGCAAGATGACCAAGTGTATACTCCCAAAAGTCAGCAAGAATCCGAAGCTTTGTTTGTTATTTCTCTGCAGGCAACTTGTTGGCGTCCAAATTGGGCACTATGTTGTAGGTTTTTCTTCTTGCTTGCAATTTTACAGATCAACTCACTAATTTTTTCTTTACTCACTTTGCGATCACCGGCACAACGTTTCTATTTACACCCAATCTTGTATTTTCTTTAGTTCGATCAAATATTATGCTTAAAACAGTCTTATCACAATACCTTTGTCAAGCGCTTAAATATGCTCAGGGTGGAGACACTGCAGAGCACTTCCACCCTCAATGTACCGGTCTTGCTCACATCGGGTGGCGGCTGAAATTCTAGAGTCTTTATCACGGAAGTGTTTTTAAAGTATTCCCCGGAAGGCTAAGAAATTACTTAAAATGTAGGCTACTTCCTGAAGGCACAATGGACCACATTTTGTGCTTGATTGCTCCGGTATAGTGTTTCTCACACATCAATGAAAAACAAATTAGGGCATTCCTTAGATTGAAATCTATCTCGTCCGATTTATTCATAAAGATACAAATTTTAGATGTCGCGGCCGTCTACAAATGGTATCAGGGCCAAACTGGCACATCAATTTCTCATGTTGTGCACGCAATTGCTCTCTCACGAATAAAAGGAACCTTCAGTTTTTTACCGACTTAGAATGGCGAAGTTTAAGAACCTTTATCATAGACAGTGAATAGATCGCTGAAGAAATGAAAGGTGTCACGGTATCAAACCTTGCACCTTCTGCCCTCTACGCGACGGTGGCCTGCCAGCTCTTAAGAAAAGCTTATATATGTGAATCAAACTCCCTACTTCTTTCACGTATAGTACTGCTTCAAAAGTAAAATAAGGAACTCAGACATTTTGTTTGCATCTTGGAGTTAAACAAAATCACTGTACATGACAATTATCCCGTACTATTTATCAAGATCATCTCAATCGCCTGAAAAACGCAAACTTCGAAGTAATCAAGAACTTCGTCTACCAAAATCGAATTATTAAGCAGAAATGAATACCGGAGCCCTCTTTTAAGTCACCAAGCTGACTTAGCTCAAAGAATTGATCAACTGATGGACCCAAAATCAACAGTGATTGAGGAAGTTTTTGGTTTGACGAGAAAAGTTATTTCCTTTGAGGGTTATGGCACTTGGAGGACAAGTTTAACGACTAAATCTAAAGACTGTGCAATTAGTTTGTGCCGGTCCAGATTTTACCGTTACAGTACTGTAAGAGCTGGACTGGTATTGTACTGAAAAGTGACAAGAAAATACAGCTTTAACCCGAGGGCTTTTAAACTCAATGCAAAGAGAGGGGAAAACCCACAGCAGTAGACATCAAAATGGGGAAAGACATAAACTAACTTGGCGTGTGAAATTCGAAGCCGATAATAATAATTGTTGACGCTACAGTCCACAGGGGGACTCCACAGGGGGACCAGGGCCTAGCTAGCTCATCAACTACTCGTGTGGTGCGAGCTAATGTTCTCTCACGAGTAGAAGGGACCTACAGTTTTTTGCCGACTCCGAACGGCGAAGTTTGAGAAACTTTCTTAGACAGTTATTACTCTTTGAGTGTTATCAGCAGTTCGAAAGAGATGGTGCCGTTAAAAATTCTATAATTAGTGTTGATCTGGGAATCGAACCTACACTCTTCGGCGTGTGAGCTTAACACACTACCCACTACGCCACGGCGGCCACAAAATTCAAAGACGACGCTGGCAGATAATACTCCAAATGGAGGTTTTTCCCACAGTTTTTCTCCAAACGTACTCAATTCTTTAAACAGTTTATAACGCAATGTGACTGAATTTTCAGTAGTAAAGTTTCTAGAAACTATATCTCTGAGCAAGCTAGAGCACAGCTATTGTTATTTATACACGATTGTACTATGCAAGAAATAAAATATCTATCCACTTGCTGAAGGTATGAAAGTTAATACACTTCTTCTTCTTTCGTTGGCGCTACCTCAACTTAAAACTCAACCGAGAGAGTTACTCCGACAAGAAGTAGCAAAAAAAAAAACTCTTTCAATCGTTTTATCACAAGCCTCTAAAAAGAACAAACGAAGAAAATGCTCCCCTTCTACATCTCTCCACCTCATTGGAAACCACTTTCCTAAGCCTTCACTTTAATTTGAAAACCACTCTCATCAATTGGCAGTAAGGCATTCAGCCCCAAAACGATTGCCTCTCTGTTTCCGCACTTTATCGATTTTTTCCTATGACGCCCATAGTTGTGACAACTTTCGAATTTTCAACCGGCCTCTTATTATCAAGCACTTTCACTTGAAGTTGTGGTAGTGCTTTCCAATTAAGAGGATCTACGGAATCTTTTTGAAGTCATTCGTGTCAGTCATTGATGAGCACTTTCGCAACCCATACGATTCTCAGATAATTACCAATCATTTGACAGCCACTTCAATCACATGCCACTGCCATGCAGATGCTATCCTTTTACAGCAGACACAGTTTTTCATTTGTCTTTATCACAGAAGCGAAAGTACTTCTGTAACAGGCGACATGACAGGCGAGCAAAAATTCGTGCAACAGAATTCATCGACTTGTTGCTCGTGAGGTCGTAATTTTTCCTTTGGCTTTGAATGACTCCTGGAGCCACTGAATCTTGACATAATTCCATTTAAACGATAATTGCTGCGTCGCATACTTACGAAGTTATCCAAGTCCATATTCCGGGGAACTGCATCTGTACGAGTGTGCACTATGAGAGTGTGCACAGCTTTGCTCATGGAAAATTGTGGGCTTATGCAGACTGCGGACTTACAATCAAAACTGTGAAGTAATGCTGGCACCCATTTGTTCCTCACAAAAATTGTATTTGTGTCCCCTTACGGTGCTCGTGGTTTCCGTCATTGTGACTGAATTAAGTTTCCGCGCAATAAGCAACACAGACAAGGTTCCAGATAAGGGTTGCTGCAGTTTTCAACACAGTGCGCTGTAAAAAGTTCTTGATGGGAAATTGTGTCCAACAACAAGGCTGTCAAAGCAACAAAGTTTTAGCGGGGAAACCACTGAAGGCACCCTGCCATAGTGACGAGAGCAATAATGTTGACTTTTGGAGAATGAGGTTTTACAATGCCATAACAGCATTGAAAACAGTCGAACACGAGACAAGTAAAGTGTCTGTTGTAGTTACTGAGCTTCGAACGAATGGAATGTGACTCACAATAAATAAAAAGAGAAAAAAAAGGACAGAAGCAATGGCATTTACTTTTTAAATCGAAACCTCAATAACTGACTGAGGAATTTTATGTCAAAATGTTGGCGTCTTTTTTTAAACAGCTTGAACTGAAGTTGTATTTATTTTGTGTTTCTGCTTTCCTTCCGTGTAAAGTAAAAGCAGAATTTCACAGAAGAAGTTCAGATTCAATATTCTTTGCATATTAACCCGTTAACGCCCAAATGAAAACTATTACTTTTTATTTCTATATAGCTTTAATAATGGAATACTAGGGCCTACATTATATGTAATTACAATTAGAATTTCAAAAAAAAGTTAATGTGGGGTGGTTTTTGGGTTGTACTTTTTATAGTACAGTGGGCACTTGAGAATGAATGTTCTTAAACAACCCTTATCAATACACATAGTTTTCTGACACCGTTTACATTGCCATTTTATTCGAGTATTACATAGAAGACATCACAACTGCTTAGGTAGTTTTACTGCGTTGTGTCCATTGCTAGTTGGGTTTGGACCTCTTAGTGCCGAGCCAGATGGACGTGTTTTGTTGCTAGTTTGAAAGGGAAGATAATGTCGAAGCAGGTTATTCTTCTGCTTCTCCAAATGTAAATCCACTTCATAATTGATTAAAGTCACAATTGAAGCACGTGGCCTACAAATTGAGACCGAAATTGGCACCTAATAATAGAGCCGCAATCGATGTTAAGAATTTGGAAACATAGTTTCCCATCAGTGTGGATCATCATAAATCAGATCAGTCTTCACTTTAAGGCAGATCCTGGAAAAGATCCAAAATGTACAGATTGACGCTCATGCTATGTCGATTTTGAGGCCGCATATGACAGTGTTCATGGTGACGAACTTTACAGCGCCATATAAACTTTTGACATTCCTACGAAACTCGTCAGATTGTGCAGGATGACGATGGAGAACAATCGCAACGTCAAGGTCGGCAACGAACTCACCGAGACCTTCCACGTCAAAAAAGGTTTTAGAAAAGCCGACGCACTGTCATGTGACTTCTTTAGCATCATCCTCGAGAAGATCGTGCGAAACTCAGAAGTCAACACCGGATTCACGATCTTCCAGAAGTCAACACCGGAGGCACGATCTTCCAGAAATCAACACCAGATTCACGATCTTCCAGAAGTCAAAACCAGATTCACGATCTTTCAGAAGTCAGTTCAATTGCTAGCTTACGCCGATGACATTGATGTGATTGGACGAACACCGTGAGCCGTCACTGAGGCGAATACCGCTATTGAAGCGGAAGCGGCTTAAATAGGTCTGGTGGTTGATGAGAGCAAAATGAAGTACATGCTATCATCAAGGAAGGACACACAATATCGGCGTCTTAGACAGAGCGCCACATTAGGAAGCAGAAACCTCGAGGTAGACAAGGACCTTGGCTCAGCAGTAAATAGGAACAACAACACCAGTAAAATCAAAAGCAGAATCACTCTTGTTAAACGATGTTTCGTTGGGCTCAAGAGGCAATTAAGTAATGAAGCCCTCACTCGAAGGACTAAGCTCGTTTTATATACTAACTTGATCATCCCAGCCCTACTTTATGGCGCGGAAAGCAGGACGTTACCAAAAGCTGATGAGGAAGCCCTTAGTCTTTTCAAGGGAAAAGTTTTGCGTGCGATTTTTGGTTCTGTTGGTATCTGAAGGAGAAGATTTAAGGACTAACTCTATGGGCTTTACAGCGACAGGCGCCTGGTCAAACGTGTTCGGATACAACGCTTAAGATGTCTATGCCGTGTAGAGCGCATGGACACCACTGCTCCAGCCCGAAAAGTCTTCGGATCAAACGCGTTGGGACAACGTAACAGAGAGCGACCTGGGCTAAGATGGCGTACACAAGTGAAGAAGGACCTCAACTAACTTGGAGTGAGCAATTAGAGGCAGCTGGCGAACGATTCTGCTGGCTGGAGAGCCATGTTGATTATGGCTCAAGTCCACCCCTGACTTAAGCAACATGCAAAGAAATAAAGGGGTGGTCGTCGTGGTGAGTGCGATGCTCACACGCCGAAGAGTCTAGGTTCGATTCCCAGCTCCATACTAATTTTTCGAATTTTTCACGGCACCACCTCTTTCGAGCTGCTGATAACACTCAAAGAGTAATAACTGTCTAAGAAAGATTTTCAAATTTCGCCATTCAGAGTCTTCAAAAAACTATAGGTCCCTTCGACTCGTAAGAGAAGAGTAGCGCTCACAACACGAGTAGTTGATGGGCAAGCTAGGCACTCGTCCCCCTTTGAACTGTAGCGCAATCAATTATTATTATAAAAAAAAAAAGGAGTCTACAAGACTGGCAGCAGAAATTTTTGAAAGCTCTTAAGCAGGATTGACCTTAGCAACATCCACGATCTCAATTGAATCCATTCAATCCATGGAACCGTTAAAGGCTTATGTTAAATCAATCTGTTCAAAAATTTTTCCAATAATCTTTCTATATTTGTGGCTCCCGTGGCGTAGTGGGTAGAGTGCGATGCCGAAAGTCTAGACTCGATTCTCGGCTCAACACTTCGCTTTTTTCATAGAACCACCTCTTTCGAGTTGCTGACAAGGCTCAAGGAGTAATAATTGTCTAAGA
Source organism: Eristalinus aeneus (assembly GCA_955652365.1). Taxonomy (NCBI): domain Eukaryota; kingdom Metazoa; phylum Arthropoda; class Insecta; order Diptera; family Syrphidae; genus Eristalinus; species Eristalinus aeneus. The sequence continues at coordinate 27,623,450 of OY019131.1, read as the reverse complement.
CAAAGCTTCTCAAACTTCGCCGTTTGGAATTGGCAAACAACTGGACGCATCTTAAACTCGTGAGAGAACAGTAGCGCACACAACACGAGTAGTTGACGAGCAAGCTAGGTCCTGGTTCTCCTGTGGGCTGTTGTGCCATACAATTATTATTATCAAAGCTCCTCAAACTTCGCCGTTTGGAATTGGCAAACAACTGGACGCATATTCAACTCGTGAGAGAACAGAAGCGCGCACAACAGGGGTAGTTAATGAGCAAGCTAGGTCCTGGCTCTCCTGTGGGCTGTTGCGCCATACAATTAGTATTATCTATATTTTAGGCAGAATTTATGGCAGAACGTTGTTTTGTTTACAAAAGCTGCTTTATCGAGAATAAGAGCTCATGACGGGTACATAATGTTCACCAAAGACTATGATAACAGTAAACGCGTGAATGAAATCAAGAAATTGATATCTCATAGCCGTTCGTTGGTTGCTCAAGAGCTTGACTATAATCCGACTGTTTTGAAACACTTGAAGGATTAGTAAAGTTGGGTTTTAGAAAGTGAAAAACTTAAGTCACGTGGAAGTTTAAATTTCTCTTTATCGAGGCGGAAGTTCAGCTTGTCTTTAAAAAAGTTCTTTCGCATTGACAAAATAGTTTAGGTACTTTCTATTCTTGAGATAATTGTAGCATCCACCCTAACATGCCTTGTTCCTGAAATGCCACGCAATGAAATTTGTGATTTGGTGCCTGCTTCCCTCCAACGGGCCGAACTTTAATACTATTCAGGCGTTAATCTTGGTGTGCGAGTTTTTTGGCGCCCACAAGATACTCGTAATTCGTTATAAGTTTGATAAGAACTTTAGCCTTGTCTTTTCACTACATCTGCCCTAGAGGTCATCTAGTTCTCTAAACTAAAGAAACCTGACTGGCCAGATTGAACTCGCAGTTTGGAATCAATAGAAGACATAAAGTGCTGTGCTGCTATATTCGCTCATCTCCCGAGTTATTTTCGAACTTAATCTCTTAAATATGGTCTCTAGCATCGATCCAATCATTGAGCTGTTCTTCGATTTCTTCAAGACCAGAACCTGTAACCGACAAATTAGAAGGAGCACGGTCTGAAGAGAACGGCGGGTGGGATAAGACATCACCATTAACTTCTCTAATCCTGCGACAGGCTTCATTTGCACTTTTCTTTCAATAATTGCTGAAAGTCAAAACATCCTGCAAATTCTATTTACGTTGAAAAAATTCCGTACATTTTCAAACAGGCAAAAACTTCTTCGTTTTCTTATACATACACTGCCCAACACTGTTTATTCCTTACGAATATCACACCGTTCCAATGATGTAGGAAGTGCTTTTATGATCAGGCAAAACTTGCAGGTGGCGCCATCTTTCGAAAACAGACTAATAAAAAGTTTCTTTTGTGCCATTTTTCAACAATTAGTGAAGTTCTAAAAGTTTTTTTTGTAGGCAAAGTGGTGCGAAAACAACGTGACATCGGAGAAACTAAATAAATGTAATGAAAAATTACGAATTGAAAGTGAAGCCAGTTTTTAAGAATTTTCTGATCTCATTTCGCTTTGACAAAAATACCAACTCCCCTTCCACTCAGAACCATTGCCATTCTTATTCCGTCTCAATAAGAGGTTGAGTTGTACATGAATGGCTGTAACGTGACGACTGTCATCGAAAGTATTAAGAATTATAATATTTGCAAAACCATGATGATGTTATAACAAGAATTCCTTTTTGTCCTTCTTAGGCTAACGACCCCCCACTTGGGCAAGTGTGAACTTGTACAAAGGACATTCCTTAGTTCCGTGAATGATTTGTGACGCAAGTGGTTTGATTACTATCGTGACTAGAATTTAATGTGTCGTTCATTTACGACACATATAAAATAGGAGCGTAAAAGTGAAGAGCTGTAAAGGTGGTGAAAATAATTTATAAGATCTATCGCTGAATTAACGTAAAGACATGCCCTTGTAATAAAGGAAAAATGATTCAACACAATTAATGTCTGCCAAATCCAAATCGAATTTCGTAACACCTTTGAAGGCGCGACGAATGAAGTTCAATGCATGTCGTTGTCTGATTCTTGAGGAGTGTCATCTATATGTCCTTGTGGGACATCGTCAATGCTTACGGCTTTGGCTATTGATTCACAATGTAAGTTATGGAAACATTTTTCAATTCGACATATATGAATTCGTTTTGAAGAATCAGTTCCACTCTGGATCCATCAGCTTGTGTTTTTATGTATGAATGTAAAGAAATCTTAAAGAAAAAGAGAATAGCGTTAGACAAATTCGAACGATGAAGTTGCTAAACAGCTGGTGAGATTATCAAAGTATTTTGAGGAAAATAAAATACTAATTATTAATGGGAAAGTAAAAACATTTGTGGTCGCCTTGGCGTAGTGGGTAGAGTGCGACGCTCACACGCCGAAGGGTCTAGGCTCGACTCCCAGTTCAACACCAATTTTTCTAATATTTCACGGCACCACCTCTTTCGAGCTGCTGACAACACTCAAAGAGTAATAATTGTCTAAGAAAGCTTCTCAAATTTCGCACTTCGGAGTCGGCAAAAACTGTAGGTCCCTTCTACTCGTGAGAGAACAGTAGCGAGCACAACACTAGTAGTTGATGAGCAAGCTAGGCCTTGGTTCCCCTTTGGGCTGTAGCGCCAATAATTATTATTATCATTAAAAAAATTTTATTCAAAGTATTTGCCATTGTTTTCTACACATTTTGACCACCTTTCTGGCAATTTGTGAATACCACGCCAATAAAATTGTTCATCTTCTGAAGCAAACCAATCGGACACCCAATTTTTGACCTTCTCGTAGCAATCAAAGTGGTGCTCAGCCAATGCGTGACCCATTGATGCAAACAAATGGTAGTCGGAGGGAGCCAAGTCTGGTGAATACGGCGGGTGGGGTAGCTGCTCCCAGCCAAATGCTTTGATTGTATCCCGAACCGGTTTTGCTTTGTGTGCAGGTGCATTGTCATGGAGCAAAATTACCTTGACGTGTCTTCGGGCCCATTCTAGTCATTTCTCGATCAATGCATGGTTCAAAGTGATTACTTGTTGTCGGTAGCGATCAGTATTAACGGTTTCACCAGGTTTTAGGAGCTCGTGGTACAGCACACCTTTCTGGTCCCACCAAAACACACAGCATTGTCTTCTTGCCGAATCGATCTGGTTTTGCAGTCGCTGTTGATGGTTGTCCCAGATTAACCCATGATTTTTTCCGTTTAGGATTCTTACAATAAATCCATTTTTCATCACCAGTAACAATGCGATGCAAAACCGATTTTCTTTCGTGTCTTTGAAGCAAAATTCGACATTTTTAACACGATGAAATAATATGATGTTACCTGTTCAATGACTTGATGTACTCCAAATATTTTTCACAGATGTCATAGCAAACGAACAAAAAAACAATAAGGGCACGTTCACAACAAATGTTCCCTATCGAGACATTTGTATCTTAGCGCTGACTTCATACCGGTATAACTGGTATATTCGATCAAAATTTCGGCGCGTCATATCAAAAATGTCCTAGTTGTGATATTGTTTCAAAGCCTAGAAAACTGTTTAGCAACAAGTTGTTCAAACTTACTGCCAATTATATTAAAACGATTTTACAAGGTTATCCAAACAAAAAATAACTCTCCATCAACTTATGTCTTCTTGGTAACCAAAATTTATAAAAGGAAAATGGCATGAAACTAGACTATGAGCGATTTAAAAATAAACGAAAAATCGAGTTTTAGTTTAGACCTCGTAGAACATTGGAATGTTTTGTTATCCCTATTACATTCACCTTAATAATTGTTGGCGCGACAGTTCACAAGGGGACCAGAGCCTAGCTTGCTCATCAACTACTCGTGTTGTGCGCGCAACTAATCTCTCACGAATAGAAGGGGCCTACAGTATTTTGTAGACTCCAAACCGCAAAGTTCGAGAAGCATTTTCTTAGACAGTATTACTCCTTGAGTGTTGTCAGCAACTCAAAGGAGGTGGTGCCGTGAAAAATTCTAGGTGTTTAGCCGGAAATCGTACCTCGACTTTCGGCGTATGAACGTCGCACACTACCCTCTACTCCACGGCGGCCACGGCTTAAAATTGTATGCAAACATAAAATTCACTTCAGAAACAAAAAAAAAGTTAAAGATCAAATTTGAAAAGGTCCTGGAATAACCACCAATCTGAAAACATATGCGCCAAATTGACAGAGTGGCTGAAAAACAGAATCGACGATGCGTGCAGCGCGAGGGTGGAACCACGAAATAGTAATATTAACTTTTGCCATCTCCCCACCAACATGCTGTTCTTCTTTGAGACATTCTCAGCGGTCATAAACAGTTAATGGCCGACCCATGCCTTGCACACGTCCCATTATTTTATCGCCTCCTTCACTGATCTCAACCTCAAATCCTAGTCCCCGCCAAGTCCAGCCACAGCAGCTCTCTTGCGCTGCTCAACCGCCGCACAAAGACCGAAAAATAATCGATCCAAGGGCACCGACGAGAGCAAAAATCCCACCTCCTCATTTCGATGGAACAATTCAATTCAGGGATATGCAGTAATGTGAAAACTTTTTAGTTGTCACTTCGCCTGCCACCAAGTTGTTGTTTAAAGAGCCGCACACAAACATACATTTGGGCGAGGCTTTGTGAAGGGAGGAAATCAAAACAAACGTCTAAACTTCCTTTGTACGAGAAGCTGATGACATCCGTCAGACAAATGTTTTCATTTTCCACCAAACGGCAGAGTGCCAAACAAGCCCACCCACCATCGTAGGATCAATGAGCACCAACACACCCAACCAAATTCGCGAATGTGTGAGCGACTGTCTAATTGAAACGACAAGGAAACATGTATTATTTATTGCGGTTGTTCATGGGAATTTCTTTCATTTTCATTTAGTCGTCCCCGATTCAACTTCCATTTCCGTTTGGGGGTAGATACAGTATGTGAAGGGTGAATTTTCTAATTCCGAGGCAACAATCAACAAAACACGAAACTCGAACTGCAGTTTATAGCCCGCCCAGTGGATGATGACTGATGTTTGCACAAATGACGCCGAAGTGGTGAAGGATTTCAGAACAAAATTCAGAGGAATTTGAATAAGTGTGCGTTCAAGCATCGCATTGTGATGTAACACAATGAAGGTGGACCAGGCGCACAAATGATTACTCAGTTTACAGGATTTGAATGACAGGCAACGTGATAAAAGGTTTCGAAGGGGATTGAAAGTCACTGAAGTTAAACTGACATCGATGGCAGGCATTGCCAATGAAATTGAAAACTGCTGAACACGATGTTCTGCCAGGATTGTCGGCATTGTTGTCCATTGGAGCGTCTTGTAATGTGTGCATCTATTAGGGGCATTTTACATCTCCGAGGGTGGCTGGAAGTTTGTTGCAAATGTGAAATGTCGTTGAATTGGGAAGAATTTTCAAGTGTTCGTAAAGCAAGGTGACGTAGGATAGTGTTTGTAACGAATTAAGTTTATTCAAAGCGGTGAAAAGAAGAAGATATTGAAGCTTCAAAGCCACGATATGAATTAGGTAAAATATTAAGTGACCATCAGTATCCATTCTTCATCCACAACAGCGATAGAAATATCTTTTTCTTTTTTGGAGGAGACACGCTGGAACGCCCCGAAAGCTGCCAAAATCTACGTTTTCGAACTGACACCTTCATAAGACGTGTGTGTCGTAGTTTGAATGAGAAAGCAGTCTGTGTGATTCGAACGGAGATTTTCAGCACCCACAAGACTTAAACATGGGTTAAGCCCAAGGAAATCTGCGAGGTTTCATGTGCTGTGAAGTGTTGTTCCACTGTATCATCCTGACTAGACCCCTCGGGACTTCTTCTTGTTTAAACATTTGGAAAAAATAACTTCCGACGAAGAAGTTTCAATCGAGTGTCAAAGTTTATCTCAGGCGGATGGAGGCACAACTGGGTCTGCTTTTGAAAGAAGTCCAAAATGATGGATTTTCATTTGTAGGCAAAGCAGTTATTATCCCACACCTGTGATTTCAGCGCGGTAAGTCTTCCAACAAATTAAATTTTGCATTCAATGGGTCGCCGTGGCGTAGTGGGTAGAGTGCGGCGATCACACGCAGAAGTTTCGATTTCCGTCTGAACACCTCGGCACCAACTCTCTCGAGCTGCTGACAACACGCAAAGAGAAATAACTGTCTGAGAAAAATCTTCTCAAACTTCGCCGTTCAGAATCGTCAATGAACTGTAGGCCCCTTCTACTCGTGAGAGAACAGTAGCGCGCACAACACGAGCAGTTGATGAGCAAGCTAAGCCCTGGTACCCCTCTGGACTGTAGCGCCAACAAATATTATTACTACTAAGTGTTTCTTGAAATACATCAAAGGAAGGAATTTTTGCACTGAATTGTTACTGGAGATAAAATGCGATTACCTTCTTCTTGTGGCGCTACAGTCTGGGGTGGACCTGGGCCTCAACCAACAGGCTTCTCCAATTGCGCACTCCAATTTGGTTGAGGTCCTTCTCCACTTGTGTGCGCCATCTTAGCGTAGGCCGTCATCTGTTGCGTTGTTCCAATGGCCAGAGCAGTGGTGTCCATACGCTCTACATGACGATTTTAAACGTTGTACCCGAAGACACTTAACCTGCCGCATGTCGCTTTACAGCCCATAGATTTCGTCATTATATCTTCTCCTTCAGATGTCATCAACGCAAACATGACCAAAGGTCCCACGCAAAACAATACGATTACTCTAAGAAGACAAAATATTATTCAAAGCCTTCTTATCTCGTCATCTACAAGTATATCGACGCCAAAGATAGACGTCCACGGTAGTAAAGTTTTACTCTGCACATGGTGGGACAAGATAACTGTGGTTCATAATGCGGTTCATAGTAATCTTAGGCGATGGGAAACGTCTATGGACTATAACTTTAGCATTTGAACGGTGCATTGTATGAAAATTGCCAAAAATCACAGAAAAGCGTGGCAAGGGCTATTGCTTGGCGTCACGTGGATGTACAAGTCAAAACCAACTTGAAATGGGAAGTCTTATCCCACCCGCCGGATTCTCCAGACCTTACTCATTCCGTTTACCGATCTTTTAAGATTTTAAGAGTTTCAAAACGATTTGGGTAGTCACCGGTTCGGGTCGTTTGAGGAAATCGTAGATTGGTTGAAGGATAAGATTGATGCCACGGTAGAAGCAGTCGCTTCTGACGGACAACATTTTGGGGGATGTTTTCTTTTACTGTTTTTTTTAATAAAACAAATTGTAACCAATTTGTTCTCCCAATAAAGTTATCTGTACGAAGGCTGATTTTATATTTCGGGACTAGAGAACAAAAACAAACATTAATCATCGAAAATAGCTTTATTGTTTTTCAAAATATACCCCATTAAGATCTATACACTTTTGCATGCGTTTGAACCAATTGTCGAAGCAGTTTTGCCACTCTGATTGAGGTATCTCCAAAACATGCATTCTGAACACATCAACCGCTTCTTCAGGTGTCGAAAAACGTTGATCTCTCATTTGATTTTTTGCGCACGAGAATAAAGAAGTCATTCGGTGGCAAGTCAGGACTATACGACGGATGACTCATCAAATCGATGTTGTCTTTGAGTGCACAAAAATGCAGTTGTTTGAGCCGATGTGTGAGAGCTCGCATTGTCGTGGTGAAGAGTGGTTGATTTTTCTGATTTCGTGGAAGACAATTGGCAAACAAATGGTTGTGTACCACTCCAAATTGACTGTTCCTCGTTGTTCTAGTGGTACGGTGCAATATGTCCAGTTTTTCCAAAAAAAACAGGCGGCCATTTGCTTGGAAGTGCTTAGTGCGCGAGCAACTTTTGTTGGATTTGGCTCAATTTGAAACACCCATACTGCTGTTTACTTTCGGGCTCATACGCGTAAATTCACGATTCATCACCTGTAACGATATAATAGACGTGTTTCGAAGCACCGCGATCGTATTTTTGAGCATTTCTTTCGCCCAATCGACACGAGCCTTTTTTTTGGGCAATTGATAAATTGTGTGGGATCTAACGCGAACAATTTTTTTTGACGGTCAAATGTTCCTGCAATGTTGAATGTATGTTGGTTCCACTAATGCCTAAGGTTGTCTCAATCTCACGATAGGTCACATGACGATGTTGCAATATCAGTTGGCGCACGGCATCAATGGTTTCCGGAACAATAACTGATTTTGGGCGGCCTTCACGAAATTCGACTTGGTGTGAACTACGACCTTGGTTGAATTCAGCAAACCATTGATAAACACTGGACCTTGATGGAGCTTCATCGCCAAAAATTGAATTAAGTTCATCGATACACTGTTGTTGAGTTAATTTACGCCGAATGTTGTAAAAAATAATCGCACAAACATTTTCACGATTTAATTCCATTTTGTGGGCGAGATGAATCTTTTAAGTTAATGCAAACAACACAAAAAGCGCTCGTAAGTCAAAACATTCTGAGTACGTATAACCTCAAAAATGTCGAACCTTACGATAGACCTGGCAGTTGACAGGTTGCAACACTAGGGTTGCCCAGTCCCGAAATAAAAGAGGCAACCTTCGTAACTTTTTAATTTGAATTTCCACCCGGTACATTGCCAAAATCCCAAACAATTCCTTGACAAACCTCACCTCTTCAGTCACATCAGGGATGGAACTTCAGTTTAATAATGACTATGAACGTAGCAACTTTGCAACTCTACTAAAATGTTAAATACCTGTTGAATGTGTTTAGAAACTGAGAGTAAGTGGAGCCAAAACATAAGGTGTCCATCGTCTGTTCACAAAGTGTTGTGAATTTGAAATTGTCACGAGCAACATTTATACGATGTTGCTGATGACACTGAAACTTTCCACCGTTATCCGCAAATTTGATTACGTGGTGTGTCGGGTCAACTTTAGCTCTAAAATCTCATGTAAATATAATTTTGAAAATTAAAATGTTACACATACGCCCTAGCAAAAGTACTTATTTATTCGATATGAATATCGAGTGTGTTTAAAATTATTTCTAAATGTGGAATTCATTTCATGGTGATGGAGTGTAACAACTTGCGTTGAAATGAAATTTCTTGAAAGCCCAACGAGAGCACCGCAACAAGCAAATTTAATGACTGAGTCATAGGTGTAGAAATTTATTTGGGGTTCAGTTTCTAAAATAAGTCCTAAACTTAGAGCTACGCAAAAATGTCCAAGAACTTCAAATTTAATAAAATATTCTTAGAGAAGAAAACTTGAACTTCTTAAATGTACAAAATCTGCAGGAAAAGGTATTCTCAGACCATTATTTCCAAATAGTTGAAGTGTCGCAAAGAAAGAGCTGCAGTAGTCCATAATTCAAAAACGATAAAAGGACATAAATATCAAGGAGACTGCAATCTCAAAAAACAAACTGATACAAACGTCCGAAATTTCATTGGTTCCCCAAAGGAATCAATGCACCAAAATCACGAAAAACTGAATACACCAGAATCTCCAAAGATAGCACACTTCGTCATTTTGAACGGCTTAGAAAAGAAGAGTTTCCTTGCGTATGTTACATAGGCGGTCGTCAGTTTTCAACTGCTAATAAATAAATGATGATGGCAGTGTTTACTACAACATTCGATTTTATTTATTTTGGCTGAAGTTTGTCCTCACCTTTGCCTTGATGTTAACCTTCGTCAAATATTCGCAGCTCCTTGATAAAACGTTCCTTTCATGCTTTCTTTTGCCTTCTGAGAAATTGTTTTTTTTGTCCTTCCATGTGATGGGTAGACCTGCTTTCTTCTTTCAGCACCTCTTTGTAGGCTTACTAGTGGAAAACCTCTGTACACTCCTACAAGTAAGTGTGCCTTAGACGGTACACGTAAACCCAGTATTTGAATTCGTGCTTTTCCTGCAGTGGGCTGTGCATGCTACGGCAAAGATTTTAACAGTGTTGAAAGGCTGCCCGAGTCGAATTTTCTCCAATTTTAAGCGCGCCTCTCATTTGCTTACTATTTTAGTTACTGCCACTGTTCAGTGAATATCGCTCAGTAAGAAACCGTGGTCGCCGTGGCGTAGTGGGTAGAGTGCGACGCTCACACGCCGAAGGGTCTAGGTTCGACTCCCAGCTCAACACCAATTTTTCGAATTTCTCACGGCACCACCTCTTTCGAGCTGCTGACAACACTCAAAGAGTAATAACTGTCTAAGAAAGCTTCTCAAATTTTGCCGTTCGGAGTCGATAAAAAACTGTAGGCCCCTTCTACTCGTGAGAGAACAGCAGCGCGCACAACACGATTAGTTGATGAGAAAGCTAGGCCCTATTCCCTCTTTGGACTGTAGCGCCAACAATTATTATTATTAAGAAACCGTAACAAAACTTCCATCGAACAAAACCTGCATTCGATAAAAGTAGAGGATAAAAGCTTTAAAGCAGGTGCAACTGTTCTTTCAAGGACTCAAAGGTTATTGACACTAAAAACACGTCTCAAATGCATATCCAATTAAAGATGACCCTGTTATTTAATATTAATTCTGCCCTGAATTTAGAATAGCCACCCAACACCAACCCTCGTTCAGACTTCTCCGTTTATCAACATCTTCCATTATGTCGAAGAAACGCTGACGAATTTCCCATGAGGAAGATAATTTCCATCGAAGTTTTAATTTTCCTTCAGTTCCTTGAACGGCTTCCCAATATCTCTGCCATTAAAAATGCATCCTCAGAAAGCACTTTTCAAGAAAATCAAAAAGGACTCTTCATAAAATCTCTATCCTGCCTCTGGGTGAATCCACAAATTAAGCAACAAACCTAAGCACCAGCCTGTTGGAGAGGGAAAGCGCTGACAACAAATGCACTCGACCGTTTCATTGGTAGTGCACAAAGTAACAAAAGACCCAAGACGGCAACGATGCACAACTGCCAGGGACTGCGAGAATCCATTCTCTCTGCCAGGGCTCATCGCAAATCTTCTGACAAAATTCAAATATTTCACAGATTACCACCGAGTTCCTCGGGGCGCTGCCGCTTATCTAGATTCATCATCCCTCCTCAACGATATGCCGCTTCTCGTCACTCGACCGTACTCCATCGAAATGTGAAAATATTTCACTTGTTTTCAATTAATCGTCGGAACACAAAAGGTCCTCTATCTTCGGCTAAAAGCCCTGAACACTGGCATAAGTCCTCTCTTACCCTCTAGAAAGCAATGGACGTCTTACGAGGCCCACCCATCCCATCATCAGAACGACCACTTACCATGGATAGCTGGGAGCTGGCTTCTTTCCAATCTGCAGTCCATCCTCTTCGTAGCGAGTGAACTCGCCGCTATTGTCCTCGTTCTTCGTCCACCAGACGTACGACTGCACCGCTCCATTGCTCATGTTAAGGGCGATAATTCGTGCCCCGGTTATATACTCGTCCGAGAGTAGGCCCTTAGACAGCGCGTCCGACAAACCTGCACAAAGAAAACCAAAGTGAGAAACGAGACCATGGTGCGGTGTAATGGAAAGGATATTAGATTAAATAGAAATATGATTTTAGAACAAGAATTGAGGTCCTCCTTTAAGACGACAGGCGTCCACCCTCGCCAAGAAGGTGAATGACTCGAAAGAAACGAGGCGGTTAGGCACCTGGGAGTGATGGCTCCGCATTCCATAGCGGATTATTGACTCTGCATTCAGGGTTACATACCCCACCCGTGCGTTGTCCCTTTGACGGTTTTGCGGTGGATGGCATCTGTTGCGCGGCAGCCCTCCTGTCTGTAGGAGAGCGACAGATCCCTTCAAATACGAAGCGACGCCAGGGCATTCCTCGTATACCGTCTTCACACAATACAAGCAGCAAAGTGTGGCTGCGTGTGTGCATAGCGATCCGTTGTGGCCCATACCCTTGTTTGCCGGCTGCTATCCGGTCGTGTGCAAAGAAATGGAATGCCTTGATGGATTGCTTTTACAGATATTAAAATACTGGGGATACATTTAAATTCATTCGAGTGTATAATGATGTTTTGATAAGATTAGAGGATACGTATTCTTTTGGTCCTTGCGCGCGTTCACATCCGATGGCGGTCGCGTTCAAGTCTGTTCTCGGCTTCCTTTGTCTATTGTTCGGGCACAAACACGTGCGTATACGGGGTGGCCTGACATGAGTGACATTTCCGGGAGAGGAAACGACTGCGTTGCTTGTGTGGTTGGCTTTATTTCGAATGCAAACGATTGAGGTGTGACATTTGGAATCCTATTGTGAAAGACGTCTATCGCCTCATCGACAGGGACTGTGTGTTTGGTAGATGGAGTGCAAGCAATGAATTGGAATATGACCTATGGGCAAGGAGTTAGTTTTATTTGCTCAAATGTTGAGGCTGTGTTGGAAGACATTTTTCGGTCAAAGCAGTAGCACTTTCCTTGGTATGCGATGCGCGGAAGGGATCATAATTTTTCAGTTTTACTGTCATTTTGCAGGGATAATTCGTTTCTCAATTTGATGATGATGTCTGTTCCGTTTGGGACTTTTGTTTTATTGCTCTTTTAACGAGCGAATCATTCGAGATCATAATTTGCTTCCCTCTGCGGGTCATCAAAAAACGATGTCGCGCTGATAGACAATCGCTGGTTTGAGGATGTTCTTGGTTGAAAAGACCTCTTAAAAGATAAATTCATTGTCCCAGAATAATTACTCGTAATAACAAGAGGTATCTGGGTAGTGACATTCTTGGCCTCAAATAAAACTCCAAACGGTGAGTTTATTGAACAATGACGGAAGCTGAATAGTCAGCGAGAGATTTGTAGGGTAAATGCACTGAATCCGGGCATTTTTCTCACGGGGACATTAATCCGAGGTATGAGTTGGGGTAAACTTTTTATTGGGAGCACGAATAAGTTCGGTCACAAATTATCTGTAGAATATTTTGAAATCTTAAGTCTACGCAGCTTGGCCTTGTGCAAGCTTCTGTTAGAACCAAAAACTAAATTGACATGGCTATTCATTTTGTTTTTAATAATTTACGTACGCTAAGAGGGTTGTTTATGGACTTATGTGACCGGAATTGAGGCATAAAACGGTCAAAGTTACAGAAAAAGAGAGGGAAAGGAGGTACCGATGATTTTAAATGCCTTTGGATTGTAATGGGGCAACAAGTTGAGCTGGGAAGAGCATTCCATATTCGTGTGCTGTGGATAAAGAACGACTCTCTAAGCTCAACTGTACGTCCGAAGGTGGGCTTAAGGGTGAACGGGAGAACAGTTCTAGCAAGGCGGTTATTGCAGGTGAATTTTTGAAGGGGAGGAATGCAGCTGGCTTACTCATTCGAGCATTTTTTGTTGAAATAGCGAAAAAATAGTGATAGAGACGCAGCATTGACTCAATGTTCTAGCGGGTCAATTGACTTCGCAACATTGTTATCACCAATAAGTTTTATGGCTCGCTATAGGATTCTACCTAGTTGGTGCAGAGAGGTCTTAAAACCACCACACCGGGTAGGAGCGCTGTACTCAAGCTTTAGGCCTTATATGTTGTTGCCAGTTCAAAAGGGTGAAATATTTTTTGCATCGCTTTAAGAAAATTAGGCTTTTCGCTGCATCTCTGGCGATCTCGAATATATTATCGTTCCAACTAAGTGTTGAGTTGATACACACGCCGAGGATGGAAAGTCGTTCAGTTTTAACACTGCAAGAGCCATTCATGGATAATGGCAGAGTTTTTCGAGAACGCTTAAGTGACAACAGACAGTATTGGGTTTTGGAAGCAAATTCCAGTCTATTCTTTTTATGTATGTATGTATATCGAAATAGTGTTCTTACTTCAAGGAAAACTAAATAAAGAGCAATAGCAAAGTAGATAATTTATAAATGAAGCAGGAAAAAACTTAGACGACACAGACAACTTTTCGACAAAAAATTATGAAACCTGCCTTTGGGATTGTTTTAAAAGAAACTTTACTACCGATGCTTTAAGGCTGCAACAAACTCCTATGGTTGTCCAGATCGTGTTTGAAAGCGGGTATGAATACGTATCACAGAAAAATGGAAAAGAGCAAAATTTGTCAGTGATTCGAAACTCTTTTTGAAATTGGGACCGAGTGTCATATGTAATTCAACGAGCCATTGAATGATGTTGCGGTGACCGCTCTCCGTCGAAACTCAAGAAATCGGTTTTAAATTTATTGGATGGGAATTGGCTAGACTTTCCACAATGACTAATGTGGAGGGTAATGAGGCAAAAAGAGAGAATATATTATGACCGCGGATAAAATGTGACTGAGAAAGTACTGTTAAGCACCGCGTGGGTCAAATACAGCATTAAGCGTTGGTTATGCCAAAGTTTTGAATCGACCAAACATCAAGTTTAACAGAGACACCATTTCGGAGTAGCTTGCCGTGTTTTAGTGCAAATCGTAAGAAATTTTGCATAGCTTTGTGACCATTGAAAGTCTAGAACATACAAGGAAAAATCGAAACTGTTGGTCTCACCCGTCCAAACTTAAAAGACAACATACATGGATATGGAGAAGATCAGGATCAAAACACACAAATTAACACTACAACGGCGATAACATGAACAATTTTCTGAACGAAAACTGGAGCAAAATATTTGTCGAACTGAAGGTCACCTCCATTGAAGCTATTGACAGTGTCACAGTCAATATCATATCAAATGTGGTCACTGCAGATCTCTCCTTTATCCCTGCTTCAAGCCATTGAAAAGAGAAGTTATAGGTTCTGATTAAAAAAAAAGTTGCAAATTGTCTACCCAGAGAGAAGCAAAACGGTTACAGAGGTGCAACATCACTCGATGGATCATTGATTTACATATGGCACTCGGTCCCAATTTCAAAAAAAGTTTGGAATCACTGACAAATTTTGCTCTTTCCTAATTTTCTGTGATATGTATTCATACCAGCTTTTAAACATGATATAGACAACGCTAGGAATCTGTTGCAGCTTGTACGCATCGGTAGTAAAGTTTCTTTTGAAACAATTTTTGTCGAAAAGTTGTCTGTGTCGTCGAATTTTATTCCTTCTTCGTTTATAAATTATCTGCTTTGCTTGTGCGTTTTATTTAGTTTATCTTGCCGTGAACAAAGAACGACGTTGACATCAACGGATTTTGCCTTAATTCAATTATTCCGAACTCACTTGCATATTGGGTGTAAAAATTATTGCGTTCCGTAATCAAAAGATGGTGCCACCTGCAAGTTGTTGGCGATCTTGGAAGCACTTTAAAATTTTACTGGAAAGCTTAGACGTTTCCAGCAATAATGAGGTTCAATCATAGTCTGTTTTAGGCAATAGTTCTAGCCTCTTCGAAAATGCTGGATTCGCTTTAACGGGAAATTTTGATTTTGTTGTTTAAGTTCGATGAAAAATACTGCTGAAGCCTATCGGAAACCTCAAGAAGTCTCACGTAGTCCACCGTATTATTCGCCGCAAATGTATGTATTACCGACAATTCGCTGTGTGAACAATTCATAATTCAAGGTGCCTCGTAGAAGTGTCCTGTAGGCAATGAAAAGCATCCAAGATGGGTGTTGAGAGCACGTAATTGTGCTGTGGTGCCGACGCCGTCGCCACCGGCGATTAAATTCCGACTAATGGCTTGTTCGATGGACGCAAAACGATTTTGGGGCTCACCGGTTAGTTAACTAGTTGGTATGCGAATATGAAGACATCCAAAAACATGTTGCTGCGAGTGATTTATTTTCATTCCTGGGCCATTGAATTAGGCGTGCTAAAGGGAGTTAATCAATTGTGATATGTCTGCGTCAGTTGCCTGGCAAATCTTTATTTAACGCAGAATTGACGAGATGCCAAAGAAATGTGTAAATGGCGTTGTTCCTTTCACTTGTTTGCCATTTTAAGAATCAATAAAAGCTCCGGTGTTTAGTCATTCTTTCAATTTGTTTTTTGACACCACTTCTCGATCGGCTCGTCGACAGGCGACGTGACCTCAAAAATTGCTTCAGATCGACACCTCTTACGATTTATTCATTCATCTCCCTTTTCTGATTATATGCGGTTATTAAGCGAAGGCGGAGAGAAAGGGTCCTCACATGAATAAACCGCCATCCATTATATTTCGCATGAATAAGGATACTCAATTATTTCCAACAATAAAACACCTCAAGTCTCGTGCTGATTACCTTGCGATTACAATATGCAAAAAAATTCTTAAGCGTCCTCCGCACCGCGACGCCCACAAACTTTTACCCGCGTCACCCACGCACTTGACAACACACTTCTCCGCCGCCAGTGTCGGCGGCGTCGGCACCGTAGCACAATTACGTGCTCTCAACACCCATCTTAGACGGTTTCATTGCCTACAGGACACTTCTATGAGGCACCTTGAATTATGAATTGTTCACACAGGGAATTGCCGGAAATACATACATTTGCGGCGAATTTCCCCCAAAGCAGGGCACTGGGGTCCCTTCGAGAGAATGCCAGGGATGCGTGGGAGTTTGAGGACATTAGCGCATTTAAGAAACATGCATTTACATTTTGTTTGTTTAAGTGGGGAAGGGAAAGGGCACGTGGTTTCATACATACCTCCGTGACGAATTATCCCCACCTCTTGGAGAATGGAGGCGGCCAAGTCGGCCTTCTGGCGGGAGCTCTCGTACCGTTCCGAATTCAATGGCACCTGCAGCGGCCGGAAGAGCGTCGATATACAGAGCGTCCCCAGATTTTCTGTTGAAATGTCATGTATCGTCACCAGAGACTGCTCGATGGCGTCCTGCCGAAAGCGGGAAGAAAAATATGAATTTCATTAAGCTGGGGCCGTTGGTGGCATTGTTAACAACTTACCTTGCTCACCATGCTGCCATCGGCGATGCGAATGATGTTCTTCAGTGACGAAGCATTCTCAACTTTTGCGCTGAGCACCAGCAATTTGAAGATCCACGCGAGGTAGATGAGAAAACATTTCCCAGCTGTGAAGCGGCGGCACCTCCTTGGCCATGTCAGCAGTAATTTCATTGCTGATTTGCATTGGTAATTGATCCTGTGTGAGAGCGAAAAGAAAGATTTGTCAAAACAAAAGTTTTCCCTCTGGCAAGTAAGCACTAAATCGGTTCGGTGTGTATGAGTGTGCCGAGGAGGGTTCCCGGTCATAAAGCTCGGTTATCGTGATTTAACAGCGGGGAGAGCCGTAGCTGTGCTCTGTCCTGACAGTGCGATAGGTGGCAGTAAAGTATCAATAGCACCCCGGGGAGGGTGCTCGGCCCCCTGTGCGACTACGACTCACAATCACAGCAGTGCGTTCGTGGTGATTTCAAATGCTTCACTGAAACGAGTAATGTAGCCTCCAACTGAAGTCATGGATTAGGAAATTGACTTAGACGGTAAAATTATGGCTCATTGGCTTGTAACAAATGACATTTGTCGTTATGTTTATGTGCGATATTTTTACGAAAGAAGTGGAGAGGAGAGTGTGGGATACAGAATTGAAAGGATTGAGTTATGTTTATTGAGGTCGGCATAGCTTCCAGAAGTTATCTGGGATTCCACATTTCCACGAAAGTTGGTATTGAGGGGAAAGTCCACCAGTCTACACATGAGGTCCTTTTAAGGTTTCTGTGAGATCAGCAGTCAGGAACGTTTAAAGTTTAAAAGGGGTTTGAATGCACTAAATAAAAATAAGGTTTAAGAGGCATTCGTAGTCGGCATGTCATTGGCAATGAACAAGACGTTTTCAAAATCAATACAGACTTGCGTATGTGAGCATAAACATATGTGGAATGCTTTTGTGAATCGATGCACATATAAAGCATTTTCTGCCTCATGGGCTAAAGAAGTATATTTAACGATTGCGATTAGCTGGTTAAAGATATCAGATTGCTTTGAGGAATAGAGGAAAACTATTAAGTCAAGGTTCTTTGAATCGAAGGGCAGATCAAAAGAGAATGCATTTTTAGAGGTTTTTCGAGACAACATGAATTAGTTAGTTATTTCTCAAGTTCATTCAAAATATATCCAAAAACGGACGGAGAGTCGACCATAGGTTGCGTTAGAGATTAGGACATAAGGTAAATGAGTTTGGAAATTTAAATATTACGAGGTGAGCTATTACAGATAATCATCCGATGTGTTTTCAAAAGATGGCGCCACCTGCCAGTTGGGATCGATTCTGGAAGCGACAACATATCTCATTGGAAAGGTGTCGGCAATAACGAGTGTCTTTTTTCGAAAATATTCGGATTTGTTTTCTAAAATATTCACAGTTCAAATCTCATTCTCTACATATAATGGAAAAAATGGGTGCAATGTACGAACAGTTGGTAAAACAATGCGTCTATAACTATAGCTTTTGAGCCTGCTGCCGAGTAGAAAAGGCCAGGAACGACCAAAACGACCGCTCGGTTCCACGTGCGGTTCCACACTACATGGAAAAGCTGAAACACTGCTAACCATGTTTTCCAGACCTTGCTCCTTTCGATTACCGGATACAAAACGACTTGGCTAGCGGTTTAGATTTTTCGGAAGAATGGCTCAATGATAAGATCAATGACAAGAAGACTCGGCCACACATATCGGCGGAAACAGCAACTTTTTCGTGGCCGCCGTGGCGTAGTGGGTAGACTCGGACGCTCACACGCCCAGGGGTCTAGGTTCGATTCCCAGCTGAACACCTGGAATTTTTTCACGTCACCACCTCTTTTGAGCTGCTTGAATACAATGCTGGAATTTGTACCTTTTATATAGGTTGTCAAATATCCCTTCCGTTTTTTTTTGCTTTTCCCCCTCCTTATTTGCGAAGAACTTGGAAAGCCACTTTCCACAAGCCTCTTTTGAGTTCAGCTTCATACCCCCAAGGGTGTTCGCCATGGACAGGAACAGGTGGTTATCACTTGGCGCTATGTCCGGGTTATATGGTGGATGCGATAAAACCTCCCACCTGAGCTCCCGTAGCTTCTGACGAGTCAACAAAGAAGTGTGTGGTCCTGCGTTGTCCTGGTGGAACACTGCACCCTTCCTGTTGGCCTGGACGCTTCTGGTCGACTGCCTGCTTCGAGCTGCCCAGTTGTTCGCAGTAGATTGTGGAATTAGGCGTTTGGCCATATGGGAACAGCTCATAGTAGATAACTCCCTTCCAATCCTACCAAATACACAGCACCACTTTCCTGGCCGTCAATCCCAGCTTGGCCACTGTTTGGGACGATTCGCCGACTTTCAACCACGACCGTTTTCGCTTGATATTGTCGGATGTGATCCATTTTTCGTTCAAGAATGGGTCGAGTTCGTTCTGTTTCAGTAGCACATCGCGGGTTTTGCTTCGGTCCAAAAAGTTTTTTCCCTCAAATCATGCGGGACCCAAGCATTAAGCTTTTTATTGTATCCAGCCTTCTGCAGATGGTTTCAAATGGTTTGGTGACTTACTCCCATGTCCTGGGCGATGTCACGAGATGCCACATGCCAGTCTGACTCGATGATTTCCATGATTCGATCGGTATTCGTCGTAACAAGTCTTTAGCCGGCTGGCTTATCCATGGTGTCGTTTTCACCGGTTTTGAATCGTCGAAAACACTAATACGCGGCTCGAAGTGATAGATCCTTCGAAACACCATTAATTTCACGGAACGTTTCTCTAGCGGATTTGCCTTTAACGAAGAGAAACTTTAAATTAGCGCGAATTTCGGCGTTAGTGAACTCCATGTCTACACGTCTATACCTGTTGAACACAATATCTGAACTAATTATGCAAAGCGTCGTTTTGTAGGTTATGTCAAGACCTTTCAAATGTTGTATAGTATTGCCAGATACGAGCTCTGTAGCGCTTTGTACTTAGCCGGAAAATTCAAATTACAAAAATGCGGATATTTGACAGCCTTAAAAAAGTGTAAAGTCGGAGGTTAGTATAGTGAGGATTGCGCTTTACTACATACTGGTTCATGTCCAAGGTATTTGCGCATAAAAGCACTAGAAGGGAAATCTAAGAAAAATTAAAAATATATATACCGAAAACGCCTGAGACTGCTCTACTTAAACGATTCATTCTCCAAAAGTTCAAAAAAGTGAATCTTTATGTTCTGAGAGAATATTTAAGGCTTTCGGAAAAATTCAGTTTGGTGTTAGAGCTTCTTGGAATATTTTTGCTTTGCTCCACCAAACATGGAAGTATTTCCTGAAAAAGGTGGCCGTAACCAAAAGCCTGGTCTAGAAACTGGTGGGTAAAGTGAAAAATCTGTTGATGCAGTTTGAAGGCCAAATGCTCGCCCTTTCAAATCATGTTCATCATGTTCCGCAGTGGCATATTTTAAAATAATATGTAAAATGGAATTTTCTTGAAAAAATCGTTCAGATTGTGAAATTTCAAAGTTCCAAATTTAAGCTAGTCGTTCACCGAAAAATCTGAGTTCAAGACAACAAAATCTTAGCATTCTAATTTCTGAAATATGTAAAATCTAAAAACCAATACAAATACTTAGCCGAACCACAGTGCGCCGTGGAATAGACTGATTTTGACCGTTCGCTACTGATACCAGGAATATAGTTCATGTGAACCCATTTGTTTACTTTTAAACGTTTTGAAATGGCTGCTAGTGACAGCCAAAGATTCTGCGAGCTCTTCTTGTGGTTGCTTGCAATCTTGATAGAGTAATGCTTACAGTTCTTCATCTTTAAACTTTATTGGGAGCCCAAGGCGATCATCGTCTTCCAAGCCAAAATCACCACTTTTATATGGCGCAAACCACTTTTGGTACGTTGGCTCAGCTAGCGATTTTTCACCATAAGCTTCCATCAAAATACGATGATTTTCAGCAGCAGTTTTCTTCATGTTAAAGTAAAGAAGAAGAACTTCCTGCAAAACCACTTTTTTAGGCAAAAAGTGATTGAAAAAAATTCTGTTGTCTACGCTTCAAATGAGTGACATATTCTGAAATGACGAACAATGACAGAAGCTTTCCAATGAATGTAGTATTGGAAATATAACAATGGAAAAATAAAAGTTACGCCATCTCTTAGCAAACCGCGGGAATCAAGTTATAGACCAAATATAAGGTCCTTTAAAAAGTGAATCTAAGAAATTTGGTAATTGATTGATTTGTTTAATTATTTATTTGCTTTATTGATTCTGTGGCTCCAACCTTTTGTCAAAAGGTTTTTTGTTCACAATGAAAATCCGTCATTTTCTCGGTTTTTTTCTTCTCCGAATCAAAATTGTTGCTATGCGTGCAATGTGAATTTAGGAAACCGGTGAAACTATCTCGTTGAACTTTGGTTTTAGCCCCTTCACCTAGTTATTACTCAGAATAGGTCCAAAGTGTCTCCTAGCCACAATTGTGTTTTCTCTATTGTGAACGCACTGTTTGGATTGTTTTGGTGATTCAAAGACTCTTTTAGACTGAAACTACACACGCTTCACCTAGTATTCTTTATCTTCTCCGATTTTTATTTCCTGTTCCAGAAGCGATTAAAGCAACACAAAATCTACCATGCAGCCGTCATCAACAGCACCAATTTTCAAAAATATGTTTAGTCTGGAATATACCGTACAGCCGTTCCAAAATCCAGTTTAGCAAACGGCCAACACGTCAGTGACGTCTCCCACCTTCCACATGGACCACAGGCCGGTGAACACAACAAAATTTTCAGCGACACACAAACATAAGGCATAATAATTGACTCCGGCCAAATCAAAGCCGCAGGCAACAACAACCAGCTCTGTGCCAGGGATAATCTAATGAGCTGTGTACTCGCTGAACTATTATAACACAATTCCGTTTTCCGCAAATGTGAAAAGGGGTGGACATCGCCTCACCCCTTCCGTGCCCCATTGGCCAGGATTTAATCAAACCAAGAATATAATAAAGTCCAGTCTGGCCCCAGATCCTCCTGTCCACCCACCGCTGCTTCTGGTCGCCGCTTGGTCTCTTTAACAGCTTGGGTTGTTCGCCTTTTTTTCATGCAAATTACTGCCGTCAGGTTAGCTGCGCGCTTAATAATAACACGGATCGTGCTTTATGGGACGTGAATCAAGCCGAGAAAGGAAGACGCTTCCTAGCACCTCCCATCGCCGTCACACTTTGATGTATTCGTTGCGGAAATGGATATCCTGTCGCGCCGCCGAGCATCCATTCCCCTATCCCCACCCTCTGCGAAGGCTGAACAAACAGGAACAGATCAAAAAATCGATAAACACACAGCGCACATATAAAGCGGGCGAACGCGTGTGTGTGTTTGGTTCGACTGTCATCATGCCCTAAATTATGAGCGCTCGTGTGTGCGGGAAGGCTAACAGCGGTGACAGGAGCGAAAGTTTGCACGGCCCACCCCCTCCCACCGGCCAATGATGATATTTTAATGGTCATCTAGGACGAACTGTTGAAGACTGCTTGAAATCGAGTGCTGACCCCACATCTTCCCTCCGCCTTCCCAAGCGGGCTTATGGCAAACAAGAAGTGTGTGCAAAGCAATACACACAAGCGTGACTAGTGAGTCGACAAATTGCCGGTAATATCTTGATACCGTGACGCTGGACAATTAAACAGCACAACGAACCTCGTCACTCAAGTGTGACGAGATCCGTAAGGATATCGTGAGTAATTACATGAGCACGGCCGCAGGGTGGACAAAGTGGAGATAGTGGGTGAACTTTCCGGTAATAATGCGCACAAACAGCGTTTGATGGACAAATTAAAATTTTTCCCGTTTCACGTTCCTTTGGGGGCCGGCCGTAATCAAAGGAAACGCCTTGAGTACGGTGATTAAAACTTTTACCACTTAAGAGCGTCCTCATACGTCAGCGATGAGTTTCAGGCGAACGCTTTAAGTCAATGATCTGTACGGATGAAAGTTGAGTGATAAGCAAAGTTTCGAGTGAGCCTTTTTTTGTGTTGTACTGTATCTCTCGATGAGATCTGGGATACGCTCCAGTGAAAAGGGTTTCGGGTGCTGGCCAAAAGTTTTCGCATTTGACACTTGGTCGGAGCGTAAATTGTTGTCCTGCGTTGAATGATGGTTTTTGCCATAAATGAGATGTTGTCTGTCCCGCAGATATCCTGCGGGTTGAGGGTAACGGATTTGATGATATGTGGGTGGAGCCTGCTTGCAAGAGTTTTCCAGCGGCAGAAAAGTAATTAACATCGAAATGGGGAAAACTCAAAGGAACTTCTGGAATCAAATGTTGTTTAGACACTTGACAGCTGTCATTTAGGTACCAGAGGATGTGACTGGATTTACTTGGCTACCATTAGTGCCCAAGGAAACACTGATGGAACCAAAGACCATTTGTGCGGTGGCGGCTACCAGACCCAGACTGTGACAGCTTGCCCAGAGGGGGCGAGGGGCACCTAGAACTTCGTTTACAGTCTGACTATGCCGTAGGCACTCTAGTGGGTGTATTGGGATGACTGTGGTCTTTAACCCTATTTCGCAGGTAACGTAGACTGTGTTGACTGATCTGATGCCCATTGTTCAATCCACTGGCTCATCCCAGACGGTCAGAGGACTTTATTGGCTCAGCTTGTTCCAGTGTTCGCATTCCCATCAGAGAGTTACAACCCAAAGAGCGGGGAAGGTTTTAAGTGTACCTTGCTCCTTATCAAAGTCGAGTGACTGTCTTTGAAGGAAGATCTCAAATTGGTACTTGGGTAATTAACACATCACTCAATTAGTCCGGAGACTGACATATAGGGGGCGTTTTGTTTTTAGGAAGTACAACTATTTAAATGGTACCTGGAAAATTTTCCTGACAGTCTTATATACGGCAGATCCTGGAAAAGACCCAAGAAATGCAAATTGACACTCGCCACCTATTCGTCGATTTCAAGGCTGAATATGAGAGTGTGCATAGAGACGAGCTATACAGTGCCATGTCTAGTTTTGTCATTCCTACCAAACTCGTCAGATTGTGTAGGATGACGATGGAGAACTCTCGCTGCTCCGTCAAGGTTGGTAACGAACTCACCGAGACCTTCAATGTCAAAAAAGGTTTTAGACAAGGTGACGCACTGTCATGTGACTTCTTTATCATCATACTCGAGAAGATCGTGCGTAACTCACAAGTCAACACCAGAGGCACGATCTTCCAGAAGTCAGTTCAATTACTAGCATACGCTGATGACATTGACGTGATTGGACGAACACAGCGAGCCGTCAATGAGGCGTTTGCTGGCATTCAAGCGGAAGCGGCTAAAATGGGTCTGGCGGTCAAGGAAGGACACACAACATCGATGTCTTGGACGGAGCGTCACACTAGGCAGCAGAAACTTCGAGGTAGTCAAGGACTTCGTCTACCTCGGCTCCGCGGTAAATAAGGACAACAACACCAGTACCGAAATCAAACGTAGAATCACTCTTGCCAATCGCTGTTTCTTTGGGCTCAAGAGGCAATTGAGTAATAAAGCCCTCTCTCGAAAGACGAAGCTCGCTTTATATAACAGCTTGATCATCCCCGTCCTACTTTATGGCGCGGAATCTCGGACGTTAGCAAAGGCGGATGAGGAAGCCCTCAGTCTTTTCGAGAGAAAAGTTTTGCGTGCGATTTTTGGTCCTGTTTGCGTTGATGGCATCTGGAGGAGAAGATTTAATGACGAACTCTATAGGCTGCACAGCGACATGCGCCTGGTCAAGCGTCTACGGATACAACGCTTAAGATGGCTAGGCCATGTAGAGCGTATGGACACCACTGCTCCGGCCCGAAAAGTCTTTGAATCCGAGCCATTGGGACAAAGCAACAGAGGACGACCTAGACTAAAGTGGCGCACACAAGTGGAGAAGAACCTCAACCAACTTGGAGTGCGCAACTGGAGACAGCTAGCAAAAGATCGTGCTGGCTGGAGAGGCATGTTGGTTGAGGCCCAGGTCCACCCCCGACTGTAGCACCACAAGAAGAAGAAGAAGAAGTATTATATTTCGATACCTTCCTATAGAACAAATTATCTTTTGCCTCAAAATAGGTTTCAGTCTAAGCCTCCTCATTCGAGATATATTTTCTCCGGTGAGAATCTTTTTGCGGTCCGAAAAGTCTTAAATGTCGGTCAGGGCCTGACTGGCCTGACTGTAGAATACAGTGGGTGCGGAAGCATGTCAAAGCCCACTCCATGCGACTTGGTCATGGTAGCCAACGACGTGTGACACGGTGCATTGCCTTGGTGGAAGAGACTTTTTTTTCTTCTTCATATGGGACCTTTTCTTTTGCAATTTGTTTCTTCAAATGCTCCAATAATGCCATGTTGTATTCGCTGTTGATCCTTTTGTCTTTCTCAATATAGTCGATGAATAAAATTCAGTGCGCATCGCAAAATTTGCATGCCACAACCTTGGCAGCCGACTTTTGTGTTTTTGATCGCGTTAAGCGTGGTTCACCGGCTCCTGTCCACACCGCTGACAACCAATTTGACTCTGGAGTGAAGTGGTGGATCCACGTTTCATTCATAAAGAGTCCTGTTTATTCCGGCGAAACAGCCCCAGACAGCTCTCAGAATCATCGATACGTTGTTGTTTCTGCTCCATTGTGAGCAAATGCGGCACTCTTTTCGAAAATAACTTTCTCATGGACAAATGTTCATGCAAAGTGGTGTACACACTGCCTTCTGATATCTTTAAGGTGTCAGCTATCTCACGAAATTTCGCGTTGCGGTTTTCCAAAACGTTGTTTTTTTACGTTTTCGTGTGTAACCACCTCAATTGACCTTCTAGAGCGTTCAGAATCGTTTGTGTCTTTAGGGCCACGTTTAAAGTCAACATACCACCGACAAAAAGTTGTTCTTGATAGAGGAGAGTCCCTGTAACACTTTTAAGGTCATTGTTGACACTTTCACGGTATTTTTTCCCACAAAAAAGCAGCGTTTAATCAACATACGAACTTCTATGTTTTCCGTTGTCTTAAATATTGCAAAATAGCGTCACTTAAAGCAATTGCGACTCAATAAGCAAGTTGTCATGAAAATTTAGCAGGTGTCATTTGAGTGTTTGCACTTCCTAAAAACAAGATGCATTTTTTCGTTGTTAGTGGCGCCCTCTTTATGTCAGCCTGGGGATGATGTGTTAAGGCGTCTTATCGCAGTGCGCTATCTACGACTATTGGAAACGTGATCTCATGGTAACAGCCGAAAGGGTAGGCATTCAAGTTAATCCAAAATCCTGTTTTGTCATTTTTTTCATTTTTTTGTTACCAAACAATCAATCTGTTTGTGACACCTCATGCCTGACAGATGGATGAATTTGATATAATCATAATAATAATAATTGTTGGCGCTACAATCCAGAGGGGGACCAAGGCCTAGCTTGCTCATCAACTACTCGTGTTGTGCGCGCTACTGTTCTCCCACAAGTAGAAGGGACCTACAGTGTTTTGCCAACTCCGAACGGCGATATTTGAGAATATCTTTGAGTAATGTCAGCAGCTCGAAAGAGGTGATGCCGTGAAAAATTCGAAAAATTCGTGTTGAGCTAGGCATCGAACCCACAATTTCGGCGTGCGAGTGTTGCACTTTTGCCACTACGCCACGGCGAATGAGTTAGATGCCCTTCGATGATCTAACACATTGCGGTTACCAAACGAGGAAGAACAAGCAGGAAGGACTTTACTTCATCGTTTACCGATCTTCGCTTGGAAACATGTTTACTTTTTTTCTTTTACTAACAATAAAGCCCTCGTCGGAGTTGACATGAATGAATTACTAAAACGGTCAAAGTCTTACAGGAAGTTTTCTTTCAAATTCAAGATGATTTTTGTTTTGTTTTTTTGAAACAGCAAACGACACAGGTCTGGAGAGCATGGAACATACTGAATTTTTCAATGAAAACACTTTCCAAGTTGATTTGGTTTATTCGAAAAGACTGTTAAGGTTTCTCAATTTTCTAAATGTCTGTTGGACTGCTACGCTAATCAGGAACAGTTACCATAGTACGAAGGGCTTTCACACAAGAACCAAAAAACTTGTTATAAAAATTGCAAACATTTTAGGTGTTTCAAAAGTAGTATTATCGGCTTGAAGTGCAGTCAAAAGATTTATGAACAAAACTCGAAACTGTTAACATGGCCATCGCAGGCACGCTTGCAGGTATTGAGCCGTTGGACAAAATTTTATGATGAAGGGTTTCCCAAACCCATGTTGGAAAACCCTTTCTTTAACAATTTAATTGTTTAATTTGTTTAAAGCACTGCGTGCTTACGATCATTGTCTTGAATAAATATCCACGTTATGAGGAGTTTGTGGTCATTACATGGTAGGAAGGTTGGTTTTTATATTTCAGGATTGGGCAACTCTAGTGTTGCATTCTGGCAGCTGCCAGCTCTATCGTAAGATTTGACATTTTTGAGGTTATACGTCCTACGAGCGCTATTTGTGTTGTTTACAGTAATTTAAAAGATTCATCTCGTCCAAAAAATGGAATTAAATCGTGAAAATTTTCCGTGCGATTATTTTTTACAACATTCGACGTGAATTAATTCAACAACAGTGCATCGATGAACTTAATTTAATTTTTTGCGATGAAGGTCCATCAAGGACCAGGGTTTACCGATGGTATGTTGAATTCAACCGAGGTCGTAGTTTACTCCAAAACGAATTTCTAGAAGGTCGTCCAAATTCAGTTGTTGTTCCGGAAACCATTGATGCGGTGCTCCATCCGAAATTGCAAGATCGTCATGTGACCTACCGTGAGATTGAGACAACCTTAGGTATTAGTGGGACCAGCATACATTCAATATAGCATGAACATTTGACCGTAAACAAAATTTGTTCTCCTTGGATCCTAGACAGTTTGTCAATTGCTCCAAAAAAAGTCTCGTGTCGATTGGTCGAAAGAAATGCTCCAAAAATAGGATCGCGGCGCTTCGAAACACGTCTATGACATCGTGACAGGTGATAAACCGTTGATTTACGCGTATGAGCCCGAAAGTAAACAGCAGTCGACTGTATGTGTGTTTTAGATTGAGCCAAATCCAACAAAAGTTGCTTGCGCACGAAGCACTTCCAAGCTTTTTTCGGGAAAACTGGACATGTTGCAGCCGTATCACTGGAACAACGAGAAAAACTGTCAGTTCTTAGTGGTACACAAACATTTGTTTGCCAGTTGTCTTCTAAAAAATCAGGAAAACCAACCGCCGAACACGGATCACTCTTCACCACGACAATGCGAACTCTCACACATGGGCTCAAACAAATGCATTTTTGAGCACTTAAAACATCGATCTTATGAGTCATCCGCCTTCAAATCTCGAAAAAATTAGTCCTCTCGGGCACCAATTCAATCGTTAAGCGATCCTTCGATTTCTTCAAAAGACCCGAAACAGTGACCCCTTAAGTCGTTTTGCATCCTTCAAAAAAACCAGTAGTCAGAAGAAGAATGGTCTGGAGAATATGGTGGGTGGGTTTTTTGACTGCTTAAGACAAATGGGGCTGAGCAACGGCTGCCGTGACATAGTGGGCAGAGTGCGACAGGCACACGCCGAAGATGTAGGTGCTATTTCCAGCTAAACATCTCGCATTTTTCACGGCACCACCCTTTTCGAGCTACTGATAACTCTCAAAGAATTATAACGGTCTAAGAAAAAGCTTCTCAAACTTCGCCGTTCGAAGCCGTCTCTTCAACCTGGTGAACTGTAGCGCCACCCAATTATGATTATTTAACACATGGGGCCGTGCATTATCGTGTTACGAAATAAGCATGTTATGCCTTTTGGTTGGTTCTCATCGTTTTTCTTCTAAGGGTTATCGTAGGATATATACCTTTTTTCCCACAGCAAAATCCGGTGCAGAAATCTCTTTCTTAGATGTGAAAAAAAGTTCTTCATTATCTTTCGGGCATTATTCCTAGGCTTTTGAATAAATCCAATTTTTTTTTTAACAGAATAGGATGTGCTGAAAGAAGCTTGAATTCATGTTACGTTTGGTGCGGATCTTAAGTTAAGTTTAGAGACTCGTTCTTCAGCCGCACGAATATGTAACGCTCTTCCCAGCCCAATTTACCCAACCAATTACAATCCACAGGCATTTAAAACCAATGTGCATCGGTACCTTCTTTCCCTCTAGTCCTCTTTACCTTCGGCCTATGCTCTGACTTAATTCCATTTAAGTGTATAAAGAATCTCTTTAGTGCAGGCCAGTTATAAAAACGAAAATCAAGTACATCCTCCACTTCCTCATGTTTAGAACTTTGGGTTGTCCCCACTTTTGAAGCATCGAAATCTAACTTTATTCATCGAAACAAATTCTCCACAAACTTCTATGAACATTGACTGGGATTCAACTGCAATTTTGTTCCAATTAAAAACGAATATTAAAACTTCCCGGGAATGCTGTTAGTTTAAAACTAATCCGAATATTTTCGAAGATGCAAAAAGCAGTGTTGTTGTGCGAAATTTACTCTCATGCTCACTAATTATTGCTGACAAATGTCATACCTTTCCAATGAAGTAGGTAATCGCTTCCACTTATTACAACTTGCAGGTGGCGCCATCTTTTGAACACGGAATGAATTAAATTTACCCCCAATAAATAATTACTCAATTCCAAAGATGTTACAATATAAGATTTTCTGTGAATTCATATTTTTGTGGTTATTAGCCAGATGAATTGGCTGCCGTGGTGTAGTGGGTAGAGTGCGACACTCACACTCCGAAGGTTCTAGGTTCGATTCCCGGTTGAACACCTCGAATTTTTCACGGCACCACCTCTTTCGAGCTGCTGACAACACTCAAAGAGTATTAACTGTCTAAGAAAAAGCTTCTCAAACTTCGCCGTTCGGTGTCGGCAAAAACTGCGTTGTGCCTTCTGCTCGTGAGAGAACAGTTGCGCACACAACACGAGGAGTTGATAAGCAAGCTATGCAATGGATTATAAGCTACATGAGTATAATATATACTCTTAACCTCGTTTCGTCCATCAAATTAAAAAACCGGTTCGCTACCTTTTGTCAAAATCGATTTCTAAGCAAAGGGACAGCCTACAAACGTGATAATTTCGAAACAAAATGTCACCCACATTCTTAGTTATGCCTACATTTTCAATTGGAAATATATAATCAATCCGTTCCCAGTACAGCTACATCCAACCCTAATCCCCCATTGCTTTGCACGCGTGGAGGCTCCCCGCCTGCTCCCCGGTATGAACACAAAAGTGTATTTACCCAATTTCTCCTATCCTGCAGAATATTAGTTTGCGTAGCTATTCCCCAACACCCACTTTGACCCAATACAAGGATACACCACCACCCCTTCCACCGTCGAGTAGCCTCTATCTGCTGTTGAAAGGACCTCATACAAAATTTCGACTGCTCGTCATAGTCTATTTTTGTGAGAAGGAAAAATGACAGGCACAGTGATCTGTGGCGAAACCAGGACTACGGCGTCGCATGAAAAGGTGGATCAGTCTTTATCCGATAGCAGTCGGTCTACAGTCCATGAATGCAACAGATTGGCCCACTGACCGGGTTCATGGAAGCGAGCTTTTCCATCATTTATATCTTGTCCCCTGTGCGCGCCCCGGCAAAAATATAAAGAACCAGTGAAAAAAGGCCAGTCCCTTATCTGTGGCCCGTGGGATGCTGGCCGAGGTGGTGTACGCGACAGAGAAAAACCGGGGTATAGGATGTGTACCTCATTCATTTCCGATTTACCTTTGAAAGGGGAATCACGTGGAATGTCTGTTGATGGACGGATTTCTGCTATAAAAGCAGCTCCTGTTCAAAGAGGGCCGTGTGCCTCCTACAACTCCGACCCCGAAATGGGGTGGTCGTTAATTGGGCACCTAATGGACTGGACTTTTGACAGCGTTCTCGGAGGGGCTAAATGAGTTCAGCAAGTTACTGTGAAAAAACCCTCAGGACCATTTGTTACTTTCGACTGTGTAAATTAAGGGAGCCCTGGAGAAGTTTTTAAGGGTGTCCCTCACCCTGCCAAGTTATAATGCTGCTAATGAAGGACTTACCTGAATTCGTGTTATTTTCAAGTTTTGTGTTCGGCAAGCGAGGTGTGAATTAGTAAAGACGAGTAATTTTTCGTTTTGACAAATTGAAAAAAAATATGTTGCCGCTCAGATGGAGAGGAATTAATTCTGTGTACCTGGACGTCAAGTGGCAGGGACTTGAATCTTATTTAATATGTAACTCCATTAAATATTGAATGAATGGCTAAAGGAGGAAAGTAAGACTGTTTGAACCTGCCTACATTTATGTGACATCTACTAGAAACATTTTGAAAAACGCTCTGTTTTAAGAAGTCACATTTGTCCCGTTCAAAGGAATAACAATTAAAGAGAAGTGCATTAAAATTGAAACGGGGAAATGTGGATTGATATAAAATAACTCTAATACTAGGATTGCCTTTTATATTTCGGGATTAGAGAACAAAAACAAATATTAATCATCGAAAATTGATTTTTTATTTTTCAAAATATTCCCCATTGAGATCTATACAGTTTTGCATGCGTTTGAACCAATTTTCGACGCACTTTTGCCGCTCTGATTGAGGTATCTCCAAAACATTCATTCTGAACGCATCAACCGCTTCTTCAGGTGTCGAAAAACGTTGACCTCTCATTTCATTTTTTACGTACGGGAATAAAAAGAAGTCATTCGGTGCCTAGTCATGACTCATCAAATCGATGTTTTGAGTGTTCAAAAATGCAGTTGTTTGAGCCCATGTGTGAGAGTTCGCATTGTCGTGGTGAAGAGTGATCCGTGTTCGGCGGTTGGTTTTCCTGATTTTTTGGAAGACAACTGGCAAACAAATGATAGTGTACCACCCAGAATTGACTCTGTGTTGTTCTAGTGGTACGGTTGCGACATCTACAGTTTTTCCGAAAAAACAAGCGACCATTTGCTTGGAAGTGCTTCGTGCGCGACCAACATTTGTTGGATTTGGCTCAATTTGAAACACCCATACAGTCGGTTGCTGTTTACTTTCGGGCTTATACGCGTGAATCCACGATTCATCAGCTGTCACGATGTCTTAGACGTGTTTCGAAGCACCGCGATCGTATTTTTGAAGCATTTCTTTGTCCCAATCGACACAACGCTGGTTTTGGGCAATTGACAAATTGTGTGGGATCCAACGCGAAAAAATTTTTTTGACGATCAAATGTTCATGCAATATTGAATGTATGCCGGTCCCACTAATGCCTAAGGTTGTCTCAATCTCACGGTAGGTCACATGGCGATCTTGCAATTTCGGATGGAGCACAGCATCAATGGTTTCCGGAACAACAAATGATTTTAGACGACGTTCAAGAAATTCGTCTTGGAGTGAACTACGACCTCGGTTGAATTCAACATACCATCGATAAGCACTGGTCCTTAACGGAGCTTCATCGCCAAAAATTGAATTAAAATTATCGATGCACTGTTGTTGAGTTAATCCACGTCGAAAGTTGTGAAAAACACTCTCACGGAAAATGTTCACGATTTAATTCCATTTTTGGGCAATGAATCATTTTAGTTACAGTTAACAACACAAAAAGCGCTCGTATGTCAAAACGTTCTGAGTAAATATAACCTCAAAAATGTCAAACGTTACGATAAAGATGGCAGTGGCCAGATTGCACTAGGATTGCCCAATCCCGCAACATAAAATGAAACTTTCTTAAAAAATTATATGTCCTTGGCACAAAGCAATTGTCCAAAAAATTACATACGCAAAAATATTTTTTTTTCCATTTTTTTTGCGTATTATTTCTGTGTTTATATATTATTTTTCGGCAGAACTGGACTGTTTGGGGGACCAGACAATTTATTTCGATTGCAAAAGTTTTTGAAAAAATTCACGCTGGTAAGAAAGTAGTCCTTCAGTCATTTAGGGCCGAATATTGAAGTGAAGTTAAACATACTTCGTTACTCTTTATTGGTCATATACAGAATTAGCTCTTTGTTTTACTCGAGTTACTTCATCTGCTGGAGAGGACAATAACAGCGTCCGAGTGAATTATCGGGTAAATACTAGATCTTTTAAAAAAAATATGGCTTTAAAATTTATTTCGTTATGTTGGTGCTCTCGTGACGAATATATGTTCACAGTTTCAGTTATGTAGCGTATTTATTTTGTTTCTAAAGGCATAAAGTGGCAGCCGTGGCGTTGTGGATAGAGGCGATACTACGAAGATCCAGGTTCGATTCCCGGCTGAAATCTTCGAATTTTTCACGGCACCACCTCTTAACGGCTAACAATTTAAGAGTAATATAAATACTGTGGGTCCCTTTTGCTCGTGAGGGAACAGTAGCGCGCACAACACGAGTAGTTGATAAGCAAGGTAGGCCCTGGTTCCTTTATGGAGTGTAGTGCCAACAATTATTATTATCATTATTATTTACGGTGAAGAAGCGTGGAAAGGTGGTTTTTTTGAATCGATCAGACGGATTTCAACATTAGGATAAAGAAGATTTATTTTTAAGACAAAGTCAACGAAAATATTTGCAGGAACATTTCACACACAAAAAAAAAATGGTTTGTAAATGAAGGGATGAAATATGATGATTATTAAAATCTTGGACGACAAAATTTTACCCCAATTTCAACGAGATAATGAAGAAACTGATACAGCTCGAGTAAATACGAGGGGCGGTCGATATATTCTAGGTATCGGGGTGTGTTTACCGGTATGAAGTGAGCGTCAAGATACAAATGTCTCGATAGGGAACATTTGGTGTGAACAAGCCCTTATATTATTTATGTTTGTTTGCAATGACATCTGTGAAAAATATTATATATACATCAAGTCATGGAACAGACAACATCATATTTTTTCATCGTGTTAAAAATGTCGAATTTTGTACCAGAAAGTGATGATTTGCGGAAAGCATTCATTTTTTGTTTTCATTTGAAGAAAAGTGCTGCAGAGTCGCATCGAATGCTTGTCGAGGCATATGGTGATCATGCTCTATCAGAAGCAACATGCAAAAGATGGTTCCAACGGTTCAGAAATAATGATTTTGATGTGAGAAAAGAAGGACGTGGAAGACCACCAAGAAAGTTTGAAGACGCCGAATCGCAAACGATATTGGATGGAGATGATACTTTGAGTCAAAAGCAAATGGTAGGAATGTTAAATGTTGAACAATAAACAATTCCTGACCTTTTAAAAGCTAAGGGAAAGATCAAAAAGTGTGGCAAATGGGTGCCACATGAATTGAATGAAAGACAGATGGAAAACCGAAAAAAAACTCCTAAATTTTGCTTCAAAGACACGAAAGGAAATCGGTTTTGCATCGGATTGTTACTGGTGATGAAAAATGGATTTATTTTTAGAATCCTAAACGGAAAAAATCATGGGTTAATCTGGGACAACCATCAACATCGACTGCAAAACCAGATCGATTCGGTAAGAAGACAATGCTGTGTGTTTGGTGGGAACAGAAATGTGTGCTGTACAACGAGCTCCTAAAACCTGGTGACACCGCTAATACTGATCGCTACCGATAACAAATGATCAATTTGAACCATGCATTGACCGAGAAACGACCAAAATGGGTCAGAAGGCACGGCAAGGTAAGCTTGCTCCATGACAATGCACCTGCACATAAATTAAAACCGGTTCAGGATACAATCAAAACACTTGGCTGGGAGCAGCTACCCCACTCGCCGTATTGACCAGACTTGGCTCCTTCCGACTACCATTTGTTTTCATCGATGGGACACGCATTGGCTGAGACGCACTTTGATTCCTACGAGGTGGTCGAAAATCGGGTGTCTGATTGGTTTGCTTTAAAAGACGAACAATTTTATTGCCAGGAAGGTGGTCAAAATGTGTAGGAAACAATGGCCAATACTTTGAATAAAATGTTTTTACTATCCTTATAATAATAAGTGTTTTATTTTCAACGTTCACCGGTACACCTATATATATTAATTGACTTATTTACCTGCAGATTGTAATGGGAGGTTTTCTCCTGAGAATATTGATAATGTTGTACGGCTACAGAACGATTCCTTAAACTTAACCGAACGTCCGACGGAGGTCTTGAGGGTGAGCTAATGGGCATTTTGTGCAATGCGTGTATTGCGGTAAAATTCTTAAACAGGAGGAATTCAAATGGCATTTCATATTCATTTGATAATTTTTTACCACGTAGGGCGTTCAATAGCGGTATCGTGGTGAAGCTGTGGTTATATATATATATATATATATATATATACATATATATATATATAAATTGACTTATTTATCAAGTAGTATTATTATTGTAGTGGATTCATAAAAAAATTCTTATAAAAGTGATTATTTATTCGCGCGAGATTGTGGTTTCGAAGAAATCCAACACCCACCCTATAGTCCAGATTTTGCCCCTAGTGATTATTTCTTGTTTCCGGATTTGGGAAAATGTCTTCGTGGAAAAAGATTTTCGGATGACGAGGAACTCGAGTCGGCAATAAATGGTTTAAAAAAGCTTATCTCAAGATGTAACAAATGTATTGATGTTAGAGGAGATTATATTGAAAAATAAAATCAATTTAAATTTAACTCGTATTTTCCTTCATATCGATACCTAGAATACATTAAACGCCACTTGTAGATAGATATTTGAGTTCTTGCATAGTACTACAGTGTTTTAACAAAATAATTTGGATGGTTTACAAGACCATACTACTGCAAAAGACAGTCACGTCTTGTGCAATGATTTGAAGTTCAGAGATTAAAATAGCGCTTTGAGCAAAACTATGAAAAGAAACTCCATTTGAAAATTTATATAGCTCGAAGAGTAAGACTTTTGAACGAATCTCAATGTTCTTGGCTGGCCAGTGTTTACTCTAAACTTGAGTTTTTTAAAAATGTATATGGTAGGGATACCTCTGTAGGGCACTTTACAAAGAATGTCATCAATTTAAAGCATAGCATTAATAGTATCATTAAGGACGAACGGCAATATCGACACCTAAGATACTAAAAAAATTATTGATATCCCTTCCGTCAAACATGTTAGAGGTTATAGTAGCAATAGAAGAAGTACATTAATGTAGGAAATCTTATTTTGACGACAAAAGTGAAAATTTGATGGCTTTACAAACTAAAATAACACTTAAAAAATTTAAGTGAAACGCCGATGCCGCTGAACTGCACTGCTACCAAAAGAGTCGTTCGCTTACTCGTTGACTTTCGGTTTCAGTCCAGCCAGTTGCAAAGTCCCGAAGAGCTCAATAGTTTGTCCCACGTCCACAATTTGATCGACCCAGTCAATATCAACCATCCGCCACCTATCCCAACAACAATCAATGCCGCCCCGAATAGAGTTATTGTATCCTAAGACAACAGACTTGAGATGGCTAGGCCATGTGGGGCGGATGGACAACACTGCTCCGGCCCGAAAAGACAGCCTAGGGTAAGGTGGCGCACACAAGAGGAAAAGGATCTCAACCAACTTGGAGCACAAAATATCGCGCTGGCTGGATAGGCATGTTGGTTCAGGTCCACCCCGGACTGCAGCGCTATAAGAAGAAAAAGGAGAAGGAGAAGGAGAAGGAGAAGGAGAAGGAGAAGGAGAAGGAGAAGGAGAAGGAGAAGGAGAAGGAGAAGGAGAAGGAGAAGGAGAAGGAGAAGGAGAAGGAGAAGGAGAAGGAGAAGGAGAAGGAGAAGGAGAAGGAGAAGGAGAAGGAGAAGGAGAAGGAGAAGGAGAAGGAGAAGGAGAAGGAGAAGGAGAAGGAGAAGGAGAAGGAGAAGGAGAAGGAGAAGGAGAAGGAGAAGGAGAAGGAGAAGGAGAAGGAGAAGGAGAAGGAGAAGGAGAAGGAGAAGGAGAAGGAGAAGGAGAAGGAGAAGGAGAAGGAGAAGGAGAAGGAGAAGGAGAAGGAGAAGGAGAAGGAGAAGGAGAAGGAGAAGGAGAAGGAGAAGGAGAAGGAGAAGGAGAAGGAGAAGGAGAAGGAGAAGGAGAAGGAGAAGGAGAAGGAGAAGGAGAAGGAGAAGGAGAAGGAGAAGGAGAAGGAGAAGGAGAAGGAGAAGGAGAAGGAGAAGGAGAAGGAGAAGGAGAAAAAAAAGAAGAAGAAGAAAAGGAAGAAGAACTACAACAACAACACTGAACAAATTCAGTCGGGTTTTATTCTGCTAAATGTAGGCCAACTCGAATGCATCAGCGACGAATGTAAACATACCCTCGGTGACTCAATCAAGGGTGCATCATTAGCGTAAACAATCTGCGATCGCCTGGGTCGACAAATGAGCGAATGACATCTCACTCTACTGTATGTAAATAATTTCAAATCGAGCGCAGCTGGCGGTTGACGATATATTACAAATGAGTAATTAAAAAAATGAATACTAAGATTTTCTTTATTAATATGTACTGAAAAAATATAATAATAATCAAAATATTGAGAAACCGTAAAACTGAAGGGATGTCCTCACTAGTTGGAGTCGTGGAGATACCAATGCAGGTATTTTCATCCCTGAAAT
Organism: Eristalinus aeneus; assembly: GCA_955652365.1. Classification (NCBI taxonomy): domain Eukaryota; kingdom Metazoa; phylum Arthropoda; class Insecta; order Diptera; family Syrphidae; genus Eristalinus; species Eristalinus aeneus. The sequence continues at coordinate 27,586,138 of OY019131.1, read as the reverse complement.
GGACCATTGTGATCCCTTTTATTAACTTGCAACAAAACAACATCAATGTGCGCATTTCAAATTTATGACCGGATTACTTGCAGTCCCGATTTATAAATACAAGAAACTGTTTTACCAGGTATACCGGTATGAAGTGAGATACAAATGCCTCGATAGGGAACATTTGTTGTGAACGAGCCCTTAATTTTTTTTTTTCCTTGTTTGCTATGACATCTGTGACAAATATTTAGTATACATCAAGTCATTAAACAGACAAAATCATATTTTTTCATCGTGTTAAAAATGTCGAATTTTGTAGCAGAAAGTTATGATTTACGGAAAGCATTATTTCTTCGTTTTCATTTGAAGAAAAGTGCTGCAGAGTCGCATCGAATGATTGTCGAGGCATATGGTGATCATGCTCTATCAGAAGCAACATGCAAAAGATGGTTACAACGGTTCAGAAGTAATGATTTTGATGTGAGAAATGAAGAACGTGGAAGACCACCAAACAATTTTGAAGACGCCGAATTGCAAACGATATTGGATGGAGATGACACTTTGAGTCAAAAGCAAATGGCAGCAAGGTTAAATGTTGCACAACAAACAATTTCTGACCGTTTAAAAGCTATGGGAAAGATCCAAAAGTATGGAAAATGGGTGCCACATGAATTGAATGAAAGACAGATGGAAAACAAAAAAAAACTTGTGAAATTTTGCTTCAAAGAAACAAAAGAAAATCGGTTTTGCATCGGATTGTTACTGGTGATGCTGTACCACGAGCTCCTAAAACCTGGTGAAACCGTTAATACTGACAACAAATGATCAATTTGAACCATCATCAGTCAATGCGATTGAGAAACGACCAGAATGGGCCAGAAGACACGTCAAGGTAATTTTGCTCCATGACAATGCACCTGCACACAAAGCGAAACCGGTTCAGGATACAATCAAAACATTTGGCTGGGAGCAGCTATCCCACCCGCCGTATTCACCACACTTGGCTCCTTCCGACTACCATTTGTTTTCATCGATGGGACACGCATTGGCTGAGCAGCACTTTGATTCCTACGAGGAGGTCGAAAATTGGGCGTCTGACTGGTTTGCTTTAAAAGACAAACAATTTTATTGGCGTGGTATTCACAAATTGCCAGAAAGGTGGTCAAAATGTGTAGAAAACAATTGCCAATACTTTGAATAAATTTTTTTCCATTTATAATGAGTGTTTTATTTTCAAAAAAACTTATTTCATACCGGTGTACCTGGTACAGTGGTGTTGTTATTTCCTTTCTCTCTGCTGGATTAGTTAAGTAACTCTCCGACATACAATTTACTGACCAACTTCTGATGTCCTATGACAAGCCACTAAGTACAAATATGACACCAACTACAAGCATTGTTGAACCGTCCTACGTATAAGATTCAATTCAAAATTTCTGATAAAAATATATAATAACAGAATCTAACGGCTTCTCTTTCTGCATAAACATTAACACTATTTTAGTGTGGGCGTTAGTAAAAGAACCCTAACTTTACTTTTTAGTCCTTTCCAAAAGCCATCAGGAAGCGAAGTAAATGTCGTTAGATGTATAGATTTACAATCCACATAACCACGGTAAGGATTGAAAGCACAACATCGCTTTTGTCACTGGCGTTTCTTAACTGTGTACTTTCCCCCCACAAATTGCCACATTTTCCAGCTCGTTTGTAGTTATAGACCCTTTTAAGAAAAAACATCACATTACGCAGTTAAGCAATTTCGACCACAACTGCATGCACAGCTATTCAAAAAATGTCCTCAAGCGCTCTCCCAACTATCTCCGCCCATTTCAGAAGATACGATCAAAGTCTTTTACCACCGCTAACGGCACCCAACACCCAACAACACCATCAGATGTCCTTAGGTAACACTTTCAAAAACCATTCCGATCGTTAGTAGAAACCCATAAAAGCGCTACACAACTCGGCCTCACTTTCGTCGCGCGCAGCCACCGAAATCCATTAGCAGGAATTCATCTCCTCATTGCCGCTCGGAGAATGGCGCGTCGCCAAATGCACATTAAAGTCTGCCTTAAATGCGATTCTCTTGCCGCCAGGCACCACATTCACTAGCTTTTAGTTTCACAAGTTCCCTGACCTCAGTGGCGACCACATACGACCGCAAGCATCTTTCGCATAGCCATCAATGGACAAAATATGAAATGAAGCAAAGTCCGCCTTCAGTCGCTGCAGGCAATGTGGGGACGTCAAGCGTCAAACGAAGAGCCACCATCATGGCCCACTTGGTCGCATGCAGCTCCCTTGTTGTTCGACCTCGTAAAAAGGAAATTACTGTGTGCCAAAAGAATTCTTAGCTGCCAGGTTGATGCGAGGGAACAGAGCGATTCCATTGATACCCCTACGGCGATGGTTACTCCGTTGTCAGTGGTTTCTGCTGTCGCTGCTGTTGGGACTGCTGGTTGGGCTGCGGTGGCCACAATGACGGCGGCGATTATGATGTTTACTTGCCGTTCCAGGATGTTGACTGCTTCCTAGTGAGGTGGCCCATGGTGAGTGGATGAAGGAAAACATCATTAAGGACGCTCGTTCACTTTCTTTGGTTTGAGCTTTTTCGCCACAACACCACCTCACCTGCTCAGTGAGTGCTGCTTCAAAGGCAATGGAACGCTAAAAGGCATTCATCTTAAATGGAAATCAAAATTTCCTTCTCCCCCTTCGCCGTTTTCCAGAGAATGCGTGAATGCTTAGCACGTTTTCAGTGCATATACTCGGTCGGGCAAAGTCGAGTCCTTTCGCAGCGAATTTTGCCACAAAGCCCACCCCTCCCTGCCTCACTCGTCCATCATCTGATCGGGGAGAAGTCGTGAAGAGCAGGCATTTAAGTGAAAAGAGGCGAAAATACCGCTGACACCATTGCTGCCACAGACGACGTCGCTGTCTGTGTGTGGCTGGGTCTTGTGTTCGATATCAGGCAGAATACCTTTCGCACGCGAAAATGTAGGCATTAAATTACGGCTCCATTACGAATGCCAGGATTGGAGAATTCAATTTAAAGTACTCAATCTTTTATGCAAACACACACACGCGGCGACGATTGCGATGCGTGCTTCGGAACGGGCGCACAGATGACCTTTATTCAAATTCTTACGAACGGCTTCAAATTATTATGAAGTGGCTTTTGGAAATAATCAACTGGGTTAATGAATTATCAAAGTGGCCTTTTAAGGTCATCCACGTGGGATTGGGAAATCGGCGGGTGCTGTGTCCAGCTTTGAGTTTAAATTTTGTGCGACTTGACATTGCACGGTGCTTGGAACGTTTTCTGTTTTTCAGTTCTTTCATGCCGGGGGCAGATGTGGAAAAAGAAAATTCAAATAATTGTGAACCTCCTGCAGTTGTCCTTCCCACCGTCAGTTCCATGTTGCATTTCATGTCACACTCGTTGGTTACATAGCTGCGCATCTCTACCAATGGAGTCCCCATCCTCTGAGTCAAGTTTTCCCGTAATTACCAATTTCCCGGCCGATAGCTGCCTCGCTCTTCTGCCCATGCAACACTTCGAGGGAAACGTTGAATTAGAATCAATCACGGAGAATTCCCAAGGCTCTGGAATTCGGAAATTAAAATTTGCAAAGGAAGTGCACCCAATTGGGCTGCCATTCGGGCGGTAATCGAAAAGTGAATGGTTTCCTGTTGCGCTCTAACGAAGTTATCCTCGTTGTGGTTACTGGCAAGCAGTTTATCATTCTTGGATGGGCTCTTTCAGTCTTTCGAACTTTGCATATAGTTTCCATTGAATGAATTTCATTCTGCGGCTGCTAGTCAGGGGGTAGAAGGGGGAGCAACATTTTAAGTGACTTGTTGCAACACTGATGTCATTTATTCACTGCGTGCGCGCGTTTTTTATTTTTTTTAATTTTTGAAGAGCCTCCAGAGGACAATTGAACTGATTAACTTAGGCCTAAGGAGCTGTACTCATCTCATCATTGACACACGAGCGACGCGGGCCGACGCAAGAGTTCGGTTAATTAGCATCAATGTGGAGGATCCATTAAGGAAACATGGCTTTTAATTTCCCAGGGTGGGCGTCTTGAAGACGAAACGGCACACAAGGCAAACATTAGGAGCTCCATGATTGAAGTACTAGCGAAAGGCAAATGCTGTTCGCAGCGCACTCAGCCTACCCCCGGTTGCACCATAAAGGGGAAGAGATCTTTAAGTAAAGGATATAATTAATGTCGCGGATGGACCCCTTTTGTGTGATATTTCAAAAGGAGTGTTTCGTGTTTTTGAAGCCCCCTTTGCGGGAGCTTGAGGTGAAATGATAAGCCTACGCAGAATTACATCGTCGGGAGGTGTAGCTGTTGCCATTGTCAACTCGACAAATTACAAGCGAAAGGATGTTTTGAGAGAGAGAGAGAACAGTGAAAAGGACTTTATTTGTCAGGGAATAGGGATATATTAAAAAAGGACACCTAAGTGCTTTTATTGTGACGTTTTTGCGTAATTAGAGGAGTTGACAGTTTGTTTGCCTCACAAGCATGGAACAGTGTGTCGGGATGGCAATATGAAATATTTGGTTAATATTTACCGCCGTAACACGTGAAGGGCATTAGAAGTAGAAGTAGAAGATTTTTTTTTTTTTGAATTTGGGGACCTTTTGAATGAGTCGTCAATGGTCCAGTACTCAGAGTGCTGTTGTGTGTTCTCGGAAACCTGGAAGTTTTGTCCAAATTTTACACAATTTTGTACACAAGTGTCTGGGGACTCTAAGTGAGAACTTTGATAGCAAGATTTAACCAAAAATAATTTATGGCAAACCTCACCGACTACTCTAGCCTTAACTTAACGAGTTTTGAAGCCGTGCAACAGAGATGCCATTAACTGCACCCTGATATGATCAAATTGCAGATCCGGGGAAAACTCTCAATAGGCGGAGAAAGAAATAATGACATATTGGTACACGGCGGCATCCCGATCTCCAGATAGTGGAAGTTCAAGTGATCAACATTGTTTTGAAGGCTTCATGAAAAACTCTAAACAATTTTCGCAGGATTGTACTTAGAGCATAGGGTAAAGAAGACGACGGATGAGCCAAATAACTTAAACGACTCAGGACTTCTCTCTGAATCAGAAGGCGGCCAGAAGTTCGTGGCCCACAGGATTGGGTTTGTGCAAGAAGTTATCTTCCTTATTGCTCAGAATTATGTCAGTTGGATACCGGTTGTTGTTTGGATCTACACGGTAACGATAAGACCACTTCTCTCATATGCATCAGTCGTTTCGTGGAACAAGCTTTCGCGCAGATACGTGACTGCTGCCTTCACCAAGCTCCAAAGAACAGTTTGTCTCGACTGCACAGGGGCACCCCCAGTACACCTGGCTCTGCTGTTGATGCTCTGATTAATCTCCCTTCCCCCTTCCTCAATCTCTACTTCATGGGATGTACATTCAAGGCCATCTCTCGATTAAAAAGAAATGGTCGTTGGCTCCCCTCGCACTGGAGGTTCTATGATCTCGCACAAGGCATCTCTTATGATACTACTCTCATGGACTTGCCGTCTGATGTGAGGACACCAATAATACAGTTTCGACACTTATACAAAGTCGACTTTCCCTTGTTCTGGATTGGATCTGGTCAGAAAATGAACCGAGAAAGGTATGTAGTCGGATTTTCACGGATAGCTCCAAGACGACGGGGGGGATTTTTAGCTGGGCCCGTCGTGGAAAACAACAACATTAGACTTCACGCCTCCTTAGGAAATTTCACGTCAGTCTCCCAGGCGGAAGCCTTCGCGATCCTAATGGCCACCAACTATATTGTGAAGAATAGGTGGAAGGGAAGAAGTAACTACGTCTGCAGCGACAGTCAAGCTGTGCGCAAGGCCTTACTCAACCCTTTATCCACTTCCAAGATAGTTCAAGAATGCAAGTCTTCCCTTAATTTGGTCGGCAGGCTGAATTCGCTAAGACTTGGCTGGGTCCCAAATCATCACGGGATCCTGGGAAACGAGATTGCGGATGAACTAGCTAGGCTAGGTTCAGCAGAGCCATTCGTAGGACCCGAACCCACCTTGGGACTACCCGCGTCCTTGGTCAGGGCCTCCGTCAATGGTTGGGTCTCCATACAGTACAACCAGAGATGGAGTGACTCTCCAGGATGCAGAATGACCAAGAGTATGCTCCAAAATGTCAGCAAGAAATCCGCGTCTTTTCTGCTTTCTCTGGACAGAAACGAGTGCAGACGACTTTTCGGCGTACTAACGGGACTTTTTACCTTCGCTATGCACCTGAGTCGGCTTGAGCTTAGTGATGTCACACTTTGCGACGCCTGTGGAGAAAGTGAAAACGCCTCAGAGCACTTTCTCTGTCAGTGTCCTGCTTTCGCTCGTAGCAGAGGGCGGCTGTTTGGTGCTGGTGTGGTGGGAACCAAAGACCTAAGTTCTATATCACAGAAGCACCTCTTGGTTTTTCTTCGTAAGACCAAGGACTTACATTAAATGAAGGTTACTGCCTGGTAGTACAATGGACTCCAATGCAGTGTAGTCTAACCTCAAACAAAAAAAAGTTATGATGTTCTGCAAAAGTCTGTCTTAAATTGAAGAGGTATTTTTTCATGACAAAATGTTTTCCTTTCAGTCAACACACCAAATGCAAGTGCTTCCAACTCATCATCTTCTTCACTATGTTCCTTAACCCGCATGTTCCACTAATGGGGTCGCGGTGCGGGTGCACTGAGCGCACGACAGCCCTCCGAGCCGCCCCGTCCTCGATTTTGACTCATCCGGTGACTGAAAAGAGTTGAGTACATATAATAATAGTAATAATTGTTGGCGCTATAGTCTAAAGGGGGACAAGAGCTTGCTCATCAACTGCTCGTGTTGTGCGCGCTACAGTTCTCTCACGAGTAGAAGGGACCTACAGTTTTTTGCCGACTCCGAACGGCGAAATTTGAGAAGCTTTCTTAGACAATTATTACTCTTTGAATGTTGTCAGCAGCTCGAAAGAGGTGGCGCCGTGAAAAATTAGAAAAATTGATGTTGAGCTGAGAGTCGAACCTAGACTCTTCGGCGTGTGAGCGTCGCACTCTACCCACTACGCCACGGCGACCACTGATTACATAACATATTACTCAATAAGTCCCGAAGCATGTCGCCGCTAACAAAAAAAAAAAAAAAAACAAAATTATTTTTAGAAAGTACAAACATTCAACAGACATCTGTTAAAGTTTGCATGACAATCATTTCAATAATATTTCGATACCTTGTTTAACAGAACGATTTATCTTTGGCCAAAAATAGGATTCAGTTTCGGCGATTATTCGAGCCATAATTTTACCCAGCGAGCAGTTTTTTGGTTTGACTCCGAAAAGAGGTAGAAGTCGCTGGGGGCCAGATTTGGAGTCTGAAAAGACGTAGAAGTCGTTGGGGGCCAGATTTGGGGAATGCGGTAGGTGCAAAAGCAATTCAAAACCCAATTTGTGCAATTTTGCATGGTAGCCAATTCATACGGGACCGTTTTTTGCAATTTCTCTCTTCAAATGCGCCAATAATATCATGTAGTATTCGCTGTTGATCCTTTTGCCTTTCTCAAGATGAATAAAATTTAGTGCGCATCTTAAATTACGGATGCCATAACCTGGCCAGCCGACTTTTATGTTTTTGGACTCTTTGGGAGTAGTTCACCGACTACTGTCCACTCCGTTGACTGCCGATTAAACTCTGGAGTGTAGTGGTGGATCCATGTTTCATCCATTGTCTGGAGTGCAGTGGTGGATCCATGTTTCATCCATTGTGATATGCCGACGCAAAAAGTCTTGTTTATTCTGGCGAAACAGCTCCAAACAGCTCTCAGAATCGTCTATACATTGTTGTTTTTGATACACGGTGAACAAATGCGGCACCCATTTCCGAAACGGCTTTCTCATGGACAAATGTTCATGCAAAATAGGATACACACTGCCATCTGATATCTTTAATCTGTCAGTTATCTCACGTAATTTCACTTTGTGGTTTTCCAAAACGATTTTGTGTAAATTTTTGACATTTTCAGATGTAACCACCTCAATTGGCTTTCCAGAACGTTCAATACCGTTGGTGTCTGTACGGCCGTTCAAAGTCAGCATACCACCGACAAACAGATGTTTTTGATGGAGCCGAATTTTTGTAAACCTGTTCCAGCCATTGCTGAGCTTGCACGGTATTTGTTCCTATCAAAAAGCAGTGTTTAATAAACACATTTTCATTGTCTTAAATATCGCAAAAGTAGCGTCACTTGAAGCATTTGTAACCTAAAATTCAGATTGTCATGAAAATTTGGCAGGTGACATTTGAATGTTGGTACTTTCTAAAAATTTTATGGATTTTTTGCTAGTGGCACCTCCTATATGCCAGTCTACGGACTTATTGAGTGGTGTGTTAGATTTGATCCGGTGACCTTATCCTGAGTCTACCCAGAGGTCGCCTACCTGATGGAATTGCATCTAAGGCATGTCGTAGAAGTCGTAGTGAAGGGGACATCTGGACCACGTGGCCAAACCAACGCAATAAAGCCCTTCCCACCCGAGAAAGTAGCTTCTAAACATAGAGTTCCACCTGCAGGCTGATTTCTCAGTCTATCATGGCAACTAACTCCCGCAACGGTACTGCAAAATAATAAGATGAAAATAAGATCGAGTATTCTCAATCTAATTGTTACGGTCATTACCCAATTGCATGATCATAAGTGAGAGTTGGAACTGAGTTCTTCTTCTTCTTCTTCTTGTGGCGCTACAGTCCGGGGTGGACCTGGGTCTCAACCAACATGCCTCTCCAGCCAGCACGATCTTTCGCCAGCTGTCTCCAGTTGCGCACTCCAAGTTGGTTGAGGTTCTTCTCCACTTCAGTTTAGGTCGTCGTCTGTTGCGTTGTCCCAGTGGCGCGGATTAAAAGACTTTTCGGGCCGGAGCAGTGGTGTCCATACGTTCTACATGGCCTAGCCATCTTAAGCGTTGTATCCGTAGACGCTTGACCAGGCGCATGTCGCTGTACAGCCTATAGAGTTCGTCATTAAATCTTCTCCTCCAGATGCCATCAACGCAAACAGGACCAAAAATCGCAAGCAAAACTTTTCTCTCTAAAAGACTAAGGGATTCCTCATCCGCTTTTGCTACCGTCCAAGATTCTGCGCCATATAGTAGGACGGGGATGATCAAGTTGTTATATAAAGCGAGCTTAGTCCTTCGAGAGAGGGCTTTATTACTCAATTGAGTCTTGAGCCCAAAGAAACAGCGATTGGCAAGAGTGATTCTGCGTTTGATTTCGGTACTGATGTTGTTGTCCTTGTTTACCGCGGAGCCGAGGTAGATGAAGTCCTTAACTACCTCGAAGTTTCTGCTGCCTAGTGTGACGCTCCGTCCCAGACGTCGATGTAGTGTGTCCTTCCTTGATGAGAGCATATATTTCGTTTTACCCTCATTTACCACTAGACCCATTTTAGCCGCTTCCGCTTCAATGCCAGCAAACGCCTCATTGACGGCTCGCTGTGTTCATCCAATCACGTCAATGTCATCAGCGTAAGCTAGCAATTGAACTGACTTCTGGAAGATCGCGCCTCTGGTGTTGACTTCTGAGTTACGCACGATCTGCTCGAGGATGATGTTAAAGAAGTCATATGACAGTGAGTCGCCTTGCACACTGTCATATGCAGCCTTGAAGTCGACGAATAGGTGGTGAGTGTCAATTTGCATTTCCTTTGTCTTCTCCAGGATCTGCCGCAATGTGAAGATCTGGTCTATTGTGGACTTCCCTGGCCTGAAACCACACTGATAGGGACCTACCAGGTCATGGACAAATGGTTTCAGACGCTCACACAATACGGCAGAGAGGATCTTGTATGCGATGTTCAGGAGACTAATCCCTCTGTAGTTGGCGCAGTCAAAGGGGTCTCCTTTCTTGTGGAGATATCTTACCACTGAGTTAGAATCCGATAATTTGGCTGCTTAAAAATTGATCAAGCCCGTCGAATTCCACAAGAAACCTCAGTGGTGCCCCTTCTATTACTAGTGAAAAAGACCCCAACATACTGAAACTTCTCCACCTGTTTCAATGGCACTCCACTAATTTGTGGAGTGTATTGAACTGTTGTTGAAATAACCATTGCCTCGGACTTGTGCAGGTTCACCTTCATCCCAGCATCCTTACATACGGCCACAAACCTATCCCTCACTGGAGTTTCGTCTGGAAGGATGTGAGGACAACGAATTTATCTGCGAAAAGAGCCCCAATGTGAAATATTTTCAAGTAAAGTTTCTAATTTGGTTATCTCTTTCTAGAAAAATAACAAATTCCGCTTTCTTACCTCACCACACAAAGAATTGCTGAAACCTTTGAAATCTTCAAAAACAATAAAAATTTGTTTGGGGACCTCACCGCAAAGAAAAAAAAAACAAACAAACCTGAAAACCAATTCAAAAGGAAATTCCGTCTTCATGACGCATACACAAACAAGATTCATTACGGGAAAACTTTTTGCTATGTGTGATAATGCCATCACACCTCTCTGTCGAAACAGTAAAGCAATCGCCTGTGTATGCGAGCCCGCCGCAGCTTCTCGGCGGCATCCCGACATCGGTCCTGCATAATTCAATGGAAATGCTATTAAATCACATTCGAGCTCCCTACCTGAACACTGCGAAACCACACGAGCTACATCGGGACCTATCTGTGCACTCCAGACCTCGCCGCCAGCCACCAGCCCTCATAACTTAATTCCACAATGAATATTCAATTGTCGTGTTTCATTACATTTTCCCTCTTGTGCACAGTTCTGTAGGGCGGGAGGGTTACGCTTGCGACGATAAAGGAAACAAAACTAATTTCCATCAGACAAGTTCACGAACACACCTCCGCCCACTCAACCGAAGATGAAACAAAGGGAAGCGCTCCCTTCGCTCCGCTCCGTCCAAAAACTGCAAACAAGCTCTCAATGCGAAAAAAATAAAGACAAAAATTGACAAAAGCCATTGAAGAGTGGACCCACAAAGACGGTCGGACCAAACAAAAGGCGAACCAAAATGCAAAACAGAAGTTAATAGTTGGTCCCATCCCAGTCCGCCTCGCCTACTGAGCGATTTTCGCTCGTTTCGGACGATTTTATTCCATCTGCAGGTTGCTGACGACAATGTAAATGAATCCCGACCCTCGGAGGGAAGCACACTTTGGACACGGCTCTGGCGCTTAATTAAATGTCGAACATGCCTTTCAAAGGGAGCGCGGGACCCAGTCGCCGGTTGTTGTATGCAAATGTACGCGTGTCCATTCATTTGGGTCTTTTTTTCCAATAAATTCCGACGACTACAGGCGGGCATGCATGCGGATCCTCCTCCGAGCAGAAAGTCAATCTGAAGCAAAAAAAAAAAAAAAATAAAAATACATCCCCCGCCACAGCCAGTGTCGCATCTTCACATAAATTCCGTTTTGAGAGCAAAGCCGAGTGGGGAGTGAACACAAGTGGGTGGCACTACGGCAGTTTTTCGTCACGATGAGAGTAATAATTGCCACAACTGTCGGCGGAGGACTCTTGGGATCGCTGTGTTGGTAAAACTTTTGAGGTCCTTTTCATCCCACGTTGGGGGCGTTTTACAATGGATTTGGAGAAAGGAACACCTTGGGGGTATCGATATCGATTTTGGGTCACATATGGCCGGATTGTTCGCAGACGCCGGGGAAAGCGAGATGCGATGACTTCGGGACCGAAAGTTCTCATATTTCGAAAAAGGAATATGTTCATGGCACACAGGTTGACAGGGGTTGTCAATTGAGGGCTGGTGTGCTGTGTCAATGACTGTAAGTGAGACTGATCCCGGGGGATGGGATTGCGGTGGCACATGTTAATATCGACAACAAAAAACGTGCGAAGAGTAACTTGAATTTTAATTCAGAAAGTCGAAGAATTTTTTGCACGTCTTTGAGCAAGCTGAGTAATGGCTCTTTGCTCTTTCAGATGGCAATGAATTGAATTTTTTTAAAAATACGTTTTTCTTTCGTATTGTAATAGAATAATTTCAGAGAAAAAGGGAAACGAGAATCGAAGAGAGAATAGAAGTATAGATCATGGCAGAAAAGAGGACTGCCGGTTAGGTCAGGAAAATAATATTGTAAAAGGACACGGTCGATAGAGGAGCTTTTAAGAATTCGGAGCAATAATAAAGTTTAAAAAGAAAAAGTAAAAATTTGTGTTTCTTTTAAATAATAATCCCTTAAAGTATACTTAAAGCCATTTAAAGATTTGCCAGTGTCACGTCCATGATTTCTGTATTTCCAGTTTTTTGTTCAGTACAAAGGTTTGGATATTGGAACAAAATTATTATATTTTGGATACTTACGCGTATCATGGTGAAGCTGTGGTTATATATATAAATTGACTTATTTATCGAGTACGAATGTCGACTTTTGTAATTCGGGATTGTGCAACCCTACTGTTGCAATCTGGCAGCTGCCAGCTCTATCGTAAAGTTTGACATTTTTGAGGTTATACGTACTCAGAACGTTTTGACATACGAACGCTATTTGTGTTGTTTACAGTAACTTGGATGGAATTCAAATAAATTTTCGTGCGATTATTTTCGACGTGGATTAACTCAACAACAGTGCATCGAAGAACTTAATTAAACTTTTGATGATGAAAGTCCATCAAGGACCAGTGTTTATCGATGGTATGGTGAATTCAACCGAGTAGTTCACTCCAAGACGAATTTCGCGAAGGTTGTCCAAAATCAATTGTTGTTTCGGAAACCATTGACGCTATGCCCCAACTGATATTACAAGATCGTCATGTGACCTATCGTGAGATTGAGACAACCTTAGGCATAAGTGGGACCAGCATACATTCAATATTGCATGGACATTTGACCGTCAAAGCAATTTGTTTGCGTCGGATCCTACACAATTTGTCAATCGCTCAAAAAATAGGCGCGTGTCGATTGGTCGTAAGAAATGCTCCAAATATACGATCGCGGTGCTTTAAAACACGTTTACGACATCGTGAAAGGTGATGAATCGTGGACTTACTTGTATGAGCCCAATAGTAAAAAGCATTTGACTGTATGGGTGTTTCAAATTGAGCCAAATCAAACAAAAGTGTCTCGCACACGAAATACTTCCAACCATTTGTTTGCCAGTTGTCTTTTAAGAAATCAAGAAAACGGACCGTAGAAGACGGATCACTCTATTCTATTCATGAAGAGATGGTGGCTGTTTACCAGTGTTCCGCACCTTCATTATCAACTGTGCAAAAGTGGTCAAGTGAGTTCAAGAGAGGCAGAGAGAGCATTTAAAACGACGGGAAGCTCATGGCCACAGTTTTCTGGGACTCAAAGGGAATCTTGCACATTGAATAACAAAAAAAGGTGAAGCCATCAACGCCACATCCTACGTTTCCACTTTGCATAATCTGCGGGAGGAAACTAAAAAGAAGAGACAGGGTAAACTCACAGCGGGTGTGTTGCTTCTTCATGACAAAGTTCCTGTTCACACGGCGCGAGTTTACAAGGCTGCTGCGCAGGATTGTGGTTTCGAAGAAACCCAACACCCACCCTATATTTCAGACTTGGTCCCTAGTGTTTGTGGAAAAAGATTGTCGGATGATCAAAAACTCATGGCGGCAAAAAATGGGTATTTTGCAGAGAAAGAGGAAATTTAATTTATTTATTTAATTTAATTAATTTAATTTTAATTTTAAATTTATTTTTTGAGGGTTTTGAAAAAGCATTGATGTTAGGGGAGATTATATTGAAAAATAAAAACAATTTAAATTGAATTTGCATTTTCCTTCATATCGATACCGAGAATATATTGAACGCCCCTCGTATTAGGACCAAAACCATACTAGTTCACTACTCTCTATATGCTCTGAAAAAACTTTACACTTGGGTGCAGCATTTTGAAAATGTTTTCGATTCTGTGTAATATATTTTTGATTTTGTAGAAACTGGTTAACTCCCGCCATTTTGATTTGCACAAATCCTTGGAAAAATAACACCCAAATCTATAACCCAAAATCTTTTAAATGCCAAAATATGCTATTGACCTTAACTAAAAAAGTCCTGATGCCCAAACACCCGGATTATTCACACTCATCAATGCCCGTAACCGCACCCCTCTCCGGGTAGTCAGAAGGTGTCGACGGGATTCTCATGTGCGCATTACTTTTGTAGAATTTCATTCTCCAAACTACAGCACTGTGGATAACAATAGCATCATGTTCGACTTTGCCACTTTAAAAATAATAATAATAATTGTTGGCGCGACAGTCCAAAGGGGGACGAGGGCCTAGCTTGCTCATCAACTACTCGTCTTGTGCGCGCTACTGTTCTCTCACGAGTAGAAGGGACCTACAGTTTTTTGCCGATTTCGAACGGCGAAATTTGAGAAGCTTTCTTAGACAATTATTACTCTTTGAGTGTTGTCAGCAGCTCGAAACAGGTGGTGCCGGGAATCGAACCTAGACCCTTTGGCGTGTGAGCGTCGCACCCTACCCACTGCGCCACGGCGGCCACTTGTCACTTTATTGATAATAACTTTTTCCCACCGTCATGCAAACACATCATATTTCCTGCACAGCATCTTTATTTCATCGTTAATGAAACCCATGAGCAAGATAAGTGCATTCTGAACTGAGAAAAGTGGAATGACTCGGAATTTCAGATTATGCAAACAAATATCAATCAAAGCAAAAATTCATGAATATGAAGCAAAAGTCAACGGAATAGTTTTTGTTTCCATTTTTGTTGTTGGGTTGCTCCTTAGTCGTATAACCCTTTTTTCTAAGTACAGCGTCACAACGTCTTGTCATGGAGTCGATTGAGGGTTAACATCGTTGAACAGGTATATTCAACATCCATGCAACCTGCGCAACATCCAATAGCTGTTTTGTACTTTTGGGTTTTTCTTCATATTCAGCTTTGTTTACATCTATCCAAAGGGTTTCAATGGGATTCAGGTTCGGAGACGAGACAGGCAATCCAAGATTTGAACTTCATTGCTTTGGGAAAAATCTTTGGCCAGTTTGCTCGTAAGTTTGGGGTCATTGTCTTGCTGTGGAATCAGTTTAAGCGCCATATTTCACTCTGCGTAAGTTAGCACGGTTTCTCTCATTATGCTGACTTAATTTTCGGTGGTCATCATCGGTTATACTTGTATCGAAAAAATTAAACCCAGACGTTAATTGGCTCGGTGCTTTACAGTCTTGATAGTACACTCCGGTTGAAACTCTTGGTTTTTTCGTCTGCGAACAAATGTCCTGGTTCAAAGAGTACCAAATAAGACTGTTTTGGATTCGTTCGTCTCTAATATAATACAAAGTTGACAAGTATCTCCTCCTTTCTCCGGTTTTTTGCTCTTCATTCAACGCTTCATTAAAAATGTTGCAGTGATCGGATTTAGCAAAAAATAAGCGCCGTTTTGTTCCATTATCTATTTCCATCTAGACAGCCACTTTTCACAAGCCTCCTTTGAGTTCAACTTCACACCACCTACGGCGTTCGCCATGGACAGGTGCAGGTGGTAATGACTTGGCACTATATCCGGGCTATATGGTGGATGCGATAAAACCTCCAATTCGAGCTCCCGCAGCTTTTGACGAGTCGTCAACGAAGTTTGTGGTCTTACGTTCTCCTGTTGGAACACTGCATTCTTCCTGTAGGCCAATTCTAGGCGCTTCTGGTCGATCATCTGCTTCAAGCGATCCAGCTGCTTGCAGAAAATGTAAAATTAAGAGTCTGGGCATATGGGTGCAGCTCATAGTGGATCATTCCCTTCCAATCCCACCAAACACACAGCAAAACCTTCCTGGCTGTCAATCCCGGCTTGACTACTGGTTGGACGATTCACCGGCCTTCAACCATGATCGTTTTCACTTGATATTGTCGGATGTGCTCCATTTTTCTTCGCCAGTCACCATCCGTTTCAAAAATGGGTCGTGTTCGTTTCGTTTCAGCAGCACATCGTGGGCGTTGATTCGTTACAGAAGTTTTTTTCTGCGTCAAATCATGCGGCATCCAAACATCAAGCTTTTTTTTGTATCCAGCCTTCTGCAGATGGTTTAAAATCGGTTTTGCATCGGATTGTTTGTGATGATGAAAAATTGATCTATTTTAAGAATCCCAAACGGAATAAATCATGGGATAATCTGGGACAATCATCAACTTCGATCGATTCGACAAGAAGACAATGCTGTGTGTTTGTTGGAACCAGAAAGGTGTGCTGTACCACGAGCTCCTAAAATCTGGTGAAACCATTAATACTGATCGCTACGGACAACAAATGATCAATTTGAACCATGCATCGGTCGAGAAACGACCAGAATGGGCCAGAAGACACGGCAAGGTTAATTTTGCTCTATGACAATGCACCTGCACACAAAGCAAAACTGGTTCAGGATACAATCAAAACACCTAGTTGGGAGCAGCAGCAGCACCCGCCGTATTCACCAGATTTGGCTCCTTCCGACTACCATTTGTTTTCATCGATGGGACACGCATTGGCTGAGCAGCACTTTGATTCCTACGAGGAGGTCGAAAATTGGGTGTCTGACTGGTTTGCTTTAAAAGACGAACAATTTTATTGGCGTGGTATTCACAATTTGCCAGAAAGCTGGTCAAAATGTGTAGGAAATAATGGCACATACTTTGAATAAAATGTTTTTACTTTCCCATCAACACTTAGTGTGTTGTTTTCAAAAAAACAAAAAAACGCTCATTTTATGCCAGTATACCTGATATATGAGGTTGTCAAATATCCTTTTACTTTTTGAATGTCTTTACATTTTCATGTTATGTTCAAAACGCTACAGAGCTCGTATCTGGCGATACTATTCATCATTTGAAACATCTTGACATAACCTACAACGCTATGCATGATTAGTTTGGAGATTGCGTTTAACAGTTATAGACTTGTAAACATGGAGTTCACTATCGCCGAAATTCGCGCTATTGTAAAGTTTTGCTTTGTTAGAGAAACGTTCCGTGAGATTAATGGTATTTTGGGGGATGGTATTCCATCACTTCGAACCACGGAACAATGGCGAAAAAACCGTCTGGAACGAATCAACGCCTGCGATATGCTGCTGAAGCGAAACGAACTCGACCCATTTTTTAAGCGGATAGTGACTGACGACAAAAAATGGATCACATATGACAATATCAAGCGAAAACGGTCGTGGTTGAAGGCCGGTGAATCGCCCCAAACAGTGGTCAAGCCGGGATTGACGGCCAGGAAGGTTTTGCTGTGTGTTTGGTGGGATTGAAAGGGAATCATCCACTATAAGCTGCTCCAATATGGCCAGACGCTTAATTTTACCATCTACTGCGAACAACTGGACCGCTTGAAGCAGACGATGGACCAGAAGCGTCCAGAATTGGCCAATAGGAAGGGTGCAGTATTCCACCAGGAAAATGCCAGACCACACTCTTCGTTGACTACTCGTCAGAAGTTACGGGAGCTCGGATGGGAGGTTTTATCGCATACACCATACAGCCCGGACATAGCGCCAAGTGATTACCACCTGTTCTTGTACATGGCGAACGGCCTTGGTGGTGTGAAGTTGAACGCAAAAGAGGCTTGTGAAAAGTGGCTGTCCGAGTTTTTCGCAAATGAGGATGGAGGCTTCTACGAAGTCTACGAAAGGGGTATTATGAAGTTCCCGTCTCGATGGAAACAGATTATCGAACAAAACGGCGCATATATGAACTAAATCTGATCACTGTAACACTTCTTATTGGACATTGAATGGAGAGCAATAAAGCGAGTATTATATATGGTATACATTATATGGATTTGGTGGCAGCCGTGGCGTTGTGGGTAGAGTGCGACGCTCACACACCGAAGGTTCGATTTCTTTCGACTCAAACTTCTTCAGAGAGTCAAGCAGCACTTACAGCTTAAGTCATAATCCGATATCATAATCAGACTCAAAAATATATAGACTCTGCATTTCCTTGTCAAGTTCAACTAAGTTTTTTTTTAGTTCTATGGACACAGGAAAATTGTGGGCAATAAACATGCAGTAGTCGCCGCCGTGGCGTTGTGGGTAGAGTGCGACGCTCACACGCCAAAGGGTCTAGGTTTAATTCCCGTCTGAACACCTGGAATTTTTCACGGCACCACCTCTTTCGATCTGTTCGACAACACTCAAAGAGTAATCACTGTCTAAGAAAGCGCTTCTCAAACTTCGCCGTTCAGAGTCGGCAAAAAACTGTAGGTCCCTTCTACTCGTGAGAGAACAATAGCGCGCACAACACGAGTAGTTGATAAGCAAGCTAGGCCGTGGTCGCCCTGTGGACTGTCGGCCAGCAATTATTATTATTATTATATATATTTGGCAAATTTATATCATTATAGGTCTTACCTTTGTCAAGTTATACAGAGTATAATTTGAAAACCAGTTTTTGTTTGGTTTACGATATTTACCATTGTTTCTTAAAATTTTTCTGCTGCGGTAAATTAAAGTCTTTGTGTTTTGGGATAAATGCTTTGACGAAATAATTTCCTTTAAAATGGAAGGTGCCTTTTTTGCTTTTTCAATACAACCCGCGTATGCTTACTGAACTTAAATTTGTTTTGTTAATAGAAACCTAAAATATTCTCGGATTTTAATGAAATTAATCTATTTTCAATACCCAAGCTGTTGTGATCGTTCACAACAATAATGAAACACGACGCCAAGCGATGAAGCACTGCGCTCAAGAACGCACAACAGCGCGATTCATTCACCTTTGTGCATTTCGTTTCCCCGCGTTTTCGCATTATTATCGTAGAGTAAGCAAATTTGTAGTATTTAAATGAAATTATTTGTAAATAAAGCGCAGTTCAGTTTAAAGTAACCACCACACTTTGACTTCCCCCCACCAGCGGTAAGGGGTCATCATTTTTCAGTTCGCGCAATCGTTGCGATTGCTCCCGTCCCAGTTTTTCTTCTGAAGTAACTGGTTCGTTGGTGTAGTGGATTGTGTTGTTGAATTTTCGCCTTTAATTCTTCAGATGCGACTGGTTCGCTGACATACGGGCTTGTCTTAGCTATTTGCTCCCGTAGCTGTTCATAGAGATGTCGTACTTCTCTACTGTTTTACTCTGCATGTACGGAGTATAATGTTTTACCACTTTTCTATCTTCTTATGGTTTTCTAGAAACTCTGCCCAGTTTTCATCTGTGTGAGTTTAGTTTTTCTTCTAAATATCTACTCGTTTTTCGCGTTGGGCTGTCCTTTGAACAATTTATGCTAGTTCTTTCGAGCTCTTCTGCCAGAGTTTTCTGCCTAGCAACTACGATGTAGACCTTAGTTTCATCTAAAACCACCTTGTAGTTTTACGTTTTATGTTTTATGTTTGTTTTTGAATTCTTTGATTTCTTGTTACTACCAGTGTGAGCCCTGGTTACGCTTTTTTAATTCCAATGTGAGCCTTGAAAACGCTTTTAAAATCCAATGTGAGCCTTGAATATGTTGTTTAGGCCGCTGTGATCGTTTTATCCGGCTCGAAGGACCAATTGTTTGCTTTATTAGTCAAACAGGAAAAAAATGATGACTCCTTACCGCTGGTGGGGGAAAGTCAAAGTGTGGTGGTTACTTTAATGAACTGCGCTTTATTTACAAATAATTTCATTTAAATACTACAAATTTGCTTACTCTACGATAATAATGCGAAAACGCGGGGTAACGAAATGCACAAAGGTGAATGAATCGCGCTGTTGTACGTTCTTGAGCGCTGTGCTTCATCGCTTGGCATCGTGTTTCATTATTGTTGTGAACGATCACAACACAAGCCATAATTCTTTTCTTTCTTTAACAGCTTTTCGATGTCCTTTTCCATACGAGTTGTGAGCCCATATTTTTTTGTTTTTATGTTCAAGCCCCAAAACTTAAAGTACGACATTACGGCCGGTAAAGAGTTTTGTACTTTTTCTAATGCAATTTTCTTCCTATAGCAGCAGCAAATAATTATATGTCATCTGCGTATAAAAGCGCCTCAGGCTCGTGATTAAAAGTACAAAAAGGCATATCAGTCAGAAATATACTGAATTATTTAGGACCAAGTAATGTTCCCTGAGCAAATCTCAATGGAACTGTGAAAGGTTCTGAGTGCTCAGATTCAATAGCAATGGATGTTGTTCTTGAGTCAAGAAAATTGATTATAATTCTTATGAGGGACTTGGGGAAATTCAGTCTAATTAACTAAAAAATAGGACCTTTGTGCCAAATAGAGTCAAAAGCTGCCTCTTATACAATATTCAGAATAACCTTACATTTTCATTGTCTCAGGTTATGTATAGTTTTATCATTTAGCAATAAAAGGCTCCTGTGGTCGCCGTGGCGTAGTGAGTAGAGTGCGACGCTCACACGCCGAAGGGTGTAGGTTCGAGTCCCCGCTCAACACCAATTTTTCGAATTTTTCACGGCACCACCTCTTTCGAGCTGCTGACAACACTCAAAGAGTAATAACTGTCTAAGAAAGCTTCTCAAATTTCGCCGTTCGGAGTCGGCAAAAAACTGTAGGTCCCTTCTACTCGTGAGAGAACAGTAGCGCGCACCACACGAGTAGTTGGTGAGCAAGCTAGGCCCTGTTCCCCCTTTGGACTGTAGCGCCAACAATTATTATTTAATAAAAGTCTCCAGTCTGAGGGTTTGTACCACAATGAGTATTTATTTAAATTGCAGAAACTAGTACATTTGACGACATTGGAATTATACCAATGTTGAATTTTTTGACGAGGCAGGACCAAAGCGCTTTAATTGTTTTCTTCATTTTCCTTTTGTTTTGTGTAGTTTCTTATTCGTGAATGCTGTCATTGATTGATAATGTGTTGGACAATGACATAATAATAACAATTTTATGGCGCGACAGTCCACAGGGGGACCAGGACCTAGCTTGTTACTCGTGTTGTGCGCGCTACTATTCTCTCACGAGTAGAAGGGACCTGGCAATGATATGCTTCACTGTTTTCAACACAAGATTGTTTTCTGATTGAATGTTCGAATACAGTACAAAGGAAGGGTTACCCTTCCACATGTTTCTTGTCGGAGGGAGTAAGTTCATGGACAGTTCCCGGTAGGGATTGGCAGGAACGTAGTCACGTCACACTTTGACTTTGAACACTCTATTTGTGCAGCAATACTCTGAAGACACTCTAACGACTTTAGGGGCGGTTGCTCTACCTAATGTCAAAAGTTTCCGTTTCTCAAAGAATTGATTGACTGAAAATAAAGAAAATGAAAAAGAAAATGGGTTTCTTTGTTGGTCTGGCGTTCAACTACTTTGGAGCTTACTTGTTTGGATACCTGCAAAGCTTAACAATGAATTTAATCAGACAGTGTTTTTCTCCTTCCAGAAGCTACAGAAGCTTGTCACCTAGTACCTCGCCGCCCTCCAGTTGGTGAGTAAAGAAAAGAGTTTCCTTGTCCCACTTATTTATTCAGTGTTGCTGTACATTGAATGCGCCAAAGAAGGCACAAAGCTACATTGCGAAATGAATTGTAGGTTCTTCGAACTCAATTATTTTTTCAAGCAGACATCTGCCCTCAAAGTTCCACAAGTTCTCCAACAAAACATATAATACACCCCGTTCGAGTGTCAACTACGAAGGGAGTGGTTTTGTGCCACCAACCGGCTGGTCTGTCCATTTACACACAGTCCAGTAATCAAAGCTAATTAAGTGCTGAACAAACCACAGAATGTGCAGAACACGAATTGACCTGTGACACCCGCCACACGAACAGCCGCCAACGAATACCCGCTCGTACTCATAGCCACCTGAGCTCGCTCTTGTAAGGCTGCACATTATCAATTACGTCCAAAACAGTCCCGGCAGAATTGAGAGAACGAAAATTCAATTATTTATCTATCTGCCGCCCAACGCACACACAGGCTCTGTAGAGCAGAATCGAGGAAAAATAGACAAAGCAGCAGATAGGAGAACGAAGAAAAAACGGTCAAAAAGGAAAAAAGAAAAAACAACACAGAGAAGAACTCAATCCCAGCGCTTCGCGAAAGCTCAACCAACGTCTATTGAATACAAATTAGACACACCATGAGAAAACACACAGAGACACAGCGGCACAGAGCAGAGGAAGTGCGAGCGAGAGGACAACGCCAACTACACTCAGAGGAACGATTTTGAATGTCAAGGATAATACACCTCTCCCGCATAGATAGATTTGCCTCCGGAGTGCACATGACCTAATCATCTCCTCCACCACACACACTCCGAAAAGAATAATTTATATAATCAATTAATCAGAATAAAACAAATCCACAAAGCGACGAAGTCCGCCGGGGGGACGCTCTGCTCGAATAGATGATGGAGACCGTCCTAGAGCTGAGTGCACCCGTGTGCATACACCTGTGGATATCGAAAGATGATTATTTCGCTGTCGACGATGTGATAGAGACCGCAGAAAGGCAAAACAAGGACCACCACCGCTGCGGCTGCCGCAGAGAGGACAGAACATATGCCCTTGAGGCACGTTTCTGCGTATATACACAGCGCCTGGCCCATTATGTAAGTTAATTCCCCTGCCCCACACCAGCGGCAACAGCATCTTATTAAAGCGGATAAAGAATCCTTTCGGCACCCTACCCGACCCGACCTCACGTTGCGTAACACACTCCAGGAAAGCAGGAAACGTGCCGCGCAAGAGAGCCGAACGAAGTCAGTCGCAAAAAAAAAAAAATAAATACATGATTCGCAAATCCAAATCAAACTTACTCCTCTCAAATCATAATCCTTTCTCGCCCAGAGTCCTTCAGAGGGGGCGACGGTGGGTGCTGGGGTTCTGGGTGTGCTGATTGTTGTTGGTGGGTTTGCGTTTGTATAGCTTTTGCACCCAAAACAGTTGTGCTCACCACCCACTTCTCGGCTGGCTCTGGGGTCCTTTCTCAACACTCGGTGCCTTGTCGTTCAATGCAAAATATTCGTCGTCGCTTTATCCTTGCAAAGGTTTCGCACGCACAAATCGCAATTATCGCGAGGAAAAAAACCAAGAACTCGATACACACTCTCACACGGGCAGCGTGTATGTCGACTGAGAATGAAGCAAAGTAGTGTGGGCAGGAGGATTCTGATATTCTGTCGTCCTCGCTTATCCTTTCCCAAATACAAATTACTTCAATGAAATTTCCCGTCTCCTTGAATTAAATCCGCCAGCATATTCCCGAAAGCGAACCGCAGAGGGGCGAAAATCACAGACGCACGCACACGCTCACACGCCAAGGATCAGAGTTGAGTTGTGAAAAGGCCAAGAAAAGCAAACAAAAAACACTCCAGCACCGCGCGTTGACGGAGTTTCGACGCGGCACAACCGAATGTGGCAGAAGTCCGATGAGAACTGAATCCTTCGATGAGCGGTGCCTGATAAAGGCGGCGAGAGTGTAGCTCGCTCCCGTCGGTGCGGTGGCTCACTGTATGGTGGGTTTGTTGGTGTGAATTGTGATAACAGAAAAGGACACCTGTGGTGCCTGTTTCTCTGTGCCACTCGATGTGCTTTTGTGGGGTGCGTGCGTGGGAGCTTTTCCGAGCGCCGTTATCAATGAAATCATAGACGAGTCCTTCTCTATGAGACTAGGATGCGCATGAGACGTGCTGTAGGCTGTCGGTGTGTTGGTTCGAAGGACTCTCTCCGCAAACGGCCTGCGCAATGGCAGCGCCTGCTGCTGTTTTCGCCCGCCATCGAGGGACAACTGTTGAAATCCAGTTGTTGTCCAAGGCTGTGTCTGTTGTTTTGCTCTTGTGTTCCTGCTCGCTGGCAGCGTTCGCAGGGATGTATGGAGGTGCACACATTCAGCTGAATTTTCAATTCGAAATGCTAAAGTTCATTGCACATTGTAATGCGTCAGACAATGAGTGAAGCGCTGCACCAGGAAAAACCCGTGAATAGAATAACGGCTGACGGGAACACTGAATGTGGGCCCGGTTGCGGCTAGGGTGTGAGGGGTAATTACTTGTTTTTTTTTGTGCATGGTTGGATGAACCGCGTTGGCTGTGGCACGTGTTTCTTCGAGATTTGTGAGTGGGTGGCCATGCCGATGGAGATGGAGATGGAGAGATGTGCGTCCTAAGGAGTGTTGCCCATGTTTGTCTTCGTTGAAGAAAGACTAGGTGCTGGCGTCGTACGCCGGGGGCCCCTCATAATGCCAAAGTAATTATCGACAGGTGTTTGACTTGTGTGACGACGAGAATAGACCATTGTGCGAGAGACAATGTGTGCTGATGTTGCATTGTTGTTGCATGGCGCATAGGTTCACATTTTTCCGGTCGATTTGAGAGGGGGCTGCACCTGCAACCCACTCTCGAATTGGAAACGTACTAACTTTCCGGCGCATTGTGTGAGAGGGAAATTGGAAATTGAAATCTGGGCGTTGTCTTTCGTGTAAATTTTCAACGTGATCTGAATGCAGGAACTGTATTTGAGACCAATAACAGCCAACGTTGACCTGTTCGAGGCGTTGCACCTAATCACGGGTTCACCTGGCAATAGTTCATTGCCGAAGTCTATGCGCGATCTTCAGTAAGCCTGTGCAACTGCTCGATAGTGCCGGTGACATTGATATTGTCGACTAGACGAGTTGTCAGTGGGGCGAATGTGAGTAGTAAGAAGGACTCGGTTAAGACGGCTCTTGCCGTCAACGTTTGTCTACATACAGTTGTGTTTAGAAAAATAGTAGTAGTTATACGACTTAGATAATTAGCAAGATATTTCTAAGAAGATCCTTTTTCCAAATTTACATCCGCTTTTTTTGTATTTTCCGGTAACTAAGATACCATAATAATAATAATTGTTGGCGCTACAGTCCAGGGCCTAGCTTGCTCATCAACTACTCGTGTTGTGCGCGCTATTGTTATCTCACGAGTAGAAGGGACCTACAGCTTTTTACCGACTCCGAACGGCGAAATTTGAGAAGCTTTCTTAGACAGTTATTACTTTTTGAGTGCTGACAGCAGCTCGAAAGAGGTGGTGCCGTGAAAAATTCGAAAAATTGAAGTCGAACCTGGACGCTTCGGCGTGTGAGCGTCGCACTCTACCCACTACGCCACGGCGGCCACAACTAAGATACTATACCAAAATTAAAAAACAAAAAAAAAAAAGGTTACTTTCTCCTATTTTCACTCATTCATTGAAATATGTTGATCTAAGCCTTTTCCTAAAAATAGCAGTGTTATTTGGTTTTACCATAAAGTGTCTCAGAAACTGTCGTTTAGAGTTTTAAAAATATTTGTGTATTCTTGTTTGGTAAATGAATGTTTTTGTAGTTGTTGTCTTTTATTCTTCTTCGGATGGCGCTACAGTCCCGGGTGGACCTAGGCCTCAACCAACATGCCTCTCCAGCTAGCACAATCTCTTGCCAGCTGCCTCCAATTGCGCACTCCAAGTTGGTTGAGGTCCTTTTCCATTTGTGTGCGCCATCTCAGTCTAGGACGTCCTCTGTTGAGTTGTCCCTGTGGTTCGGATTCAAAAACTCTTCGGGCCGGAGCAGTGCTGTCCATACGCTCAACATGGCCTAGCCACCTTAAGCGTTGTATCTGTAGACGCTCATGCCGCCGTACAGCCCATACAGTTCGTGGTTGAATCTTCTCCTCCAGATGCCATCAACGCAAACAGGACCAAAAATCGCGCGCAGAACTTTTCTCTCGAAGAGGCCAATGGCTTCCTCATCCGCTTTTAGTAGCGTCCAGGTTTCTGCTCTGTAAAGTAGGACTGGGATAATCAAGGTGTTGTACAAAGTCACTTTGGTAGTTCGGGAGAGGGCTTTATTACTCAATTGCCTCTTGAGCCCGAAGAAACAGCGATTGGCAAGACTGATTCTGCGCTTGATTTCGATACTGATGTTATTGTCCCTCTTCATCGCGGAGTCGAGATAGACGAAGTCCTTCACTACCTCGAAGTGTCTGTTGCCCATAGTGACGCTCTGCCCGAGACGTCGATGTTCTGCGTTCTTCTTTGATGACAGCATGTACTTCCTTTTGGCCTCATTTACCACCAGTCCCACTTTAGCCGCTTCCGCTTCAATGCTAGCAAACGCCTCATAGACGGCTCGCTGAGTTCGGCCGATCACGTCAATGTCATCCGCATAAGCTAGCAGTTGAACGGACTTGTGGAAGATCATGCCTCTGATGTTGACGTGTTGGTTACGCACGATCCCCTCAAGGATGATGTTTAAGAAGTTGCATGACAGCGCGTCGCCTTGTCTAAATCCTTTTTTGACATCGAAGGTCTCGGTGAGTTCACTACCGACCTTAACGGAGCAGCGAGAGTTCTCCATTGTCATCCTACCTAATCTGACGAGTTTGGTAGGGATGCCAAAACTAGACATGGCACTATATAGCTCGTCTCTATGCACGCTGTCATACGCGGCCTTGAAATCGACAAATAGATGTTGGGTGTCGATTTGTACTTCTTGGGACTTCCCCAGGATCTGCCACAGTGTGAAGATCTGGTCGATTGTGGACTTCCCTGGCCTGAAACCACACTGACAAGGACCTATCAGGTTGTTGACGAACGGTTTCAGGCGCTCACGCAGAGAAAATCTTATATGCGATGTTAAGGAGACTGATCCCTCGGTAGTTGGCGCAGTCGAAGGGGTCTCCTTTCTTGTGAACCGGACAAACGATGCTGAGATTCCACTCGTCGGGCATGCGGGCATGCGATGTTAAGGAGACTGATCCCTCGGTATTTGGCGCAGTCGAAGGGGTCTTTTTTCTTGTGGACCGGACAAACGATGCTTTCCTCCGACCATATATTTGTTGTCTTTTATTAACATACTTTAAAGTTAGAATTATGGGTCGATCAAAAAATTGTACCCAAGATATGCGGAAAAAAAAAAAATTGCCTTCGGAGGGAAAAACAAATGCTTCAATCCAGGAAATCATGGATGTTCAGCGAAAATGCTTAGCAATGCGCTTAACTGGAAAGCTAGACCCGAAACAGACGGTTCAACAAGAGTGACAGCTAAGCGAACTGACCAAAAAATTATAAATATGGCAAAGGAGAATTTTTAAATAAGCTCCAGGCAGATAAGGGGTGAACTCCAACTTCCGGTGAATGCTGTGACGGTTAGAAGACGTCTTCTAGAGGCAAAACTACCAGCTCGAAGCCCGCGAAAAGTACAGCTTTTGAAAAAAAAGCATGTGCAAAAAAGATTTGCATTCGCACGGTTTCACAAAGATTGGCCTAAGGAGAAATGGAGGAATATTCTGTGGGTCGTCGGGAATAAGTAAGAAGACCAAAGAATAAAGAAAATAATCCCCGTTATAGTGTTTAAATTGTTAAACACGGAGGAGCAAAACTAATGTTTCGGGCCTGTTTCTCATATAATGGGGTTGGGCCTATATATCCTATCAAGGTTTTAATGGAAGGTGCTGAGTACGTTAAAACTTTAGAAGAGGTTACGCTCCCATATGTCGAAGAGAAAATGCCACTAGTTTGGGTATATAAACAAGATAATGACCCAAAACATACGTCAAAACGGGCACAATTTTGGTTCGATGAAAAAAGATAAATCGTTATGGAGTGGCCAGCACAATCCTTTGACCTAAACCCCATTGAAAACTTGTGGGGCGATGTTAAAAATTCTGTCCATGAGTAAGTCTGAGGAAGGTGGTGCGAGAAGCTATACCAGTTGAGAGATGTCGGAGTCTGGTGGACTCAAAGCCACGAAGATGCAACGCAGTGATATAAAACAAAGGCTTTGCTACAAAGTACTTATGGTAAGCTGTAAATAATAATGATTTCATATTGTTTCATTGATTTCTGTTGTCATGTTAAAGGTTATGAACAACGTTTATTTTGTGATATACCTGTTAAGACTGAAATACTTTATTTTGTATACGTTTTTTGAAAAAATAATAAAACAATTCGAATTAATAGAAAATTATTTGTCTTTTTTGAGGAGCACTGCTATTTTTATGAACACAACTGTAGGTTTCGAAGCAAATATACTTTCGCGGAACTGGAACAAAAGATCACTCTTCTCAACCGCTGTAGTATTTGGCTTGGAAGGCCAGTGAGGAATGGAGTAGTCTCTCGAAGAACCAAGGTATACAAGTCCTTTTTTGGTCCAGTCTTGCAGAGTTTCACAGTCACTTTGAAAACAAAGCTTTTTGAATTGTCTTTGAGGAGGAAACTAAATGGCAAACTGTGCGGGCAGGGGAATTTGGAAAACCGAGGCACTGTGCGAGCTGTATGGCCAGCAGAGGCACTGTGCGAGCTGTATGGCCAACAGAAGCAAGAAACTTAAACTCGTTTAATTATGGCCTGTAATGCTCTGACTCACGAAATCTTCAACTCCAACCCCGAGAAATAACGCATTAAATGAAGCCCATAGCCCTATTGGCGCACGCTGCTAAAAATGGACCTCTGTGGACGACCATAGGTTGTTGGAAGCAACTAGTACTCAACCGAATTCGATGGGGTATGTTGGCTGGGGCTCACATCCTTCTCGGACTTTAGGGGCAGTCAAAGTACTGCACTTTGGTTAAGTACCGTAGAAGACAGGAAAATTTTACAGGTCATGCCAAACTAAAACCTCACGCTGAGCAAGACGCCCTTATAACTTATTAATTCATTTGATTATTTGGTAGTCGACACAGTGGTACACTCTTCATGCAATTCTTCAGAAATTGCATCTGGAGCAGACGCCGAATCGTTTTCATTTGAAGGAATATTTAAAAAATCGTGCCTTTTATGTGATTCTTCACGAAGAAAATTGTTGAAGAAGTCACTTGACATATGTCGCGTTGTCCTTTTTCTGGCGTAGAGTGCCTTAGTGAGTTCTTGGCAGAGCACTCTATCAATTCAATCTTGACAGTCTATAGTGCGGCTCTATGCTCCTTTTAGTGTGCTGCCGTGAAATCGGCAAATAGGTGGTGAGTGTCTGTTTGGGTCTCTTAGTGTTTTCCAGAATTTGAACATTTTTTTTTGATAGGTTGGAGGCTTGCAATTTTTGCACTCCATTGTGAATTTTGTCTTTTTGCTCCCTTCGGAGCATAAACATTTTCTGTTTCCTAGGAAATCCACACCGTCAGGCGTTGGCTAAAGACCCCCTTGCCTCCACTGTCCACCACCTCTTCCAACAGTCAATCATTTTAGAGTACTGACTTATTGATTGACTCCAAGGGCCACCGCCCTTAGCAGGACACATTAAATACTACGCACCCATTTAACCTCGTCGAATCCTTTTCCCCCGTTACAAGAGCCGGCACAATGTGTGGCACATCTCCCTCGGAGAAAGTGCAATAAAGTATAAATTTCCCAAGAGAATATCGACAGAGTTTCCTCGTCTTCATCGGCGCTCCACTTTCATTTAGCGGCGGTAATTTACAGGATCCTCCCGCCTCCGGTGTTTGTGAAACAATTAACTGGATATATGGACGGTCTTGCCACGGAGTCATTAAATCACGGCTGAAAGTAAAAGTAGCTTTGCACCCCATACCAAGGAGTTACAACGGCCAAGTTGTGGGGCGAGTCAATTGCTGCCACGAAGAGCGTCGTGTGGCACTAGCCGCGGCGGAAGTGAACTGCGGTCTATTAGTCCCGGCAACATGCTAGTCACAACACAAACTATTATCGGGATGTTGAATTGCGGCGGCGATCATTAGGCAAGCCGGGAAATAGCACCGTTAATGGATAACGACACAAGTCACTTCGATTGAAGTGACGCCGCGGAGGGTGGTGCGGTATTGTAATGAGAAACCGGAGGCGTTTCTGGTGTCTTGTGGATTGGAACGCTGATTGAGATGAGCCAGGATAAATGTATTTGCCCGGATATTGGCGGATTTGTAATGACTGTGGCGCTGAGTTTAATTATTTTTGGGAGGAATGATGAGCAGTGTACATGTGGTGGGAAGCTTGTGGGCTGAAAGGCAAGTCTCTTGGAATTGGTATCTATAATGTGTATGTGTGTCGACGTACCATGATTTGTTCCAAAAGAGTGTGATGATGTAGTACGTACAGCCTTTATGTACGTCCTTTATGTACGACGTATTTATTTTTTATGTACGTATTTGAGAAACCGAACTTAGTTCTCAACTATAGAATAAACATCTGCCTGATATGTAGATGGGACATTTGTCTGAGGTTATTCAACGAATTCTAGACACGGTTCTAATTTTTGAACGTCAGATGCAGAGGAGATGTAGACCTCTTCCTGCGTTCTCGTAGTCAACATAGCATTTGCAGATATCAATCGGAGGACCTTCTTCTTTACGTGCTCTCCGACCACAAAATTTTCCACTTATACAAACAGTCTTATATCCAGTTTAGAGTCAAAAGCAATCTAGAAAGCTAAGAGTCAGTGTAGAACAAGATTTCCTCTGAAACACAGAAGAAACACGCAGAGGGCATGAATTTACCATCCTTGCAGTTCACTTGTAATTTCGGTTCGAGTGTGGGGTGACAAATATTGTTGTTCACGCAGAGCAGCCTGATGGCACACCTAGCTTACTCATCACCTGCGCAATCATATAGAATAACTCCGCGACTTGGCTGCTGCCATAACCACCATCTCGTCTAGATATGCGCGACAATTAAGGACGATCCAGGATTAAGTTTTCTTTTATAAATTGTGCATTTTAAAAGGGTAAGTTGTTTACCTTTGTAGCTGCAAAGGCGTAGTGGGTAGAGTGCGACGCTCACACGCCGAAGGTCAAGATTCGATTCCCAGCTCAACATGAATTTTTCACAACACCAATTTTTTCAAGCTCCTAACAACACTCAACGAGTAATAACTGTCTAAGATAACTTCTAAAATTTCGTCATTCGGAGTCGGCAAAAACTGTAGATCCTTTCTACTCGTGAGAGAACAGTACCACGCACAACACGAGTAGTTGATGCGCAAGCTAGGAACAGAGCCTAGCCAGAGCCTACCTTTTGGAATGTCGCGCCATACAACTATTAAATTAATTAGGTTGTTTACCCTAAAGTGAACGGGTAAAGTCACAGCATGGCTGAAAGGGGGACGCACATTGATTTTTAATAATTTTGGATTTTAACGAGGGGAAAGATTAAGCAGGCAAGAACAATTTTTATTTGTGTAGGCCGGCTAAAGCACGCACGAAGGAGGGCAGTACCACAGTGTGAACTGATGGCTTTTCCGTGAAAGGCGTTGCTGAGACATCTTGAATGAAATTTGAAAATTTCATATAGAAACAGCTATAAACGTGGGTTAAAGAAGCGACATTACGATCGTGAGTCTGTTAATTTCCCAGTATTTATAGTATCTATCACTGCCTCTCCATCACACAATGTGCTTAACGTTCACTGTCGTATTTAAACTATGCCCGAAGTGGAGGGAAGTGAGGCTAATAACAAATAGTCAAAGCTCAGGGTACTAAATTTGATGCAACAACTAGAGATCGCATTCTTTGTCACAGCACTGCGAGGGTTGCCTTTCATATTTAGGAATTAGAGAACAAAAACAAATATTAATCATCAAAAATAGCTTAATTATTTTTCAAAATATTCCACATTAAGATCTATACAGTTTTGCGTGCGTTTGAATCAATTTTCGAAGCACTTTTGCCAATCTGATTGAGGTATCTCCAAAACATGCATTCTGAACGCATCAACCGCTTCTTCAGATGTCGAAAAACGCTGACCTCTCATTTTGTTTTTTACGTACGGGAATAAAAAGGAGACATTCGGTGCCAAGTCAGGACTACACGGCGGATGACTCATCAAATCGATATTTTGAGTGCTCAAAAATGCAGTTGTTTGAGCCGATGTGTGAGAGCTCCCATTGTCGTGGTGAATAGTGATCCGTGTTCGACGGTTGGTTTTCCTGATTTTTTGGAAGACAACTGGCAAACAAATGGTTATGAACCACCCAAAATTGACTTTTCTGCGTTGTTCTAGTGGTACAGTTGCGACATGTCCAGTTTTTCCGAAAATCTGGCGACCATTTGCTTGGAAGTGCTTCGTGCGCGAGCAACTTTTGTTGAATTTAGCTCAATTTGAAACACCCAGTCGACTGCTGTTTACTTTCGGACTCATACGCGTTAATCCACGATTCATTACCTGTCACGATGTCATGGACGTGTTTCGAAGCACCGCGATCGTATTCTTGGAGCATTTCTTTAGACCACTCGACGCGAGCTTTTTTTTGAGCAATTGATAAATTGTGTGGGATCAAACGCGAACAAATTTTCTTGACGGTCATATGTTCATGCAATATTGAATGTATGCTTGTTCCACTAATGCCTAAAGTTGTCTTTATCTCAGAATAGGTCACATGACGATCTTGCAATACAGTTGGCGCACAGCATCAATGGCTTCTCGAACAATAACTGATTTTGGACGACCTTCACCAAATTCGTCTTGGAGTGAACTACGACCTCGGTTGAAATCACAATACCATCGATAAACACTGGTCCTTGATGGAGCTTGAATTGAAATAAGTTCATCGATACACTGTGGTTGAGTTAATTTACGTCGAAAGTTGTAAAAAATAATCGTATGAACATTTTCACGATTTAATTCCATTTCTTGGGCGAGATAAATCTTTTAAATTACTGTAAACAACACAAATAGCGCTCGTATGTCAAAACGTTCCGATAACTTATAACCTCAAAAATGTCAAACTTTGCGATAGAGCTGACAGTTGCCAGTTTGCACTAGGGTTGCCCAATCCCGAAATATAAAATACAATCTTTATAAAAAGTTATGTGTCCTTGGCGCAAAGCAATTGTTCCAAAAATTACATACGGAAAAATATATATTTTTATTATATATATTGTAATTATATTTTTTTTGCGAATTATTTCTGTTTTTATAATTTACTTTTTGGCAGAAAGGGACTGTCTGGGGGTGTAGAAAACTTATTTCGATTGCAAAAGTTTTTGAAAAAATTCACGCTGGTAAAAGTGTAGTCCTTCAGTCATTTATGGTAGTGGCCGAATATTAAAGTAAAACACACTTCTTTACTCTTCATTGGTCACATACAGAATCATCTCGCTGTTTTACTTGAGCCACTCCATCACCTATAGAGGACAATAACAGCGTCTGAGTGAATTATCGGCTATATACGAGATCTGTTAAAAAATAAATAAGGCTTTCAAATTTATTTTTTTATGTTGTTGCGCTCGTGACGAATACTCAGTTTCAGCTATGTAGCGTATTTATTTTGTTTCGTAAGGCATAAAAGTGGCCGCCGTGGCGTTGTGGATACACGCCGAAGGTTTAATTCTCGGCTGAAATCCCAAAATTTTTCACTGCACCACCTTTTTCCATCTCCTGACAACCGTCAAAGAGTAATAATTGTCTAAAGAAAAGCTTCTCAAACTTTGCCGTTCCGAGTCGGCAAAAAACAGTAGGTTCCTATCTACTCGAGGGAGAACAGTAAAGCGCGCACCACGAGTAGATGATGAACAAGCTATGTCCTGGTCCCAATGTGGACTGTCGTGCCATCCAATGTTTATAATTGTCTTTTCAATCTTCTCTTTGAGATCGGTTAATGTTTTCGATTCCTTGGTATTTCGCTGAGCTGTAAACACATGTTTGTTGCCTAACAGAGAAGAGCCTCCAAATGCAAATCAGAGATAATGCCAAATAAATGCTCTTTGAGTGGATCAGCTAGCAGTATTGAATTTGCAAAATTGGTTTTCCTCTCTCTTGAGACCACGGAAATTTTTTAACGTAGGCCTTCAATTTTCAGTCGTTTCAAAATTGTTCGATTTTTTTCAAAATCGGTTATACTTCAAGTTATGTGGTGGGGGGGGAGGATTTAGCCTAGGATTTATAAAAGTCCCAATTTTTCCGTATTGTATGCACTAATTTATATTTTATGGCAAAATGCATCGTGAGGAAAGTTAAGATTGATTGTTGTGTCTTGCTTGCATTCAAATTGTTTGGCGGTGCAAGCAGAAATTGCTCCTAATGAATTAATCATATATAAATATATATCCATATGAACGTTCTTGGTTTTTACAATTATGCACTGAGAATTTTTCTAAAATTTGGAATTGGAGTGGGTCTATGTTTCTTAGCGACTTCCCTCCTTCCTTCCACTTAAGTTGTCCAAAATTTTTAATAGGAAAAACAAACATTCCAAGAACCACATCTCATACACTATTTCTGATCTCCCCTCAACAAGTAAAATTTTCCCAACCACCTCACGAATAAATTAATTACCGAATACCCTCAGAGGACGCATTCCACCACAATTGAGAGAGTGTTGATTATCTGATATAACATGAAAATGCATCGATTGTAGATACGAAAGCATGTCCTTGCATATAAGTCCGCTTACCCCCGCCCCGGGTAATTAGATTGATTGAAAAAACTAAAATTCGATGAAACAGGTGGCTGATTGACTATGCACGCACTTCTGCGCAAGCGTTCGGAATGTAACAAGTCCGCATGGAATTCGCTGCGAAATGGTTGGTGCATGAGAATAAAAGTTTTGCGAAAGCTGTTTTGTCTAAAGTTGAAAGAGAGAAACTTCATTCCAACAGATGGCTGAGCCTATTGGTTTATGTAGAAGGATAGAGTTGGTTGTGGAGGACTTATGTCAGAGGTGGCTAAAGAAACTAAGAAGGAAAACTGTTCGAAATTTAAATTTGAAACTGTTTTTCAGTTTTAAATGATATTTCGTGTTTGGAAACTGATTGAAGGAGTAAGCACACAGACTGTCAGAATTTGCAGGTACGTTTTCAGGGTGCTTAGATTTAGTGTCATTAAAAAGAACTCGTCCTCCTTTATGCACACACCAGATCCGCCAAGCATCCTCGTGCTTAAAATTGATTGCAAATAAAATCTTTTCTGCGCGTCAGAACTAACTTTGCGGTTATGAAGCTACGTTTCGAGTTTATGTGATATATCAGGTTCTTTTTGCTGTTGGATTGTTTACAAGAAACGAATTTTAGTCGGAGTACAAGCCAGAAGAGATCAATGTTTTGGTTCTCTCTCAGCTACACGAACTACGCATTGTTCGCTCTCTAGATCTGAAAATTCTAGAGTTGGTGCATAGAAATTAAAAAAGGCAGTTAAATAGTAAACCTTTTATTGAAATCGAAAAAGTTCCCAAATTCTTTACATTTGCGATCTGAAATTTAGCCAGTCCTCATATTTTTGACCTGAAATCTGGTGACTCCTCGTTCATTCTTGGCCCAGTATCTGCCTGCTCCTCACATGATTGACCTAAATTTTACACACTCCTCACATATTTAACTCAAATTGTGTTCACTCCTCACATTTTCGACCCGAAATCTGGCCATTCCTAACATTTTTGACCCGAAATCTGGCCACTTGTAACACTAATGGCCCAAAATCCACACACTGTTCCATAATTGGTTGAAAACCGGTCCACACATCACATTTTCAATCTGAAATCTGGTCATTCCTCACATTCTTGGCCCAATATCTGCCTGTACCTCATATTTTTGGTGCAGAATCTGGAAATTCCTAAATTTTGGCCACTCGTTACATAAATAGCCCGAAATTTACAAGCGCCTCACATATTTGTCTTAAAATCTGGTAACTTCTCACATTTTCGGCCTAAAATCTCGCCATTTTTAGCAGTTTTGGTCCGAAATCTGGCCACTTGTAACACTATTGGCCTAAAATCCACACCCTGCTTACATAATTGGTTCAAAACCGGCCCACACCTCACATTTTCAACCTGAAATCTGGTCAGTCCTCACGTTCTTGGCCCAATATCTGACTGTTCCTCATATTTTTGGTGCAGAATCTGGTAATTCCTAAATTTTGGCCACTCGTTACATAATTAGTTCGAAATTTACAACCGCCTCACATATTTGTCTCAAAATTTGTTAACTTCTCACATTTTGGGCCCAAAATCTGGCCATTTTTAACATTTTTGGCCTGGAATCTGGCCGCATATTGGCCCGAAATTTCATGAATCTTTACATTTTTGCCTATGAATTTCGACTCACAAAGTTGAAACTAAAAAGTTGACCACTCCTAACATTGTTGACCCGAAATCTAGCCACTCTTTACATTTTTGGCCTAAAATGTATCCACTCGTCACACTTAGTCGTCCCGAAATATGGCCGCTTCTCACATTTTGGCTCAAAATCTGGTGACTTCTCTCTTCTCCCTTGAATTATCACTTATCGTTCAAATCGAACAATTCATGGTTTTCTCTAAATCAAGTGTTGAAAATTTTTCAATTTATTTTATTCTGCCTTATGTCGAAGTTATTGCAAGCGTGGTACTCAACTGATGCGGGTACCGTTAGAGAGAATCTTTATGAATCTAAGTCTATTGTACAGCCACACGTATATTAATAATTTTTTGAGAAATGGACTGTTGTGTGAGATTTCGATGACATGAGGCAAATACTTAACACACGTACTTGACTTTGCGGAGCTTTCCTTTGTTACAAAAGGATTTGGTTAAATGGTAAGTAATTGATAATCTCTCCTTCCTCCTCCAAGTAACTTAAAACATCAAAATGGTCTGTGATAAGAAAATTGGACAGTTTCACTTATTATCCTTTTGCCTATCATAACATTCAGTTGACCTAATATATCATCTTCCAACGAAACATTCAGATGACATCTGCCCCTGACCCTTCTTCCAAAGAAACATTGGCTGCTCGTCTAACGAAGCCCCTTCGGCAGAAAAACACCAGCCTGTCATTTCAAATCAAATATAAACAGACTTTGCAACAAATTTGTGTCAGGCCCTTTTTGCTTTCGAAAATCAATCTATTCGACGCTGACAACAATCCGTCAGGCCCAATTGAACGTCGGATTCCGCCGAAAAAGATTATCATGTTCCATGGCTGGTGGGCGCCCCCTTGGCAAAGCAATGCTGAGTTGACTTCACGAACTTTCGTCACGTTCCGCGATTGTCGTCTCGCGTCGTGTTTTTGTCGTTTAATTTGCAGTTGAAATAATCGACGATCGAAATGCATTTAAACTTCAGTAGGCGTGGGGCAGGGGACTTCATTAAATTTCTGTCTCTTGGTTTGTAAAATCAATTTTCCTCTCTAATGGGGTCTGCTCTCCGTGGGTGTTGGTTTTTATGCGCTCGGTTTCGCAGCGAATGCGCGAAAATTCCTCCTGGTCACACGTATTTTCTGGAGTTGTCGTGGACCCAAGTCACGTCGCGTTGCTCGTTAACGAGACATTTTTGTTTCTTGCTTCAGTTTATGATCGGCAATCGTTTTGCTTCTGCACGGCGACCTGTATCCCGTGTGCACACCAAGCAGGGGAAGCTGTGTTAAAAGATTTCGTAAAAGTGTGTAGTCCTTGAAGTATCTGATACTCGGAATGATTGGGAGTCCCCCAGGACAGCAAAAGTCACAGCAACATGTCTCATCACCCGGCGAACCCAAAAAGGAATTGCTTGGAGTGAAATTTCAAATTGAATGAGATTCTCAATATTTTGAATAAAAAATCATCCCCCAGCAAAGTCACCCTCCGGAGTGTCGTTTGCATAAATGCGCTTTCGGGAGGTCAATTCGGGGGAGCGTATACACCCGACACTCCTGACCAGCAAGGAAACCACGAAAGAAACCCCAGGTAGCATATTCGAAATTAAGATGTCAGACAGAAAGTTGTAACCGAGAATCAAAGTACATTTATGGTCACACAATAAAACAGCAATGCACTTGGCACTTTCGATTCGCTCCGCATGGTTGCGAGGACAGGATTCGTATGACACCGAATCGGGACCAAGGCACCGCACACAGTGGCCTGGTTATTCAGACTGTAATGGTTACAACTATAGCCACGGTCGTGAGTTTACGACCATCATTCCCGAAATCATGGAAAAGTGTAATTGGATTTTTACGGGCGAGGGATTATCTCAGGTGCAGTCTCTCTGCGACATCGAATGGCATGGTTTTATGATGGACACAAGGCTTTGGGTGAACGAGGAGGGGGAGGATATGGAAATTTTAAATTTCAATCGAGGGAATGGAAAAACACCGTAAAATACTGGAGAGTTCAGGTTTTTTTGTGTGAAATCAACAGTCAGAGGTGTATCGGAGTGTGTGCCTGGAATGAAAATTTGGAACAACTTTACAGACCACTTTGTGTTGTTGTCTAATTCTTAAACATTTCAATTGGTTCAGATAAATAATTCTAAATAAGTAGCACATAACAAAGTACGTGCTGCCACCTAGGAAGGAGACCAGGCATCGAAGCCTCGGAGAGAGCATGTCATTAGGCAGCAAAACCTTCAAAGGAGTCAAGGCCTGCCTTTACCTCGGCATCATGGTAAATACGGACAACTCCGAAATCAAACACAGAATCGCCCTTGCCAAACGCTTTGGGCTCCAGAGGGAAATGAGCCTTCTGTCAAAAGACTAAGCTTGCTTCATCCCAATCCTGCACCACAGCGCTGAAACTTGGCCATTACTTAGAGCCGACGAGGAAGTCCTAAGTCTTTTCGAGAGAAAAGTTCGATTGGATTTGGATTTGGGTTCAACAATGAATGTTCTGCGCTGTACGGTGCACAGTGGTGCCCCGTCGGATAAAATAAGTAAAATGAAATGATTTTCTCGGTCAAATGGTATTGACTTTTTGCTTCTACATATGGGAGAACATAATAATAATAATTGTTGGCGCTACAGTCCAAAGGGGGACCAGGGCCTAGCTTGCCCATCAACTGCTCGTGTTGTGCGCGCTACTGTTCTTTCACGAGTAGAAGGGACCTCTAGTTTTTTGCTGACTCCGAACGGCGAAGTTTGAGAAGCTTTCTTAGACAGTTATTACTCTTTGAGTGTTGTCAGCAGGTGGAAAGAGGTGGTGCCGTGAAAAATTCGAAAAATCGGTGGTGAGCTGGGAATCGAACCTACACCCTTCGGCGTGTGAGCGTCGCACTCTACCCACTACGCCACGGCGGCCACATCGGAGAACATAGAAAGTCAAAAATGTATTGACTTCTAATGAGACTAGCTCAAAGTTAGGACTTTGAATTTCTAAAAATTGAACGTTTTTTCTAGATATTTCGATGTGACAGTTTTTTAAAAATAAGGCACTGTAAAATATGATCATATTTGAAAGGGCATACATTAAGCTTTCAAACTGCATTAACAGTTTTTTTCATTTTGACCACCAGTTTTCTAGACCAGGCATTCGATTAAAGCCACCTTTTGTTAATAGTACTTTCATGTTTGGTGGAGCATAACAAAAGTACTCAAGAAGGCTCCAACAGGAAACTACATTTTTCTGTAAGTTTGATATATTCTTTATCGATAGTGAGAAAATAAAAATTTACTTTGTTGAACTTTGGGAGAACGTGTCGTTTAAGTGGAGCAATCTCAGACATTTTTCTGCATATTTTTGTTAATTTTCCTAAGATTTGCCTTTTAATGTTTGTATTGCGCAAATAGCACGGACATGAACCAATAAGCAGTGAAACACTAGCCTTATTATACTGAATTCCCACTTTACAATTTTCTACCACGAAAATTTGTAAGTAAATGGTATTGAATGTAATTTTTCTATATAGGTATGAATTCCAGCATTATTTTTAGCCTAAATTTATTGTAGTAGATTGTTCGGACTCGGATTTGCTGTTCGAGGCATACTTAGGCAAAAAGTCTTGAGTTACGACCCCGTCAGCGAATGCCTCATGACAATCCGCAGCATCCGCAGCCCAATATGCGCTCACGCCCCGACAGAGGAGAAGGGTGACAACATCAAGGATGACTCCTATGATCTCCTAGAAAGAACGTACGATCGATGTCCCAGCTACGACATCAAGATTGTTCTAGGAGATTTCAGCGCTCAGCTGGGAAAGGAGGACATTTTTGCTGGAGTCATCGGTAAACGCAGCCTGTACGACAAAACATCCGGAAACGGACTCAGACTGTTGAACTTCACCTCGGGGCGGAATCTCTCTATGGCTACCATACGCTTCCCACACCTGGACGTTCACAAAGGGACCTGGTGATCCTGATCAATCCACCGTCAACCAGATTGATCATGTTGGGATCGACGTCAGACACTCCTCCAGTATTCTCGATGTCCGAACCTTCCGAGGTGCAAACATCGACTCGGATCATAACCTTGTTGTAGCCACGGTAAGAACCCGGATATCGAGAGAGCAACGGAGTCGATAAAGGATAAAACGGTTTGACGTCGAAAAGCTACAATCGCGGCTGATTGCTGGGAACTTTGCCGACCGAGTGTCCCGGAAACTCGCTCAGAGTTCGACGCTTCCTGCACTAAGCACAGAAGAAGAATAGAAACGTTGTAAAGAAGCCATCAAAAAGGTGCCACTGATTTGCTGGGTTTTTCGTCAGCACCCAGAAGGAACCCATGGTTTGACGACGAGTGCAGGCAAGCGCATAAAGCGACACTGCATCGAACAACGAGGGCTGTTCGTGAGCTCTACAAACAGAGAAGAAGGGAAGAGCACCGTCTTCTCAGAAGGAGAAAGAAGGAGCATGAGAAGCGCGCGGTCGAGGAAATGGAAAGGTGCTATGAAGCCCGAAAGTTTTACCGAAAGGTAAAACAGCGACCCGGAGGATACAAGGCCTGCCGGGACCAAAACGGTCAACTCGTAGTAGAGTCGCAGTCTGTGCTGAGAATCTGGAA
Organism: Eristalinus aeneus; assembly: GCA_955652365.1. Taxonomy (NCBI): domain Eukaryota; kingdom Metazoa; phylum Arthropoda; class Insecta; order Diptera; family Syrphidae; genus Eristalinus; species Eristalinus aeneus. The sequence goes on along the minus strand of OY019131.1, from coordinate 27,545,624 downwards.
GGATCATTTCTGCAAACTACTTAACGGCGAAGACGGCCCAAATCCCGCTGTTAGGAAGAATGTTCCACTCAATTTGGACGATGATAGACAAACATTCCGTCCCCCCGACTTAGACGAGCTGAAGAAAGGAATATCCAAACTGGAGTAGAAAATAGCTGCTGGAGCGGACGGACAGTCTGCAGAACTATTTGAAGCAGCTAGAGATGACCTGGTTGGGCGCATGCACCAGCTCATCTGTAGGATATGGTCGGAGGAAAGCATGCCCGATGTGTGGAATCTCAGCTTCGTTTGCCGTTCACAAGAAAGGAGACCCTTTTGACTGCGCCAACTACCGAGGGATAAGTCTCCTGAACATCGCATACAAGATCTTCTCTGCCGTGTTGTGTGAGCGTCTGAAGCCGTTTGTCCATGACCTGATGATCCCTATCAGTGTGGTTTCAGGCCAGGGAAGTCCACAATAGACCAGGCCTTCACTTTATGGCAGATCCTGGAAAAGGCTCAAGAAGTTCAAATCGACACTCACCACATACTCGTCGATTTTAAGGCCGCTTATGATACTGTGCATAGAGACGAGCTATACAGTGCCATGTCTAGTTTTAGTATTAATACCAAACTGATCAGGTTAAGTAGCATGACGATGGAGAACTCGGGGTGCTCCTTCAATGTCGGTAACGAACTCACCGAGACATTCAATGTCATAAAAGGTTTCAGACAAGGCGACGCACTGTCATGTGAATTCTTCTACATCATCCTCTAGAAAATCGTGCGTAACTCACAAGTCAACACCAGAGGCACGATCTTTCAGAAGTCAGTTTAATTGCTAGCTTACGCTGATGACATTGACGTGATTGGACGAACACAGTGAGCCGTCAATGAGGCGTTTGCTGGCATTGAAGCGGAAGCGGCCAAAATGGGTCTTGCGGTAAATGAGGGCAAAACGAAGTACATGCTGTCATCAAGGAAGGACACACAACATCGACGTCTCGGACGGAGCGTCACACTAGGCAGCAGAAACTTCGAGGTAGTTAAGGACTTCGTCTACCTCGGCTCCGCGGTAAATAGGGGCAACAACACCAGTACCGAAATCAAACGCAGAATCACTCTTGCCAATCGCTGTTTCTTTGGGCTCAAGAGGCAATTGAGTAATAAAGCCCTCTCTCGAAGGACTAAGCTCGTTTTATATAACAGCTTGATCATCTCCGTCCTACTTTATGGCGCGGTATCTTGAACGTTAGCAAAGGCGGATGAGGAAGCCCTTAGTCTCTTCGAGAGAAAAGTTTTGCGTGCGATTTTTGGTCCTGTTTGCGTTGATGGCATCTAGAGGAGAAGATTTAATCACGATCTGTATGGGCTGTACAGCGACATGCGCCTGATCAAGCGTCTACGGATACAACGCTTAAGATGGCTAGGCCATGTAGAGCGTATGGACACCACTGATTCGGCCTGAAAAGTCTTTAAATCCGTGCCATTGAGACAACGCAACAGAGGACGACCTAGACTAAAGTGGCGCACACAAGTGGAGAAGGACCTTAACCAACTTGGAGTGCGCAACTGGAGACAGTTGGCGAAAGATCACGTTGGCTGGAGAGGCATGTTAGTTGAGGCACAGGTCCTCCCCGGACTATAGCGCCACAAGACGAAGAAGATTATTACTAAATATTGTTTTATGCATCCAAAAAAAGAAGTGCGTTTTTTTAATCTTTTAGCTTTAGATCACTCCATTATCCTTTATCATTTGGTTTTGGACATTAGGAGGATCTTAGGACACTGATATTTTTTATCATCAAGATCGCTCAGCAAGCTCAAAAGTTACAGATTTTGTTCCGCGTTCCGAATACAAGGGCACCACTGTGCGACGCCTGAAAAGACTAGGCCGTTTAGGGCGTATGAAAAATTCTCTTCCACTCCGAAGAGTCTCATAAGTAGAGTCAGTGAGGCAACGTTATAGATGATGCACATGAATCCGATACCGCAAAAAAATGGAGAAGGATCTCAAGGAACTCAGTGGGAGAAATCGAAGACAGCAGTTTAAGATCGTGTTTATTTGAAGGGTTTGTTGTAGGCCCCAGTTCACCCCGAATTGTAACTTTCAAAGAAAAAAATGTTGAAGGCTCACTACGAATCACAGCGCAATGTTGGTTTGTACGTCTTGAATTCAGGATCCATTCCAAATGAAGCGAACTATGCCAATCGACCGTATATGGCGTGACGTGATTTGGTCAAGCGCCTTCAAATTCCACACTTAAGATGGCTTTTCCATGCTACCATTGCCTCGGACCGAAAAATCTTCAAATTTGTGTCTTTGAGACAATGCAGCAGAGAACGGCGGCGGCTAAAATAGCGCACATAAGTGGAGATGGACCTAAACCAATTTAGAGTGCGCCACTGAAGGCAGCTGTCTAGAGACCTACCTTATGAAGAGGAATTTTAGTTGAAGTTCAGGTCCACTTCGGACTGTAGCGCCAATCAAAGAAGCAGAAGAAGCAATTAGCAGCACAGACTTGTTTCGTTTTTAAACAATTTCGACAGAAATGTATGTATTGTCGGCTTTGAACTTGTTATTTTCAAGTAGTTGTAGATATAAGAACGATGTCCATTACCACACATTTCAGACTTCCCTGCTATTACAGATGGCAACAATGTGACACGGTATTAGTATGAGTTTGGCTGTCTAAAATTACGTGAGGGTTGTCCCAACAAGAACGCAAGATTTAAATGACTATTGCACCAATTAAATGTCTGATGCATCAATAGTTTCTCTGGCTGTATGAGATGTGGCGCCGTCTTGTTGAAACACATCCCCTCCACATTTATTTCTTTAATTCTATGAACGAAAAAATTGGTTGTCATTATCATACCGAACACCATTGACTGTTTACCCTTGACCTGACTCATTTTCATAAAAAAAGGTCCAATGATTCCTCCAGCCCAAAATCCACACCACACGGTGACCCGTTGAGGATGCATTTGCTTCCCGTGAATCACATGAGGATTTTTCTCTATTCTCTATTGACGAAGCCATCAAGATGGAAATGGGCCTCGTCACTAAAGATGATCTTATCGACAAAATCAGTACTTTCATGTTCACAATGAGAATGCGTTGTTCATTCCTGTAGCGCTCCATTTTTATAAACCTTATACCTTCTACTAACAAACAATAATAATTTTTCAAATGTCAAACAATGACAATTCGAATGGCGCCAAATTTAAATCTTGCGTTCTTGTTGGAACACCCTTTATAAACTCTTTGAAAAGTGACCTGCTCCTCCTTAAAATGGTCTCACAGTTGACTTCTTTCCTCCTGTAACTATTTTGTTCAAGACATCTTGAAGTATTTACGTGACCATATTCCTCAATCTACTCGTAAGAGAACAGTAGCGCGCACAACACGAGTAGTTGATGAGCAAGCTAGGCCCTGGTTCCCCTTTGGACTGTAGCGCCAACAATTATTATTATATTCCTCACTCTTACAGATCTCTGTTCCTGTTTTCGAATTGAACCGTCTTGAGCCGTGGGCGGTTACAGTGGTAACAGGTCGTTTTCAAGAGTTTCGGATAACCCATCAATAAGTCTCTTAAAAGAAACCTTGTAGGACTTACAATAATCCTCTTCGAAGATTATTCAATCGCTGAGTGAATGTTTTTTGCCACTTAGCACAAGCTTTGGAGGTTAGTGTCCCAACATATGTGACTTACACCAAGTTGATGTTATAGGCTTTTGTAAGCGTACAGTTTTTCCTCCCGCCCAATATACTCAAACTGTTCTTGACGCCCCCACCTCTCATCTTAATTTCACAGCTCCACGCACAGTTGTTTTTTTTTCATAGGGCCCCCATCATAAATCCGACAGCACAAATCGCAGTATCGCGCTACCGTCCGGACCCCGGTTGAAGTTTTCAATTAACTACCTCCCCTCCTACAAACGAACCGAAATCCATTGAACCGTGTTCAATCTTTTGTGTAAATCATAGATGGCACGGCATGGCGGCGAGCAAAAGCCAAAAGAACGACACATCCCGGGACGAGCAGATTTATCCTGTTTCACAAGCTAGTAGCACTTTTGGTATTTATTTCGAAATTGGCCTCTGTCATGCGGACTTGGTTTATGGCTTCCGCATATGTTTCACTTTAGAGGCAGGCCTGGATGGGGGATTTGCGCTCCGATTGGACGGACTAAATCGGTGCCTCCTGAACGTAAATAATGCCCAGCGTCCATTAATACATTTTTTGTCTGCTTGTCGTGCCTCCTTTCATGGCAGTGGAGGAGCCCCTGTCTAGGAATACAGCGCGGGGTCAATTTTTATTAAATTTTGCGGCAACCCCACTTCGTGAATCGCGTGGTGTGACGATAATGCGAGCCGGAACTACTGTTACAAACCGACAGAGGCCACCCACTGGAATTGGATCGCTGGGATGGAAATGTGGATGTGTGCATAAATTAGCGATAAATATCTCGTGGTGTGCACTGGAAATGGCGGCGATTGGGGTAGTGGAGGACTCGTGGTCCTAAGTGTTCCGGTAAGTGGAGATTATTGGACAGAGATTTCAATTCATATCATGTCCGGGTGATGGTTCATAAACAGTGGTTTCAACTCTTCCGTATGCGTGTGGGCGTGTGTGTGGATAGAACGAAAAAAAAATTGATCAAGTGTCCTCTGTGCATGTCGTGACACGGAGTTGAAGAGATGGATCAGGACGAAATCTGGTATTCAATTCTTTGCATCTGTGACATGTGTCAGTGAGATGCAGCAGCATGATTTCAAAATCGATATGCACAGAGCATGGGTGCAAAAATTGCGAAGGATGTCAAATGCAAATAGAGACGGATGCTGTTTTAGATGATTTTCGTGAGTAATGCAGAGCAGGGAACTTATTTTTCCAGAGTTCCTCTGTGCTATGTGGGAGTTGAAGGACATCTACAAGCAGTCCTGATATATTTCTGCTCCCTTCTTCTCAATTCCCTCTCAATTTCGTATCTAGAAAAGGGCTGCCGATATAGTTGGGTTTAAAGGATGCATAATGGGAAAAAAGAACAAATAAATTCTTTTTTTGTCGCATATTTTTCGAAATCGTCGAAACTAAATCATTTCAATTGCGGGGCAGGCAAGATAAATCAACCACAAGTGTTCCAAGCAGTAGGCGTTTTCTTTTAAAGAAAGAAAGAACTTCAAGGACAGTGTCTGTTTAATTATGGTGTCGCAATGAAATTGAGCCACAATTAAGTTAAAATAGAAAGTGCAACTAAGACTTTGGAGAGAGCCCAGGAACAACAAATCAATTCCCACTACCTTTTCATCGATTTAAATGCCGCGTATGGCCTTTAGGTATACATGTATGAAGTGAGCGTCAAGATACAAATGTCTCGATAGGGAACATTTGTTGTGAACGAGCCCTTATTTTTTTTTGGTTTTTGTTAGCTATGACATCTGTGAAAAATATTTACTGTATCAAGTCATGGAACAGACAACATCATATTTTTTATCGTGTTAAAAATGTCGAATGTTGTATCAGAAAGTGATGATTTGCGGAAAACATTAATTTTTTGTTTTCATTTGAAGAAAAGTATTGCAGAGTCGCATCGAATGCTTGTCGAGGCATATGGTGATCATGCTCTATCAGAAGCAACATGCCAAAGATGATTTCAACGGTTCAGAAATAATGATTTTGATGTGAGAAATGAAGAACGTGGAAGACCACCAAAAAGGTTTGAAGACGCCGAATTGCAAACGAAATTGGATGGAGATGTCACTTTGAGTCAAAAGCAAATGGCAGCAATGTTAAATGTTGCACAACAAACAATTTCTGACCGTTTGAAAGCTATGGGAAAGATCCAAAAGTATTGAAAATGGGTGTCACATGAATTGCATGAAAGACGGATGGAAAACCGAACAAACACTTGTGAAATTTTGCTTCAAAGACACGAAAGAAAATCGGTTTTGCATCGGATTGTTACTGGCGATGAAAAATGGATTTGTTTTAAGAGTCCTAACAGAAAAAATCATGAGTAAATCTGGGACAACCATCAACATGGATCGATTCGGCAAGAAGACAATGCTGTGTGTTTCGTGTGACCAGAAAGGTGTGCTGTACCACGAGCTCCTAAAACCTGGTGACACCGTTAATACTGATAGCTACCTTCAACAAATGATCAATTTGAACTATGCATTGATCGAGAAACGACCAGAATGGGCCAGAAGACACGTCAAGGTAATTTTGACAATGTACCTGCACACAAAGCAAACCCGGTTCAGGATACAATCAGAACACTTGGCTGGGAGCAGCTACCCCACCCACCGTATTCACCAGACTTGGTTCCTTCCGACTACCATTTGTTTTCATCGGTGGGATACGCATTCCCTGAGCAGCACTTTGATTCCTACGAGGAGGTCGAAAATTGGGTGTCTGATTTGTTTGCTTTAAGAGACGAACAATTTTATTGGCGTGGTATTCACAAATTGCCAGAAAGGTGGTCAAAATGTGTAGAAAACAATGGTCAATACTTTGAATAAAATGTTTTTACTTTCGCATTAATAATTAGTGTTTTATTTTCATTTACCGGTATTCCGGTATATGGTAGATATGAGTTATATAAAGCAATGCCTAGTTTTGGCATCCCTGCCAAACTCGTCCGTTTGTGTATGATGTCGGTGGAGAATGAACCCTGCTCCATAAGAATGACGCATCTTGATGGGAATGGCGCTTTTGTGGTCATTGCAACGAAGGCCGCAAAGTTGAGTTTAGCGGTAAACGACCAAGTATATGCTGTCAACGAGAATAGACACCCAACACCGACGTTTCGGTCAGAACGTAACAGACAAATATAACCTTGAGGAGTGATCAATAACTTTGTCTATCTAGGCACCTCTATTAATTCAGACAATAACACCAGCGCTTAAATCAAATGAAGAATAACTCTTTCCAATAGCTGCCTCTTTGGGCTGAGAAAGCAATTAGTAAACAAAGCCCTCTCTTGAACAACCAAGGTAGCACTTTATAAGACCTCAATCGTCCCAGTCCTGCTATATGGCGCGAGGGCATGGACCTTGTCAAAAGCGGATGAAGTTGCCCTTGATTGCTTCGAGTGGAAAATTTTTCTTGTGATTTTTGGTCCCGCGTGCACAAATGGTGAGTTAAGGAGACGAACGGTGAGTTAAAGACGAACTTCAGTGAAGATCTACCAATTGAGATAGCTAGGTCATGTAGGGCAGATGGAAACCAATGCTCCGGCCCAAAAAATCTTCGAATACACCTCTGAGGGACGGCGCAATAGAGGAAGACCGCGCTCAGGTGGTGCACGCAAGTGGAAAGGGACTTAAACCAACTTTACGTGCGAAACTGGAGTTAGCTAGCTAAAGGCCGAGCTAGCTGGAGACACGTGATGTTTGAGGCCCAGGTCTCCCCCCACCTTAAGTTAATAAGTTACTAAGACTGTATTCTGACACACGTCTTGAATAGTAAGAAACCCAAGAAGTTACTTTGGGTAGTTTGGGACTATTCACCCGCCTCCACCAAAGACCGTTTTTGCTTGATATTGTCGTATGTGATCTATTTTTCGTAGCCAGTCATCATCCGCTTCAATAATGGGTCGAGTTCGTTCCATTTCAGCAGCATATCGCAGGCGTTGATTCGGTCCAGAAGGTTTTTTTTGCGTCAAATCATGCGGCACCCAAACATCAAGCTTTTTCTTGTATCCAGCCTTCTGCAGATGGTTTAAAATGGTTTGGTGACTATATGACAGAAAATGGAAGTCCATGACGATGTCACGAGATGCCACATGCCGGTCTAACTCGATGATTTCCATGATTCGATCGGTATTCGTCGTCACAGGTCTTCCTCCGGCTGGCTTATCCATTGTGTCATTTTTACCAGTTCTGAATGGTCGAAACCACTCCTACACGGTTCGAAGAGATAGAGTACGATCCTTAGAAACAGTATTAATCTCACGAAAAGTTTCTCTAGCGGATTTGCCTTTAACAATGGAAAACTTTAAAATAGCTCGAATTTTCGTCGTTAGTGAACTCCATGTTTACACGTCAATAACTGTTGAACACAATATCCAAACTAATCATGCATAGCGTCTATAGTAGGCCGAAACAGAAAGGGCACAGCGTAAGTTGCTAACCCACCTTACATAATAACCTTACGGCAGTTCTGTGGGATGAAAAAAAAAATTGTTGTGTGATTCTGCCGTGTCAATGAGACAACGAGTTGATCGAATTTTAGAAAATATCGCTACCGTTTTGGCAAGCTCCAAATTAACCAATCCCTCTGCTTATCAAAAACTGGGTTTTGTTCAAATCACATTTTGACTTGTTTTGCGTAACAATCTTGGTTTACACCAAAACAATGTTTCAGTGATACAGCTAACTTTTGGCTCAAAAATATAGCAAAATATGTGTTTTTGGTCTGTTGAGAACACACACATGTGCTTCATGAATCCCCACTGAATCTACAAAGTTATTGTTTGGTGCAGTTTACTTGATAACAGCATTATTGGGCCATATTTTTTCTTCGACTAAGATAATCATATGGTTACTACTCTGATGAGTACTGAATTTTTTTAGCTCAAGTTGGATGATAGATAGATAGATGGCTTTATTTCGTTATAAATATACAATGGTCTCGTTATTGCAAAATATATTATTAATTACAGAGATTTGATATATTTATTTTATATCTTTCTTCTGAAAAGTTATTACAAAAATTTTCAAAAATGAAACTAGACAAGAACTTGAATTTTGAAGCAAAAACGCGACAAATCCTTCAATATAAGTTAAAAAAATAAAATAAAATAAAATAAAAAATAAGTAAATAAATAAATAAATAAATAAATAAATAAATAAGTAAATAAATAAATAAATAAAAAAATAAATAAATAAATAAATAAATAAATAAATAAATAAATAAATAAATAAATAAATAAAAAAATACAAATCAATTAATGAACACATAAACTAATAAATAAAAAATTAAATTAAATTAATTATTAATAATTAAAATGAAAATACAAAAAATAAATAAATAAATAGACGAAGAAGTTACTAAATAAATAAATAAATCATACATTCTGACTAGTAGTTGAAAACAGACCATTAACTAGGGGATTGTCAGCAAAAGCGCAAGAATTCATGGATTTGGGATATTCTCTCTGAAACAAATTCAACACCAGCTCTTTTATGAAAGTGTAGAGTAGGATAATCCCATGTTAGGTTTAATATTAACTTTAGAACTTTATTTTGAGCTACTTGTATTTTTTTTATGTGGCAACGGGCAGAGATTAGCTTGAAATATAACTTTAAATATTATAATTTTATTTGGCAGGGAAAGAGTTGATCTTCTATTTATAAGTGGATAAAGGACTCTTGTTGCAATATTAACCTTATTAACAGTCTGTGAGATGTGTTCCTGAAATGTTAATTTGGAATCAAGATGGATACCTAAATATTTAACAGAATCTTGAAACTTTACATTGTGTTCCTGAAATGTTAATTTGGAATCAAGATGGATACCTAAATATTTAACAGAATCTTGAAACTTTACATTTGTTCCATTAATCTGTACATTAGAGGAGGACAAACAACAAGCTTTTCTTTTTCTAGTGAAAAAGTTGGCTTGCAGCTTGTCCTTGTTTGATTGGATCTTCCATTTATTAAAATACATTTCTAGTGTTTCCATCCCATATTTTAGATTGATCTCAATATTGAGAGCAAATTCATGGAATGAATATACAGCTGTGTCATCAGCAAAAACAGCTAATCCACATACAGGCAGATCTGGAAGGTCTGAGGTTTATAAATTATAGAGATTGGGCCCCAGTACAGAACCCTGAGGTACACCGGACTTCAAGTAGACTACATTAGATAGACCACAGTTGACATGCACTTGAAAACGGCGGTCAGACAAAAAATTTAAGATTTGATTGCACAGATATCAAATTGGATGATATTACTTTGAAAGACATGTGATTATTCCAGAATGGTTACACAATCATACCATGCACACGTTACAATCTGTTATTTCAAGAAATGTTTCCATGTAACTAAACTACACCATTTATGTAAAAGTTGCACTTTTGCCACATTCAACTCAGAACACCAAAGACGTTGAATTCCAGAGCCATCTATTGACGTCCTGCCACTGAAATCTAGCAAGATTTATTTAGTACATTTATGAAAGAAGTGCATAAATAAATCACAAATCTTTCAAACTAAGCAAACATTTTTTCGATCCTGGCAGTCACCCTATCTCGCTATGCTTTACTCGAATTACTTTTGGCTCAAAATTCCTTGTGTAACTTACGTCAACCATCGCTGAGCAGGCAACGACAAGTCCTCGGTACGTGCACAAAAGTTTTAAATTTATTTTCAAATTTCAACCTCATCTCACAATTTTCGGTTGCTTAGAAAGGTAAGTCCCATTAATACCTCCGCAAAAATGTACCTCATATCTTCGGAGTAAGTTTTGTTTTATGGCATAGCGGAAGGTGAGAAAAACTTCTTTGCCTTCCTTCTTCCAACTTGACACTGAGATCAATGGAAGCCTCCATTACAAGACGCAGGCATTTGTCCTCCAAAAGTAAATCCTCATACCACAAAGTTTCTTCAGCGCGACACTACTGCACTTTATGACTAGCCAAAATTCCATTTAGAAGCACCACACAACTATGAGCCTTAATTTACTTCTTCGATGGGTTCCGTGACCCAAAAGTCTGCGTCTTCTTTTCAGTGCATCGCCTGTGATGCAAGCGAGTGCGAAACTACTCAGTCATCTGGATGTGCATACGTGCGCGCGTGTTTCGAGTCAACCTCCTTCTTCTCTTCCATCACGGCACAGCACATTACAGCCGAAATAAGCAGCTGAAGCAGAGTTGTCCTGATAACCACGTACAAATCGGATTCTTGCAGTACATTCCCCATTTCCATCTGGAAGGGGATCCGCCACGCCGCTTGTGCAGCTTGCGAATGGCTGCATTACAGATGCACATGTGTGCGTCCGACGAGTGTGTGACAACGGCCGAATTCATGTTGCACACGCTCTGTAACAGGACTTTTGCTGGTTGGATGACGTAAAAAAACAATGCGAGCAAGCCGTCTGAATAATGCGGAAGCGGAAATGAATGCATTTTCCTTTTCGTTTGGCGCTTGGAAACTTTTTCTTACCTGCTGTTTTTTGTCGTGAATTTATTTAGACCTTCATTCGCCTGCACAGACTAGATGTGTGTACTAATTTGAAGTTACATCGCTTGACGTATTCTCCACGTCATATTTTGTTATGAATAAAAATCGAGGAAGAGAGGTTTTTTATTTCTGAGATTTGCTGCTGCAAGTTGATATGGTAATTTTCGTTACTAGGTGGATAAATAAACTAGTTTGATTCGCCTGTGAACAGTAATTTTCTAGACCAGTTTTGAGTTAAACTACAGTTGAGAGTTTGTAGAAAATAAGAGGTGGTTTTTAGAGGCATTGAAGCTTAAGTTGGCATTAAAATTTCAACTGGCGACGACTTGATCGGTCGTTGAATTATTTAATTTAAGCTTTATTTGGCATTTTAAAATAAATAGGCTGACGTAAGGTAAGTAGGGTGGGGCCCTGCCTAAGTGGGTAGGGTGCGACGCTCGCACGCCGAAGGATGTAGGTTCGATTCCCGGCTGAACTACTCGAATTTTTCACGGCACCACCTCTTTCGAGCTGCTGACAACGCAGAGAGAGTAAAAACTGTCTAAGAAAGCTTCTCAAATTTCGCCGTTCGGAGTAGTGTAGGTCCCTTCTACTCGTGAAAGAGAACAGTAGCGCGCACAGCACGAGTAGTTGATGAGCAAGCTAGCCCTGGTCTCCCAGTGGACTGTCGCGTCAACAAAAATTATTATTAAGGTAAGTAAGATATAGATTTGGCGAATTGGACTAAAACGAGTTTGCCCTTAATTCCATTTCATAAAATTTTGTTTTGCGACGAAGCTTACATATTGAAAAAATACCTTAAGAAACGTATTTCATGTCATGGTTATCCTTAACTGTACACTGAGACACTGTTAAAACCAAAAAAAAATGCACTGTTTGGTGTGCTTTTTGGTTTGGCGGAATAATTGGTCCACGCTTTTTTAAAGGCGATGCTTGCTGTAGATCACAAGTAATGGCGACCGCTGTTTATGAAACAGTGTAATGATCAGGAGCTGTGGTTTCATCAAGATGGCATAACATGTCCCACAACTCGTTCCACAATTGGTTTGTTGAAGAAAACTTTTGATAGCCGCATAGTTTCTTTTTACGGACTCACAAATTGACCTCCAAGGTCTTGTGATTTGATGCTGGTTTACCGGTTGTTGTGAGGACACGAGAGGCGTTCAATATATTCTCGACATTGACATGAAGGAAAATGCGAATTCAATTTTAATTGTTTTTATTTTTCAATATAATCTCCCCTAACATTAATGCATTTGTTACATCTTGAGATAAGCGCCTTTAATAATAATAATAATTGTTGGCGCTACAGTCCAAAGGGGGACCAGGGCCTAGCTTGCTCATCAACTGCTCGTGTTGTGCGCGTTACTGTTCTCTCACGAGTGGAAGGGACCTACAGTTTTTTGCCGACTCCGAACGGCGAAATTTGAGAAGCTTTCTTAGACAGTTATTACTCATTGAGTGTTGTCAGCAGCTCGAAAGAGGTGGTGCTGTGAAATATTAGAAAAATTGGTGTTGAACTGGGCGCCTTTAAGCCCTCGAAAAAAGAAAAAAATTGCAAAATACCCATTTAATTGCCCAATTGAGTTCTTGATCGACCGAAAATCTTTTTTTCACGAAGACATTTTTTTTAAAATCGGGAAACAGGAAATAATCACTAGGAGCAAGGTCTGGACTATGGGGTGGGTGTCGGATTTCTTCGAAGCCTTGGAAACTAGCGCCGTGTGAACAGGAGCATTGTCATAAAGAAGCACCACACCCGCTGCAAGTTTACCCCGTCTTTTCTTTTTAATTTTCTCCCGCAAATTATGCAAAGTGGAGGCGTACAATGTGGCGTTGATGGTTTCACCTTTTTTTTTACTCAATGAGCAAGATTCCCTATGAGTATAAAAAACTGTGGCCATGAGCTTCCCGGCAGACGAAGTGACTTTGAACTTCTTCGGGGGTCTGCTTATGCCACTGCATAGACTCTTGTTTGCTTTCAGAGTCATAGTGGTGAATTCATGTTTCGTCCCCAGTAACAATTCGATCCATAACACCGTCTGCGTTTTCAGTACACATCTCCAAAAGCTCCCTACAGCACGCGATTCTCACTTTTTTCTGAGGCTCTGTAAGTATTCGTGGCACCCACCTTGCACTGACCTTTGAAAGGTTAAGATGGATATGAAGAATGGAGTGGATGGTACCAGTTGAAAGCTTCGTGATCTCTGCCATCAGTTTCACCTTTATTCGGGCATCCTCAAGAGCAAGTTTTTCGACTTCTTTGATACTTTCTCCCGTATAAGCAGTAGCCGGTGCGCCTGAGCGACGGTTGTCTTCGATGCACTTTCTGGCTCTCTTGAACTCACTTGAGCACTTTTGCACAGTTGATAATGAAGGGGCGGAACCCTGGTAAATTGCCACCATCCCTTCATGAATAGTTTCTTGACTTTTTCGTTGCTTTGTGAGTAATTTAATTACAGCGCGATGCTCAATTTTCACCATCATCGTCTCAGTTGTCATTATGATTTTGCTTATTTAGAGAAAAAACGGGAATTAATAATCACATTTATATGAATAGTATGAAATTACTTGATAAATAAGTAAATTTATATATATAACCACAGCTTCACCCCGATACCGAAAATATATTGAACGTATGTTAAGTCGTTGGTTTTCTTCGACTAGCATGAATTACCTGACTACTTAAAAAACAACATTCGCCACTTTGTTGCCGATATACGGCTACAAATGTTGGGAAAGTCATCAACTCACCAGAATGGACTTTATTCATGCCGTCCCTAGTTGTTATTTACCAGAAATTGGGTTTCATTTCTAATGCCAAAAAATTATCTCTCAAATTAAATAAATTTTATTTCTATTTAGAGAATTATTATATTTATTGTATTTTGTTTCAAATTTATACACCGCCAAGGAAAACAGACTTTATAAGAAACTGCTTTACAGTTCTTGCATTGAAGCAGAAATTCAGTCAGAATTCGACAATGGCGGAGATATTTAGTAAGGTCGTTAACGAATTGTGTGTGAGTTCCTGAACTTGAAAAACCTATCATAAAAATTTTGATGTTGACCTCTCGGTTCATGAATACTTTCCATTAAACCACCAGAATTGACTTTCTCCAAGTCAGTTTATTACTATATATATAATGTCAGAAAATTGTCTTTCAAATAAAGCAAATCATATTTCAATTTAAAAAATAAATTGTTATTTGATTTTATTTTAAAATTCTATATCACTAAAAAAATTGTGTTTCAGTGTTTGAACTGCAGCAGAAATTCAGTCAGAATGCGAACTTGATGGGGAAATTTAATAAGGTCGGTAACGCAGTGTGTTCCTGAACTTTGAATATCAATCATAATCAATCATATGCTGATCTCTAGTGCGGACTACCAGGCTCTTGAATTCTTTACGTTAAACCTCCAGGGCTGACTATCTCTAAGTTAGTCGTAACAATTTATAATGTCAGAATATTTTCTTTTAAATAGTGTAAATCATAATTCAATTTAGAAAAAATGAAAGAAAAATGTTATTTCATTTTATTTAAAATTTTATATCACTAAAGAAAACAATTTTTTAGTATTTGAGCTGCATCAGATACGATTGTTGCCTTTTATATTACAGTATTAGAGAACACAACGGGAATAGAAATAAGTCATTCGGTGCCAATTCTGGCGATGACCTGTCACGATGTCATAGACGTGTTTCGAAGCACCGCGATCGTATTTTTGGAGCATTTCTTTCGACCACTCGACACGAGGATTTTTGTGAGCGATTGACAAATTGTGTGTGATCAAAGGCGAACAAATTTCTTTTAACGGTCAAATGTTCATGCAATATTGAATGTATGCCGGTCCCACTAATGCCTTAGGTTGTCTCAATCTCACAATAGGTCACATGACGATCTTGCAATATCAGTTGGCGCACAGCCTCAATGGCTTCCGCAGCAACTGATTTTGGACAACCTTCACGAAATTCGTCTTGAAGTGAACTACGACCACGGTTGAATTCACCATACCATCGATAAGCGCTGATCCTTGATGGAGTTGCATCGCCAAAAATTGAATATAAGTTCATCGATGTACTGTTGTTGAGTTAATCCACGTCGAAAGTTGTAAAAAACAATCGCACGAAAATTTTCACGATTTAAGTCCATATTTTGGGCGAGATGAATATTTTATGTTACTGTAAACAACACAAATAGCACTCGTATGTCAAAACGTTCTGAGTGCGTATAACCTCGAAAATGTCAAACTTTACGATAGAGTTGGCAGTTGCCAGATTGCAGCACTTGGATTGCCTAATCCCGAAATATAACAGGCAACCTACGTATTCAGTCAAAATGCTGCAATGGTGAAGACATTTAAGAAAAATTGGTAATGCAGTGTGTTTTTCTGTTCCTGAACTATCGAAATCAATTATAATCGAAGTTGATCTCTAGTGCTGAGCACTCGGTTTTTGAATTCTTTCCGTTAGACCCACCGTAATTGCCTAAAGAGCTACCTCCGACTATTATAGACTCCGTTTTTATTTAATGTTTCCCTAAAAATACAAATATTTCGTCGGAAAAAGTTAAATCAATATTGAATTAACAATTTGCCGACTTAAAATCTTCCATCCATACCCGTCAATGCTAATCAGCCACAAACCCTTTGCGTTTATTTGACACTCTCTTACCATTCTTTCCACCCGCATATTTTGAAATACAAAAACGAGCTCAACACGATCCCACGCACATTGATTTATGCGTCGTGCGTAGGTGGCGGTGACGACCTCGGTACCTCCATTGAGTTATGATGACATATTCAATTCCAGCAGACGAATGTGAACAAAAACATAATTGCCTTCGCCTTCCCTTTTGTAAAAAAATAATGATAACAAAAAATACCCCAGAATTGATTTGCACTTATGGATAAATTGAAAATTGATTTATTCCATGGCACCCGCTCACGCTTGTACACATGAACGCATACTCGCTGCCTGGGCGTCCTTTGCCAGTGGCAGCGGTGTAACCAGAGTTGGAGGAATTATCTGTGCGAGCATAATAAGCACCCGCACTGTCACATAAGCCACGTTCAAGTTGCCATGGCACGCATTGTAAGTGGTTTTTTCGTATTCACACCTATCTTCACCGGGACAATAATGCCTTCGTCAGGAGCCACGTTAGAAGAGCTGAAATTGCGCTCTCAGGCTCACCTCCTTCCTGGTGGTCTCTATGGGAGGAGAAGCCGCACCTGCTTGCAGGCGTACATCACGCGCATTTATTCAAATCGAAATTGCCTTTCGTGCCTTGTGCGAGTACTTGAGTGCATTTGCTGAGGCTGTGAATGACGAAGTCATGGAAAACATTGAATAAATTCATATGTGCCGGGGCGGGGAATTGTGCTGAACCCATTGATAAATGATTTAATTTTCGAATTGAAAGCTTGCGCGTCTTCCAACGAAAGTGTTTATTTGTATGTAATCTTGTCTGAGAATGTCTCGGCTTTTCGTGGAATTCGTCGCCGGGTAGGGATTCAGTGGGAAATGGAAAATTTAATACAGCCGTCTTTTGACATATTTCGGCGACGATGGCGAGGAGAAAGAAGAGACAACAAAACTCTCTGCCATTTGAGAAGGTCTGAGGTAAGATGTGAAAAATCTGGACTCACTATTGGAAGAAATGTGGAACAACTTGAGACTCTAGGGCGTGTGTGTAAGTTTGTATGTTCCCCCAGAAATGTAATAAATTAAATAACCGAATGCTTTTTTTTTGGAAAATAAAAGACAATTTTGAACAAAAATAACTTTATTGATTCCATAAAACGAAATAACTTAATTCTGTAATGTATTCACCATTTTGTGCAATGATCTTTTGCTACCTTTTAGGCAGCATTATAATTTCACGTTTATAAAACTTGGATTTTTTGTTATTATAACCTGACCCAGGTACGATTTGACACTATCGTCATTATTGAAATCTGTAACATTCAAGGAGTTTTGCAAAGATTGAAATAAAAAGTAATCAGAAAGTGCATGGTCACGACCATCACCATCCACCGTGTACCATATGCTGTCGTCAAGGATGTCGTCAGACACTTCGAGGCTGGAGAGAACTTCGTGTACCTCAGCTCCGCGGTAAATAGGGAAAACGGCTTCAGTACCGAAGTCAAACGCAGAATCACTCTTGCCAATCGTTGCTTCTTTGGGCTCAAAATTCAATTGAGTGATAGGGCCCTCTCTTGAAAGACTAAGCTTACTTTGTATGATCGTACGAGTTCTGCTTTATTGACCCGAAACTTAGAAGATACGATAAAACCCCAATGAAGACTTATTCGTTTTCAGAGAAAAGTTCTGCGTGAAATTTGTGACATTCGGAGGCGAGGATCTATGAGTACGGCAGCATGCGCCTGGTCAAACGTATTCGGATGCAACGCTTGAGAGAAGTAGGCCATGTAGAGCGTATGGACACCACTGCTCGGGTCCGAAAAGTCTTTGAATACGAGCCATGAAGCAACGGAACACAGAAAGGTGTAGGTCAAGATGGCGCACACAAGTTAAGAAGGACTTAAACCAAGTTGGCGTGCGCCATTGGAAGCAGCTGGCGAGAGGTTGTGCTAGCTGGGGTGACATGTTGAAAGGAAGAAGAACCATGCTTGGCGAAGAAAAAAGGTTCCGTTGGCGTCAAACTACTGAATGGTGTGGTAGTCTTACACTTTCATTAATAACATTATTCGATCCTGAAAGGCATTTCATACGAGGGTTGCCTTTAATATTTCGGAATTAGAGAACAAAAACAAATATTAATCATCGAAAATAGATTTATTATTTTTCAAAATATTCCCCATTGAGATCTGTACAGTTTTGCATTCGTTTGAACCAATTGTCGAAGCACTCTGGCCGATCTGATTGAGGTATCTCCGAAACATGCATTCTGAACGCTTCAACCGCTTCTTCAAGTGTCGAAAAACGTTAAAATCTCATTTATTTTGTACGTAAGGGAATAAAAAAAAGTCATTCGGTGCCAAGTCAGGACTATACGACGGATGATTCATCAAATCGATGTTTTGAGTGCTCAAGAATGCAGTTGTTTGAGCCGATGTTTGAGAGCTCATATTGTCGTGGTGAAGAGTGATCCATCTTCGGCGGTCGGTTTTCTTGATTAGTTGGAAGACAACTAGCAAACAACTGATTGTGTACCACCCAGAATTGACTGCTCTGCGTTGTTCTAGTGGTACGGTTGCGACATGTCCAGTTTTTCCGGTAAAACACAATTTGTTTGGAAGTGCTTCGTGCACGAGCAACTTTTGCTGAATTTGGCTCAATTTGAAACACCCATACAGTCGACTGCTGTTTATTTTTGGGCTTATACGCGTGTATTCACCATTCATCACCTGTCACGATGTCATAAACGTGTTTCGAAGCACCGCGATCGTATTTTTGAAGCAATTTCTTTCGACCAATCGACACGAGCCTTTTTTTGAGCGATTGACAAATTGTGTGGGATCCAACGCGAACAAATTTTTCCGACGGTCAATTTTTTATGCAATAGTGAATGTATGTTGGTCCCACTAATGCCTTAGGTTGTCTCAATCTCACTCCAGGTCACATGACGATCTTGCAATATCAATTGGCGCACAGCATCAACGGCTTCTCGAACAATAACTGATTTTGGACGACCTTCACGAAATTCATCTTGGAGTGAACTACGACCTCGGTTGAATTCACCATACCATCGATAAGCACTGGCCCTTGATGAAGCTTCATTGCCAAAAATTAAGTTAAACTCATCGATGCACTGTTGTTGAGTTAATCCACGTCGAAAGTGATAAGAAGTAATCGCAAGAAAATGTTCACGATTTAATTTTAAGTTTTTGGGCGAGATGAATCTTTTAAGTTACTGTAAACAACGCTCGTATGTCAAAACGTTCTGAGTACGTATAACCTCAAAATGTCAAACTTTGCAATGGAGCTGGCAGTTCCCAGATTGCAACACTGGGGTTGCCAGATCCCGAAATATAAATGGCAACCTTCGTATGTAGACGCTTGACCAGGTGCATGTCGCTGTACATCAAATAGAGTTCGTCATTAAATCTTCTCCTCCAGATGCCATTAACGCAAACAGGATCAAAAATCGCACGCAAAACTTTTCTCTCGAAGGGGCTAAGGGCTTTCTTATCCGCCTTTGCTAACGTCCAAGATTCCGCGCCATAAAGTAGGACGTGGATGATCAAGCTGTTATATAAAGCGAGCTTAGTCCTTCGAGAGAGGACTTTATTACTTAATTGCCTCTTGAGCCCAAAGAAACAGCGAATGGCAAGAGTGATCAAACGCAGAATGATTTCTGTACTGGTGTTGTTGTCCCGGTTTACCGCGGAGCCGAGGTAGACGAATTCCTTGACTACCTTAAAGTTTCTGCTGCCTAGTGTGACGTTCTGTCTGAGACGTCGATGTTGTGTGTCCTTTCTTGATGACAGCCTATACTTAGTTTTGCCCTCATTTACCACCAGACCCATTAAAGCCGCTTCTGCTTCAATGCCAGCAAACTTTACGATTGACACTAGGATACTTTTGTAAAAAATTATAAGTCCTTGGCGCAAAGCAACTGTCCAAAAAATTACATACGAAAAAATATATATTTTTACATTTTTCTTGCAAACTATTTCTGTGTTTATAATTTACTGTTCGACAGAAATGGACTGTTTGGGGGACCAGAAAAAACATTTCGATTGCAAAAGTTTTTGAAAAAATTCACGCTGGTAAATGAGTAGTCTTTCAGTCATTTAGTGGCCGAATATTGAAGTTAAACACACTTCTTTACTCTTCATTGGTCACATACAGAAGTAGCTCTCTGTTTTACTTGAATTACTTCATCTGCTAGAGAGGACAATAACAGCGTCCGAGTGAATTATTGGCTAAATACGAGATCTGTTAAAAAATAAATAAGGCATTCAAATTTATTTTTTTATGTTGTTGCGCTCGTGACGAATACTCAGTTTCAGCTATGTAGCGTATTTATTTTGTTTCGAAATACATAAAAGTGGCCGCCGTGGCGTTGTGGATAGAGGCGATACTCTCACGCCGAAGGTTTAATTCTCGGCTGAAATCCCAAAATTTTTCACTGCACCACCTCTTTCCATCTCCTGACAACCGTCAAAGAGTAATAATTGTCTAAAGAAAAGCTTCTCAAACTTTGCCGTTCGAAGTCGGCAAAAAACAGTAGGTTCCTTCTACTCGAGGGAGAACAGTAACGCGCGCAACACGATTAGATGATGAACAAGCTATGCCCTGGTCCCAATGTGGACTGTCGCGCCATCGAATGTTTTTTATTATCTTTCCAATCTTCTCTTTGAGATCGAGTAATGTTTTCGATTCCTTGGTATTTCGCTGAGCTGTAAACACATGTTTGTTGCCTAACAGAGAAGAGCCTCCAAATGCAAATCAGAGATAATGCCAAATAAATGCTCTTTGAGTGGATCAGCTAGCAGTATTGAATTTGCAAAATTGGTTTTCCTCTCTCTTGAGACCATGGAAATTTTTTAACGTAAGCCTTCAATTTTCAGTCGTTTCAAAATTGTTCGATTTTTTTCAAAATCGTTTATTACTTCAAGTTGTGAGGTGGGGGGGAGGATTTAGCCTAGGAGTTATAAAAGTCCCAATTTTTTCGTATTGTATGCACCAATTTAGATTTTATGACAACATGTATCGTGGCGGAAATTGAGACTGAATGTCGTGTCTTGCTTGCATTCAAATTGTATGGCGGTGGAAGCAGAAATTGCTGGTATATCGAGTTCGTATATAAGTACATAGCAAAGTTCTTTGCTTTGTACTATGTGACACATGAAGCTACTCTATAATCACATGTATCGTGCTGTGTCGATCCGAATCGGTTTTTGGTTTGGTTTGGTCGACATTAACTTCAACTGGATGACCAGCGCGTTTTACATCTTTGAGTGAAAAATTACCAAAACGAAATTTGGCAAATCAATTTTGACAACGCCGTTCTTTTAAAGTTTCATCACCACTTCCTGTTAGCTTGCTTTGAGGTTCTGTTTTTTCGGCAATAAAATAGCAAAACATGACTAAAATGTTCGTTTAGATTTTTCGTTTTCCAACAGACGCCAAACTATTTTTACTGATTGACAGTTGAAGTACCAACTATCAAATATAAAATATGATTGACATTTCGATTACGTCAGCAACCTTAAACATTTAACTAAAGCCATCTATGGTATGAGTGCAAGCCGCAATTAGTTATTCGTATCAATGCATCACAAATAACACGCCAAGCTGGCTTTCAAAGCATCAATATTATTTGGTTTATTTCTCAATACCTAGACCTAACACATTTACAGAAAAAAAGTTTACAGAGCGACGCAGTGGGGCAAAAGTAGTGATTTTGTGCAAAAAAATTATTTTGTATTTGTACTGTGTTATTGTGCTGTGGGCGCCTTGTCCTAATGGGTAGAGTGCAACACTCAGACGCCGAAGGTCCTGGTTCGATTTCCGCCTGAGCACCTTGAATTATTCCCGGTAAAACCTCTTTCGAGCTGCTGACAACACTCAAAGAGTAATACAGTCTAAAAAAGAGGTTCGCAAACTTCTCCGTTTGGAGTCGGCAGAAAACTGCAGGTCCCTGCTACTCGTGAGAGAACCGTAGCGCGCACAGCACGAATATTTGATTAGCAAGCCAGGCCCTGGTCACTCTGTGGGCTGTTGCACCATTTTTATTATTAACACGCCGTAGACCATACAATTTTGAACTATTATTTGAAGTAATTCGGTAGCATTGAATAAATTACAAGAGTGCCTGTGTAAAGCAATATCTACACATTCCTTGTGCACAGCGGAGATTGACAATCGAAACCGAGTTCCATGTAAATAGTTTTGTCAGAGCTTCAAAACATTTCAAAAATCCACTGCTGCACGAAAATTCTCAAAAACTGAAAGTGATTGCCATTTCCCACATATTCCAGTTTCCCCCAGTTATCAAATTAATTAAATTAAACTGCATTGGCTCAGGCATTCCTCTGTTTGGAAAGGCTCAAGATTGTGAATTAAAATGCAGTTCGTTCAGGTCAACAAACGGAATTCTGTTCGTCATCTAATGAAATGGTCCTTCTGCGCTTTAAACAGATTCCTATTCAAAATGCAAATCACAAACCTCTTCACCACTAGTTGCCGCGCTAGAAAAACCTTTTTCGATGCATTCTCTCTACTGGACGCGCTTCCGCCTCCCCCGAGTTTAATCATTTGATTTGTTGAATGGTGCAAAGTACTTTCCAGCAAAAAAAGCACCCTTCCCATCGACTACATCTCTTACAACCACTAAATTAAAACCGCCCCGCCCAGTTTGAGATTCCGTATTGAAATCAAATCTTCCCTAACAATCGAATACCAATTCACTGCGATTGGAGTCGGGTTTTCTTTATTTTCGCTGCTCGTCCCCCACCGTCACTCTCAGTTCATGTATCTGTCCACAGTCCCTTCTCCGTGAGTTCTTGTTGGACGAGCTAAGACTGCTAAACGGAAATGCTTTCCACAGAGGACCCTAAACAAAAGAATCACAAAGCGCTGGAAATTTGCATATTCGCAATCCAAGTCCATTGCACGGAACAGAGCCTATTGACTCTTCAAAGTCTTCGAGGAATCTTTTCGGTCGCTTGTGCTCTGGACACAATGACGATTTGAGAAAGGTCCTCCCCCCTTGGCTGCCACTGACAACTCATCCACAGCGCAGCGGGTGTCAGATAGTCTGATCCTTGGCAGTATTGGCTACCACTGCGATGCGGTATAAATCATCGTCATCAAGTGGAGTGGAGCTGCAAGTCCTCAGTGGCAATAGTAATGGAAAACCATTGCTCATTCATAAAATCCCAGCCACGGACATACTCGCTTCCGAAAAAGCACCCCCACATGCTGCCGAGAGGGAGCACAAATTGCAGAAAAAATGACGGACAAGGACACGAGATTGTCCCAGCGATGTGGCGCTGGACGCAATATTCTCTGACCGTTGGTGGAAACTTTATACAATCCCCACTGCATGATGAGGCGACTGTTCTTCTGGGTCAGACCCGTTCGCACCCATCCTCACCCATCCTCACCCTTAACCCGACGCCTTTGTTGCCGTTGTCGTCATCGAAAAATTTTAGGATTCCGGGGTTTCATGAATTATTCATTCCGATGTACATGCATTCGCCAGGAATGTGCGTTCGGCTGTGGGCGAAATGTTTAATCTTTAGTTGGGTATGCCGAGAGGTGCGAGAGCGAGTACTTGTGCTTTGTGGGGATTTCAATCTTGCTCTGTGAAAGAATACATCATCGTCATGGACTCTTGGCACCGAACCATTTGAAGTTTTTGAATCTCGGTGTGATCTTGCGGTTGGCCTGACTGTGTGTCTCCTGATTCTGTCATTTGTTCGGACTTGGGCAACTGCAGTCAACCGGGGGATTGCTCAAGTGGTTGTTTTAAATTTCAGATTGTATCTCAGGAGTATCGGGGACTCCTTGTTATACCCTGTAGTTGCTTACCGCTTGCTGTAGAGTATTCACAGCAATCACTGGGATTGGTTTTCTGTTTTTGCATGTGGGGACTGCGGTGGCCTTGAACTTTTTACGTGGTTACTTCTCAAGCTGTGGAAAAGTATTTAAATGTCGTCTGGTCAACTAATATGCCAAACGAAAGTTCTTTGACTAAGGAGTACGTGCATGTGTACTGACCCCTAAAATGTACCTGCCACTGCAAATAAAAGGCTTCAAGTGGCTGCGGGATTCGATATCCAAACAAGAGTATTATACAGGTGAATTTTTGGTGTTTCAGTCTTTTGGTTTTTGAGTAACTTGATTCTTGCATTGCGTTTTTAATTTTTCCCAAAATTTCATAAAAATGCCAAAAATATACCAAAACAGATGTTCGCACGAGGGTTGGAGTCACCGATCGAAAGTGATATACACACCACATTTGAAAAGAAAATTACGTCATAGAAAGTTTCTTATCCGAAAAAACGAGAAGGCATGCGTCAATGTTGAAACAGACCGCAGACATTGTCAATATTAAATGCCGCAGACGGCGTTTCCAGTCGCACATACATCGCATGCGTCATATCAGGGTTTAAAAATAGAGAAAGTTTGAGGCAAGCACATCGACTTCGATACATTCTGCCAAGCTGACAAAATACATTCGGATGACGCAACAGTCAACAGGGACTCGCTCCCTCAGCGACTACTCGTGTTGTGCTCTGACGAGTAGAAGAAACCTTTAATCTCTGCAACATTTTAGGAGCTTGTAAATTGACATCTGGAATTCTCTAAGTTTTGTGGCCGCCGTGGCGTAGTGGGTAGAGTGCGACGCTCACACGCCGAAGGATGTAGGTTCGATTCCCAGCTCAACACCAATTTTTCGAATTTTTCACGGCACCACTTCTTTCGAGCTGCTGACAACACTCAAAGAGTAATAACTGTCTAAGAAAGCTTATCAAACTTCGCCGAGCGGAGTGGGCAAAAAACTGTAGGTCCCTTCTACTCGTGAGAGAACAGCAGCGCGTACAACTTGACTAGTTGATGAGCAAGCTAGGCCCTGTTCCCCCCGTGGACTATCGCGCAATTATTAATTATTAAGTCACAACGTGGACCGAAGGTATAGACGAAGAGACGTAAAGGAGGTGTTGATGCACATTGGTGTTAAATGCCTGTAGATTGTAACGGGGCGAAAAGTTGGGCTGGAAAGAGCATTGAAGAAGAGCGGCTGAAGAACGAGTCTCTAAGCTAAACTGCACGTCCGAAGGTGAGCTTTAGGATGAACGAGTGAGCATTCATAGGGAGGCGGGTTCCAGAGAGGGAAGGAATGCAACTAGCTAACACATTAGAGCGTTTTTTTTTTGAATTAGCGATAAAATTGAGTGCCCGAGTGTTAAATAAAGGGCCTGTCTTACCAGTTTGTGGGTTGTGCGTGAATTTCACTTCCTTACCACGTGAAAACATTAAGTTGAGCAAGCTCGACATGCCTCGGATAAGGACGCATTAACCGTTGATGACTGCGGCACACGTTTAAAGGACAACGACTTTCGGTTTTGCACACGGAATGTGAGGTTCCTTAACAGACCACGTTGTCAAAACAGGTTTTAGACAAGGCGATGTACGTGAGTCAGCAATTGAGCTGACTTTTGGAAGGCCATGCCTCTGGCATTAAATGTGGGGTTCCTTAACAGACCACATTGTCAGAAACTAGTTTTAGACAAGGCGATGCACGTAAGCCAGCAATTGAGCTGACGTTTGGAAGATCGTGCTAATGGTGTTGACTTGTAATTTACGCTCTATATTCTCAAGAATGATATTAAAGATGTTATATGATATCAATCTTGGAAATACCTTAACTCACAAGTTAACACCAGAGGCACGTTCTACCAAAAGACAGCTTAATTGCTGGACAGGTTGATGTGATTGGACGAATACAGTGGGTCGTCAACGAGGCATTTGCTGCCATTGAAACTGGGTCTGGTGGTAAACTAGGGCAAAACGAAGTACATCCTGTCATTAAGAAAGGACACACAGTGACGTCACCGACAGAGTGTTGTATTAGGTAGCAGAAACTTCAAAGTAATAGAGGACTTCGTCTACGTTGGCGGTATAAAGGGACAACAACATGTGTACCAAAATCAAACGCAACATCACTCTTGCCACTCAGTGTTTCCTTGGACTCAAAAGGTAAGTAATAAAGCCCTCTCTCGAAGAACTAAGCTCGCTTTATATAACAGCTTGATAATCCCAGTCCTACTCTATGGCGAGGAAATATGGACGTTACATAAAGCGGATGAGGAAGCCCTTAGTCTTTTCGAGATAAAACTCTTGCGTGCTATACTTGGTCCTGTTTGCGCTGATGGCATCTGGAGGAGAAGATTTAACAACGAACTCCATCAGCTGTACAGTGACATGAGAATGGTCAAGCGTCTCTGGATACAACGCTTAAGATGGCTAGGCCACGTAGAGCGTATGGACGAAAAGTTTTCGAATCTGAGGCATTGGCACAACGCAACAGAGGAAGGCCTAGGCTAAGGTGACCTACACAAGTGGTGAAAGACCTCAAACAGCTTGGAGTGCACAAATGGAGGCAGCTGGCGAAATATCGCGCTATCTAGAGAGGCATGTTGGTTTAGGCCCAGGTCTTCCGCGAACTGTAGCGCCAGAAGAAAAAGAAGGTGAAGATTGCATTCGTAGACGACATTGAAATAATCGCTCGAACAAAGAGAGCGTCCTAACAGTCTTTGCTGATATTATATCGGTGGCGGCCCAAAGCAAAAGGAAATATATGCCATCATCGAGAAAGGAAGCGACACCGATTAGTCGGCAACTGCAACACGTGAAAAACTTCGTCTACCTCGGCATCCCAGGTTGGCACTAAGAATAACTTCAAAGCTGAATTAAAACGCAACAACTGCTTCCTTGTGCTCAATAGTTAATAATGAAGCAGAGCCCCCACTAAAAGGATGAAGCTAATTTGGTACACCAGGTATACCCGTATGAAGTGGGCGTCAAGATACAAATGTCTCGATAGGGAACATTTGTTGTGAACAGGCCCTTATTCTTTTTTTGTTTGTTTGCTATAGCATCTGTGGAAAATATTTTGTATCCCATACATAAAGTCATTGAATAGAGAACATCATATTTTTTCATCGTGTTAAAATGTCGAATTTTGTACCAGAAAGTGATGATTTGCGGAAAGGATTAATTTTTTGTTTTCATTTGAAGACAAGGGCTGCAGAGTCGCATCGAAAGCATGTCGAGGCATATGCTGATAATGCTCTATCAGAAGCAAAATGCAAAAGAGGTTCCAACGGTTCAGAAATAATGATTTTGATGTGAGAAATGAAGAACGTGGAAGACCACCAAACAAGTTTGAAGACGCCGAATTGCAAACGATATTGGATGGAGATGACATTTTGAGTCAAAAGCAAATGACAGCAATGTTAAATGTTGCACAACAAACAATTTCTGACCGTTTAAAAGCTATGGGAAATATCCAAAAGTGTGGAAAATGGGTGCCACATGAATTGAATGAAAGACAGATGGAAAACCGAAAAAACACTTGTGAAATTTTGTTTCAAAGACACGAAAGAAAATCGGTTTTGCATTGGATTGTTTGTGACGACGAAAAATGGATTTATTTTAAGAATCCTAAACGGAAAAAATCATGGGATAATCTGGGACAACCATCAACTTCGATCGATTCGACAAGAAGACAATGCTGTGTGTTTGGTGGGACCAGAAAGGTGTGCTGTACCACGAGCTCCTAAAATCTGGTGAAACCGTTAATATTGATCGCTACCGACAACAAATGATCAATTTGAACCATGCATTGATTGAGAAACGACCAGAATGGGCCAGAAGACACGGCAAGGTAATTTTGCTCCATGACAGTGCACCTGCACACAAAGCAAAACCGGTTCAGGATACAATCAAAACACTTGGCTGGGAGCAGCTAGCTCACCCGCCGTATTTCCCAGACTTGGCTCCTTCCAACTACCATTTGTTTTCATCGATGGGACACGCATTGGCTGAGCAGCACTTTTATTCCTACGAGGAGGTCGAAAATTGGGTGTCTGATTGGTTTGCTTTAAAAGACGAACAATGTAATTGGCGTGGTATTCACAAATTGCCAGAAAGGTGGTCAAAATGTGTAGAAAACAATGGCCAATACTTTGAGTAGAATATTTTTTTATTTTTTGTTATTATTGTATTTGTCAACCTTATATTAAAATTCAACCAAAGAATTTTTGCAAAATTCACGTTTTATCATGCATTTGACTTGAGCTTGACCTTCATCTTGCAGGATTAAGAAATATTTAGACGCTTATTCAGTTTTCAGATTGAAACGTTAAATCAAACATAAAAGAAAAATTACCAAAAAACTGACAAAATGCTCATCAGTTAAAATATTGTTTGGCGTTTTAAAGTTGTATACCACTTAAAAGCAATCTTTACACAGATTAATTCGTTTTTCTAAATATACGACAATGCAAAAGTATAAGGGAGTGGCGTTCGGATTTTCTCCGCGATTTTCATTCGCCACTATTCAGCTGTCCTTTTATCGAAAAACAATTGATGCGCTATCCGTATTTACGCCATGTATTTAACCCCCTATATTCATCCTTTAATTATACCATTCAGAGCTGCTGCAAAATACACAAAAAAATCACTTTCAGCAGGATAAACTCGGCCAAATAAACCTGATCCTGCGCTAAGTGGAGAATTGTGGATTTTTTTTCTCCGTGGACAGAATGCACAGCGAGCTGACCACAAATCCGTATTCGCACGAATTCCATTCGACTGCTGGTGGAAAAATTGTTTGCGGCCTGCAGCGCCTACCGTGCTGCCAAAGAAATTGGGTCACTCACCGCTCCAGTCGTGTGAAATTATTTCCGATGCCCAACTGCGTCGAGGAATTAATTTCCATAATCAGACTTCCGAGGAGCACTTCTAACCCAAATCCACCAGAGTGTTTATTGAAAAATTGTGTCCACGGGATATTCGCCTAATTAAGTTGGATTAATCTGAGTTCGACAAACTGCAATATGTTTACTAGTCCAATCGATCTGTGGCACGCAAATCTGCATGCACCGCTTGATGTCTTTGGTGGGCGGCACTGTGGCGACCAATTTATCAACCCCAACATCAGATATCGGATGCGGTTGCTGTATCCGGGTTACTGGGCACCGGGCCTAAGCGCGGCAATGATTTGGCGAAAATTGAGTGGAAATTGATAACTATCTGTCGTCTGACAGAGTGAAAGGCCGAATTAATCGATTACTGACCGGAAAACTCGCCAAACGAAGCTAATAGCTCCGAATTCCGGGTGTCTGGATTGGATTGACATGCAGAGCACATAACAACCGGATTCATTAGTCATGATGTATGACGAGTGGTTTCAAGTTTCATCAAATTGATTGGAATTTACCCGCAAAAGACCTTGCCACTTCAGTTTAGTTCTTTCCGATGGCCGAACATTCGATAGTGGTGTGAATTTTTAATTGAATTTCCGACAGGAACAACAGAAAATATATTTTTTGGTCGAATACAGATCAAAAACACTAAGTCGAATCAAAATAATAATTCTTCACACATATTTGCTTTGAAATTCAATTCCGTGGGGTCCTTAATGGCTGATGAGTTACAAAAAAGCACGGAAGTGTAAAGTGAAACTTTAATGCCTCCACTGGACCTTGAATATGTCATTTGCACATTTGTTTGCGAATTTAAAATGATTTCAATGTCTACACATGTACACACCTCGCTCTTTTAATGAAATAAAATTTAAATTGAAAAATGACGAACTTCTCTTGGGACGCAGTTCAGCGATTGACACGGTAATTGCAACGGCTTCATTTTTGAACGATTCACCTATGCGCGTTTTGGAAGACAAAATTGAATAAACGAGGAAAGCGAATAGTGTCCTAGATGGAAACGCGGGCTTTTATAAAAATTTGGGTTACGAACTCTGCATATTGTGGTCAGAAACTTGTTCAGAAATGTTTGGCGATAAAGAAGAAATGATTAACCGCGCAAGGTTGTTAGTTACCACATCCTGCTAGCGCTTAAGGCGTATGAGCCAAGTTTAGCTTATGATTAACACAACTCCAGTGGCGGCCGTAGAGTAATGGGTAGAGTGCGACACTCACACGACGAAAGTCCAGGTTCGATACCCGGCTGAACACCTCCAATTTTTTACGGCACCACCTCCTTCGAGCTGCTAACAACACTCAAAGAGTAATAACTGTCTAAGAAACAGCTTCTCAAACCTCGCCCTTCGGAGTCGGTAACGAACTGTAGATCCCTTCGTGATCGTGAGAGAACTGTAACGCGCACAACATGAGTAGTTGATGAGCAAGCTAGACCTTGGTCCCCCTGTACACTGTAGCGCCAGCTTGAATTCGATCCAAGAAAAAAGGAAACAGAAACCTCCTCGCGACACAAGCAAAACAAATAAAAACAAAGCAACTTTATGTACGGAATTAAGCAGCTGATGAAGTCCGTTTAAAAGAATTAAGCAGATGACATCCTGAAGCCCGGGTCCATTCTGGACTGCACCTCCAAACCAAGAAATTCCCAAAGGGATCACTGTGCCAAACGTTGCACAACTTTTCCTCACTGAAAGTTGTTGTGAAAAATGATTTGTCCGTGCCACTTATTTCTCGGAACAAACTATGCGAAGATTCTCAAAATGTGAAGATGATGGAATAATAGTTCAAGAAGTGTTCCTCTTCTTCTTTAGCATGTGACGCTACAGTTCGGTGGCCACAACAAATCCCTCCGCGATATTAATACAACTTCCCCTGTCTCGTACACCAAATACGTTAAAGTCCTTCTGCAATAAGCTGTTATAAAGGGTACGTGGGCGTCTCTTCTTGTGATGTTCCACTGGTTGGGACCTGAAACGTATTCGTGCTGGAGCAGTGTTGTACCAGCGCGTTTAAATTGCTGCCACGTGCCTGCACAGCCGCTACAATTCACGCTTAAATCTGCTTCTACCGAAATGATGAACTCAGATAGGGGTAAATATTGAAACTACTCCCACTCCTTTGTCTTCTCTTAAGATTGAACAGAGTTTTGCGCCACAGAACAGGCCACGGTTGATCAAGGTGCTACAAGGTATACCAGTATGATGTGAGCATTTGTGAAAATAAAGCACTAATTATTAATGGGAAAGTAAAAACATTTTATTCAAAGTATTGGCCATTATTTCTACACATTTTGACCACCTTTCGGCAATTTGTGAACACCACGTAATAAAATTGTTCCTCTTTTAAAGCAAACCAATCAGACACCCAATTTTCGACCTCCTCGTAGGAATAAAAGTGCTGCTCAGCCAATGCGTGTCCCATCGATGAAAACAAATGGTAGTTGGAAGGAGCCAAGTCTGGGAAATACGGCGGGTGAGCTAGCTGCTCCCAGCCAAGTGTTTTGATTGTATCCTGAACCGGTTTTGCTTTGTGTGCAGGTGCACTGTCATGGAGCAAAATTACCTTGCCGTGTCTTCTGGCCCATTCTGGTCGTTTCTCAATCAATGCATGGTTCAAATTGATCATTTGTTGTCGGTAGCGATCAATATTAACGGTTTCACCAGATTTTAGGAGCTCGTGGTACAGCACACCTTTCTGGTCCCACCAAACACACAGCATTGTCTTCTTGTCGAATCGATCGAAGTTGATGGTTGTCCCAGATTATCCCATGATTTTTTCCGTTTAGGATTCTTAAAATAAATCCATTTTTCGTCGTCACAAACAATCCAATGCAAAACCGATTTTCTTTCGTGTCTTTGAAACAAAATTTCACAAGTGTTTTTTCGGTTTTCCATCTGTCTTTCATTCAATTCATGTGGCACCCATTTTCCACACTTTTGGATCTTTCCCATAACTTTTGAACGGTCAGAAATTGTTTGTTGTGCAACATTTGACATTGCTGCCATTTGCTTTTGACTCAAAGTGTCATCTCCATCCAATATCGTTTGCAATTCGGCGTCTTCAAACTTTTTTGGTGGTCTTCCACGTTCTTCATTTCTCACATCAAAATCATTATTTCTGAACCGTTGGAACCTCTTTTGCATGTTGCTTCTGATAGAGCATGATCACCATAAGCCTCGACAAGCTTTCGATGCGACTCTGGAGCACTCTTCTTCAAATGAAAACAAAAAATTAATGCTTTCCGCAAATCATCACTTTCTGGTACAAAATTCGACATTTTTAACACGATGAAAAAATATGATGTTGTCTGTTCAATGACTTGATGTATACTAAATATTTTTCACGGATGTCATAGCACACAAACAAGAAAAAAAATATGGGCTCGTTCTCAACAAATGTTCCCTATCGAGACATATGTATCTTGACGCTTCATACCGGTGTACCTGGTAAACACAACTATTACGATCTAACTGTACAAGTTTTAATTTTTTAGTTTAATACTAAGAAAAGATTAACAAAAACTTAATTTATTTTTTTAAAGTTAATTTACCCTTAACTATGCTAATAAAAGGTTGACAAATATCTCCCTTCCGCGTTTTGGTCTCTTGAATTTTTCGGCTATGTACAAAGCGCTACAGAGATCATATCTGGCAATATTATGGTATACACCACTCGAAAGGATTTGCCATCGCCTACAAAAAGACGCTATGCAGAAAATTGCGTTCAACAGTTATAGACGTGTAAACATGGAGTTCGCGCTAGTTTAAAGTTTTTGGTGGGGTTGGAAAGGGAATCATCCACTATGAGCTGCTCCCATATGGCCAGACGATTAATTCTAGCATCTACCGTGAACAATTCATAAGCTATCAATTAAGAAAAAATAAATAATTAAAATTTGATTTACTGTTGTTAACCACGGTATTGTGCAATTCGTAACATTTTCCGTTTGCCAGAATCGTATGATCTAAACGAAACTCTCCACTCATACGAAATACTCTCAGCCCACAAAATATGAGTTGTTATAAATAAATGCAGATAGAGACAGGCATCACTCTTATCTCTTTACTGGTCTCCTACAAACTAAACCGCTTGCAGCAGGCGATCGACCAGAAGCGTTCAGAATTGGCCAATAGGGAGGGTGTAGTGTTCCACCTGTAGGAGAGTAAATAGAAAAAAAACGCTTGACAAAAACAACTAAGTTAAGATGACTGATTGACAGTTTATAAATCTCGTGTGCTGACTATTTATACATATTGCTGACAAAGGAGTGTAGACTTTGGGTCATTCACCCAACCAGATGACCGGCACTTTGCGGCTAATAAGCCGTAACACAGTGTGGTGTGAAAATTTTCTCCTCGAAAGTTTTATTTTGTTCTTCTACACATAAAGACAACGCCAGGCCACACTAGGCCTAGCTTACTTATAAATTACTCGTGTTGTGCGAGCTACTGTTCTCTCACGAGTTGAAGGGATCTACAGTTTTCTGCCGACTCCGAACGGCGAAATTTGAGAAACTTTGTTAGACAGATATTACTCTTTGAGTGTTGTTAGCAGCACGAAAGAGGTCGTGCCGTAAAAATTTAAAAATTCGTGTTGAGCTGGGAATCGAATCTAGAAACTTCGCCGTGTGAGTGTCGCACTCTACCCACTACGCCACGACGGGATGGAGGCCAAACTTATAAATCAAAAAAACGTATTTGAAATAATACAACTTAATTTAATCCCCAATAACAGATATTTGTGTGTTCCTTATGAGTTAATGGGGTAAAACTTTACAGCGCAACTTTCGTACTTGTTAAAGAAAGATGCTAGGTTGAACGTTACAGTATTAAGTACTAAAAGTTTCTTCTAAATTTGTAGTGATTAAATTACATGTTATGTACATATACAAAAAAGAATAGGTTTAGGTGCCTGTTCAATCAAAAAATATTAGTCTCAGAATAATAAGACACAAAACTGAATTGAATAAGCGTTGAAATATTTCAATATTTCGTTCAATTTTTCGTTCACAATAAGTTTTATAAACACAGGTCACAACGAAACATATTTCAACTTACATCTTCTTCTTCTTCTTATGGCGCTACAGCCCGGAGTGGGCCTGGACCTCAACCAATATGCCTCTCCAGCCAACAAGATCTTGCGGCAGCTGCCTCCAGTTGCGCACTCCAAGTTGGTTGAGGTCCTCCACCTTAGTCTAGATCGTCCTCTGTTGCGTTGTCCCAATGGCTCGAAAACTTTTCGGGCCGGAGCAGTGATGTCCATGCGCTCTACGCGGCCTAGCCATCCTAGGCGTTGTATCCGTAGACGCTTGACCAGGCGCGTGTCGCTGTACAGCTCATAGAGTTTGTCGTTAAATCTTCTCCTCCAGATGCCATCAACCGAAACAGGACCAAAACTCGCACTCAAAACTTTTCTCTTGAAAAGACTAAGGGCTTTCTCATCCGATTTAATAACGTAAAGGTTTCCTCGTCATAGAGCAGGACTGGAATAACTCAGCTGTTATATAAAGAGAGCTTAGTCCTCCGAGAGAGGGCTTTATTACTCAATTACCTCTTGAGCCCAAAGAAACAGCGATTGTCAAGACTGATTCTGTGTTTGATTTCGGTACTGATGTTGTTGTCCCTGTTTACCGCGGAGCCGAGGTAGACGAGGTCCTTGACTATCTTGAAGTTTCTGCTGCCTAGTGTGACGCTCCGTCCGAGACGTCGATGTTGTGTGTTCTTTCTCGATACATCATAAGTTTTGCCCTCATTTACCGCCAGACCCATTTTAGACGCTTCCACTTCAATGCCTGCAAACGCCTAATTGACGGCTCGCTGTGTTCGTCCCATCACGTCAATGTTACTGACTTCTGTAAGATCGTGCCCCTGGTGTTGACTTGTGAGGTACTCACGATTTTCTCGAGGATGATGTTGAAGAATTCATATGACA
Organism: Eristalinus aeneus; assembly: GCA_955652365.1. Lineage (NCBI taxonomy): Eukaryota > Metazoa > Arthropoda > Insecta > Diptera > Syrphidae > Eristalinus > Eristalinus aeneus. The sequence goes on along the minus strand of OY019131.1, from coordinate 27,511,087 downwards.
GTGCGTCGCATTGTCTAAAACGACACTGAGATTCCACTCATCGGGCATGCTATCTTACAGATGAGCTGGTGCATGCGCCCAACCAGATCATTTCCAGCTGCTTTAAATACTTCTCCGGACAGTCTATCCGCACCAGCTGCTTTGTTCGACTGCAGTTTGGATATTCCTATCTTCACCTCGTGGTTCCCGTTGGGTGGACAGAATTCTTGTCTATCATCGTTCAAATTGAGTGCAACATTCTGCATTATAGCAGAATTGGGGCCGTCATAGCCGATAACGAGTCTGCAGAATTGATCATTCCAGATTCTCAGCATAGACTGCGACTCTGCCACGTGTTGTCCATTTTGGTCCTGGTAGGCTTGGGCCCGAACCTTGTATCCTCCGGATAGCTGTTTGTCTTTCGATACAATTTTCATACTTCATTCCTGCCATAACACCTTTCCATTTCCTCGACCGCGAGCTTCTCATGTTCCTTCTTTTAACTTCTGAGAAGGCGGTGCTCTTCCCTTCTTCTCTGTTCGAAGAGCTCGCGAACAGTTGGTGGATGCAGCGTTGCCTTATAGGCGTTTTGCTTAGCTGCATGCGCTTGCCTGCACTCGTCGTCACACCATGAGTTCCCTCTGGGTGGTGACGTGGAACCCAGCACATCAGGAGCAGCTTCTTTAATGGCTTCTGGACAACGTTTTCTGTCCTCTTCTATGGTTAGTGCAGGCAGCATCGAATTTTGAGCGAGTTTCAGGGACATTCGACTTCAAAAATCCCAGCGATCGGTTGCGATTGTAGTTTTCCGACGTCAAACCGTATTGGCTTGTCTCGACTCCGTTGCTCTTTCAATATTCGGGTGCTTACCTTGGCTAAAAAATAGGTGATGATCCGAGTCGATGTTTGCATTTCGAAAGGTTCGGAGATCGAGAATACTGGATGAGTGTCTGACGTCGATCGCAAGGTGATCAATCTGATTGACGGTGGATTGATCGGGAGGGCGCCAGGTCCCTTTGCGAATCTCCAAGTGTGGGAATCGCGCGCTAGCCACAGAGAGGTTCCACCCGAGGCGGCAGTTTGAGTCGGTTTTCGGATGTGTCGTCGTGCAGGCTGTGTATTCCATTGACTTCAGCAAAGATGTCCTCATTTCCCAGCTGAGCGTTGAAATCTCCTAAAAGGATCTGGGTGTCATAGCTCGGGCATCGATCGTATTGTAGCAAATCTTTGGGGGTTCCTCCTTAAATGAAACTATCACCAAATTAAAAGCCGAACTCTTTATTTCCATCAAATCACCGAGAACAAGATCAACTGTCATCAATCAGAGCTGACAACTTGTTTCTGGTTCAGTTCATAGAACAGGGTTGTTGCAGGATGTTCTTTCTAGGAGATCATAGAAATCATCTTTGGTGTTGTCATCCTTCTCCTCTGTCGGAGCGTTAACGCATATTAGGCTGATGTTGCCGAATTAAGCCTTGATACGAACTGTCATGAGGCGTTCGCTAACGGGATCGTAACTTTACCTAAGTCTACCTCGAACAACAAATCCGCATCCGAATAAGCGCTGCCGTTCTATCTCTGTAGCAATCGCTGTAATAGATGTCGCAGTTGTTCATCGTTTTCTTGCCGGATCCATCCCATCGCACTTCCTGGATGGCGGTAGTGTCTGCTTTGTAGCAGTCAAGGGCCTCTGCAAGGTGTTCGTCTGCACGTTAAGGGATCTCACATTCCACATGCAAAACTGAAAATCGTAGTCCTTAAAACGTTTTCTGGGGTCGTCAAAAGTTAATCCCTCCTTTTTCGATGCATGATATCGTCTCTGGACTGATGTTGTTTTACTTGGCGAGGCAGTTAACCTCACGCACAACCCACAGACTGGTAAGCCAGGCCTATTATTGAACACTCGGGCAGAGTGGTTCGCTGCATTCATTGGTTCTCCATACACCGGTTGTTGTGATATCTATCCAGAGAGCGCCGAAAAGCGGCTGTATGTCGACTTGACCTGTGCACTAACGAGGATAGTTTTGGTAATGCGCCTTGTTGAGCACAATCAACAATGTTAACTCGCGTAAACATGCCGATGCCCACCGGAATATTCCACTTGTGTCCTTAATCAGCAAGAATTGCGTCACTCACACGCCGGATATCCCATTTTTCACAGCACTACCTCCGAAACTTTATTCAACAAACTACTGAACGTCAATTCTTACAAGAAACCATAACTACGCATAAGTGAGGTAGGCTTTAGTCCATTGTGGACTGTTGTAGCAGTCAAGGGCCTCCGCTAGTGGTTCGGCCTCGACCCAATTATGACTATTACTTTTATAGGGCACCGACGCTTAATTGATGTCCAAAACCACCTTACAGAAATGACTGGAATTCATCAGCAAATTCCTCCGTACCACAGGTCGCGTGTTCTGGCTAAACACCATCAGGCAGGGACATCAGTTACACGGGTTGATACGTTTCATTGGAAATAGACCAACATACCACAAGTGAAAGGCCCAAGAGCATTCCCGGAATGCAGTTTAAGCCCAACCTCGATAAACTCCTGGAAAAAAAATGCAATAATTGAAACCGATTAATTTGTTGCCATTGCCTCGTGCCTCATGCCTCATGCCTCATATTTGCCCTTTTCTCAATACGAGTATATTGCTGGAAATCATGCACACGAGTCCAGATGCAAGAGGGGTCCTTTTGTCAACCGACTTCTACGAATCACTTGAATTAACATCTGAGTCATTGTGATCGTTGGAAGTTCCCCGATTAACGAATTTCCAACAAAATACAATGCAGTTGTTTGACTAAGTGCCACTTGTTCTCCGTTTAATGACGTTCGAAATATGGGCACCCCTACCTGCAGACAGTGCGTGGAAAAAGCCTGACGGCAATTCAAAGCACAATCTGTCGAAAATGTAAATATTTGGATTACGGATAGCAAGAAACACAAAATTCGCAGACATTTTAAGTTTGCGCGGATATATTGACACAAGTCCAGATGTTGATCGAAAATTCCTATAAAAGCTATGGTGAGAGCTCACTGAAAATAGTTCACCTTGAAAGCTCAAACTCATTTAATATGAAACTGTGGACAGTTTTGGCACTAATCTTTGCACTCTGCGCTGCTTTGGTATCAGCCAGGCCAACGGGGGATATTGAGGCTCAAGCCAGTGACTCCGGTTTATCAGAGAACGAAGAAAATCTATTACCGCCAAGGCCACCAGCGGAAGATGAGGGTGTAGAGGATTTACCCCCTCCACTAGAGGGTGATGAAGAGTTCCCACCTCCACCAGAGGGTGATGAAGAGTTCCCACCTCCACCAGAGGGTGATGAAGAGTTCCCACCTCCACCGGAGGGTGATGAAGAGTTCCCACCTCCACCGGAAGGTGATGAAGAGTTCCCACCTCTATCGGAAAATTGGGATGGTTTGCCACCTCCACCGGAGGGTGATGGAGAGTTCCCACCTCCACCAGAATATGAAGATTACGAACAGGAATCACCTTTACCAGAAGATGTGTTTGATGGGGATCTCGATGAAATCCCAATAAGGCACAAACTCCCAATTTTTATTCTTCCCTGGCTTAGATTTCAATAGTCACTCTGAGTGACAAATTTTTAACTCTGTGCATTTTGCAGAAATAAATATTCCGATATCTCTCATATTCTTTTGCTTTGGTTTTTGTGTTTCTCAAATTGCCTGTGTCTTGTATTATCTTAACGTGGTTGTGTTCTCTGACTTCTTACGTGTTAAGTGACGAACTACTGCAAGTATATCAAACGAAAGGATTTGGGGACAAGATTAAGGAGCTGCTAGGTTGTAGATCAATCATGGCAAGGACTAGACAGGTTCCTTGTGAGGACTTAAGAAGTGTCTATGCTCCTCTTTCGTTCATCACTGAATCTAGGAAAGGTCTAGGAAAGGACCGTATGGACCGTCAGACCGTATGGCAATCGAGCTAAATTATTTAAGACTGCAGTCCTAGCTTAGTTACGGTCATTCCAGTATCATGAGTTCATCTTATCTCACAAAATATCGTCAACGCTCTCATCTTTGAGCAAAATTTCTGAATTAGCAAACCGGATAGCTTGGACTGGAACCTTGTATAGCTCGGACTGGAAACTTGTATAGCTCGGACTGGAATTCTGTGTACTAGTCACGGATGGGTCAGAGATGAACTATGGAGTTCAGATCAAAGTCTACTCCAGAGATTTAAATTTCCATCTCCATATCAACCTACATTGGGTCTGTTGTGTCCTTCAGAAGGAGATTGTTGACGTTAAAGTGACACGGTTATGTCAGAGGGGTAAAGTTATATCCGAAGGGAGCATAACTGTTTGTTCAGACAGCCTGGTTGTAATGAAGTTCTTGGAAGCCTTCAACACTTTTTTGAAAGCTACCTATTTCTCAACAAATTGACTAAGAACTTGAAGGTCCGCTCCAGATTCTTTCAGGGAACATTTCAAAGCCGTTTAAGTCTCTCCCAAGGCTTCCTCCGCATCAGTCAAACACCAACTAAAAAGTCAGACATTGACAAAAGAAGGCATTGTGTAGTTTTGGAGTCCACAGCTTGGGCACAGATTTACGCTCTCACAGCCAAGACATATGTTTGGTGGTATGGATGCACAGCGCGCAAGAGGACTAGGTCCTAGCTTCCCCAGTAACTACTCGTGTTGTGTTTTTGTCTTATGAGCACAAGAGATCTATAGTTCTTTGCCGACTCCGAACTGCGGAACAGCACTGGCAGGTTGTACTCTATGCTGCAAGCAGCTCGGAAGTTGAAAAGAGAGAGGTGGGCAGTCCAGGATTTAAACCTGCTGCGAACACTGTTCAACGGAGGCCACTACATCTTAAACCGGGTCACTCTGCTGGAATTGGAATACACTTCTTCAGGCCTGCTAGATGCAGACGGAATCCATCATTGCCCTCTCTGCAGCTAGGAAACTACTTTTTCCAGAAATATGATGAACTGGAAAACATCCCGCCTCAACAGATTGATTTTAAACCATCTAAGAGAACTATCACGATTGTGTCAGAATAAACCGTTAGAGATTTAAGTGCAGTTTAACCTCAATCCAATATCACTGGTCAACGAATTGATTCCTCCGTCAGACAAAAAATTCGAAATTGTTTTCGAAATAATGATTTTTCAACCGACCCCTTTCGATCGCCTTCCATTCTGAATGGTCTGGGCTAACGGAATTTTGTATTCAAAACCCGCCTTAACGGCCATATGTCCCAATAAATGGGTGTGCCTAAGATTCCAGGGACTGTTACCGAAAATTCATAAAATCGCCCGCACTTTTGCAAAGTCCAATTGCGAACCTCATCAAATTAAAGTAGTGTTCCGAGAATTTCGCTCAGATAAAACTTTGTCGGCTTCCCTCTAAAAAGCAACTGCTGATATTGCGGTAAAACACAACCGAACATGATTCGTCATTGGAAGCCAACAGGAAATGCAACCACAACCGGAAAGAACGAGTTTGTTTTCGGAAAATGCGACCACTTACGTGCAAATACGTGCATGAAAGTATGTAGTTCGCACCTGATTCCCAGGAATAAATTTCAAAACATCCCAGAACCGTGTGCAGCGGCAGTGTGCAAGCACGGCCGTCTGTGTACCACATTCAGCAGTCAAGGTCTCTAAGCACTCAGGCAAAGTACACCAATTGCGCGGGTTCACCCACTAGCCTACTGTCCCATTAGCTGACAGTTGCAGGAAAACCGGGAGCACCGGCACGGAGTGAAATACGATCCACAGAAAGAGAACCGAGTGACAAGTGCGCATGTGGCCTCTTATTTGCCTGTTGCCATTTGACGGGAAATGTAAAGTGTTGTGCTTTTGGTACCTTTTGGGAGTGGATTGTGGAGGGTTTGGGGTCTGCCCCAATTTCTAATGTAGTAACAGGGACGAGGGTGACGGTTAGTGCAACAGATTGAGTGAAGTTTTGGACAAACTCTTTAAGATTGCAGATCGGGTTTTTCTCTTCAATGTGGCTTTAATTTGATGATGATTGAAATATGTACTCCTTCTTGTCGTTCCTCTAATGAAGTTAACTCGGATGCCAAAGTTGAAATTAAACTGGACGTGAAGCAATATGAATGATGATGAAATAATGCACAATGAAATTTTTGTAACAAATAATTCAGTTGCTGCTCGCCATGCCAACATTTTGGAAATTGTTTTGCAGTCAGTAATTGGGAGTGTTTCTGGAATCGAATTTATTTTCTCAAACATTTGCACAACCGACATACATATGAAAACCTGGCATTAAACTTGTCAATAAGTCGGTGTAGTCTGCGCTATTTTTGGCCGTTGATTGGAATTGAACCCCACACGCCGTTAACGTGGCGCAATTAACGCAACATTGCCCCGTAGGCTTATGGACGACTTCCAGACGGGAGTTGGGAAGCGGATGCGTATTTAATATACAGCATATGCTGACTCCTACGCTGAATTGTAGGCAAAACTTCCATTTTCGCAGAAACAGTCTCGTCGGAATCATGGATTGTATTTTATCTGTCGGAGGAGGTGATTTGTATTTAATTGCCTCGTGTATTAAATCCACGAAAACCGCATATTTAGGGATAGTCGTCATGTTGAAGATTCTCAAAACTTGTTTGTTGATGTGGCAGAAGAGACTTTCGAAGAATTGACTCTTCTTTATATAGCACGAGGCCGTTGAGAAGATAGAGTCTTTGGTAGAGCAAAAAAATAAATCATTTCTGAGACCTGTGTGTGTATCCCCCGCCCATAACTGCGTGTGTGAAATTATTTTCAGATCTACGCAAAGCACAGTTTGAAGTTAGGATCGAGTTTAATAAGCTTATCAAATGAATTCTCTTGAAGTCCCGACTGAATTCATAGCAACTGAAAATAAGGTGCTGCAGCTCTAGTCGCCGTGGCGGAGTGGCTAGAGTGCGACGCTCACACGCTGAAGGGTATAGGTTCGACCCCCAGCTCAACACCAATTTTTCGAATTTCGAAGTCACCACCTCTTTTCGAGCTGCTGACAACACTAAGAGAGTAATAACTGTCTAAGAAAGCTTCTCAAATCTCGCCGTTCGGAGTCGGCAAAAAACTGTAGGTCCCTTCAACCCGTGAGGGAACAGTAGCACGCAAAACACGAGTAGTTGATGATGCCTTGTTCCCCCTTTGGACTGTAGCGCAAACAATTATAACAATTACAGCTCTAAAAATAGTAGAGACTAGTTTCGTGGGCAAGTACTAGGGTTGTGAGTGTCATAGCTCACTCGCGAGTTTAAGTCTTATGGCTTATGGCTGTTTTATTGCAATTATATTGCATGTCTACCGAGGGTTATTTGCTGCGATTGATTGTTTGGACTTAATATTCAACGACTAGCCCTCACGTTTTGACCGAAAAGGCTGCTACTTTGCTTTCAGTATTAGGTGTGAACTTTTCCAAGGTCGTTGGCTGGCTGATATAAGCCTTTGAATAAATGTTGTCCCACAGAAAATAGTTAAGCGGAGTTAAATCGCACGAACAACCAATAAGTAATTTATTAAGGTTTTACACTCACCATCCATTCTCTCCAATAAATCGCTTGTAGTGTGTGTTGTGTAATTTTTGGCTCATCCTGTTGAAATCGCATGCTATCCAAGTTCACATCTTTTAATTCGGGTTATCTTGGTGGGATAACGCCGACGATTCATTGTAACGTGATGACGCCGCCGGCATGCAAAACGCACAAAATTGTTATTTTTGTGGATGAAGAGGTAATTCATTTAGCACTTTTGGATATTCATCATTAGTCGGATGAATGTATATTTTGGTTATAGACCAACCCAATGCACCAGGGTCAGGTGCAAGGCAAGGGCAAAGTTGCTGATCGCTCTCAACCTGGCGGGCTGTCAACAACGATCCTTGTCGATGCATAGATCAAGTTGACATGCAGCCTCCAAACGGCGCCCTTTGGATAGCTCTCACAACTCCTGTTGTGGAGTGAACCAATGCATGCAACGCTTCCCCAGCGGTTGTGCGGAGGATTAACAACCCACCCACAGAAAAAACAACTTTGTTACGGAAGAGCAAGCAGCCTCGGAAGAACGGAAGGAACCTCAACAACGATACGGCGGGAAAAAGGGCAACTATTTGCGAGTGTGCTCCTGGAATGTAAGAACACTCTACACACCAGGGGCCACTTAAAAACTGGAAAATATCCTCACGCAGTATAAAACGGATATTACTGCGCTCCAGGAAATACACTGGGTAGGACAAGGAATTATGAAAAAGAAAGAGTGCGATATATATTACAGCTGTCACAAAATGTTGCACATATCTGGATGCGGATTCGTGGTGGGAAAAACGGCTAAACCTGGCTGGGATCCGCATCCAAGGCAGACTCGTACTAGGAGACTTCAATGCTTAAGTCGGTAAGCATTGCCGCTCGGCTATAAAAGAGGTTGCGGAAATTACCTTAGGCTACCTGCCACCCCCGACAAGAAACCCGTCTTATGATGGCGAGTGTGAGCAGAAAAATCGTGCAACCAAGGGGAACACCAAAAAGTGCTGCAACGGAAAAAAACAAGACCATCGCAAGAGGAGTACCGGGCTAGAAGACAGGAGGAAAAAAAGCTCCTACGCCTGAGGAGAAGGTCTCCTAGCTCAAGGATTTTGAAGAGTCTAGGGACAAACAAAAAATACGGGTCTTTTACAAAAAAGGCAAAAGCCTTGCCAAAGGCTTTAGGAAAGGCACCCAGGCTCTTCGAAATTGCGAGGGTAATCTAGTTACGGATAGCCAGGGAATAGTGGATGTGTTTAAGCAACACTTCCAGCAGCTGCCTAGCGGGCCTGACCAGGAGAGAGTGATAGGGAACCAGGAAATCCCATTTCTTGTAAACTAGGCTCCATTTACAAATTTGCCAAAAATCCTGTGACCGGTTTTCTGAAGATAAGAGCTGATATTTTGTTTTAAGGACTCCTGTTGTTCGCTTGGTGCAAAATTGAAGCTATAACCGCATTCTGATCTCTATGAATTTGCGCAAGTAACTACCCCGGAATATTTTTTGCCTTCTCGCATTGACTTTATAAATATAACCGAAATGTATCTTAAGAGGTTTCAGAAACAGGGGTCTAAATCCAGTTTCTAAATACAGAATGTAATTAGATGCACTGCTAGGAAGCTTAAAATCAGTTTAAGGAAATATCTGAGGAACTTTTTCACAGCTTCGAAAGCGCTGTAACCCCAACTTTGTGATGCATACAATAGGATAGAAGAGGCTGTGGCACGGAAAATATTAACTTTTGAATCATGCGAAACATTTTCTTTTTCTGAATACAGCTTTCCTAAAACGTACAGATCGCGCGCTTGTTCATATTTAGTTTTGACGGAAACAAAACACTAAGGTACTTATGCTGCTTAACTATCTTAATCTGTTGGCCTTGAAATATCCATTTTTCACATCGAGCGTACATTCCACCTAAAGATCATCATCTTAGATTTTTCTAAATTAACAGGTAAATTCCATATTTTGCAATAGGTATCTAACCTGTTGATCATAAGCTGCATGGTATCTATTGAATCGGCGAGAAAGGCTATATCATCTGCAAATATTGGTATTGGTTCCACCGAGATTTATTCCACCTCTGACTTCATCCGTTGTATTGTTTATGTACAGAATAAACAGCAGAACACAACCTTGCTTGACGCCCATTGAGATCTATAAGTTCTTAGACAGATGGCAATCATCTCAGATACATGATTTATTATAACGAAGGTTACCTTTTATATTTCGGGATTGGGCAACCCTAGTGTGTAAATCTGGCAACTGCCAGCTCTATCGTAAATTTTGACATTTTTGAGGTTATACGTACTCAGAACGTTTTGACATACGAGATCTATTTGTGTTGTTTATAATAACTTAAAAGATTCATCTCGCCCAAAAATGCAATTAGACATGAACATTTTCGTGCGAATATTATTTACAACTTTCGACGTGGATTAACTTAACAACAGTGCATCGATGAACTCAATTCAATTTTTGGTGATGAAGCTCCATCAAGGATCAGTGTTTATCGATGGTATGGTGAATTCAACCGAGGTCGTAGTTCGGTCCAAGAAGAATTTCGTGAAGGTCGTCCAAAATCAGTTATTATTCGGGAAGTCATTGATGCTGTGCGCCAACTGATATTGCAAGATGGTCATGTGACCTATCGTGAGATTGAGACAACCTTAGGCATTAGCAGGACCCACATACATTCAATATTGCATGAAAATTTGACCGTCGAAAATATTTGTTCGCGTTGGATCGCACACAATTTGTCAATCGCTCAAAAAAAGGCGCGTGTTGATTGGTCGAAAGAAATTGCGGTGCTTCGAAACACGTCTATGACATCGTGACAGGTGATGAATGGTGGATACACGCGTATAAGCCCAAAAAATAAACAGCAGTCGACTGTATGGGTGTTTCAAATTGAGCCAAATTCAACTAAAGTTGCCCGGACACGAAGTACTTCCAAGCAAATTGTGTTTTACCGGAAAAACTGGACATGTCGCAACCGTACCACTAGAACAACGCAGAACAGTCAATTCTGACTGGTACACAACCAGTTGTTTGCTAGTTGTCTTCCAACTAATCAAGAAAACCGACCGCCGAAGATGAATCACACTTCACCACGACAATGCGAGTTCTCACACATCGGCTCAAACAACTGCATTTTTGAGCACTTAAAACATCGATTTGATGAGTTATCCACCATATAATCCTGACACCAAATGACTTTTTTTATTTCCGTACATAAAAAATGAAATGAGAGGTCAACGTTTTTCGACACATGAAGAAGCGATTAATGCGTTCAGGATGCATGTTTTGGAGATATCTCAATCAGAGTGACAAAAGTGCTTCAACAATTGGTTCAAACCCGTGCAAAAGTGTATAGATCTTTTTAGTTTACTTAGGTGTTTTTGTTATTTATTGCGCCAACAATTTTACAATTGTTGTACATTACATTATATGTTTACAGAGATACGGTGTTATTACCTTGCTACTAAAATATTAATAAAAATTCTTAAAAAATATATCACATGTGTAATTTGAAGGAAAAGCCATTAATAGCCTTCAGTAAGGTATATAAACCTTATTGGGAAATGTTTTGAAAAACAATAAAGCTATTTTCAATAATTAATATTTGTGCTTGTTCTCTAATCCAGAAATATAAAAAATTTACCTCTTAAGCAATGCTAGAGGTATGTTCTGCCTTTGTCGCAAATAGAGGAGCAGTGGCGCTTTTCCGTCTTCTGCAATATCATAGAATGTTGCTTTGAGAAAGGGCACATAGCTAAGGGACGCATGTGGCCGCTGTGGGGCACTGGGTAGAGTGCCTCGCTTACATGCTGAAGGTCAAGCTTCGATTCCCGGCTGAACACCTCGAATTTTCCACGACACCAACTCTTTCGACTTGTTGGCAGCAATCAAAAAGAAATGACGGTCTAAGATACAGGTTTTCAAACTTCGTTGTTCAGAGTTGGGAAAAAGCTGTAGGTTCCTCCTGCTCGTTAGAGAACAGTAGCACGCACAACACGAGTTGTTGATAAGCAAGCTAGGCCCTTCTCCCTCTGTGAACTTTCGAGCCAACCAATTATTATTATTATTAAGGGTTGTATAGTGAAATTGAGCAAGCATTTGGTAATACAGTTTCAAATCAAATCGTGCCTTCAGCATTCAAATGAATCACATTTGGTCGCTTTCAAATATAAACTACGAAGGACATCCCATTTGAAAAGAAGAAACAAGAAGGCAGGAGCGGTAGAGGCGTTTCAAGCAATAGCATCTTAAGATTCCTACAAATTAATTAAATTAATTTAATAAACTATTTTTCTTTCCTTACCACTAAGTTCTCTGCGTTAGAATAATGCATCCTGGGCCATTTAGCGTTGTTTTCTTTATTATTTTGACATTTACTGCTGCTTCCCACTTGAAGGCTTTATAGAAAGTTTTCATAATGATGTCTCCTGAGGCGGACATGAATCGGATTGTTGGAAACAGCTTCAAAAATTGTGAATTTTGGGCGAATTGAAGCATCCACCATGATAGCTGCACCCACATTTATGAAAGAGTACATGAGACTCATGGTCTCTTCCTAAGTTTGGTAAATGCACGTAGAGGATGCAATTATTAAGATCTAGACTGTGGAAATCAATAAATAAACACCGATCTGACATCAATTTAAGAAGGTTTTTCCGCAGAAAACTGTTTATTTGCTCGCGAATTATGGTTTTGCGAACATTGAAAAGTGTGCGACCACCCGTTAGGATCAGAACAACAATTTAGGGCGACCAATTAGTTTTTCCGACGGGGGGCATTTGCATATTACCGGCTTCGGATGCGAAAGGCAATCTATTTGATTGTCTGATAGTGGATTGATCTCAACATCGCACCATTTGCCTTTTAAAATGTGTCTGTTTAGGTTTTCCTTGTTTATTAAATGTACAGTGAATTGCAAGACGCAGGATCATATGAATAATCCTGCACCATACAGGTTGGCATAGTTCCAGAGTGATTCAATATTCATTGGTTGATGAGCTGACCATATCTGCGAACGTCCATAAACGAATCAGATAGTAGGAGACTCCAGTCAGAACTTTAACAGAGGGTTGATCCTCTGTGCTGCTTCTTCGCTAGAGACTCCGCTAGAATCCAGGATGGGCCTGGGTCTCAACCAACAAGTTCTTCTCGCTTGCTTGATGTTTCGTCAACTGCCTCCAGTTGTGCCCACAATTGGCGTGACATTCGTATTCACTTGCGTGCATAATTTCACTTGATAACATCCTCTAATGAATAGCCTCAGTCTCTTGCAATCGAAGATTTTTTGGGCTAGAGCTTTTCCTTATGTCGCTTCTGGTTTAGAACTTCTAGCGAAGCCATTAAGAAAGGAAATCTTCCCACATTTGCCATATTTTATTCGAAAAGAAATCCGTTCCTAGATTTCTTTCTGCATTTTTTATTTCCACAGACATCGCCTCTTTTAAGTATCGAACTGCAATGTCCGCATTAAACTCTAAGTCTCCCGTGATCGTTCGAGACCTATATCACGGACAAAACATGCTGTCACAAGACTTTGGTGACTGTAGTTTGCTGTGCAACAATACATATTAACTAAAGACTTCAGAGAACTTGATCTTGAAGTGAAATCAAGTTACTGGTATGGCTCTAATGTATGTCGTTCTAAAAATTAAATCCCTACAGTCAATTCCGTCAGTGATTTGCTACGAAACTTTGCACCTTTCGATTTGATTTTTAACATAATCCTGGATTGACAAGAATATTCAATGGCTGGGGCGAGAGTAAATCCCAGGAACCAACGTCAACACTCAGTCACGCAAGTGAAACTGCCACAGACAGCAGTCAAAGTGCTGCTTACATCGTCACATCATAATCCCCTGAATCCATTGAAAACCCCTAGTCTTAAATCGTGTTAACACCACGTATCCGTGCAGAAAGGTTAAAATACTCTAACCGTCAAAGTGGAAAACATCTCAAACCCCGATTGCAACTTTGTCCTCGACACTGTTGTTACATCGAGACCGCCAGACTGAGTGACACGCCACTCTTAAGATCCGCTAAGAGCGGGTGCTACATTTTCTTTCACATCAACCGAGCAGAGTTAATTAAATTCAACACCAAAGGAGCACTAAGAGTGTTTATTAGAGTTAGAGATGTCATTTCATTAAACCCCCTCTCTGCAGAGCATGTCATTTATCATACTTGTATCCTGTGCGTGGCCCGCATCTAGAATTTGTGGATAATCCCATTAGGCTGAGGTAAGTGGCATCCGTCAAAACGTCCTACAGATATGTGAGCGCGCCTCAAAGGAAACAAATGGCCTTATGACAGCGCACATGATAGTAATCCTTTTACACGCGGAAAATCGCAGATAAAAGCCTAAAAGACTGTGCCGGGTTAATCGGGATCTTTGTGTGAGATAGCTCCGCAGAGAGCAAGGCCGGGAGCCAGCTGTCGGCGGAGGGTGTCAATGTCGCCACTCAACCGCGAGGTAAGTTGTGAATGGCGTGTCGATTAATAGGTCCTTCGAGTTGTGAGTTCCCGCAGGCGGGCGACCCCTTGAGTGAATGCTGCTATCAGATGAATTGGGTGAAATTTGAATGGCGGCGCTTTTGCCTCGGGCAGGGATGCGTGAACAGCTGTGGGTGGCGGTCAACCAAGGGTGTCTTTCAGTTATTTTGAATTGGGGTTTGCGGTGCGCTCAAGTCTGCTGTTAAAGCTGCAGTCAAACAGAATTGCTTACAACTCCTCTCCTAACTTTTCCACAACGGAAAGGTTTAATTTAATTTTAATCACTGAGCGCCCTCGCGTGTGTGCATTCCACATCCATTAGCATAATGGAAAATTATGCTTTAAACAGTTTTTCTTCTATTCCAGCGACCTCCGCCCAAATGCATAATACCCACAAAAAAACTCAATTCAAATTCCAAATTATACCATTTAAATCAATTTTGGCAATCACCATAAGCTCCCCGCGCCCCACAGCCCCCTCGGGTGTGTATATTTAGAAATTCAATTACAAAATTACACTCCGAGAGAGCAAACGAGGATCAGGCGTCAAGCCGTCATTAGCCGCCGCCGCCATCGAGTGCGCATTTTGAGCCCGAATCCTAATTCAATTTTCCGATTTCCAAAAGAATTTAATGCATTAATTGAACGCCATTGCCGTGCCAGTGCTGCTGGTGTGAATTAACAGAACGCATTCACGCGTTGCGTGTGGAATCGCGTTAAACAATCTAAATGGAATTTATCCCCTTCTCTGCATAATTTTTAATTAATATGACAGCCCGGATTCGCGAGCAAGCGCCCAACCGGAGCACTCTTCCGCACGGCTGACAGATTAAGTGACGACACCAGTAACCGATGTTCCTGGAACACTCTTGTTGCATGCGTCCCCGCTGATATCGACAATGTTACCCGGCTTAAGTACCCTGTTAGAGTGTGCAGGAAAAGACTGAAATTAAAATAAACAGTTTTGCAAAAGCTGCGAGCGCGGGTGTGCGTGATTTGGTGACGACATCGGCGAATGTATCGTTCCCCAGATAAGCCGATTACACAAATGCGAAATTTTGGTAAAATTGGTTCTCTGCGAACTATGTGGAATTCGGAACGAATGCTCAGGGCGACACATGGTGCAAAGGAAGGAATGTGATTTTGGCATGACTGCGAGTTGTTGTGCAGTGCAGTCGTATGAGCGGCAAATGCATTAAGTCAAGAGAATTGCGGATTACAACACATTTTCGAAGACGACTCCAGAAGTGAGCGCCTGGAGATGGTAACTGATGCGAAAAGCGTATTTATTCAATCCCGTCTGATGGCAGTAGAGGGGGGGCAGACATACAGCGTGCGTTTATTTGAAATTACGAATCGATACGATTTCTCTCGAGACATGTTTTCTAGTCGGGTTGACTTCAGTGAAATTTTCTACGCAGCTTTGCGACGTCGAAAAATGTGTAGAAGAAGGAAACCGACACCTTAAACTTGTTCTGGCACAACGTGGATGGGTGTGAAGTGAACTGCGAGTGGAGGAGTTATGGACATGAAGGTCTCTCGTTTACATCTTGGATTCATTTTTTTTTTGCAGTTTTTGTGCATTTAAGAGGTCTTCGTCAACAGACGAAATCGATTTCCCCGAAGATTTGTTCAAATCAGGGAATAAGCGGCAGTCTCTTTGGACTAGGTCTGACTTTCTCTTCTTCAAAACCACACCACGAACAGTTGCTATAAGAACTAGTGCTGTGTGAATGAGAGATTTGTCGCGAAAAAGCACACACCGGTGGTCTGGGTCCCTCTTCCAACTTCTTATTTCTTCCCTCAAATGATGGAACTAGTTTGAAGTTTATAGATTTACCTTTGAGTGCCAAAAACTTGTAGTCATGAGCTTTCCAATAGAAAAAGTGATTTTGAACTTTTACTGGTGGTCTGCTTATGCCATTGCATGGACCACTGTTTGCTCTCAGGGTCATAGTGATGAGCCCCCTCTTCGTCTGAAGTAACAATCAGATTAAGATTTGGAAAAGGGGTCCTTTAAAACGATTTAAGAGAGTTCAAGGTGTTCATTTGGAAAGTGTAAGGGTCGCGAAGATTCTCAGACCACAGTGCTGCCTATTTTCATTGTGATAATTTACTTCGTCCTTATGCAGGCAGGTGTTCTTTTATTTTGTTGGAGGCTGGAAAACACTGCACTGGAGCGCTCAGGCTCAGGCTCAGGCTCAGGCTCAGGCTCAAGCTAGGGCTCAGGCTCAGGGTCAGGCTCAGTCTCAGGCTCAGGCTCAGGCTCAGGCTCAGGCTAGGGCTCAGGCTCAGAGTCAGACTCAGGCTCAGGCTCAGGCTCAGGCTCAGGCTCAGGCTCAGGCTAGGGCTCAGGCTCAGGGTCAGGCTCAGGCTCAGGCTCAGGCTCAGGCTCAGGCTCAGCCTCAGGCTCAGGGTCAGGCTCAGGGTCAGGCTCAGGCTCAGGCTCAGGCTCAGGCTCAGGCTCAGGCTCAGGCTCAGGCTCAGGGTCAGGGTCAGGCTCAGGGTCAGGCTCAGGCTCAGACTCAGGCTCAGGCTCAGGCTAGGGCTCAGGCTCAGGGTCAGGCTCAGGCTCAGGCTCAGGCTCAGGCTCAGGCTAGGGCTCAGGCTCAGGCTTAGGCTCAGGCTCAGGCTCAGGTGGATTGTACTCCCGAAGGAAAACCAGCATTCGCTTCTGTGATAAAGAGTTTCAGTTTTCAGCGCCAAACAGCCTCCATATGATACGAGCAAAGGCGGGACAATGACAGTGAAAGTGCTCTGAAGCAACTTTATCTTCTCCACATCACTACTCGTAAGCCCAAGCAGCGCCTAATGCTTAGCGAAGTTGAATTATCCCGTTTCTACGCCGACAAGTTGTCTGCACTATTTTTTGTCTTAAGATAACAGAAAAGCCGCGGATTTCTTGCTAACTTTCGGGAGCATGCACTTGGTCTTCCTGCATGCTGGAGAGTCATGCCATCTCTGGTTGTGCTGTTAGGAAACTCAACCGTCGACGAAATCCCTAACCAAGGATGCGGGTAATCCCAGATTGGGTTCGGATCCTACGAATGAATCTTTTATGCCTTGCCTAGCTAGTTCATCGGCAATTTCGTTTCCCATGATAACATGATATCCCGAGACTCAGACAAGTCTCTGCAAACTCAATCTGCCAACCAAATTAAGGTGAGATTAACATTTCTGAACTACCTAGGAAGTAGCACGCAGAGATTGCCAGCAAGGTTTTTTACCAGGAGGCAAATATTTCGTCTCTTTAACTCGCCAAATGTGTTTTTCACTCAATCAATATCAGATTCCTCTTCTCGACCGACACACAATTGTTGCCAAACAACAATCAGCCCTTGTTTGAGTGGACCGCATTTAGGTTCAATTACAGGTGGAAAACTGGAGAAAAACATACAGAAACTGTAAAAGGGGTTTGGTCAGCATTTTTGAGTCCTGGCACACAGTACATCTGAAGACGAAACTGCCTAATGTCTAATTCTTATCGTCAAGTCTATGGAACCAGATAAGATTTGCGAAATAAACAGAACGGCTGTTGGTGTAAGAAAGACTTGCGCCATTATTGATCGATACAACATTTCATTCGAACCATGGCAAAGAATACTTCTGCTGGAATGCGCAACAGTGGTCTGTTTGTGAGTGGTACCTTAAGAGACTTGGAGATAGTTCGGCGCCTTGTGCCTTCCATCGCTTTGCAAAAATTTATTGAAAATACATTTCAAAAGCAGAATATGCACCTTGATGTATTTGTTGCCAATTATTTAGTTGTGACTAATAGGCTGTATGAATTAATTTTTTTTTTAATTGTTGGCGCGACAGTCCACAGGGGAACCAGGGCCTAGCTTGCTCATCAACTACTCGTGTTGTGCGCGCTACTGTTCTCTCACGAGTAAAGGGGTCCTACAGTTTTTTGCCGACTCCGAACGGCGAAGTTTGAGAAGCTTTCTTAGACATTTTTTACTCTTTGAGTGTTGTCAGCAGCTCGGAAGAGGTGTTGCCGTGAAAAATTGGAGGTGTTCAGCCTTAAATCGAACCTAGACCGGCGTGTGAACGTCGCACTCATCCACTTCACCACGGCGGCTGGCGAAAAACTGAAGCAATTAATCGTATTGCTAGACCGCCGTTTCAATATGATGCAAACGGTTACTTAGAAGACAGCAAGAAATTGTGTCAAAAGGAAATGTCTGAGTGCCTGCCGCATTTGTCCATTCCAGACAGCATGTTCGATCCCAAGGCCGCATCAGAACAGTTTTAATGTCTGCCGCGTTTGTCAAGACCGCATCAGAACAATTTTAATGTCGTTTCATGACTACTGAGAAAATATGAACCCACGGGTATACAGTAAAGATCAGGAAAATGTTTAACTTGGCTCAAATGTTGCTGCGGTAAAGTTCAAGACCATCCCGTTAAGCGAAAAAGTCATGGTCATTGTTTGCTGTTATTCCCAACAACGATTTAAAATATTTAATATTAGAATCTTTTGCTGAGTTTTGGAGCCCACTTAGGGGGAGAACCAAAGCTATCCTTCCACGACAAAACTCTCCTTCACACCTATACGTTTACCAAGAAGAAAATAATCACATTGGGGCATGAAGCGCTTTCCTGACCCACTCTTTTCTCCGGATTTCACAAAGTCCCTTACTTTATTTTTGACTTGAAAACGTCACTCCTTAAGTAGAAATTTGTGTTAAACAAGGATGGTGCTGTCTTGCAGAAGTCCAAAACATGCACATTTTAGTCCGCTTATAAACGAATATGTGCCATGTTGCAAGGCGACACTTTTCAAAGAGGTAATAATAACAATAGTAATAATAATAAATACAAAGAGGTAAAGTACTACCCAAAACTCTATCATATCTGCTGAGTAAATGGACATTGGACAGCACACGGTAATCCTCCATTGAAACAATGCTGTGCGCACTTTCTTCCCTGGAGTCCTGGAGTCCTGGACTCTCTTTTCTTTAAAAATGTTCTCAACGGCAATATGGCACTGTCTCCACGGCTGCATGCAGAATTTAATTTTATTTTTGGGTTTTTTGCCTTATGGGGCCAGTGGTGATCTTACGGTGTGCTCCAAGCAAGGGTTGCAATTATTTCTGAGGCACTTGTAAATTCACGTTTATCGCGCAAAAAGTCATTACATCGTCTTCTCCACGCCACGGCTTTATTCGTCTTGACGGAATAAGTGTCTCGTCTACCTCGTGTCACGTCCTCCGTTTTGGTGAGCATAAAGTTTAATTTCAAAGCACGCCCGTTCTAGAATAGAATTTTACTGGCACATAAACTCCCCACAAATTTCAACTTTACAGCGGACTTTGCCGCCAGCACTTTAACCTGGGCATACTTCAGTCATAATCAACAACTTCCTGTTGGCACAAATTGACGGACCGGGCAAGGGTATACTTTCATCCCAGTAACTTTCGCTTTTGTTTTTGGCCATTTATTTGATTTCGCACGAAATTCTAGTGCAAACTGTGCAGTTGTTGAGCGTGGATGGCTACATGTTACGGGTGAACTTGAAGCGGAATATTTCTTCATTCGGAAAATCGAGTTAAAATATTCAAAGCGCATTGGTTCGAGGCATGTTGCTGGTTCCGTGGTCAAAAGTGGGCTTAAATGGGGAAGCTGCTATTGCGGTTTGAGCTGGCTTAGTGAACAAGCTTGTTTGCGTAATATGATCTTTGAAGAAACGAATACTCACAGAAGGTGGGTTTTGTTTGACAAATTTGGCATTCGTATTATTTGGAATTAAACGGTAGATTAGAACAATTAAAATCAAACTGAGTGACATTTATACATTTAAACTCGCAGCGGGTGTGTTGGTTCTTCATGACAAAGCTCCTGTTTACACGGCGCAAGTTTCCAAGGCTGCTGTGCGAGATTGTAGTTTCGATCAAATCCAACACCCACCCTATAGTACAGACCTTGCCCCTAATGATTAGTTCCTCTTTCCGGATTTGAAAAAATGTCTTCGTGGAAAAAGATTTTCGGATGATGAAGAACTCAAGACGGTAATTCTGGGTATTTTGCAGAGAAAGAGGAAATTTATTTTTTGAGGGTTTAAAAAGGCCTATCTCAAGATGTAACAAATGCATTGATGTTACGGGAGATTATGTTGAAAAATAAAAACAATTAAAATAGAATTCGCATTTTTCTTCATATCGATATCGAGAATATATGGAACGCCCTCGTAGATGTGTTGGAAGGAAAAATCATTGAATGTGCCGGCCTGGAAGCAGCAGTTGATGGAGTGCCGACAGGAAAATCCTCTGAAGCTGAACAACCAGTTTGCTGACCACAACAAAAATGCAGAACCCATAATTTTAGACATCTGCGAAAATACAGAGGACAACACTTTTGCAGAAAATGGTGAATACGAAGGTAGCATGGACGGAATATTACTTAATTTTAATCCAATCTTCATTTAAGGAAACTTAACTTACAACATAAAACCTCAATCAACAGTCAAAGGAGCCTCCCTTCTTGAAGACCGGGCAAACAACGCTGAGATTCCACTCATCGAGCATGCTTTCCTCTGACCATATCTTACAGATGAGCTGGTGCATGTGCCCAACCAGGTCATCTCCAGCTGCTTTGAATAGTTCTGCAGACTCTCCGTCCGCTCCAGCAGCTTTTTTCGACTCCAGTTTGGATATTCCTTTCTTCACCTCGTCTAAGTCGGTGGGGCGGAATTCTTATCTATCATCGTCCAAATTGAGTGGAACATTCTGACTAACAGAGAAATTGAAGCCGTCTTCGCTGTTACGTAGTCTGCGGAAATGAGTCTTCCAGATTCTCAGCACAGAATACGACCCTACCAGGAGTTGTCCATTTTGATCCCGACAGTCTTCGGTCCGAACCTTGTATCCTACGGATAGGTGTTTTACCTTTCGGTAAAACTTTCGGACTTCATTCCTGGCATGAGACCTTTCCATTTCCTTAACCGCGCGCTTCTCATGCTCCTTCTTTTACCTTCTGAGAAGCGGGTGCTCTTCCCTTCTTCTCCGTTCGTAGATCTCACGAACAGCCCTCGTCGTTCGATGCAGCGGTGCCTTGTAGGCGACTTGTTTGGCTGAATGCGCTTGCCTGCGCTCGTCAAATCATGGGCTTTAAATACTACCCACAATACATATTCACGCGTAGTTCACGCATGTGGAATAGTCACCAAGCTGCTGCTTTTATTGTTTCTTACGTCCGTCTAAAGTACAGAACGTACACAGAATTCTGCACATTTTTCTTGGCCTGCAAGTGATTGATCGCCTCCATGAATCATCATTCTCCTGAAGTCAAAAATTCAATTTCTGGAGTCCAGTTCCCTCAACCGATTTATACATTCTTCCCTCTCCTGGGCTGTTTACGGATTCGGATATGCTGTTGTCCGACATTTATCCTCGAAAAGGGAGAAAATCGTCACGCACACACCACAAGCAGTTGCTTGAACATGCTAGACTCTGGTTAAGAGTGCATGTAGAATGATGCCTAGGAATTCAAATTTTTACAGCTCCCATCCGATGGGCAATTGATGAGTACAGCAGTGGAAGGAGTTACTTCCCAATTCATTTCGCATCCATCATCGATGCAACAAACAGTATCCGGTCATGAACTCCATGGACGAGTCTCCCCATCCAACCCGGGTACGCTCGGATGTAATCCAGCAGCGCACCCTAAGGCTTCGGGAATCATGGTTTTTGTCAGTATCCATCGTAATTATGGCCTTCCAGGCTTTCGTCTACCATTCAACGACTTCCAAGGGGGCCGATTTCTTGTCGCTCATTAGAATAACGCCAAATTCGAGCGAACTTAAATGTTGTCACTATATTGACCGCTTACGGTTCATGATGTGGCGTTTTCGAAGCCCTTCGCCCTTCTCCATCGCCCTCCGGAAAGTCGTTGAGTTCTTATTACATTTCCGCAAGACAATTGGTAACATCCCCAAAATGAAACCAGATCTCATCCAGGATCGCCATAATCACAAACTCTTGTGTTGCCTCGTGAAATGTGAACGCTTCCGCCATGTATCGAATTCACCTGCGCAACATCGCTTAATTAACAAGCACGTGCCACAAGCCGAATATCTATTAGCAGCCGCCTACCTGACACCCGATCATACGATTGCGATACCCAGCATGCGAATCACTCCACTAGGGGCGATTCATTTTTTCCTCGAAATTTGTCATCACACTGAAACTGCGGACCCTTCTCCTATCTCGCCACTCCAATTTCGGCCGCCGCCCCTTCTCCGAATCGATGGCAATTATGCAATCAAGACTGGATATCTTCATCAAGAATCGATTGAGGACACGAGTATTGCCGGGTCAATTGATGGCGTGTTGATTGCTGTACTGGGGGAGTGTGTGCGTTGTCTCCGGTGAAGCGTGATTGAAATGCCTACGAGATACCGCTGAGGCACTAATTGCGCTAATTGCATCCTTTGCGGGACGTCGACGAACCGTCTGATGGAAGAATTACTTCGTGCCTCTGGTCTGAGACTGGTGTAGAGCTCGGTGGTGACATTTGAAAGGGAATTTGCTTAAGTCCCTGTTCCATGCATGGGAATGCATGGGTTGCTGGTGCTGAATTGGTTTCCGTGTCCCGTCTAAAAGCATCGACTGTTGAGTGCAATTAAATGGCAATTGCGGCCAAGTAGTTTCACCTCAGAGGGGACGTGTGTGAATATGCATATTTCTGAATGCTGCCTGGCTTCAGTTGGTTGCGTGAGGGAGGGGGAGTTTGAAGAGCAGCCAACGTGACGTGGTCTGCTTATGTGGCAAGCAAACGTGTGGCATTTGATGAAACTGTCTCGATTTTGTGTGAATTCTTTTCATCTTTGCCTTTTCTTCAACAGGAAGAATATTCTTCCAAAAATCTTTCTAAGCTGGAAGCCAAAATCAGACTGAATGAATTGTTATAAGCTCATGCATCGAATGGGAAAACTCTGGAAAGTGTTGCAAGTCGGGTGTGGTAGCAATTTGTGATTGTGCACAATGCAGACTTCACAAGCATCTGGTGTCTGCAGGTTCGATTGACAATTAAATAACCTCCCAAATGAAATCGCACAAGCAATAAGAAATATTTTCGATAACTCACCGCCATTTAAATTGAAATCCTGTCGAACAATGCATTTTTCAAATTCAAAACCTAATTGAATTCCACCCTGCCTCAGATCCATTGATTTTCTGCAACTGAAAATGAAACCAATTTCAGCGCAAATATCTTTCTCTTCACCTTCTTGTCACCGGAGAATCCACAGAAACCCATTCATTCGGATATTTATTACTTCAATACGTTTTCTCTGCGGCTACTGGCAAGTGAAGGGCGGACCGGAGACCGCAAACGCTGCCGACGGAATTTAAACACTGATTTGATTGCTCTCAAAGTGAACGGTTTTTCTTCCCTATTATAATTAATTGATGAAACACAGGTGCACAATTAAAGTTAAAGTGCTTCGGCATGACGAAATTTTGTGGCCTCACCCAACACGAACTGGAGCGTGAAAGGGGTGTGCCACTTAATAAATGGACTAGAGGATGATTTTAATTGTGTGGGGGATGGGTTGCATGGATATGGGTTTC
Organism: Eristalinus aeneus; assembly: GCA_955652365.1. Classification (NCBI taxonomy): domain Eukaryota; kingdom Metazoa; phylum Arthropoda; class Insecta; order Diptera; family Syrphidae; genus Eristalinus; species Eristalinus aeneus. The sequence continues at coordinate 27,487,503 of OY019131.1, read as the reverse complement.
AAATGGTTTTGTGACGTCTTTCGCATAATCCCGGCTCGTTCACACTTGCAGTGCCGCATTACAGGGTGCTTGTTTGGCTTTGCAATATTTGCTGTCCTCAAATGCCATCGATTAATGGAAAGATTTATATGTCCTGCTCATAATACTTGTTTTCTGAAGGAATATATTTTCTCTGAGTAATTGTAGACTTTCATATCCTTTCTTTGCAGACAGAGTCCTTGTAGAGTTTCATATCCTTTCTTTGCAGACACGGGGACATTTTTGAGATTTCTTTCCTGTTATTGGACCACAAGCAGCTACATGAAGCTGCTGCGGTTTGTTGATAATTTCTTTTTCTCTTTTATTTTGTTCAGGAACAGATACCACAAATTGATTATTTCAATTCATGACTCAGGAAAGAATCCTCTGCGACATTGGTTCACTTTCAAAGAATTCACTAATCAAAGCCCTGCTTCTCATATGCTCCACATAACCCAGAGAGATAATAAAGAATTGACAACTTTGAAAATCTTTTGGGGTTGCACTCTACCATTAATCTTTACACCCTCACTGTCAAATTATCCAGAAATATTAACACTTTCATCGACGGGAAACACAAGAACGAGAAAGGTTTGCGAATTATTGAAATTTTCTGCTGAAGTGTGGAGTCCGTGACCGGAACTGTAAAAAAGTTTATTCGGCCGTAAGTGTCAACGTTGGTGACAGGCAATAAAAAGTCTTGTGCAAAAATTTGAGTCTGCATATTGGATTGATCCCCACCGGCTGAACAGAAGTAGGCAGAAAACCAAGAAGGCATGAACTTAATAATAATTATTCTATGGCGCGATAAAAATGGACGTTACTAAGAGCGGATGAGGAAGCCTTTAGTCTCTTCGAGAGAAAAGTTTTGCGTGCGATTTTTGGTTCTGTTTGCGTTGATGGCATCTGGAGGAGAGGATTTTAAGACGAACTCTATGGGCTGTATAGCGACATGCGCTTGGTCAAGCGTCTACGGATACAACGCTTAGGATGGCTAGGCCATCTAGAGCGTATGGACACGACTGCTCCGGCTCGATAAGTCTGCCAACCAGAGCCATTGGGACAACGCAATAGACGGCGACCCAGGCCAAGGTGGCGCAAACAAGTGGAGAAGGACCTTAGCCAACTTGGAAAGCCCAATTGGAGACAGCTTGAGAAAGATCGTGCTGTCTGAAGACGCATGTTGGTTGAAACCCAGGTCCACCTTGGACTGTAGCGCCACACGAAGAAGAAAAAGAAGAAAAAACGTGTCCGCGGTGGCCATTCACACGAAATAGAAGTCTGTTCATAAATATCAGGTGTAAGTCTGTGATTTGTTAAGGAGTGCGGCTAAATCTCTTTCAGAAAGAGGCAAAGTACGGGAATGCATCTAGAAATCTAAGAAATGTCAAATTCACTTCTTCACTACAGAAAACAAAGATAACCACAAAATTCAAGACGTATACAAAGAGAGTCTCATTTATCCCTCTACGCACACCAACTTCTTTGCCCGAAAACCAGCAACCTACTCACAAAAATTTCTTGTGTTAAAATGGGCAGGGTGGGGAAGTATAAGGTTGTCAAATATCCGATTTTTAGCTCTTCATTCAATTCTTCATAAAAAGTGTTACAGTGATCAATACAACAAACAAATATACGCCGTTTTGTTGGGTAATCTGTTTCTATCTAGGCGGCAACTTCATAATACCCCCCTCATAGAAGCCCCCCTCCTTATTTGCGAAGAACTCGGACAGCCACTTTTCACAAGCCTCTTTTGAGTTCAACTTCACACCACCAAAGGCGTTCACCATGGACAGGAACAGGTGGTAATCACATGGCGCCATGTCCGAGCTATATGGTGGATGCGATAAGACCTCCCATCAGAGCTCCCGTTGCTTCTGACGAGTCATCAACGAAGTGTGTGGTCTGGAGTTGTCCTGGTGGAAGACTACACCCTTCCTGTTGACCAATTCTGGACGTTTCTGGTCGATCGCCTGCTTCAAGCAGTCCAGTTGTTCGTAGTAGATGGTAGAGTTAAGCGTCTGGCCATATGGGAGCAGCTCAGAGTGGATGATTCCCTCCCAGTCCTTCCAAACACCGGCCTTCAACCACCACTGTTTTGATATTGTCGCATGTGATCCGTTTTTCATTGCCAGTCACCATTCACTTCAAAAATGAGTCGAGTTCGTTCCGTTTCAGCAGCATATCGCAGGCGTTGATTCGGTCCAGAAGGTTTTTTTGCGTCAAGTCATGCGGCACCCAAACATCAAGTTTTTTCTTGTATCCAGCCTTCTGCAGATGGTTTAAAATGGTTTGGTGACTATATGACAGGAGATGGAAGTCCTTGACGATGTCACGAGGTGCCACATGCCGGTCTAACTCGATGATTGCCATGATTCGATCGGTATTCGTCGTCATAGGTCTGCCGCCTGCTGGCTTATCCATGGTGTCGTTTTCACCGGCTCTGAATCGTCGAAACCATTCCTCCGCAATTCGAAGTGATAGAGTACAAAATACCATTAATCTCACGGAACGATTCTCTAGCGGATTTGCCTTTAACGAAGGAAAACTTTAAAATAGCGCGAATTTCTTCGTTAGTGACCTCCATGTTAACACGTCTATAACTGTTGAACGCAATATCCAAACTTATCATGCATACCGTCGTTTTGTAGGTTCTGGCAATACTTTCAAGTGATGTACAGTATTGCCAGATACGAGCTCAGTAACGCTTTGTATATAGCCGAAAAATTCAAAAGATAAAAAGGCGGAAGGGAGATATTTGACTAACTTCTATTTTACTCTCTCGAGAGAGCGCTCATTTGACGTAAAACCCATTTTGTTCACTATATGGGAACGGACTTTGTGTTAGTTTGTGTTGTTTTGTACTGTTTTGTACTGGTTTGTGTTGTTTGTTTTGGGTACGGGAACACACCTGTTGCGATATATAATAATAGAGTTTTCAAAATATCATAAATACTTTGTGTTTTGTTTAAAGAAAACATTTGTCAGGTCTACGTTGGAAAATCTTTCAATTTGACATTTTGCACTGATGTCTGTGACAGTAGTTCAAACTAAAATGGAAATAAGAACATGCGCCCCTCCGATTGGCAGAAGTTAGAAGTAAGTCCGTGCAGATATTTTACTCAGCAATCAGTGAGAGCAAGACGTGAATACCACTTCAGTGCAAATCGAACTTAGTTACCCCTGTTAGTTTAAATTTTTTAACAAATGTAGTAAGCCCTGAAATTCAACTGTTCATATTTCAGATATCAATCGTAATATGCTCTGAATTGAAACGCTTTTCATAGAAAAATAACAACAGCGAAAATGTAAAGGAACTACCAGAAAGGAATAAGAGAGAGAAAGAGAGAGAGAGATAGAGAGAGAGAGAGAGACAGAGAGACAGAGAGAGAGAGAAGAGAACGATTCATTCGTTTGTAAAGAGTCAGAGGAATAAGACGTGTGCCGGTAAAAATAAAGTTGTAAAGTAAACTAAAGTGTTTTGTATTTTTATTCTATTACAACTTCCGAAGTGGGCTTACGATTGCTGATATTGAGAAATATAAAGTTTACACGTCGCTACAACTTACAGTGGATCCAAGCCAAGCTCGGACACCTACTCAGTAACACAATTGAAGATTGATAAATAATTAAGGAAAAGAAATAAACGAAATTCAATATTCGTTTTAAACAATATATATATTCATTAGTGGTTTGAAAAAATTTTATAAACAAACTCAATTATTTAATAAAAAAAAAATACATCTCGATTCTTAAGGGAACTCAATAAATTACGGAACAAGCCAAACTCGGACGGCTATTAATAAAGTTAACACAATTTAAGATAATTAAGTTTTTAAATAAAATTAATATTTTGTGTGAAGGCCTTTGTTCTTTATTACCATTTGCAGCCTTAAAGAATGATTGAACTAATTTTGTGCAAAAATTAGGTTCAATTTTATTCCACTCCTGAAGAAGAACGCTTTTCAACTACATTTTATTAGAAATCTGATATTTTCCAAATTTTTTGGTCCAGGTACTCCCACAAATTCTCGATAGGGTTTATATCTGGACTTTGCGGAGGAGTGTCCATTACATGAGGACAGTTATACAACAGCCAGGATCGTACTTTAGGCTTTGTGTTTGAGGTCATTATCTTGGTAAAAACTCCAGTAATCTCCAAGGCCGACTTTTTTAGACTGAAAGGGACGAATTCTGTTTTAAAATGTCTAAATAAACATTTTGATTCCTTTTTCTTCTATAAAATGCAATCTACCAGGTCCAGAAGCAGAAAAAGATCCCCACACCATCACCGATCCACCACCATGCTTCAGGGGGTATCAAATTCTTTGAATGCAGCCCGTCGTTGGGTTTTCTCCACACGTATGGTTTGCCGTCAGATCCAAAAATATTAAATTTGCTTTCGTCTGTAAATAAAATTTCTTTCCAGAACGAAAAATCTTTATTTTTGTGTTCTTTGGCAAATTCGAGTCTTTTCTTCTTGTTTTGTTTGCTGATCAGTAGCTTTAACCTGGCTCTTCTACCATTCAAATCCGCTTTTTGAAGAATATTCGCATGCTCGCATGCTTTCCCAACTGTTCCACCGCTATGACTGCGAGCTTTCTCGCACTCAAAAAGGGATTAATTTTTACTTGTCTTACTAAGAAACGTTCATCAACTTCGTTAAAAATGTTATTATGTGTCTTTTTCGCTTGTTTTGTATCTGATTATTACACCGAAACCGTTTAACTATGTCCTGAACCGTGGACCGACTTTTATCAACGATTTTTGCGATATCTCTCACAGATTTTTCGTCTTCTGAGTGTTTTATAATTAATTTTCTCATTTCGAGAATAGTTTGACCATTCTGTCTCCCCATTTTCTATTTTATTAAATTTTTTACGTATCTTACAGCTTAACTTCCGTTCCGTTGCCCAACTATTAAGAGCTTGTATTGTGATAAATGACTACGATTTATTTGACGGAAAATGCAAATTCAAAATATTTTCCTAAGCCGTCCGAGTTTGGGTTGTTCCCTATTTTATTGAGTTCCCTTAGGAATCGAGCTGTATTTTTTTTCAATAATTGAGTTTTTTTTTTAATTTTGTCAAACAACTAATGAATATATATATTGTTTAAAACTAATATTGAATTTCGTCTATTTCTTTTCCTTAATTATTTATCAATCTTCAATTGTGTTACTGAGTAGGTGTACGAGTTTGGCTTGAAGCCACTGTAAATTATGGCTTGCTAAGTTGAATAAAGAAAACAACAGGCAACAAAAGCGAGCTATTGCTGCGTCTATTATCTGTACCAGAAAAGGAACGACGTAATTTTCCCGAAATGTGCAACGGCAGCGTCTCCGATGTGCCAACAGTAGGCGGGGAACCCCAGGATAGCGGACGAGAAGATAACAATGGTGAGGATGACGAGCGAGAAGATATGGAGAAAGAAGATGACGAGCGATCAGATACGAGCAGCATAAGCGAATACGATGAAGAAGTAGATGATGAAACAGAAAATGAAGATCGTATGACGAGTGGTAAAATGAGTGACAACACGAAAATGAAGAACAAGAAGAGAGTAAAGATGAGTGGTGAAAAGAAAAATGATGAGTGAAATCTTATGAAGAGAGAGCTGGAAATAATGTGCAAGGAATTATGTTTGCGTGGACGTGAGAACAATCTCCTCAAAAGGGAGAATAAATCGCTACACAGAAAAAGTCAAGAGAAAGAATGAATTTGAACAAAACGACAGCAGTAGCAGGTTCGTAGAGAATTTCACCAATATCAAAGATTTGCTGGCAGAATTCTCCGGAGAGGCGGAATTGTATACTCACTGGGAAGCGCAGCTTATTAATTTAAGGGCTGCATATAATATTGATGATAAAAACTTAAGAGTTCTTATAACTTGTAGGTTGAAGGGGAAAGCATTGAAGTGGTTTTATTCCCGATCAGGCGTGACTACTATTGAAATAAATCAACTGTTGGCGGAAATGAGGGAAAGGTTTGGCGACCGATCTAGTCGTTTGACGATAAAACGTGCCGTAGAAGCAAGGAAGTGGTCCACAGGAGAAACATTCCAACAATATGTACACGAAAAGATTATTCTTGCGAATAAAATTTCAATGAAGGAAGATGAATTGTTGGAATGCATCATCGAAGGAATACCAGATCCTCACCTACGTTCACAGGCGAAGATGCAATGTTTCCTCAAAAAGCATCAGTTGATGGAAGCTTTAAGAAAACGCAAATATGGGGTATTAAAACAAAATGCAATTTTCAAGGAAATCGGGACGATTTGAAGTCACTAGGGCCGAGTTGTAGAAAGCCCTGAATTTGCGCTGGATTCCAACGCTTTTCTTAGAAAAATAACAAGAGCGAAAATGCAAAGGTACTACCAGATAGGAATAAGAGAGAACGATTCATTCGTTTGTGAACAGTCAGAGGAATAAGACTTGTGGCAGTGAAAATAAAGTTGTAAAGTTAACTAAAGTATTTTGTATTTTTATTCCATTACACAAACCATGACTGGAGACAAGCTGAAATATGTCAATGAGAACAGCTCATATTAAGTTCGTGAAATGAGCTTAGATTGATAGCTCTTGGTTCAGCCTGCAACTTAACCGGGGTTCCACTCGCTGGTTACACCTTTCGATCACCTCTTCTAATTGATGATTTGCGTTAAAATCAGCACATAATTTGAAAATTTAGAAAAATGCATGAACCTGGCTTAATACAGTAAAAAAGGAAGCCATAAACGGTGCCCCACGTTTACTCTGCAATGTTCAAACAAAGGTCTAGATCCGAGCCATACTTTTCATGAAAACGAATTCTAATCCGATTTGTGAATAATTCATGAAATACGAGAGAGTAAAATTGAAACATTTTTTTGTTCGCAATTCCCATCCGAAGCACGGGGCTTAAAATGAGTAAAAGCACATCATTTTAACTATTCCAACAGCACCTGAAATCGATGTCCATGCTCTCGACGACGGGATGTGTGTATTCTGGCATATGTAGCAACAACCCGAACTGTGCTGCAGAACATACCCCACACGCCGCAGCCTCAGCAACTAGAGCCGATTTTCCGGTTATGGCCCGCGATACGGTGGTGGGATATCCTGTGGTTCGATAACCGATACCTGTAATCAGGATATTTTAGATTTTGCTGTTTCTCTGCCAGCAGTTGTGGCGGGCTGGCGCTTTCGACTGACAATTGGAACCGTAGCATGCACCGACACATTTTTCGCTTCGCAACAAACAGGCAGGCGGATACGCTTCATTCCACTTCGCGGAGGGCTCATGGTCCACGGACATTTGCTGAATTGTGCTGTGGGCGCACTTTTCATAATTCCGTTTGTATTTTCATAATAAAATGAAAGCTAATTTAAAATGGGAGTCGCAGGCAGAGTGCGCCACCAAGTCGCCTGGTGGCAAGGGCTTACGTTGACCGACAATGATTCGCGGATTGAGTGAGGATGTTAAAGAGTGACATTTGCTCCTAGTGACGGTTGATTGCCAAATTGGACTTTATTTGACATTTAGGATCGGTTCGACAATTGCTGGGAGCGTGTAAACAGATTGAAGTGTTAGCATGCTATTAGCTCTGACAAATGAATTCATTGTGCGCAATGAGTGAATAAACAAGCGACTGCCGATAAACGCCATGTCGCCGATGGGATGTGGTAGCGCTTAATTGCAGTTGCATGACCGAGTGCTAACAATGATTTTGATTAATTAAAAACATAATGATGTGATAAGTGGAATAAAGATGGCCTCGCTCTCATTAGCTGTGCAGACAGTTTCTATGCATTCTGTAATTTAGTTCTTCGGGGGCTTGATATTCAACTGTCGGCTTGAGTTCATACAAAAGGGCTTGTAAGTTTGATTTCCTTTTGATAACATGAATTGGCGACGGCAGGATGGAAAAATTCCTGAACTTTAAATCTGAAGACCTGCAAGGTGACATAGAAAGGCGAGTTCTTTTCGTGAGCCCTACTAGCTAAAGGCAGACGAAAGGAACAATGGAAAAGAGCAACAAAAACAGAAGCAGGCTGGGTAGATAGTGACGACTGGGGCAGAAATATGTTGGCGAAAGAAAAACGATTATCCGATAAAATCAACCTTTAAGTCAAGCAATGCTGGCATGAAGCTGATGTTTGGTAACAGTCAATGCAGTGGTTTTCAAAATATTTATTCTGCAAACTGTGGAACAGCGATAACAACAAAACATCGCTGACAGGGAAAGAAATCCTTCCCACTGACCAAGACAACGTGATGAGAGTTGCTTTCTGAGAGCGGAAAACGATCAAGCTGCTTCTGGCGATGGGCCCTTCACACAGATCTTCAAGGCAACTAAAGTGATGTGTTTAGAAATAAGCACTAGAGCGTGTTACAGTGAGACAGCAACAGGGGCAAGTGAAGGAAGTCAGCACTCTTATGCTTGGTATATCAGGTATACCGGTATGAAGTGAGCGGCAAGATACAAATGTCTTGAAAGTGAACATTTGTTGTGAACGAGCCCTTATTTATTTTGTTTGTTTGCTATGACATTTGTGAAAAATTTAAATGTGAAAATATTAAATATACATCAAGTCATTGAACAGACAACATAATATTTTTTCATCGTGTTAAAAATGTCGAATTTTGTACCAGAAAGTGATGATTTGCGGAAAGCATTAATTTTTTGTTTTCATTTGAAGACAGGTGCTACAGAGTCGCATCGAATGCTTGTCGAGGCATATGGTGATCATGCTCTATCAGAAGCAACATGCAAAAGATGGTGTCAACGGTTCAGAAATAATGATTTTGATGTGAGAAATGAAGAACGTGGAAGACCACCAAAAAAGTTTGAAGACACCGAATTGCAAACGATGGAGATGACACCGTGATTCAAAAGCAAATGGCAGCAATGTTAAATGTCGCACAACAAACAATTTCTGACCGTTTCAAAGCTATGAGAAAGTTCCAAAAGTGTGGAAAATGGGTGCCACATGAATTGAATGAAAGACAGATGGAAAACCGAAAAAAACACTTGTGAAATTTTGCTTCAAAGACACGAAAGAAAATCGGTTTTGCATCGGATTGTTACTGGGGATGAAAAATGGATTTATTTTAAGAATCATAAACGGAAAAAATTATGGATTAATCTGGGACAACACTCAACATCGACTGCAAAACCAGATCGATTCGGCAAGAAGACAATGCTGTGTGTTTGGAGGGACCAGAAAGGTGTGCTGTAACACGAGCTCCTAAAATCTGGTGAAACCGTTAATATTGATCGCTACCGACAACAAATGATCAATTTGAACCATGCATTGATCGAGAAACGACCAGAATGGGGCAGAAGACACGGCAAGGGCACAAAAAAAAACCGGTTCAGATTACAATCAAAACACTTGGCTGGGACCAGCTACCTCACCCGCCGTTTTTACCAGACTTGGCTCCTTCCGACTACCATTTGTTTTCATCGATGGGACTTGCAGTTGCTGAGCAGCACTTTGATTCCTACGAGGAGGTCGAAAATTGGGCGTCTGATTGGTTTGCTTTAAAAAACGAACAATTTTATTGACGTGGTATTCACAAATTACCAGAAATGTGGTCGATGTATAGAAAACAATGGCCAATACTTTGAATAAAATGTTTTTACTTTCTCCTTGATAATTAGTGTTTTATTTTCAATGAAAAAAAAAACGCTCATTTCATACCGGTATACCGCTCGACGGAAAAGGTTTTTTGCTGTCCACAGTCCACTGGATCATGACTCTATTGACAATCTTCTCGAAAACCTTGCTAATGCAGGGGAGGAGGCTTATCGACTGAAGATTTTTCGGGAGCAAGGAATCTTTTTCCTTTTTGGGGAGGGGTTGCACTACCGCCGTTTTCCAATGGACTGTGTAATGTGCATTACTCAGTGCATTGTTGAACAGGATTGTGTATATCTCCACCACCTCGTTGGGAAGATGGCGCAGCTCTATATTCGGTATCCCGTCGATAACAGTCGACTTTTTGTTCTTCAAACTGTTGAACATGTCTTTGAGTTCCTCCTTCGAAATGAGGATGTGATTGAAGCCATCTTGGTCGATGGCATTGGCTGCCTGATTTTTGTCATTGAATCTGGTAAAACCAGGATCCTCAGAACGCCACTGACACCACTTCCAAGGTGGAAGTGGTTCATCAGGGCTCTGTACTCCAGATCGTGGTTCGGCCTACGAGACTCGTTGACCCTGGAAAACAGCTCCTTTCCTGAAAAACAGCTTCTTTCCTGAAAAACAGCTCCTTTCCTGAAAAACAGCTCCTCTCCTGAAAAACAGCTCCTCTCCTGAAAAACAGCTCATTTCCTGAAAAATAGCTCCTTTCCTGAAAAACAGCTCCTTCTGCCTCTACCTTCTCTTGGGCATCCTCAACAATGAAGAACTCATTGTCAAGCACGGCCTCATCCTGATCTATACCAAACGAAATCATTATGTTTTCATTGTCGGTTGTCCTGTCAAGTCGAACAGCCTCTAAGCCGTTATGACTAGAGCGTGTTGCAGTGAGACAGCGACAGGGGCAGTTTCGATGAGCATGAGGGCACGCTTGTGGTTGCTCGGCATAGCTCGACGGAATAGGTGGTTCTTGTCCCCCTTTCTCGGGCATCACCAATTTTACACCAATTGATAGGGAAGTTTGAAAGAAAAGGGAAGAAGAAGGAAGGAGAAAGAAAAGCTTAATACCACAGACGGTCAATTACGGTGGCAAAAGGAAGGTGAGAAGGGGAGGCGGAAGTGATAAAAGAAAAGGAAAGTGTTCGATGGCCTATGCCTTTAACACCGATCCGGACTAGAAGGTGTCTCGCGGACCTAAGCGAACTAAATAACCTTAAACTTGAACTAACCTACTGATCTTAAAACTAACCTTCTCTAGCACCGTTCATCGTTAGAGGTGCGTTAAGAACCTGAAAATGCCTGATGTTGTCGATAAAAGTCGTATTCCATAGTCTGGAAGGATAGAAGATGTTCGTTTAGACTAATTTGGCCGCTCCACGAGTGTTAATTGACTGCCTACCGAAATCATGTTAAGATCCTGTCTGCAACTATTGAGTATATTTCTCCTTTTTGTGATCCTTTCCAAATTGGTTGAAGGTCGGGGAAGTCCAGAATAGAGGCAATCAGCACATTTTTCTCGATTAAAGGCCTTTTCGACATTGCAAGCTTAGATGCGAGCTACTGAGAACCATGTCTTATTCTGGCATTTCCACGAACGATTAGAATGCAAAGGGTAAGGAAGAGCTTTCACTGCTTCCATTGTTAAAGTCTGTGACAAGCTTCCAGAATACTTCAAAATCTTGATCCTTTTAATGCCCAGTTGTGCATCCTTGAAGCAAGAGACACAATCCTTTAAAAGTTTCACCTCTTACTAGGATGCACGACGGCATTGCAGTGATTGGGCGCATATGGTAGAGACCAGTAATGAGACGCTGAAGGAAATTGAAGCAGAATTTGTCAAAAATCTGGCGACGATGATAAATCAACGGACAGCATCAGCAGCAACCAAGTCGAATAAACTAAGAACTTTGTCCGATTCAGAGCCACAGTTAATAGGTACAACAACATTGGGAATTGAGAACTGCGAAGTCACTCTACCGAATCGTTGTTTCCTTTAGCTGCCTCTTGACATTTGAGTAACAAAGACCGGTTTCAAAAGACTTCCTTTGTAAAAATAGACAGCGCCGGCTCTATAGAATGTATAGACAGTACAACTTCTACACAAGGAACCCCCAATTTCAGACTTTGTACAGTACACAGGGACACCTGCCGGAACCGGTGCCGGGCTAAGCAAAAATGGAGAGAGAGAGGGGGGGGGGGGGGGTAAATTACATGAGATAAACTTGTACCACCCGTAAATTGAGGTGTCTGAGAAGGCAAGCCAAAGTCAAAGGACACCTTGAAGTAGGACATATACACACTTCTCTTACTTAAGTGTCCAAAAAATCCGACGAAGGAAAAACAGTTTCCCCTGCATTGTAAAAGCCGACGAAGGAAAGACAGTTTCCCCTGCATAATATTAAGTGTCCACAGCCAAAGGCAAGTTAAGTCACAATTCGAAAGAAATCCGATGGAGAGACAGTGCACTTCGCCTTGAGCACGTACATTTCCATTAAGTCATTAACAGAAAGGTATCCATTCCGGCGTTATAAGGGCCAATTAACACCCATGAAGAGAATTCCCAGTCACTCCGTTCGGTAACCCTCTTACCAAGCGAAAGTGAAAACAGAAAACATTGACTACACGAAGCATTCCTTTTTCTCGTTTATGGTATGGATGCCTGACTTAAGTTTCGTCTAGACACCCAATTATCACGGAATCTTTGCATGCGACGTGTACGTGACAACGCCACTGAAACCGAAACCTTTGACAATTTACCTAAAATTTTTCGAAGCACGGATGCTTGTTGAGGTCAAAATACAATCACGCTGCCAGAATGAAAGGACAACCCAGGTAAGGGTTCCACTCCTGAAACTCTACACAGTGGCATGATTTTCAAAGGAAAGACCGTGTGCCAGGCTGTCACGTGTGTGGGCGCGTGATTTATTCAGCTGAAGGGATAAAGTGACAGGAAGGTTTGTTTGAGGACCAAGGAAAAAGCATTTCACTTCTCTATGTTAGGGAAAGTGAATGAGACTGATTTTTTTTTTCATTTCACTCCGATTGAACTGAGAGAGTTTTTCTTTAGAAAATTGTACACAAGATCCATTTTTTGGGAGAAATGAATTCTGATGGTTTTTCCACTTCTATTTTTATTTTGTTGAATTCATGGTGTTGAAATCTTATGATTTCAGGACCGAAACATTTTGTTAGCAAGCATGGTTGGGTAAGACCGAGCGCTGTTTGTCACAGGGCAACCACCCTTAGGCTGCGGTATGGACGCACTGCACAGCCAATTGTCTAAGCGTCCCTTATGAGGATAATGTAGTGTACGACGATAGTGTCACTCAGTTAGCCTCGCCTGTCAAAGAAGCTTTTCATAAGGATGCTCCTTTCTTCATCTTACAGAAGCTTGACAGTCACAGAGGACGCAAAAGATGGATTCTAGCTTCTTAGCTTTTTACCATTTTTAGCAGAAGTATTTCAATTACTCTGAGGTTTCTAATAACGACAATTGTGACCCGTAGATTCTTGATGCACAGCTTAATCTCCCTTCCCTTGGCATCCACATCATGGGATGTACAATCAATGTCGTTTCCCGACTAAAAATAATTGGTCTTCGGTTCAACTCGCAGTTTAGCTTTGATGACCACGAGAACCGCACACTAGTCACATGGACATGCCGTCTAATGCGGGCTCATTAACGATCCAGCTGCCTCCCTCATTGAAAGTCTACTGCCCCCGTGCGCAGGACAGTTTCTGCCCAAAAACTGAATCGGGGAATGTAGACGAATTTTCACGGACGAATCCATGACGACGGAGGGGTCTGGAGCTGGGACATTCATGGAAAACGACAAGATCAAACCTTGCATCTCCTTGAATGATTCCGCGACGGCCCTCCAGGCAGAAACCATCCAAATGGCCACTTACTATATTTTGAAGAAAGGGTGAAAGGAAAAGGCGAAGTTTCTGCATCTGTAGCGACAGCTAAGCTGTTCTTAAGGCCTTACTGAACCCTCTAACCACTTCCAAGATAGGTTAAAAGTGCAAGTCTGTTTTTAGTTTGGAGGGTTGACCGAATTCGCTTAGACTTGTCTCGGTCCCGTGACATCATTGGATCATCGGAAACGAATTTGCCGATGAACTGGCTAGACAAGACTCAAAAATGGCACTCGTAGGACACGAACGCAGCCTGGGACTACCTGCATTCTGGGTTGGGGCTTCCGTCGACGGTTGGGCAGCACAACTAGCGATGCAATGACTCTCCAGAAACCAATCTGGCCAAGTGGCGCGAGCGGAAGTAAGGAGTCCGCGGTTTTTCTGTTATCTCTAGACAGAAAAGACTGCAGACGACTTGTTGGCCTATAAACAGGACACTTCAAATTTGCTAAGCATCAGGCGCTGCTTGAGCTTAGTGAAGGCACCCTTTGCGACGCTTGTGGAGAAGACGAAGACACTTCAGAGCACTTTCTCTGCCAATGTCCCGCCTTTGGTCATATCAGGTGGCGGCTGTTTGGCGCCGAAGACTTAAGCTCTTTATCACAGAAGTGCCTGCTGGTTTTTCTTAGGAAAACCAAGAAACTACTATACATGAGGATTACTGCCTGGTAGTACAATGAACCAGTTTTTGAAACTGAGCGCTGCAGTGAGTGTATTCCAATGTTAATAAAAACAGAAAACAAAAAAAGCTCCGTAGATGCGTTTTGCTTAGCCTGATTAGTCAGAGAGAGCCTCAAGACCTGAACTGTAGCCGTTTGTGAGATAAGTCAGATTCGTCTTTGATTAAAATAAAGGGAATAGAAATGCAGTCATCATCGGACAAGCTTAAGAATACCTAATATATTTATCGGCCTCGCAATTTGGATTATGCTAAGTTCTGGTACTTCTGTGAAAGGTATTAATGGCACTTCACCATCTTATAGAGAAACAGGCGGCACTTAAGGCAGGTTTTCAATAGAAGCTAGAAACAAGAAACAAAATTGCAGGCCGTCTGTCTGATGGTTTTGGTTCCTTTGAATAACGTTTGTTAGTGATGACAATCTGTCTTTGATTGCTGTTACCACAGTCTAAGAGACAATATAGAATGAAGTGAGGTTGTCGAAAAATTGGGGACTAACGTGCCTGGAAAAAACCCCACACCCCTCTCCAGCATTTCTCTCTGACGCTTCTATAAAACGTTCTTCAATTTCATTTACATAAAACATGTATAGGGGGCGCTACTAAGAAAAAAAAATCAATTTTGACTATGAATTTTTTGCTAGTGGCGCCCCCTTTATGTCTCAGAATTTATTGAGTGATCTGTTATTTTGTTTTGTTTTTCTTTTATTTATACATACAAGGTAAATAATTTGTTGTAAGACTACGCACCAGTTCATGTTAACGAAGAATGTATTTTCCGCTTCTTATAGCTGATGGAGTCTGAGTCAGGGAGGAGAGCCGACCGTACAGGCGTTTTCCTTTCCCCTGACAGTGGATGGGCCTGAAACTCAATCCTCAAACAATAGTTTTTCCCATCTGTTCTACTCTTTTGGGATCTTTCCGAGTAACTGGAAAACAGCATTTGTCCAGGCCGTCCCTAAAAAAGGCGATCCATCTTCACCCATCTCCTACCGACCCATAGCACTTACGTCCCTACTTTCCAAGGCCATGGAAACTCTGATAAATCGTCAGCTTATGAAATATCTTGAAACTCGGAAGCTACTCAATGACCGGCAATACGGCTTCCGCAGCAACAGGTCCACCGGTGATTTAATGGCTTATGTCACCGAAAATCTTTGCATAATGTAGGAGAAAGCAAGATCGTTGCACTTGATATTTCAAATGTCAAGCATTTGACAGAGTCTGGCATCCAGCTCTCTTGTCGAAAATGCGTGTTCTTGGCGTCGAAGAGTCTCTTCTTCAATGGTTTAGAAATTACCTTTCGAACCGTTTAAAACAAGTTGTATTGGGTGGGTTCAAGTCTGGTGGTGTTTCCCAGGGCTCCGTTTTGTCTCCGACACTCTTCCTCATAAATGATCTCCTGTCTGTAACTTCTGATCCAATTCACACCTTCGCTCATGACAGTACCCTCAGCTTTTCATATTCGTTCCTCGGCTCTCGTTCCTCCTCTTCGGCCATTGACTTGGAACGGCAGTGTATGTTAAGCTCATTAAATTCCGATCTTGACAGCATAATTGATTGGGGTAAAAAGAAAAAAAGTGGAATTGAATGCTTCCAAGACTCAGTGATGTCTACTGTCACTCAAGCGTTCTCAAAACAACCTGCCATTATCTATGAATGGCTCCTGCATTGTTGAAACTGAACGACTTTCCATCCTCGGTACGAGTATCAACTCAACAATAGTTGAAAAGATCACATATTCGAGATCGCCAAAAATGCAGCGAAATGTCTAGGTTTCTTAAAGCGATGCAAGAAATACTTCACCCCTTCTGACCTGGCAACAATATATAAGGCGTACATCCACCCAAAGCTTCAGTACAACGCTCCTATCTGGTCCGGTGCTCCTAAGATCTCTCTGCACCTATTTGATAGAATCCAACAGCGAACGATGAAGTATTATTTATTGGTGATAATAGTGCTGCGAAGTCAATTGACTCTCTTGAATATAGATGAAATGGTGCATCTCCATCACTATTTTATCGCTATTTCAACAAAAAATGCCGTAACGAGGTTAGCCAACTGCATTCCACCCCTTCAAGAATTCACCCGCAATACCCGCCCTATCACCCTTAAGCCCACCCACCCACCCGATCACCCTTAAGCCCACCGACCCACCCGATCACACTTAAGCCCACCCACCCACCCGATCACCCTTAAGCCCACCCACCTGCTCAGCCCAACAATTACGGCTTCCCACAGTCCTAAACAGCAACATCAGCAGCTCTACACCTTTCCCTTCAAAATCCTTTTGATTGTTTGTGGGTGAAGTGTAAGGGATAAATTTTGGAACAAGTTATCACACTCGATAACACACGCGCGCATCGATTCACACGATCGCACCTGCGGCGGATGTAACATCAGAGTCCTCAACTTTTGCTTAGATGCATCGTTTGCACTTTCGGCGATGCTTGCTCGGACGTGAGCGTGTCAGAACTTTGATCGACCAAGGCGATGTTAGGAGTTAGGGAAACAGAATTGTAACAGTTAGTTAGAATCCGTTAGCCGAACGATACGTGTAGATTAATAAAATCTTAACGTAGTATAAAAAGGTATTTTACTCTGAACATGTGGGCAGAAGCTGAGCTTGTGCGGTTCGATATTTTAACGAATACTTTAACTGAACATTAGTGAGTAGGGAAATCGCTGATTATAAATATTTTCGGTCAATCGACCAGCACTTGAGAATTTAGATATTCCGCGACAAGCGATAGAGGGTAAAGTTCGTATGGTGCGAGGAGAGTAGTTCTAAAGTTAACTGAACTCATGTCCAATTCCAATATCAAACGCTCTCTTTGCCAATCGCTGGTTTCTTAGGCTCAAGACGCGACGGAGTTAGTAATGGGGCCTTCCTTAAAGCACTAACCAGGCTTTGTATCACTGCTGGATGATCAAGCAGTCCTGCTTTATGGCATGAACACTTATTAATAATAATAATAATTGCTACAGTCCAAAGGCTGACCAAGGCCTAGCTTGCTCATCAACTACTCGTGTTGTGCGCGCTACTGTTCTCTCACGAGTAGATGGGACCTACATTTTTTTGCCGATTCCGAACGGCGAAATTTGAGAAACTTTCTTAGACAGTTATTACTCTTTGAGTGTTGTCAGCAGCTCGAAAGAGGTGGTGTAGTGAAAAATTCGAAAAATTGGTGTTGAGCTGAGAGCCGAACCTAGACCCTTCGGCGTGTGAGCGTCGCACTTTACCCACTACGCCACTTCGACCATGGCATGACCACTTGGACGTTACTAAAAATGAATGAGAAAGCTTTTTGTTTTCGTTGAAAGTATTTGAAGAAAAAAATTCAGCAACGGAATTTTCGGGCTGGTTAAGCATCTTCGGATACAATGCTTGAGGTGGCTAGGCCATGTAGAGGATACGGACATCACAGCTCCGGCCCAATATGCTTTTGAATCATCTGCGGATACAACGCCTAAGAGGACTAGGTCATGTAGAGGATATGGATAACACAGCCCCGGCCCAAAATGCCTTTGAATCCGAGACATTGAAGCAGCAAAGACGGCTGAGGTGGCGCACAGCAGGATCTCAACCAAATTGAAGTGCGCAGCTGGGCATCTGGCAAAGAATCATAGTGATTGGAGAGGCATAGTGTTTGCGGCCCTGGTAAGATAAAAAACGCAAAGATAAATAAAAGAACGATTCACATCCCTTTTCCTACTGTAAGATTTTCAAATGTGAGTACGAACTAGAAAATAGAATATTCGTGTTTTTAAGTTCCCCGTTTCATTGTGTGGAGACTTGGAATAGACGAATAAGAGTAGGCTAGAAATCTTTAAAAGTACTTTTGGTACAGGTGTGGGATTTGGTTTTACGTGATCACCTGTCCTTACGGATTATATCTTCTTCTTCTTCTTCTTGTGGCGTTACAGTCCGGGGTGGACCTGGGCCTCAACCAACATGCACGATCTCTTGCCAGCTGCCTCCAGTTGCGCATTCTAAGTTGGTTGAGGTCCTTCTCCACTTGTGTTTTCCACCTTAGTTTAAGTCGTCCTCTGTTGCGTTGTCCCAATCTACATGGTCTAGCCATCTTAAGCGTTGTGTCCGTAGACGCTTGATCCGGTGCATGTCAATGTACACCCCATAGAGTTGGTCGTTAAATCTTCTCCTTCAGATGCGATCAACGCAAACAGGACCAAACATCGCACGCAAAATTTTTCTATCGAAAGACTAAGGGCTATCACGCGGACCATTTTTCCAAGAGTCGTAGTTAACGCTAGACTAAACGCCTCAGTTACCCAAGTATTGAGATCATATTTAAGGGAAAATCACCCCCATGGTTTGATTCGAGGCTTTCCTTAAATCTCTGCCGCACTCTGGGTCGCAGCGCCTTGTTTATAATGCAACTCCACACTAAGCCGCGTTGTCTAACCCAAAGTGAACAAAGACTAGACACGTCAGCACAGTACACTACTCTCGACTCTATCCGCGGTGTTAGGTGGTAAGCCACAGCCACCAAGATACTCAAAACAGGGGTCTACCGCTCGGTCAAGCTGAAACCGACGTTCCAGGGGCTCCTGAACTGCCGTGGCACAAGAATATAGCCTTGATCTGTCACTACCAGTCCTGCTCGCTCAAAATCTGGGTCTGTTAGCCGCCTTCCCGCCAAAAGATGGTTCTTTTTTCAATCAGTTTTTTCGATGAGACTATATTTAGTTTGGTAAGGTAACAATGAAATAAACAAAGTATTGTTTCGATACAGGAATACACTTTATAGGGAGTTCGCCCACGCCCATTTCTGTCGCCTAAAAACTATTCCCTACTTCTCAATACATCGCTTGCCCACGACTCTTAGCTTAGTTAAGCATATTCACTCAGACCGGTGGAACATTCAGTGTGTTTTCGAATACTCACTCTAAGCTTTAATTTTCACGGATTTTGGTTTCTGAGAACGAATTTTGGTTTCTGAGAACGAATTTTTGTGAAAGCACTCTAGGCAGGAGCTTTGTCTGCGAATGCAGAGACGACTGTTAATTAGATTGAAGAGCGAATGGTTTCAAATTGCGTTCAAAACAAGTGGAACTCAAGTCAAATGATTTCCATTCAATTCTGAATTGGAATCATATTCGAGTATTTTGGCGGGCAGACGTACAGGGGAAAAAATTGCTTGGATTCAAGCCAGCTAGCGAGTGTAAATTGAAAGATGTTCGATGGCAGAGAAAAACAGGATTGATTTCTATTTTAAGTGCTGTCTCGATTTCTATACAACCGGTTGCCGAATGGTCTAATTTTCACGCAATTTCTGTCATGAATGAGCTTGAATGAAATCTTTGTTTTTTAATTGAATGTCATGTGTGTCCATCGAGGAAGGGGCAAAAAATGTTCTTCATTTCTGGAGGGGATTATAACTTTCAAAGAAAAGTGTCCTTAAAATGTTATCTTCTGTAGCCTCTTTGGGATGTTTGCATCGCGTCAAAATATGTTCGTTATTCAAAATCTTTTTATATTTAACTCACCACATTTCAGAACATGTTCCACTTTAAGTCTCCACCTCATTTCCATCAGACACGATTCATCCATTGAAAAGGCTGTGTGCGACTTCTGCTATTAAGGGTCAACGTGCGAGAGCCCACTGAGGCTTACTTGTCCTGCAAATTCGTAATCCACCGTCAGACATCTTCTTCTCCTTCTTGTGGCGCTACAGTCCGCGGTGGATCTGGGCGACAACCAATATGCCTCTTCAGCCAGCACGATCTTTCGCCAGCTGTCTCCAGTTGCACAATCCAAGTTGGTTCAGGTCCTTCTCCGCTTGGGTGCGCCACTTTAGTCTAGGTCGTCCTCTGTTGCGTTGTCCCAATGGCACGGATTCAAAGACTTTTCGGGCCGGAGAAGTGGTGTACATACGCTCTGCATGGCCTAGCCGTCTTAAGCGTTGTATCCGTAGACGCTTGACCAGGCGCATGTCGCTGTACAGCCCATTGAGTTCGTCATTAAATCTTCTTCTTCAGATGCCATCAACGCAAACAGAACCGAAAATCGCACGCAAAACTTTTCTCTCGAAAAGACTAAGGGCTTCCTCATCCGTCTTTGCTAACGTCCAAGATTCCGCGCCATAGAGTAGGACTGGGATGATCAAGTTATTATATAAAGCGAGCTTAGTCCTTCGTGAGAGGGATCAATTGCCTCTTGAGCCCAAAGAAACAGCAATTGGCAAGAGTGATTGTGCGTTTATTTTCGATACTGATGTTGTTGTCCCTGATTACCGTCGAGCCGAGGTAGACGAAGTCCTTGACTACCTTGAAGTTTCTGCTGCCTACTGTGACGCTCTGTCAGCGACGTCGATGTTGTGTGTCCTTCCTTGATGACAGCATGTACTTCGTTTTGCCCTCATTTACCGCCAGACCCATTTTATCCGCTTCCGCTTCAATGCCAGCAAACGCCTAATTAACAGCTTACTGTGTTCGTCCAATCACGTCAATGTCATCAGCGTAAGCTAGCAATTGAACTGACTTCTGGAAGATCGTGCCTCTGGTGTTGACTTGTGAGTTGCGCACGATTTTCTCGAGGATGATGTTAAAGAAGTCACATGACAGTGCGTCGCCTTGTCAAAAACTTTTTTTGAGATTGAAGATCTCGGTGAATTCGTTACCGACCTTGACGGAGCAGTGAGAGTTCTCCATCGTCATCCTATACAATCTGACTAGTTTGGTAGTAATACCAAAACAAGACATTGCACTGTATAGATCGTCTCTATGCACACTGTCATATGTGACCTTGAAATCGACGAATAGGTGGTGAGTGTCAATTTGCATTTCTTGGGTCTTTTCTAGGATCTGTCGTAATGTGAAGATCTGGTCTATAGTGGACTTCTCTGGCCTGAGACCACACTGAAAGGGACCTTTCAAGTCATTGACAAACGGTTTCAGACATTCACACAATACCGCAGAGAGGATCTTGTATACGATATTATGGAGACTAATCCCTCGGTGGTTGGCGCAGTCAAAGGGGTCTCCTTTCTTGTGAACCGAACAAACAACGCTGAGATTCCACTCATCGGGAATGCTTTTCTCCGACCATATCTTACAGATGAGTTGGTGCATGCCCCCAACCAGGTCATCTCCAGCTGCTTTAAATAGTTCTGCGGCAATCCGTCCGCTCCAGCAGCTTTGTTCGACTTCAAGTTGCGTTCAAAATAGCGTCAGACACTTGCCACATAATTGCAGTTGCTCTAACGTTAAATTTTCAGTAAAAGTTGGAAGACACTCCGAAGTCGTAACAGTTTCATTCGTGATAACAAAACCCTAAAATTTTAGAGAAATAGGTTTGATGTTTACCAAGTCAAGTTTTCCGTTATTCCCAAAACTTGGCAACAGGTAGAATATCCAGAAACAACTCCTTCACGGAACATATTTTCCTCTTCAAAGCTCACAGTCAATTGGAAGTGGCCCACACCTCACCAGCCTTCATGGGATCATCCGCATCGTATTGCAACTACTCTGGTTACTCCCAAATGGATCAAGTTGACCCACAAAACGGAAGGCCCTCATTTACACCAACATCCCGAATGCAGATCTCCGCACATCGACCCAGTCAACCCCACGACCGCCACACGAAATCACCGCTCTTTGCAAAACAAAATAATTTCATTTTATTACAATGCAACTGTCGCTGAGCGCAAGAAAGTTTCTCCTCAAATCGCAAACTATTGCGGAAAGTCGTTTTAGTGGCAATCGCACCGGCCCCCCTTCGAAACCAAACTCAGACCCGACCTACTGGCAGGAATGCGAGAGAAGGAAAAAGAACCCATTCACTGGCGAAGTTTATTGAAAATATAAGAGAGACCAAAAGTTGAACATTCCTTATTGGATGGGAATCGCGTTTTTGGGATTTTTTGTGCGCGATTCAACTTTTATCTACTGTGCGCTGTTTCCTCTCGGTTTAGAGTGCATCTCGCAGTTTGGAAAAAGTTTTGAGATTTAAAAACAAAAAGCCAGATCAGCGACGAGTACAAGACGGCAGAGATGAAGAGGAAAGGAGAGAGAGAGAGAGAAAAGAGTGAGATATGCCGCATTTTTACCATCTCGAGATCTGAGTGTATTTCTGGAGTGACCTATAAAACTGCCAGAAGTCAGGATGAGGGCTGATTTATTGGCATTCATGCCGGGCATCCTCACTCGTCGGGTTCGTGGCACAATTCAGCTTACAAGAAATTTCGACTTATTGCAGTTTTCATGCCGCCTCCCCATTTTCTGCTGGGTCGCCGAACCAACTTTCGTGGAATAAATTGATTTCGACGGGGTTTTGAGAGGATAACAGTCCGCGCGTTAGTGAATGAGTGCAGGATACTTTCTGGTGACTCGCAATCCACTGCCAGATGTGACAAAAGATAACAATGTGTTATGTTGCTTGTTGGTTGCGTGCAGATATGTGGATTCTTTTGCTGGTGACATACGGGCACTTAGTCGAAATTAATTGTTTTCAGGTAATGGATAGTGCCAGCGTCACCCGCGACGTGGCTTTATATTTGTAAGCTTAAGGCAACTGAAGGAGAGAAAACTTTATTGCGGTGTCTGCACTTCGGAGAGTATGTGTACTGGATGGGGTAGCAGTCCACAAGGGAACCAGGGTCTGGCTACCTCAGCAACATTTCGCGCTTTGAGTAGGGATGTTGCGGATGCCGATTTTTGCAAATCCGCGGATGCGGTTTTTTGGAGGCTCAGATGCGGATGCTTAGGATCTTGTAGAAAAAAAAAGGATGAGAGATTTAAAGTAACAGTTTTTCATTTATTAACATTTTTCTTAACTTTAATGAGTACGTGAATTTAAGACAGGGTCATTATAATAAATGAAAACTAGTATTGCCGCCTTTTCTGATTCCAGTCGCAGACGTTCGTGAATTAAGCTCGCGTTACTAAATAATTGTTCGCTGAACACTGCCTGGTGGAGTCTACCAGAATCTTTGTGCTATCGACGATAATATCTGAAATTCTTCTCGATAAATATTCCACTATTTAAGAGGGTTTTCATCCAAACTTACTTTTTCTCTTATACGTTGGAAATTTTTTTTTGAGCACAATTTCAATGCTACCTTCTTTTGGAGAGCTTCATTCTCATCCTTACTTGATGAATCTAACATCATGGAAAGTTCTTTAAACATGACTGTATGACGAAACTTGATGCACTGGTTTTAGTACTTCTACTGTCGAATCCGTCATTCTCATTCGCTTTGCTCCTTCGTAACTGGCATTAAAACAACCGGCAACGTTATTCTTAGCATTTGAAAACGTTAAGATGTCCTCTTTAATTTTTTCTTTAGTCAACAGAGTGAAAAATGTGTACCTATAGCGTAGTTATATATAGAAGGTAGTGATAGTATATGATATATGGTAAATTGTTCTCTACCAAGCTAGACAATTTTGCTGATATAAGGTTGCCCTTCTGCCTTTTTGTCCTTTGAATTTTCCGGCTATGTACAAACCGCTACAGAGTTCGTATCTGGCAATACCGGCATTTAAAAGTATTGTCATAACCTACAAAACGACGCTATGCATGATTAGTTTGGATATTGCATTGAACAGCTATAGACGTGTTAACATGGAGGTCACTAACGCCAAAATTCGAGCCATTTTAAAGTTTTCCTTCGTTAAAGGCAAATTCGCTAGAGAAACGTTCCGTGAGATTAATGGTGTTTTGGGGGATGGCACTTCGAACCGCGAAGGAATGGTTTCGACGATTCAGAGCCGGTGAAAACGACATTATGGATAAGCCAGCCGGCGGTAGAACTGTGACGACGAATACCGATCGAATCATGGAAATCGAGGTAGACTGGCATCTCGTGACATCGCCCAGGAGATGGGAGTTAGTCACCAAACCATTTTAGACCATCTGCAGAATGCTGGATACAAGAAAAAGCTTGATGTTGGGCGCCGCATGATTTGACGCAAAAAAACCTTCTGGACCGAATCAACGCCTGCAATATGCTGCTAAAACGGAAGGAACTCGACCAATTTTTGAAGCGGATGGTGACTGGTGAAGAAAAATGCGTCATATGCGAGAATATCAAGCGAAAACGGTGGTGGTTGAAGGGCGATGAATCGTCCCAAACACAAGCCGGGATTGGCGGCCAGGAAGGTTTTGTTGTGTATTTGGTGGGATCGGAAGGGAATCATCCACTATGAGCTGCTTTCATATGGCTAGACGCTTAACTCTACCATCTACTGCGAACAACTGGACCGCTTGAAGCAGGCGTTCGACCAGAAGCGTCCAGAAGTGGCCAACAGGGAGTGTGTAGTGTTCCACCAGGACAACGCCAGACCACACACTTCGTTGATGACTCGTCAGAAGCAACGGGAGCTCGGATGGGAGGTCTTATCGCATCCACCGTATAGGCCGGACATAGTGCCAATTGATTACCACCTGTTCCTGTCCATGGCGAACGCCCTTGGTGGTGTAAAGTTGAACTCAAAAGAGGCTTGTGAAAAGTGGCTGTCCGAGTTCTTCGCAAATAAGGAGGGGGGCTTCTACGAAGGGGGTATAATGAAGTTACCGACTAAATGGAAACAGATAATCGAACAAAACAGCGCATATTTGAACTAAATCCGATCACTGTAACACTTTTTATGAAGCATTGAGTGAAGAGCAAAAAAAGGAAGGGAGATATTTCACAACCTTATATTTTACATTTAAGGGTTGTAATGGCATGTCAAATTGAATCGAAATTGTGTGATCCTGTTAAACAGCGTTTTGTTCAAACATTTGAATTATTAGAATTACAGAAGAGATTAGAGCATAAAAGCTTCCTCAAAAGCGCTTAGTAATTCACTTAATCTTTCAATTATTTTCCATTCTTCTGGTAGAATGTGATTTATTTCATTATCATTGATGTAAAGACTTAGGGTATCCTTCACCTTCAAAAAGCCCTCGAACATGTAAAACGTACTATTCCATAGCTTTGCATGTTCTTAAAACACTTTGAGATGAGGTTAATTCAGGCTTTCCTGAATTGTCTGCAGCTGTTTTTGAGCGATAATAAAGTTGTTAAAATGAGTTGAAATTTTCTTACATTTTTGTTTGATTATTTTCGAGTCTTTTTGGGAGTATAAACAACTGCGGGTATCAAGTTGTGTTCTGTGAAGAGTACAATCTATGTCATTCAAACTTCTTAATCGCACGTTTCATTTTAGATCTAATTAAGCAAAGTACTTTTTTCTTTTTGATATCGACTTAATTTTAGAGAAATTATGTCACTATTGTGACGCCCGTCGAATGTCTCCCATTTCAATATAATCGATGATCTTTCAACGTTTTCTTGAATTCCATGACAAGTCGGGCAAAGCAAAGAAGCTTTTGCGCTTGGATCTGACCGAATGTCAGATGTAAATGAGATGCAATGAAATTTTTCGATTAGTGATTTAAATTTCGAGAATATTTTTCATCCAATTATTCGCATACAAAATCTATGAAAAAATTGCGTCTCCGATAGTCATATCTTGGTGTTAATTCTTGTAGGGATCTACGAAAACCCAGTTTTTCTACAAAATTAAACGGTTAATTTTGAAGTGCAATTATTTCTCCAATTAGTTTAATAAAATCATTGAAGAAATGATTGCAACTTTGTCTGAAACAAAATTTGAGTGGATTTTGTAAATGACTACAGATGACATTGCCGAAACCATTGCTGAAACCACAGTGAACTTATGTATGAAAAAAATGCTAAGAAAAAAAAATTAACTAAAATTTTATGTGGAGAAACTTACCTGCGTCATATTTTATGTTCTACGACTGTTTTTGCTTACTCATGATCTCAATTATGGAAATGCGTTAATTCATTGGGAAAATAAGGAACTTTTCACTCTTGCTTACTGTACCATAACAACAGTAAAAATATCGATCCTCTGTAAGACAACTGGGACTTTCGGTGTTTGAGTTACGCACTTTAACCACAACGCTGAAGCGGCAACCAGTTCTGAGAAAGCTTGACTTATTTATTAAGATAATTTACTGGAAAATTTTCAGAAAATCGTGATCAGTTCGCCGAATTCCTTATCTTGACAGCTTAGAATGCCTTTGATGCCATGGTGTAAGTTTCTGCGCTGCAGCCCTACTAAGACAACAGACCGCAGATTCTAACTTCAGAGGTTGGATCTGATGTGTACGTTAGGCGATTTTCAAAATTTCTAAAGACCTCAACTTTGCTTTCTTTAACTATCGTCACCGAATCTCCATTATTGAGTCCAAGTGATGGCGGACACTTGACAACTTGGTCTTGACGGTTGAAAGCAGAGTGACCATCAAAATTTGAATGCAACTATAGCTTAGGTTACGACCCTTCATGGGTCGCTGACCTGATACGTGAATAAGAACTAAGCATCGACACAAGAAGTAACTGAAAGCTTTAATTGCTTACAGTCATTTAGACTGCATTTGCGTTAACGATAACCCACCTTGCCGATAGAGATGTGTTGGATTCGCATGCAGCGTGCACATGCAACTTGTTACCACTTCTCACTCCTTCCAGGATACGGTCTAAAGTTCACTAAATAAAGCTGTCCTCAAGTGTCCCCCGAGAAATACCTGTAGACGAAAATAAAATCTTTTTTTAAATACTATACTTGTTAGCCAGACTGTATGTACTTTCTACCTCTTCTTTGGCCATTTGATCGTACGAATCACCCGAAATGTCTCCAAATCAGCTAACAGCATGAATTTTAGTACTTAGCCTGAACATATCAATACAACAGAGAATGTACAGTTCGGCTCTCTTAATAAAGTCGAAACACCAACAGAGCGTTCGCCTTTTTTATTTTCCGCTCATTCGCTCATCCGCTTATCTCCTCCGCTGAAGACCCCTACATACCAGTTTTTGTTTGGGAGCAAAAAGAAATTTAAACAATATTTCCAAAAGATTTACAATTTCCTTTCTTTTATATTTTAAAAAATTAATGTCGCGCTCAATATATATGGTTTGCATTGACGATCTCTTGGGCACCACTGCTCCGTCCTGAAAAGTCTTCGAATCGGAGCCATTGGGGCAACGCAAAAGAGGACGGCCTAAGGTTAGGTGGCGCACACAAGTGGAGAAGGGCCTCAACCAACTTGGACTGTGAAGCTGGAGGCAGCTGGCGAATGATCATGCTGGCTGGAGAGGCATGTTGGTTCATGCACAGTTCCACTGCGGACTGTAGCGCTACAAGAAGAAGAAGAAGTACGATCTCGGTACCTGCTACTGAAGCAACAATGAAAGAACAAGAACAGAGACGATTCGGAAATATAACAGCTAGTACACAAAAGAATCAACAGCATAACAACATATCGCTGGCTTGGGCTCACTCGTGGCCGATTTTTCTTTTTAACACGAAGCTTGGGCTACTACAGACTAGAAGAGCATATACAAGCTATCATAGCAACAACTTGACTTGATTTAGATTCCACTCCTTTGCTATTAATAAATAAGATTAGCCCCTAAACTTTCTTCATATTATTTTTGTCGTCAGTTAAACATGCCACTGTCTTTTGATGCTTCGCCTCATGTTTTGCCTCTTAAGTTGGACTTCTACTCCATGCAACTCGTGGCGTAATGGATAACGTGTGGTATTCGGAGACACACGAGGATGGTCTCGGGTTCGACTGACCACCTTCGCACCGCCTCTTTCAAGTTGCCGGCCACACTTGAAAGATGCTTACTGTCTATGAAAATACTTCTTAAACTTTGCTCTTCGAAATTAAAAAGAAACTGTTGGTCCCTTCTCCTCGCGGAAAAGCAATAGATCGCGCAACACGAGGATTTGCTGTTTAAGTTGAGCTTTAGTCTCCTCGTGGCTGCCGTGGCGTAGTGGGTAGAGTGCGACGCTCACACGCCGAAGGGTGTAGGTTCGATTCCCAGCTCAACACAAATTTTTCGAATTTTTCGAATTTTTCATTGCACCACCTCTTTCGAGTTGCTGACAACACTCAAAGAGTAATAACTGTCTATGAAAGCTTCTCAAATTTCGCCGTTCGGAATCGGCAAAAAACTGTAGGTCCCTTCTACTCGTGAGAGAACAGTAGCGCGCACAACACGAGCAGTTGACGAGCAAGCTAGGCCATGGTCCCCCTGCAGACTGTAGCGCCAACAATTATTATTTATTTAGTCTCCTTGTGAGCTGTTACACCATCCAATAAGTTATCCTATGGTGAGAATGGAATCCGGATGAGGGGACGCACACGATCTTATGTCGTTACTCACAGATTATGTTGAAAAGCGTTTTGTATGCTAGAAAATAAACAGTCAGGTGCTGCTACATGTTCAAACTAAGTACTCCTACCTACGCTCAGTTCCTTATTGTGGACAGAAAGTGTAGAAGCCAACGTCAGCTTCTCCTTAACTGGCTTCCGAAAATCAACTCTTGAAAGAAATTTTTCATCCTCAACCAACCAACATACTCGGACATCAAAAATGCCCCCCACATCCATACTAACATTGACTGGCGATAGTCTATTTCTTCTCATCTTCTTGTTCCCGTGTTGCTCCTTGGTTTTTCGCCGCTAGGATTCTGTTTATACTGAGGTTGTTGTTTCTGGTTAAAAGGTTCCTGCTACTGCTTTAGTTTAGGTTTGTTATGTTGCTATGTTTTAGGGGCTGCTGGAATTTTTATTCTTGTTTGAACTTGTTTGAACAAAACTTTTGTGAATACCTCCAGTTTTTATTTTACTTTAATATTTTTTGGACCACCTCATACTCGTCTCTACTGCTGGTCCTGTTGAAGTTAACTCCACCTAAAGGTTGTTCTGCCGTTGACCGGCGCTTTACTACTCTCGTTTATTTCACTGGAAGTACATGCTTGCAGCTAAGATTTGAACGTGCTTCCTTCGCGTCTATGTCCTTCCTCTTGTTACCACTAGAGATCATTTGCAGCTCCGCCACACTTACAATTTGTATGGTGTTCATCCTTTTCATAGAGAAACCTCATTTCCTGACAATTGCAATTTTTCTAATTTGTTTTCTAATCGTTTTCTTTATTTTACACATTGAGGACGGCGCAGTTTGTAGCTCGTTGCCACAAGTATGTCCTACTTGGAGTTAATTAAAAGGCGGGGAGTCGATTTATGTATACAATATTTTATTTAGATAAGTTATCATCGGCGATTTCACTGTAAGTATTGATCAGTGTCACTATCCCACTGCTGGTTATGATACGTGTGACTTTCTAATTGCGAGTGTCTTTTGTGTGACCCAACCCATTCCTTTTATTGCTCCGTAGGCACATGCCCACGTTGCATCCCTCGGCGTTGGTGGGATGCGAAGGATATCCTCTTGTGCGTCGCGGGCACCGTTGGATTTGAAGAAAAACAAGAAATTTTGAAAAAAAAAATTCACACATCAATATCGTGCTGGTTTTGTTGTACCGTAATCAAAAATGTGGCTTGTAGGCTGTGGTTGTGAGACTGTACACACCATCTCAAATGTGTGTAATATGTTCGTCTAGACCAACCACTGCCACTCAAATGGTTAACGAAGGCTTGCCTTTTGCTTTTCGGAATTTCGAGATTCCATGTTCCCACTTTTCAAACCAGGAACAGAGAACCTACGGCGACTACACAAATTTTCAAAACACATTCTTCCAGCACATTTCAACATCCAATCAAATGTGCTCTCACAGACTGTAGACATTTGCAAATCACTCAATTCCACGAGTAATTCATTCTTGAAAGTCTCTCTTCTGGATTGCAGTAATGCTTTCCCCAACCCCACCCAGCACAAGGTCTCATGACCACAAGATAATTCTCATCAATATTCCGTGTGGGCTGTTTGGCATGGAATTATTCCCGGTGAAATAGGAAGGCGCTTTGAAATATTCAAAACAGAAGTTTCGTATCGGAGCGGCGGCAAGCCCCAGCCGGCGATAAGCATCTTGATGGAGTTTGAATGCGGAATAATCACCCGACCAACTGTTCAGTTTCCTATTTGCGATTTCAACACACTCCGCTACATTTGATTGAATAGTGTGGTGGTGAAACTGTGAGGCAGTGAAAAGGCCCCCTCCCCGTATGATTCTGCGGCTATTGTGCTTGCCGCGCTATCAACCGGTGAGGTGGGCTAAATCTTAAAATTTAATGAACGAATAAGGTATGCTGTTTGAATACACAATCAAAAGGCAGTTCTCACTGAAGGACGATAATGGTAGAGAGGACGACGTGGCGTTCAAAATAAATGTTTTGGAGCTGACGCGACTTGAAAGGGCTTTAATTTCTCTGTGAATCACCTATTTTCGACTGAATTAGGACTGCTGTATTCACCGTGAATGGGATTGAATAGAAATCTCTCAGACGACTCGGGACATTGACAGTTTTGTGAGTAAGATGTGTATAGGTGAAGGTTAATTCAGTTTGAAATTGAAGGCGACCCCTTTCTTACTAATTTGGGAGAGAACAAAGCAAAAGGATTGTTGAGTACAAGCCGGGCCTTCAATCTATCTGCAGTAGGGGGGAAATTTCAAAAAGTGAACAAGAATAAAATCTCGAAATTTAAACGTCAAATCAAATTGTAAATTGCTTCATTCAATTAAGCATT
The DNA here is from genome assembly GCA_955652365.1 of Eristalinus aeneus. NCBI lineage: Eukaryota > Metazoa > Arthropoda > Insecta > Diptera > Syrphidae > Eristalinus > Eristalinus aeneus. The sequence continues at coordinate 27,456,717 of OY019131.1, read as the reverse complement.
CTCCGGTTGGTGTAAAGACATTCCACTCCTGGCTGTGATCTTTTAGGGAAATAATGTCGTATCGTGAAGCAGGTTTGAATTACTGCTAGCGGAAGAGCCCGAAATAAATGCGTCTCATCGCTTTATATGAAATTAGAATCAACTTATTTATTATTTCATCAATTTAATTTTTTCTTATAGACTACGAATTACAAATAACATGATTAATTATTCAAAGTTTTTAAGATACAAAATAATCTTTCCTTTAGATAAACTTATTAAACAAATTTTATAAAAATCTATCTCGATACAAGCTAAGTAAGCCAAGTAAGTACGACGCGATAATGGCTCATTTTTGTCCATAATTTGTGATATGAAGACTTATACGAAACAGAACACGATACGTGGATTGGTTGTAAGGATATACAAATTTATTTGACTTAATATGAAAGAACAATCAATTCGAGAGGTAATAATGTTCCGAATGAACATGAATGAGAAACATTGACGACGAAGATAAAGGGGAAGAACGTTAAAAAGAAGACATTTCGTTCTATATGATGGCATTTCTAAATTTCAACGGAGATTGTGGATAATGTATCTTGTTATGTTGCGCTAAATACTTTCTAATTTTGCAACAGCATTGTTATAAAATGGATTCCAAACTATGCAAAAATAATCTAGATATGATCTGACCAATGAAAAATAGAGATAGTGAGTATGGTGTCCCACAGGGATCAAAACTGGGCCCCCTTCTGTTCATTATATATGTAAATGATCTATTGTCTGTGTTAATGTACAGTACGGGATATGCATATGCAGATGACAGAGCGTTAGTAGTTAACCATAAACGAGTTGAAGACGCTATACGGATGATGCAAATAGACTTCAACAGAGTTGCAGCCTGGTGCCATGATCATGGGCTAATTATAAATGCGCTAAAAACAAAAGCTATGCATATACGTCCGCCGCATATTCCCAAAACACAACTTAAAATAAAAATTCACGATTTACAGTGTTTGCATAGAAATGGATGCTTGCAGTACAGTGAAAATGATGACTGCACCAATGTTGTGGAAAATGTATCAACGTATAAGTACCTAGGGCTGATCGTTGATTACAACTTTTAGTGGAACTACCGTATAGACTCGATGAGGAAAAAACTTTACCAATCTTCGTATGCACTCTTTCACCTAAGTAAGTATTGCACACCGGCTGTCCTCAGACAGTGCTACTTTGGCTTAGTGGAGTCCCATCTAAGATATGGTATATTAGCTTGGGGAAGAGCAGCACAGATGGATACCACTCAAAAAAATACACAGCAGAGTGCAGAAATTGGTACTAAAGGCGGGGCATAGAAGAGAAGAACAGCAACATACAAGCGAATCAAGAGGTTTGCTCAACATACAACAAATACACAATCTGGAAATGTTAGCAAATTACGGAGATGACAACACATACAGAGTTCAAACGCAGCAGAATATCAACACAAGAAGGCGACAAAGGCAGATGTACGAAGTACCGAGGTTTTGGAACGAGTATGGCCGAAGGACGCTAGAGGTATCTCTCCCGGGGATTCTCAATGAAGTATCACAAGAATACCGAAATCTACCAAAACTTGAAATGGTTAAAAAATTTAAAAAGATTTATATAAACGAGTAAATGAAATATTATCCTAATGATTGCTATAATTGTTTTTTCATTCTTTTTTGATCAATCGATTTTCAACTTTAAAAAAAAAAAAATTATAACATAACGTAGTATCTAGTCTTCTGCAGACAAGCCACTTTGGCTTTGCAGATATCAATGAAATTGTAAGATAAAGAGAAGAAATGAAATAAAATGAATTGAATTGAATGAGCAATGAAATTTAATTCAGAATCAAGGAATGCGTCCAGATCTTTAATATGCGATACCTTTCTCAAATGAATACCTTTCAGATTATATTCAAATTGAGTAAAACTCCTAGTTTTATAACAGGAAAAATGAACGCACATAGATACATTCAAGTGTAGTAAGTTTGAATGCTACTAACGACTAATAACAGTCCGTTATTGAACGAATCTTTCTATAAATCTTAAGATCATCTGCATAAAGCAGGCAGCCAGAAAATTAGAAAATAGATTGAATGTCATTAATAAAACGGATAAATAACACTTGAGGTTACAGATATAATGTCAGATATGATACTATTGATTTTTATTCGTTGCATTTGATTAGTTAAATATGAATTAATCCATTTTAAAAGACCAGTTCAACACCAATTTTTCTAATATTTCACGGCACCACCTCTTTCGAGCTGCTGACAACACTCAAAGAGTAATAACTGTCTAAGAAAGCTTCTCAAATCTCGCCATTTGGAGTCGGCAAAAAACTGTAGGTCCCTTCTACTCGTGAGAGAACAGTAGCGCGCACAACACGAGTAGTTGATGAGCAAGCTAGGCACTGGTCCCCCTTTGGACTGTAGCGCCAACAATTATTATTATCTTATGATTGACTCTATCAAAGGCTTTAGAAAAGTCAGTGTAAATAATGTCTGTCTGATAATTAATCTCCAAGTTAGAGTTCACACAATTCACTTTTATTGAAAGGTTTGTAGTGGTAGATCTACCGGAAAAAAAACCATGTTGAAAGGGTGATATATGCCTGTGAGTAAGGAAATATAGTTTATCATATCGTATTTTTTCAAAGATTTTGGGTATAAGTGAAAGTTTGCTTATAGGTTTATAATTTTGTATATATAGCTTAGAGCCAGATTTGAAAATTTGGTGTTAGATATGAAAGCTTCCACTCATTTAAAAAATAACCCATTTTAAGGGACTGATTAAATATATATGCTTATTTCAGACTAATTTAAGAATTGGCAGCACTTAACATGATTTAACCGAATGAGTTTGCCAAGTTAATCTTGAACGGATGTAGGCACAGATCTTTTCTCAACAATTACGACACAGAGATGCCAAGACATTGAGAACGTCATGTAAATGATTGACTTGAGATCTTTTGAAAGAAAGTGCTAGCGGTGATATCTTATTTACTTCGCTCTCCGATTTGACGCATTTGCATCGGAACAATGTGCCGTGAAAATTTGAATTCAAATTCTTATGGTCTGGCAGGCAAATGATGGCGTCGAAAAAATGTCTTTAATACTCTTGTACGGGAAGTTTGGTTAACAATTCAAAAAACCTGCAAATGGTGCTCTAAAGTTCTCTAATCTAATGAAAAAAACTAACATTTTTGTCATATTTTGATTTTTATTTCTGAAAAAGAAAACACCCATCGCAAGCGCACAAAAAGTTATGTGTCAATATTGGTTTGTCAAATTTCGTTTTGGTGATTTTTGACTCAAAGATGAAAATCGCTCTGGTCGTCCTTGAAGCTGATGACGGCCTAACCATCACCACCAGATCGTCTCAGTATGAAGGCACGTAAAGTTTGACATTTTTGAGTTCATACTTACTCAGTAAGTTCGGACATACGAGCGCTCTTTGTGTTGTTTACAGTAACTTAAAAATTCATCTCGCCCAAAAAATGAAAATAAATCGTAAAAATTTGTATGTGATTGTTTTTTACAACTTTCGACGTGGATTAACTCAAAGTGCAGTGCATTGATGAACTTAATTCAATCTTTGGCGATGAAGCTGCATCATGGACCAGTGTTTACCGATGGTATGGTGAATTCAACCGAGGTTGTAGTTCACTCCAAGACGAATTTCGTGAAGGTCGTCCAAAATCAGTTGTTGTTCCGGAAACCATTGATGCTGTGTGCCAACTGATATTGCAAAATTATCATGTGACCTATCGTGAGATTGAGACAACCTTAGGCATTAGTGGGACCAGGGACATTCAATATTGCAAGAAACTTTTGACCGTCAAAAAAATTTATTCGCGTTAGATCCCACACAATTTGTCAATCGCTAAAAAAAGGGCTCGTGTTGATTGGTCGAAAAAAATGCTCCAAAAATACGATCGCGGTGCTTCGAAACTCGTCTATGACATCGTAACAGTTGATGAATCGCGGATTTACGCGTATGAGCCGGAAAGTAAACAGCAGTCGACTGTATGGTTGTTTCAAATTGAGCCAAATCCAACAAAAGTTGCTCGCGCACGAAGCACTTCCTAGCAAATGGTCGCCTGTTTTTGGGAAAAACTGGATATGTCGCAACGTATCACTAGAACAACGCAGAACAGTCAGTTTTGAGTTTTACACAACCATTTGTTTGCCAGTTGTCTTTCAGGAAATCAGGAAAACCAAGCGCCGAAGACGGATCACTCTTCACCACGGCAATGCGAGCTCTCACACATCGGATCAAACAACTGCATTTTTAGGCACTCAAAACATCGATTTAATGAGTCATCCGTCGTATGGTCCTGACTTGGCACCGAATGACTTCTTTTTATTCCCGTACGTAAAAAATAAAACGAGAGGTCAACGTTTTTCAACACCTGAAGAAGCGATTGATGCGTTCAGAATGCATGTTTTTGAGATACCTCAACCAGAGTGGCAAAAGTGCTTCGACAATTGGTTCAAACGCATGCAAAACTGTATAGATCTTAATAGGAAGTATTTTAAAATATAACATTTCGATGGTAAATAAATAAATATTTGTTCTTGTTCTCTAATCCCGAAATATAAAAGGCAAAAAACGGCCAATTGACCGGTCCAGAACTTCACGTTCGTTCACCGAACTCGCCTCTTAATAAGTCCATTGTTGGGCGTGCTGTGTGGCATGTGGCACCGTCTTGTTGAAACCACATGTCATGCAAGTCAAGCTCTTGCATTTTGGGCAAAAAAAAGTTCGATATCATATCACGGTAGCGCTCACCATTCACAGTTTCGTTACGATTCGCATCATCTTTGAAGAAGTACGGTCCAGTGATGTCACCAGCCCATAACCGCACCAAACTGTGACTTTTTCTGGAAGTATTGGTGTCTCTTGCAATGCTTCTGGCTGATATTCACACCAAAATCGACAATTCTGCTTTACTACGTACCCATTGCGCCAAAAATGAGCTTCGTCCATTTTTGACCATAAAATGGAAGAAACGCGCGATGAAGTTTCTTAGCTTAGAACTTAGCACGCATTTTGATAATGAAATTCAATAATTTTCAAGCGTTGTTCGTTTGTAAGACAATTCATGGTTAAAATATAGACCAAACTGAAGATGCTTGACAGTGAAACAAAACACGAAACGTGCGTCAGCTGTTTAAACCAGTGCTCCCAAAAAGATAATAGCTAAAAAATCAGCATTTATCATGCGCAATAATTTTGCCTTGTCCTGCATTTTACAGGGATTAGCTTCGATTTTCCGTGAGATGTGCCATTGCATCCGAAGTTGATCTTCTTTTGTGGCACTCGTACATTTTCTAATTTACAATCAAACTCAATGTCAGATACCCAGAACGATGCGCTGATAGAAGATGAGTGACGGAAACCCACCAGGGTAAAATGTTGTTCTCCAGTTACAGAAAAAGTTTATTTAAGTTTAGGCTTGATGGAGAAATTCAGGCTGTTGTTTAGCCATTGTAGCAGAACACATCTTTAGAAAAATATGGGCAGCAATATGTTCAGATTCTAAAAATCTCTTGCAATTGTGAGTGTACGGGGGGGCATTCGAAATATTGCCATGGACAAGCGGGCACAAAATGCAATCATGCAGCGTTTAGGTGGCTGCCAAATGTGCAGCAACCTGATGTGCGTGAAAGACTGACAAGTTTGTGCAAATTATCAAACAAAAAATCTAAGATGAGCCTGATTTTATAAATGACTTGTCTTGAGACTTTGTAGAATATTCTTAATTCTGATCATAAGAATATTTCACACGACTGATCCACACATGACAATCTTCTTGAGTTTTTCCCGAAGGGGTGAACTTTGTAGATCCAAAACTTAAATTCTCCCTTCTGATTTGCATTTCGAGTAGAAGAACGCATTTTCCTTGGGCTGGACACCTTTTACTCTGTGGGGCACGAAAGGTTTCATCGCAAGCAAAGTAGTTGTTGTTATCGACGACTCCAGCCATGTCAACGCCGAGAATCACAGTGACCAGTCAGAAACCCTAACAAAGTTGTTCAGTCTTTTTCAGTTAGTTTTTTGGTGTATCAGGGCAGATTTTTTAGAACCTGGGTTGAGTTTGTTTGAGAAGCAACGCTTAGATCCTACAAATTGGTTGTGCGTAGCACACCGTGTATGTGCCACATTTCTTTTAAACCACTCAAGACCATAGTTTGTGCCTCAGGTCTTGCTCTTCGGTCAACATCAAAGAATCAGGATTATTCTGACGATCCTTTCCTTGCGTCCTATTGTGGGAATCCTTGACTTACAGGACCAAGCGTTGGAAAAAGTACTCCAACACAGGTCATTGAACCAACACACCTAATCTGGAAACTTCAACACAAAAGCATTCACACACGGAGCAGGCATCACCCGAAGCAGACATTCAGTCGTCAGCGAAGTGTTTGCTGTCATTACAACACGACTGGAGCAGCTTCAGACATTAAATGTCGTCGTAATCGAGCACTGAGTTGTTGGCATGGCCAGGTATTTATTTTCCCTGTTTATGAACAGCCAATATTTGCTGAACCACTTTGAACATTCCTCTGTCTACCAAAACCTGCTTTGTGTGAGCATCAGCGACACCAAGACATCCCCGCGGCGTAACGATTCAATAAACTGCCTCCATTATCATTAATTAATATTGACAATCAACACGCGTGTGAAAGCGATTTACGTGCTTAACTCAGTTAATGGGACTTTTTGTCTTTATGGGCCCTTGCTTGGGCGCCATTTGTGTGAATTCGCAATACGGGGCGTCAGTTGCTTTTAAATAAAACAGCATCACATAAAATCCTCTTTATTACACATTTTCACTAATATAACAAACATCACATAAACTTAAAAGCACCGTACGTCCCATGTTTGGTCGGCTGCACGGAGTGCTCTCCCAACGCCATCTCGAGCAGAGAGATGTGACAATTCGGATACTGCCTTTGGCAATCGTTATGCATTCGGCCGCGACTATACGCCCTGTCGTAGTGATGTGCTGTCGGATCCTCGTATACACCCCTCCTTTGATTGGGAAAACTGTGGAAGAAGAGCCGGTCAAACGAACGAAAGCCGCAATCAGTCACCCACTCACCTCAAAATGGTTTTTATGATCTCCTCCACCATGTTACCCTTCTTCTTCGACGTGAAGTAATTGGCACTTTCGCACAACGCTCGTCCAATGCACTCGCGCCCATTGAAGCCCATGCTGCGAAAGATCAATAAATGGATTTGCCTGCGGCACTTTGAGGATGCACTCGTTACCTGTCCATGGCGACTTCCAGTTTTTCGTACAAATCTCTTCGGTGACGATGTCTTATCCTGGTCACCTCATCCAGTTTGTTGCTGAATCCGTGAGCATGCTGACGAACCCAGGTATGGTTGGGCAGGTCATACGCAATGCCCCAGTTGACGGCCCAGCTCATGTACTCCAGCACGGGATTGCCAATCACGCCGATGGTCAAACAGATGGAGGCCTGCAATTCAAATGGGCACCCATGGGCATCTCATCCGTGGAAAAATGTCAATTGAACGGAAGGACTTACCGCAAATGATGATCCTTCTGGAAATGAGAGATAACGCCGTTTACGTGAGAGCACTGCTGATTGGCCGGCACTGACTCCGACGAACACGAGCAACGGCCAGAGGTGCTTGAGTTGCATGATGCCAGCGAGAGGTAATCGTTTTCGTGCGGTTAATCACGGCGAACTGAGGAGTAGTTGTGGGTGCAGCGTCTGCGGTAGTGGCGCCTCAGACGATTTGCTTCGCCCAATTAGCACGCACGTGATAAATGTTTTGTGATCGCATTACTTGGGAAGTAATTGATGCTTAGCTATGAAAACATAGTTTTTTCGGTGTGTACCTAACGGCTGTTCGCCTTTTATTGGCTTCCTTTGTGCGATGAGGTGCACAGAGTTTCTGTGGTGGCTTGAGGTTTGCTTTTGTCTGCCTTTTCCATCTGGCGGAAGTAGGGTAGGTACCTTAATTTTATTTCAACTACAACACTAGTTAACGAGTGTTGTTGCTGTACAATGCATTGGGTGGGTAGCACTAACAGTCTGAGTGGCATTGGTATACATCCACATACTGGTGTTCAATTTCAACGAACCGCCACTTCTTGTAAGTGTCGTCGGGTTGCGTTTTCCACTGCACTCATCAACTTTCCCGATACCCTCGCTTCGACAACTTGGACGTATAAACATTGCCCATAACAATAGGACTTCCGCTGGCTCGTCAGGCAGGGTGTCCTCTCTTTCGTCATTTTCGGTGGAATTTGCCAGCCATGATTTGATAAACTCCCCTCGAACTGCATTTAACCGGGCACATCATGGTCTAGTGCGTGGTGCACTGGAATTCCATTTCATCGGTCATCTATCAGCCGATTCTGAACCCTACAACCCAGCTGATGGATTGATTGATTTGCTCCAGCATTCCCCGTCTGCAAAGGGGCAACTCCCATTCGTCACTCGCAAATTCTGTATTCTCCTTTGCTTTGCGCACAACTAAGTCAATGTACAGTACACGACCGAAGTTCATTTCATTGACCGAAGGCCCCGTGTGGTTGCGTTTCAAAAGCGACACGCTCTTGCAAAATCAAATTTCTGTGCGTTTTCTGCGTTGTTTAAGTGAAGAGGCACAAAATGACGTTGAAGAGAGAACAGATCGCTAAAGTTATCTTTTTTTCCCGCTTTTAAATGGCGAATTTATTTACCATTGATGGGTAACCGCCTCTATTTTGAAACAGGAGGAATCCATATTTCCAAAGACTAAAAAGATGAAATGTGTTTAAATTGCGATTTTGTGCGAAAAATTCGTGTAACGCTTAAGAAAATTAGCTTTTAAGGTCTAATTGAAGGAGCGCTACCAATCACCTCGTTGTCTAATGAAAAGCGACCCAAAGCTGGGGGATTGTAAGGGGAGGCATGGCCAGCATACTTTATTTGCGGAGCGAGGATAAATTTTAAAAAGATCTCCATTTTGGGACAATATGTAATTTTACATTTCTTTTTTTTGTTTGGTTTGAACCGATTTTAATTTCAGTCTTTGTGTTGGTTTTTAGCGTCAATTCCACTTGTTTATTTCGCGTATTGTGAAAAATTCTTCGTTCCCAAAGGCTGGTGCTGGATGTGGACGAATGTGCTATCATCTCTCATGTCGTACGCTGAATAAAGGAAGTCGCATGTAAGAAAAAAGGATTTCTTTCGGTTGGATCCGGCAGAGTACGTCACTATGACTGGTAGCGGCTCTTCATTCAATAACACTGAAATTAAACGTTATGGGAAGCCTAATAACTAAGTATTTTTCGACATTATCGCCTTCGTTAGCCCGCATGTTCCATTAAAAGATTACGGGGACAAGACCTCCTGGTAGCTTGATCTCCTTATTATGATCTTATCCTAAGCGTAACCAAGCGAGTTTATGGACTTGATTCAACTACCTCGCCCTTGTTCTACCGAGCGGTTGTCTACCTTCTGGAACCGCATTTAAGGCATCGCCCTGAAAATAGTAATGAAAGAGACATCCATACCACTAATGGAACACAGTATTTTTGTCCGAACTTGTAGTAACTTCTCCCGTACAGTCGTACTTCTCAAGTCTATCCCGGTGAGTAAGTCCCGCAACAGCACAGAGAAATCTAATCACATTAGTACTTCATACAACTCTTTTGTTATTCTCCTTTTGCAACAATTACTTGGAGATACTTAAAAAGGAAAGTGTTATAAAAGAGTGTTTTTTTTGTTAATATGAAGGTTGCCCCTTATATTTCAGAATTGGGCAACCCTAGTTTTTCATTCTGGCAGCTGCCAGCTCTATCGTAAAGTTTGCCATTTTTGAGGTTATCGTACTCAGAACATTTTGACATACGTTCTGAGTACGTATAACCTACTGTGTTGTTTAAAGTAACTTAAAAGATTTATCTCGCCCAAAAAATGAAATTAAATAGTAATAATTTTCGTGCTATTATTTTTTACCACTTTCGACGTGGATTAACTCAACAACAGTGCATCGATGAACTTAATTAAATTTTTGGAGACGAAGCTCCATCAAGGACCAGTGTTTATCGATGGAAAATTCAACAGCGGTCGTAGTTCACTCCAAGACGGATTTCCTCAAGGTCGTCCAAAATTTGTTGTTGTGGAAACCATTGATGCTGTGCGCCAACTGATATTGCAAAATCGTCATGTGACCTATCGTGAGATTGAGACAACCTTAGGCATTAGCGGAACCAACATACATTCAATATTGCATGAACATACGACCGTCAAAAAATTTTTTTCGCATGGGTCCTACACAATATGTTAGTCGTTAAAAAAATGTCGATTGGTCGAAAAATATGCTCCAAAAATACGTATGGTTGTTTCAAATTGAGCCAAATCCAACAAAAGTTGCTCGCGCACGAAACACTTCCAGGCAAATGGTCGCCTGCTTTTTCGGAAAAACTGGGCATGTAGCAACCGTACAACTGGAACAACAGAACAGTCAATTCTGAGTGGTACACATCCATTTGTTTGCCAGTTGTCTTCCAAGAAATCGAGAAAACTGACCGCCGAAGATGGATCGCTCTTCGCCACTACAATGCTCTCACATATCGGCTCGAACAACTGCAAAAAAAGTGAAAGTCCTCAAAAGGGACAAAGCAGTGAGACTGGATCACAGTTGGCTCAAAACCAGTGCCGATTTCCGAAACTGGGGATGAGTAGACAAATTTTACTCGCAGAAGCTGGTATATTTCATCGCTCGTCGTAACTGATGAAGCCATCAAGTACGCTGTAGCGTCTTTTGATGGTTTCAAGTCACCCGGCACCGATGGCATATATGCAGCACTGCTGCAAAAGGGCATAGACCCTATACTGCCGGCTCTGAAAAAGAATTTTCACTGCCAGCCTCGCGCTGGGATACATTCCAAGTACCTGGCGTACAGTGAGGGTAGCCTTTATACCGAAAACTGGTAAAGTAGACTACTCACTCGCCAAAAACTTCAGGCCTATCAGTCTCACCTCCTTCATGCTAAAATGTTGGAGAGGCTGGTCGAACTGCACATGCGCAAAAACGCTCTGCGATAACACCCTCTATCTCAAATGCAACATGCCTACCAGCGCTGAAAATCTTGCGAGACGGCACTTCAAAATCTCGTCGGTAGAATTGAAAGTGCACTTGACAGGAAAGACTACGCACTGGGCATTTTCATCGACATAGAGGGCGCTTTCGACAATGCGACTTTTGATGGCATGTGTAACGCGGCCAGGTATCACGGCGTAGAGGAATCATTGGTGTTGTGGATAAGAGCAATACTAATGAATAGGACTATAACCGCGTAGGCGGAGCGTGACAAGTTTGTAATGTCGGAGGTTAACAAGGGCTGTCCCCAAGGCGGGGTCCTGTCTCCCCTCCTATGGTGCATGGTGGTTGATTCTCTGCTTTCCGTTTTGAATAGTTCTATCACCTATGCCCAGGCTTATGCAGACGACGTAGCCATGTTGGTTACCGGACCATGTCTTGCGGCCGTCAGCGCACGCGGACAGGCGGCTCTTGACACGATCGATAGCTGGTGTACCAGAAATGGTCTTTCCGTCAACCCTCTTAAAACTGAGGTTGTTCTCTTTACGAGAAGGAGGAATATGACTGGTTTGACTCGACTGGTACTTAAAGGCGTCAATATCCCACTTTCCAATGAAGCCAAATATCTAGGTGTTATCCTGGACAGTAAACTTCTCTGGAAAAGACACATTGAGACGAAAACCTCCAAGGCGCTGTCAGTCTTCTGGCAATGCAAGGGAGTTTTCGGCAAAACCTGGGGTCTATCACCCAAAAGATCCGTTTGGATCTATACGGCAATGATAAGACCACTCCTCTCTTATGCATTAGTCGTTTGATCTCCACATCATGGGATGTACACTCAAGGCCATCTCTCGACTAAAAAGGAATGGCCTTTGGTTCCACTCGCACTGGAGCTTTGATGACCTCGCACACCGGATCTCCTATGATACTACTCTCATGGACATGCCGTCTAATGCGAGGTCGCCAATAATACAGTTGCGACGCTTTTACAAAGTCGACTTTCGACGTGTCCTGGACTGGCTGTGGCCAGAAACTGAACCGGGAAAGGAATGTAGTCGGATTTTTACGGAAGGCTCCAAGACAACGGAGGGTTCTGGAGCTGGAGCCTTCGTGGAAAACGACAACATTAGACTTCACACCTCCTTAGGAAACTTCGCGTCGGTCTTCCAGGCGGAAGCCTTCGCGATCCTAATGGCCACCAACTACATTGTGAAGAATAGGTGGAAGGGAAGAAGTATCTGCGTCTGCAGCGACAGTCAAGCTGTGTTCAAGGCCTTACTCAACCCTTTATCCACTTCCAAGATAGTTCAAGAATGCAAGTCTTCCCTTAATTTGGTTGGCAGGCTGAATTTGCTAAGACTTGTCTGGGTCCCTGGTCATCACGGGATCCTGGGAAACGAAACTGCCGATGAACTAGCTAGGCTAGGTTCAGCAGAGGCATTCGTAGGACCCGAACCCGCCTTGGGATTACCCGCGTCCCTGGTCAGGGCCTCCGTCGATGGTTGGGTATCCTTACAGCACAACCAGAGATGGCGTGACTCTCCAGGATGCAGGGTGACCAAGAGTATGCTCCCAAACGTCTGCAAGAAATCCGCTTCTTTTCTGCTATCCCTAGACAGAAACGAGTGCAGAAGACTTGTTGGCGTATTAACGGGACACTTTACCTTCGCTAAGCACCTGAGTCGGCTTGGGCTTAGTGATGTCACTCTCTGCGACGCCTGTGGAGAAGGTGAAGACACTTCAGAGCACTTTCTCTGTTAGTGTCCTGCCTTCGCTCGTATCAGGTGGCGGTTATTTGGCGCTGATGTGGTGGGAACTGAAAACCTAAGTTCTATATAACAGAAGCGCATCTTGGTTTTTCTTCGGAAAACCAAGAAATTACATTAAATGAAGGTTACTGCCTGGTAGTACAATGGACCAGTATTTGAGTCTGAGTGCTCCAGTGTAGTTGATCCAAACCTCCAACAAAAAAAAAACTGCATTTTTAGGCACTCAAAACATCGATTTCATGAGTCATCCGTCGTATGGTCCTAACTTGGCACCGAATGACTCCGTTTTATTCCCGTACATAAAAAATAAAACGAGAGGTCGACGTTTTTCGACACCTGACGAAGCAGTTGATGCGTTCAGAATGCATGTGCAAGAAGGTCTTCGAATCTCAGCCTCTAGGTTAAACAGAAGTGCAAGCCCAAGCCTCCGGTATAAAGACTAAGTTTCCGCGACTGTTGAGAAACAAAGCCTGGATGATTGGGGGCAGTGTGCGTGGAACTGCCAAAAATTAAAGCCAGCATTAGCTCATGCTTTGAAAAGTTAAATCACTTTAACGCATATGCTACCTGCTTGAACTATGATGCTGTTCCATCATGAGAAAAATGATCCACTGCTCCGAAAATACTTCGATACTGAGCCATGGGGACAACGTAACAGAGGACGGTTCAGTCCGAGATGGCGCACGGAAGTGGAGAAGTACCTAAACCAACCTGAAGTGCACAACTCGAGGCAGCTGGCGAGAGCGGTTTGTTGGTTGAGGATCAGGTCTACCCTGAGCTGTAGCGCTACACGAAGAAGAAGAGGAAAAACTAAATTCAAAATTGCGTTTGTGTTTGTTTATAAGACTAGCAACTCATCTGAGAACTGGGACCTCAAGAAAAAGTGAGACTCTCTTGCCAATAACATATCAAATTAGCAAAATACTTATGATAGATAATAATAATTGTTGGCGCGACAGTTCACAGGGCCTAGCTTGCTCATCAACTACTCGTGTTGTGCACGCTACTGTTCTCTCACGAGTAGAAGGGACCTACAGTTTTTGCCGACTGCGACCGGCGAAGTTTGAGAAGCTTTCGTAGACAGTAATTACTCTTTGAGTGTTGTCAGCAGTTCGAGTGAGGTGGTGCCGTGAAAAATTCGAGGTGTTCAGCTGGGGATCGAACCTAGACCCTCCAGCGTGTGAGCGTCGCACTCTACCCACTGCGACACGGCGGCCACTTAAAAATACCTTGCTACTGAACAAATAGTCGTGTTTTATGCTAAAATTTCTAAATCAACGATTTATATAACGTTAAGAAGAAATCTGTGGAAAAAATCCTCCATTTGAGTAAAATACGTTATGAACCCATTATTTTTGTTTAAATTTGCCAATGTATGAAGTGCTGCTTAGATCGAACTATACACGTATGACAGCCACGTTGCTCTTATTGAAATAAATTATCTTACAATACGTAGACTGCCCCTCCTCACTGCCGGAAAGACTGAATGAGTCGGACCATAGCACAACTGACTGACTGACTGAAATCAAATGGCACAACGCACCAATTTTCCAAAATTCCTAAACCGGCCATTCGCTTTAAACAGTTTACTTCCCTGAATGCTGACGTATGCTTTGCCTAAGCATATACAGGATACGCCTGAGATTGTAGCTTAAAGCCGGAAGAGAAGATTTACGGCTGAAATTTAATGCCATTTCAAAATCAGAGCTGTGAAGTGGAAACATCGAATGGAGTGTACCTTTCGCATGCATACATAGGTTCGCCTACGTATTGCATGCTGAATTTTGTTATCCGAAGACAGTCATAGGACAGTGGTGGCAGTAGATTTTTGTAAGTACAATACATCATCCACAAGATGCATTCAAAGTGGTGAAATGGAGTAAACTAGTTAGGCACTTTTCCTAATTAAGCAAATTTGAAGACGGATTCATTTCGGATTCCGCAAATGTCCCAATTACCCCGGTTTTATGTACACAGCCAATTAAAAGCGAAAAGAAAGCGCACATTCGTGTAACTCGCCCCGGACAAACAAAACGAAACTTTAATGAACCAAAATCAGAAGTGGTGTAACGCATGTACATACACCAACAGCTAGCGATTCCTGCTTTGAGTGGTGGAATGAGATGAAAATTGTTTGCAGACTTGGATGTAAATGAGAACTGGGCTATGTCAAGCTAGTTTACACACACGAAAAGAGGTATAAACGACTATCAGTTAATCGATATTTTCAATTGCCTCAATTGAGGTGCTCTCTTTCAGCTTAAAGGCCTTTAAGGACATACAGGTAGTCCTGACGTTGGGGAGCGTCGTTATTATTCTGGATATTATTTTATGGACTTTGCATTCGCATTTCAGATTTGTTTTCATTGCTTGTTGGTACGAGGAAAAAGTTGTTATTTTAAAAGTGGCCGATTTTCTGAATAAATTTACGATAAATCGTGAACTTCAATAAATTATCATTTCTGAAAATTTTAAATACCTGGCTACTCTGTTTTCAGAAATGTTTTAAGCTTTCAAATGAATTCCAAAATGAATTTAAAAAATATCACGCATATCGTCCTTTGCGACTTTTACTCAGAAACATTGAAATTAATTCGTCAGCGTCGGTGGATTATATTAAAAACCTTGGCACCCTCACGCTGGAAATTTAAAAAAACAGTCGACTGATAAATGTAAAACTTTAAGGGGATCTAAATGAGTAATCAACTTAAACTCACCTTCAACCTTATTAAAAAAAAAAAAATATAGGACGAGTAAAAATTATTTTTTCTCTGCGCACGGCAAAACGGTTTCGTTTTCAATTTATTAAGTTTTGCAAGAGTAATCTGCACGAATCTAAGTTTCTTAATTTAATCAAGTATTCATGATTCGGCATCACTTCTCCTGCCACCTGTCATTACTTAAGCTAAAACCTTATACTGTCAGAAACTGTGTTTTCCTGCTTTTGTGGATATATATGAAAGGTCAAAGCTCGTGTTCTATCTTAGTCTAGTCTTAAAGTATTTCTCAATGAGCTATCATTTGAACCAGCAAATATAGTACCAAGTATACCAGTATGAAAAGAGCGTCAAGATACAAATGTCTTGACAGGGAACATTTGTTGTGAACTAGCCCTTATTTTTTGTTGTTTGTTTGCTATGACATCTGTGAAAAATATTTAGTATACATCAAGTCATTGAACAGACAACATCAAATTTTTTCATCGTGTTACAAATGTCGAATTTTGTATCAGAAAGATATGATTTGCGGAAAGCATTAATTTTTTGTTTTCATTTGAAGAAAAGTGCTGCAGAGTCGCATCGAATGCTTGTCGAGGCATATGGTAATCATGGTTTCAACAAAGATGGTTTCAACGGTTCAGAAATAATGATTTTGATGTGAAAAATAAAGAACGTGGAAGACCACCAAAAAAGTTTGAAGACGCCGAATTGCAAACGATATTGGATGGAGATGGCACTTTGAGTCAAAAGCAAATGACAGCATTGTTGCACAGCAAACAATTTCTGACGGTTTAAAAGACATGGAAAAGATAGAAAAGGGTGGAAAATAGGTGCCACATGAATTGAGTGAAAGACAGATGGAAAACCGAAAAACCACAAGTGAAATTTTGTTTCAAAGACACGAAAGAAAATCGGTTTTGCATCGGATTGTTACTGGCGATGAAAAAAGGATTCATTTTAAGAATCCTAAACGGAAAAAATTATAGGTTAATCTGGGACAACCATCAACATCGACTGCAAAACCAGATCGATTCGGCAAGAAGACAAGGCTGTGTGTTTGGTGGGACCAGAAAGGTGTGCTGTACCACGAGCTCCTTAAACCTGGTGAGACCGTTAATACTGATCGCTACCGACAACAAATAATCAATTTGAACCATGCATTGATCGAGAAACGACCAGAATGGGCCAGAAGACAAAGCAAGGTAATATTGTTCCATGACAGTGCACCGGCAAACAAAGCAAGGATACAATCGAAACACTTGGCTGGGAGCAGCTACCCCACCCACCGTATTCACCAGACTTCGCTCCTTCCGACTATCATTTGTTTTCATCGATGGGACACGCATTGGCTAAGCAGCACTTTGATTCCTACGAGGAGGTCGAAAATTGGGTGTCTGATTGGTTTGCTTTAAAAGACGAACAATTTTATTGGCGTGGTATTCACAAATTGCCAGAAAGTTGGTCAAAATGTGTAGAAAACAATGGCCAATACTTTGAAAAAAATGTTTTTACTTTTCCATAAATAATTAGTGTTTTAATAATAATTATTGGTGCTACAGTCCAAATGGGAACCAGGGCCTAGCTTGCTCATCAACTACCCGTATTGTGCGAGCTACTGTTCTCTGACGAGTAGAAGAGACCTACCGTTTTTTGCCGACTCCGACCGGTGAAGTTTGAGAAGCTTTCTTAGACAGTTATTACTCCTTGAGAGTTGTCAGCAGTTCGAAAGGGGTTATGCCGTGAAAAATTCGAAAAATTGGTGTTGAGTTGGGAGTCGAACCTAAACCCTTCTGTGTGTGAGCGTCGCACTCTACCCACTACGCCACGGCGACCGCTTAGTGTTTTAGTTTCAAGAAAAAAAAACACTCCATTCATACTGGTATACCTGGTATTTGTATACTTCGCAACACATAGCGCTACGTAGAAAAAAGAAACAAAGCTTTGTTTTTTATTTAATATACACAACCCTTTGATGATGAATGATTTTAAAAAAATACAGTTTTTGATAGTCAGCTGTAACAATTCCCTTCCATCGAATATTACGTATAGTAGATGAATCACTTTTACAAGCACTTCCGGGCAAAATTTGAAGAAAACCATACAAATGCTTTATCTTGCTAATATGACGAAGTCCTGCCAGGCAATGGCGGGTATAGAGCTGGTTTATCTGCAACCGACGTTGCGGCGATCAATTATTCGTCACAAATGTGTCCTGTTACTGTTTTGCTTTATCCTAAGAAGCTTATGTGGCCACACATTGTGAATTCTATAAAACAATAGTTGCGAATTTTTCTCCATTAGGAGAGTCTTCCACTTCTACATGGGACGTTCGGCAGTTGAACTGCAGCGATTCTGTTCCTGGGGTGTAGTGTGTCCAAGCTTCATTAAAAATGCAAAATCTTAGTCGAACTGTGCTTAAACAACGTCAAATTCTGTGAAGTGAAGTAACTTTACGGGTGTTCTTGTTTTCTGAAGTGAACGATTGCTTTATTATTTGCACATACGAATCCATCCTCAAGAAAGATTGTATTCAATTGCTTGTCGATGATTAATCAACAGTTCCGATTTCATGAACAGAACGTGAGCAGCTTCATGAATTGCTCAAATTTCTGCTTTAAAGGCACTGCAATGGTTTGGAACGCGAAGTGCGTGATAATAATTGGGTGGGGCTACAGTCCACAGGGGGACCAAGGGCAAGTTTGCTCATCAACTACTCGCGTTGGGCGCGCTACTGTTCTCTGACGAGTAGAAGGGTGCTTCAGATTTTTGCCGACTCCGAATATCGAAGTTTAAGAAGACTTTTCTTAAAAAGTTATTACTCTTTGAGTGTTGTCAGCAGCTCGAAGGAAGCGGTACCGTGAAAAATCGAGGTGCTCAGCCGGGAAGCGAACCTGGACCTTCGGCTCAAAAGTGTCGGACTCTACCCACTTCGCCGCGGCGGCCACGGTCAAGTGCTTAGGATAGATCAAAACAATGAGAGGTGGCACTATTTTCTGCGCTGTTTAAATGCCCAGTTGCAAAAATTTCCAAAGCCGTGCTTTTTCTCACTTAATTTTCTTCTCAAAGCTTTCTTCTTCAATTCCGGATATTTTATTGGGAATATAATTAATTCGTGCGTTTGTGTTCAAACACTTTTCTTTATTATTGTAAAATGTAAAAATACACCACGGAAAATATTGTCCGTCGGAAGCGGCTACCCTTTCACATCTTCTCGGTAATTATCTATTATCATATCTGAAAAAGGAGTTCTTTCTAGCATCGATTCGATCATTGATCCGTTATCGTATCGGTAGAAAAATACTGTAGTCGGCTGAAACAAAGTCTGGAGAATGCGGCTTGAAGGGTAAGTAAATTTTAACATTTTCAGGTAGTTCCTGATCATGGCAGCTTAGGTGGGCCGAAAGTTCATCTAGTGGCGCTATAGTCCGGGATGGACCTGGGCCTAAACAAACAAGCCTCTCCAGCCAGCAGATTCTTTCGCTAGTTGCCTCCAGTTGCGCACTCCAAGTTGGTTGAGGTCCTTCTCCATTTGTTTGGGCCACCTTCGCCTAGGCCTTCAATTGTTATATAATGTTATAAGCCATCGAGACAGCTAGGATGCGAAGACTTTTCGGGCTGGAGCAGTGGAATCTATGCTCTACATGGCCTAGCCACCTTAAGCGTTATTTCCGAAGACGTTTGAACAAGCGCATGTCGCTGTGCAGCCCATAGGGTCGTCGTTATATCTTCTCCTCCAGATGCCATCAACGCAAACAGGACCGAAAATCGCATGCAAAACTTTTCTCTCGAAAAAACTAAGCGCTTCTTAATCCGCCTTTGGTAACGTCTAGGTTTCCGCGCCACAGAGTAGGACTGGGATTATCAAGCTGTTATATAAAGCGAGCTTAGTGCTTCGAGGAAGGGCTTTATTACTCAAAAAGCAATTGGCAAGAGTGATTCTACGTTTGATTTCGGCACTGATGGTGTTGTACCTATTTACAACGGAGCCGAGGTAGACGAAGTCCTTAACTGCCTCAAATTTTCTGCTGCCTGGTGTGACGCTCTATTCGAGACATCGATGTTGTGTGTCCTTTCTTGATGAAAGCTTGTATGACCCTCGTTTTGCCCTCATCAGATCTATTTAGCCGCTACCGCTTCAATGCGAACATTCGCCTCATTGACGGCTCACTGTGATTGTCCAATCACGTGAGTGCCATGAGCGTAAGCTAGCAATTGAACTGACTTCTGAAAGATCGTGCTTCTGGTGTTGACTTGAGGATGATGTTGAAAAAGTCACATGAAAGTGCGTCGCATTGCCATTGAGGTTTTATTCAGGTAATGTGCAAATGATTTCTGTCGCTCACACAATACGGCACACAGTATCCTGTATGCGATGTAAAGAAGACTGATCTCTCGAAAATAACCGCAGTCAAAGGGGTCTCCCTTCATGTGGACCGGGTAAACGACTATGTGATTCCTTTCTTTGGGCATGCTTTCCTCCGACCATTTCTTACAAATGAGCTGGTGCATACTGCAGAGTGTCTTCTTCAGCTGCTTTAAATAGTTCTGAGGGTAGTCCGTCCGCTCCAGCAGCTTTGTTCGACTTCAGTTTCGATATTGCCATCTTCACCTCGTCTAAGTCGGGGGACGGAATTCTTGTCTATCATTGTCCAAATTGAGTAAATCATTCTGCCTAACAGCGGAATTTTGGCTGTCATCGAAGTTAAGGAGTCTGCAGAAATGATCCTTCCAGATTTTCAACATAGACTGCGAGTCTGCCACAATTTGTCCTTGTACCTTGTATACTCCGGATAGCTGTTTTACATTTCGGTAAAACTTTCGGACTTCATTCCTGCCACAATACCTATACATTTCTTCGACCGCGCGCTTCTCATGCTCCTTCTTTTGCCTTCTGAGAAGCCGATGCTCTTCTCTTCTTCTCTGTTCGTAGAGCTCACTAACAGCCCTCGTTGTTCGATGCAGCGTTGCCTTATAGGCGTCTTGTTTGGCTGCATGCGCTGGTCTGCACTCGTCGTCAAAGCATGGGTTCCTTTAGAGTGGTGACGTGAAACCCAGCACATCAGTGGCAGCTTTTTTGATAGCTTCTTGACAACGTTTTCAGTCTTCTTCTATTGTAAGTACAGTCAGTGTCGAACTCTGAGCGAGTTTCCGGGAGACTCGGTCGGCAGAGATCCCAGAGAACGTTATCATGTTGAAAATCGCATTTGTAATGCCTATTATTCCCATCCTTTTATGTCTTCCAAGAAACAGCTCTTATTTTACAAGCATTCCACGGGCTTCACCTGCAATTTGCTTCCAATAAAAAATAATCCAAACTTCCTGCAAATGCTGTTTATTAAAGACAAATCTGGACATTTTCGAAAACGTAATGTTGTTGTCTAAAACAGATGTTAATGTGCAAATGTCACACCGTTCCAATTAGTCACTTCCAAGATCAGCCACTGTAGCTCGTTGCCACAAGTATGTCCTACTTGGAGTTAATTCAAAGGCGAGGAGTCGATTTAGGTATACAATATTTTATTTAGATATGTTATCTCGCCGATGATGATTTCAATGTAAGTATTGATCAGTGTCACTATCCCACTGCTAGTTATGATCCGTGTGACTTTCTAATTGCGAGTGTCTTTTGTGTGACCCAACCCATTCCTTTTATTGCTCCGTAGGCACATGCCCACGTTGCATCCCTCGGCGTTGGTGGGATGCGAAGGATATCCTCTTGTGCGTCGCGGGCACCGTTGGGTTCGTTGGGTTGTTTACCCAACGACGTACGGACCGCGATCGCAGATGTTATTTTGCGTGGAAGGATATCCTCGCGTGGGTTATGTGCCGTTGGGTTAGGTCACGTACCGCGATGTGCTGCTGAGTGTGCCGTTGCGTAGTCCGTTTAGTATGCTCAGCTGCACTGGTTGGCCGGACCGTTGGTGTGGTTGTCCGCCACACCACAGCGTGCAGTGGCGCCATCTTTTGGAAACCAAATTTATTTGTACACTTAAAAACCTTCCAATCGTATTGCCGCTTTGTTTTTGAAAGAATTGTTCTGCGTCCATATTTATCGCATCAGTAGTAGTCACAGACCTTCCTGTAATTTGAAACCGCGTGGGAGACAATCATCTTCCGAAGGAACTCGATAGGTTACTCACCTCACAGTTCATCCAGTCCAACTGAAATGGTAGAAAGATGCATACTCCCACCAGTCTCTGTACCTGTTCCCTAACCACCGAAACTTGTAAAATCTTTATTTGATGGTCGCCGTCCACGGAGTAGAGCCATCTAACACAACATCCACGATCTATATGCTGCACGAATTCTCCCTCAAATTGAAGACTCTTATGACAATCACATGCCTGACTACCAAGATGACTGCTCAGATTTGTTAAGATTTCACAAGTCACTGAAAATATGTGTCTACGGATTGTGCACGCGCCTTCTGTTGGTCAATCAAGGTTGCTTTATTATTTTCCCACAGTGTATTGTTAACAATTTTCATATAAGCGCAACCAGAAATCTTTCACCCTTCTGCATACTTTCAGGAAATGCACAGCCATAACACAGACAAACAAAAACATGTTTTGGGCTCACGTCCTGCCGTTTTCATTTAAAGTACCCGTTCAACGTCCAATGTCGCAACGAAAGCGGTAGACAATTTCAAAAGTTCACACGATCCTGGTCTCTCGCATTCGACAAACTTAAATTGAAACTTAATCCAAGAAGGATTCTGCCCTAGGAACAACTCAGAGGACCTATCGCAGATCACAAGTGAAAGTGACCCACTGAGTCAGAGTAGTTTCATCCGAAATACAGAACTCGCACCCGAATTAAGTTACATTTATCCGCAAACTTTGTCCAAAACTAATTAAAGTAATTACTTAAGTACCCCATTCCAAAACCCATTAATGGCATGTTTACGTAAATCTCATCTCGTCGTCCGTTTTGTCCTGGGACCGCTGCAAGACTTCCAAAATGAATTTCCACCGACACATACACACGCACACCTACAGTTGCAAGGAAATCCTCCCGTGTCTCTGTGTGTGCTCCGCTCCTCCTTGTAGCTGTGCTGCTCAGCACATGCATCTGTGTGTTGTCTTGATGTTTTGCCTCAGATAACTTTGACAGGATTTAATGTTTCTAATTGTAAATGTGCAGCGTAGTTGTACATTTTAATTCTACCTCCCCGCGCCCGCTTCCACTTACGAGTAGAGACTGAGAACACACGACACCAACCCACGAACATGGCAAGGAGAAAAAGAAAAACGTATGCACAAACGACGACAACGACAATAACGACGAGGACGACAAATAATTTCGCTAAAAAGGAAGACATGGCCCCGAGTAATTTTACCATAAGTTGTAATTTTGTTTGTGCTCCGCCAGCTTGCTGGTGGTTGTGGGGGTAAGGGAAAAGGGGAAGTTGCGCTTGGTCGGTATCTGCCGCCGCAGCGTCCTCCGTTTGTGAATCGGAGTGCACAGGAGAGCGACGGCGAATGCAAAGTTTAGCGGTAGTCGCATTTCCTTTGAAAATGACGATGTCAGTGGGACTGGAACTGAAACTGGGGCTCGAGTCGCTCTCCACCGGCATGACGTACGACTCTGTCCAGCGCGTTATCGTGGAAACTTTCCGCAATCATCGTCATCCCAACTGCGGCTGTAGATGTAGTTGTACTTATCTCCATCGCCGCCGTCGGTTGTCTTGAAATGCTCGGCATTGCAACCGCACGACAGAAGGCAGATCCGCGGTGGCACACCCAACTTAAATGGATTACCGAACGGATACGACAGAAAACAGCGGAACTATTTCCAATTTGCAAACGGAAACAATTTCCTGATTAAAGATGTGTTGTGTAGCAAACTGTGTTCTAAGCCTTATTATTGAGGTTACACAGCCCCAGGAGGGAGCTTCAGTAATTTACAGAACCGAGCGCAAAGTCTACTCTTGCAGAATGCTCAGAAGGCGCGGCTGCCGCCGCCCTGCATCGCATTGTGCCTCGGGTCCCTTATGTGTGTGGTGCTGGTCGTTAGAAATTTAAAACGTATTAGGGGCGAAGGGGACGTTTGATGGCAAATGATAAACGCATATTAGGGCCGTAATATAGACCGTTTAAGGAACTTATGGGGGCACACCCTAATAAAGATGTGTCTCAACTTAATGGCGAATGTGCTTTTGGGGAGGAAGCTGCGCCGTTAAACGCCTCGTATCCAATTGGGTCATTTGGCTAAATTGCTTTTATGATTCACCCCCGAAGTTGTTGTACTCGCACACGCCCCGCACTCGCACACTTACAATGAGTCCAGTAAATGAGAAGCCAAATAAACACTGTTGGTGGGGTCTGGTAGAGTATCCTTAATTATGGGGGCCAACAGCCAATTACGAGTTTGTTAGCTTTGCGCACTGAACCGAATCCGCATGCGGGAAATCTATTTTCAATTTCTCTGCAAGGACGGGTACGAAGATTGCGAAAGCGAAAGGGACAAATTACCACAAGAAAGTTAGTCCAAGATACGATTAAGTGGAGAACGCCGAAGAGGCGTCAAATTAAAATCAAATTTGTCACAGTGGACGACGTTTCGAGTTGTTGGCACAAATCATTCCATCAATTGGTTTCGTTAGAAGGGGCGGCATATGCTTCATCACAAACTTTTACACAGAAACCCCCTCTCACCATGAGGAACTTTTGCTTCGAGCGTTAATACATTCGCCATATAGTCCTGACCTTAGCATGACAGACGCACAGCTTTTGTGAAAATGATGGCTGTTGATCACCTGACCATTGGAGTGTCCCAACATAGGTGAACGTTTCACTGTCGAGAGCCAAGCTGATGCTTGTAACGAAACTAGATTTCATATTATATTTAATATTTGACACGGGAAATGTCAAAACTTAGATTTCATCGAAAGATCTCGTTGAAGTATTGACGTCCGGTTGAACCATTCGTCACGTAAATTACGAAGGTTGTCTTTTATATTTCGGGATTGCAACCCTAGTGTTGCAATCTGGCCAATGCCAACTTTATCGTAAAGTTTGCCATTTTTGAGGTTATACGTACTCAGAACGTTATGACATACGAGAGCTGTTTGTGTTGTTTACAGTAACTTAAAAGATTCATCTCGCCCAAGAAATGGAATTAAATAGTAAAAATTTTCGTGCGATTATTTTTTACCACTTTCGACGTGGATTAACTCAGCAACAGTGCATCGATGAACTTAATTAAATTTCTGGAGACGAAGCTCCATCAAAGACCAGTGTTTATCGATGATTTGGTGAATTCAACCGAGGTCGTAGCACACTCCAAGACGGATTTCCTCAAGGTCGTCCAAAATCAGTTTTTGTTCCGGAAATCATTGATGTCTTGCGCCAACCGATATTGCAAAATCGTCATGTGACCTATCGTGAGATTGATACAACCTTAGGCATTAGTGGAACCAGCATACATTCAATATTGCATGAACATGTGACCGTCAACAAAAATTTGTTCGCGTTGGATACCACACAATTTGTCAATCGCTCAAAAAAAGGCTCGTATCGGTCGAAAAAAACGCTCCAAAAATACGATCGCGGTGCTTCGAAACACATCTATGACATCGTGACAGGTGATGTATCGTGGACTTACGCTTATGAGCCCGAAAGTAAACAGCAGTCGACTGTATGGGTGTTTCAAGTTGAGCCAAATCCAACAAAAGTTGCTCACGCACGAAGCACTTTCAAGCAAATGGTCGCTTGTTATTTCGGAAAAACTGGATATGTCGCAACCGCACCACTAGAACAACGCAGAACAGTCAATTCTGAGTGGTACACAACTATTTGTTTGTCAGTTGTCTTCGAAGAAATCAAGAAAACCAACCGCCGAAAATGGATCACTCTTCACCACGACAATGCGAGCTCTCACACATCGGCTCAAAAAACTACACTTTTGAGCACTCAAAACATCGATTTGATAAGTCATCCGTCGTTTAGTCCTGACTTGGCACCGAATGACCTCTTTTTATTCCCGTACGTAAAAGATAAAATGAAAGGTCAGCGTTTTTCGAAACCTGAAGAAGCGGTTGAAGCGTTCAGAATGCATGTTTTGGAGAAACCTCAATCAGAGTGGCAAAAGTGCTTCGACAATTGGTTCAAGCGCATGTAAAGGTGTATAGATCTTAATGGGGAATATTTTGAAAAATAATGAAGCTATTTTCGATGTTAAGTATTAGATTTTGTTCTCTAATCCCGAAATATTAAAGGCAACCCTCGTATGATCCATGACGAAATGCCCTTCAGGATGAATAATGTTATTAATGACAGTCTAAGACTACCACACCGTTTAATAGTTTCGCTCCAAAGGAACCTTTTTTCTTCGCCAAGCTTGGTTCTTCTTCCTCGCAACATGTCACTCCAGCCAGCACAATCTCTCGCCAGCTGCTTCCAATTACGCACTCCAACTTGGTTAAAGTCCTTCTTAACTTGTGTGCGCCATCTCAACCTACACCTTTCTGTGTTGCGTTGTCCCATGGCTCGTATTCAACGGCTTTTCGGGCCCGAGCAGTAGTGCCCATACGCTCTACGTGGCCTACTTCTCTTAAGCGTTGCATCCGAAGGCGTCTGAGTAGGCGCATTGCCCCATGGCTCGTATTCAAAGACTTTTCGGGCCCGGGCAGTGGTGTCCATACGCTCTACAGGGCCTACTTCTCTTAAGCGTTGCATCCGAAGGCGTCTGAGTAGGCGCGTTGTCCCATGGCTCGTATTCGAAGACTTTTCGGGCCCGAGCAGTGGTATCCATTCCCTCTACAAGGCCTACTTTTCTTAAGCGTTGCATCCGAATGTGTCTGAATAGGCGCATTACCCCATGGCTTGTATTCAAAGACTTTTCGGGCCTTAGCAGTGGTGTCCATACGCTCTACATGGTCTACTTCTCTTAAGCGTTGCATCCGAAGGTGTCTGAGTAGGCGCGTTGGCCCATGACTCGTATTCAAAGACTTTTCGGGCCCGAGCAGTGGTGTCCATTCCCTCTACATGGCCTACTTCTTAAGTGTTGCATCCGAATGTGTCTGAGTAGGCGCGTTGGCCCATGGCTCGTATTCAAAGACTTTTCGGGCCTTAGCAGTGGTGTCCATATGCTCTACATGGCCTACATCTCTTAAGCATTGCATCCGAAGACGTCTGAGTAGGCACGTTACCCCTGCCGTATAGCCGATAATGTCCGTCGATAGATCCTCACCCCCGAATGCCACAAATCTCAAGCAGAACTTTTCTCTGAAAACGAATAATCCCTTGACTAGTGTTTTATAGTATCTTCTAATTTTCGGGTCAGTAAAGCAGAACTGGTACGATCAAGCAGTAATACAAAACAAGCTTAGTTTTTCAAGAGAGGGCTCTTTCACTCAATTGAATCTTGAGCCCAAAGAAGCAGCGATTGGCAAGGGTGATTCTCCGTTTGGTTTCGGCACTGATGCTTTGATCCCTATTTGACGCGGAGCCGAGGTACACGAAGTTCTCTCCATCCTCGAAGTGTCTGCTGCCTATTGTAACGCTCTGATGTGCGTCCATCCATGACGATAGCATAAACTTCATGTTACCATCATTTACAAGCAGACCTATTTTAGCCACTGGAGCTCTAATGCCAGCAAACGCCTCGTTAACGAATCGCTGTGTACATCCAATCACGTAAATGTCGTCAGCTTAAGGTTAAAGTTAAACCACTTTTTGGAAGATCGTGCCTCTTATCTTATTAATTACACATAACTTATAATTACACAATCTTAATAATGATGTAAAAGAATTGAAATGTTATCGCGTCGCCTTGCCTGCAAGCCTTGTTTGACATTTAAGGTTTCGTTGATTTCGTTACCAACCTTGACGGAGCGATTATCCTGCACTGTCATCTTACACAATCTGACGAGTTTGATAGAAATGCAAAAACTTTACTTCGCACTGTAGAGCTCTTTCCTTCACACATTGCTAAATGGAGCCTAAAATCGATGACTATACGATGAATGCCGACTTAGGATGATTGCATTTCTTTATTTGATTTAAAGAATATTTCAAACATTTCACACATCCTGGCAGGAGGATGGTCGCTAATGAAACCCATTTTAGGAACCAATATTTAATTGTGGACAATTCTTTTTGAAATGCTGACATGGCAAGAGATTCTTTATAGACAGATATAAGCTGCAAAGCCGTCACGAGGCTATGTTTCTTCGATTCGTTTAAAGTGAACAACCTGCAGATTTGCTAAAGTTTCTGATGAAAATCTACTAAAATGAGCTGTGTCCAAGTCATCAAATTGACATTTCCAAACGCATACTTGTGGAAAACCACGAACACATCCATTTGGAGGGAGGAACGTTTTTAAACAGGCGTTTAGGGAAAAGTGTGCTCTTTTTAGAGAAGCAGAACTTTGAAATGATACAATATAAGGAATGTGTTTCTTCATTAATGTAAAACTTTCTTTATTAGAAAGATAAGCTTCTGGCATTTCAAATAAATTCAATTTCTGCCTAAATCAGATGTAATCCAATCTGGGGCTCCTTTATTCGATGACTTTTTCCAACATATGCGGCCGAACATCTGCAATAAAGCAACGAATGTTGTCCTCCAAGTGGTCAATCGTTTCGGGGCTGATCGGCATTGATTGTCGAAATTTTTGCTTGAGCAATAGCAAACATGCATACTTGCAACTGCTTTTACTCAAGCAAGTTGTTGGGGAGGAAGGCCTCTTGTCCTTAGAAGTGGTGGAGCTTCATTTTGTCCGCTACTTGAAAGACATGAACTCTTGTAAGGAATGATAGTTCATTGCATTTCTGTACTCTCCTGTTTACATGAATGCTGCTACAATGCATCGACTAGCTTCTTTCGCAATAAAATTTGTTTGTCGACTGTAAACGGTGAAATTTGAGTTATTTTATAGACAGCTAGTACTCCGTGAATGTTGTCTGCAAGTCAAAATATTTGTATTATTGATGGCGTGTCGACTTGAAAACCAACAGCGTGCAAGTGTCTCAATTCACAGCGGCCACAATTTTCTGCTTTCAATTCTGTTCACCCACCGTGACATAGTGGCTCATCGATCCGCAAACTTGTCTACTGTTGTTCATGATGATCTTTAGTTATACAGCACCTCTTCTCTGTCTGGAACTAGTGTCTAGATTTTGTTTCAAGAATGTAAAGAAAGCAAAACTACTTAAAAATGAACACGATGTTGTGGAATGTGTTCATTACACCTTTTCTTAAAGCATAAAAAAAATTATTTCATCTCGCAAAAGACATTTAATTGCTCCAACACAAAAATCCAGAGCACCCTGTACTCAAAGACAAATTCATAAGTAACATGAATGAGTCAATTAGCACATCATTGAGAGCGCACCATTAAACTTTTGATGAGCGTTTAAACAGTCTTTACTCCTCATAATTGGAATTTAAAATCACTTCAACCGAATAACTGAACGAAGTTTTGAGGTCAAGCACCGGGCGGACACAAGTACTTAGCACCTCGCTGCTTGCAAATCGAAGTCAACATAGCAATTATCGACTTCGTTTTATGATGCTTAAGAACGTTCACTGGAAATGAACACGAGACTCCTTCCGAACGCATGCTGTTGTGTTGATTTTCTTTTCATTCCATTACGGCTACCGGGAGATGAGATAAATTTTTGAAAGGTGAACAATAAAGCAATGGCAAGTTTGTGGATTTCTGAATTTCATAGAAATTGTTTTGGTTAATTTATGATGATTAATAAAATAATAATTGTTGGCGCTACAGTCCAAAGGGGGACCAGGGCCTAGCTTGCTCATCAACTACTCGTGTTGTGCGCGCTACTGTTCTCTCACGAGTAGAAGGCACCTACAGTTTTTTGCCGACTCCGAACGGCGAGATTTGAGAAGCTTTCTTAGACAGTTATTACTCTTTGAGTGTTGTCAGTAGCTCGAAAGAGGTGATGCCGTGAAAAATTCGAAAAATTGGTGTTGAGCTGGGAGTCGAACCTAGACCCTTCGGCGTGTGAGCGTCGCACTCTACCCACTCGGCCACGGCGACCACTTACTTTATAAATAAGTCAATTTATATATATAACCACAGCTTCACCCCGGTACCGAGAATATGAAAAATTTTGGCAAATATGAGGATTGAGCACAGATTAGTGAGCGAATGACAAACTACAAATATAAATTTTCTTTGATATCGAGTCGCAAAGAAAGTACACGTCGGCTTCCTCGCAATTAAGACGGCATATCGAAAGCATTAGTTCATCTCATGGACGATACCTTTTCTGTGGGACAGAGTGGCCGCCGTGGCGCAGTGGTTAGAGTGCGACATTCACACGCCGCACATATAGGTTCGATTCCCGGCTGAACACCTCCAATTTTTCACAGCATCACGTCTTTCGAGCTGCTGGCAACACTAAAAGAGTAATAATTGTCTAAGAAAAAGCTTCTCAAAGTTCACCGTTCGGAGTCGCACTATTTCTACTACTAAGAGAAAAGAAGCGCGCACACCACGTGTAGTGGATGAGCAAGCTAGGCTCTGGTCCCCCTGTGAACTGTCCCGCCATCCATATTTTAGACTTCTTTCCAGTGAGAGACGCAGCTTCCTAACTCGAAATGTTTTTGAATGAAGTTCTTTGCAGTCGACGAATTGCTAACACCCAACATTTCTGGAACTTAAGCATTTACACAATATGTTAGATTAGTCGGTAATTATTTCAGTTTCAAAATGTTGAGACCACATCAGCGTTTCACCTGCTCTTTGTAATCCCGTCTTTTTTCGGTACATTTGCGAGCATGTAAAAGAAGTGATTCAAGAAAACTCTTTTGTAGTACGCCAGTGGAAATTTCCCTATGCTTTTCGTAAGCGATTTAATACCCAATGGTCGGGATAGGATTGGTATTGTCCAACTGGTATCCTCTCTAAATTTGGATATGGTCAGAATTTGTATAATTTTCTTTGCTTTACAGATGTTGCCTCAGTCGTGGTAAAGCCTCTACAGAAAACCACTCAAAAATTAAAAAAGCTACCCGCACCAGCTCCAACAGAATTCAAAAGTCCCGATTAATGGCTGAGGATTCATCCTGAAGTGCTGCAAACGCAATAACGAAAACCATCTCTTTGCCTTGTCCTTCTCAGAACGGCCGGTGTCCTCTGGCAAGGATTTCGCGTGTGTACATTTCTTTTCATCATTGATCAGCATAAATTTAACGCGGACCCTGTATCGGTTGACGTATCAATAAGAGGACATTAAAAGCACTCCAGTACTTTAATGGAGCACAAAGAGTTCAGCTGTCGCCCCGGGACACGACGACATATCCCAGCAGAGGATTACTTTCGTCTTTTATCTATTAATTATTGCTGGCGAATTGAAAATGCATCACGCAGTAGTGGGCCAGCGAAACGTTTATCTTTTGACTCAACGTGTCCATGCCAGAGGTGAACGGCTGCAGATAAGTGTGTAAATTCAGAGGACAATGGCCGAAATGAGTTTTCCTCTGCGTAATCAAAGGCGCATTAAATGGAGCGCGCCTGTACGATTTGCAGAGTGGTCGTGGAAGTAACGACGCACAGCGGCTGCAGGGATAATTAATGGGTGAATCTGAGAATATTTATATTTCATTAAGCTTTTGATCGGATTTTTATGTCAGCAGTCAATAAAGTGCCTTCGCAATCAAGATGGGACGTTCGCTCTCTGAGGTGACCTTTGAAATACTTCCGCAAAGAGTTTTGTGTGTTATGGCGTCCACTTAACTTCCTAAACACACAAGAATTTTATGCGGAGTGATAAGTGCCCATGACCGCAGGTAACAGCTTGTGAACAACGAACGTCGTCAGTTAAAATTGACAAGTCAGCAGGCCCTTCTTGCCTATGGCGTAATTTCCGGTCGCATGTTAATCTTCTCGCACGGATTGACATTCCACCCCAACAAGAGAGCTTTGAGTTTTAATTAACTAGAACCCATCTAAAAGGCTCATTATGGATTTTACAGTAATTAAGGAATGTGCTTAAAAAAACTTCCTTTTCTCTATTTGATCTCTGGTAATTGGGATCCTTTGACCATCTCATTACTGAGCGTTGATGCTCGTGCCACGAGCCGGGTTCAGTCAATCAGGCTCTAAATAAAGAATCTCTGATTAATTAAAAGCTTCTACACAGATCGTCAGTGAAGTGACCATGCAGCACTCGTAGAAACTTTTGCGGCTGATATTGGTGTGCAGTTCAGTGAACATGAATAAAAGGCGGAGCGCCTAATTACTACCGAGTCCTCTAATCAGGACTCGGAGCAGAACCATGTGTGTCAGGGTAGTAACCAAGCGAGTGTAACATTAATTACGAATTGTTAATTTCGAACGCGGATTCACGCACATCCATCAGCTAAAACGTAATGCGAGGTAGAGGAAAACTTGGTACAATTGAAAAGTCGATTTTAATAAAGGTACAAGCAGCAGGAGCAGAACGGGCTTCGCGGTTCTCTGCAGAAACATGAGGAACACTTGAATGGATTTCAAACAGAAGCAACGAGTTGGATGTTGACTATACAATCGTTCAAAAGATCCTTCATTCATTGATGAATTATATTGCTTGACGTGAAAAGAACGGACTGTGCAGAAGCTGTGGCTTATTTGTATACAGCAAGTCTTCGGACATTGACCAATCCTCAAGTGGGTCCCAAGGTTTATTTGTATACAGCATGTCTTCGGACATTGACCAAGTCTCATGTGGGTCCCAAGGTTTATGGAATCGCAACTGTTGCAATTTCGGTAGTGTCGTTTCCTACGACTTTGTAGGAGAATAGGAACGCCATCAATTAAGTCACTCTTTATGCTTCCTGGTACAACTGATTGCTCGTATTATGTCTGATGAGTTCAGGTTGATCAGGGGAGTCATCTGTGCTGCCACTGATTTATTGATTCTTGCCTGATGTGCAACTCTTTGGTTTTTTCTTACGCTTTCAATAACACGTTCAGACTTTCATGGTATTGCCTAATCTTAAGGATTATAGAATGGTCGGCCTTCTCGTTTATGAGTGTGTCTGACTACATATAATAAAAAGTGCGTTATAACGTCATATACGTTATATAACGTATATAAGTTTGATAATTTTATGCAAAATGTTTTTTTTTCATGCCGTAGATTACGTTACTCAAACCGTCCTCTATCCTATCCTCTTTAGCATGAAGCTATCCACATTATATAGCAATTTTAACTGATGTGTTCACCGAAACTTCTCAAATTTCGCCGTTCAGAGTCGACAAAAAACTGTAGGTCCCTTCTACTCGTGAGAGAATAGTAGTGCGCACAACACGAGCAGTTAAAGGCCCTGGTTCCCTTGGGGACTGTCGTGCGAATAATAATAATAATTGTTATTATTATTATCCAACTACAGAGCCCGTCATTTAACCTCTTCCTCCAGATACATTAATGTAGACATGACCAAAACTCGCACGCTGAACTTTTCGCTCAAAAAGATGTGATGTACAGAATCTACTAAGTCATTCGAGACCCCTTTAAAAGAGAACCTCTTTTACTCAATTGTCTTGAGGCCAAAAAAATGGCGCTTTGCGAGATTGAGTTCATGCTTGATCAAATCCCATTGATCTCCCCCATTTAATGCAGAATTTAAGAAAATAAGGTCTTTGAGTGCCCAAAAATTGGTACAGAGCATTATGACCCCGATCACAGAAACAACATTGTTTTGTCGTTCTTTACTACCAGCCTGATTTACCATACATCGCGTAGTTATGATGCCAGAAAACCCTCCATCGACGGCGCGTTTGTTCATCAATTCACGTCAATGCCGTGAGTGTGCTTTTGGAAGATCGCTTTCTGATATAGCCACTATTTTTTCTTGCTCAGAGGTTTATGAGTTCTTACTTTAATAACGATCGTATCTTTTGCTTCGGGTCCGAGTTATGTTAATAAAGTCTCATTCAACAACTTAAATACTGCTCAACTATTTGATATGTGTTACACACGATGCATTTCTTCCCTCGACAAGTTGCAACTTTGACCTACCATACATCCTTCCTTACTAAAATTGCAACATACTTTATACCATTCTCGATGTTAGCTCAAATTTCGATGCAAGACATAACCACAAGTAGCTTTGGTTAAAGTCCTCCGGCACCTCAATATGAATGCCATAAACCATTTGAGTTTCGATCCATAGCTCGTTATATTGATACAAACAGCGTTGCAAAATATTAGGGAGACGGTCGTAAAAAACACCACATCAGCGGAAAGAGTTCGAAAGTGCAGGCTCGAATCAAGGGAAATTTTTGTCAAAGAGGGAAAAAAATGCTCTTGTGGCTCAATATATCATTGAAACGGATGCAGCACATACTAAATTAGCTAAGATTCAAGCCATTAGAGTTTGAAAAAGCACACGATCATACAACGCAATATAAAAAAGTTGGAATCGAAAGAGCGAAGAATTTTCGTCTACACATTTACACGAAAGTGGTTAGTTGCCGAATTTGGTTTTTCCGATTAACCGCCATTGTTTTCGAACAATGTGTCACACATGCAATGTAACTGAGTTTATCTGCCAGAGATTTCTTTCAAAAATTGTACACCTTCAGACGGCTCCAAAAATCAGGCAGCACAGGTGGTGATAGTTGGGGTCACCATAAACGGTAATGATCACTCGTATTGTCGGACCTTAGAGTAAAAATTAGTGCGATTATGACAGTTTTGAAGCTTTGAGGAAACAAGCATTTCGGTCAGTGGACCGAGACCGAGACCGAGACCCGGCTCCGTAACACAAAGCACGAGCCAACCAAGATTTGTTATAAACAATGTTCCACACTTTATTTCTTCGACACTATGGGTTGCAAGTCCCATTGGTTATTTTTAGAGCAATGACTGGCACTAGAAGTTACCAAAGTTTGGACGACCTCAACTTAATACTTCATTGGGAATGGATAAAAATATTGCACAGCCATTGGAGTACAGCGTGTGGTCCCTTCTGTAGTAGTATAATTTCAGAGAAGAAGGGAAACGCGAATCGAATAGAAAATAGGAGTATAGATCATGACAGAAGAGAGGACCTGGTTAGATCAGGGAAATAATATTGTAAGAGGACACAGTCGATAGAGGAGCGTTCAAGTATTAGCAATAATAAAGTATAAAAAAAAAAGTAAAAATTTGTGTTTCTTTTAAATAATAATCGCTTAAACTTTTTCCGACGTCTCAAGACCTTTGTTCGCTCCAAAGATGGACATATTGAAAACTATTGATACAATTTGAATATTGACACCCTTTTCAACATATTATAACATTTTACAATATTGGAGTTCAGAGGCATTCACTTTGTATGGTTCGACTGTATCCACAAGTTTAATTTAATTTCAATCAAGCAATCGAATGATTTTCGTCGCTGACAGTAGTTATTTTGTTTAGCTCGTGTTATTCCTAGAAGCCCTGTCGAGATGGTAATGTACCTCATTCGGATTAAGGCACCTTTATGCTGATGTCTATTTTCGTCATCGTTGAAGTCCTTTTGTAGAGTTTCTTTGTGATATTCGGAAGAAGATTCGGTTAAAATTTAAGGATTAGTTTCTTCCACTATGAATTCTCTGTCGGCTGATGGATTGTGTTTGAGAATTTCGATGGACGAAATTTAATTGGATAGCGCATCACTGTAGCACCCAATTTCGTGCTATTCACCACTGCATTTAGCAGAACTTCTGCTAAATTCGTACACACTTTATGTTTTCACTGCCTTCAGATGGTCATTACAACCTAGAGTCTTTATTGTCTGATTTGCCCACTACTCTCGCTTTCCCCACTAGCCTCCACTTACTCACTTCAGGCCATAATCAAGCTATGAGGGGAAATCAAATAAGAATGAATCGGCGGACGTAGTTTGCTTCCTGCGTTCCGTCGTTCGTAAGTACTGTGCTTGAAATGTGAAACACTAAATGTTATTCTTACAAAAATTATTTAATCGGTCCTAGCCCCATTTACATATAATTTTATAAAAATTAAGGACAGGGGCAATTATTCTGATAACGCTCAAACCCAAAGAGCAACTTCTGCAATTCAATATTCATGTTTACCCTTTTCAGTTTGCCGCTCCCTTAGGTGCATCATTTCTCAAGAACTTATAATGAGTCACAGATTTCGTCGATTAGCAGCTTTCACATGGGTTTCTATGGAGGTTATTGCAGATAATTTACTTTCGGGTTATTAAATAAGACAGATCCCTCACTACATCAGAGTGTGCGGGTAGAAGCTCTCAATCGTCGATACCGAAGGAATCTACTCAATTTGCATCACTTCCGGCTGTGCAAGAGTTTTGAGGCACTTAAGACTTCCTTGGGGAACGGTCTCTTTGAGAGGAGTTTGATTCGCTTTATATGGAAGATTATCAAGAAGCCAAAACAATTAATCGGATTTTATTGATGGGTCGTTATTGCTATTACTGATTCCAGAACTGCGTGCATTATGCGTAAAGGGGGAAAACCAATAAAATGTACTCGAATTGTTTGGGTCAAAAATGAAAAACTTTGTGATGGAAGGAACAAGGAACAGAATCAAATGAAATGAAAAAAAGAAAAACCAATAATTTCGACCATATCTATACATAGTTGTGAAATGTTTGCTTGATCATAAGCAGTTGCTTTGCCATATTTATTGAAAGGTCTCTACAGGGTATGTTTTAAACTTTCTTAGGTTTGACCAAAGACTTGTATAATTTATTTCTGGTTCATACTGCTAGTCAAAATCATACACTCAGAGAAACTCGCTTTTCCCCTCTCTAGCCATCTAATATGTGTGTTTATTTTA
The DNA here is from genome assembly GCA_955652365.1 of Eristalinus aeneus. Classification (NCBI taxonomy): domain Eukaryota; kingdom Metazoa; phylum Arthropoda; class Insecta; order Diptera; family Syrphidae; genus Eristalinus; species Eristalinus aeneus. The sequence continues at coordinate 27,420,392 of OY019131.1, read as the reverse complement.
TCTAGCAGGGATTTCTTTCCGTATGTCATCTTCTTTTTCTTCTTCTTGTGGCGCTACAGTCCGGGGTGGACCTGGGCCTCAACCAACATGCCTCTCCAGCCAGCACGATCTTTCGCCAGCTGTCTCCAGTTGCGCACTCCAAGTTGGTTGAGGTCCTTCTCCACTTGTGTGCGCCACTTTAGTCTAGGTCGTCCTCTGTTGCGTTGTCCCAATGGCTCGGATTCAAAGACTTTTCCGGCCGGAGCAGTGGTGTCCATACGCTCCACATGGCCTAGTCATCTTAAGCGTTGTATCCGTAGACGCTTGACCAGACGCATGTCGCTGTACAGCCTATAGAGTTCGTCATTAAATCTTCTCCTCCAGATGCCATCAACGCAAACAGGACCAAAAATCGCACGCAAAGCTTTTCTCTCGAAAAGACTAGAGGCTTCCTCATCCGCCTTTGCTAACGTCCAAGATTCTGCGCCATATAGTAGGACGGGGATGATCAAGCTGTTATAGAAAGCGAGCTTAGTCCTTCGAGAGAGGGCTTTACTACTCAATTGCCTCTTGAGCCCAAAAAAACAGCGATTGGCAAGAGCGATTCTGCGTTTGATTTCGGTACTGATGTTGTCGTCCCTGTTTACCGCGGAGCCGAGGTAGACGAAGTCCTTGACTACCTCGATGTTTCTGTTGCCTAGTGTGATGCTCCGTCCGAGACGTCGATGTTGTGTGTCCTTCCTTGATGACAGCATGTACTTCGTTTTGCCCTCATTTACCGCCAGACCCATTTTTGCCGCTTCCGCTTCAATACCAGCAAATGCTTCATTCATTCGTTCAATCACGTCAATGTCATCAGCGTAAGCTAACAATTGAACTGACTTCTGGAAGATCGTACCTCTGGTGTTGACTTGTGAGTTACGCACGATCTTCTCGAGGATGATGTTAAAGAAGTCACATGACAGTGCGTCGCCTTGTCTAAAACGTCATCTACCCGCGGAATAATTCTCCTTCACAAGAGAGTTTTTTAACTGAATTTTAAAGCTTGAAGTTTCGTTTCATCTTTGGCATCTAACCTTAATACGAAATTAAACTTGCAAAGCAGGCTCTGAACGCGTATTGTGGCCACAATGTGATTGGCCTCAGTTAACTTGCCTATAAATCAATTTAGATCGGTTAAGCAAATTCGAATAAGGGAACAAACTAAAAGAAATTATAAAAGAGCAACATTTTAAATTGATATAATATTTATGGGGACATTAAAGTTTCGCACCAGCATAGGTTTTAAGTCTAGTCCAGTCCCCTAACCATCGGCTACTCAAATTAATGAATTCAATAGCTTCCCGCCTCACCATGACGCCAGAGCTTCATGAATTAAATAGCTTCCCGCCTCACCATGACGCCAGAGCTTCGTGGATCGTGTCAAAGCAATAGACAATTGTTCTGTGATTTCCCGGTTATTTTGCGGTTAAACCAATTCTGGGAATTGATTTTCACATTCCAACGAATTGCTTGGGGATGTGGAAATAGGTGAAAAAATCTACGTAACTCGATTAAAGGTTTGATTGTTCGTGTCATTCGCACAAGTAATTAACTAAAAATTAATTTTCGAGTGAATACGCGAAAAAAATCCGTGGCCGAGTTACGTTTGACTCCCAATGAAGCCATTCAGTTGTTTTATTTTTTTTCATCCTAATCGGAAAGTACTTGATTTCGAGCAGATTTCAAATATGCACTAATAAAATAACCTCGCAATGTTATCTCCTGTTTTAACCGACACGGTGTGTTAGTCGATAATTTTTTCACAAGCGCATCCTGTGAAATGAGCTGCAGTGGTTCTGTTTTGTAGAGGAACGGATACTTTTTATTTGTTTACTAGTTGATATGGCATCATATTCGAGTTTGTAAAACAAAAAATTCACTCAGAATGAAAAAGAAATTAATGCAAACTGGCCTTTGAGCGACGGATATACTGTTTTAGATCATGCAGAGCATGCATATGATTAATATGACTAAGCAAAAATCGTACGAAATTCAATTGAATGCTGTAGCACTCAAAATGAAAAGAAAATGAATTGTGTGTTATGAATGCAAGCTGGGTTATAAGTGATTGTAATCCTCCATTTTGCCTGGATTTTGATCAAGTTTTCACTTGAATGTCCTTGCTGGAGGATTGAATGAGAGCCTGTAGAGATGGCACATGCCCTTTCCTACTATCACATAGATGGAGTATTCCATAGATTGCCCAATTGCTTTTCATTTGCGGAAATGGAATGCTACTTCGGTTTGTAACTGGACAAGCAAGAGGTTCTTTGATCAAGAGGACTGTTGCCAATTGAAAACATAATCGAAACAATCGACCAAGGCAACAATGGTCAAGAAAGGATGCAAAATAACATCGAACCACGCCACGATAGCTTACTCCGGTGAAGTTGAAATGTTAGGGGTCTGGGAATAAGGTCTTACGCATTAAGCCTGTTACAGAGTGTAATAATGGGCCAGCAGGAAACTAAGGCAGAACTCACCATCCCACCTCCGAACAGACTACATTACATTACAGACTACTACTACATTGACTGTACACAATGATGGTAAATTGTATTGCTATACATACTGAAATCCACTTTCTCGGGGTCTGCACTAAGCGGAATCAATTCAACCAGTATCAAAGACATTTTGACTCAAACTTCTTCAGATAGTCAAGCAGTCATAATCCGATATCATAATCAGACTCAAAAATATATTGACTCTCCAATTCCTTGTCAAGTTTAACCAAGTGAGTCTGGTTCTAGGGACATATAGAGAATTTTGGGCAATAAACAAGCAGAAGTGGCCGCCGCGGCGTAGTTTATAGAGTGCGACGCTCACACGCTGAAGGGTCTAGGTTCGATTCCCGGGTGAACACCTCGAAATTTTCACGGCACCACCTCTGTCGAGCTGCTGACAACACTCAAAGAGTAATAACTGTTTAAGAAAGATTCTCAAATTTCGCCGTTCAGAGATGGCAAAAAATTGTAGGTCCCTTCTACTCGTGAGAGAACAGAGAGCACACAACACGAGCCAGTTGATGAGCAAGCCAGGCCCTGGTCCCCCTGTGGACTGTCGCGCCATTATTATTATTATTATTATTAAACAAGCAGAAGGATTCGCTATAATTAGTTCGCAGACCTCTTTCTTAAGCTCTGACCTTCTCCCTAAGCACTGCCTTGGAGCTCTAAAAATGCAAATTTGTATAATAAAATGTGTCTTGCGACTGTGCCTAGAAATTGATTACAAAATCCTCATCGTTAATGAGGACTGATTGCAAGAAGCGCCACGGAAAGATGACATAATCCCCAAACCGATTGCTTTTAAATTTCATTGTGCAAATTGAATGCCGTTTTCATATAAATAGCGCTGCTGCCTCCATACCAGCAAATGTTGACTCAACACAGGCTCATTCTTTACAGAACTCGTCTTGCTCCACATGAGTAGACCCACACCTCTGCCTAATGAAAATGAAAGCGCACAATTTCGTGCCATGCTCCCAAAGTACCCAGACGTCCCTGATGAAACAACTCCCCTGTCCCTATAAGTGCCTCTCGCCTCCAATCCTCTTACTCGCTTTAAATTTGACGAACAATTGAACAGTTTTTAAGCATTCCGTCAAGTTTTCACTTGAATGTCCTTGCTGGAGGATTGAATGAGAGCCTGTAGAGATGGCACATGCCCTTTCCTACTATCACATAGATGGAGTATTCCATAGATTGCCCAATTGCTTTTCATTTGCGGAAATGGAATGCTACTTCGGTTTGTAACTGGACAAGCAAGAGGTTCTTTGATCAAGAGGACTGTTGCCAATTGAAAACATAATCGAAACAATCGACCAAGGCAACAATGGTCAAGAAAGGATGCAAAATAACATCGAACCACGCCACGATAGCTTACTCCGGTGAAGTTGAAATGTTAGGGGTCTGGGAATAAGGTCTTACGCATTAAGCCTGTTACAGAGTGTAATAATGGGCCAGCAGGAAACTAAGGCAGAACTCACCATCCCACCTCCGAACAGACTACATTACATTACAGACTACTACTACATTGACTGTACACAATGATGGTAAATTGTATTGCTATACATACTGAAATCCACTTTCTCGGGGTCTGCACTAAGCGGAATCAATTCAACCAGTATCAAAGACATTTTGACTCAAACTTCTTCAGATAGTCAAGCAGTCATAATCCGATATCATAATCAGACTCAAAAATATATTGACTCTCCAATTCCTTGTCAAGTTTAACCAAGTGAGTCTGGTTCTAGGGACATATAGAGAATTTTGGGCAATAAACAAGCAGAAGTGGCCGCCGCGGCGTAGTTTATAGAGTGCGACGCTCACACGCTGAAGGGTCTAGGTTCGATTCCCGGGTGAACACCTCGAAATTTTCACGGCACCACCTCTGTCGAGCTGCTGACAACACTCAAAGAGTAATAACTGTTTAAGAAAGATTCTCAAATTTCGCCGTTCAGAGATGGCAAAAAATTGTAGGTCCCTTCTACTCGTGAGAGAACAGAGAGCACACAACACGAGCCAGTTGATGAGCAAGCCAGGCCCTGGTCCCCCTGTGGACTGTCGCGCCATTATTATTATTATTATTATTAAACAAGCAGAAGGATTCGCTATAATTAGTTCGCAGACCTCTTTCTTAAGCTCTGACCTTCTCCCTAAGCACTGCCTTGGAGCTCTAAAAATGCAAATTTGTATAATAAAATGTGTCTTGCGACTGTGCCTAGAAATTGATTACAAAATCCTCATCGTTAATGAGGACTGATTGCAAGAAGCGCCACGGAAAGATGACATAATCCCCAAACCGATTGCTTTTAAATTTCATTGTGCAAATTGAATGCCGTTTTCATATAAATAGCGCTGCTGCCTCCATACCAGCAAATGTTGACTCAACACAGGCTCATTCTTTACAGAACTCGTCTTGCTCCACATGAGTAGACCCACACCTCTGCCTAATGAAAATGAAAGCGCACAATTTCGTGCCATGCTCCCAAAGTACCCAGACGTCCCTGATGAAACAACTCCCCTGTCCCTATAAGTGCCTCTCGCCTCCAATCCTCTTACTCGCTTTAAATTTGACGAACAATTGAACAGTTTTTAAGCATTCCGTCAGCGTTTTGGCAGAGCGGCACGTTCACCCCATCTCTCCGCGAAGGTTACTGTACCACCATTGCTACCCCTGGTGGAACAAATTCATCAGAAGGACTACGTCGTCAAATTGGTTGCACAGACGTCGCCATCACCGCCACCGTCACACACCCATCCTCGGCCTCACATAAATCAATAGGTGAGCAATGAAAAAACGTTTATCTCTCCAAAACATCCCGCCGAGACCGAGTGGTTGCATTAAACGGATCCGTCCCCATCACGGCAGAGTGTCCCATTGTACATGATATGAAGGAGATTGCCTTTGGGAGGATTTTTGTTTTCTTTCATTTTTGAAACCATTAGTACTTCATCCTTTCGCGCTGCTGGCATACATACCGTCACTGTTGATGACGGTGTCACCGCCAGAGTCGCTTTGTTCGCCGGGACACACAAAGCACATTAGCCCAGGCGGTTGGGCGCTCACAGCCCACAGCCAGCAGTCGACAGCCACTACTCAGGCCGCAGCCAAAGAGACACATTCCGGGGAAACCCATTCGGGGATGGTTATCGTAGCTGTCAAATCTAACTCTGTGCACTCATACACTTCGCCTGGCCCAGATTCCCGAGCAAAATTTCATTTCACTAAGGAACTCCGACGGGCGATGAGAGCAACGATGACAAAGACGACATAATGGTGCGCGAGAAGGGTGACGAAAGCACAACACAACACTAAACAGCGGCGGGAGTGCTAGCAACTGCGGCCATAGGTGTGCTACACGTACACCACACGAAGCAGGATCAAAGACATAACCCATGCGGCGATGCCGTGCTGAGGAAGCAATATCTCGCCTCTTGGCAAATATATGAGCACTTAACGCAAATTGATTTTCATAGATCAAGATTGAAGCGTAGGTCTGCGCCGAGACATCCTCCAGGGTTGTGCCATTACCTAATGCCACTTTCCATTCAACCGTCGCGATAAAGCCCTTCTGGGCTGCGCGTGAGGCACGATGGGCGGTGTGCACCGCGCCTCAGAAGGCTGGAATCAAATCACATGGTATTTACTTTCTAATTAGTGAAATGTATGCAGGATACACCAAGCTCGCATGTGCTGGCAATAAATCGTCTCCCTTCGAAGGGCCTAGGCACCGCCTCTGTTATGGGAACAATGTCAATTTTTGGATTCCTTTTTTTTTATCCTTGGCTGTGATCGATTTTTCGGGGGAGAGGTGCAGACGAGAGCACAACCAGGTGTCTGTTGCGCATTGTTGAAGGATACCGCTTTATTTACTTTGGGTGGGTATTGTTGGCCTCTCGAATTTCTGGTTGGAATGAAATCAAGCTGCGAACGTGGGGCGCACAATAAAGTCGTCTGGGTTGACAATATCAGAAACCGAGTGGTAGGTTCTTGCTGAGGGGGAAGCTGAATGGGGACAATGGCATATCGATACGCAGCATTTCAATCAACACGTGTGCTATTCCATCAAATTTTGCATTCGATAATCAGTTTATGGGGTTTTGAAATTCGACGGAGTGGGATGACGGGACTGCCACATGGATATGGGAATGGTGCAATCTGAGTCCGCTGCATGTTCAGGTACGCTACGCCTTCAGGTGGTTTTATGGTTTCATCTGGAGAACATGAAAGTGAACTATGTGCTTAAAGAGTTAATGGCGAGCTCATTCTGCTCTGACGAGGGTGCTTAAATTATCCATCCATCATCCGTCGTCATCAGGAAAAAGCTTTTTATTCTATGGAGTTACCGAAACAAGAAACAGTAATTGATTCAGCGCAACGGTCTTTTATAAGTGAGTTGTACTGAAATGTGCACTAAAAACTGAAACTATTTTCACCAAGAAATTATTGGTCTCGATCTGCTGTGCATCTTGTGTAGCATGTGCACCGGCTTGTCCTAAGTTCCTGAAAATTTGTCGTCGGCTTACATTTATAGTTGGTTCCGCCACACGGCCTTGGCCTCTGAAATTTTGCGGAACTATCTGTAGTGGGTAGACTGTGATACTCACACGCCGAAGGTCCAAGGTTCGATTTGCGGGCTGAACACCTCGAATTTTTCACAACGCAACTTCTTGCGAGCTGATGGCAACTTTCATAGAGTAATAACTATCTATATAAAGCTTATCAAATTTAGGCGTTCGTAGTCATAACGCGCACAACAGAAGTAGTTGATGAGGAAGCTAGGGCCTGGCCCCTTGAGGACTGTTGCCCAATCCAATGTATTTAACATATCTGCGATGATTTGTTGTTCTTGTTCTTAGATAAATATTAACCGGTATTCGATCAGACGTCAGAAAACAACGACTACTTCTAGATTAGATGTAGAGAGTGTTATTTTCAGGTCCTTATATATCAGCAGGCTTGGCGTATTCTTGAAATTTTGCTTTTTGCCTAATTGCTAGTTTGCCAATATTCTTCGCTCCTTCTCCTGGGATTCAAGACTTTCTTCCTTGACTTATCTAGATCAGAATTAATAGCTTCCTTGAAGCTTATTTTAACTTGGCACAACCGATTAGCTTTACAATCTTGGCGTTTACTAGCCGTATACAGGCAGACTAGTAAGAGTTCCTTACCATCTTCCTACTTATTTGATATAAGCGCCAAAATAATTCTTATGTGGCAATGCACTCTTAGATCGAGGTCTGTTTTATGATCCATGTTTCTCTATATCAGGAAATCGTTACTGAAACAAACAGAAAAGTCGACAGTCGAATATACGCAGCCCGGGAAATTCGAAAATGTTTGAACAGACCTCGTATACCACCATCCATCCCGCGAACAGAAGGGTTTGCATTTCCTCGAGTTTTTACAGTATATTGGAAAATCTGATTTGCTGTAGACTTCCCTCGTCTACAACCGTTAATAAAAGAGTTTTTAATTTCGAGAACCGTCTTACGCTTTCACACAAATTGGTAGTAAGGATCTTAAAGAGGGCTAATTTCTAACTAATTTAATTGAATGCCGTCAAAATGAACTGTCCTCTTCTTTAATTAAGTAATCAGTAAAGTGTAATTCTGAATTGTAGCTATTGTGTAAAATTGAATTTGACTTTTTAAATTTATTTTAGGGAAAATGAAGAAAAAAATATTAATCTTTTAAGGAGTATATGTGAACTATAGGCGTATCAAAGCAGTTATCCGCTTCGACAGAGAAGCAGGCCCATTTTCAAAGAACTAATGACTGTCAAGATGATTTCGGTACGACCAACTAAAGGAGACAAGTTTATTGTCGACACACATTGGCTTGCGAAACCCGAACTGCGATCTGTTGTTATAGCCGGTACTCACTTTTAGGCCTTTTTACTTGGACTACGTTTTTTCGTTGAAGTCGGATCTCTTTAGAGAACTTAAAGGAGTCACTAGATTAAATGGCTCCTTGGCTAGAACGATTGCAACACTTCGATTTTACCATTTGGCCCTTTCCCGCCTTTCGTGCAAAAGTCCCAGTGCCAACACTGTAGTAAAAGAAATGAGAGTGAGAACATTGTGGTTTTAATAATAGCTATTACAATTAGAATTCAAGAACATATTGAAGAGTACTTTGAGGGGCACTTTATTGTGGGTGATTTCGTTCTTTTGCGAATTTGTGAGACCTTACTGCTGCACTGTCCATGAATCGAACGTGATTCCATCAGCTCCTGAGCCGACGCACATATTGACTGGGCTGACTTGGAGGTAACGAAGAATACAGAAACTATTCATAATAATTGATCACTCAGTCCTTTAATCAGATGTATAAATGGAAACAAACAAAGAAATTCGAAATTCAAATACTTTGGAAGAAGAACTAATATTTGAAGTATATTTTCGGGATGAGTCATTCGTTTAAATTAAAAACTCATGATGCAACCGGATATCCAGGCCTTATCCGACTACTGGCTTATGGTCAATCGCATGTCTGTGACCTTCCGTCAATTTTTGATGACGTAGGCTGAGACAGCGGATGTTTACTTTTTTATATGCGGTTGTCATATTTAGCTGCAATGTTTATAATTGCAATAGAAATAACAACAAGGGAAAACCGAATGTGCAGTTTTATTTTTTTTCCAAAAGACAACATTTTCCGGAATCAATGGATTCACTTTTGCTGAAGAAAGGACAATTTGAATTCAAACACAGCTAGGATTTGTCTTGCACATTTCACTACAGTCAGTTTTGAAAGAAGCATACAATCATTGGAGCTAAAAGCAAAGAGGTTAAAATGGCTACAAAACTGTTTTACCATACCATAGCTCAGTCAATAACAAGAGCTGCTCATGTCATTTAGGTAACCAAAATTGGAAAGAATGCTCCAAGCTATTTAAAATTGTTAGAAATACTGACAATTTCAATCAATCTCGAAATTGTTCTAACGAATGTTTAACGACAGACAGACAAACGACTGGTTTGATGTAATGTACCCCAGAATCCCTATTCCGGATGCAAGAACGCGAACTTATGCCTACGTACTAGCTCTAAATATTTAAGATCCAATCCTTGATGACATGACAAAGTTGTTGAAAGAAATGAGGGTTATTGAAAAAAACAATCTTTTGCCTTTTCAGACAGTTTTGAGTGCTAATATGGCTTCAGATGACACGCCTGATTTAGTATCCGAATATAGTCTTACAAGTAATTTGTATATACATATCTACAATATATGTGGTCGCTGTAGCGTAGTGGGTAGAGTGCGACGCTTCTAGGTTCGGCTCCCAGTTCAACACCAATTTTTCGAATTTTTCACTGCACCACCTCTTTCGAGCTGCTGACAACACTCAAACAGTAATAACTGTCTAAGAAAGCTTCTTAAATTTCGCGTTCGGAGTCGGCAAAAAACTGTAGGTCCCTTCTCCTCGTGAGAGAACAGTAGCGCGCACGATACGAGTAGTTGATAAGCAAGCTGGGCCCTGGTCCCCCTTTGGACTGTATGATGACTACAGCCAAGTTGACAGCGAGCTAGAGTCTTTAGCTCACGATGGAATTGGAATATTTGCCATAAACTGGGGGATGAGGTTCCAAACATTCGTATGGATCAAAGTACGGACAAAACTTTTACGTGGGTTAACCATCTCAACGAAGGAGGGCTGAATAAACGAAGGAGGCATGAATAATTTATTTGCCGGATTTATTCATGACTAACGTTTATTCATGAATTTTCGTTATTCACACATATGATTGACGGTTATTTATGATTAATGTGTAGTCGTGACTAACCTTGTATCATGAAGAACCACCAATCGCGGGCATGTCAGAATTTACGAATATATTTGCATTTCCGGTAACGAGACCTTTTTTAATGACAAGATTTATGGGTTTTATGACTGATGTAATAGATGTTGTGCAATGAATATGAGGCGCCTGCATGGCCATAGGAAAAAGTAATTAGCATAATGGTAACAAAGTCGAGATGGTGCTATTATTTTGCACAGTCCTGTATATATTTACGCGGCCAAACTACAATTGCCAAAACTTGGACTGGCTGTGGCCAGAAACTGAACCGGGAAAGGAATGTAGTCGGATTTTCACGGACGGCTCCAAGACAACGGAGGGTTCTGGAGCTGGAGCCTTCGTGGAAAACGACAACATTAGACTTCACACCTCCTTAGGAAACTTCGAGTCGGTCTTCCAGGCGGAAGCCTTCGCGATCCTAATGGCCACCAACTACATTGTGAAGAATAGGTGGAAGGGAAGAAGTATCTGCGTCTGCAGCGACAGTCAAGCTGTGCTCAAGGCATTACTCAACCCTTTATCCACTTCCAAGATAGTTCAAGAATGCAAGTCTTCCCTTAATTTGGTTGGCAGGCTGAATTCGCTAAGACTTGTCTGGGTCCCTGGTCATCACGGGATCCTGGGAAACGAAACTGCTGATGAACTAGCTAGGCTAGGTTCAGCAGAGGCATTCGTAGGACCCGAACCTGCCTTGGGATTAGCCGCGTCCCTGGTCAGGGCCTCCGTCGATGGTTGGGTATCCCTACAGCACAACCAGAGATGGCGTGACTCTCCAGGATGCAGGGTGACCACGAGTATGCTCCCAAACGTCTGCAAGAAATCCGCTTCTTTTCTGCTATCCCTAGACAGAAACGAGTGCAGAAGACTTGTTGGCGTATTAACGGGACACTTTACCTTCGCTAAGCACCTGAGTCGGCTTGGGTTAGTGATGTCCCTCTCTGCGACGCCTGTGGAGAAGGTGAAGACACTTCAGAGCACTTTCTCTGTCAGTGTCCTGCCTTCGCTCGTATCAGGTGGCGGTTATTTGGCGCTGATGTGGTGGGAACTGAAAACCTAAGTTCTATATCACAGAAGCGCATCTTGGTTTTTCTTCGGAAAACCAAGAAATTACATTAAATGAAGGTTACTGCCTGATACTACAATGGACCAGTATTTGAGTCTGATTGCTCCAGTGTAGTTGATCCAAACCTCCAACAAAAAAAAAAGAAATTGCAAAAACTATGTGGTAAGAAATCACCAAAAAACAAAAAGTTTGACGGTAATATTTTAAGGTTCGTTATCCACTCTATCATTAGAAATAACTCAATACATTGTCTTATTTTTTTATGAACAAAGATATGTCTTGAATAAAGGCTATTATTTAGTGATTAATTACTAATGATGAATAACTCATGAATAATTATTGATTTAGTCATGAGTATTTTCTGCGAATAATGAATAATTTCTTGGTCAATCTTTATATTCATGAATAATGAATAAATTAATCATTAGTCGCTTGAATTCGGCTACTAATAACTAATTTAGTCATAAGTTTTTATTCAACTAAAATTTGCCCAACACTGGCATGCAGCAGCTCGAAGAAATTTTGGAAAATGTTAATGGTGACGACGTCTTGATTTCCCCCGAATTTCTCAAGACGAATTTGGTATTGGCAAAACATATAAACTGTGGGGAGAAGATGAAAAAAATTCGAATTGGAAAATAAAACAAAGAAATTTGTGAATTCCTATACGGAAAAAAACGAAAATATAACAAAATTATATACTAATGCAAGATCTTAAATGCATCTTTTATTTAAATAACGTGCTTGTAAAACCACTTTTTGGGATATGATATATGTTTACTTAATTTAACAATAGAAAATCTAAAACACTACACAATTTTCACATTGCTTCACGAAATTGTACGAAATTCCTTTCCACTCTGTATCAAAATAGTTGGATAATTAAAGCAGTTCAATTTGATATATATTAAAAAACTAATTGTATGATTAAAAGTTACTGAATAATATTAGAAAAAGTCAAATGCTAATTTTTGCTGCTGCAATTTGTATAAAAATATCAAACAATAACAAATAGCTGTCAAATCAGAAGTCTCGCGCGACGTAGGCTGCACAGAACGCGAGAAAATTTAACACTCTATTGCGCAATCTTTTTTTCTATAATTCTTGAACCGACTTCTATTCTTCTTCACTTGTTAAATGATACTTAGATTGAATATTTCCCTTATGCTCTTGAAATAACGAACAATCATCAATAAAAAGGTTGATTGTGTCTGTATCCTACTAAGAACGCGTCCGAAAACAGCATAAGAAAATTGCAATAAACATCACATCATTTTTACATCTTGTGCATGAATTATGAACTCACTTTTAAATGTTCAAAGCATACCAAAGCTTCTCAAAGTAAAAGTCATAATAAATCATAAATAAATTTAATGTCAAGTCAAGTTTATCAAACACAAATCATTGTTCGTCATAGTAATCAGGTGGATCGGAGTATCTGCCCATAGCCAGTTCAAGCAGGGAAAATGGACAGGGATACTTCATCTCGCAGTCTTCATCTTCGCCAGCAAAGTACGCCCTATTGTAGTGTTCAATATCTGGATTCTCCCTAATCTCTCGTGCGTACAGTCTCGTTTTGGGCAATCTGAAAACAAAATTCGACACGTTCAGCTGTAGTTATTTAATAAATATTTGCAAAGAAATTCACTTACGAGAATATAGTCCTGACCATTTCTGCAACCATTCCCAATTTTTCGGTTTGAAAGAATGTACTGCTCTCACAGAGCGATCGAAGAACACAGTCACGTCCATTGAATCCCATACTGAAAGTGAAGACAAATTTATGAAGGCTCAATAGTAGTGGGGCATGTGAGAGCGGGGTGTAGTAGGCACCTGTCGGCAACGTTCTCAATTGATTTGTATAGCGCTCGTCGATTGCGACGTCGTATGATGGACACTGATTCTGGGCGACTTGAAAAACCATGCAAATGACTTAGAATCCAAGTTTCGTTTGGGAGGTCATAGGCCAGTCCCCAGTTAAGGCCGTAGCTGAGGTAGGTGTACGAAGGACTACCGACAACACCAACAGTTGCGCAGACAGCACACTGAAAAATGGGTTTTTGAGGGAACGTTTTTGAAATTTGATTTTTGGAGGGAAAGTGGCAGGAATTTAAATTGCATCTTATTTTAATTGAAAGGTATATATTTTTTTTAAAAAAATTCGGACTAGGATGTTCTTTGATGACATCAGGAACTTGGAACTATACATTTTATGTCTCTGCCAGATAAAAATGAATATTTTTACGGGCATCAAGCGCGGATCCAGTTGGCAGTATTTTTTTAAGAGATATTTTCGAATACCATACACTGCTTGCTAACTGAAAATTTCAAAAAAAATGTGCCTGTATTGTTTCTAGTTTTGAATGGTGTTTTCTTTAAACGAAAAAGTTTGAGATTCACTTGAAAAACTTAAATATTGTCCAATTAAATTTTTTTCAGATATTTAAAGTTTCAAAATTAAATTTTTGTTCAACAGTTAGTTGCAGAATTTTTGACTTTTGAACAGTTTTTTTCAGAAAAATTTCGGGCATATGGACACTATTAGTTGAATACTTTATTTTAAAGAAGATCTCCAACCTCTTTGGCGTCTAAACTGAAACAGTTTAACTCCACTCTTTTCGGAATAGCAAAAATATCCATTCACAATCGAAACATTTACATACAGTGAATGATGATCCCTCGGGAAATGCAACAAAGCGTCTAGGTCTACGCTTCACTTGTCCCTTTGTTCCTTCTTTCACACTTAAGGCCCTGCTCCATCCTCTGGAGTCAACGTCCACACCATCTAAGCCGTCACCAAGTGCTAACGACCCATTAAAATCTAAGCCACTTAAAGTATCTGCAAACAATTGTGACATCGACACCACAACCACGAAAAGAATTCGCAAATCTTCCCTCAATGGCATGTCAAAGTCGTAAATTTCAGCAGAATAAAGCGAAATTAGCGCAAAATTATTTTATTTACACTTGACGGGCAATAAATGACACAACAAATCGTCCCGATCCGGAACAATCAACTTTAACAATTGCGAAGTGTGTCTCGCACTGATGGTGTCGCCGTCACACATTGCTTGCCTGCGAGAGGGAGTTTTGAGCAGTAACGTAAGGGCATTGAACTAGACGCAAAAAGACAGTCGTTTGACGGAGGGATGTTAATTGCAACGACGATGGTGATGTGCTGCTGCTAGAAGGAAGATAATGTGCAAATGTGCGAATGTGCATTCCGCTTTTAGAATGCAACGGTAACTGAACTGAATTCTTTGAGCTGTGTGTGCTTCGAATTCACAATGATATGGTGAACTGACGTTCTGGTATGTGGGTCAAAAGAATTAGATAACGTTTGTATTCCATTGATAATGTTGCCGCTCCAGAAGTTCGTTTGATTGAGCTTCGTCAATCACTGTTGGTAAATCAAACGGTGCTAAGTGTTTGGAAATTCTGGCCAACACAAGTGCTTGTGTAATCTTTGTTTTCTTCTCAAAACAAAATAAAAAAACTTACTTCTCCATAAGCAGCTCCAGTCTGTGATACAAATCTCTCCGATATCGCCTTTTCACAACAGGTTCCGGCATCTTGTTCTTTCCAAATGCGTCAACATGCTCCAACACCCACGACGCATTGGGTAAATTATAAGCAAGACCCCAATTCAGTCCCAGGCTAAGATACTGCCAATTTGGATTACCAAGAACTCCAACTGTCATACAAACAGCCACCTAAAAACCACCTTACCAAACGATCGTGTCAGTACGGCATGACGCACATGAGATTAACGAAAAATTACCGAGAACGATGATCCCAAGGGAAACGCCACGAATCGTCTTTTCCTAGACAGCTTTCTTCCCCCTCCAGACTGCGACTCCGTTGCATTCCGTAGTCCATTTGTGCTCTCAGCATTCATTTCAGACTCTACGGCAAGAGCAGCGCACTCGCACGCAAACATCCCGGAGAGGATTCCCCACACGAGCACTTCACTAATCCTCATTCCAAATACTGGCACGCGCTCAAGAACGATCTAATCGAAAAGCTAATCCACACGCCAAGTGGCAGAACCGAAATAAAACTAAAAGTCCCGAGCTAATCTCAAGCCCAATTCAAGACGAGGTTCTAGCTTTTCTTTTTCTTTACGCAAACCGATCGCCGTGTGACACTAATTAGGTCACAGACACGAGGACGGCACAGTCTCGCCTAAACAGGCGTTAATAGGTTCAATTAAGCAGCACAGATGTGCGTCAGACACCAGTGTTCTTTCAAAACGTATCTTTAGGAGACGGCAACGCTGATTTCCCGGAGTTTGTCTGCTTGCGGCGCGAAAGTTTAGAACATTTTTGAAACTTTCTTCGCGTTAATTGAGCTCAAATTCCGTCAAATTATATTTACTGAAAAATGGAAAGTAAACGTGAAAGAACAACGTCATTTATTGTTCATTTTACATCACGAACCTGAACGTATTTCAGTCTGTCTACGGAGTTCACGCAGACAATTTCTTTTACTTTTAAGGAACAAGTTGATAAGTTGGATGAGTTTGTCTTGGGCTTCAATTTAAACAATTTTCGACACTGTCCAAAAATCATACAACGCAAATTTAAAAAAATTGATGTAAAGGAAAATATGAATCATTTATTTTTGTGTTTCGCATGAATGTATTTTGCTTATCATTTTCACGAACGAAGCCATCGTGGCGTCTGTATATCTGCCTGTATATGTTGTTCATTACTTTTGCGTATCTTGTTGCTTCCACATGTAATTCATACACACAAACGTATTTCGACATATCTTTTGACGTAACCCCGAGGCTTACAAGTTTCATTATATAGATTTCGATCGAAGCGCGACTTAAAACCAAGCTTTGGTTTAAGAAATTAAGATTAAGAAAAACGAACAATGTTTGAATAAATACTGCTAAGGTCGAAGGTCTTCGACTTTAAGTCGATAAGCGATTGGCTGGCTGTGATTCGCATCCAAGGCAGATTCTACAGCATCAGCTTCATGCACACGCCCCTACCGACGAAGCTGAAGACTGTCAATGACGATTATTATAACCTCTTGGACGGTGCCTACGTAGCCCGTCCGGAATACGATATGAAAAACGTAATAGGAGACTTCAATGCGAAAATCGGTAAGGAAACATCTTTGGCGGAATGAATGAAAAGCACAGCCTCCGCGACACGACAACAGATAACGGCTTCCGACTCATAGACTTTGCGGGAGCACGTAATATGATCATAAGTAGCACAAGGTTGCCTCGCAAAAAATATCTACACAGCAACCTGGCGATCACCGAATACTCGAACAGTCAACCAAATCGAGCATGCGCTTATTGACGGAAGACACGCGTCAAATATCCTGGATGTGCGAACATTCAGGAGGTCAATCGTCGACTCTGACCATTTCTTCGATGCAGCAAGATTCAGAGCTCGACTGTCCAATGTGATAAAGCTGCACCAGCCGACAAAGAGAACTTTTAACATTGGGCGCCTAAGCGCCCTGGAGATTGTCAGAGTCTACGAAGAGCAATTGAGTGAGAGACTCTTCGGTATGCCTACGTCAAATGCCAACGAGATGTGATTGCATTGCCGCTCGGTCATCAAAAGTCTAGTTACCACCCCCGACAAGAAACCCGTGGTATGATGGCGAGCGTGAGCAGAAAAAACGTGCAACCGACAAGGCATACCAAAAAGTGCTGCAACGGAAAAAATAAGAGCATCGCCAGAGGAGTACCGGGCTAAAAGGCGGGAGTAGAAAAAGCTTCTACGCTGAAGCAAAGGTCTCTCGAAACCTCCCAGCTCAAGGGCATCGATGAGTCTAGGAACAAACGCTTTTTACAAAAAAGCCTAAAGCCTTTGAACAGGCTTTAGGAAAGGCACAAAAGCTCTTTGAAATTACGAGGGTAATCTAGCTACGGACCCACAGGGAAAAGTGGATATATTTAAGCAACACTTTTAACAGCTGCTTAGCGGACCTGTCCAAGAGAGAATGATATGGATCTAGGAAATCCAAACTCCAGTCGACGAAGTAGTCCTCCAACACCGCTTTGAAGAAGTCGATACAGCCATTAAAAAGCTGAAGAACAATATCGGAACATCGGAGCCTTTCAAAGCTGGGGGCAATGTAATGGTAGAGAGCACGCACCAGATTATTTGCGGAATTTGACAAAACGAGAGCTTGCCCGACGACTGGATAATCAGCTCCATATGTACCATCCACAAAAAGGGCGATCCTTCCTCCTACAAAAACTATAGAGGTATATCCCTACTTAACGTCGTCTACAAGATCCTATCTAGCGTACTGTGTTAATTTCTAAAGCCGGTCTGCACCGCACTAATCGGCACGTACCAGTACGGCTTCCGGCCCGTGAAATCGACTATAGATCAAACCTTCACACTACGGCATATCCTGGAGAAGACCAACGAGTTTCAAATCGATACTTACCATTTTCTCTTCGATTTTAAAGCCGCATACGGCAGCATTCATCACAAGAACCTATTCGAAGCGATGGCCGAATTCGGGATCCCGGGAAAATTGATCCGCTTGTGTCGCACCAGACTAACACATACGCGATGCACCATGTAGTTCGGTTCAGAAACCTCTGATCCGCTCGAGACTTGCACCGGATTTTGGCAAGGAAATGCGCCGTACTTTGGCACTGCAGAAGATAGTGAGGCAGGGAAAAGTCAACATGGAAGGTACTATCTTCTACAAGTCAGTCCAGCTGTTGGGATAGGCTGATGACATCGACATTATCGAGCGGTCCCAAGGCTCGATTTTTTTTTTTTTTTTTTTGATTTGATTTGATTTTATTTTATTTTTCAAATTATTAATTGACAATAATCATGTGTTTCTGCGAAGCCTTATTAGGCTTTTCTGCAGAAGGT
The DNA here is from genome assembly GCA_955652365.1 of Eristalinus aeneus. Taxonomy (NCBI): domain Eukaryota; kingdom Metazoa; phylum Arthropoda; class Insecta; order Diptera; family Syrphidae; genus Eristalinus; species Eristalinus aeneus. The sequence continues at coordinate 27,402,126 of OY019131.1, read as the reverse complement.
TGTGTTACTAATATAAAAAATCTGTTTAGGTAAACTTAGTTCAATATAAACATAATTCATCATATACAATACAATTCATAATAAAATCATACAATTCAACAACAAATTAAATTGCTATATAAAAGAATTCAAAACTATTTTAACAATTGACTTTCTAGTTTTTAAATGTTTGTGTTATTCAGAAGGAAACTTTTTATTCGAGATTTTCTTGTTCTTATATTTGAAATACATCTTAGATCTTGAGGTAGGGTGTTGAGGATTTTTGGTATACTGCACTTTAACTCTCTCTTGCCGTAGTTGTTGTGGAAACGGTGTTCATGTAGCATACCTTGAGCCCGTCTTCTGGTATTAAGTCCATGCTGGATTGGCACGCTAAACCGGCTGTCTTCATAGTACTCCAGGATTAAGGTCATCTTAAAGATGTCGTCTACCGAGAGAACTTTAAAGTTTGATTGCTCTGGAGTGTTGCGTTGGTGATATGGAGCTATCTTTTTGAGTACTGCATCTTGGAGTTTTTTAAGTTTGTTGAGATGTGTGGCAGAAGCACTGCCCCAAGCAAGAATGCCATACCTTAGTTTAGTTTCCACCAAAGCATAATAAACTTGTCGTAACACTGGCGTTGTGGCATGAAATTTTAAATGTGTAAGTGCGTACAAAGCTTTTTTAAGGCTTGCGCGCAACTTATCAATATGCGTATCCCACAGAAAATTGCTGTCAATTGTGACGCCGAGATATTTATAGTTCTCAACAATCTCAATTGGACAACTACTTGATCTGTTACAGGAGTTATTTCTGTAGAGTATTGGTTCTTGAGTGGCCTTGAATTGTGGACTTCTTATGTGCATCATCTTAGTCTTTGACGCATTGATCACAAGTCCGTGATCGTGACACCATTTGACTGCCCTGTCAAACTCTTTCTGCATTATTTCGGTTGCCGTATGCAGAGACCTATGACGCACCACTATATCTGTATCGTCTGCAAAAGCAAATGGTATTGCCAGTTTAAATACTCGTAAGAGCTCGTTAGTGTATAAAATAAACAGAATTGGTCCTAATTTAGATCCTTGTGGAACTCCATATTGTACACTTTCGTTCTTACTGCAAGTTTGGTTTATCTTTACACAGAATTGTCTATTGTGTAGATATTCTTTAAACCAATTCGCAACCAATCCTCTTATCCCAGCATGCTCTAGTGCTTCGATTAGCTTGTCATGATTCAGGGTATCAAAAGCTTTACTGAAGTCTACGAATAACACTAAGACATGATGGCTTTTATTTAAGCTTTCGTTGATACAGTTTGCGAATTCACCTAATAACTTGCCAGTACTTTTATTCTTCTGGAATCCATACTGACTTGAGTGTATGAGAGAATTCTTTGCGATAAAATCTTGTAGTCTTTTTGCTACAACTTCTTCTAGACATTTTTCGATTACAGGTAAAATCGATATCGGCCTTTAATTGCTGATTTCGCTTTTCACTCCTCCTTTATACACAGGTCGTACTACTGCAGTTTTTAGGCTATTAGGGATTTTCGATTCGCCTATACTCATATTTATCAACTTACAAACAATTGGAGTAAATATGTCGATGTGCCTTTTTATGTCTCCTGCCCTTATTCCGTCGAATCCTGGTGACTTCATTTCGTTCAGCGACATAATTATGCTTTGGATTTCAGAGTAGTTGGCTTCTTGTATAAACATTGAACGGATATTAGTTGACCTTGTATGTGTGGATGTAACAACGTCACATTGGTGAATGATGTCTCGTATCTGGCTACTAAAATTTGTCGCAAACACACTGGCTAGTCTACCAAATTGAGGAACAGGCGAAACGAAAGGGCAACGAGGACAAAACAAATATATGCTGTCGAGCAAAAAACGATCCGCTGCACACCATCTAGGGCAAAACGTTATAATCGATAGCTACAATCTCGAGGTAGTTAGCAGTTTGTATACTTAGAGGTAACATACTCTTTCTAGACGTATTTATTTTGTCGCCTCTTATTATCCCAGAGAAAGATATTTCTACACAACAAAGAATGTTGTTTTCTTCGATTGCAATGCGTATTCTGGCGCAAATGGTGGTTGACATGAATATCTATCCTCAATTCGAATTTTTTAACTTGGTTGTCACTGAGCTTGAGTAACAAACATTTTTCACATAATCTGTCCGAGCTGTTGTGCATGGCCACATGTTATTAGAAGCTTGTGAGCTCAGTTTTCTTCCTATATCCCATCTAGGGAAACAATTGAGGTATGTGTAGGCATCCTTGCTTGACTTCTGTGTTTGCAGTGAAAGAGTTCTTACTTGTAGCGTAGGCCATATATTAAGTTTAAAACCCTCTATTACGAATACAAAACAAAAATGTGCTGTAATACTTTAAGCGGATTTTTTGGTTTTATGTTTGGGAGTACGAAACCGTTTTGGAAGCAACTGTTAAATTTTAAATTTTGTGCATGCAATCTACAATGGCGCACAAGCAACTTAACTTTTAACTCATCGAACATTGCGCAAGTTTTCAGAGAAAATTCATAGTCTCGAAAAATTTATAGGAGAATAACTTCCATGGACAGAAACGTCTTTAAATAATTGTACAATTTTTATGATAACATTCTAGAACTAAGAAAAGCCTGTATAATCCAAATATTCATCTCCAACTCTCTCGGTAAAATAAAGCGATCCAGAAAGAAAGATAAAAAATCAAGTTATTCATCTACATTTTGTGTGACTCGGAATAAGTTCGGAAAAGTTTGTTGGAAATTCTTAAATGCAACCAGAGTCCTAATATTTCATAATATTTCAATTGTCGTACAATCGTACAGTAACCGAAAATTTTCAACAGACGACTAACTGTCAAAAATATTATGGTTGTGAGTTTGTACGAATACATGTGATGCTCTTAAAATGTATTGTTTAATATACTCCGGTCGATCTCAGTCAGTAACTTCGTTCACGTTGCTTTTTTGAAATATTGTATTATTATACCGCCAAAGCAAAATAATGTCAAAACCAATCGCAGTGTTCTCCAGTTAAAATAAATAACAAGGCTGTACAAAAAATTGTCACAATGTTCATTTCAACTAGACTTCAGAACGAACGAGTAAATACCCTTGAACAATTTTTCAATTTTAATCATAAGACATTAAAGTGAGCACATTCCGGAAGGTGAATCCTGCCAGTAAGTTTTCCTTCTTTATTTTCTTCGTTTCCTTATTTATGGTCGTTCTCTCCCACAGGGCTTTCAATTAAGTCAGTCACTTTGACTGTGTGTTTGTTTACCGTGTTCTATTCGCCATTTCTGCAAGACTTGATTTTACATTTTCCTCATCCAATCGGCATCTACTTAAAGCGACCGCAGGAGAAATGAAAGCCTGTCACCCTTACCATTCACTGCTTTTGGCTCCGCCCACTCTTGAAGCCAAACCACATCTGCTAATGCGATAAGCATTTCCACTTTCCGACGCAAAATGCAAAGCAAATTGTAACCACACTCAAAGAGGAAGCGCGTATAAATCCCAAGAGTCTGACAGTTGCAAGTCACACTTTTCGCGGTTCTAGCTGCACCGAGTATCGAAATGATGTATTTCGTAGTACTTGTCGCTAGTTTATGTCTTACTGGGGCAGAGTCAACACTGGATGCAAGGGCAGATTCCGATTCGTTGCTTTGCTCCGCAGGCGAACACAACTACACCGAACCGCTGTTGGCGCGAAGCAGGAGGCACTTGCTTTTTGAGAAGGGCTCCGCTGTCACGGTAAAATTGTGAAGAGGGCAGGTGAAGACGAAGAGTGTGAGAATTTGTGCGTTTTTTTTTGCCCATGGCAGATTGCTGTGTCTTCTGTCAAGGCAATTATTTCGGGGATTCCGCGAGGAATGTTGCTGGTGAACGAAATAACCGTTTACTACGAGCTTCCATGGTTGAAATCGCAGCTAACACCGGCGGCACCGACAAAGTCTCCACCGAAGAAGTTGGACGGATGGAAAGCTTGGCCGGAGTACTCGTATATTTCTCCGGGCTATGCCCACATACGCCACATGCAGGAAAGAGAGACTAGACCCGAGGAGGGGTTCTTGGACATTGCTGGCATTTTCTTTCAGCAAATACGACAGTTTGCCAAAAGGTTCGCTCGGGCAAAGCAAACTTGCAGTATCGCTGACAACTTCATTCGTTTCAGTTACGGGTACAACGATAGACACTGCATTCTACGGACAATTTGTGATGCTAAACACTTTCTGTATCCAGAGGGCCAGTCGCTCTTTCACGATGCCGTCAGAATTCTCCTCGAGTGAGTGCTACTTTATTTTTGTGCACCGATACCCTCTCTTTTATTGCATTTCAGCACACACTTCTCAGGCGGTGTTGCCCGTGATCCGAAGCAGCTAGCTGCGTGGAGTGTGAAAAATCCAATGGATTGTGCTAATTTATACGGCCCCCACTGCAGGATTAGTTTCATCGACCACTTTACTCGCCGGATCTATGGAGAGTTCATATAAATTGTGAAATGGGAATAACTCGAAGAAGTGAGAGCATGCATCTGCTAGGCGCTTGATTGCGATACATATTTCAAATTTAATTTTAGGATTTTTCTACATTCGGCGAATATCTAATAAATATGTGCTAAGAACTCAAATCATTCGTGGTAATGGTGACAAATCACTGTGCAAATATTGTGACATCATTTCTGGTGACTGTTAGTTATTTCAACAACTGCTGGATAAAGTGTTGTTAGTTGAAGTTTAATTAGACGGGTACAACTGTTTCTCAATTGTTTGCTTCCTTCCCCTTGTTGTAGTAGTAGTAGTAGTAGTTCATTTGTGAATGAGAAGAACGCGGTAATAAAGAAACTTAAAAAGTTAAAATAAGTACCGCACTTCTGCGCAAATTGGAAGTCCAAACGTCCTTTTTGAAGTGTCCTAGGCACTAGGTAGCTTGGGGCATACGTTTATTTGCTTTATCAGCGATTTTTTGAAAAATCCGTTGTCAAACAAAGGAATCACTCACCAGGGGTTTTCCCGTGTATTGTTAAATTCACGCCTCTTCAGTTCTCGGAATCATTATAAAAATCCTTTTAGAAGGCAAGAGAAGAGGCAGCTGTTTCATTATTGAAGTGCAACCCGCCGGGAAGGTTTACATATGTATATTGCGCCTCAATAAACAAATTATAAATGGACTTATGTGGAGCAATCTTGTCTATCGTCAATGCTTTAAATAGTTGTGAAATTTAATGTACAGCTTCTCTTTTAATGCCGTCATGGGAGTAAGCAGCCAATACATTTTCAGATTTCCAGGCGAATTGGGATCTGCTTGGTGAGTTTTGATAGACTGACGTCCGTGGTGGTGCAGGCCCAGAAAACGGTGGCCACTACTAAACCACTTCTGTTTCACGAGCAATCATATTTTATAATTCCACCCACACACACACAAGAACACTGAAATTTAATTTAAGCCGTTTCAGAATTTATTTATTTGAATCACATTTTCCCAAATAAGAAATACCACATCTTTTAATAAAAAAAAGAAACAAAAAATATTTATACCGGTTTGCTTTGAAAAAATAACAAAACGTGTTTTTAAGAATTAAAGAATTACAAGTTGGCAACACCAAATGGCGATTTTTTCGTTAGCTGTCAATTAGTTCGGTTTAAGTTTCGTTCGGCATTCAACATGAATTGACTGACGCAAAGCAAAGATCCGGTAAATGGACCCAACAAAAAATTGCTATTGATCCCAATTTTAATAAGTGGTTATTTTTTAATCGATAAAATTCAGTTTTAGTTCAAGGGATACGTCAATAAATTAAATGCCGCATTTGGAATAAAAACATTCTTAAGGTCAATGCTAAGACACCGTTCCATCCGCAAAAACTGACTGTTAAGTTTGCTTTATGGGAGCAATTGGACCGTGATTAAAAATTGCCAATGATAGCTGCTGATTATTGGTATAAGTTCGAGAATACCACAAACAATATGTGCAAGAGTTGTAGTCTTAAAAAATTGACGCAACATGTTACAAAGGTGATTTTTTTTTTAAGAAAACATTGAAAACCGTCTTAAGTTACGTACCCATCATCGGTTTTCCTTTTTAATTGGAGATATATGAAGTTGCCTCCGTGGCGTAGTAAGAAGAGTGCGGCTCTCACACACCGAATTTTCAGGTTTGATTCCCGGCAGAACACGTCGAATGTTTCACGGCACCACCTTTTTCGAGCTGCTGACAACACTCAAAGATTATTAATTGTTTAAAAAAAGATTTTCAAACTTCGCCGTTCGGAGACGGCAAAAACCTCGTGAGATAACAGTAGCGCGCACAACACGAGAAGTTGATGAGTAACCTAGGCCTTGATCCCCCTGCCGACTATCGCGCCACACAATTATTATATGAAGTTGCAAGTGTGCGTGCATTTTAGACAAAGTGACGCACTGTGATGTGACTTCTTTAATTTTATTCTCGAGAAAATCGGGTGTAACACACAAATCAACACCAGAGACACGATCTTCCAAAAGTCAGTTCAATTGATTGGACGAACACAGAGAGCCATTAATTAGGCGTATGCCGGTATTGAAAGCGACTAGAATGGGTCTGGTGGCTAATGAGGGCAAATCAAAGTACATGCTGTCATCAAGGAAGAACACACAACATCGACGTCTCGGACAAAGCATCACACTAGGCAGCAGAAACTTCCAGGTAGTCAAGGACTTCGTCTGCCTCGGCTCCGCCGTAAACAGGGACAACAACATCAGTACCGAAATCAAACGCAGAATCAGCAGAATTTTTCGGGCTCAAGAGGCAATTGAGTAATAAAGCCCTCTCTCGAAGCACTAAACCAGCTTCAATTAACAGCTTTATCATCCCAGTCCTACTATATGTCGCGGAAACCTGGGAATAACGGATGAAGAAGCCCTTAGTCTTTTCGAGAGAAAAGTTTTCCGTGTGCATTTGGGACCTGTTTGCGTTGATGGCATCTGGAGGAGAAGATACAATGACGAGCTCTATGGGTTGTACAGCGACATGCGCCTGGTTAAGCGTCTTCGGAAACTAAATTGGATGAGCCATATAGAACGTATGGACACCACTGCTAGGGACCAAAACGTCTTCGAATCAGAACCATTGGGACAACGCAACAGAGGACGGCCTAAGGTGGCTAAGGTGGCGCACACAAGGGGAGGAGGATCTCAACCAACTTGGAGTGGGCAACTGGAGGCAGCTAGCGAAAGATCGTGCTGACTGGAGGCATGTTGGATGAGGCCCAGGCCCACCTCGGACCATAGCGCCGCAACATGAAGAAGAAGAAGCAAGTGTACGCTAATAAGTCCGATTCGACTACCGAACTGGAATATAACAATTGTCGCCTTATTGCGGATACAAACCTTAGGTATCTGAGGAAGTTTGGATTTCCAGATAAGACCACATTTGAACCAGTCGTAATGTTCATATGCCAGAGATCATAAAATGTCAGAAGACATTGATTGCATGTCCATTTGAAAATGAACTGATAAAAGTGGGAACGAACGTTGGGAAAAGACCATACATTTTCTGTTTATTAATTTTTTACAACAACTAAAAAACGTCTGATTCGCTTGGCCACAGGGTTAAGATCATTCTGCTGCAAAAATATTTAACAATTTCGATTTCTCATTACCCCATTATACGATTTTCGTCCCTGTCCGAAATGTCCTTCCACACAATATTTCCCAATCAAACAATCCTTATAGAGATCGCCGGGTAATCCCAGTACTTCAAGTTCATCCTCAAATTCCCCATGAATATACGTGAACGCGGGCTGTGGACCCGCCGTCGCTAAACACTTCACCCCTTTCGGCATCGATTTCGCTCACCAGTACACCAATCAAAGGAGCCAAATGCGGGACCAGGACACATTCGCCGTCACAGTACACTCTCTCCCACTTTATACACTCTACGGTCAGTGCAGATTGAGTCTGTGGCTGATTTGGGGCTTATGAAGTTTAATTAGACAGCTTTTCACACAGACAACGATAATATCCGCCCCTCACTGCGTTTCCGATTCTGGGGACTTTTGTTGGGCTAGCACTCGAGGGCAATGTAATTTACTTGGGAACCTAATTCAATGCGCTGTAGAGTGTCCCGTTGGTGTGTAAATAATTAAACTGATATGCCCTTTGTGAATAGTTCGCCCTCGAGCTGTGTGTAAACTAATTCCGATATGAATTGTGCTGCAATTATCGTAGTATTGGCTTTGTGAATGGACTACAGAAATGGGATGGTGGCACGGGAGTGCACAGGGGCTTGTCCAAAGTAGGTACCAGAAACTCTGCTTCTGGGAAAAATATAATTGTTTGAAGAAAGTTTAATATTTAATTCAGAGACATTGTTTCAATGCACATAGAACACTGAGTGGAGTTAATGAGTGGACGTCTGTTTCTTTGCAACAAACAGACGTTAGTCTGCATACACGGAGAGGACATTTCTTTTAAAATTATCCATTGGCGATATGAAACTTTTACTGCGTTAGACATACCGTCACACTTCTGTACGTCTACCCCAACAGCCAACTCGGTGCGAGGGTGAAGGTAATCTGCTACATGGCCCTTATCCGGCCAATGCTCACCTATGGTTGTCCCGTGTGGTTCAACGTGAGTGCAAGCTTGATGGAAAAGATTCGGTTTCTTGAGAAGGCTTGTCTTAGGGCTTGCCTTCGCCTTTACAGAACACCAGAGTCCCAGTACAAAAAATTCTATTCCAATGAGTTCCTATACAACAGGGCGGACCTGATACGAGTGGACAATTTCCTGTTGAAATTGATTCGAGGCCATATTTCCAGAGCGATGAACTCGGTCAATAATTTGATCTCTGGGGCCTACTACCCCAATCCACAATACCACGAAAGGGTACGTGACAGTGGCTTCGTCCCCCCAGAAGCTTTTCTCTATTTCGATAAGCACGGTCTGATACAAGACATAAATGCGGTGCCACTCCTCTTCCACATCGCCCGATCAACTGTGGATGGGCGACACGACCGTTCCGTCGCACAACGAGCTGAGGAAGGTCTCCTCCGTTTCAGTACGGCGGTATCAAGGCGGGATATTCGGGATGTTGCAATGCAGCATCGAAAATTCTGGTGGCTGGGTAGCGAGACAACTCTAGCGTCGAACCCTTTAGACTCGCGGTAGAAAGGGTAGAAAGTGTAGTCTAGATCCCCTTATGGGATGCAGTCGGTCTCTGTTTTGCAGCGGACTATATGGGTATCCATCAGCTGCAACCTATGGCCGGCCTACATATCTTAGGTAGTTTTAAGATAAAGGTAGTTTTAGTTTTTTAGGTTGTATTAAGGTCAGAAAAAAAAAACGTATGCGCATATGTACACCTGTGTATACTCATGTGTATGCTAATCTAATGTACATATTTTGATGCAAGTATATATACATGTGTATATTAATATATGCTTATAAGTACGTATTTTTAGGTACATTAAGTTATTTTAAGGTAGTGTGTAAGTTAGTATATAAGTTTTAGTAATAATGTTCTGATAAGTTTTTTGCAAATTTTCTTAATCGTTACTTCTACAGTTAAATTTAAGTTAAATTTACATTTGAATTGTTAGGTTAAGTCGAAAGACATAGTTGAAGATTAAGTTTAGCTTAGGATACCCGCCTAGGGCCAGTAAGTTAGTACTAATAACAATATTCGTCCAACTAGTTTTAAACATTTTTGTCTAGTATGTAAGTTTGATATGAATTAGGGAATAAAAATGAATTGAAAAGAAAAGAAAGAGAAAGCTGTACGTCTACCCACAGTCACAGACTGCTACTTTTAGGAACTCGAATTGTCATTTTTTTTTATCATTATAAAGAGTAAGGGATCGAGCGTAAGGGTATCCAATTTTACATTGCTTGAAGTGCCAAGCGCCATAGAAAAGCCAATACATATGGTGACAGTGAACGACAATTCGGAACACTTGTAATCAAAACTGCTAACATTTCATTGCTGGGATGAAACCTTTAACCTTAAATGGAACTTTCCCAACAACTTTGGCATGCTCTCTTATCGGCCTGTCTACCATACTCCCCCTATTACATAAATTAATTTATTTTAGCATAACAAAAAACGACCGACTTGTGATTTATGAATCAATGCAATCTTACCCTGCTTTAAAGGCAACTGCAGAGTTGATACGGCATGCCTACGATTCTTAAAAAAATTAACAAACAACTATACCTCTTAATCTCTGCTATGGTAGAAAACACACTAGCAGACTAGATGCTTTCTCGAACGATTCCTACAGCCATGAATCGTTCTACATCTGCTTTTCCTTTGGCGTCTAAACGAGCTCAACAATAACTTCTTAAGCGCCGCAAATAATTGAAATGAGTTCATCTAATCGAGAAGTGCACCTTTAGCAATGGGCGACAACGAAGCCCACGGGGTAACCGACAGAAGACAATGTTTCTTTGTATGTCAAATCCAAACCTTACCACATTGTTGGGCAACGACACACTCCGATGGCTATATCTGCATGAAATTCATAGTAAGCACATGATCCACAGATTGTTCTCCTTTCGCAATAAACACACTGAATAACTCGTTTCATTTCGTTTCGGTCTGCCCCACACTGGGCCCCTTTACGCCAATTAATACGAAGAGTCCGCACCTATGCAGCCTTCCGTTCACACTCAATCGTCCTTTCCTTCTACACACACTTGTTTCCATCCACAATCAAACGAATGCAATCAACTGCGGTGGTCACACCATTCCAGCATGCTCTCCTGCGACGCGATATGCGACGACAATGAAGTCTGTGCCTTCTCTTTAAACAAAGAAACTCCCTCCCAGCACAGCAGCGTCTATGTGGCCATACGAACGAAAATTATTGCCTACACCACCACCGGGCGGTTGAGGTGTTCAGAATTTACTCTAGGATTCGAACCGGCGACTGCCTTGTGCACAGCGCAACCTCCCACCATATGCACAGCGATGTCACATCCACCACACCGTGGGAGGGGTCGAGCACTTCCTGTCGGCACAACGATGGAATTTAGTGCGCCAAAGTTAATCTGAACAAATTCCCCCTAAAAGCCGGACTAATAACTTTGGTTTAAACTCTAAGGAAGTCACGTACACTTGCAGGATAATTTAGATGACTCTATCCACCGGAAGCAGGCCGAACATATGTTCGACTGTGTCTCCTGGGTGGCGCTCTGGGGTGGGTATCATGTGCCGGTATTTAATGTTAAACACCAACTCCTTGAGTAATTAAAAGTTCCCAGATTGGTGGACGAGCACTGAGCCTTAATGGAGTTCGAGGCGGTAACTTTGTCTTTATCTCTGGCGGCGATCGGAGGTTGATGGCGTAGGAGATGGGATTTGGTAGCAGGAATAAGCAAAACCACAAAAATGCAACTTCCATAATAGATAGCTCACCTCTGGAGCGTTTGTGTCTCCTCGATTAGGATTTCCAATTTGCATGTTTAATTATTAAACCCTAGGGACACAGTCCAGGTATGCGCAGGCAGGGTGAGTCCAACAAGCTGTCTGTAGAGTCAACTGGTAGCATGTCACAGCTGTGTAGCTGTGCAAGCTATTCGACGCAAATTGGTTTGGCGAAACTAAAAGTCGCAGATGACGAAAATTGTGCGGGACGGGACGAATTGTAGTTTTGTGATTATGGGAACATATTGTATTAAATTCAATTAAGTGACACTTGTTTACTTTCACTTGTCGAAACTTAAACTGGACTTTGTGTGAATGTTGAGGAAAAGCGAGCGACACCGTTGACTTTTTGTCATCTAATAATAATAATTGTTGGCGCTACAGTCCAAAGGGGGACCAGGGCCTAGCTTGCTCATCAACTACTCGTGTTGTGCGCGCTACTGTTCTCTCACGAGTAGAAGGGACCTACAGTTTTTGCCGACTCCGAACGGCGAAAATTTGAGAAGCTTCCTTAGACAGTTATTACTCTTTGAGTGTTGTCAGCAGCTCGAAAGAGGTGGTGCCGTGAAATATTAGAAAAATTGGTGTTGAACTGGGAGTCGAACCTAGACCCTTCGGCGTGTGAGCGTCGCACTCTACCCACTACGCCACGGCGACCACAATCATCTAGCGGAACAACTATTAGTATGAAAAATTGCTTTCAAAGTTTATTGACTTAAACTCAGACGATTTGAAGTTCTTTACCTTACAGATCATTATCAATTTTGTTCTAAAATCAGAAAATATTTTGCGAGCAACGATCACGCGGAGTGTATGGTAACTCTAAATTCTGACGGATCGACGTTAATCAAATTCCCTGATTCCTTATCTCGAAAGTTGTTTGGCTGTGCTGAATGTTCTTCGTCTGCTAAGTCAAAACTTACACAACAGTGCACAGTAACTACTGCGTTCCTCAAAAATGCAATGAACATCTACAACTTGACATGCCTTTCTCGTGTGCCAAAATTTGAGGTTAGATCCCTCGCAAAATCAGCCCAAATAAGCAGCTGTTACTGATTCGCAATAGGACCTGATCCTTCATAAGGCCGCAAAACTTTTTAATGGAATATTGCTTTCAAATGAATGAGTGCTTAATAAACTGAACAGTAATGGAGTGCAGGTTTCAGAACTCTGTTTTTTTTATTTTTGGCTCTAAAGCTACAAAAAGATATCGCTCCACTATTTCAGAGGTTACCAATAAAGGCACCTATTCACGTACGGCGTGTGATATGACATGCACTTGCCATTGTCTGTTTTTTACTGACACATCTATCGGATGGGTAACACTATCAGCTTATTTGCCGCTTAAACTTGTGCATTCCCATTTCCATGCTTTTTTTTCAATTTCTTCAGTCAGTATTTTAGCTAAATACTGCTTTTACAATCGTCTAAGTATCTACTTGGTTTTCGTCCAGCTTTAAGCTCAGGTTGTAGCCAAACACTTTTGTGCAGGGTAAGCTTTGACCCTTGTGGCCGCCGTGGCGTAGTGGGTAAAGTACGACGCTCACACGCCGAAAGGTCTAGGTTCGATCCCCGAACCGAATTTTTCACGGCACCACCACTTTCGAGCTGCTGACAACACTCAAAGACTAATAACTGTCTAAGAAAGCTTCTCGAACTTCGTCGTTCAGAGTCGGCAAAAAACTGTAGGTTCCTTCTACTCATGAGAGAATAGTAGCGCGCACAACACGAGTAGTTGATGAGCAAGCTAGGCCCTTGGACTGGAGCGCCAACTACTATAATTATTACTCTGACCTAACCGGCAAACAATTATTATTAAGCCTTGACCCAATTTCTTATATAAGTTTCTGTTCAAATTTAAGACAGAAATGATTATTCTATTTTTTGTCCTAGGACTCGTTCCAATCCTCGTTTCAGTCCCTGATCAAGTTCTGGCGAATGCCCTTGTTTAAGCTCTTCATTCAGTTCTTACTTCTTCTTACTGCTATCCAGAAACCCACCAGAGAATTCAAAGCATTCAAGGTTGTCTAAAAATCACTGCCAGAGATGATTTCAGTGTGAGGAAGGTCAATTTGTTTCGGAATTCAACCACGTTTCTTTTGTCATTCCTACTTTAAAGAGAGGAAATGGTGACAAAGCATACATGAAAATGTTGAAATGCTATTCAGGTAACGGTTTGCAGTGTGAAATCGAGGAATAGTCACCACACTGGAGATGTTTATTTTCTTTTCAAGACCGCAGGTTTTTATTTTGAGTGCTAAAATCATAAAATCATAAAATGGGACACCATTTTAAAAATGGGATTTTCGGCAGGATAAAATTAACTTTTTTGAATCGTTTTAATAGTTTCTTCTGTTAAAAGGTTAAAAGGTAACCGTTCTGACAGGAGCAAAGATTGACCTTCTAGTTGACTGAGGGTCTTGGGCTTTGGGTTATCTCAGATTCCTTTGGAGGTTAATATTCATTTTTGACGCACCTTGAATCATTAACAAAGCTTATTAGGACTTTGCTCTAAATGTTCGTTGAGTTGACATTTACCTAAAATTGGATACCACAGCTTCAGATTTATGTCTCATTGAGAATGATATCTTAGTGTATCTTATAAAAGGCGGTCTTTTTCTTACTTATTAACGAGACATTCACTTGGAAAGTATTTTTATTGAAAATCGCTATAGCAAGACAAAAGTACGTTGGCTTATAAAACAGCACGACCACTCTAAGAATTGTAGGAACGGAGTGGGACATACAGCCCAGTCCACTTAACATCCTCAAAATATTTTCTTTGTAAACTTTCTCTTATCTAAGATAAGTTCAGAACACTCCCAATGATTGCAAGTAGACTCATGTTGCTTGACGTTCTGCTGGCATTTACCATTTTTTTTTTTTTTTTTTTTGAAAATAAAACACTAATTATTAATGGGAAAGTAAAAACGTTTTATTTAAAGTATTGGCCATTGTTTTCTACACATTTGGCAATTTGTGAATACCATGCCAATAAAATTGTTCGCCTTTTAAAGCAAACCAATCAGACACCCAATTTTCGACCTCCTCGTAGGAATAAAAGTGCTGCTCAGCCAATGCGTGACCCATCGATGAAAACAAATGGTAGTCAGAAGGAGCGAAGTCTGGTGAATACGGCTTGTGGGGTAGCTGCTCCCAGCCAAATGGTTGGATTGTATCCTGAACCGGTTTTGCTTTGTGTGCAGGTGCATTGTCATGGAGCAAAATTACCTTGCCGTGTCTTCTGGCCCATTTTGGTCGTTTCTCGATCTATGCATGGTTTAAATTGATCATTTATTGTCAGTAGCGATTAGTATTAACGGTTTCACTAGGTTTTAGGAGCTCTTGGTGCAGCACACCTTTCTGGTCCCACCAAACACACAGCATCCTTTTTTCATCGCCAGTAACAATCCGATGCAAAACAGACTTTCTTTCGTGTCTTTGAAGTTTTCCATCTGTCTTTCATTCAATTCATGTGACACCCTTTTTCCACACTTTTGGATCTTTCCCATAGCGTTTAGACGGTTTGTTGTGCAACATTTAACATTGCTGCCATTTGCTTTTGACTTAAAGTGTCATCTCCATCCAATATCGTTTGAAATTCTGCGTCTTCAAACTTTTTTGGTGGTCTTCCACGTTCTTCATTTCTCACATCAAAATCAATATTTCTGAACCGTTGAAACCATCTTTTGCATGGTGCTTCTGATAGAGCATGATGACAATATGCC